>CAMRHE010000083.1:5588045-6840818 GCA_947044405.1 Leptodactylus fallax
CTATAAGCAGTTTGGAAAACACACATAATAACATTTACCTTTTAATCTTTGGCTGCAAAAGGACAGGATCATTGTGGAGGCAGTGCTGGGAATGGGGGAATAAGGTGTACATTGACATCTGCATCGGAGTCTCAGTTCGGAAACAGCCTCTGCCATAATCGCCAGATAAATTCCTGTACACACAACTTTTTTCATCCGGCAGTTTCAGTTTAAAACAACAGACACCTGACAAACCTCATTATAGTCAGTAGGGTCCACTGGGTTTCACATTGCACATTCAGGACCTCTGGGCAGCCTCATTAAATGTCGGTAGACACATTTGCTGAGCTGCTCCTGATTGACTCTGTGTGCTTATGACCTCTATGGACACAGACCATTGGTCCTGTATCTGCTCTGCATGGATATTCTGTATGATGCTAGGCCAGAACCTCTTCATAAATCACCCACACATCTCACCACCAGAATGTAAACCTATGCCAGTTCAGAAGTGGCTTAGATTTTCCATTATAATTCACGAAAGAAAAATTACGTGAGTTATAATAAATATGGCGGGCCAAGGCATCCCTGTCCTGCTCCACCCACATTTTCACAAAGTGGCGATAATTGCTCATTCCCTGCGCCATTCAGGGCCTTTATTAAGACTGGCATACAATGTGTGTGATACTATCTACTGAACCGCTGCATCAATGGGGTTTGTTCAGACAGAGAAATCTAGAGCTGATTTTGAGGCGGATTCCACCTCAAAATCAGCTTCAAATTCCAGCCAGAATCTGCCTCCCATTATTTTCAATTGGGATGGATACTTATGATTTTTCAGGACACTGCTCAATCCTCCTATGGACTGCATGACTGATTCAGCTGCAGAACTCACGGTGCAAGACTCATGCCCCTTTTTTGATTTGTGCCTTTTTTTGCCCCTTTTTAAAAAGGTGCAAGTTATAAATACAGTGTGAAAAGGATCTCCATTTAGGCTATAACATCTGGAAAAAAGGCGCAAATTCTTCTTAAATGAAAAAGACCACAAAAAGGTGAAATTTACGCCAAAAAAAAAGGTGCAAGTAGCTTAATAAATGTGCCACATTGTGTCTCAGTGATCAAACTCACATCAGAAAGCCGAAGCAGGGCCAGAAAGCCGCGTTCCACATGCCCAGAATTTGGAGAGGAATCTGAGATGGAAGACCACCTGAAATTCTACTCCAAATTATGCCATGTGAACCTAGTACAAGCATTTCATTTTTATTATTGTCTGCCTATTTTGTGTGATACTATCTACTGAGCTGCTGTGTATCAGCCTATTGTATGGGATAGTTTGCTGAGCCACTGTATCTTAGCCTATCATGTGAGATACTGCTTCAGACAACTGCACAGCACTACATCCCATGTCATTTAATGTTACTGAATTTCTGGCCATCTACAGATGGACATGGTGACCGATTTAAGGTGTGGCAGCCCCACCCTGCTGTATAATTTATAAGTTTCATTCAGTGATCTGTGTAATGTGAGATTTACACACACATTTTGAGACTGAATGATCTCATGTGGACACCTGATACATGAGGATGGGAGAGTAGGATGTGAAGGGGGAGATTCCCTATATAACCAACTGGTACTGGTATGTCCATAGAAGAGAAAAGAAGCAAGCCAACAAGGTCAGAGTCGACGCCTGTCTTTCACAGCTGGTGTGAATAATGGCCACATTCCTACCTGTGAGTAAATGGCTTATATAGTGGTGCATACAATGTAACATGAGGGATTTGTGATGTTTCACTAGTAGTAAATGAATGGCATCATGTGCAGGGTAGTGGTAGGTGTAGTAGAAGGATCATAAGTTGAGTTGAGATATATTGATCATTGGGGTGGAGCAAAGGGAGCAATATACTTTTGGGAGCTAAGGTCTAGATATTAGAGGTAGGCCCATTGTGAAAGTACAGTGGAAGCAGGGCTATCCAAGTGCTTGTTTAATTTCCCCAATCGCTTTCACCCAGTCCACTGTAACCCTTAGTATGCAATGATATAGAGCCTATGGATGTGTGAGGCTTATGGGGGAGGCACAATCTTAAGCCTGTGTTCGCTAAAGCTATTGCGGAAAAGTTGTGTTTTTTTGTGCCAAAGCCAACAATGGCTTCAAAAATGACTGGGAAATAAAAGGAAGCACTAATCTTCTCCTGTTTACTAATCCTCAGCCTTAAGCCAAATCACTGCAGAGACAAGAAAAACTGCTGCCGGAAACAGACGAGTAGTGCTCTTCTACACTGTTTCTGTAACTCCCATAGAGGTGAATGGGAACTACATTGTTTCCACAGCTCCACAGTAACGACTTGCAAGCAGTTATTCCTGTCTCAAAAGAAATCTGCCGAGATGGGAATAATCCTTTAGACTAAGGCCCCACGTTGCGGAAACGCAGCTTTTTTTGTTGCAGTTTTTTGGGCCAAACCCAAGAATGGCTATAAAAGGAATGGGAAATGTATAGGAAATGCTTATGCTTCTACCTTCTACTCAATCCACTTCTGGCTTTGGCTCAAAACAACGCAACAAAATCCACAACAAAAAAAAAAGCTGCGTTTCTGCAAAGTGGGGCCTCAGCCTTAAACCCAATAGCTTTAATAGCAGACACTTGCTGTATGGTACATAAATTGTTGGAGCCTGAACTCCATATTTTATTGATATCTATATTTAACTGCAATGACACATTGTAATAAATTTTTCAAGACAGGAAAATGATTAGTGCTACTGAAAACAGATATTCTCATCATATTAAGCAATGACATATTAAAAAGATCACTGTGTGATTGGTGGGGTATGAACCTTAGGACTTCTCAGATCCTGAGAATAAAGAACCTGCATCCAGGTTTCCATTCACAGCAGCACTTCCAACCACTAATATGTGCAGGGAACTGCAACAGTCATAAGGCCAAGTAATGGCAAAATCTTAACAATATACCATCAGATTATAAAATATGTAATGTACAGTATATGTTGGTCATAGATGTACCATGTAGTTACTCTTCCTCCTTGGTGGGAAGGCTTGGATGTGACCATGCCTAAATGACATGCAACCTGTATTCTATTGATTGGTCCAATTCCTGGGATACAAAATTTATATAGTTTTTGTCATGTTTTAACCAATTTACAAAAATCCAAAACTTATCAAAAAAAATTTCTTGGTGTTGATATTCTGACTGATTTTTTTTATATTTGTGTACAGGGCTGCATAAGCCATCTTTTTTTGTGAGGCCAGATGTACGTTTTATTCATTCCATTTTGGGGCTGTCTGATAGCTTTTATAAATTTTTTTTTTTTTTTTTATAAACTGTGATTTTTATTAACATTTTGATAAAAGGACAGGAGGCAGCAAGACTTCAGTCGAAAGATAAACAAGTGAGAGATAATTGCTAAACCAACCCCCAAGTAGGGAAAAACAAGAGGGAATAATACCGAAAAGGAGAGGAGTAGATGACCTGTCAGCAACCTAAAGACCCCGAAGAGTGCAATACGTATCCCATTGCGATCAGATAGACTGGAACGCCTCCACAGTGTTATTAATGTTTGCTGGCAGATGTTCAAGGGTGCGAATGTCCTTCATTCTGCCAAGTAAATCCAGCCCTGAGGGCGGGGACTCCGTCCTCCAATTACGTGCTATAAGAGTCTTCGCAGCCGCACAGAGATGGAGGAAAAGGCGGGACGGAGCCTTTCCAAAATTAAAATTTTTATTAGAGGTTAAACAGCAAAAAAAAAAATGGCGTTTTGGCTCTTGATTTTTTTTTTTACCTGCTATAGGGTTCACCGCTTGGGAAAAATATTTGGTTGTACTGGACTGGGTTTTACAATGTGTTTTACAATTTTTATATGTGATCTAGGGAAAGGAGGTTGGTCTTGAACCCCAGGGAGTCTGATTACTAATGCAATGCATTGTAAAATACCTATATTTCTATTACAGGCTGCTCTAGGCAGAAAGCAGCCTGTAATAGAAGTCCATAAATGACAAGCCTGGGAGCCTTCAATAGGCTTTGGGGGACAGCAATCCATGGCCAACAAAATGGTGCCTCAGTTATCAAGGGGGTTAATGCCCACAATCAGTCCGGGCACAGCGAGACCTGGAGGCTATGTCAGACGCTCAGCTCCTGAGCAGCTGCCTTATTTAAATATCCAACATCTGCCATAATAGTATAGCAGATGTCGAAAAAGAGTTAAAGATTAGTTGCCCATTGCCTGGATATAAGAAAAAACATAATCCTTTAGCCTATGGCAGCCAAAGATTTTGAAATGGTGATCATTTAAATAGTCACTAACTTTTCAGACAACTTAGTCTTGTTTAATAGAGCACGTAATTCTGGGCCAAAATGTTTTCTGCATGAAAAACCTAAAGTTCCTGGCACTAGGTATCTCCCTTCTAGCTATTTTGCAGCTCACTCCCTGTCACTAGGGAAGTCCTGTATATAGATACCATTAAAAAGCAAGACGTCTTCACAGTGAGTGGGACTGGTCTCTTCACTCAGTGAATTCATAGAGTGGCTGATTTTCCTCACACATTTGCAAATTGCTTTCTTTGTGCACTGGACTGAATATTCTGCACATCTCATGGTTTACAATGGAAGAAAAGACTAATGAACTTGTATATACTTAGGTGCTTGTGTGATTACAGATGGGATTATTCACAGCCAGTAAGCAGCTTTTCTGACTGTACTTATAGATTGCTATTTTCCTGTGTCATGGATATTTTTAGCAGCATCATGCCTGCATGTATTTGCCATTCAGTGTTCCTGGATCACTTAGGCTTTTCTCTATTTTGTTATTTGTTTGCTACTGTGCAGTTACTCCTGGAAAAACTGCATGTAAATAAACCAGTAGTAGTTATAATGGATAGGGGAGGGGCCAGAATGCTCCTTATTATACACATCCACAGCCTCAGAGACAAATGTAAAATGTTCCGCAGAAATACTGATAGGACACCATGTAGTAAGGCTTATACAATCATATAACACAAACTGCCCAGCAAGACCGTGCAGCTACTTCAACTTTTCATGAAAACTCAAGTACTGTTAAAAGACATGGTAAACTAAAAAGCTGTACAAGCCATACTTTGATATTCTTATTACCTCAACTTGTGTTGCTCCATAAAAAGACAAGGACCTTGAATCTGTATCTCACAGTTTGCCATCTTTCTTTTACAGTATGCCTCATGTTATGGTAATAAGCCAGCACTGCAGCTCATGGGCATGCGTAGGAGATGTTTTTCATTTCTGGGGACAACTCCGTGTTTAATGAACCGACGACGTCAAAGGACGAGGCCGACAACTGAACTGACTCTGATTCAGCTCACACAACTCATCAGAGTTCTCCAGCAGCAGCCCTATGAAAGCACTGAAGAGGGATCTCAAAGCAGCCCAGACAGGTGAGAGAGAAAGCACACCACAAGATCTTCTATTGCTCCTTATGTAGATGTGGCCTTAAAACAAAGGGATGTGGGACCTTTTTATGGTCAACATGTCCCTAAATCAAGAGGCTATAGGTAAACTGAATAGTAGACAACCTTATGAGAAATTCTCTAATACTACTGCACCTATAGCCTACTAGATTACATCTAGCCTGAAGAACATGAGAGAACAAGAACTATATGTAACTGTGTAAATGCATTACATTAATTATCTTGCACTGAGTTATATTCTGTATTATACCCCAGAGCTGCAATCGTTATTCTGCTGGTTTAGTCACAGTAAACATGCATCACATTACTTATCTTGCACAGATCCTGAGTTACATCCTGTATTAAGGTAATGATTTGGAGAGTTTCCACAGCAAAATCCACATGAAAACATTCTTGAAAACTTCAGTAAACCTCTTGCAAAATGTCTACCATTCACTTCAATTGGAATTTAAACCACAGTCTGTACAACATGCAAGGATTTTCCTCATGAAGTTTTTTAAAACCACAGAGAAAAATTTGGCTGACCCGATTATAGCCAGTGGGATCCATGAGTTGCTGTTGCTGTCTGTCACAGGACAAATCTGGCACTGTCATTATTTACTTCTTTTTTTTTTTTTTGTTCTAGAATGGATCAGAAAAAAATAATAGCATGGATGTGAACCCAGCCTTATCATGTATTGATCCTGAATTGCATCCTGTATTATCCTCCAGATCTGTAGTCACTATTCTGTAGGTGGAGTCACTGGGGCAGATTTACTAAGTCTATCTAAATCTAATGGTGGCTGCAAACCTTTACCATTGCCATTGTTTGGCATGACTAGTCGCTTTTGGCTAACCTGCCATCAGCCAACTTGCCCAGATTCACCAAGGTTTTTTTTTATTTTTCATTTTTAAGAAACTAAACTGTCCTCTGCTTGGACAGTTTAGTTGTTGAGGGGGTAATGCCATGAAGAATATTTATCCTCTATCCATAGTTGATCGGTGGATGTCTGACCACCCACTCATCCTGAGAACAGGGGATGTTTTCCCTCCATTATGAATTTAGCCTGACAGGAGCAGGGGTGAACCTGGCCTCTTTGCTGTCTCAGGTGGACTATAGAAAGGCACCTCCCCCCATCTAAATAAATAAATAATTGGGTTTACAGGCTACTAGCTTCACACGCTGCTATCGTTGCACAATAAACATACACAATACACAAAGTTATAAAACAGTTTTTAAGAATTCTTCTTACTGTATTACTTCAGTATGAAAGCTCAACAACACGGCATTAACAATGAAAATAACTTAACACATCTTTTGCTTGGTGGATGGACGAGCCCACATGGCCCCCATTCTCTATAATAGGAGCCCCACAGATAGCTGAGTACTGTACTTTGGCTATCTTTAGCACTCCCATCTAAGTGAATGAGAGCGTGGGTTCGTCTATCCGCCAAGAGACACACCTATATTCAGCCTGGCTGTGGGGACAAAAAAAAAACAATTTTAGGCCCAGTGGGGGTCTCACCAGAAAGACCGCCATAAATCAGGCATTTATCCTCTATCATTTAGGTTAATACAGTGCAGTAACATTTTGACGTCTCTGTCGTCCACAGGGCAGTAACATTTAGTGACTTACAGGTGACGTCTCTGACTAATTCATCACATTTCCCTTCTCTTCCCTTTGGGCTGCCATGACCACTTCTTCCAGCTGTGACTTGTCTCTGTAAAGTTTGCAACACAGACATCTTTGGCCCATCACTTTTCCCGGCACCCGACCCACATTGTCCTCACCTACACAAAGCCCCCATCCTGCTGCTACCTCAATTCTAAAATATATGATATAACTGCCCATAATTAATAATACTCCCAAGTGCATCTTTATATTAATAATGTCCGTGTGTACCCTGTATAAATAGTGCCCCTTATTAATATTGCCCCATGTGTTTAGTAATTAAAAGGTTTTCCAGGTCATTAATAAAAAAATCAGTGGGGCTCAAAAACCCTGGACCCCCACTGATCAGCTGTTTGAATGAACCGTGGTACCTATGTTAGTGCTGTGACCCCTTCTCTGTTTACATAGTGTCATTCATCTCATAGCGGCCATGTAATGTAACTACAGCCTCGTCCTATACACGTCCATGTGACAAGACTGTTATTACATCACACGGTCACTATAAACAGACAGCGTGTGATATAAACAGGCACCATAGCCCCTTTATACGGCTGATTGGGGGGGGGGGTCCACTGATCCACTGATCTGGAAAGTCCCTTTAATAAGGCTCAATTGCCACCATAAAGGGGTGATCCAGGGTAACAACTTTTCTAATATGAGGCTGGGGGAGGTTCTCCAGTGTCTTCCAGCGCGTTTCAGTCCTGCTGCCCTTATATTATATAAGGGGGCTTTATGAACTTGTATAAATAACATCTCTTAAGTTCATAAAGCCCCCTTATATAATATGCCCCTTATCATAGGCGTAACTAGCAAAGACTGGGCCCCCCAGCAAACTTTTGACTTGGGGGCCCCCCCCACAGCATAGGACCCTATTTCCTGGCCCCACACAATATAACGCCCCATTAATACACATTATAATGTTCCACAGTGGCCCCTGCACAAGGTATTACATGGTGTTATGCCACACAGTGGCCCCTGCACAAGGTATTATGCCCCACACTGGCCCCTGCACATGGTATTATTCCCCACACTGGCCCCTGCACACGGTATTATTCCGCACACGGTATTATTCCCCACACTGGCCGCTGCACACGGTATTATGCCCCACACTAGCCGCTGCACATGGTATTATGTCCCACACTGGCCGCTGCACACGGTATTATGCCCCACACTGGATGCTGCACACAGTATTATGCTCCATAGTGGCCCTTGCACATGGTATTATGCTCCATAGTGGCCCACCCATGAACTATTATTATACTCTGGGGTCTTTTCAGACCCCACAATATAATGATTGGAGACTCAGGGGAGGCGAAAAACCTAAAAAACAGTGTTACTTACCTCTTCTGGGCTGTGGCGCACTCCTTGCTGCTTTAGGCCCTCTTCAATGTCAGCACTGATGTCATGTGGGCCAGGCTAGCATCATTATGCGTCGTGACGCCGCCCTGGCCCACGTGACGTCTGGGACGTCACCAAAGAGGCCAGAAGACTGCTGGGAGTCACACCGGATTGCAGGAGAGGTGAGTAACACTGGTTTTTATGTTTGTCACCTCCCCTGGGTCCGATCCATTATACTCTGGGGTCTGAAAAGATAAATAGTAAAAATGCTGCCCCTCCAAACAATCATGGATAGTGCCGTCTCACTTCGCCTCATTAGATTTGCGCCCCTGGCAGGAGTCAGGCAGAACATAGGCGTGCCCGTATGCCCATTCACTTCAATGGGAGCACTAGATATAGACGAAGCATAGTATTCTGCTATCTCCAGTGCTGCCACTGAAGTGATTGAGGGAACGCGGACATGCCTACATTCAGCATGGCTGCGGTCAGGCTCCATTCACAATGAAGGAGGAAACACCCACTGTTCTCAGGATTGTGGTAGTCAGACCCCCACCGATCATCTATTTATCCTCTATTCTATGTATAGAGGATAAACACTCTTTGTGGCATAACCCCTTTATGTTGATAACAGGATCATTTGTACGAACAATCCCATTATCAATTGGAAGGCCACATGACGGCCGTCTATAATCTAAAGCATGTGCTAGTTTTAAAATGTACCAGACTTATCACAGTGGCTGATAAATCAGATGTATCTTTATACTGCCTAGTGCAATATATACCACCTATTAGCTTACTTTGCGGCAGATCTTTACCACACATTGCCACATCTTAAGACCTATCCACTTTCCAATAAGCCACACCCTTTTGCAGACTAGGTTAAAAAAACAAAACAATTTAAGCCAGAATTCTGGCGCATTTAGCTTAGTAAATCTGCCAACACTTTAAATTTATTACTTATCCTGTACTGATCCTCAGTTGCAGCGTCTTTTATGCTTCAGAGCTGCATTGGCTATAGTGCTCTATTTAGAGGTGAAACCTCCAAACCACCCCTGCTTGTTCAGTTTCTGCACGATTTGCTCTGGAAAGTATCTTAATTAATCCTACAAAAGGCACAAATTCTTAGTAGTCATGCCTGCACCCTAATTAGGCAGTTCCTCCATTCACAAGACTAGGAAAGCTGGGTGAAAAAAGATTTCCAATGACTATTATGGGACTACTGCGGTGACCAGATGGAAGGTAACGCTGCAGTTGGGATTGCAGGGTGCAAACAGTGCAGACTTGTCACGGTCTCTGGGCACGAGGGCGCAGCGCTGGTGCTGTCCCACGTTACCACCACTGGTACCGGTGATGAGGGGGCTGCACAAATGTTGGTGGTGATTGTTCCCCCGGGGCGCTTCCCCTATACTGTGCCGACTGGTGGTGTTTGGGGCGCCCTGATGTTGTCAGTGCAGAGTCAGACACAGAAACGGTTGTAAAGTTGAACTTTTACTTCCATGGGTGTGGAGGCACAAATGCTTAAACAGTTTCTTCAATACAAAACAACGGGGTACGCCTGGTGACACAGCAAAGTCCTGGGGTGCAGGGTAGACTTGATGAAAGGTGTTCCTAGCCCCTTATACTTCAGTGTTACAGCCCTAAGGTGCGTCTGGGCTCCTATTTGGCTCATAGGAGGATGCCCACCATGATACTAGTACATAATATTCCCCACTCACGTTATGTGGCCCTGATAGCTCAGAGTTTCGGGGTGCAATAGTCAGGGTGGCAGGATGCTCCACATGTCTGGCCTTGGCCCCTGGATCCTGTGGTACTTGCTATGGAGCACGTGTTCCAGAATGTTCTCTCCACAGTCTCAGGCTGACAAGATAATGATGCTTGACTTCCTTCAGGGCGATGGCTAGGCAGACAGGGGACAGGATCTTCTGAATAGCTGGAGTATGTCAGCTCTCCAACCTTCCTGGGCCTGTCTAGGACTTGAGATTCCTGCACTAAACTCACTGCTTTCTTCACAGGACATCACACTTATCTCCTCACCTCCTCCTCCTAACACTCCACACTTCTAACTCCTCACACGCAGGACCTTCCTGCAGGGGTGTTACCATGGGGACCCAGTGATCAGCTGACTCCTCCCCTTTTCCCAGGCGATGTCCTCCCATTGGACATTTGGTTACTATTCAATCCTATGGGAGGTGTAATGCATGAGTGAGGCTCACTAGGTGGCGCTGTGTTGTGTGAGACTCAGGACCCCCTGCTATGTCACACAGGCTATGAAGCAACAGGAAATAATACAATGCCTACAGAGATCACCCTCAGCCCAGCCATAGCCAGCTCTGGGATGCCACACTACTGTATAAGATTCATTATACCAGTACATTTTGACATCAGGTTCCTTTTATTCCAGAGCCATCAGAGGTGTGTCTCGTTCCGGCCATACCAACATCTTCAGAAGTCACTGTCTCATCTGCGTCCAGGATCATAATACACAAGCTGGATGATATAGAAGGCTTCAAAGTGAATATTTCCCCAGTTTACAGGCCACTGCACTCTGCAAATGACCAGCAGAATGAACAGCTGTTAATATAACATCTGCCATGTTTAATATTGCTGTGATCACAAGGACATGAAGCAGAGCTCCTAAACATCACTAATTAGGTATCAGGAGTCTGGTCAGTCATCGCCAGGCATGCTAGAGGTTATAGCTAGACAATGACAAATGTTACATTAAGTAAAGGCATCCAAAACTAGCAAGTGATGGATCAAGCCCACAACAAAATATTGATGTACGCTTCAAAATGTCTCCATGTAAGGCTACTTTCACACTACCTATTTAATGTAATTGGTTCTGATCCATAAGAGGATCAGAACAACAGGCATTAAAGTTGGCAGATTGACGGAAATAAGCTAAATACTTTCTGTCTGCATTTGTTATTACTGACAGTAATGTAAACCGGATCAGAAAGAACATTAAAAAAGCGGTGTGAAAGCAGCCTAACATACAAATATTATGAAATGTAGTCTAATTATCAATAAACATGCTTGAATAAAATATTAATATCTTCATTTCATATTATAAACCTCAAGATGATGATTACTTGTATATAATGTTCCTGTCTCCCATGAAATATTATCCCGTAGTGATTATAGTATGAGACAGTATTTCACGGAGAAGCAGAGACTCCTAACATCATAGATAACTACAATACTAGGAGTCTGTCTTCCTGTACAGCGTTCATGCTGGTAAATCTGGCACACACATAGACCGAGATTCACAGTCAAAACTCATGTTGTGTGAAAGCAGTCTAAGGCCTTATTCACAGTGTTATGAGCCAAAATCAGAAGTGGAGACTACACAGAGGAAAGGAAGAATGGAAAGATTTGTATTTTGCCACCCAATCACTGACCTATGAATGAGGTCTTACATGAAGTGCCCTCTCTTCATACAGTTTATATATTTCTATACTGACAGCTGTAGAACATCATAAAATACACCTCAATCACTATAAAACATCACAATACACCTCAGCTAATGCAGAACCTTTTAATATATAGCACAGCTGCTGCAGCTCTTCTTTTCTGTAAAAGATGAGGGCATTTAATTTCACTCACTGATGGACAGGAATTCCCCCTTACTTTTCTAGAAGAGCTTCTGCCTCAGCTTAGATTTGTATTATAAGTAATAATATAACCAATACTATAAATTATAAAATATATTGGTAGTAGAGTTTTGTGACTCAACCTTTCACAGCCTTATTAATGTGCATGAAGGTTACACGGGTGCAACAGAGGATCCTGTAATGGGCCCCATCTACAGTAGGGTGCATGAGTTCAAGCATATGACATCCTCACAGGAAGCGTACACTAGATTGGTTGACTTGACATCTTGATAATACCATTAAAAGTATACAGAGCAGTTAAAGAAGACACTCAAATGTTCTGTATAGTTGGGCTGGGGGGAGTTCTTGTTTCCTCTGGTACACCTAATGTCCTGTTCACTCTGTTTTGGAACTTTAATCGACATTGTTTGTGGATATTACATGGATAAGAAGCAGAAGCCACAGACAAGGAGTTCTGCTGAACTACAACAGGGTACAGTGTCCTGACACTTCACTGTCAGATGTCTTCTGTGTGAAAAAAAAAGTCCAGATTAGTGAACAACATGCCCATGACTGAATTCACACCTGCGCCTGCTCTCCGCTGGGGGATTCCATTCCCCATTCCGTTTGAAATATGCGGAGAGAAAAGCGTACAAGCAGCGCTTTTCACTCTGCATTTTTCGCCCTTTTCGGGCAGAAACCCGGTAGACCCCATTATATTCTATCCGGGGTAATCACTTTTTTAAGCAGGTGTGAGCCTTGCATCAAGGATATTCAAGTGTTACCACAGCAGTACAGAGCACATTACAGTAATAAACAGCATACCTTTATTATGTACAGTGCCTTGCGAAAGTATTCGGCCCCCTTGAACTTTTCAACCTTTTTGCCACATTTCAGGCTTCAAACATAAGGATATAAAATTTTATTTTTTTGGTGAAGAATCAACAACAAGTGGGACACAATTGTGAAGTGGAACGAAATTTATTGGTTATTTTAAACCTTTGTAAAAAATAAAAAACTGAAAAGTGGGGCGTGCAATATTATTTGGCCCCTTTACTTTCAGTGCAGCAAACTCACTCCAGAAGTTCAGTGAGGATCTCTGAATGATCCAATGTTGTCCTAAATGACTGATGATGATAAATATAATCCACCTGTGTGTAATCAAGTCTCCGTATAAATGCACCTGCTCTGTGATAGTCTCAGGGCTCTGTTTAAAGCGCAGAGAGCATCATGAAGACCAAGGAAGACACCAGGTAGGTCCGTGATACTGTTGTGGAGAAGTTTAAAGCCGGATTTGGATACAAAAAGATTTCCCAAACTTTAACCCCTTAAGGACACCGCCCAAAAGTGCGTTAAGGACCAGGCCTTGTTTTTCAAAACTGACATGTGTCACTTTATGTGGCAAGAACTTTGAGACGCTTTAACTTACACAAGTGATTTTGAGATTGTTTTCTCGTGACACATTGTACTTCATGTTAGTGGTAAACACTAATCAATATTTTTGTATTTATTTATAAAAAAAATAGGATATTTGATGGAAATTTGGAAAAAAAAAATCGCAATTTTCAAAATGTGAAATTCTCTGCTTTTCAGACAGTCATACCACCCAAATACATTAATAAATATTATCTACCATATCTCTGCTTTATATTGACATCATCTTTTAATCGTCCTTTAATTTATTTTGGATGTTAGAAGGCTTACAAGTGTAACAGCGATTTTCCAGATTTACAAGAAAATTTCCCAAACTAATTTTTTAGGGACCACTTCAGTTCTGAAGGGGATTATAAAGGCCTATATATTAGAAACCCCCCATAAATCACCCCATTTTCAAAACTGCACCCCTGAAATAATTCAAAACAGCATTTGGGAAGTTTGTTAACCCTTTAAGCATTTCACAAGAATTAAAACGATATCGAGGTGAAATTTAGACATTTCATTTTTTTCCACTACTCCCTTCATTTAGCCCTAAATTTAACACATTCACAAAGGGATAAAGGAGAAAATGCATCTCCCAGTTTATTATACAATTTCTCCAGAGCACAGAAATATCCCACATGTGGGTGTAAACTGATGTTTGGGCATTTGGCAGTGCACAGAAGGGAAGGAGCGACACTGGACGTTTGAAAAGCAGATTTTGCTGGAATAGTTTTCAGGTGCCATGTTGCATTTGCAGAGCCCCCAGAGTACCAAAACAATGGAAACCCCCTAAAAGTGACCCCATTTTGGAAACTACACCCCTCACAGAATTCATCAAGGAATATAGTGAGCATTTTGACCCCACAGCTGTTTCACAGATTTTACTAACATTGGGATGTATAAATGAAAAATTACTAAAACGTCACTTTATCCCCAAAGTTTTCATTTTCACAAGGGATTAAAGGAGAAAAAGGACCCCATAGTTTGTTAAACAATTTCTCCTGAACACAGCAATACCCCATATGTGGTCATAAACTGCTGAATGGGTACATGGTGGGGCTCGGAATGGAAAGAGCGCTATTTTGCTTTTGGAGAGCAGATTTTGCTGGAATAGTTTTCAGGTACCATGTTGCATTTGCAGAGCCCCCAAAGTACCAAAACAGTGGAAACCCCCTAAAAGTGACCCCATTTTGGAAACCACACCCCTCACAGAACATGTCAAGGGGTATAGTGAGCATTTTGAACCCACAGCTGTTTCACAGATTTTATTAATATTGGGACATGAAAATGAAAAATTTCTTTTTTTCCAATAAACTGTCAATTTAGCCCCAAATTTTTCATTTTCACAAGAGGACAAAGGAGAAAAAGCTCCCCAAAGTTTGTTACACAATTTCTCCTGAACAAAGAAATGCCCCATATGTGGTTGTAATCTGCTGCATGGGTACATGGCGGAGCTCAGAATGGAAAGAGTGCTATTTAGCTTTTGGAGGGCAGATTTTGCTGGAATAGTTTTCGGGTGCCATGTCGCATTTGCAGAGCCCCTAAAGTACCAATACAATGGAAACCCCGCAAAAGTGACCCCATTTTGGAAATTACACCCCTCATAGAATTTATCTAGGGGTATAGTGAGCATTTTGACCTCACAGCTGTTTCACAGATTTTATCATCATTGGGACATAAACATGAAAAATTACTTTTTTTCCAATAAACCGTCCATTTAGCGACATATTTTTAATTTTTGCAAGTGGTTAAAGAAGAAAAAGCTCCCCACAGTTTGTTACACAATTTCTTCTGAACACAGAAATGCCCCATATGTGATTATAATCTGCTGTATGGGTACATGGTGGGGCTCAGAATGGAAAGAGCGCTATTTGGCTTTTGGAGGGCAGATATGGCTGGAATAGTTTTTGAGTACCATGTCACATTTGCAGAGCCCCTAAAGTACCAATACAATGGAAACCCCTCAAAAGGGACCCCATTTCAGAAACTACACCCCCCAAGGAATGTATCAAGGGATATTATCATTTTGAGCCTAAAAATGCTTCCCAAAAATTAATGTACAAAGTGAAAATTGAAGTTTTTGAAGAAATTTCCAATTTCAGAATATGTTGCGGCCACTTTGTGGCATCAGAGACATGAACTCCTAAAACTAAAATTAATTGGGCTATCCCGGGGGGAAAAAAATTATATATGTGGGTGTAAACTGCTGCTTGGGAACACAGCAGGGCTCAGAAAGGAAGGAGCACTTTGTTTTTTTAGCTTTTGGAGTACAGATTTACAGGGACTTTCTGGTCGCCATGTTATTTTTGCAGAGCCATGGAGGTGCCAGTAAACTGGAACTCCCCAAGAAGTGACCCCATTTTGTAGGGGCAATTTTAGGGTCTCTGCAAATGTGACATGGCGTCCAAAAACCAACAATCTAAATCTGCGCTCCAAAAGTACATAGTGCTCCTTCACATCTGCACCCTGCTGTGTGCCCAAATGGCAGTTTATGCCCACATGTATGACACTGGTGTACCCAGGATAACGTACTTAATGCCATATGTGGGTATAAACTGCTGTTTGGGAACAGCTGGGCACAGAAGGGAAGGAGCGCTATTTTGGTTTTTAGAGCACAGTTTGGTTTATGGACACCATGTCACTTTTGCAGAGCCCAAGAATTGCCAGTAAAGTGGAATCCACAGACTTGTGACCCCATTTTGGAAACTATATCCTTCAAGGGATTTATCAAGTGGTGTAATAATAATAATAATAATAATAATAGTCCTTTAATAGTCCCACAATGGGGAAATTCAGTGTGTTACAGCAGCAAAGATAAGCAGATACAAATACAAATACAACATGTACAGGAATGTTCCAAGGTGAGAGGCATTACATTAATAGCAGACAGACAGATAGGACGTAGCAGAGGAGGGGGGGGGGGGATTTAACAGGCAGAGAGATATTTCAGTTCTCTGTGTGTAATGATCTCCGCTTAGGTCGGTGTTGGTTGTACAGCCTAACCGCGGTGGGGAGGAAAGACTTCCGATAGCGCTCCTTCTCACACCTAGGGTGGAGCAGTCCGTCACTGACAGTACTGCTCAGCGCGATCACAGTCTCATGCATGGGATGGGACTTCTTCTTCTGCATGGAGCTCACCACGGACAGTATCCTTCTGTCACCCACCACCTGCACTGGGTCCAGTGGGCTCCCCAGGACAGAGCAGGCCCTTCTAATCAGCTTGTCAAGTTTATTTCTGTCCCTGGTTGATATACTGCTCCCCCAGCAGGCCACTCCAAAGAAGATGGCTGATGCCACTACCGAGTTGAAGAAAGTTCTAAGAAGTGCCCCCCGGATTCCAAAGGCTCTCAGTTTCCTAAGCAGGTAGAGCCTGCTGTGGCCCTTCCTGTACAGGGCCTCCATATGCTCTGCCCAGTCCAGCTTATTATTAAGGAGCAAACCCAGGTACTTATAGGTGTTCACAATCTCGATGCCCGTCCCCAGGATGTCCACTGGATTTGGAGGGCATCTGCCTTTGCGGAAGTCCACCACCATCTCCTTGGTCTTCCCCGCGTTAATCTTCAGGTGGTTCCGGTGGCACCAGTCCACAAAATCCTGGTTCAGTTCTCTGTACTCCCTGTCATCATCATCTGTGATGAGACCCACTATTGCAGAGTCGTCAGAATACTTCTGTAGGTAGCAGCTGGATGAGTTGCACCTAAAATCTGCAGTGTACAGTGTGAAGAGGAAAGGGGCGAGAACCGTACCCTGAGGTGCCCCCGTATTACAGATCACGGTACCTGACACACAGTCTCGGGCTCTCACGTATTGAGGTCGATTTGCGAGGTAGTCTAGGATCCAGTTGGAGAGGTGGTGGTCCACTCCAGCAAGGCCCAGCTTGTCCCTCAATAACCTGGGCTTTATGGTGTTAAAAGCACTGGAGAAGTCAAAGAACATTATTCTCACTGTGTTCCCTGGTTTCTCCAGGTGAGACAGAGCCCTGTGCAGAAGATGGATCATGGCATCATCTACCCCAATGTCCGGCCGATAAGCAAACTGGAGGGGGTCCATAGCGGGGCTCACTAGAGGGCGGAGATGTGTGAGAACCAATCTCTCCAAGATCTTCATCAGGTGGGATGTCAGTGCTACAGGTCTGTAGTCGTTGAGGTCCATAGGGTGGGGTTTCTTTGGAACTGGTACCACACAAGAAGATTTCCATAATTCAGGGACTATTTCCTGCCTCAGGCTCATATTATACATATATGTAATTATACCACACAGCTGGTCCCCGCAAGTCTTAATTAGCCTTGCACTGATGTCATCTGGCCCTGCGGCTTTCCTCGCCTTGATCTTTTTCATCTCCTTCCTCACCTGGGCCCGTGTGAAGGTCAGACTGTGGCCAGATAAAGACGGATTTCTGGATTTACTGGTCTGTTGGGAAGTGGCCGCATGGGGAGAAGTCATTGTGGTGGGGGAAGCTGAAGGACATACTGGGGTGGGAGGAGCTGGTGTGTGATCAAATCTGTTGAAGAATAGGTTTAGTTCATTAAGCCAATTAACATCTGCCTCAATCTGGCAGACAGACTGTTTATGACACAATATTGACTTAAGCCCCTCCCAGACCCCCCTTATGTCTTTTCTTTCCATTTGCTTTTCCATTTTTTCTTTATAACTGGCTTTTCCCTGCCTGATTTGATGCCTCAGCTCCTTTTGTACTTCCCTCAACCCCTCCTTATCTCTTGTCCTGAATGCCATCTTTTTCTCCTTAAGTAGTGTTTTTATATCAGAGTTAATCCATGGTTTGTTATTGGAGAAGGACCTCACCACTTTTGTGGGTACTGTGTTGTCCACACAAAAATTTATGTAGTCTGTTATGCAGTGTGTGAGTCCTTCTATATCTTCTCCATAAGAATCCTGCAGCACTTCCCATGCGGTTGTGTCAAAACAATCCCTCAGAGCCTCATCACTCTCCTCGGACCATATCCTCACTGTGCGGGTGACAGCTGGTTCTCTACGTACAAGTGGCTTGTACACAGGTCGGAGATGCACTAGGTTGTGATCCGATCTTCCCAGGGGCGGTAGGGCTGATGAGTTATATGCCTCCCTCACGTTGGCAAAGAACAAGTCCAGTGTTTTGTTGTCTCTTGTGTGGCAGGTTACATACTGTGTGAAACTGGGCAGTGTGGATGATGGAGAGGCATGGTTGAAATCACCCGACAGAAGAAAGAGGGCCTGGGGATGTTTTAACTGTAACTGGCTCAGCGTGGCTTGTAGGACCTCGCAGGCAGTGTCAGCTTTCGCAGAGGGGGGGACATATGCAGCTATCACGATGACATGTGATAGTTCCCTTGGTAGGTAGAAAGGTCTCATGCTCACAGCTAATAGTTCAATGTCCTTACAGCAAGTTTGCTCCTTAATCACAATGTGCCTAGGATTACACCATCTATTATTCACAAACATTGCCAGCCCTCCTCCTTTCCTCTTACCGCTCTCCCTTGTCCTGTCTGCCCGAAGGAGTTTAAAACCATCCAAGGAGACCAGAGGGTCAGGAGTAACTTCAGTGAGCCAAGTCTCTGTAAGTAGCATCATGCTGCACGCCCGAAACTCCTGATGATGCCTGGTGAGAGCTGTTAGTTCATCCATCTTGTTTGCAAGAGATCTCACATTGCCCATGATGATGGAGGGAACAGCTGGTCGGTAACGCCTCTTTTTAATCCTCTGAAGAGTTCCTGCTCTGCATCCCCTCACCCGCTTTTTCTTTCTCCAAATCTCACGGGGGATGTGTGACCAGATGGTATGCCGTCCTGCTGTGTCTCTGAGCTGCAGAATTTCCTCTCTTGTATAGACAAAGGAATTGTCTGCATACACAAAAGATCCCATTTTCAAGCAGAACAAAAGACAGATAAAAAACAAAAAAAAAGTATCACAAGGGTCCAAGTCTTTGTGTGTGTTTCTTCATAGTGCAAAAGTCCTTAAGTAGAGAGGTACAAAACGAGTCATAGAAAGAAAAATAAGATAGAGAGTCTCAGAGCTGCTGTAGCTGGCAGCCACTCCAGCGGCGCCATCTTGGAAAAAAAAAAAAAAAAGAAAAAAAAAAAAGCATTATTAACTCTTAAGTGTTGCATTAATTTAATTTCCAGAAATGAATGCGCAGATGATAATGAAAAGTTAAAAATAACATTTTTCCAGAGATACGCCATTTCAGTGCCCGATATGTTGTGCCCAGCTTACAGTCATATGAAAAAGTTTGGGCACCCCTATTAATCTTAATCATTTTTAGTTCTAAATATTTGGGTGTTTGCAACAGCCATTTCAATTTGATATATCTAATAACTGATGGACACAGTAATATTTCAGGATTGAAATGAGTTTTATTGTACTAACAGAAAATGTGCAATATGCATTAAACCAAAATTTGACCGGTGCAAAAATTTGGGTACCCTTATCATTTTATTGATTTGAATACTCCTAACTACTTTTTACTGACTTACTGAAGCACAAAATTGGTTTTGTATCCTCACTGAGCTTTGAACTTCATAGCCAGGTGTATCCAATCATGAGAAAAGGTATTTAAGGTGGCCAATCGCAAGTTGTTCTCCTATTTGAATCTCCTCTGAAGAGTGGCATCATGGGCTCCTCAAAACAACTCTCAAATGATCTGAAAACAAAGATTGTTCAACATAGTTGTTCAGGGGAAGGATACAAAAAGTTGTCTCAGAGATTTAACCTGTCAGTTTCCACTGTGAGGAACATAGTAAGGAAATGGAAGACCACAGGGACAGTTCTTGTTAAGCCCAGAAGTGGCAGGCCAAGAAAAATATCAGAAAGGCAGAGAAGAAGAATGGTGAGAACAGTCAAGGACAATCCACAGACCACCTCCAAAGAGCTGCAGCATCATCTTGCTGCAGATGGTGTCACTGTGTATCGGTCAACAATACAGCACACTTTGCACAAGGAGAAGCTGTATGGGAGAGTGATGCGAAAGAAGCCGTTTCTGCAAGCACGCCACAAACAGAGTCGCCTGGGGTATGCAAAAGCACATTTGGACAAGCCAGCTTCATTTTGGAAGAAGGTCCTGTGGACTGATGAAACAAAGATTGAGTTGTTTGGTCATACAAAAAGGCGTTATGCATGGCGTCAAAAAAACACAGCATTCCAAGAAAAACACTTGCTACCCACTGTAAAATTTGGTGGAGGTTCCATCATGCTTTGGGGCTGTGTGGCCAATGCCGGCTCCGGGAATCTTGTTAAAGTTGAGGGTCGCATGGATTCAACTCAGTATCAGCAGATTCTTGAGAATAATGTACAAGAATCAGTGACGAATTTGAAGTTACGCCGGGGATGGATATTTCAGCAAGACAATGATCCAAAACACAGCTCCAAATCTACTCAGGCATTCATGCAGAGGAACAATTACAATGTTCTGGAATGGCCATCCCAGTCCCCAGACCTGAATATCATTGAACATCTGTGGGATAATTTGAAGCGGGCTGTCCATGCTCGGCGACCATCAAACTTAACTGAACTGGAATTGTTTTGTAAAGAGGAATGGTCAAAAATACCTTCATCTATGATCCAGGAACTGATTAAAAGCTACAGGAAGCGACTAGAGGCTGTTATTTTTGCAAAAGAAGGATCTACTAAATATTAATGTCACTTTTCTGTTGAGGTGCCCATACTTTTGCACCGGTCAAATTTTGGTTTAATGCATATTGCACATTTTCTGTTAGTACAATAAACCTCATTTCAATCCTGAAATATTACTGTGTCCATCAGTTATTAGATATATCAAATTGAAATGGCTGTTGCAAACACCCAAATATTTAGAACTAAAAATGATTAAGATTAATAGGGGTGCCCAAACTTTTTCATATGACTGTATATCTGCAGAGACACACACTCCAAAAACTGTTAAGCGGGGATCCCGGGCATAACAGCTTTTGGAGCGTTCATCTCTGATACAAGCCGGGTGCAACATATTATGCACTGAAATGATGTATTCCTGGAAAAATTGTCATTTTCACCTTTCACAGTCAGCTGCGTATTCATTTATGGATAATAAATTATAGCAACACTTGGGGGTTAAAAATGCTCACTGTACCCCTGGATAAATTCCTTCAGGGGTGCAGTTTCCAAAATGGGGTAACATGTCAGGAGATTCCACTTTACTGGCGTTTCAGCTCTGCAAAAGTGCAATGGCGTCCAAAAACCAAACCGTCCAAGCCTGTGCTCCAAAAACCAAATAGCGCTCCTTCCACTCTGTGCCCGGCTGTCCCCAAACAGCAGTTTATACCCACATATGACATTAAGTACGTTACCCTGGGTACAACAGTGTAATACATGTGGGCATAAACTGCAGTTTGGGCACACAGCAGGGCGCAGAAGAGAAGGAGCGCTATGTGGCTTATGGAGTGCAGATTCAGATGTTTGGTATCTGGACGCCATGTCATGTTTGCAGAGCCTGTAAGGTACCATAACAGTGGATTCCCCAAAGGAGTGACCCCATTTTGAAAACTGCACCACTCAAAGAATTTATCAAGGGGTGTAATAAGCATTAGTATCCCAGACGTGAATACACAGCGGATGGGGAAAAGTGAATAGGTAAGCTGTGCGGAGTACATTGGGAACACCAAATTCCCTACTATTTTCCCAGTAGTTCCTATTATTGGGGAGGTCACTCTGGGGGTCACTTCTGGTTTATTTTCCCTCATAAACTCTAAATCTGGGGTGTCCCCTGATATACGCTCGCACAGCTTATACATTCCCTTCCTGACACAACCAGTTATGTTCTAATGATTTGGCGATTTTTGGGGTTTTTGTCTTCACATTGTACGACCTATATTTTCTTTATTTCACTGGTGATGTAGCCATATGAGGGCTTGTTGTTTGCGGGGTGAGATGTATTTTGTAATGACATCATCTTTGGGCGCCTATAACTTATTGAATAAATTTTATTAACTCTTTCTTGTTGGATTAAAAAAAAAACCCATCAATTCTGGCACTGCGTTTTACCTTTGAAATTTTTCACCATGCAGCATACAGCATAAGTAACATGTTACCTTTATTCTACGGGTCGGTACGATTACGGAGATACCTCATTTATACAGTTTTTTTATGCGATACTAATTTTGCAGAACAAAAACCCATTTGGGGACATAAATTAATTGTTTTTGCATCGCCATCTTCTGAGATGCGTAACATTTTTATTTTACGGTTTACAGAGTTAGTTTAGGGCTTATTTTTTGCGGGATAACCTGTGCTTTTTATTGGTACTGTTTTGGGGTACATATGATTTTTGATCACTTTTTATGGCATATTTTGTAAGGTGAGATGGCAAAAAATCATTACTTTTGGCGAGTTTTTCCGTTTTTTTTTTCCCTACGTTCACTGTGTACATTAAATATTGTTTCAGTTTTATTGTACAGGTTGTTACGGACGCGGCGATACCAAATATGCACTGTTTTTATTAATTTTTAGGTTTTTTTTATATATAATTCATTTTATATAGGAAAAGGGAATATTTGGGGCTTTATTCTTTTATTAATTTTTTTCAAACACTTTATTTTATTTTTTTTTCACTTTTTTTTATTTTTTCATTTGTCCCATTAGGACACCTGAGCCAGCAATGCTTTAATTGCTGGCTCAGCACCTTAGACTGCAAGACACGAGCTTACAAGTGTCTTGCAGTCTATACAGGAAGTGAGGCTATGCAGACGCATAGCGCTCACTTCCGCAGGTCGCAGCAGGGGTCTCCAGGCAGCCTGGGGTCACTGGGCAGACCCCGGGCTGCAGGTTATAGGTATCGGCACCCCCTGATGTCGCCGCGGGGGGTGCCGATCGGAGCGGCAACATGGCGGAACCCCTTGGATGCCGCGGTCATGTTTGACCGCGGCATCCAAGGGGTTAAAACCTCCGATCAGAACTCAGTTCTGACCGGGGGGATATGGAGCAGGGTGTTAGCTGTCAGTTACAGCTAACACCCGGTTCCGATGCCTCCTGCTCAGATAGTGAGCGAGCGGCCGCCCCAGGGCGTATTATTACGCCCTGTTGCGCTAAGTACCAAGCGCACAGGACGTAATAGTACGTCCAATGTCGTTAAGGGGTTAAACATCCCAAGGAGCACTGTGCAAGCGATCATATTGAAATGGAAGGAGTATCAGACCACTGCAAATCTACCAAGACCCGGTCGTACCTCTAAACTTTCATCTCAAACAAGGAGATCAGAGATGCAGCCAAGAGGCCCATGATCACTCTGGATGAACTGCAGAGATCTACAGCTGAGGTGGGAGAGTCTGTCTATAGGACAACAATCAGTCGTATACTGCACAAATCTGGCCTTTATGGAAGAGTGGCAAGAAGAAAGCCATTTCTCAAAGATATCCATAAAAAGTCTCGTTTAAAGTTTTCCACAAGCCACCTGGGAGACACACCAAACATGTGGAAGAAGGTGCTCTGGTCAGATGAAAGCAAAATCGAACTTTTTGGCCACAATGCAAAACGATATGTTTGGCGTAAAGGCAACACAGCTCATCACCCTGAACACACCATCCCCACTGTCAACCATGGTGGTGGCAGCATCATGGTTTGGGCCTGCTTTTCTTCAGCAGGGACAGGGAAGATGGTTAAAATTGATGGGAAGATGGATGGAGCCAAATACAGGACCATTCTGGAAGAAAACCTGTTGGAGTCTGTAAAAGACCTGAGACTGGGACGGAGATTTATCTTCCAACAAGACAATGATCCCAAACATAAAGCAAAATCTACAATGGAATGGTTCACAAATAAACGTATTCAGGTGTTAGAATGGCCAAGTCAAAGTCCAGACCTGGATCCAATCGAAAATCTGTGGAAAGAGCTGAAAACTGCTGTTCACAAACGCTCTCCATCCAACCTCACTGAGCTCGAGCTGTTTTCCAAGGAAGAATGGGCAAGAATTTCAGTCTCTCGATGTGCAAAACTGATAGAGACATACCCCAAGCGACTTGCACCTGTAATTGCAGCAAAAGGTGGCGCTACAAAGTATTAACGTAAGGGGGACGAATAATTTGGCACGCCCCACTTTTCAGTTTTTTATTTTTTACAAAAGTTTAAAATATCCAATAAATTTTGTTCCACTTCACAATTGTGTCCCACTTGTTGTTGATTCTTCACCAAAAAATTTAAATGGCAAAAGGTTGAAAAGTTCAAGGGGGCCGAATACTTTTGCAAGGCACTGTATGTCACTTCTGTAGATTTGGAGAAAAACAAATATGAAGTCTTATATCCTAGGAGCATTGTTTTTGCTACCCAAATAGGAAGTGATGGGGAGGTGCACAGGGTGCACCACTGCATGGGGTGGCACAGGTAAGAGGTGGTAGTAGTCTGAGTGGCAAGATCAGTACTGCCAGGGCTAAAGCCCCATCCCCAGTGCGCCAGCAGCATCATTTGCATAAATCTTTAACATTTTTCTCCAAATCTTCAAATGTGACATACATAACAAAAGTATGTTGTTTATCACTGTAATGTGCTCTATAACATGGTGGTGACATCTGAATAATCTTGGGGAGGTGGCAGAGTCCCTTTAACACCCATAGTGCAGTCAGAGACTCACAGTCTATACAAGGACTCACTAAACTGAATGAACACACACACACACACACACATATCAGGTTTTTTATGCAGACCTTCTTTCATGTTCTGGTCAGATTTTTTCAGACTGTATACTGATAACACTTAGTCCTGCATCCATTTTTTTTTTCTAATCTGCAGTAGTTCCCAGAGACACCACAGAGAATAAATAAAAATTCAACAAATCCCTTAGACTTAATGCACACAACCACAGTTTTGGTCCGTATGTTATCCATTTTTATGGATCTGTGAAAACAGATAGCATACAGTCCCATTCATTTATGGACCCATGTACAAGTCTGTTTTCATGGCCTGTAGAAATTTTCAGAGGGCCATATAAATATGTCACAAGATACAGAGAAAGTTGTATTCCTGTCTTGTTTTTGAGGCTCAGTCAATTCATTCAAGTTTATAGGACTGTGAAAAATATGGATGGTACATGGATGCCAATCCATGTGTCATCTGTTTCTTTTTTGCGGACCCATATACTGCATATGATTGTGTGCATTAAAGGGGTTTTCCGGCATAAACTAAAACTTTAACACTAAGCTAAACCCCCTCCCCCCGCCTAACTTCTAATTTACTCCCTTTAAAAAAAATGTATATTTACCCAGGCACATTTTCTGATTTCCTGGTGACGTTCCATTTAGCTGTTTCTGGAGATGGGAGGTCACCAGTATTCCTCTTGCCCCCCCTCCCCATCATACTCACCAATGCTCACGTACTCTTCTTCTGCTGGGCGTCGCCTCCTTCACAAGGGATCCGGGGCCGGCACAATAAAATACCAGCAGAAGCAAAGAGAAGCAGTGTTCTATTGCGCATGCGTGGTAGGCCCGCTGCTTCTCTTCGCTTCTGCCGGTGTTCTATTGCGCAGGCGCCAGCTTCAGCTCCCAGGTGCGGGCAGAAAAGGGGACAGTGGCACCGACGAAAGTCATCTCCAGGACGAGAAGACAGGTAAGTATGATGGGGTGAGGAGAGGGTTGGGGGACTGAATTAGTTAGCTAGGTAGGTAGGTAGGGCTAGTAGTCCGCAGGCTAGCTAGGGAAACGGGGGGGGGCTGTGAGGGAGGCAGTGAGAGGGGGGATTGTGAACTGCAATGCATCATGGTAGTTGTAGGCTAGGACAGCAGGAAGCTACCCATGTAAACAAATGCAGAGGATACTAGGAGCTCCCACAGAAAGCCAGAAATCACTCAAAACACTACTAAAGGTATTTGGGTGCACCTATTAACCCATTGATAGCACTAACAGACCTTTTTTAAAAATATTTTTTTTGCCCAGAAAACCCCTTTAAGGCTAATAAAAGTTTGATGATTGATGCCAATAGTCCCATATATTGTAAATAAAGCCATTTCTAGAAAGTACATTTACTTTGAGCTCCAAATGCTTACTTTTTGCACAAGTTGTACTTGATGTTAGTGAACAGAAACATTGTTGTCTGAATCCCAGGGATAAAAGCCTGTCGTGAATCTGAGAAAGGCTCATTACAAGGGAGAGCTCTGAGACACTGTAGGAGCAGCATACCTATATCATCACCATATCTATCCCCTCAAATTACCAGCATCTGGATCTAAGCAATATTTTCTGGTTCAATCGTTTTTACTGAATTCTGCTTTAATTAATATACATTTATAAGGAGCACATATAGAAAGAAAAAGTAAAAACACTAGCAATATGGCAAACAGGACAAAGAAAAAGCAAATTAAAAGAAAGTCAACAAGGACACAAAATCTTGAATTACAACCAAATCCATTTCATGTTTTCAAAGAGCAGAGTTTTTCCAACATTCCCACAATTTTAAGAACAACTTACATTTATGTTGTTTACATGAAACATATTCATACAAATAATTGCTAAGATTTATTATTATATATTATATAAGGGGTTTCTTAGGTATACTAATGTTGAGCTATGCCAAATGACAAAGCAATTGTGAATATTTGCCCTAATACCGTTTAATGTTTCACTGGAAACTGGTTAATACCTAATCTTAATGAGGAATCAAAATTACTATACATTAATAATAATAATAATAATCATCCTTTAATAGTCCCACCATGAGGAAATTCAGTGTGTTACAGCAGCAAAGATATGCAATGCAAAGATAAGCAATACAAATGCAATATATACAAAAATGTTCCAAGTTAAAGTGGCATTCCAGTGATAGTAGACAGACAGATAGAAAGGTACAGGTAAAAATTAGCAAAGGGGGGTATCACAACAGAAAGATATTTTAGTTCTCTGTATGGCCTGATCTCGTCGTAGCTCGGTGTTGGTTGTACAGCCTAAATGCAGCGGGGAGGAAAGACTTCTGATAGCGCTCCTTCTCACACTTAGGGTGAAGCAGTCGGTCACTGACAGTACTGCTCAGTGCTGTCACGGTCTCATGCATGGGATGGGAGTTATTCTCCCGCATGGAACTCACCACGGACAGTATCCTTCTGTCACCCACCACCTGCACTGGGTCCAGGGGACTCCCAAGGACAGAGCTGGCCCTTCTAATGAGTTTGTCAGGTCTATTTCTATCCTTGGTTGATATGCTACTCCCCCAGCAGGCCACTCCGAAGAAGATGGCTGATGCCACTACTGAGTTGAAAAAAGTCCTAAGAAGTGCCCCCTGGACTCCAAAGGCTCTCAGCCTCCTAAGCAGGTAGGGCCTGCTGTGGCCCTTCCTACACAGGACATCCATGTGATCTGCCCAGTCCAGCTTATTATTGAGGAGCACACCCAGGTGTTGACAATCTCAATGCCTGTCCCCTGGATGTCCACTGGTTTAGGAGGGTATCTGAATTTACGAAAGTCCACCACCATCTCCTTGGTCTTCCCAGCATTAATCCTAAGGTGGTTCTGCTGCCACCAGTCCACAAAATCCCGGTTCAATTTTCTGTACTCCATGTCATCATCGTCTGTGATGAGACCTATTATTGCAGAGTCATAATACTTCTGTAGGTAGCAGCTAGATGAGTTGCACCTAAAATCTGCAGTGTACAGTGTGAAGAGGAAAGGGGCAAGAACTGTACCCTGAGGTGCCCCCGTATTACAGATCACGGTGTTTGACACACAGTCCCGGGCAGTGGCGTAACTAAGAATGGCTGGGCCCCAAGGCGAGCATTTGACATGGGCCCCCCCCGAACCGCTGCCACAGCGGTGTTGGCGCACTGAGGATCTTTCACATTGGTGGCAGCGTAGTGGAATCTTAGGATAAACAGCGTGCGTTGGTGACCTTTATCACTCACACGCTGGGGATTGTAGTAATCCTATGAGACAAGCTCGGTATTAAAGCAAGCATTAAGATACAGTGAAAGTTTGATACAGTGCTGTTCCCCTCCCTTACTCTTTGTATTCTATCCTATCTTTTATTTGGCAAATACCAGTGGATGGCTAGTGGGCTCAGAAGCAGAGCCCAGAACTGCAGAACCAGGCTTTTGGAGATCCTGAGCGTATGGCTGAAATGGAGGCAGCCACAGCCATGCAGAGAAGCGAGCAGAGTCCTGATTTTGGGGCTAGGCCAGGAAGTGCGGCAAGCAGCCCGGGCCCAAGGATTACTTCACCAGGAGGGACCAGTAGCCCCAGCGTTGTCGGGGGGAATGGCTTCATACTGGCAAATGGCCCTACAGCAAGTAGGCACCAGTGACCCTAACACATACCTGCAGGTGTTGTGCCGTTTTCTGGAAGCTGTAGAACAAGAACAAGAACGGCAGGCAGCAGAACGGCAGGCAGAGAGAGAGAGGAAAGCTGCAGAACAAGAACGGCAGGCAGCAGAACGGCAGGCCGATCGTGAAGCTGCAGAACGAGAGCGGCAGTATCAGCTTGAGCTCAAAAGAATGGAGCTCTCCCAGCGGGCACAAACCGCCCATGCGCAAACTCCAACAACCCTGCAGAGACCCTCAAGTTGGAAGGAGAAGCCAGGCCGGAGTTCACCACAGCCGTCTGTCGTCAGGTCGGGTGAGACAAACTATGCCCCGGGTGGTCCCTCCCCTGTCCCAAGAACTCTGGGCACCCTAGTGACCTTCCCCAAACCCCAAGGGGAGGTGCGGCGGAGCCATGCCTGTAACCAGGAGGAGTGCTCCAACCGCCCTGAGAACTTCCCTGTTTCCCAAGCCACAGCAGGTGGCCCATCTGTGTGTCTGGACTGGGGTTCAGGAAAAGGAATGCGGACTGTGGGACTAATGACTGATTTGCCTGCTAATGTACTGTTGGGAACTGATTTAGGACCTATGATGTCCCAATATGGGGTGGGGAGCACCCCAATTTACTGTGATAAACTGTCTATGATTAATGCTGATAATGTGTCTGTCATATCTGCAGAGAGGGCCCGTAACCCCCCCTCTGAGATACTTCCCATGGCAGTAAGTGTACATGCTAATGAGTTGCCTTCAGCTGAGAGCAGGGAATATGCAAACGAGCTTCCTGCAACTCAGCTCAGCAAAAATGTTATTGATGCTTTGTTCACCCCCGTGCTAGGAGCCAATGAGACCTTGTCTATAGACACACCCACATCTGCGGGGGCGTCTCCCTCCCAGCTTGTTAATATGTCTACCACAAATCTCATTGAGGCCCGGTGTGAATTAATAATTGCTAATGAAGGTACTGTCAATGTAATTGCCAATGCTTGTTGTGAAAGTGTACAGGGTAGCTCTTCTGAGTCACTGGAAGCGACTTCTACTATTTCGCCCAGTGCATCCGATGAGCACCCAACTGCTGACCATGTGCCAGGTAGTCAGGTAGGCTATGTGGATCTCATGGCCGATCCAGGTGAGGGACGGACTGCTGGTAGTGCGGTGTTAGCCCGCAGCCAGAGTGCTACAAGGGTGGAGGGCGTTCCGACCCTTGAACCGTTGCCTACACCACCTGGAGTCGGTGCTGAGACCGCCATGACTAGCCTCACTCCCTTGAAGCCGGAGGAGTCCGGCCGGTATGAGACATACACGTCTCTTCTGTCTAGTTCTATTCCAGGAGTGCCCATGGCCCAAGTGCAGATGGCATGGGGTACTGGAGATGTGATCCCCGAAGGGGGTATGTCAAATGCATTACCTGTCAATGTATTGTGGGGGGATGTTTTGGGGAAGCATGATCTTAGTCATTTGGCCAAGGTATCACCATCACCCACCCAAGTACAGGAGGAACAGGATGTAGGTTTGAAAGCAAAGGGGGAGGTGCAGAATCCCCTAGAACTCTCCCAACTAGCGGCTAGTGTGAGAGAGACCCTGAGATACCGCCAGGATGGGGTCTCTAAACTGGTATCCCAAAGACCTGGGGTCATGAAGGTGGCTCCACAGGATGCCAGTACTCATTAAGCGGACCCAGAACAGGCAGGAGGTAGCCAAGTGTACGTGGCTCAGGCCCTGAGTCTTAGAAGTGTCGCTAGTTGGACTAGAGAGCCAGAAGGGTCCGGCAGCTATGTAACATGCACCTCTCTTTTGTCTCACTCCAGCCAAGAGTTCAGAGATGCTGTCCAAACTGACCCTAGTCTGGACATATTGAAGGCGCCTGCCGCTCAACCACCCTCGGAGTCTGACAAGGCCCGAGTCTACTGGGACCCTGGGGGTTGTGAAGCCTTGGGGCCAGAGCCTGAGGAGCTGAAGCGGCAGCTAAAGCCCCATCTAAAGGGGGAGGTGTGATGATTCTGCTTAAATATGGCTATAACTCAGAGCTGTATTTTGATCTCTGGGTAGCGTATTTCTCTCTCAGTTCTCTTTACTCATAATGTGCACAGCCTACTCATAGGTATATTGCCAATAGTGGCCGGACTGGAACAATAGGGCTTTGTATCCATCCCAGCAGGGCTCCATTGAATTCATACACATTGTATCCTTTCACTTGGTCTCAGCTCAATACAAAGAATCTGGACTTGAGTGCGTTAGTCAATCAGTCTTGCTGTCGCCGGTGACCTCATTCTGGGAGGTGGCATAAAGGGTATATAAGATGAGGTAAGAGGTCAGTGGGTGGAGATTGTGCTGGGACTACAAGAGAACACTATGAGGAGTTATTACAGACCATCACAGACAGACTAAAGAAGATTACAGACAGACTTCCACTGAGACAGACCACTGTGAAGAGCATGCAGGCTGGATTGTTAATTGATGCCACATGCTAAGAAGCCTCCACTGGTTATTCACACATGACAGAGCATGTGTGAGTGTTGGATTATAGAGCCACATCAAGGAGATGCGTGGTAAAGTAATTATTTCACTTTTATGCCCTTTTATTTTATTGCACTGTATCTTGTAACTAGTAACTGTTAATGCTTGCATATATCTGCATATCTGTTCTGAACTGCATGTGTTAGATGTTAATACCGACCCATTTAGGGGTTAATGAATATATAAAATTTAGAAAGTTTGTCTTGTATTTATCTTGTGAACCCAGCACTCACTGGCGGTGAGTGTGGTTTTTATATGAAAGAAGACTCAGGTGTGGCCAAAGCGGGTTTGGCGCACTGAGGATCTTTCACACCTACTAATCGCCGCTACTGCTCACAGCCGCCACCACAGAATCGGAAGCGCAGACAGCCGTGAGCAGGACCCCGGGGATCGGTAAGTATATAGGGCCCGTTACCTGCTAGGGTTACTCCAGCAGGTAACGGCCTATTTAAAAAAAAAACAAAAACAAAAACATCGGGAGCCCGCGGGGCCCCGTAATGTCTCGGGCCCTGTGGCAGCGCTACCGCTGCTACCCCGGTAGTTACACCCCTGGTCCCGGGCTCTCACATACTGAGGTCGATTTTTGAGGTAGTCTAGGGTCCAATTGGAGAGGTGGTGGTCCACTCCAACAAGGGCCAGCTTGTCTCTTAGTAGCCCCAGCTGTATGGTGTTAAAGGCACTGGAGAAATCAAAGAACATTATTCTCACAGTGTTCCCTGGCTTCTCCAGGTGAGAAAGAGCCCTGTGCAGAAGGTGGATGATGGCATCATCCACCCCAATGCCTGGCTGATAAGCAAACTGGAGAGGGTCCATAGCCAGGCTCACTAGAGAGTGGAGATGTGTGAGAACCAGTCTCTCTAAGATCTTCATCAGGTGGGATGTCAATGCTTTGGGTCTGTAGTCGTTAAGGTCCATAGGATGAGGTTTCTTTGGAACCGGTACCACACAAGAAGATTTCCATAATTCAGTTACTATTTCCAGCTTCAGGCTCATATTAAACATATATGTAATAATACCACAAGCTGGTCCCCACAAGTCTTAATTTGCCTTGCACTGATGCCATATGGCCCAGCGGCTTTCCTTGATCTTTTTCAGCTCCTTTCCCACTTGTGTAGGTCAGACTGTGGTCAGATAATGACTGTGTTAGGGTCTTGCCAAACGTAGCAATACCCTGACACTACTGCAGGGGTCTGGGAGGAAGGACAGAGACAAGGGAGCCCTAATCTCGCCCCAGCCACTGTCCCGTCCTATTGCCTCAGTTACCCTAAACCGTAAAAGGACAACCTGAAGACGAGCACTATACTGAGTAAGTGACAACACTGAACAAAGACAGAACAAACGACACAAAGGGAGGTCAGGAAGCTAAGGGTTCGGTTACAGACGAGCAATGCAGTACGAAATCACAATCCAAGAGAATAGTCACAAGGCAAGCCAAAGGTCAGAGAATCAGGTAACAAAGCAGCAAGGGATATCACAAAGAGAGCAGGCAAAGACTAACTCTATGTAGTCCAAAGAGAAATAATGCTCAGAACATGGGTGTGGCTGGAAATCCATTACACAGCAAGGGAACTAGGACCATGTTCAGACTGAGCAACAAGAAACCTACGCAAGGAATCAAACTGAACACGCCTCCTTCGCCGCAGCGTTCGAGCGGAGGTTGGCGTAGAGACCCGAACAGGCAGAGACGTTACAGCACCCCCCCCCCCCCTTTATGAGGGGCCACCGGACCCTCACCAGATAAACCAGTTTTAGTAGGACCCAGTATTTTTTCTGCCTTAAATTCAGGGTCTTTTTGCACAACCACAGACACTGGTGGGCCACGCAAACATCTTTTATTCACCTGGTGTTTCCCACTTTTAGCAGCCGAGACAGTCTCCTCAGTAACACAATTTAAAGTGTGCAGAGCAATCATATCAGCAAATACCTGGTTGCCTGAGTGGTTCTTCTGATTACCACTCAGGCGCTGAAGCTTTTCTGCTGGTCGAGCAGTCATGGATGAAATGACCGGAAGCACCACAGTACAGGCAGAGGTTGTTCCTGAGATGATGCTCTCGTCGCATCTTGGCGTCCATAACTCCCAGTTGCATGGGTTCCTCACCAGGAGTCATGGGAGAAATAACAGGTTTTTCAGGAGAGAGTGAGGGAGAGACAGAAAACTTGGAAGAAGCAGACCCTATTCTCTCTTTAACATTTTCCCGGATCCTACGGTCAATACGGACAGCCAAAGTCATGGCCTGCTCAAGAGTGGGAGGATCTGGGTGACCAACCCAGACCTCCTTAACACGGTCACATAGGCCTTGTTTAAAGTGGGCCTTTAGAGCTGACTCACACCAACCTGCAGTTACACTGCACTTGCGGAATTCTGTGCAATATTCCTCAGCAGAGCGTTTTCCCTGCCGCATAGTGAGGAGTTGCAATTCCGCAAGCTCAATGTAGTCTGGCTCAGCATATATAGACCCCAGAGACAAAAAAAAAAAATTTCAAAGTCAATCCACTCCTCAGCCCCAGGAGGGAGTTTAAGGGCCCAAGCTTGTGGATCCCCCTGTAGGAGGGATATAACTACTCCTACCATTTTGGCCTGGGATGCATGTGGATTAATCCGAAAATACAGACGACAGGACTCCCGGAAAGTCTCAAATTTTTCACGATCCCCTGAAAAACGATCCGGGAGTAACATCTTCACCTTAAAAGGGGAAGAAACAGGCAGGGATGCTGCAGCAGCCTCAGTAAGGGTCTGCACCTGTTTAGCAAGCTCAGCTACCAGGCCTGCTAAACCTTCCAAATTGGCCACAAGGCCCTGAATAGGATCCATGCTGACCCTATGGGAAGCAATGGCAGAATGTATGGGCCGGTTATTCTGTTAGGGTCTTGCCAAACGTAGCAATACCCTGACACTACTGCAGGGGTCTGGGAGGAAGGACAGAGACAAGTGAGCCCTAATCTCGCCCCAGCCACTGTCCCTTAATATTGCCTCAGTTACCCTAAACGGTAAAAGGACAACCTGAAGACGAGCCCTATACTGAGTAAGTGACAACACTGAACAAAGACAGAACAAACGACACAAAGGGAGGTCAGGAAGCCAAGGGTTCGGTAACAGACGAGCAATGCAGTACGAAATCACAATCCAAGAGAATAGTCACAAGGCAAGCCAAAGGTCAGAGAATCAGGTAACAAAGCAGCAAGAGATATCACAAAGAGAGCAGGCAAAGACTAACTCTATGCAGTCCAAAGAGAAACAATGCTCAGAACATGGGTGTGGTTGGAAATCCATTACACAGCAAGGGAACTAGGACCAAGTTCAGACTGAGCAACAAGAAACCTACGCAAGGAATCAAACTGAACACGCCTCCTTCGCTGCAGCGTGCGAGCGGAGGGTGGCGCAGAGACCCGAACAGGCAGAGACGTTACAGACTGATTACTGGATTTTCTGGTCTGGTGGGAAATAGCAGCAGGGGTGGGGGCAGTGTGGGAGAGGGGATTGAATGATATGCTGGGGTGGGAGGAGCTGGTGTGTGATCAAATCTATTGAAGAATAGATTTAGTTTGTTAAGACAAGGCTTCTATAGATGCCTATAGTTGTATACGGTGAGGACATTCCCAATATGTATGCAATAATGTAATAGTTTGAAAAATGTTGGAGAGGATGTGGCCAGAAACATTTGGGGGCATATTTATCAGGGTATTGTACGAACTAAACAATGATAGCAATGGTATAAACCTGGATCCAATCTTGCTTTGCAAGAAATATATTTACAGTAAATCTCTCATTTTATTATATGGGTGTGTCTTGTTATTGCCATGTTAGATTAAAGTATAACATAAAAAGTATCTGTGAGTTTACATGATTTTGAAAAAATGTCACGGCAGAGGTTGGGAGAGTGAAAAAGGATATTTCTCTTTTCTGAGGGATGTTCAAATCTGCAAGAATTTATAGAATTCCTCTTTCTATAGCTTATATTTAACTATGAAATCAGAAAAACAAGACGTCACATCATTTTGAAAAAGATCATCTATGGAATTAATGCCCGCTTTCGACCAAGAGGAGATGTTTAAGTTTGGCATGACAGTTTCTAACACTAATAAGGCAAGTTTACGTGCAGTTTTTTGGATGATGAAAAAATTCTGTTTCAGGAATCGAGAAGCAGTTTCTTGACTCAATGCTTTTTTTTGCTGCTGTATTTTTTGCCCTTCCAGCACACAGTTTTGGTGATGCCCCTGGAAAATCTGCTTAAAAAAACAGTGTCCAAAAACTGCATTGCATTTTTCTCCTCCTCCTATTCATTTATATGGATGAAGATAGGTCATGACGCTTTTTTTTTCTGTAGCTGAAAAAAAAAAAGTGTCATAGAAAAAAATCTGCTACTGACTCCCAAAAAAAATGAATGGGAATGTACAGAGCTGACGGCGATGGAAACAAAGGCCTGCAGACAAGCGCATACTGGTTTGTTATGCTTATATGCCCTGTAGTAGCAGTATTAAAGAATAAAAGTAGGCACTGGACAACCCCTTTAATACTTTTCATGGTTAAGAGTTGTTTGTTTCTATTGTATGCAATCTACACAATCCTAGACCCTAGACTCACACATTTTCCTACATTGATGCACTGTAGCAAATCGGGAAAGAGATTTGTGCAGTCCATGCATTTACTTCATGGAGGATTGTGCAGATTGGATACAAGTGTAATAGACCCTCAGCTGTGAGAAGTGTTTGGTTACAATGGATTTATAGTGTCTGAATGCAAAGCCTTCATTCATTGACTGCAAGCCAAGATCTTGTAAAATGGTTTGGAATTGAAATACAAATGTATGTCCGAAATTTTCATCACAGCTTTATTTACACAATACTGGAAAACCCCTTAAATGTTATTTTAAGGTAGAAATTCCATTTACGTCTTATTAGTTGCTATGAGCTAACTCGCTGCAGACATCTGACACTCGCAAGAGACCTTGCCTTATCTATCTGGATGCAGACTTTTTAGGACACAACATTTATTCTGAAGATCTCCACAGATGACATCATCATTTGTGTCTGCATGCGTCTGTCTTTACCAGTGTACAAAATTAATCAGCAAGTGTTAATTTTACTTACTGTACGTTGACCCTTTCCAAAATGTGATAGCCATAATAAGGTTTGGTGCACAGAACAACAGAACAATGCTCAAACTTCTCCTTGTGGTTTTCTTCACAGTTCCTTTTTTGAAATGGAAACCAAAGGTGCAACCTCAAGCATTTTTTGTAGGTGTTTCACTTATTGTTTGAGACCCTTGTAGCAGGGAACAAGGTACCCTCAAGCACTGTGGCTTGAGCTGCACTGTAATGATCTTTATGTATTGTAAAGGGGATACAGCAGCGATGTGTCCAAGCCCCTATGCTCCATAAACAAACACTAATGTGCACATATTGGGGGAAATTTATCATTAGGGAAATTTTTAAAGTCAGTTTTGCTGGAGAAAGTGCTGATGTAATCTGCACCAAAACATGCCTGTCCTGAAATGTTACTACACTTTTTCCACCATACACTGACTGGAGTGAGTTTGTGATAATTTTCATGAGTTTTTAAAAAGTTGCAGCTGATAAATCTAGAGTACAGACAGCTAGACAGGCTAACCAGGCCCACTTCTAAAAAGTGTAGCGAGTGGTGCAGGAATCAAAAAAATTGACAAATTTTAGAGCGAATGAGCTAAAAAAGTTGCAGATTACTGCTTTGCGACTTTTTACACCTGAATTCTGAAGCGCAGGGTTTGAATAATTTCCCCTTTTGAGCATCTCTGAAAGCGTTATCACAAGGTAAGCCCATAATTTATCACCTATATAATTAGACAAATTTGATGTTTAATAAAGCAGAGTGACAACCTCTGTGGCAGCTGTACTATCTCTACTGTTACCCAGCTTTTCCATTGTCAGAATAGAATGACTTGAACCTGTCAAATTGAACATGCTCAATCGGCAGTAAGCATGTGACAGTGCAGGAAGAATAGAGGAGATTGATAGTGGTAAAAGATTCAGTATGATGACTAATTTATTTATCTCAATTTCTGTGCATTCTGGGCTTAGGGGTCCATGAGGCGATCCAATTCAGTGATTCACCCATTGGCAATAAATGAGTTGGACTGTTTAGATCAGTAAAATATACTAAATCTTTTCCTATAAACTATATAGTAATCTACCGAGCCCCTTGTGATGAACAGACCCTCAGTTATACATCTTTCTTGGAAATGTATTTTTACTTGCCTCCACATACCTTTAGGAATGTTGTGCTTAAAGGGGTATTCCCATCTCGACGTTTAACAAACTTTATACAAACATATTTCACACCCTAATAGATATATATAAACAGGTATGAAAATGAAATACGTTGCCAGATACACAGATATATATATATATATATATATATATATATATATATATATATATGCACTATATGCTCTTGAGTTCTGGCGATGAGCTGTCTGAAGTAGCACACAGCTGTCTGAGGAAAAACATTAGAAATAAATTGCAGCATTTTACATGGTAAGCTACATGATTACTTATAATAAATGGGGATAAAATTGAGTTTACTAAAAAGAATGTTTAAAAAAAAAATGCTGTGTGTTATTTTTAGGCTTAGGGCCCACATTGTGGAATTGCAGCATTTTTTTTTTTTTTTCTGAGCCAAAGTCAGGAGTGGATTGGGTAGAAGGGAGACATATAAGAGCTTCCTTTATTTTTGCATTCCTTTTGTAGCCAGTACTGGGTTTGGCTCAAAAGGCTGGAGCAAAAATGCTTTTCCACAATTTGGTCTTCAGCCTGACGCAATATTCACACTAACGTTCGTATTTGCGTGGGAAACCCGAAAGAGCAAGAGCCTGTCCACTTAAAAAAAAAAAAAAACGGTCACTCGTGGATCCCATAGACTATAATGGGGTCTGTCAGGTTTCCACTGGATTTATACTGAAAAATGGCAGAGAGAAAAGTCCCCCTTGTGGCTAAAGGCACACGTTGCGGAAACGCAGCTTTTTCTGTTGCGGTTTTTTTTTTTTTAATTGTTGGCAGAGAGAAAAGTCCTGCTTGCACGTCTTTTCTCTGCGCCTATTTTTATATTCAATCAGTTTTATTAATATTTTTTAAAGAATGTATAACAACACATACAAGAAATATAATTGCAAATAATCGGGTCGAGAAAAAAATAGGTTACGATAGATGTATAATGATCAATGAAACAGCAAGTAAAGAACTGACCGCTATTACCTAGAAGAAACAAAGTCTCTTGACCAATATAAAAGAGTTATAGCGAATGCGAAGCAACCTAGGGTAGAAAAAACATTAGAAATAAGAATAGTGGTATGATACTTCAGCGGCAAATGATAGGTTAAGAAGGATAAGGACAGTTTTACATCAGTTAGTTGTGGACTTTTTATGTCCATGGGAGCCAGTTCTTTTGGAACATGCTGTCGCCAAAGACTCCATGAGCGAGGATCTTTTCGAATTGATAAGTCTGCTCCACTATATTCACCAAGTCCCTCCTGGACGGAATAGTAGATGATTTCCAGTTTCATAGGAGAGCCAGTGATGCTGAGAGTAATGTATGGCCAATCATCACTCTGTGAGCTGTCGGGAAGGAGTCAATCTGTAGGAACAATAAGGCTAAGGCTGGGGAGAGAGGAATAGAGTATCCAACCAAAGACGATATCCATCGAAAGACGTCCTGCCAATAAGGCCGTACGTGAGGACATGTCCACATTATGTGAAAAAGGGATCCTTTCTCACCACATCCCCTCCAGCAGGAACTCGATGTCTGCGGGTACATTCTTTGAAGTCGCTCCGGGGTGTAGTACCAGTGAAGGAGAATTTTGGTAGTAGTTTCATAATGAGTCACGCATCTGAAGGTCTTCTTAGTAAAGGCCAATGCTTTCTGCCATTGCTTGCTTGAAAATGTTTGATGGAGTTGAGCTTCCCAGCTAAGCAGCAGAGTGTATTTAATCAGATGATCTTTAGAGCCCATGTTGTTGTAGATTGAGCTGAGGATTTTTGTAGAAGGATTAGGAGTCTTGAAGAAATCCAGTAGAGATCTATTGTAGGTCACTTCTTTGTCGTGGTTGGAAGAGAGAAAGTGTTTAATTCTCAGGTAAGAAAAAAAGGCATTGAGAGGGTAGTGAGAAGGTAGATTGAAGAAATTGAAATGAAACTATCGAGTCTGCATTCCATATCTGGGAGACAGAGGTAACACCGCATGCTCTCCAGTAAGACAAATCCAAGTCCATAATCGCTTGTTCCAGGAATTCAATCGGAGCTCGTTTGATATTGAATGACTGCTTCTTTCCTGTCGCGTGGTGAATATGGCGCCATATATCCGTGAGGTGCTGTAGAATTGGGGACGGGAGAGAGGGTGTCGTCTCAGTCCAAAGGGAGTAAAGGAGCCAGGATTTGAGATTATGCTGTGGTATCATCTGGGACTCAATATGTATCCAGGATTTGTGGGGGTTGTTATGCCACCAGTCCTTCAAAGTAGAAAGATGAGGGGCCAAGTAGTAGTCAAAAACATTTGGTACTCCCAAGCCTCCTGCGCCCCGTTTCCTGTATAGAATAGAAGACGGAAGTCTTGGTTTCTTGGAATTCCAGATAAGCTTGTTGAGTGTGGCGTTGATCTTTTGAAGGAATACGAGAGGAGGCGCTACAGGAATAGTTCTAAATAAGTATAGGAGTTTTGGGAGCAGCATCATTTGGAATGCTGAAATTCTGCCTAGCCATGACAGGTTGTGTTTCGTGTAGGCCTGAAATTCCTTTTCTAAACCAGCCAATCGAGGTATGTAGTTGGCTCTGGACACCTGGAAAATTGAGGGAGTGATCTTGATCCCTAGATAGTCCAACTCCATTGATCTCCAGTCATAAGGGAAGTTCTTCTGGAGAAGCTCCAGAAGTGGCGTGGAGATGTTTAAAGGAAGTATTTGAGTTTTTGTCTCATTAATTTTGTAAAAGGAAAGGACTCCATATTGTTTAAGGATTGCGATGGCCGCTGGTAAAGATGTTTCTGGATGAGTTAGAGATAGTATGATGTCATCGGCATATAGAGAGATGAGAGGAGTCAGCCATTCTCACTCCCTGCACTTTCTCGCTTTGCCGCAGGGTCTGTGCCAGGGGTTCAATGGTGAGTATGAATATCATTGGGGAGAGAGGGCATCCCTGTCTTGTTCTGTTTCTAATATTGAAGCTGTCTGATAACGTATTATTGGTGAATACCCTAGCTGATGGAGAGGAATATAGGTTTGAAATAGCGTTAAGGATAGGGCCAGAGAATCTCAATCTCTGCCGGACAGAGAAAGTGAATGTCCAATTGATCCTGTCAAACGCTTTCTCCGCGTCTAAGGCAACCATGAGTGACAGAATCTTCCTTCGCTCCAGTAGTTCCACCAGGTGGAGAACACGTCTAGTGTTGTCTGGAGCTTGACGACCTTTCACAAAGCCCACTTGATCCATGCTAACTAATTCTGGGAGAATAGGAGCTAAACGAGATGCCAGTATCTTTGCATATAGCTTAATGTCCGAATTCAACAACGAAATTGGTCTGAAGTTTTGTGGGACGTCGGCTGTCTTGCCAGGTTTGGGAAGAGTGACGATTAGTGCTGTTAAAGATTCGTGTGGAAGTGGTGCACCCGACATGGCATGGTTGAAAAAGTCCAGAAGAGATGGTGCAAGCGTTTGTTGAAATTGCTGTAGGTATTCGTTAGAGAAGCCGTCCGGTCCTGGGGATTTCCCCTTAGGTAGGGTCTTTATATTTTTCAACACCTCTGGAAGAGTGATAGGTGTGTTTAAGACCGAGAGATGATCATCTGTAAGACCTGGTAACGTAATGTCGTTTAGGAAGTTGGACACCAAGGTGTAATGATCTGATGGGAGGGGGGTATGTTCCTGTAAATTGTAGAGTCTCGCGTAGTAATCCTTAAAAGAGTTGGCAATGTCTCTGGGGTCTGTTAAGTGTATTCCGGTAGAAGGATGTTTGATGTATGGTATCCTTGATTTAGTTGCTCTGGTACGTAACATTCTGGCTAATAATCTGCCAGCTTTGTTGCTTTGGGAGTAAAAGCGGGCTTTAGATTTTTTCAATGCTTTCTCATACTCCTGCAGAAGGAGGAGACGAAGTTGTTGTCTGGCCTGATAGAGTTGTTCAGAAGTAACTGGGTTAGGTTTAGCTTTGTTCACAGCTTCCAGAGTACGAATTTTTACCATTGCCTCTGCAACCTTTCCCTGACGTTCTCGCTTGTTTCTATGTGCAATTTTTATAAGGGTACCACGAATGTACTCCTTATGGGCATTCCAAAGAGTATAGGGGTTATCCGTAGAGGAGGCATTAGTCTGGAAGTAATCCTGGAGGTCTTTCTCTATGAGTGGACAGTATGTAGGATGGCTTAAGAGGTACGTGTTATTTCTTCACAATCTAATGGCAGAGGATGAAATTTTTTCTTCTATTGTGAGAGTAATGGCTGCGTGATCAGACCAGGTAATTAATTCAATTGTAGATTGTGTCGAGTTCATAAGGATATGGAAATCTACCAGGAACATATCAATGCGGGAGTATGAGTTGTGGACTGCTGAGCAAAAGGTATAGTCCTTCTCGCCCGCATGTTGTGCCCGCCAGATGTCGTAAAGGTTTTCGTTTAACTGGAATTGGTATAGGCAGGAGGAGTTATCCCTGTTAGTATTAGTCGAATCCATAGAGGGGTCCATGATACTATTGAAGTCTCCACAGATGATTAGCGCCCCCTGTTGGACATCTCTAATTTGTCTTTGGACTTTATGTATGAATGCTAGGGTCTTTCGATGTGGAGCATATATATTTACAATGGTGTAAGGGACGTTGTTAATAAGACCCACAATGATGAGGAACCTACCTTGGGGGTCTGCTCTATGCGTCAGTAACGAAAATGCCATTGAGTCTCTAAATGCATCAAGAACTCCACGTTTCTTCGTACGATGATGTGCGTGGTATATAGTCGGGAAAGAGGAATGTTTTAGTCTGAATGCGTCCTTTTGTAAGAGGTGGGTTTCCTGAGCGCAGAATATGTCTGCAGAGAGTGAGAGAGCCTCTTTCCAAAAATAAGTACGTTTCTGTGGGCTATTTAGGCCTCGAACATTGAGAGATGCCAGTTTGAGTACCATGTTACCACTTTAGAGTAAATAGGTCAAGAGAGAGTCAGCAGAGGAAAAAGGAGTAGTATCACTAGAAATAAGGTTTATAAACAAAATCTAGGAACGAATAGTTTAGAGACAGATACAGGTTTTCTGTATGTTTTCAGAGGGTCTTGTTCAAAAAACTAGCCGGCTAAGCCGTCAAAATAGAGGGGTTGTGCACCATATCAGAAGAGTGGTGGCCCTTGTGGAATATCCTTCATAGCTATAGGAGACTTACGTCCAGTAGTTGGACGGAAAGTAGGGTATTCCTCATCATGAGGGAGCGATAGCGATATCTTCCATGTTGATAATAACGCCTTACCCTGATTCAGATCAAGAATGGTAAAGGTAGTCCCATCTTTAACGATAAGCAGCTTCACCGGAAACCCCCATCGGTATTGAATTCTATTTCGGCGAAGAGCTGTTGTAATCGGGAGTAGTTCCCTGCGAAGACGGAGGGTCGTAGCCGAGAGATCTGTGAAGAGTTGTATGTCCTGAAATTTGGGAGGCCAAGTTTTCTGTTTGCGAGCTGCGTCTAGTAATTTTTCCTTCACATGGTAAAAGTGGAATCTTGCCAACACGTCTCTCGGAACTGTCTCTCCTAGATGCCTAGGGCGAGGGAGTCTGTGTACTCTGTCAATGATGATGTCCGTTGTTGGAGAATCAAGCAGCAAGAGCGTGACGTATTCCTGTATGTAAGGGAGCAATTCAGATGGTAGGACTTGCTCTGGTTTTACCTCTAAATTTGATGTTGTTTCTACGGGAACGGTCCTCCATATCAGCCAATTTCGCCTTAAGAGTCTCGACGTCTTCCGCTATATCGTTATGAGCATCAATAACTTTGTTATGTGACGTAGCGAAGTCGCCCATTTTGGTTTCAATGTGCGACACCCGCCCGTCCAAAGCTTTGACAGAAGACTGAATTGGTTGAAGTAATTGGGAAATGTCTGTTTGAAGGGAACTGCGGAGGGCCAAGAGCATTTCTCTTAGGGTATGTTCAGAAGCCGGGCCATTGGTAGTCTGGAAGTTATCAAGGTCATTCGTTGGGGTTGATAAAGAAGCATTAGGAGAAGGTTGGTCTTTGAGGTGATCCAGATCTCCAGAGAATTCTATACGTGGTCTCTGTTTAATCGGACTTGTACTAGGAGACAGTGGGTATCGTGGGGGTGAATTTTGCTCATTGACGGGTTGAGATGAGGCACTGTTTCTTTGTTGTGCCGCTACTCGGATGTCTTCCGGAGTTGGAGGAAGAGGAAAAGTCGGCGTATTTATAACGTGTGTGGGAACGACTTCAGTTACTGGTACCGGCATATTCGTCACTGTGGACGCAAGCGGTGGGGGTATAAGCCCCTCGTGTTCCGAACTCACTGGGCCAGGCTCTCCTTCTCCGCTACGGTCCCATTCAAAATAATTAGTTAAATTGTTGTCTGGTCTCCTAACAGATTTCCTACCTTTCACCATGATGCCAATTATGCGTATCCAGCAGGTAGTGTTTTGAAGGAAGATATTCCAGTACAGGCTGTCAGGCGTGGAGAGTTGCTAGAAGGTGCACTTGAGCCCCAGAATTAAGCCACCATTACTTCAGGGTAGGGCAACCACTGAGAAATTTATATAGAGGATGCAATCTTCGGTTAACTGATGCTGTAGCTAGGATGCTGTAGTACTAGGCCCGGCAATGATCAACGATTGAAGAGTCGAGTAGGCCACTGGGCTTTTACACAGTATCGCCAACCAACTTTTGACCTTGGGCCCTTGCAATGGAGGGTAGGGCCTATATGAGCCTGTGCGTTGTAGGGCTGACATGGGAACCGTATCAGCTACCCCCGTCCGTGCACCAGAGCGAGGATAGAGGCCCACTCCCGGTCTATGCGCAGTCAGGGCGGAGCAAGGATGTGGATCAGCTCAAGGCTCGTCTCTGCTGACCTGCAGTAGAGACATCGATTCCCTGGCTTGTGTCTGCTCTGCGAGCCCAAAGCTGCGCGGACCGCACACCGGGTCTTGATGTAGCAGAGGCCCCTCGGCAAGACCGGGAGGGTGGGGAGCGGGAGATGTTCACCCCTGCGTAGCGTTAAGCTCCGGCGTCTTAGGATCCCCCTGAGTAGGCCTCAAGATGGCGTCCTCCACCCTGAACGAGCCGCCAGTCCTCCGCTCCCCGTCGCTGCTCCGCTACGCCAGATGACCGACCCCGCAAGCCGATATCGCCAACAGGAGCTGCAGAGGTGAGTATGTGAGCGGAGGTCCGCGTCAATAGGGTTAATAAATTAAGAGTGCGGGTAAGATGGCGGGCGGTGAGGAGAGGTGGATACAGGCCCCAACACTCGGTTGATGCTCAGGTGGCTGCGGATACGGCCAAACACCCAGATTCAGCTGACTGGGGCACTGGGGAAGGCCCCTGGGTGAGTGTATGCCCGAAAGGAGTGGGATTCCGGTGATATAAAGCAGATCCCAGCGAAATCCAGCAGGAGCTGTGAAGTAAGCGTCTTATCGCTGTTCCGGCTAGCCACGCCCCTTCTGTTGCGGTTTTTTGAGCCAAAGCCAGGAGTGGATTAAGCAGAAGGCAGAAGTATAAGAACTTCCTATATAGTTCCCATTCCTTTTGTAGCCATTCTTGGCTTTGGCTCAAAAAAACGCATCAAAAAAAGCTGCGTTTCCGCAACGTGGGGCCTCAGCCTGCAGGACTTTTCTCACTGGCGGTTTCTGCTATGGAGCCTCCAACAGAGACTATAGCGCAGATGTGAACTTTGCCTTAGGTAGATATTATTATCTATGCTAAAACTCTATAGGGCAATAATATATGTGGGAAACTATAAGGGGGTAGGGGGTCAATTTATTATGTAGGGAACAATATATGTGGGACACAACTTGGAAATATATTTTTCTGTCAGGGGAAAACCCTACACTTACAATGAAAATGAAATACGTTGCCAGATACACAGAAATATATATATATATATGCACTATATGCTCTTGAGTTCTGGCGATGAGCTGTTTGAAGTAGCACACAGCTGTCTGAGGAAAAACATTAGAAATAAATTGCAGCATTTTACATGGTAAGCTACATGATTACTTATAATAAATGGGGAAAACTATAAGTGTGGGAAACTATAAGGATGTGTCAGTTTATTATGTAGGGGACAATATGTAGGATTTAAAATATGTGGCACAGAACTTGGAATGGCATTTTGCTATCAGGGGAAAACACTGTACTTACAATGAAAATGATAACCAGATAAACACAATATATATGCTCTATATGGTTTTGACTTCCGACGATCAGCTGTCTGAGGTAGCGCTCAGCTGTCTGAGGTTTCGCTCAGCGCAAGTTATCTGCGCTGAGGAAAACTTTGGTGTGACTGCACAAGCTCCAGATCCGACCTGTAGCGTATATTAGCTGCAGAGCGACTTGGGCGGGCGGGAATCATCCGCGCATGCGTGAAGAATGCGCGTACCCGTTATGTATGTGTTAGGGAAGGAAGCAAGAAGCTTAGTAGCGGCGATAATGATTAGGCAAGCGCGGCCACCGCTATGTGCACACTTAGGTGGCCGTGTCCATGGGCAACGGTTCATTTTCAAAGTGGGAAGCCTGGCTGTACCTGGTAACAGTGCTGGAAAATGGTACACTTTTTTTAATTGAGTTTATTTGTGAAAAAACATGTATTGCCCTAAACTTTGTTTAGGAATATGAACTTTGAGATGGGAATACCCCTTTAAGTTGTGTTTACATTGGTGGATGATACGCTTCAGTGGTTTTATCTGTATACCATAGGAGATGGACCTTTCTAGCCAGCAGTTTATTGCCCCAGGATGGCAGATGTACAGGGAGGGAGAGGCGGCCAGTGACCTTAAGTTCACCCACAGACACACATCTCTCCCAGCACCTAGGAAGGCATCCATCTCTCCCAGTGTTCTGCAAAGGAGGGAGGATGTGTGGGTGGGGCACTATCCATATGCTGAAAGGAGACCTAGATTCTTTGTCAATCAGCAAAGAGGCAGCAGGAAGTTCTTATCCTATGAACCCGGTCTGCTCACGGTGTCTGAGAGGGAGGTAAAGAAGGTTGATTGCAGGTGTGTGTGTCAAGAGGCTTGGCAAGGCGAGATCCTTCACAGTGGTGGCAGCATAGTGGGATATAAGATAACAGCATGTGGGTGTGTGGTATAACTCAGATGCTGGGGATTGAGGCAGCCCTTTGAAGCAAGCTCGGCACTAGATCAAGCTAAAAAAATACGGTGAAAGTTTGGTACGGTGCTGTTCCCTTCCCTTTCTTTTTCTATCCTATCTTTTATTTGGCAACAGCTTCTAGTGGATGGCTGGGGGTCTGAGGAGCAGAATCAGAGATCTCGAGCATATGGCTGATATGGAGGACATGGAGCAAAGTCCTGAGGTGCTGGGACAAGGAATCATGGCCACTCCAGAAAGTCCGGCGGCTGGCCCTTTCCCAGAGATCACTTCGCCTGGAGATATCAATAGCCTAGCCCTGTGAGGGGTATGTACCTATATTTGCAACTGGCCTTACAGTAGCTAGGCCCCAGTGACTCTAACGCTCGCCTACAGTTGATTCTCCAATATCAACAGGCTGAGAGGGAATCTGCAGAGTGTCAAGCTGAGTGGGAGCATCAATTGGAGATGTCCCAGCTGGAGAGGAATAGAAGCTCTTCCCAGAACCAGGATGTTCGTGCATAGAGGCCTCACCAGGAAAGCTTCCCGGTCCTGGAGAAGGATGGCTACTTGGAAGTTTTTCTGCAGGGGTTTGAACAACCTGCTGGCAACACCATGTGCCCCGTGCGCAGTGGACCCAGTATCTGACTCCAGGGTTAAGGGGCAGAGCCCTGGCAGTCTTCGTGGACCTATCACCTGAATGGGATAGGGACTATGATGTTATTAAGGAGGCCCTCATCAAAAAGTACAACCTCACTCCTGAGGTGTACCACAAAAAGTTCCGGATTATAAAGCGTAACACCACTGGCAGCTAAGCGGATGTTGTGGGCGGCTTACGGACTACATTACGGCAATGGATCAGAGGACTTACTGTTACCAAGTTTGAGGACTTTGAGGACCTTATGATCAAGCACCAGTTTCTCCAGGTTTGCCCTCTGGATGTCCGCCAGTTCGTGTGTGACCGAGAACCCAAGACAGCAGACCAAGCTGCGCAAATTGCTGACTCCTATGCGACCAACAGGATGCCCGAGACCAAGGGAAGAGCAATGCTGCAGAGACCCTCAAGCTGGAGGGAGGGGTAAGGCCAGAGTACACCTCCCTCCCCTGTCTCCAAGTGGCGTAAGACAAACTCTGTTACGGGTGGCGCTTCTACTTTCCCTGTCCCAAGAACTCTGGGCGCCCCGGCGACCACCTCCAAGCCCCAAGGAGAGGTCCGCCGGTGTCACGCCTGTAACCAGCCAGGACATTTCAAGGCGGAGTTCCCCAACCGCCCTGAGAACCCCCCCCCCCCGCTTCCCAGGTCACAGCAGCTGTCTCATCTGCTCATTAACCAGTCACTGTGAGGGATAAAGAGGTCATGGGATTTCGGGACCCTGGGACAGATGTGACTCTGGTGCAACCTGATTTGGTCCCTCTGGACAGTATTATCCCCGGGAAAACTCTGACCGTGAAGGGAATTGGACAAGAACGCTTAACTGTACCCATAGCTTGTGTCCATCTGGACTGGGGTGCGGGAAAAGGAATGCAGGATGTGGGGCTCATGTCTGATCTGCCTGCTAATGTGCTGTTGGGGACAGATTTGGGGCTCCTTGTGTCCCAGTATGGGGTGGAAGGAACCCCATCTCGCTGTGATAAAATGTCTGTGCAGGAGGATGATTCTCATGTAATGCTGAGACCTGTCACACAGCCAAGGGGAGGGGTCAACTGACTGCTCTCCTCTACTGTGTGCCCAGCTGAAGGAAACAGTGAAAATGCTAATGAGGAGCTGTGTAATGCTGACCTGTCTGTAGCCCTGCCCATATCTGCGGGTGATGATAGCCTCCGTGTGAACCTGGCTGAGCCATTCACCACTAGAGCTCACTGTGAATCAACAATTGCTAATGAATGTACAGTTCATGTAATTTCTAATGCTTGCTATGAAAATGTACAGGGCAGCTCCACTGAGACACTGGAGGCAACTCCAAACACTTCACCCAGTGCCTCAGATCAGCGCCCAACTGCTATGTGTCAGGTGGGCAGGTGGGTCACGAGGATCTCAGGGCCGATCCAGGTAAGGGGCGGACTGCTGGTAGGGCAGTAGTAACCTGCGGCCAGAGTGCTAGAGGGGTCGAAGGCGTTCCGACCCCTGAGCCGTTCCCTATATTACCCGAAGGTGGTACTAAGCTGCTGTGACCAGCCTCGCCACACTGGAGCCGGAGGGGTCCGGCGAGTATGAGACATGCACAACTCTTCTGTCTAATTCCATTCCAGGAGTACCCATGGCCCAGGTGCATATGGCCTGAGGTGCTGGGGGTGGGATCCATGAAGGGGGTGTGTCAAAAGTATTACCTGTCAATGTATTGTTGGGGGATGGTTCGGGGTAATATGATCTCTGTCAGTTGACTGAGGTATCACCATCACCCACCCAAGTACTTGAGGTAATGGGCACAGGCCTGAGGAGACAGTGCGTCTGGGAGGGAGGACAGGTGGCAGTTAAACCTGTGCCAGAACCAGAGATGTCCCCATGTAAGGAAGCTCGGGGCAAGGTAAGGAATCCCCTAGAACTCTCCCAGTTAGCGGCCAGTGCGGGAGAGGCCCTGAGAGGCTGCCGGGATGAGGTCTCTGGGTGTATAACTCAAGGACCTGGGGTTGTGAGTTGGGATCTGCGGGATACCAGCACTCCAGAAAGGGACCCAGTGCAGGCCAGAGGTAGCCAGGTATGCGGAGACTGCCGGCACTGGGTCTCTGAACTGGTACCTCAAGGACCTGGGGTTGCGAGTGTGGATCCGATGGATGCCAGCACTCAAAACGAGGTCCCAGAGTGAGCAGGCCGGAGGTAGCCAGGTGGGCTCAGCTCAGAGCAGGAGCTTTAGAAGTGTCTCCTCTCAGACTGGAGAGGTAGAGGGTATCAGTGAGCCTCTAGTGGCTCAGGTACCGAAGCCAGTGGTGGGGGAGGAGACCGGGCCCAATGTCCTAGTGAGGTTCACAGGGTATACTCCTAGTGAGCACCTGGAGGAGGGTATCAGTGTGTCGGGAAGAGGGTCAGGGACCAAGGCAGGTCCTGGCAGGGTGAGGCCGCAGAGGTGCATGGGGAAGATGATCGTAGAATCATCCTTCCTCCGAGCACGCTCTAAAAGAAGGTGGTGTGATGAACAGACCCTCAGTTACTCGTCTTTCTTGGAAATGTATTTTTACTTGCCTCCATATACAGTTAGGAATGTTGTGCTTAAGTTGTGTTTACATTGGTGGATGATACGCCTCAGTGGTTTTATCTGTATCCCATGGGAGATGCTCTTTTAATATGAAAGGTCCTTTAAAGAGGACGTGTCACAAGGTCTGAAAAACCCAATGGCGTACATCATCTGATAGGCGCTGTAACCCTGAGCGTTTTGTTTATCCAAATCCATTCAGCCATTACAAAGGTATCATCCCTTTTACTAATGATGCAAATTAGGGTATACTAGCCAAGTGGACGGTCTCCGTGACGGTGGGGGGTCTAAGGATCTCTCTGTCATATATATCACACAGTGCTACTGCCCCACTTGGCTAATAGACCTTAATTTGCATCAACAATAAAAGGGTTCATATCTTTGAAATGGCTGAGCAAGTTTGGAGAAAGAAAACTGCTCAAGGTGACAGTGTCTATCAGACGTGTCATCTTACTGGACTTTTCAGAAATGGTGATGGGTCTTCTGAATATAATATTCGGTGCCATGATTATGTTTAGTCTTTAGTAACTAATAGACTGGGAGGTCATATGAGGTTGCAAGGATCTTTGGTTCTGAGACAACACCACCATGATTCCATACCCACAACTCTTACCGGCAATAACCATAAAATTAAAATGAGTGGCGATAGAGGCCAATGCATGTGGAGTAATGACCTGGCAACCACACAACAGTAGGGCACTGGCCTGGGTGCAAGTAATGAGATCTGGAGGACAAGAATAATATTACTAAGGACAAAGATGTTTGCTGCAATGTGTATGTGTTGTCAACCAGCCAGTGTCAGAAAAGGTGTAACAGACACCTCACCCCCACTTCCTGCTGTCACTTGATCATCTATAAAATAGAAGCGGTGAGATGGGGCCATTCAGCAGTCTGTCATTATCTGAATGCAGGGAACTGAGGAGTAATATGATACAATGCCTAATGATGCTGTACCACACGTATAGGACAATGTTACAATGTGTGCCCAATGATTCTATAATTCAACTTATAAATATCACCATAAACGTCTAGTACCGCACTGCAGACACAAGACAGCAACATACATTGCCTGTGTAACTGTTCCACTCTGCACTTACACAATATTGTCATACAATGCCTACATATCATCACTATGTGGTGTAACAATGCCATACCATGACCATAATTACATATTACTGCAGAACAGTGCACACTATCAAATAGTGCTCAGATAAAGCCACAGATAGTACCATAGAATGAATCTGCAGCAATTCACCCCAGGCAATGTTACAGCATGCTACGCTTTAAATGACAGATTTCTCGAAAAACAGGAAATGACTGACACTTTGTGGATGTGTATTAGTAGTACAAACACATGTCCACAATACAAATATCTCCCGCAGGATTGGCTGTATGGGAAGAACAGTCGTAGGTTTATGTACGACCAACCAACAGCAGACAGTCTAAAATCTGCCACTTCAGCAGTCTAAAATCTAAAATGTATGGCCAGCCTAGGCCCTGCCTAGTTATGCAGACAGGAATGAAGAGTTAGCCACCTTAGAAAGCTTTGTTTACCTAGAAAAAGATATAACTCAGAAGTAATGAAACTGAATATTTTAGAATTTGAAGAAGAGTAGACAAAGACTCAAGGACTCAATTTAGTTATCAAAAAAAAAAACAAAAAAAAACAAACAGTACAACTGAAAAATCCAATACGACATCAGGGAAAAGACTGTGTATTTTTATTTATTTTTCAATATATCATTTATACAACATTCTTAGCTAATGCGGTGATGTATAATACCCTAGCAGAAGATGTTTCACCAATCAGGAATGGGCAGTCTCTCCATGCCCTACTCCATCTGTGAGAAATGCTTACTTGCAATTTGTTTTCTTCACTATTGGCAGTTCTTTATCTCCGTTTCTTTAGAGCACAGCTATGATCAGCGATTCCAGCTGAGCTGCAATGTCTACTGGATTCTAGTGTAATCTGAAATGCACCTCCCAGCACATGCAGGACTGTGGAGTCGGAGTCAGGGGCAGTTACCAACTCACACCTCAAAACAAAATGATTATTGTAAATCATATTATACAAGTTTAAATATTGTATAGTTAATAAGATGCATAGTATGTTGCATATTTACTTTTATACCAAGAAAATCACTAGATTTTTTGTAAATTAGAGGAGCTTTACTGCGTCTGTCTGACCATAGCTGTCAGTCATTTATGTCGGAGTTGGGCTATGAAAATAGAGGAGTTGGAATCGGTGATTTGGCCTACCAACTCCACAGGTCTGGTCTCATGGGAGGATTATGTTCCATCTCCATGCTTTACAGTGCAGCTCTGCTTTTCTAAACAGGCTGCCATGTATAGGCACATAATCAGCAGGAAGTCAGGGCATGGATAGTTAGGGCAGAATGATTATAAACTACAAGCTATGAAAGCAGTAGGAAAAGAGATTTATTAAATATTTAGCCATGCATATAATGCGGGGGAGGAGCCTGATTAAAAGGGAGGAACCAGGAGAGCAGCTGTTATGAGTTGCCAAGAGTTATAGCCCCAATACTGGAAAATGGCAGTGTCTGACAGAAACAATCAGAATATCAAACATAGGAATGAGGTAGATGAGACAAAAAACAGACAAAAATGTAAGTAAGCAAAAAAAAAAAAAAAAAAAAACTATTGCAAATGTAAAGTGATGCTATCGTCCATTCACAGCTGCACTCGGAGCGATAACTGCAACATCAATGTTTTTGGTTGGACTGGTCTCTATTGTAAAAACAAAACGAAACAAAAAAAAAAAAAAAAAAAAAGAAGTATTAGGACATGTAGTTTCCAAACAGCTGGAGAAGCTAGGCTCTATGTCAGCCATTCAGGTCATGAATCAAATTCCAATGAAGCTTCTGCCAAAAGTGATGGTTTGGGGCAAACCCATCAAACTGGGAGCAGCAAAGTCACATCTAAATTCATATAAAGTATAAAGAAATGAATTCCAAAAGAGAACTTGTCTCTTAGAAAATATACAGTCGCCTCCTGAATATCCTTGTTCACTGACAAGTTCAAAATTCTTAAAAGGGGGCTTTTGAAGATGGTAGCCTCTAGCTGGGTGTGGCTGTAGTCCCAACTGTGAAGACTTTTTAAAAGGATGGTATCCATTTATGTACAGGTAATGGAAAAGGTGAAAAAACAGCTGTTCCCATTGTGACATAAAAAATACTAAAGATAAATGCCTCGGAGGTGAGGCGCGTAATTCCACTTCATTCATTTTGAACAGTCCTTACAATGGTGGACAGTTCTGTGTCTCCAAATGGTGGTGATATGATGGAGTTTGGCAAGGATAAGATTTGTGTTGAGCTGCCTGTAATGTTTCATACTGGAGTAATGGAGGGATATTAGAAGGTGCTTTCCAAAAGGCAATGGCAGCCGCAGCCAGTGGGACAGACCTCTTGTGAGCTGAACCATTCTAGCATGTGTGCTGTGTGGCCACCATGTCCACAACTCAAGCAAAAGTTAGAAGAGCCCCGGACAGCTACATGGCAGATGGCACACTGGAAGGTGAATCCCTTACAAATTGCACATTGTGTTCCCCGCACCTCGCTGCGACAGTGGCTGCAATATACCCCAAATTCTGGTGACAAAAACAAACAGGCATTAAGGTTACAAAATATTGAAAAACAAAACAAAAAATATCCTGTTACCTCCTAATATCTAGCTTAAACCACAACAAAGTTCATGGGGTCAGTATTACAGTAGCTGTATTCTTGTACAACCAGGACAGCATTACATTAAAAAAAAAAAAGTAAATAAAAAAAAAAAATTAAAGTTTAGTGGAGCTCACCTAAGTGCCTCTTGGACACACAGATGTGTTGGGCTGGTACACTGACTGACAAAAAAAAAAAAAAAAAAAATCACACTTCCCAATTTCTGGATTATTAATCTAAGGTTCAATTGGCATAATTTCATTTCGTAATAGTTATTAATACATGTAAATTTTGCTAGGAACCTGCATAGGCCACATGACCATTGTAGTCAATCAGTGGCCACAGCAGTGTATTTACTGGCACCATGGCTCAATTCAAATAGCCACAATATCAGTAATAGGGCATGTTACCCCTAGAGCAGTAGCAAAAACCAAACGCACTGCAGGGACCAAAAGGACAGCAGTGGCAGTGCTGTATTACTAGGAGACAAGTAAGTAACTTTTTTTTTTGTTGTTGTTATTTTAGGCCAACTGCAGGCACCTGTGATATATAAAAATCACGATGGTGACCGACACTATGTAGAAGGGAGCACTGTATTACTATAAAGTAGGAAGCAGTATTATTGTATACCCTTGTACATAGGTAACAATATTATAGCTGATTTATTTTTGTACATAGAGGGCAGTATTATAATCGTTACATCTTTGTGCAGAGGAGGAAATATTATAGTAGTTATATTCTTGTACATGGAGGAAGTATTAAAGTAGTTATGTTCTTGTAAATAGGTGACAGTACTTTAATAGGTTTATTCAAGTGGTTGGCCTGGCAAATATTTTATTTTATCTTATCTTTCCAAGGTGCTCTGGTGCCTATGAGCGTGGTCCAGTCTTGCCGGTCCGTTGTTGTCTTCTGGCAGAAGTCCCCAACGTATGCGACCACTGAGACCAATCAGAGACTTCAGTGAAGGACACGTGACATCACTACCTGTGATGTCCCAGGGTCACTTCCTGATGCCACTGAGGCCAATCAATGGATGCAGCGGAAAGGATCTGGGACATCACAGCTGGCAAGGAGTTTCACTTCAAGAAGACATTGGAGCAGCAGGAACGGATCTCGCTGGGAGGACACTGGAGAACCGGAGATAGGGGAAAGTATGATTTTTTTTCTTTTTTTTTCACTTCTGCTAAATTTTTTTTTTTTTGCCTGGACAACCTTTTTGAGTATATCGTTGAACACAACAATCAACTGACCAAATGATGCAACACTGTAGGCATATTCACTACTCACCAATGCCACGATGTGGCTCAGGAGGACAGGAGACAAATTTCAGAACTTCCGCTCGTTTCTCTTGAAGACCCCAGCGATACAGGATTTCTCCATAACACTTTTTAAAGTCATCAAACTGTTGAGCATTTGCTGGGTCAAGAATTCTGTGCAGTAGAAGTAAGATTCTGATTAAAGGGAATCTATTGGCTTCAAAATTCAGAACATATTACTATAATAGAGGGAAGGTAACATTATGAAGACAGTTCTGATGTGGCAGGCATTGAACTGCTGACAATCCTGCAAGTCAACCCACTGCTTAAACATTGAGCATTGCTAGGAATGGTCTATATGCACATAATAATGATAATGGGCCTGCGCACACTACTGGCAAAATGTGTTCTTCAGGGTTGGACACAATGTTCCAATACTGAATAAAAAGGTAAATGCCCAAGCATGAGTAGGATTACGTTGTAAGTGTCCTTAAAGGGAATCTGAATTTTGAAGAAAAACTGAAATATGTGCAGGATCTTGCTGGGCAGTCTGTTCTATGACTGTATAAAGCCTTTAAACATGATGCCATATAAGTTTTTCTAATGCTAATAATCACATTATTGTTGCAGTACATGTTGTATTTGTGTCTGAAGCTGTGGGCATGTACAATAAAGAAGCAGTCTTCTCCCCTCCCCTATCCATTACTGAGGTTACTGGTTTCTTTATATGCAACTCTTCCAGGAGTAACTGTACAGTAGCAAACAAATAGCAGAGAAAAGCCTAAGTGACCATAATATAGGAGATCCACAGTGTGCACAGGCTGTGAGGAGAATCAACCCCTCACCTCTCTATTCACTGTGTGAAGAGAACCTCCTCCTTCCACTCACTGTGATCCCAACTTGCTTATCTAATGTATCTATGGAAGGACCTTAGCTAGCAATAGGGAATGAACTGTAAATTAGCTAGAAGGGAAGCCCCTAGCGGCAGGAACTTTAGAGAGGTTTTTCAAGCAAAAAGCAGAGACATTTTTAATTAAAGTGCATTACATTTTGGTCCAGAATCACATGCTCTATGAAATGAGACTAAGTTGCCTGAAAAGTAAATGATCATTTAAATGAAAATTTTAGTTTCTCATGGTAGCAAAATATTGCAATTACTTGATAATAAAACATCTACTAGAAATCACCTCTTGTTCTTGTCATGCTGCTCTCTCTCACGCTCACGAGGATCTACATAACTCAAATTATTGTAGCGGTATTCATCAGGTGAAGCGTCTCCCCAAGGAACACCATGGTCTCCATCTTGACCACCTGTCAGAAGGCCACAAAGACAAGCTATTACCCTAATCCCTAATCCATGTATCATGTCATGTAGTTCACACTTCAATTTACTTTTACAAAATAACTTAAAAAATGGCTTTCCAATGAATTTAAAATATATACAATTATAGACAATTAGAAGTTGAACATTTTTGCAAATATAAAAAATTGGAAATTTTTTTTCAAAATGTTAAAGGTTTTTCTTTAAACATCATAGCAGTGACAGCGTTTTGTTTTGATAGGTTGTCAGTGGATAAGACCACAAATAAAGGAACTATCTATGGTCTGCAACTTGGCAGAAACCAAGCCATGATTTCCTTATTGTGGCTGGGTTATCTTCTCATAATGAACTGTTCCTGCCCGGTTTTGTGGTCCAGCACTAGAAGATAACCTAGTAACAACAAGGAAATAATGGCTAGTGCCATGAAATCTGACAAGCGCCAGACTATAGAAACATCCACTGCAAACCTATCATGACTAAAGACTGTCACCAATAAGATGCTTAGAGAAAATCTGTAAAACTGATTTTATTTAAATTTTTAGAAATCTTTAAAGGGGTTGTCCAAGATCCCAAGTATTTTAGATACTGATGGCCTACCTACAAGATAGGTCATTAGTATCTGATCGAGGTGATCTGACACCCAGACCCCACTGTTGGAAATTCTATATAGTGTATAGAGCCAGAAGAAGATCTGCTCTTATTTAAGTGAATTGTATGGCTTTATATCAGAGGCACTGGGAACTGAAGCTCTGCTCCAAATCACATGAATAGGAGCAGAGCTGCTTCCAACCAAATATACTGTATACAGTCTCTGGCATTGGTGTCAGCTGATTAGTGGGGGTCTGGATGTTAGCCCCCATTGAACATATACTGGTGACGTAACACTTGGGGTCTTATTAAAGCACTTTATAAATATTGTCATCAGTCACTGTCCCAAGTAAAACTCACAATCTAAATTCTCTTTCAGCGTGTCTTTGGAGTATGGGAGGAAACAGGAGTACCTGGAGGAAACCCATGCAAACACAGGGAGAACATACAAACTCCCTGCATATGTTGTACTTGCCTAGATTCGAACCTAGTAGCCTGGCATTGCAAGGCAACAGTGTAAACCATTGAGACACCGTTCTTGGGAGAACCCCTTTAACTTTTTAATCGTCTACAAATTTAAATGGTTATGTTTGTGGCAAAACCTCTTTCATGTGCAATTTCTGCTCTGCTGGCTCAATTTACAACGGTGTCACATGTAAACTCCCCACCCCACACAATGTGGCAAGCAAGGTGCAGAACAGGGATGTGGTGGACATTTGGTGCAAGAAGGGGCATTGCGCTAAATGTGCACAACAATATCACCCCATTGTGATTAATTCCCCCATTGGGTACATAATTACATGATTTATCTTGTACTGATCCAGAGTTATATCATGTATTATACTCCAGAGCTGCACTCCTTATAATTAGATTACTTACTTTGTACTGATCCTCAGTCACAGTATATGTATCATGGCAAACACATATTTTAGGCCGACCATTGGACTAAAATATTCAGCATGGCATATCCATTTTTGACAAACTAAAGTCTGCTGTATTGTATTTAACATACATTTGCAAAAGTTTCATGATTGCTCATCAGCTAAAATGCCCAAAATTGGCCATTTCAGCTGACAAAAGTTGAACGTGTATGGCCAGTTTTAGTCCTCACTAGCTATCAGATCATATCAGTAAAACTGCTCCAATGTGTCTATGTAGACTTTAAGCAAGGAATAAACAATGGAAAAAAATTAAAAATTCTTACTGATGCTCCAGCCACTGTTACTGAAGCCAGGGTCAGATGTACTAGATCCAGAGCCAGAGGATGTAAAGCTTGGCTGTAAGTAGAGAAGAAGACTTAATGCGTCCATCGTTACCTGCATACAGGCTTAAGAAAGTTAAACAAAGGACTCACATAGCGGCTATGTGTGGAACGTGAAGAAAAAGGGTGGCAGGAGGATACTCCATTGCTCTGCGGCTGCAGATTGGCATCAAACACGCTACACAACATGGCCAGAGTCTGAACATCATGTAAATGGCAGTAATGGGCCAATCTGCAAATAGAGAGGAGAGCGAAAGGTTGATGAGTGGTGAGGAGATCAACAATAACACCAGTCACATCTATAAAAAAAACAAACAACAACCAGGAAAGAAAAAAAAGAGATGAGACCGGGAACATACAATGATTCCAGCAGCTGGCGGCCAAATGGATGACGAGCCCAAGGAGTCTCAGTATCAGGATCAGACTTGGGGGTAAGACATAAGTCATTAGCAGCAGCAGCCAGAGCCCAAACCTGTGAAGAGAAAGAAATAGAGTTACCATCCACAACCTGCCTCCGCCATGTGCTTCAAAACCCTTTCCAATAGGGTCTTTCTGGTATTATGTTGTGTTACAATTTGTCAGTGACTAGAAGCACTCATGGTAGCATCACAGAATTACAAGAAAAAATTCCCCAGAATGACTATTCCATAGGAATACAAGAATTTACTATTAACAGACATGACAGAATAGGTGAAATGCCTTCACTCAACCAGCAATGCTTCAATAATCAACTGACCTGCTGCTGCTTCAACCTGTACTGAATGCAATATCACTGGAAATTCTGGTGCTCTGTCATCACTGTATCAGTGTATTAAAGGGAATGTGTCGCCAGGACATGAGCTATTGTTTAAACATATTTTGCTAAGAATACTGGTGAGGTTTTTAATTTTCCATATTATCATCTATATTTAAACAATCCTGAAAATCTTGCAAATCCAACTCTTGCCACTAAGCCCAAAGTATTCAGTTACTTCTTGTTTCCTGGAGATGGAGCATGGGCCATAGACACTATAGTGTGTAGTAGACCTGTTTGACTAGAAAGAGAGTATTCTTGGCATGCTCCTTGACTGTGCAAAGGTCAATGTGCACAAAGGGGAGTAGATAAGCTGAGAATTTACCTACAGTGACTGGTGGATTCTATGTCTTATCTACATATACATGATAGCTGTAATAATCTCTGTGCTGATAAGTGAAATGGCTGCTATGAACTCTCCTGCAGAAAACAGGAAGTGTCAGCATATGATTTAGCTTACTGGCCAGAGTCACAAATGCAGAATTTTAAGTGAAATGGCTGCAATGAGCTCTCCTGCAGAAAACAGGAAGTGTCAGCATATGATTTGGCTTACTGGCCAGAATCACAAATGCAGAATTTTTATGAATATTTTAAATATAAATAATAATGTGGAACATTTTAAAAAAAAAAATGTACCAAAAGGTGTCTAGAAATATTCTTAAGATAAAACTTGATTAAAAAAAAAAAAAAAATAACCAATTTTCTGGTGATAGATTCCCTTTCGGATATAATATTTCTGCAATGCAGTCTGACCATTGCCATTCACTTGTGAGGAACTGTCCATGTTACATGCTGCCTCTGGAGAGGACTAGGCAACAGTTTCTCCATTTACTGTGAGAAACGCATATCTTAAGGATGAAAGATTATTCATCTATAGAATATATAAGACCAGGGGGCGGAACTCACCTGCACCAGATCCCTGCGGCCCACACTGAGGGCAGAAGCGGCATTTTTCTGACACATCTCCTGGAGATCACCACGGTTTAATCTAATTAAAGAAAATACAGAAAATAAAAGTTGAAAAATAAATTAAAAATAAAGTAAATGTACTGGGAATTTTTCTAGTAACTGTAATGTTTCATTAGGGTATATTTTACAATCATTTTGGGAAACAGGCTTCTAAACACATCAGCAGAGCAACTCTCTCATCTCCAGATAGTTTGCTACAATGTATCAGTGCAGTTATCATTCAGAATTCTAGGATGCATTAGCTGTGAGATGTATTAGTTTCTGAATGTAAAAAATAACTTTTAAAGTTTAATCTTTTTTTTTGTGATTGTGTTAGGGGATGTTTGGTGAACACTTTTGTAATAAACAAGCAGAAATATTTGCTGCATATAAAGCTCTGGACTATGTTTTAACTAGTGATCCCTAGCTAATCCTGCAGTCGATCTCAGCGTTCATGTGATCCCAGACCCAATTCTCTAGGTTGTATAAAACTGGAGATACAGCCATTTGAAGTGACCATTCCCCCTTTGGCAAATGCTTCAGCTCTACATACTGGCAGAACAAACGTGTACAGATTTTGCCTGACAACAGTTCAGTTAGAAGATTTCTAGGGAGAATTTTAGAGCCTGTTGTCTATTAAAAGGAGGTTTGATAGGTAAATTAAGTATATTACAATAATGTTCATTAAACAACCCCCGACATAATAGCAAAAAAAATTAAAAAAAAAAATGGTCTGACCATTCCCCAGTCTTCCAGTCCCTGACTATCCCTGGCCTGTCCGCACGCCCCTTCACGTGGCGCCTCAATGATAGCCTCCTCAAAGATGCTACGTGTAGAGACAGGATTAGCTCCATGATCCACGACTTTGAGCTAAATCATGCTCAAGACCAAACTACCCTTCCAGTGTGGTGGGAGGTCCTAAAATGTGTGCTCCGTGGCGTGTTTATTAAGCACGGCTTGAAGCTGAAAAAAAGGGAAGTTGGCCTGGATTGCTACCCGACTGGCAGCGATCCACTCATTGGAAGCGGCCCATAAACAGACCCTAGACCGTGTGACCTACATTGAGCTCCTCAACACGAGGGAGGAACTTCGCACCTACCTCTATGAAATGTACATTCATTCAAGAGACAAGACCCGAAAGCATTACTATAAGTTCACCGATAAATGTAGTTGCTCCTTGGCTTGTTGTTTGCGCCCTCGCTCATCCTTCTCCTATATCTCCCACATCCGTGACAAAGAAGGCCGCGATATTCATAACCTAGCCAACATAGCGGGGACGTTTCGGGATTTTTACCCTGATATGTATAACATACAGGGCCAATACACAGATATGTACCCTGGAACCCTGCAGGATAAACTGCGGGACTATGTTCAGTACACTGACTTCCCCACTTGCTCTGACAAGGCCTCTTTGGAGAGGAGCCTTTGTCCGCAGAAGTGCTTATAGAGGTCATCCATGCGTCCCCCTCTGGAAAATCCCCAGGGCCTACGAGTTTACTCAACGGTTTAGGAAATTCTTTCAGGACCTCCTGGTACCTCCACTTCTGAGTGTATTTAATTGTCTCCACACCAACACCCCGTTCGTCCCTCAGTCTCTCTTCGCTCTGATCATGGTCATCCCTAAGCCCGGTAAGGACCAGACTGTATGCAACAGTTATCAACTAATTTCTTTGATCAACGTTGATGTTAAACTTTACTACAAGATGCTATTCGCCTCTTCCCCACAATGCCAAGATTGGTTCACACCGATCAGGGTGGGTTTATCTTCGCGAGGTATGTGATAACATATGCAAGACACTCTTGGAAACCAAAGTGGCCCGCACGGTGTCTTCATGTGTCTTCTCTCTGTTGACACTGAAAAAGTGTTCGATCGTGTTCACTGGGGATTCCTGCGAGCTACCCTCGAGCAAGTGGGAATTGGCCCTGGCTTCCTGGGAAAGATTTTATCTCTGTACTCAGAAGCCTCAGCTAGAGTATGGACTAATGGGATCCTTTTTGTCCCGTTCCGCACCGGAAACAAGTCGAGGCAGAAAGGATCTCCCCTCTAGTACACCCTGGTTATGGAAAATCTAGCGGTGGCTTTCTGGGAAGATTCCAGTGTGTACGGTCTCCAGATGGGAAGCCAGCAGGTTAAGGTGGCTTTATATGCAGATGATCTGCTCCTTTAGGTTACCCAACCTCGAATCTCCTTCCTCTCGATACTTCAGGAATTCCAACAATTCGGCTTTGTGAGTAACTTAAAAGGTTAACCTCTCCAAGAGTGAGGCCCTGAATGTTACCTTACCCTCGGCTGAGGTCACTCACTTAGCCTCACAGTTCCCCTTCAAGTGGCAACTCCATTCCATCAAATACCTGGGGATCCAACTTACCTCTGACCCCGCTAGCCTTTTTAAATGTAATTACCTCCCACTCCTGGAGTGGACTGAAGTAGACCTTTGCAAATATAGTGCACTTGGCCTCTCCTGGTTTGGTCACATCAACATGCTGAAAATGGACATTGTTCCACACTTCTTGTACTTGCTCAAGCCGATTCAGGCCCCACACTCCTTCTTTTCTAGGCTTCAGACGGCCTTCAGCCGTTTTGTTTGGGGAACCACCTGCAGTTGACTTCCCTTTTCCATTCTAACGCGCCACAAATGCGACAGGGGTGCGGGACCCCTTGACCCCAATCTGTATTATAAATTGTCAATCCTGCTGCGTCTATTTGACCGGAGGTATCGCGGCTCTAACAAACAATGAGTGGATATTCAGAAAGACCTGCTCTCGGTCCCCCTCCCCTCTTTGCCTTGAATTCCCGCTTTGCCACCTGTTCTCTCATCTGATCCCACCGCACTGGAAAAGACTCTTTTACAATTGGACACTCCCACACGTTCCATATACCTTCTATATGGTTTTCTTCTGGTGAGGTTACTTCTGGGGCTTCCCTGTACACCGCGGCCTGGGAGCGTGACCTACCAATACAGATTTCCCCAGCTGATTGGGCTAGATCTTTTTTGTTTACTCACAAGCTGCCTTTTCCGTGCAGTGTGCAGGAGAAGAATTTAAAAATCTTGACTCGGTGGTATCGCTGTCCAGATGTCCTCCATTGAATATGCCCTGTGTGTCCGATTGGTGTTGATGCAGTGGCACAGAGAGAGGTTCCTTTCTCCACATCTGGTGGGACTGCGCAGGGATACGACCATTTTGGAAGTCTGTATTTGACCTGTATAATAAGGTCATCTGTCGTGCCCTGGTGCCCTCCCCTCAGTTGGCCCTCCTTTCATTAACCCCAGGTAAATTCTCTAAGGTGAAAGGTGATCATCTACGACACTTACTCGCGGAGGCCAGAGCCGTCATCCCCAGATAGTGGCGCAGTCTTGTCTCCCCCTCCTTGCAGGAGTGGCTACAGGAGTTCCTCCACATAAGGCGGATGGAGACTCTGATCACAGCAGACTCTGCCGACACTTCCAAGTTTGGTGCTCTCTGGTGGCTGTAGGTGGAATTCCAGGAATCAGCAGCTTTTCTTGACTCATTCTCCTGAGCCCTTGTTTCATGCCCTTAGCACGACTCTGAGTTTACAGTGCTCGCCTGCTGTCCTTTCCCCCCTCTTCCTTTGTCTCCCCCATTTCTGCGGTCTTTTGTCACTGATTCACCTCAGAGAACGGGTTCCCCCGGGTGGCCTATTGCTATTGTTCTACATGAGACCCTTGATACGGGCTTATTGGCAGATGCACCTTTAAGACTAACATGTTTTCAGGGCCCTACGTCCTGGCCCTTATTTATGTGCTATGTTCCAATGTTTTTCTGTACTATAAATTTCTTTAAATTTTGATTAAACATAAAATGGTAGTTTCAATTAATGGGGTTGTCCAGCAATTATAGTTTTTCCTAAAGGCCGGGAAAGATGGAAAATAAAAAAACAAAAACCATATTCACCTGTTCCCGGTGCTCCAGTGTTCCAGTCTGCTGTCTGGTCCAGTGACGACCTGGGGCTTGTTCTGGTGGAAGTCCTTGCCACACGTGATTGCTGAGGCCTTAGGAAAAGGAACCAGGGCGTCACAGGTGATGTGAGTGACGTTCCAGGTCCTTTCCTTAGGCCACTGATCGGCCTCAGCAGTCACATGTGGCGAGGACTTCCGGCGGAGCAAGCCCTGAGACGCTTCTAGACCAGACAACAGCGAGCCAGAAACAAGCGAGTATGGGTTTTTAATTTTTCACCTTCCCCAGCCTCCAGGAAAAAACTGTCATTCCTGGGCAATTCCTTTATGTTCACACAGAGTTTTGTTTTGTCAGGCAGAAAAAAATTCTGCTTCTGGTTTTTTAAGAAGATTTTAAAGCTCTTTTATATTGAAGAGATTTCTGAAGCAGTTTACATCCCCTGACAGCAAGCAGGAATTTAGGGTATCAGTAAAGTACAAAACACACACAGTACTCACATGTACATTTCACCCAGGGCCTTGTGCACAGAGAGTAAACATGAGATGTCTTGGATGATGACTTTTCCAGCTGCTTTGATTGGTCGAGAGCTGGAGTCACTGCTCTCTCTTTTCGATTTCCATCTCCGTGATTTCTAGAGGACACACAAGTCACCTTGTCATTTTACTAGTTTCTGTACCATAAGTAATGTTCAGAACCATTTTGTCATAAGGTTTAGAAAACAAAGGATCGAAGAATAAACATCTTGTATAATGCTGGGAAGACTACAACATGTTACTCTGCTGCCCTCTGATGGATGAGGAATTGTGCCTCAATAACCTGCTGCTGCAAGAATCAAAGAGGAAGTCCATCTGGGGACTCTTAAATACTACTATAAGTAACTTTCACCAGTGCTAAATCAAATGCTCTAGTGTGGTCCAAAAGACTATAGAACCAACAGTGAGTATATATATATATATACATGAGACAGTATCAGTGGGTGATGTGACAGTATCAGTGGGTGATGTGACCATATCTGGGGTATTGATTGGATATTGCAGCATACTAAGGTCATCCAGCCCAATAATGATTTGAGAGAAGGAGGAAAATATGGATTAAGTTTCAACCATCCATACAATCAAGTAGAAGGATTCAATCATCTAATTTACCAATTAAATTGTATGGCTTTACTGCAATTATATTCAGGGGTAGGTGATCTATTCAGATTTGCATAGTAAACCTTTGGATGGAATTTTCCTTTAATAGGGTTGGAAGACTCTACAAATCATAATGTATTGCCTTCAGACAAGCTGACTGCTATAGTCTACCAATAATTAGGCAGATCCACCGCCTTGAGTAGTTGCCATTCAGAGCCAACAGCAATGGCCTATGTTAGATGCTCTCTTCGGTTCTGAGAGACCCAAGACCCAATTAACAGCTAAAAAAACTGAAGCCAGAGGGCAGCAAAGTTGAACACTGAAACTGGACAATGACCGGTCCAATGTACTGTTACCGCTGCAGGATAAGCAGATGTCGACCTCAAGCTGCCACATCCCAGATAAGTACAAACAGAACAGGCACTTACCTTAACATAAAAATAAGAGAAAAAAAAAAGTTTCACACACTTTGTTGCTCAAGATATTTACATCAGAAGATAAACCCATCACAACGGTGACAAACTGTAGACCCAATTAATGTTACGTCATTTAGTCCCAGACCCCACCAATGTGGTAAATTAACCCTCGTGATGTTGTTTGATAAATTAAGCTGGATAAATCCCCAAGAATCACCAAGTGATTATAAGGTGGAGCCAGTCAGACACTTTTACACACAAAGATTGGAGTAGGAAGTAGGAAAGAAATGAAAAGCTGATAGATGGCACTAAAGAAAGAAGAGCAGAGAGAAATAAAAAGAAGGAAAAGGGAAGTGAGAGAGAAAGAGAAAGGGAGGAGTACAACATGGGGGAGACAGAAAAAGGCAGAGGTGGGGTAGAGAGAGAGCAGAAGTATGTAAAGGAGTGGACAGTAAAGATAGGGAAATAGAGTGGGAAAGAACAGTATATCCATTGATAAACCAGAGCCAAAGGAAAGGACAGAGCAATTGGCATAAGAACATCAGGGCTTCATAGACCCAGCACAGAGTGGAGGGGACACTGTCAAGTAATAGCAGGAAGCACAAAGCTGAAGCCCTTGCAAGCAAGGTGAGACAGACATTCTCCACATTTATTTACACAGAGTGTTTTATTTCCAGGAGACCTCAAGAGGAAAGAAAAACCTGACATCTGTAGGATGCACTCTGAGAACATGATAGGTGATACACCAAAAGTGGATAAACTTTAAGATTATCACCATCTCCTGGACCTCTCAAGACATTTGTCTACCCAGCTTTGTACTGATCTTAAGTCTTACTCTCAAGCCACATCAAGAGCTGCATATCTCCTGAAAACCACCAGATACCCATAACAGCATAGTATGCCTAGCACCATGAGGCATACAATTGTGGGGGATATAGTTCTTTTATATCAGAATTGTAATGTATCTGATGCGAATGGCACTTCTTATTTAATGCAACACACCAATGAACCAGCAGGGAGCATAAATATCATACACAGATACATATACAGTATCTCTATGGTGTACTTAAAACTCAGAGCGGTAACAGAGTCTGAATTTTTCCTAATTCTCAGGGTCCCTGTCAAACAGTAGAGGTGAGCAGGAAGGAGCAGTGGGTTACTTAGCAGAGGGCACTGTACCGGGAAGTCGTTAATCACTTGGATGGACCAGCGCCGGCGAGCAGACAGGGGGGACGTCTGCATATTAGAAGTGGAGGAGAGGATGGAAAGTGAGAAGGAAAGAGAAGAAAAGAGGGGAGAAAAAAAAAGAAAAAACAAAAAATAAAATCATCAAGAAAACACGTAGAAATTGTCTGAATGGCCACTGAAACTTGTCTTAAGCTCTTCCCTTCAATTTGGCACAAAAAAAAAATTGAAAAAGATAAAACTAGATAAAACTTTCAACTTGAATGACAAATAAATGGAATATGCATTAATAGCAATCCTCTAAAACGTTTTATTTTCATCCAAATTGCTGCCTTCAATTTCAAGTCCCGTTTGACTTAACTAACCTGCAAACCCAAACTTGTAGTCAGATCTGAAAGGGAATTTTGGGGTCCCCAAGATCCTTTATAGCTTTCCCCCTTTCTCAGGGGCAATTCTGACATGATACTTTGTAATTGTTATTTAAGCAACTTCCTAATAGATAGATGGAAATATCTTCATAATTAAGCCTGATTTCAATGGCAATGGATTGCCATTTTGGACGAGTGTAAATAAATGTACTGGGTACTTTTTTTAAGGCCCCAAGAAAAAAGCAGAAAGGTGCAGAGTGATGTGGGTGTGATATGCAGCCAGTCATGCACCATTCACAAACAAGTAGCATGCTGAGGTGGATACAGCTCATTGGCCTGGAGGGAAAGAGGATCACAGCAGGGACAGATGACTTTGCACCTAGCCTGAAGATTATTTTAATGTAGGGAGGGGTTAAGCAGGTGAAAGTTTTATCACCATCTTAAGGTACTTTGGCCTCCTGTAAGTAATGCTCTACTGATAAGACAAGCTGTCCATACCCTTTCCTTGTAGTAAAAAGAACTGATTGACACTTGCTCCTTCTCACTACGTGTTGGACTCCCACTGTAAAGCCGTAGGTTCCCTTGGGCCTCTGTGCGGATTTTCATGGGTGCAATCACCCCGCTGTGATAAGCGGACAGGGCAGAGAGAGATCTAAAAAGAAACCATGGGATAAACTTCAGAGCAAACACAGAGACTTATAAATACATACAGAGTTAGAGTGGTCCAGCAAAGAGCAGAAAGATTCCATGGAGGTCCTGGGTCCTAACATGGACCAACCCATTTGCAAAAGTGCCTATGTTGTCTAACCCCATCAGATGCAAGTCATATCATGCTGTCAACATGAGAGGGCGCCACTACAGGGGGTCTAATGTTATGCAAACTGTATACTAGGTGAAGGTGGTTTTTACATGCCTCAGTCAAAAGCTCTTTTCACATCAGTCCCTGAAGTATATCTCCAATGCATGACACTGTATAGCCACCCTGTACCACAAATATGCCGGCCATTCGCCACAATGTTCAAAAACATGGTATACTTATCTTGCTGGTCAACCACTGCATAGGAAAGAACAATCTGCTGCTCCTTCATATACAGCAAGGAAAAAAGGTATACCAAAGAGACACTCTTTAGGCCTCCTTTGGTTGAGTGGGGGCCTCTGGATATGTTTGGCATATGTATCGGGAGCTTTCACAGCATATGCGTGCGTAATCAATGTGAAAACAATGCATTTTATCACACCAAGAAACACTAAATCTTCATTAACCAATGTTATAATTTCTAAGGCTACATGTTCACAACCAAGTTTGCCGTCCGACTGGGGCTCAGATGCTCCTTTTTAATCCGATAATTATAAAGCAGGTTCTATCCTGCTCTGTGATACCAGATTGGAACAGGATGAAGCCCCTCAAAGAAATGAATCACGGAAGGCTCTCAGGTGACAATTGGATAACATCTGAGTCCCTTCTGTGATTCATTATTTTCCACCATAAAATTAACACTCCCCTCAGATTGCACACTCAGATGTGTGCTTGAAGCCCTAGACAAAACTTATTTTCTCCTCATACTTCCCATATTATAGTGCCATCATGTGGTCATAATCAGTATTAGTTTTCATTTTCTCCTTTTAAAAGGGGTTTTCCAGGCTTATCAATTGCTGCTAATCTATCGTTAAGAAAGGTCTTTAATTGAGGATCGGCAGGGGAGTTTGGGTGTCAGCTATTTGAAAAGACTGCAGCATTTTAGTGAACACTCTGCCTTGTTCAGAAAAAAAACAAGCACAGCACCATATATTATTTATCAGCTGTCCTTGATATTGCAGTTTAGCCCCATTCACTTGTATAGGACTGAGTGCAAACAGCCTATGTGACTGATGAATATGACATCACATGGCCTGTGAAGCACAACTGAAAAGAGTTGTTCCACAGGAATTCCAGATGTCAGACCCCTGCTGATCTTCAACCGATGATCTATCTTAAGGATAGGTCATCAATTGATAAATCCCGAAAAAATGGGATTTTTGTACTCACCGTAAAATCCTTTTCTCGTTGTATTCACTGGGGGACACAGCACCATGGGTATAGACCTGGTCACTAGGAGACAGACAGTAGGGAGATGAAAGCTGTTGGCTCTGCCTCCAGGCTATACCCTGCCACAGCCACTGTGCATGAATCAGTTTGTAATGTAGCAGTAGGAGAGTGACACAAAGGAACATGGAACCAACAACCACCAACAATGCCTGAACCCGAAAAGGAACCAACACAGTTCGGCAGGAACACTGAAATACAATGGTGGGATCTGTGTCCCCCAGTGAATACAACGAGAAAAGGATTTTACGGTGAGTACAAAAATCCCATTTTCTCGCTTACTTCAGTGGGGGACACAGCACCATGGGATGTCCTAAAGCAGTCCCAGAGGGTGGGAATAACACGGCCATGCAATCCCTTAACGCTCAGCCGCTTCCAGAAACTTACAACCCAAACTGGCATCGGCAGAGGCCACAGAATGGATCTGGTGAAACTTAGAGAAAGAGGATGGATGCCCAGTGGGATACTTACAGACCTGGGAAGCAGAAGCCTGATGCAGGAGGCCCAGGAAACTCCAACAGCTCTAGAGGAGAGAGCCGTCACACGGAAAGTAGAGCCCTACCCTTAAACCGATAGGTCTCCCTAATCTCAGACCAAAGCCATCGAAAGATAGGAGCTCTGGAAGCAGGCAGGCCCTGGCAAGGGCACTCAGGAAGAACAAGCAAAGTGTCCGAACAACAGAAAGGATCCGTGAGAGACAGTATGCACACAAACTGCCTGGGCAACAACCGGGCAGGGAAGAGCAAGCACTCACATGGATGCCTCGGGACCGAGCAGAAAGAGGGCAAGACCAAGTCCTCGATGTGGAAGGAGGAAATCCACCCTAAGAAAAAAAAAAAGACTGTGGCAGACGGAGGAAAACCTCATCCTTGTGGAGGACCAGAAAGGGAGTCTGCCGGAAAAAAAGGGCAGCCAATTCGGGACCCCTGTGGATGGAGGTAATGGCCACCAGAAACTCGATCTACCAGGACAGAAAGTAAAAAAAAAAAAAAGGGGATATCAAAGGCTCGAAGGGGGGAACCTGAAGCACCTTAAAGACGAGGTTAAGATCCCACGGATCCAAGGGTTCCAAAGGAGCACAGAGTGGCACTCCAGTAGGAAAGTCTTTAAAAGGGAAAAAGACTAAGACCTTGATCCAGACCAGACTGGGGAAGATCCAATGAGAATCGTTACTCTCCCAACGGTGGACGTAAGCCTTCCACGTTTGATGGCAGATCTAAGCTATCGGGAATTTCCGGGCCTTGAGTATGTTAGGATAACAAACTCTGAAAAAATCACGACGCCTCAAACCTCGGAATCAACAGCCATGCCGTGAACACAGCTGAGTCAAGGTGGGGTGGAACAGCAGTCCTTGAGACAGAAGGTCGACCAGCAGAGGAAGAGGCCAAGGAGCATCCGCCAACAGGAACATGAGATCCACGTACCAGGACCGGCAGGGCCAATTTGGTGCCACCAGGATAGCTTGAACCCCCTTGGTCTTGAGATTCTGGAGGACCCGAGGGAGAATAGGAAGCAAACAACCGAACTCACAAGAGCGCCAGCGGTGATGGTTCGAGGATCCAGAGACCTGGCAATTTAGCCGGGGACCTTGTGTTTCCGGTGGAGGCGAAAAAGGTCAACGTCTGTCACGCCACAGCGGGAGCAAAGTTGAAGGAAGATCTGCTGATAAAGCGATCATCACCCAGAGCAATATTTTCTCGACTCAAGTAGTCTGCCACCCAGTGGTAAACGCCAGAAAAAAGGTTGACCACCGAAAGAGCTGGAACGAGGTGCTCCACCCAAGGAAGAGATTGTGAGGCTTCTACTAAGGCCGCACAGCTCCTGGTGCCCCGCTGAGGGTTCAAGTAGGTGACCATGGAGGAGAGGTCAGTCTGGACTGTGACCAGATGTCCTTGGAGAAGAGAAGTCCATGGAGAAAGAGCAAATAAGATAGCCCTGGGTTCCAGCAGGTTGAACCGGAGGGAGGAATCGGCCCTGGATTACAGGCCCTGAACAGTCAAAGCATCGAGGACCACTCCCCAGCCGGGGAGACTGGCGTCAGTGGGAATCACCTACCAACAGAGGGGAAGAAGGACTTGACTTGAGAAATTCCTGGGGAGGAGATACACTAAAGAATCTCTTGGCGAACCAAGGAGGAAAGAGAACCAGGCAGATGAGGCTGTCCGGAGATTTGTCCCAGCAGGCCGGAATCGTCAAGTGGAGAGGACGACAGAGTAAGTGAATGAAAGGTACAGCCTAGAAGGTCGAGGCGATCGTGCGCAAGACCCACATGCCGAAACGAAGAGAGCAAGGAGAATACCTCCGAAGGTGGGATACATCAGACCTCAGGATTTTGGCCTCCGGGAGGAGAATCACACCCTGGAGCCAGAAGAGGATCATGTCCCGGATTCCATGTGCTTAGAGGGCACGAGACATCCTCATTGATGAGCCAGCAGAACCGACAAAGAAGGACCAAGGTGAGCCACAAGCTGTCAGATTGTCTGACCTGGAGGGGCTTCACCAGGAGGTAGTCCAAGTCCGGAAACACGGCAACACCTCTGGCGCGGAGGATGGCCATGAGAGACGCCATCACTAAGGAAAAAAACCCAGAGGGCAGAGGCCAGCTTGAAGGGGAGAGCGACAACTGGAAAGGTCAAGGATCCACCGCAAAACGAAGAAACTGCTGACTGCACAGCACGATGATGTAGATGGACGAAGAATTCGCCCATTTCCAGGGATGCCACCACAGACTGCAGCGGAACTTGCACACATGGACGAACCTGTTGAGCCCTTTCAGGTCCATGATGGGATGAAAGAAGCCATCCTTCTTGGGAATGTAGAACAGGTAGGAATAGTAACCCAGGATATGCTCTGAAGCGGGAACGGGAACGGTAACTCCCTGCCGCTGGAGATTGGAGACAGCCTGGCTTGTCCGATGTAGGGAAGACAAAGAAACTCCAGCGAAAGCTGGAGTAGCCGGACGACACCTCCTCTCAGGCCCAGGACCCAGACGTCCTGCCACTTGAGATGCCCAGAGAGGGGAAAAAAACCTCCATGCCGAGGAGGGCTAGGAAGAGGAAGGCCAGGACGACTTGGTGCAGAACCACCAGGGAGGCCTGGACTTGAAAGAAGCTTTCTGGAACAGGAGAACGGCTGACACATAGGACACCTCTGAGGGAGGAAGAATCTATTCCCCCATGGCCTCAGGGATAAGCTTCTCGACGCCTTTAACAAAAATTCGGCCCAGGTCGACCTGCAAAAGGAGAAGGGCTGCGTTCGCCTTCTTGGAGGTGGACTCAGTATTCCACAACGAATCCAAATGGTATGGCGGATAACAACTGCGTTGGCGGCCGCCTTGGCAGAGTTGGGAGGCATCTCCAGTTATTTGGAAGCGTTCAGGATCTCAGAGACGAGCAGCTGGAGGTCCTGAAGGGAAGCTGCATCAGAGAGGTTTGACTGAAGCTGTTTGGCCCAGGAAAAGAAGGCCTTGATGACCCAAGAGGCAGCGAAGAAGAGCCGCAGGGAGAAACCAGCCACTACGAAGGCCATCCTGGCAAGGGAAGCCACCTTCTTGTAGCAATACAATAGCCAGCATTTAGGACAATGCAATGTATCAGTTCTGCATTGTAAACAATACAACAGAAGCGATCCGATCTCGCTCCGAGGGATCACTGAGGTAGGCAAAGTCCACTGAAGGCAGAATAGAAGCCTTGGAGAGCCTAGCTATCACGGGATTCACTGCAGGAGGCTCTTAATGATAGGAAGGGACACATGAGGCGGCTCGCTGACAAGATGTCAACACAGGCCGGGATGCGCTCACTAGTTACTGATATATAAGTACCGAGTGCTAACCGATTGCACCACTGGAGCAACCTGCTTCCTTTACCTCGGATGTTCATCACTGCCAGCCAGGGAGAGCTAGAGACATGTGTCACAGCATAGCCTGGTAGGACTGCCCGAGCTCACCTTCCACTTGGAGACACACAGGTCAAGGGAAGGGATGTCCAACTTCCTAGTAGAAGACAGAGGATGGTCCAGGGAGAAGTCACTGTGCCCTCAAGATGTGATCAAACACCCAGTAGCAGAAAGAGATGTCCACTTGAGAGGATGGGTCCGGGTCCTCAGAGATCTGTAGGGTCTCTCTACCGCATGGATGACTCCTGCGTAACAGTAGATAAAGATGAGCCTAGCTGAAGCTCCGAGTCGGAGTCAGAGGCATCCCCAGGTAAGTATACCAAGCAGGGGGAGGTAGGTATCCACCTGTCGGAGTGGAGCCGTGAGCTGAGCCCCTATCTGGGGAGTACCCAGAGGAAGGGGTGGCGGACCGTGAACTGGAGGAAGACTTCCTGGTACTTTTGAGGGGATGGCTCCTGGAGCTGCGACAGGAACTATGAGGGTGTCCAGGGAGATCCCTAGAAGCCGCCAACTGAGCAGCGATCTGGGAAAGCAACCATTCCAAGTTTCCAGCACTAACTAGTTAAGTCTGGTAAGGACACCATGGCCAAGGAGAGGGAGGCCGCCCAATCCGGGGATATAAGAACCGGAGAGAGGCCAGGAGGTTCCTGACAGGCTGAGGCGGAAGGCAGAGAGAGCACATGGGCTCAGGCTGTCCACACGGCAACTGTTTTTGATACAGCGGGCGCACGTATAAAAACGTGACGGACCCAGAGGGGCTGGAGGGTGAGTGACAAAGCAGAGGGGGCCCATGAAAATTGGGGGTAACCCAGGGAATTAGCCTACCAGATTGCAAAAGATGGCCACTCACAAACTTCTGCAGAGAGGGCACCACAGGTGCAATGTCACCCAGGGAGCTGGAGGAGAGTAAAAGGAATCCCCGCTGTTCCAGCAAGCCAAAAAGACAAGAAGCAAATAAAAGATGATTCTGAGGAGAGCAAAGCCCTTCCCCTGGTAAATACAGGCTCAGTAGCTACTGGGCAGGCTGGATGGCTTGCCAGGACAGCCCCCTGGCCAATGGAAGGCCCCAGGCGGAGTCTGGATGCCAGAAAATCCCGGGAAAGGGGCGGGCCAGTTGCGGCCTAGTTCCCGGCCAGGCCTCGGACTTGCGTAGAAACGCGGCTGGCCGCAAGGTGCGGCCGCGAACTCCGGAAGTCCCGACGGAGGCCTGGGAAAGGTACTGGGGGGCCAGAAAAGGATGGCCCCACACGAAGGGGGGGGGGGGACAGGTTTAGGAGTGACCAGAAGACCCAAAAACGCCCCAGGAAAAAAAGGGGCTTATTTGCTAAAATTTAAGTCCCAGCTCTGGGGGTCCCTGTGATGCCCCCCTAAACAGGACCCATACTATTTTCCCCCTGGGAGAGGCACTGAGTGGGGCCTGAAGTGGAGGAGGAGAGGGGCTGAGGTAACTTTCATACTCACCTGTCATCTACTCTTCTCATACTCACCTGTCTGGCGTCTTCAGGCGCCGCAGGGTCACCCCCTCGGTAGGACCTCGAACATGGGAGTGGGACCACCGGTACTCCGGCCGCCGGTGCGGCGAGTGGTTAGTGGGGACTGGGTGACCGGCGAGGAGCTCTTTTGCAGAGCGCTGCGCCCGCAGGAGGGTACGACTAGTGTGGCGTAAATGCTGACGACCCCCTGCACCTGAAAGAAAAGTAAAAATAAAAACGATGCAAGACAGAAGACCTGAGTCAGGTCGTTTCTTCCTCCTATGACACTAGGTTTAAAACTGATTCATGCACAGTGGCTGTGGCAGGGTATAGCCTGGAGGCGGAGCCAAGAGCTTTCATTTCCCTAGTGTCTGTCTTCTAGTGACCAGGTCTATACCCATGGTGCTGTGTCCCCCAGTGAAATAAGCGAGAAAAGGCCTTTAGGCACTTCAAATCCAACTGTTGCTGAAACATTATACAAATATACATGTTGTAGGTGATAATGGCACGAAAGAAAAATTGCAAACCATTTTTAATATTTCATAATAAAAGGACAAGACATGATTAGAGCAAGGACTGACCTTGGAGTTGGCTCCGTGGGGGAAATGGCTCTGTGCATAGTCATGGGACGGGTGAAGTAAACCAGATAACCTGAAAAGACAAAAAGATACAGTTTGGAAAAGTCCACAACTTCTGCTATCGTACTGTTATGCCAGGTTATACTTGTAACAATAGAGTCAGATAGGAATTACCTGCTCCACAAAAGCGAGCCCCAGAGGTTCGGGGAAACGGGATGTTGGCATCTTGGTAGGACCCATAGGCATTGGTCACCCGGGCAAATGTTGGCAGTGGTGGAGTGACAGGGCTTTGCAGAGTGTAGGGATTGCTTGATGGACTGGACTCCTGGTTCTAGAAGACAAAGACAACATTTTGGTTAGAAGAGAGGTGTGTATATACTGGTTCACTAAAAGAATTGCCCCAGGTGGGGAGAGTGGGAGAAAAGTGGAGCGAAATCAGACAGTGAACAGAAGTGATGGCTGATGGCGCAAGAATTCAATGAAGGTGCACATTGGCAATCATCTATCTTGTTCAGCAGGAACGGGCGAGCCTACTCTCTAAGATATCTTTAATGTTGTCATTCAAAGAGGTGCTGCCCATTGACCCTCTGGCCATGAAGATGGATAGCGTGCAGGAGGCCCTAATAAGACAAGACTTGAAGAAAGTTAATAAGAGAGTGAGAGAGTTGGAAGACAGGGTGGGAGTCCTGGAAGACGAGCTTCTGCCAATCCATAGAAAAGTGGAGCAAAACATTCCCTTGCTCATTAACAAATCTGTAAAAACAGACTATGCAAAAAAAAAAAGACTCACTGGGATGCCAGAAAACTTTGCCAGTGGCACCTTCAACGTCTGTTTGCTATTGAAAGGAGATATATAGGCAATATAGAGAACTCCATAAGCCGTGCTATGGACATTAATCCTTAAATTTGGCGATGGGTCTGGGCTCCAAATAAATTGGGGTTAATGAGTAATAATCCCTCTGGACACACTAGCTGCCCATTCTAGAGTATTGCTCCACATTATTTCCAAATTTAAATATTTGGGAATTGTGGTCTCACCAAAACTACAGGACTTCCAGGCAGACAACCTTTTCCCCATTCTTGATTTCATAGCAAAACTATTAAGTGGTGCAAGTTACCCACGTTGGTGGTAATTTAATAAAGATGGTACTGATTCCACAGCTCTTGCACCTTCTCCATATTACTCCCATCTGGCTGCCCCTTAGAACTGAACGGCCTTCTATGGTAGAAAGCCTATACTAGAATTAAACTTGAGAAACTTCAAAGAGAAAAGACTATGGGTGGATTGGCTATCCCTAATGCTTAGATTTATTTTCTGGATTCACAGGCTCAACAGGTGAAAGGTTGGGGACAAACTGAGGTGGGCGTGTGCCCAATAGGTCAATTGATTGCTTGTATGGTTGGGGCGGATCCTCCAATCTGTGCGTTGAAGGCTGTCCCTTCAGAGTGTGAAGGAGGGCGAAAAATACCACACTTAACATGAGAACCATCGTGGAGTGTCTTAGATCCTATACCCCTCCTACATGTCACAGGCTATAGGATATATGTACTAATGTGGCCTAATTCCAAGCTTATGGAAATCTTTAGGGTGGAGGGTTTTTCTCCTTGGGAGACCAGAGGAGTTAAATTTCTATATGAGATCCATTAAGGACAGGTTAAACTGTTTGAACAGTTACAGATGTTATATATGGATGTAAAGTAATTGAATTCATTCATGTGAGCAACTTCATAATGATTAATTGAGCTGACTTTCAATTTTGTTTATTTTGCGCCAGATTGCCCAGTCCTACCGGAGCAAGAGTCTAACTTATTTATTACTTGCTATTGGGCCCTAGCTTAATATTGACACCTGTTTATCAGATTGGTGAAGAGTGTTGGAAGTGAGAGGTACTCTCCTTTGGAGGCATTCGCCTTCTCTGTAGATCCTTTAAATGATCTGCAGGGATACCATGCCACATGTCGATTTGGTTTGTTTACCAAGGTGGTTACTGTTCATATGTTGCATGTTTAACCCATTAGGGACACAGGGTAGTTTGTACATTAATGCTCGCCGATTATTTTCATAATTTTCTTCCCAGTCTTCCAAAATTGATAGCCTTTATTTTTCTGTCGACAAGTGAGGACTTATTCTTTGTGTGACAAGTTGTACTTTCATTTTGCACCATTTTGGGGTACATATAATGTTTTGATTAGCTTTTATTAATGTTTTTTGGGGGTCCATGTGAAAAAAACATGTTTTTACGGCATTCACCCTGCATTAAAAACGACATGGTAACTTTGTCCGAGGGGTCGTTACGATTCCAATTATACCATATTTATAATGGTTTTATTATGCTTTACCGCTTTAACAAATAAAATGTCACTTTTTAAAAATGAACGATTTTCCTGGGTCACTGTATTCTCACGGCTATAACTTTTTTACTGTTTTGTTGACGGAGAGAAGTAAGGGCTCTTTATTTTCAGGGCAAGTTGCACTTTTTATTAATACCAATGTTTGGTATGTATGACTTTTTGATCGCATTTTTTGGGGAAAAGTCGTTGAACAAAATAAGTTATTTTGCGCATTGTGGTGTGTATATATATATATATATATATATATATATATACACACCAAACCAAGCTGAACCAAGAATTAGGAAGGCACGGCGACTGGGGTGGGCTCACTATAGAGATACATGGGGCTCCCAGAGGTGGGAACTGCCTCTATAACACATTTAAAGCATTTCTAATGTTTTCTGGAGTAACAAAGTCACAAATGTTTGCCCAAACCCATTTTGAGCAAAATTAGCCCTCGTCTGGCTGAGTAGGTACAATTGTACCTATTCCTCTGCAGCCTGTTAATGTTGTAAAATTATGCAGCCTGACGAGGGTTAGTAAATTTGTACCACTTTTCAGAAAAGAGGGTGGGGATTGTGGTAGGGGACACGACCTCTGGAGCCTGGCAAATTTACTCTTACAACAAAACTGGCATACATTATAGCTCAAATCTATGCCAGGTCCTAACTGCCATAGATTTGAGTTTCCAGTGCATGGGGGGCCAGAGATATGGCCAACTAATTAAAAGCATCAAGACTGTATGAGATACCGGTCTTGATCAATCACCTCCAAACACTAATACTCACCACAAAGCTCTCTAAACAGGAGACCAGCTGGCGCAGACATGGCTCCAGACAACTTTGATTGCGCTTGACCTTTTGCAGAGAAGTGTCTCTCAAAATCTGTATAATAAAAATAAATGCTCACTACAAAAAGAAAAAAAGTTACTTTGTCGCCCTAAATAAAAGACCCCTTACTTAAATAAACTAAATAAACCCTGCAGCGCAGTGAAAACAATCCCACAGCCAGACCTAAATTTAGTAAAGTACATGATGGCATCCTTTCATAATATATGCATATGACTTTACACAAAATTTCAAGCAACATATTGCTAATTAATGCCACTTGGTCCTGTCATTCACTCAGGAGCTGTGAAATTTATACATCATCGGATTGTAAGAAATAATTAAATCCAGTACTTTTATCTTGTCTGTTGGTCTTCCAAAATTCTGGGAGACAGTAATGAAAATTGTAGTGAACTATTTCTGTCTCTTTTCCAAGTTCTTTATTATACAGTACATGACAAAACATGAAAACTGTTTTTTTATATATGTTACTTCTAAGTGGAGTAGGGACAGACTAAAAACCTGGGGCTGAACTACTGAGGGATTCTGATGACATTTTAATCATCAAATATAATTTTATCATCAGATGAAGTGCTGTCTTGAAGACTTTACCATTCACATTTATATCTACATTCACTTTTGCTTGAATAGTTATATGCCTATAAAATGATGCCACCCTATAGACACAGATTAAAGCTCCTACTGACTTCTACTTACTTTTAGCAGCTTCATTTTCATGGCAGAGGTGATGGTTGTAGGAGCGACAAACTGGAAGGATGGCGCTGCATTATTGGGGTACTGAACAGGGAACATGACAACCATTCGCACCCTGTGGTTCCCACAGTGGACAGATACAGTGCAGCTCCGGTTCATAGCATCCATCTGTAAAGGAATGAAGGAAATTATAAGAAATAAATGAGCAAATGTTATAAATCTAAATGCAAACAGGAAATAAATTGTCAAAACCTTAAATATAAAAGCCCTTATAAGGAAAATTATTAAAATTCAAACTTCCATTGTAATTATTTATTACAATTCCAGTTTTTTGTCACAGCCATGAGATCTTGCAGCTTTCTTGCCAGGAAATTCAGACCAAACCTAATGTGTGAGCACCCTATAAAGCATTTTATATATATATATATATATATATATATATATATATATATATATATATATATATATATATATTTTTTTTTTTTTTTTTTTTTTTTTTAGTTAGGCTACATTCACATATTTGCACATATTTGTCAATGTCCATCTGACACAGAGTCTGTCTGAAATCAGACAAAAAATTACTGCAAGCAAAATTTTTTGCTCAAGGGAAAAAACATGTTCCTTGACAGACAGCATTGTAGTCAATGTGGTCCCTCGGGATCAGTTTTTGTAGGTCATTAGAGAAATAGTTCAAATGACGCAGATGTGAATGCATCCTTATACAGCAAAACCTCTTTGAGACAACCACCCAAAATTGCATGAAAAAGTATTCATCTCAAATAAGATGGCTAGTATGGAAAAATGAAAATCTGTCACAGAGAATGTGGCCTGGGTAAAGGGGTGGTCTTCTCAAAAAGGTGGTCTGTATTCAGATAATTATTTTTCTGAGAGCTAAACAAAAAACAGATAATGATTGTCCATTAATTTCAGGACCCAGGAAGGAGGCCAGGGAAGGGGAAGAAAAAGCAAAACAACCATACTCACCTGTCCCTGGCGCTCCAGTACCTGCCTCTGCTGTCTGGTCTAGCATGTGCCATGGAGTTGCCGCTGGAAGTCCTGCACCACACGCAACTGGCATCAGTGACCACAGGTAAGGAACTGGTGACATAGGTTAGTTACGTCACTGGTTCCTTTCCTGTGGCCGCTGATTGGCCTCAGTGTGGTGCAGAACTTTGAGTAGGCTTCTTCTTCCCCAGCCCCCTCCTTGGGTCCTGAAATTAGTGGACAACCTCTTTAATACGTAATTTTACAAGTTTTTCAGAGTATCAAAAGATAAATTTTTCAGCAATTGTGTGCAGATGACAGCCAATCATACTCCACAGATGTGCATATCCTATCCAACACCAGCAATTTTGGTCCCTATCCACTCTATATGGACAAAAGTTTTGGGACACCTACAAGGGCTTTTATGACATCCCACTGTAAATCCATAAAAATTATAGGGGTTTTCCGGGCTAAAATATTTACAACCCATCCTAAGGATAGGTCACTAATATCAGATCTGTGGGGGTCTGACAACCAGAACCTCCATCGATTAGTTATTCTTAACAGCTGATACACAGAGAATGGAACAGGAAATATTGGGATTTTTGTGTACTCACCGTAAAATCCTTTTCTCGTTGTATTCACTGGGGGACACAGCACCATGGGTATAGACCTGGTCACTAGGAGACAAGACACTAGGGAAAAGAAAGCTGTTGGCTCCGCCTCCAGGCTATACCGTGCCACAGCCACTGTGCATGAATCAGTTTGTACCGTAGCAGTAGGAGAGAGAGAAACAAAGGAACATGGAACCAACAACCACCAACAATGCCTGAACCCGAAAAGGAACCAACACAGTTCGGGCAGGAACACTGAAAAAAACAAAGGAGGGATCTGTGTCCCCCAGTGAATACAACGAGAAAAGGATTTTACGGTGAGTACACAAAAATCCCACTTTCTCGTCTACTTCACTGGGGGACACAGCACCATGGGATGTCCTAAAGCAGTCCCAGAGGGTGGGAATAACACGGCCATGCAAACCTGTAATACTCAACCGCTTCCAGAAACTTACAACCCAAATTGGCATCAGCAGAGGCCACAGAATGGATCTGGTGAAACTTAGAGAAAGAGGATGGAGGCCCAGTGGGATACTTACAGACCTGGGAAGCAAAAGCCTGATGCCGGAGGCCCCGGGAACTCCAACAGCTCTAGAGGAGAGAGCCGTCACACGGGAAGGCAGAGCCTTACTCTTAAACCGATAGGTCTCCCTAATCTCAGACCAAAGCCATCGGAAGATGGGAGCTCTGGAAGCAGGCAGGCCCTGGCAAGGGCACTCAGGGAGAACGAGCAAAGTGTCCGAACAACAGAAAGGATCCGTGAGGGACAGTACACACGCAAATCGCCCGGGCAACAACCGGGCAGGGAAGAGCAAGCACTTACATGGACGCCTGGGGACTGAGCAGAAAGAGGGCAAGACCAAGTCCTCGATGTGGAAGCAGGAAAAACACCCTAAGAAAAAAAGACTGTGGCAGACAGAGGAAAACCTTATCCTTGTGGAGGACCAGAAAGGGAGGCTGCCGAAAAAAAGGGCAGCCAATTCGGGACCCCTGCGGATGGAGGTAATGGCCACCAGAAACTCATTCTACCAGGACAGAAGGCAAAAAAAGGGATATCATAGGCTCGAAGGGGAGAACCTGAAGCACCTTAAAGACGTGGTTAAGATCCCACGGATCCAAGTGGCACTCCTGTAGGAAAGTCTTTTAAAAAGAAAGAAGACTAAGACCTTGATCCAGACCAGACTGGAGAAGATCCGATGAGAATCGTTACTCTTCCAATGGTGGACGTAAGCCTTCCACGTTTGATGGCAGATCTAAGCTAAGCTATCTGGAACTTCCGGGCCTTGAGTATGTTAGAATAACAAACTCCGAAAAAAACCACGACGCCTCAAACCTCGGATTCAACAGCCACGCCGTGAACGCAGCTGAGTCAAGGTGGGGTGGAAAAGCAGTCCTTGAGACAGAAGGTCGACCAGCAGAGGAAGAGGACAGGAGCATCCGCCAACAGGAACATGAGATCCACATACCAGACCCGGCAGGGCCAATCTGGTGCCACCAGGATAGCTTGAACCCCCCTTGGTCTTGAGATTCTGGAGGACCCAAGGGAGAAGAGGAAGTGAAAAACCGAACTTACAAGAGCGCCAGCGGTGATGGTTCGAGGATCCAGAGGCCTGGCAATTTAGCCGGGGACCTTGTGGTTCCGGCGGAGGCTAAAAAGGTCAACGTTTGTCACGCCACAGCGGGAGCACAGTGGATGGAAGATCTGCAGATAAAGCGACCCTCGCCCGGAGCAATATTTTCTCGACTCAAGTAGTCTGCCACCCAGTGGTAAACGCCAGAAAAAAGGTTGACCACCGAAAGAGCTGGAACAAGGCGCTCCACCCAAGGAAGAAATTGTGAGGCTTCTAGTAAGGCCGCACGGCTCCTGGTGCCCCGCTGAGGGTTCAAGTAGGCGACCATGGAAGAGAGGTCAGTCTGGACTGTGACAGATGTCCTTGGAGAAGAGAGGTCCAAGGAGTAAGGGCAAATAAGATAGCCCTGGGATCCAGCAGGTGGAACCAGAGGGAGGAATCGGCCCTGGACCACAGGCCCTGAACAATCAAAGCATCGAGGACCACTCCCCAGCCGGGGAAATTGGCGGCAGTGGGAATCACCTACCAACAGAGGGGAAGAAGGACTTCCCTTGAGAAATTCCTGGGGAGGAAATACACTAAAGAATCTCTCAGTGAACCAAGGTGGAAAGAGAACCAAGCAGATGAGGCTGTCCGGAGATTTGTCCTAGCAGGCCGCAATCTTCAAGAGGAGAGAACGACATAGTGAATGAAAGGTACAGCCTAGAACAGGGGTAGGCAACCTTTTTTGTTTGGCGTGCCGATTTCGATTAAAGAAATCAAAGTTGAGGTACTCGGAGTGCCGGTCAATAATTGTAAGTTTGATGACCCCTGCACACGATATTATGCCCCATAGCGGCCCCTGCACACGGTATTATGCCCCATAGTGGCCCCTGCACGCAGTATCTGAAAACTGCCAAAAACTAGTATTTTATACACATTTAATGGGTAAAAATTTATTATCTGACTGACGGAACTTCCATTTGTCAGAAATGTTTTATACGTTCATTGCTAGTGATAATTGCTATTGCTATTATTTTAGCGTGTAACGGATATCACTAGAGAGGCGGGCGGCGTAATTTACTCTATAAAGATCAGGTATGGACAGGACAGGGACAGTGCAAAAATGTAAATTTTATTAGTGACTTTGTGCATGTGTTGTGTAAGTGTTTGGTGCGACACTTTTGGCGCTGCGACCTGGACGATGGTAAACATCTGGTTCACAGCGCCAACAAACTTCCTGGTTAGGTTCAGAGGGGTATTACATAAGAATACCCCTGTGATTAGGCTCAGAAGGGTATTACATTATTCCTGTATGTGACAATCAGAGAGCAAAAGTACAGTATGCTCTCTGATTGATAGGAGAGGGGATAACATGGACAGAAGTCCCTGCTACCCCCCCTGGGGTCATCTCTAGCTTATGCACAGACAATGATGATTTATCATTGTCTCTGCAGTCTGCAGCTCCTCCCTCCCCCCTCCTTCCTTAGCTCTAAGATGCTGCCTGAGGCGGGGGGGGGGGGACACTTTAGAGCCCCATTTCTAAGGATCTTTTAGGGCCACAAAGAGAATCTCATCTTTAAAAAGATACCAAGATCGCCATGATAGACGTTACAGTTTCAGAGCGATTCACTGTTAAAACGATGTCGGGAATTGAGATCGGCATTGGGATTTCAATGCCGAACATCGTTTTCACCAGCTAATTGCTCAGGATGTGTAAGGACGATCATGGTGATCTTGGTATCATTTTAAATATGAAATTCTCATCTTTAAAATGAATCCAAGTGTTTCTTTATAGCTTTAACCAATCCTGAGCAATTCACTCAGGTACAGTAGTGAAGCCCAGGCATGTCAAACATGCGGCCCGCGGGCCGCATGCGGCCCTTTACAGGCATATCTGCGGCCCGCACAAAAAGTCTCAAACTTTGTCTCTAAAGTTTAGAGACAAAGTTTGAGACTTTTGTGCGGGCCGCAGATGTACAAAACTCACGATCAGCACTTCCGGCTCTTCATTCATTGGCCCCAGGGGAGTAACTACCGGGGTAGCAGTGGTAGCGACTGCCACAGGGCCCGGAACATTACGGGGCCCGGAGCCCTGCGGCAGTCGCTACCGCGAACCCCACAATCACTGCTATCGTTATACTCCGGGGTCTTTTGAGACCCCGGAGTATAACGATCGGGGGCCCAGGGGAGGTGAGCGAACATAAAAAACACCGTAACTCATCTCTCCGCCGCTCCGCAGGCTTCGGGCCTGTTTGGTGACGTCCCAGACGTCAGCCTACGTCATTATGCGTCGTGACGCCGGCCTGGATCGCGCGAGATCCGGTCCGAAATTGAAGATGGCCGAAGTAGCGCACGGGAGTGCACCGGAGCGAGGAAGAGGTAAGCTGCAGTGTTTTCTATGTTTCTATCCTCCCCTGGGTCTCCGATCATTATACTCTGGGGTCTGAAAAGACCCCAGAGTATAATAATCGTTCATGGGTGGTCCACTATGGGGCATAATACTGTGTGCAGGGGCCACTATGGGGCAAACTACTGTGTGCAGGGGTCACTATGGTGCAAACTACTGTTTGCAGGGGCCACTATGGGGCAAACTACTGTGTGCAGGGGCTACTATGGGGCAAACTACTGTGTGCAGGGGCCACTATGGGGCAAACTACTGTGTGCAGGGGCTACTATGGGGCAAACTACTGCGTGCAGTCGCCACTATGGGGCAAACTACTGCATGCAGGGGCCACTATGAGGCAAACTACTGTGTGCAGGGGCTACTATGGGGCAAACTACTGCGTGCAGTCGCCACTATGGGGCAAACTACTGCATGCAGGGGCCACTATGAGGCAAACTACTATGTGCAGGGGCCACTATGGGGCATAATACCGTGTGCAGGGGCCACTATGGGGCATAATAGTGTGCGCAGGAATGCGGTTTGTGTGTGGAGGGGGGGTTGGGGGCGGCGGTTTGGGGGGGCCCCATGTCAAATGTTCGCCTTGGGGCCCAGCCATTCCTAGTTACGCCACTGATTGGCCCATATCCCTGCATATGACCTGCTTACGTGATCAATGAATGACGACCCGGAAGTGCTGATCGTGAGTTTGGTACATCTGCGGCTCGCGTGGCTGCTGATCACCTAAGTCAGTTTTGTTGTGAGCGGAGGAAGAGTCGTGGCTGAGAGTGACTGGGATACTGTGACCGTGCTGAGGAAGAAGGGACCCACTGCCGCACAGGCAAAGTCCAAGCAAGTGAGTGGCCCTCCTGTATGTAACCATTAAAAACTAAAGAGAAGGGTGAGCACTCAGATTATAAATAATTGTGATGCAAAAAACAGTGGTGCTGATTGGATGAAAAATGCAATCGAACACCAAGGAGAAACAGCATCCAATATAAAGCACACACAAAATTTCTTTATTAAATAACACAGCAAACAAGGAAAAATTAAAAGCAATTAAATTACATGTGCACCCTTGGAGGCAAATACCAGGGGTGAACACCAAAAAGAACAAATCCTACAGACGTCCATTAAATAAATATAAAGTAAATAAATACATATTGAAAATTCATAATAATAATAATATAAATAATAATATAATAATATAATATAATGAATAGGCCTATTAGCACAAAGCACAAAGAGGTGTCAAGCCTCAGGACAAAACACTAAAAATGATTGAAAAAAATGATAGCAAATAAATGTTTAGTATTTAATTGCTGTATTTTTGTTAAATATATTAGTTGCTGTTGTGCACTGCAAATATATGTTGCTGTTACATATTACTACTTCATATCTTGTTTTCATGACTGCTGTTAAAATACGTGTGTGACATTAGCTGCTGTGTGCGGCCCTCGCAACAACCTCTTGTTACTCATGTGGCCCTCGGGGTACCCTGAGTTTGACATGCCTGGTGAAGCCGGCAATTACCGGCTTCACTACTATACATAGACTGTGCAGACGCCGGGTGCTGCCACATCCATCTTCAGGCACCTGGCACTAATGAAATTTTAATCGGATCAGGCACATATCTGGGTGAGGACTCCATTGCCCGTGCCAGGGAAATAAGCCTCGCGTGCCACTCTTGGCACGCGTGCCGGGTGTTGCCGACGCCTGGCCTAGAAGGTTGAGGCGATCATGCGCAAGACCCACATGCCGATTCAAAGACAGCAAGGAGAGTACCTCCGGAGGTGGGACACTCAGGATCTTGGCCTCCGGAGGGAGAATCACACCCTGGAGCGAGCAGAGGATCATGTCCCGGATTCCATGTGCTTAGAGGACACGAGACATCCTCATTGATGAGCCAGCAGAACCGGCGAAGAACAACCAAGGTGAGCCACAAGCTGGTCAGATTGTCTGACCTGGAGGGGCTTCACCAGGAGGTCGTCCAAGTCTGGAAACACAGCAGCACCTCTGACGCGGAGGATGGCCATGAGAGACGCCATCACTGAGGGAAAAAACCCCCGGCGGCAGAGGCCAGCCTCAAGGGGAGAGAGACAACTGGAAAGGTCAAGGATCCACAGCAAAACGAAGAAACCGCTGACGGCACAGCGCAATGATGTAGATGGACGAAGAATTCGCCCATCTCCAGGGATGCCACCACAGACTGAATAGACTACAACGGAGCCTGCAGGCATGGAAGAACCTGTGGAGCCCTTTCAGGTCCATGATGGGACAGAGGAAGCCGTCCTTCTAAGCGAATGGAGAACAGGTAGGAATAGTAACCCAGGATACACTCTGAAATGGGAACAGGGACGCTGACTCCCTGCCGCTGGAGATTGGAGACAGCCTGGATTGTCCGACATAGGGAAGGCAAAGAGACTCCAGCGAAAACTGGAGTAGCCGGACGACACCGCCTCTCAGGCCCAGGCTCCAGACGTCCCGCCATTTGAGATGCCCAGAGAGGGGAAAAAACTTCATGCCGAGGAGGCTAGGAAGAGGAAGATCTGGACGACCTGGTGCAGAACCGCCAGGGAGGCCTGGACTTGAAAGAAGCTTTCTGGAACAGGAGAACGGCTGACACATAGGATGCCTCTGAGGGAGGAAGAATCTATTCCCCCGTGGCCTCAGGGATAAGTTTCTCGACGCCCTTAACAAAAAATTTGGCCCAGGACGACCTGGAAAGGGAGAAGGGCTGCGTTCGCCTTCTTGGAGGCGGACCCAGTATTCCACAACGAATCCAAACAGTATGGCAGAGAATCACTGCATTGGCGGCCGCCTTAGCAGATTTGGGAGGCATCTCTAGTTATTGGGAAGCGTTCAGTATCTCAGAGACGAGCGGCTGGAGGGAAACTGCATCAGGGAGGTTTGACTGAAGCTGTTTGGCCCAGGAAAAGAAGGCCTTGATGACCCAAGAGGCAGCGAAGGAGAGCCACAGGGAGAAACCAGCCACTACGAAGGCCACCCTGGTGAGGGAAGCCACCTTCTTGCAGCAATACAATAGCCAGCATTTAGGGCAATGCAATGTATCAGTTCTGCATTGCAAACAATACAACAGAAGCGATCCGATCTCACTCCGAGAGATCACTGAGGTAGGCAAAGTCCGCTGAAGGCAGACTAGAAGCCTTGGAGAGCCTAGCTATCATGGGATCCACCGTGGGAGGCTCTTAGTGATAGGAAGGGACACATGGGGTGGCTCGCTGACAAGATGTCAAGACAGGCCAGCTTGCGCTCACTAGTTACTGATATATAAGTACCGAGCGCTAACCGATTGCACCACTGGAGCAACCTGCTTCCCTTACCTCGGATGTTCATCATTGCCAGCCAGGGAGAGCTAGAGACATGTGTCACAGCATAGCCTGGCAGAACTGCCCGAGCTCACCTTCCACTTGGAGACACACAGGTCAAGGGAAGGAATGTCCGATTTCCTAGTCGAAGACAGAGGATGGTCCAGGGAGAAGTCACTGTGCCCTCAAGATGATATCAAACATCCAGTGGCAGAAAGAGATGTCCACTTGAGAGGATGAGTCCGGGTCCTCAGAGATCTGTAGGGTCTCTATCGCATAGATGACTCCCGCGTAGCAGCAGATATAGATGAGCCTAGCTGAAGCTCCGAGTCGGAGTCAGAGGCGTCCCCAGTTAAGTAGACCGAGCAGAGGGAGGGAGGTATCCGCCTGTCGGAGTGGAGCCGTGAGCTGAGTTCCTATCTGGGGAGTACCCAGAGGAAGGGGTGGCGGACCGTGAACCGTAGGAAGACTTCCTGATCCTTTTGAGGCTCCTGGAGCTGCGACGGGAACTATGAGGGTGTCCAGGGAGATCCCTAGAAGCCGCCGACTGAGCGGCGATCTGGGAAAGCAGCCATTCCAAGTTTCCAGCACTGACTAGTTAAGTCTGGTAAGGACACCATGGCCAAGGTTAGGGGAGGTCGCCCAATCCGGGGGATGGAAGAACCGGAGAGGGGCCAGGAGGTTCCTGACTGGCTGAGGCGGAAGGCAGAGAGAGCACAGGGGCTCGGGCTGTCCGCATGGCTGTTTTTGATACAGCGGGGGCACGTATAAAAACGTGACGCAACCAGAGGGGCCAGAGGGTGAGAGAGGGAGCCCAAGGAAATTAGGGGTAACCAAGGGGGTTAGCCTACCAGACTGCAAAAGATGGCCGCTCACAAACTGCTGCAGCAAGGGTTCCGCATGAGCAATGTCTCCCTGGGAAGTGTGAGGAGAGTAAAAATCCCTGCTGTCCCAGCAAGCCAATAAAATAAATAAATAAGCCAATAAATACATAAAAGAGAATATGAGGAGAGCAAAGCTCTTCCCCTGGTAAATACAGGCTCAGTAGCTACTGGGCAGGCTGGATGGCTTGCCAGGACAGCCCCCTGGCCAATAGAAGGCCCTAGGCGGAGTCTGGGTACCAGAAAAGCCCGTGAAAGGGACGGGCCCGTTGCGGCCTAGTTCCCGGCCAGGCCTCGGACTCACGTTGAACGCGGCCGACCGCGAGGCACCGTCGGCGGCGCGGCGCGACCGCGAACTCCGGAGGTTCCGCGGAGGCCTGGGAAAAGGTACCGGGGGGCCAGGAAAGGGGGTCCCCACACGAGTGGGGGGGGGTACCGGGTGCCCCCCCCGACGGGGGCCGCTCGGTAGGAGCGACCAGAAAGCCCAAAAACGCCCCAGAAAAAAGGGGCTTATTTACTAAAACTTAGCCCAGTTCTGGGGAACCCTGTGATGCCCCCCCTAAACAGGACCCATGCTATTGTTGGCACTGAGGGGCTGAGGGGAGGTGGAGAGGGCCTGAAGGGGAGATGGAGAGGGGCTGAGGCAACTTTCATACTCACCTGCCTTCTATTCTTCTCATACTCACCAGTCTGGCGTCTTCAGGCGCGCGTCTTCAGGCCGCAGGGTCACCCCCTCGGTAGGACCTCGCACGTGGTAGTGGGGTCACCAGTACTCCGGCCGCTTTCGGGGTGCGGCGAATGGTGAGTGGGGACTGGGTGACCGGCGAGGCTGCTCTTTTGCAGAGTGCTGCGCCCGCAGGAGGGTATGACTAGTGTGGCGTACACGCTGACTACCCCCCTGCACCTGAAAGAAAGGTAAAAATAAAAATGATGCAAGACAGAAGACCTGAGTCAGGTCGTGTCTGCCTCCTATGACACTAGGTTTCAAACTGATTCATGCAGTGGCTGTGGCAGGGTACAGCCTGGAGGCGGAGCCAATAGCTTTCTTTTCCCTAGTGTCTTGTCTCCTAGTGACCAGGTCTATACCCATGGTGCTGTGTCCCCCAGTGAAGTAGACGAGAAAGACAGCTGTTCTCTGTGTAGTGGCAGAACAAAGTCACTGCAGCTTAGGTCCAATTTAAATGAAGTCTGACCTCTATACAGAGAACAAAACAGTCTGCTTCTTGCTGCATTCTCTGTGTATCAGCTGCCTAGAATAGCTGATTGTGGGCTGTTGGGTGTCAGACCCCCACCGATCTGGTGTTGATGACCTATCCTTAGGATAGATAGATATTTTTAGCCAAGAAAGCCCCTTTAGTATGGAGTTGGTCACCACTGTACAGGTTCTACACTTTTGGGAATGCTTTATACAAGATTTTGGCGTTTGTCTGTGTACATTTTTGTCTGTTCATTCTACAGAGCATTTGTGAGATCAGATACTGATGTTGGAAGAAAGGACCCTGCTCATCATCTCTGTTAAAGTTCATCCTAAAGAAGTTCGATGGACTGAAGGACTGTGTGGGCCAGTCAAGTTCTTCATCACCAAACTCACCCAGCCATGCCTATTATGGACTTTGCTATGTGCATGGTGATACAGTCACGCTGGAACAGAAAAGGGTCTTCCCAAAATTGTTCCTACAAAGTTAACAGCATACAATTGTCCAAATTGTGTTGGCATGATAATCATACGTATTAAGATTTCCCTTCATAGGAATTAAGAGGCCTAGGCCAAGCTCTCAAAAACAACCCCATAGTATTATCCCTCCTCCACCAAACTTTACAGATGCAATCAAGCAAGTAATATTCTTCTGGCATTCACCAATCCCAGAAACATACATCAGACTGCCAGATAGAGAAGCGCGATTCGTCACTCCAGAGAACACATTTCCACTGCTCCAGAGGGTCAACATGCTTTACACCATTCCATCCAACACTTGGCGTTGTGATTGGTGATGTAAGGCATGCATGCAGCTGCTGAGTTATGGAAACCCATGCCTTGGAGCTCCCCATGCACAGTTTTTGTGCTGATATTAATGGCAGAGGCGGTTTGGAACTATGCTGGAATTCAGTGAGCTCTTTAGAATGATCCAATATAAGGGTTTTTTTTCACTCTCTGGTTTTCAGATGCAGTTTTTGAAACCAAAACCTGGAGTACACTGAAAAAATAAGGAGAAGTAGCACACATCCTTTATACTATTGGTTTTTGTTCCAAAAAAGGCATCTAAAAACCTGAACATGTAAATACAGAATTTAGGTTCAACTGAGGCAAACACCTATACATTCTGTTTAGTGAAAGCAAATAGTCAATCTGCAGCAACCACACCAACTGAATATATCCTAAAGGCTCTGATGTGTGTTCTGTGGACAACAGACTTACCTCGATGTTGACATTACGGATATGCACATTTATCAAGGAGAATTCCTGCTGAAGTGTCTGAGGGAGTCCGAGCTGTTCTGAATTTCCAATCACTATGGGAGTTGATGGAGACTCTTCATCAAACGCCACTAGACACAAAAAAACAAAAATACAACATATGTAACAATTAATAATATGATTAACTAAGTAGCTAACTAATTTGAAAGGGCAGGATCATTTTTACTGCAAGTTGCTCCTCAGCATTTGAGACGTCCTAAGTAATTTTATTTTCTTGTGGTTCTTACAAAAACAGAGTTTTGCAGCAATTCTGAAAAAATCTCGACAAAAAAACACTTGTGTATACAGTGTGGCTAAGCTGCACTAGCCACAAATGGTTTACCACTACATAAGGTCCTGCCAGTTTAACCCTTCACTCTTGGAAGTATAGGTTAAGCACAGCAATTAGGGGTAAACGATGTACAGTAACCATAGCTGTGACACTGTGTTGAGGCATCCTAAGTGGATACTATGGAAGTGGATACTAGCCTGCTGCAGATTTGTTGAAGTCATTTCTGCAGCATAATCGTGGATTTCAGCAATCTCTATTCAGATGGAAGGGAAGCTGCAAAAATTTCTGCAACAAAGATGCCTTGTGTGAATTCACTCAACACACTGCACATGCCTTGCACATACATGATTTAAGTAGAACAAAGTGTGTGTTAACTCCTACCCTCTTCTTCTGAGGGGACAGATATCTGCTCTTGAGGTTGAAGGGACTTTTCCTGTTCTGGCATCAATGATCCATCCATCAGTTCATCAACTGGCTCCATGATATCATTAGCACAAAGCTAGAAGTAAGAACAGGAATCAAGTTTATGGGGACATATTTACACAATCTGGGTGCACACAATGCGGCCAAAAATGTATAAGGCAGAAATGATTAAAATGTATATTCTAACATCATTTCACACAGAAAGGCACTGAATATCTCTGCCTAGCCTTCTTTTAGTGTCACAGCATTACCATCTTACCCTCTGAAGCTGAGCATCCACCCTCCACATCCGCAAAGTCTGATCCCGTGACCAAGTCACCAACTGGTAGTCTTTAAGCCCTAAAATTGTGAAAATATTTACAAAGTAGGTCATCATTAATAATAAATATAATAATATACAAAGTGCATATCAACATTTTACAATTTTTATATACAATAATAATTTCATACTGTACATTATTTTTCCTGTACTGATACGGAGTTACATCCTGCATTATAATCCAGAGCTGCACTCACTATTCTGCTGGTAGAGTTACTGCGCATTAAATTACTTACCCTGCATTGATCCTAAATTGAAGCTTGTATTATAACCCAGAGCTGTACTCACTACTCTGAAGACTATATACCTGAAACCTCTCTGCATTCCATGCTTGTTAGTGTCTGCACAAAGTTTTCTCTGGTGATTTGCTTTCAAGGAAGTGTCATCTTTACACCTCTGCGCAGACCTCTATCATATGACAAATTAACTTCATCTACATTACAGGAGTTAGTAAGTATAACAGAATATAGCCAGTAAACAGGTTTGTCTGCTGACCATATATTCCACCATCTCATAGGAGTGACTTGAGCATAGAAATAAAGGAATAGTTATTTAAAGAGGTATCCAGTTTTCATGATTTAAAAAGTGATATAAATGAATAGTGTATGTGAATAGAAGAAACTTTGTATTACATCTTATTAAGGCGCTCTGTATACTTCACCTCTTTTTAAGCCGTTCTTCTGCTCCTTATCTTAAATTTGACTGCTTGTTTACATTAGATTTATATCCATATGCTGCCTCATGCACAGAGCTCTATGGAAAAGGGAGGGTTAGAGTAGAAGGTTCCTTCCGGCTGGTTAATTAATTTATTGGTTCATTCTGTGCACCAATAGCCTCTTATCTACAACATAGCAGTGTTAAAATGCCAGAGTAGCAGAGTGTAGCAGCAGAAATGATTTGAGTGTCTTTTGTAGCAGCCTGCTCTTCCTCCTCCCCTCTTTATAGTCTAATATGATACAAAATAAAATATATTACAAAGTTTCATATGTTAACCTGCACTGTTCATTTTTGAAAAGTTGTTTATAACTGGAGGTATACTTTAATTTGGGTAAATAATAGGCTATCATACACTTTTCTGATACAGTGGGTACGGAAAGTATTCAGACCCCTTTAAATTTTTCACTCTGTTTCATTGCAGCCATTTGCTAAAAGCAAAAAATTTCATTTTATTTCTCATTAACGTACACTCAGAACCCCATCTTGACAGAAAAAAAAACAGAAATGTAGATATTTTTGCAAATTTATTAAAAACGAAAAACTGAAATATCACATGGTCATAAGTATTCAGACCCTTTGCTGTGACACTCATATTTAACTCACATGCTGTCCATTTCCTTCTGATCCTCCTTGAGATGATGCTACTCCTTCATTGGAGTCCAGCTGTGTTTAATTAAACTGATTGGATTTGATTAGGAAAGTCACACACCTGTCTATATAAGACCTCACTGCTCACAGTGCATGTCAGAGCAAATGAGAATCATGAGGTCAAAGGAACTGCCCAAGGAGCTCAGAGACAGAATTGAGGCAAGGCACAGATCTGGCCAAGGTTACAAAAGAATTTCTGCAGCACTCAAGGTTCCTAAGAGCATAGTGGCCTCCATAATCCTTAAATGGAAGAAGTTTGGGACGACCAGAACTCTTCCTAGACCTGGCCGTCCAGCCAAACTGAGCAATCATGGGAGAAGAGCCTTGGTGAGAGAGGTAAAGAAGAACCCAAAGATCATTGTGGTTGAGCTCCAGAGATGCAGTAGGGAGATGGGAGAAAGTTCCACAAAGTCAACTATCACTGCAGCCCTCCACCAGTTGGGGCTTTATGGCAGATAGGCCCAAAGGAAGCCTCTCCACAGTGCAAGACATATGAAAGCCCGCATAGAGTTTGCCAAAAAAACACATGAAGGACTCCCAGACTATGAGAAATAAGATTCTCTGGTCTGATGAGACGAAGATTGAACTTTTTGGCGTTAATTCTAAGCGGTATGTGTGGAGAAAACCAGGCACTGCTCATCACCTGCCCAATATAATCCCAACAGTGAAACATGGTGGTGGCAGCATCATGCTATGGGGGTGTTTTTCAGCTGCAGGGACAGGACGACTGGCTGCAAATAAAGGAAAGATGAATGCGACCAAGTACAGAGATATCCTGGAAGAAAACCTCTTCCAGAGCGCTCTTGACCTCAGACTGGGCCGAAAGTTCCCCTTCCAACAAGACAGTGACCCTAAGCACACAGCTAAAATAACAAAGGAGTGGCTTCGGAACAACTCTATGACCATTCTTGACTGGCCCAGCCAGAGCCCTGACCTCAACCCAATTGAGAATGTCTGGAGAGACCTGAAAATGGCTGTCCACCAACGTTCACCATCCAACCTGACGGAACTGGAGAGGATCTGCAAGGAAGAATGGCAGAGGATCCCCAAATCCAGATGTGAAAAACTTGTTGCATCATTCCCAAGAAGACTCATGGCTGTACTAGCTCAAAAGGGTGCTTCTGCTCAATATTGAGCAAAGGGTCTGAATACTTATGACCATGTGATATTTCAGTTTTTCTTTTTTAATAAATTTGCAAAAATATCTACATTTCTGTTTTTTTCCTGTAAAGATGGGGTGCTGAATGTACATTAATGAGAAATAAAATGAACCTTTTTGCTTTTAGCAAATGGCTGCAATGAAACAAAGAGTGAAAAATTTTAAGGGGTCTGAATACTTTCCGTATCCACTGTATACATGCATTTACAATTTTTCTCACGTATCTTTACCAGTGCAGTAGTTTGTCTCTAAAGGAAAAAAAAATTATATAGTCAATTTTTCCTTTTGTGAAATGGATCTGTAGGTGAACTGGATAGGACTAAACATGGAGTAAGTCACGTGAACCTCACACATGTGATGCAACCCCTTGCATTCAGTTAAATGTCCAGGAGACAGGTAAATAGTAGTATATTGTTTTTCAGTTAGTTTATTAACAACATAGCAACATCAGCCAGCCATATAATTATTATAAAGTTCTGTTTTCCATGCATGTGCCCTGTGAGCCAACCAAATGCTTACTGAATGGCAGAAGTCACATGACCAACACCATGTTTAGACCACAAATGTACACAGGACTGATTCATGGGTTATACCATTGTATGATATCCCATTCCATAAAAAAATAAATTGAAATATAAAAACCAGAATAGCCCTTTAAGCAACTCCTGATTATAACCTGAAAAGAAGAGGTCACCCAGGACTTTAAGGCTAATGCCCCAAGTATCGAAACGCAGCAAAAAACGCAACAGAAACGCATCACATTTTTTATCACAGACTTCTCCTCTGCGAACTTTCTGCCAGGTAGATTTTTTTTTTTATGCAACGTGCGGATGGGATTAGTCAGAATCCCATTCACTTTGCAGGTACTGTAAAACGCAGCAAAAGCACTTTGTTTTCACAACGTGGGGCTTCAGCCTAAAGGGGTTTTTCGGGCTTTGTTAATTGATGATCTCTCCCTAGGTCACATTCACTCAACCGACTTTCAGCTGTGAAACTCGGTCCATGTGTTGGCTGGATTTGCTGACCTACCAGTGAAATACTGTCCTGTACCAATTATAGCACGGGACAGTATAGTGCGGGGAGGCAGAGACTCCTAGCATCATAGATAACTATACTACTAGAGTCCCTCTCCCGGCATAAGGTGCAGGCTGAAACTCACTTGTGTGAATGCGACCTTTGGTCAATTAATAAGCCCAGAAAACCAATTTAATAGTAATTACCTATCCTTAGGACAGGCCATTAATATCATACAGGGAAGGTCGGTCTCCCAGCATCTGACTGATTAAAGAAGCTCTGGAAAAGGGCATCAAACACTGGGGCAAATTTATTAGGACTGGCATATTCCCAATCCCCGCCCCACCCACATTTGCATAATTTACAAATCAGGGCGTTGAGATGCACGTTTGGTGCAAGAAAGTGCCTTGCTCAAAACGTGCATGTTAAGAAGGGTTTGATGAATTTGCTTCATTGTGTAGTGGATGTGCTTGGTTACTCCATCTCAGTCCCATTAAAGTGAACTAGATTGAGCTGCAGTGACCCATTTAAATTGGAGCTTTAGGTCTGTAATATATTTGCTACATTTACTGTACGAGCTACAAGAAAGTTTTTCCAAGATCACACAGCTAAATGTATCAAATGTCTGGGCAAGTAACACGACAGCAAAGAAATTTAATTAGGAGGCTTGCAGTGTAACAATGTAGCTTCTATTCTCTCCTTTGTTTTGCAGTGGGTGGGGGTTGGAAGCAGGTTATAATTTACCAATACGATCATTATATAACCATATATTACTAAGGAGGAGCGAACCTTCCTTCTGCTTTCTCCACTGGAACTCGAGCACCACATCGTCATGGCCCACAAAGATGTGAACTGGTGAATGAAGATCATAGACGTTCCACAGCAGAAGGCTATTCTCTCTGCGTAGCTGGGGCACCATGACAGTGACCAGGCCATTGCTGAAGGGCTGAGTTGTAAAAATAAATGAACAGATTGCAGGAAGGCTGCTTTTTAGCTGTCTACGCACATTCATGTGAAATTCTAAGGTATAATCATCAGTTACATTTATGGAAAATATATAAAGATTACAGATCAAGCTTTGGTTGAGAGACAAGGGACATGTACTTTAAAGGGTTACTTCACCATAGACAATGTCTTTCCTGCACATGGAAGTAACAGAGACAGGATCATCTTTTAAGGATTTTACACTGTAATTGCTTGAACACAAAGGCTGCACAATATTTTAGAGCTACTCCTTGCAGTGGCACTATACATTAAAAAGAGTGTGATCAGGAAAGATCACATCTATTTTTTGAACAAGATCGACAAAATGACGAACACCATAACAGAAATTCAATGGAACCCATTATTGCCAATGAGATCTGTCAGCTCTGTTGGTGTCCACCACATAACACATCCATCCTCAACTTACATTTCATTTTTTCTGTTCCTATGACAGAACTGAAAAACAGCATATTCCTATGGTGGATAGTATCCTGTATGAGGTGGATTAGGCTGTCAAACTTGGTTAGTCCAGTCACATAGGCAGCTGTGTGTTTTTCATATTTGAGATCTGATTACTTAATATCATCATTTTTCTAGGACCTGAATAATCATCCACAGTGCATTATTTGGTCTGCGATGTACATGTTGAATTTAGCCTTTTACCACTGTCCTCTTGTGTACTCTCAAGGTGTATAACCCAGTTTAGATACTGCCCCGTCTGAAACTAACTGGGCCCACTGCCCCTGTATTTTGTCTACAAAATCTCTCTCCCATACCAGTGTGATTCTGAAGTTCAGAGATGTATAGTTTCCAGTGTGGGATCACCCATGTTGGCCCAGCTATCCAACATGAGGCAAGATGAAAAGGGTACATAGTAGGATAAGATTAAACCCAACTGTTATAGTATTTGATGATTCCATGCTCTAACCCAGGGTTATCAACCTTTTTTGTTTGGCGTGCCGATTTCGATTAAAAAAATCAAAGTTGAGGTACTCGGAGTGCCGGTCAATAATTGTAAGTCTGACGACCCCTGCACACGGTATTATGTCACATAGCGGCCCCTGCACAAGGTATTATGGTGATAATACTAGTGATAATTGCTATTACTATTATTTTAGCATGTAACATATCACTAGAGAGGCGGGCGGCGTATTTTACTCTATAAAGATCAGGTATGGACAGGACAGAGACAGTGAAAAAATGTAAACTTTATTGGTGACTTTGTGCATGTGTTGTGTAAGTGTTTGGTGCGACACTTTTGGCGCTGCGACCTGGAGGATGGTCACAGCGCCAATAACTTCCTGGTTATGTGATTAGGCTCAGAGGGGTATTACATTATCCCTCTATGTGACAATCAGAGAGCAAAAGTACAGTATGCTCTCTGATTGGTAGGAGAGGGGATAAGGATGGAAGGCTCTGCTACCCCCAACCCCCCCAACCCCGTCATCTGCAGCTTATGCACAGACAATGATGAGTTATCATTGTCTCTGCAGATCCTCCTCCCCCTCCTTCCTTAGCTCTAAGATGCTGCCTGAGGCAGGAGGGGAGGAACACTTTTAGAGCCCCATTTCTAAGGATCTATTAGGGCCACAAAGATGCAACTGGATTCATTTTAAAGATGAGAATCTCATCTTTAAAAAGATACCAAGATCTCCATGATTGACCTTACACATTCAGAGCGATTCACTGTTAAAATGATGTCGGGAATTGAGATCTGCATTGGGATTTCAATGCCGAGCATCTTTTTCACTAGCCAATCGCTCAGGATGTTTAAGGAAGATCATGGTGATCTTGGTATCATTTTAAAGAGGAGATTCTCATCTTTAAAATCAATCCCAGTGTTTCTTTATAGCTTTAACCAATCCTGAGCAATTAGATCAGGTACAGTAGTGAAGCTGGCAATTACCGGCTTCACTACTGTACATAGACTGTGCAGAAGCCGGGTGCTGCCGCATCCATCTTCACCCGGCGCTAATGAAATTTTAAGGAAGCCGGATGGAAAAACGCTGCAGGTAACGTTTTTCCATCCGGCTGAGGCACAAATATGGCGCCAGAACTGGTGCCTCTTGTGCCAGAACCGATCCCATAGAAAACTATGGGATCCGTCCTGGCATCAGTTTCCCTCCAGCTTGTGTGCACCACGCCGGAGAGAAACAGATAGCTGTGCCGGACATATGTGAACACACTGCTGCCGTGCCAGGGAAATAAGCCTGGCGTGCCACTCTTGGCACGCGTGCCGGGGGTTGCCGACCCCTGCTCTAACCATTGTCATATTGGTGTACTGCATATATATATTTTTAATAAACCTAAGGAAACATTAAGTCATACCTTTTGTAAAACGCAACCATGTATGGTGTTGGGGTGCCACCATTTGTATTATAACAGCTCCTACAAAAGTAACAATCAAAACAGTTCGCTCACCGTGTATCGCGCTTTCCATACAGGTACTTGACACGCTAAAACACTAAGACACTTTCGGGGCTGTCGTGAATCCCAGAACTGAAAAAGAGAAAATAATAGGATCATCAGAAAGTCAGATGATCAAAAATCTTATTCAGACCAACTAGTAAGGACTAAAAGGACTAAGTCTATCCATTAAAAATGGATGCAAATGGATGGGTGTCAATGTTAATAGCAGGGGAAGGGCTATGCAACTAGCCCCAGTACACTGTAGTGGAGAATCTGCGGAGTACATCTATTACTTTATTTTTGAGAATCATCACCTCATTTGCTCAAAAATTGATTTTTTTTGCGTTATGCAAATGAAGTGCTATGGGGAAGTGGCAGAGCCTGGATGGGCTTTGATTTAAGCTCTGACTCTCCTCTGCCAACCCTGTTCAGGACAGCCCTGTACTGCTGACTGAACTGGGAGCAGGAAAGTTGTCAGTCAGTGTCCCAGGCCTGTTCTACACTGCACATGCATGCCCACATCACACAGTACACACTGAAGAAGAGGAGAACAGCTACACACAGGACTGTATATATGCATGCACAGTGCAGAACATACCAGGAAAAGTGACAGGACTGAGATACTGGGAAGCAAGGAAGTAGTCAATTAACAGCATGGAGACAGTGCTGGATAGGGGTGGCTGAGAAAAAGCAGAGCTGGAAGCCCATTCAGGTTCTGCCGCTACACTACCCCAAAGCATTTGCATATGGTGACGAGCCAACAAGCCAAAAATTCTCAAAAATAAAGCAAAGTTGGGCAGTCTCTCAACTACAAGGTACCGGGGCTTGTTACTTAGACCTATCATTGCACACAATCTTTCATAAAAGGGTTGTCATCAAAAAGAGATCAGTGGAGAACCGATGTCTGGGACACTGCTGATCGGCTGTATGAAGGGGCTGCAGGACTCGTGCAAGTGGCGTGACCTCTTCCCCATTTACACTGCACGCTGTCTTGTAGCAGCAACACAATGTGACTATAGCCTCGTCCCATAGTAGTGAATGGAATGAGGCTGCTATGAAACAAACAGAATATAATGCCCAAGCGCCGTGACCTCTTTATTGTTTACAAGTGTTTCTTAATATTTGACTTAGAAAAAGGACCTGGGGTCCTCCTTAGGTTCCTAGGGTGACTGTGCAGGGGTCTCTACTGCAAGTTCCCAATTGTGTCACCAAGAAATATGCAGCAGTCAATGGGTTAAAAAGCTGGAATCAGAGAAGGAACTTGGCTTTCATCAGATGAGCACTTGTGCATCACTTATACTAGAGCCCTGTAAAAACACAGCACTCCACCAACTAAAGGCATATTGGCAATTGTTATAGGGTTATTCAGTCTTCAATAAAAGCAAAAAGAATAAACGAACAACCTGCCACACTTGCTAGTACCTAGCACCACAGAGCCAATACTAGGTGCCCAGAATCTTTTGCACGGTGCCTGCGATGACACTTTAACATAGTGTGACCACTTTTCTGTCTGGGTATATGAAATAAAAGTGAATAGTGGGGCAAGTCTTTAAATCCTTGTCATCAAGCAAGTTAAACAAGTACCTCATTAATCTTAGAATATACAAGTCTCCAAGTCATTGAAAACCAATTAATGCACAATGATAGCCATAAAGACTTCAAGTAAAAATAAAATGACTGAAGTTAAACTTCCCCTGTAGAGGCTTCTAAGTTGATGCTATGAGGATACATTACTGGATTTTCTCTAGGCAGCAATATAAATAGATTATTTTACAGCTCCAAGGCAGAGCTGGACATGTGCCAGGTACCAGGCACAAGATGTAAAATGCTGACTCTTTTGGGAGTCATTTACTCTGCTATCAGAGGATGCACATCAGAGTAATTATTAAGATTTTCTGCTCTTTCCTTTATCTGTAAGGCAAACAATAGTTCAGCATCACCACTGATGGCAACAGACATAATGCCTGCACAGTGTTATATTACAGTAATACATATGTTTATATTATACTGGGGAGGCAGCAAAACCAACTGATGTGGAAAACAAATGCATAGCTCGTAGCTCCTGCGTCCCCAAAAACCAGGGCCAGATACACCCTCTATAGAAGGTGTATTCAACTGGTAAACCATGGTTCACATACAGACTGTCCGTACTCCACAGATATACCAAATATCCAGTGCCTGTGTTTACACACAGCTGTTATATGAAAACATAAGTATACAGTTCCTCCCACTTCACCGCTCTTATCAGGATTCACCAGCAGACCAGGTGAAGCATTTACGTACAGAAACGTACATGTATACAAGAAGTCACTTAGCAGCAGCAAAGCAAGTACTGTGCAACTACCTATTATATTATAGGCTATTTGTAGCACATTCACTGCAGTCTTTATTGCAGATTTCTCACTAAATTCTTATCAGGTATGCTGTGTGTATATTTATTGTGTAACTATGATACCACAAATTGCATATAGCAGCGAGATTTCTGACCTACTGTAAAGGGTAATAAGGATGTAGTGAAACATAACCTTTATTAGAATTATTACGCCAAAAAGGAGGTATAGGTCAACGGTAAACTCTAAATATCTTTTACACCACATAACCCTACTACTGAGCAGTGATAACAGCACATAACATACATGGGAGTTATTCACATCATACAGAGTATGGCTGCAATTTACGCTAAACTCAAGTGAAATTGTAGAGACCAAAATTGTGATTAAAGTGTAATAGTCAATGATTCCTTAAAACGGAACAGTCTGACAACCCCCCACTATGCTTCATCTTTGTATCAGTTTTCCCTGAAGACGCTGGTACAACAGCAAAACATGTTTGTCAAATGTTGACAAGTTGACATCCTTACTGTTGATGTGCAGCTTGGACCTTCACCTAACTGTAGAGTAAACAAATCTTCACTAAAAAAGAACCGCATTTAGTAGCTGTTGATCCAGAAACATTACCTTAACAGAGTTGTCTTGGCTTGAAGTTGCTAGGATGTATTCATTGTCTGGATGCCAGTCTAGTCCATGGATCTTATATAAGTGAGCAGCAATATACTCCACTGCAGTGCTGGGTTTCTGGAACGACGGAGCAGGATGCATTTAATTAGGACTGGATGCGTTCCTCTGGTCACCACAACTTATAATTTCAACACAGATCAATAATGAAATGCAAGTCTGGAATCTAAGCCAGTCCCTGCCCCCACGCTTATTGATTCTAGGAAGATAACTAACCCTCCGATCCCAAATCCTCACGTCCCCATCATGACTTGTGGCGAGACAATTTGTGTTCTTTTTGTTCCATTTCACCTGTGAGGCACCAGCTGCAGGAGGCAAGCAAATATTATTATCGTGGCATATAGTTGGAAAGTATTTGGAAAGTAATACAGTTTTCATCATTTAGCCTGTGGATTTACAACAAACCCAACAAAATAAGAATGAAATATAAACTTTTATCTTTTAGGGGTTTTACAAAAATATTCCATTAACTATCAAGGAATTGCAGCAATTTTTATTTCCATTTATTTATTTTTTCAAATTTATTCTATTTCCACAAGCTGAAAAGTAACTGAACAAACTAACATAAATATAAATATAAGGAATACTTTTACTAGTTAGAACAAAACACTTTGCAGTTGAGAAATGTCTGAAATACAGAAGACATGGACTTCAGGGAACCAGAAAGCATCATTAATAAACTATAACAACTCAATTTTATTGACAGCCAAACATGCCCATGCCATAGCAAAGGAATGAGTATCATGAAATGCTGAAACCTCCCTGCCCCTATGTTTACTACTTTATGACACATATCTCCAGTGCTAAGACTAGAGACATTCAAATCCACATATCAATTGCTCCTCTAAAAATGCAGCTGTACTTAAGATGTGAATGATATCTGTTGCCCCGTTTACAATGTTATTATACTATTATAATAGGCTGATCTTGTACGTTTAGTGCTCCATACTGAAACTGATAGGCGAGCACATCCTGCCAGCTACTCTGTGGTTTAGCTTGGGTGTGTCTGTTTATTCATCTCCAGCTCATACTGAATTTGCAGGCCTAAAAATAATTTGCGGGAACAATTCAGTTAGCAAAAAAGACTTTCCTATTATGACCTGGGATTATAAGTAACCTGGACCACATGTAAGGACCAATGATGAAATACCCACCTACAGCAGAGAGGGAGACTGCTGGTTTTCTTGTATCTCTGAGAGAAGGAAATATATAAAAGAAAGAAAACTTAGCATATAATTAACCCTTTGGAACCTTATTTTACAGTTTAAAACAACTTATCACAGTAGGCAAAATAGTCTAACCAAATTCCCAGGGACTCAGCCTCTTTATTCTAGTGACTGGTGAAACACCGAATGGTGATGGCATATATTAGCCATAAACCCCTCATCCTAACAGCAATTGTATATTTCAGCATCCTATATTGTAAGCTTCCCATTACCATAGGTATCCAGTTGTCATTTTGACCTCATCTACTTCCAGATAAATTATAACTTATCATGGTATATATGTAATATACGTTGTTCTGACAGGCACTTACTTGACATCCCAGATGTAAATGTAGGTGTCAATAGAGCTGGTGACCAACATGTCCGGTTCAAACACCGACCAGTCCAGGTCACTGCAGAAGACAAAGACACAACCTTGTTAGGAAATCTGTGGAATTCTCACAAAATTATCACTATGCCATAAATTATCTGACTGACCTGATGACTCGTGTGTGTCCCTGCAAAGAGGTGGCAATGTCTCCACAGCCATCCCTCCACTGATACAGGTCTACTCGTTGGTTACTCTGTAACAAAGAAGAATGAGATGACCGCAGAGATTCACTCACCTATGACATGGATGGATATTCAATGCAGCAAACAGAGGAGGGATAAGTAACAGAGTCACACTTCTGACACCTCCTTACTCCAGAAGAAACAAACTTAGCAACATACAGACAAACTTACTGAAGCAGCAAAAAAGTGAGCATAGCTCTCATGGGGATTCCACTGCACTGTGCCAATATCCCACTTGCTCTGCCTGGATATTTTTCTGTGGCCTTCGTTGGGGGTCTCCAGGCTCACAATGTACAGGAAACGGCGACTGTTAGAGATAAAAATCATTATTACGAATTGATATTATCACATGTATCCAGGATAGAGATGTAATGTCTAATGGTTGCTGAAGTTACAGGCAAAATACTGAGGTAATTTTTAGGTGAACTACATGGAGAGCTGTAACACCTCAGCTGCTCCAAAAACTCACTGTAAAAGGATATAAAAAAATGTTCTGCAGCAGGCGAGCCCACCACTGTCAGGGCACAATTGGAATTGTCGTTTCACAACAGTTGGAGAGCCCCAGGTTGCGAACACTGGCATATAATGATATCTTACTGAAATATGATTTTTACTAAAGCATGCTTTTAAGCCACCATAGAGCAGGGTCTGACCATCCCTCATTATGACAGACCACAAGGATAGGAGATGTTTTGATTTAGCTCAGCGATGTTCCTGAAGCACAGTCAGCACTGGCCTCCTCATCCCACTGTACATTAAACTTATTACAGACTCCCTGCTACTAATTTGCTGTCTCTGCCATGCAAGAAAAAGCTGATTAAAGGCTTCAGGAACCCAACCAAAGCAGTAGAAAGATTGTAAAATATCCCTGGTCCTAATAAACCAGCTGTAGTTGCTACGGCAATTTTATGAGAAATCTTACATTGCCATTGTAAGCAGACATCATCATATGTGTTAGGTTTAGATACAGCAAGTCAGCAGACTGCATAACAAGGTAGGCTTAGATAAACCAGGTGAACTCACAGTACCACACAGGATAGGCTTATGCTAGGTTCACACCTGCATTGGGGTTTCCATTCAGGGGGTCCCCGAGCAGACCCCCAAACGGAAACCTAATCCACTTCAAAAAGCGGTTACCCGCGGAAACCATAGACTATAAAGGGCGAAAAATGCAGAGAGAAAAGCGCTGCTTGCGGAACCTTTCTCTCCGTATTTTTAAAGCAGAATGGGGAACGGAATCCCCAGGCAGAGAGCAGGTGCAGGTGTGAACCTAGCCTTAGATACACAGACAGTATTACAAATGATAGGCTCAGATACAATGGCTCAACTGTACAGCTTGCTTTGGACGTCGTTTCTACACCTTTCAGATAAGATTTAAACTCATGTTAAGTTGCATAATTTTGTAATGCAATAATGTAATACAGCTGTACATCAAGCTTGGGAATAATTATATAGAAGTTGTCAGTTTGGCACTAAAGTGGCAAAACCGTGGGACACATTGGTAAGATTTAAGTGATGCTCAGTAAGAGCTGCTTCCTACTATTAGAAACCTATGACCTATACATAGCTTTTATAGGCATCAATAATTATGATACTATCAACTAGCAGCATTTAGTGGATACCACCTAATAAAAGACTCACCCAGACAGGACTGCAAGCTGCCCCTGACAGTCCACAGACATTGCTGTAGCCTAGAACAAATCATAACAAGCGTGAGAAGGTAAAATGTAAAACTTTAGAATACGTCTATGTCAGGGGTCAGCATATTACAACTCCCAGCATGCTCCATTCATGGGAGATCTGAGAACAGCTGAGTGAGCGTGCATGCTGGAAGTTTCATAAAGAACTGTGGAATTGGTAAGCCAAACCATTGACTCCAACTTTTCTATTTTTACACAGCCCAGCTCTACCTCCGACAGCCAAGGTCAGAAAGAAGCAGTAAAGCTCATGAAAAAAAGTTAGTGAGTTAATTCCTATGAAAGTAAATATAGAACAATCTATGTATCTAATATATTATGCAACTACTGATATTGTATAATTAAATGACATATAGTCGATCATTTTATTTAGAAGCCATAATTGGAGTCAGTAACTTTTTTCCGACTAACTTCACCCAAAAGTGGCCCAACTCTGACTCTGATTCCACAGCTCTGGTTTCATAACAGTTGCAGTGCGAAAGGTTGCTGAGCCTATGACAAGCATTTTGACACAGTTACATAGTTAAAGGCATTTCCCCACTAAAATCAGTGTTCTGTCAGTCCCACAGAAGTGAAGAAAGAGCTGGTCACATATGAACACCACCACTGCATTCACATGGGGCACCTGTTTTTTATAATCTTTGGGGTTCTTAGCAGTTGAACCCCAATGAACAGACATGTACCCTCTCTCCTGTGGAGAATAAAAGGATTATCAGTAGGAAAGCCCCTTTATTTGCCAAACAATGAAGAGTTCTGCAATGAATATACTTTTTTTTTGTGTCAAGTCCTCGCCATTTTCAAGATTTCTTCTTGCTGTTAGTGAATGAAAACTTTCTTGTTCATCTCAAGAGACTGAAAATCTGTTACGACCCAATACTTCTCATATCTAAGTGTTTGTTAGAATTTTACCCAGATCCAAACAACCCTATGTAAGGTAAACAGCCTTAATTTCAGACTAATACACTGCAACAAAAAAAATCACAAGAAAGAACTTGGTGCCGCTAATGTTTGTTGTTCACAAAGAACAGTCTAGGCTCAATACAACTGACTAACAAACTTTCAGTATTCAGCCTGTAAAGAACATAAGGCTTCATGCACACGATCGTGAGATGCAGGTCAGTGAAAATGGCATGGGTGACACCCGGATTGGTATTCTGGTCATAACAAGCTACTCCCTATCCATCGCTTAAAGCGGTTGTCCAGGCAAAAAGTTATTTTTTAAACTGTCTGGCGGCAGTGAAAAAAAAAAAAAAAAAAAAAATCATACTCACCTTTCCTTGGAGCTCTAGTATTTCCCAGTGTGCTTTGCTCCTCCCGGTCTATTGTTGCCTTCCGGCGCAAGTCCCCACCACAAGTGACTGTTGAGACCAATCAGCGGCCTCAGCGAAGGGCAAGTGACACCACTACCTGTGACCAATCAGTGGCAGGGATCTGGGACGTCACAGCTGGCGAGCAGTTTCACTTTAAGAAGATACCGGAGCAGCAGGACCAAACCACGCTGGGAGTACACCGGAGCACTGTGGACAGGCAAGTATTTTTTATTTTTTTTCACCTCTCCTGGCCTACTTTAAACATATTTTTTATGCCTGGACAACCTCTTTAACTTGCTTACCAGTTGGGGTCCCCAACCAAGCAATGGTGTGTTTTGCACGCCAGTTTGAATGGAGCAGCAGGACAGAAATGTGCCTCACTGTTCCATTCATTTCAATGTGAACCACTGGAGACAGCCAAAGTATAGCTCTCGGCTATCTCCAGCACTTCCTAAGCTTAAAGGGACTGTCCAGCCCTAAATCCTTTGGTCATCAGTACGTGATCTGTGAAGATCTAATACTTGGACCCTGCACAGATCAGATTCTCCAGAAGGTATATCAGTGATCAGGAAGTGTGTGCAGTTTCTCCTATTCAAGTAATAGGATTGGAGCTTCACTTCCCTGGAACCACCAGTATACAGTAAACAGGGCTGCTGCAGCACTTCTATTATTTGAATGAGAGTCGCTGCACACAATCCCAGTACACTGCTGCAGCTTCAGAACAGCTGATCTGTTCAGACATCCCCCTTCCCCTCAGATCACATACAGTATGAAAAATCATTGGCTCCGCCTCCTTCATTAATGGCTGACGGCCATGCTCAGCCAGAAGCTGTAAAGATCTTCTAATACATTAAAAAGTCAATAAATTCTTATAAAAATAGTAAAAATGCAACAAACTATACATCTAATTATTTATACAACATTAAAAAAATTGTATAATAAAATTAAATATATAATAATTTTATTTTGAAGGTGGAGTCTGTAACTTTTTCTAGACTCCTACTCCCCAGTCCTGCTGAATTTCCACCTTCACACATTTCTCAACGATAGTAGTAAGCAAGGACTGCCCTGCTGGCACTTATGGTTCCTCAGCAGGTGATCTTCCTGGAATTCCACCACTATCTATCAAGTCCATTGAACGAAACTCTATACAGCACATGCGCAGTGCGACTGTGTTATTCCAACGTTTGCGATTAACACACACTCCTAATTTGCCTCAAGGTCCTCGAGTCACCCGCACAGAGGACGTTTGTGTTCTCCCCACCGACCGCTGACCTGCGAATCTCGGAACTCCACCACCACATTCTCGCTGCTCCAGTGAGCCGCCATCTTTCCTTCCCACAGGGCAGCAGCAACAACAACAAACGTCGTGCGTCACCACGTAGCCGTTACCAAGCAACTGAGTCACGCTGACACGCAGGGTGTTGTGGGAGGTGTAGTTTTATTCTTCTCCTTATTACAGCTAGAGGTCAGGATAGTGCAAGTAAGTTTCCGATTAGTTCTACAAATATTATCATGAGCTCAAATGAATCAGGCATTAAAGGATTTCTCTGGCTTTAATACAGACAAAGTTACTGCATACTGGTTATTATAATATAATCTGCTTTACTTCAGCTGTTGAAAAACTACAGGTTCTTGTATAACACCATGTCTGATGAAGGGAGCTAGACTTCTGAAAGCTTACTTATCAAATATACTCAGTTAGCCTCTAAAAGGTATCGCCTGATTTCTTCACTCTTCCAAGAAAAACTATAGAAGCAGACAAGGCAGCGACTAGGTGTATACAGAAAGGCAGCTGCCTAGATTGTCATGTGGTGGGGAGTAGAAATTTAAAGGGGTTGTCCAGGCAAAAACTTTTAAATCAGCCGAGAGCATTGAAAAAATTGAAAAAATTCATACTCACCTGTCCCCGTTGCTCTGGTGTCCTCCCGGCGCATCCCGGTTCTTCTACTCTGGTGGCTTCTCCCGGGTCCATTTTTGCCTGGACTACCCCTTTAAGGCTAGAACGAGACATTAATTTTGTTACCACTCCCGTCATGCAACCAACGATCACTGGGTCACCCTGGGAATTTAGATTGTGAGCCCTACTTGGGACAGTGAGTGATGACAATGAGACAGATTTCTGAAGATTGGTGTTACTCACGTCAGTCTTCATAGCCGCAGAGCCAGAGGAGGGTGCGCAACATATATGACAAGGTGCACACTCCACGCGGACTTTTCCCCCCGGGTAAAAATATAAGCCAGCTCACAAGTCAAAATTTTTTATGCCTTGTACACCAGTTTTCTGGCATAGTAAATTTGGGTCAAGTGCTGTAGAATATGTTGGTGCTATATAGGCAAGTATATGCCTATATGGTAGAGCTAGGAGATTAATCGTATTAATTCACCCAGAATGTTTCAGCCGATTCTGTTTTTTAACAGAATCGTCTAATTAGATTTACTTCGACATCTGCCATAATTGTGTGGCGAATACCAGGCTTTAAATATGACACCTGCATCAGAAGCTGTAATCTGACCGGATGCCATAGATGCCATAGCCACAGAGTCTGGGTGGCGCTGCCTGCAATCAGAGACATCTCTGAGAGAATACATTTAATCCCTCAGGTGCCATGGTCAGATGTGACTGTGGCACCTGTAGGTTACTGTTGCTCTCACCCCCCCCCCCCCCCCCCAATCTCCGAACAGCTCCAAGATCGCAGGAGCCGTTTTCTTGCAATGGCAACTGGGAGCCGAAGGCCCATGCCGGCCATAGTATATAACTTTTGAGGCCTGCCTGAAGCAGGCTTTACTAGTTATACAAGAATTTTACCATAGGCTGCAATACAGTAGTATTGTAGTCTATGGTAGACACAATCTATTGATCGCTGGTTCAAACCCCCAAGGGGAAAGCTGAAGAAGAAGAATATAAACAGATTTATCTGATCACTGGGGGGACCAAAAGTGGGGGAGTAGGGGAATGGGGAACCAAAAATCACTCTAAGGCTGAGGTCCCACATTGCGGAAACACAGCTTTTTTTGTTGCAGATTTTGCTCCGGTTTTTTGAGCCAAAACCAAGAATGGCTACAAAAGGAATGGGGAATATACAAGAAGTACTTCTATTTCTACTTTCTGCTCAATCCACTCCTGGCTTTGGCTCAAAAAACCGCAGCAAAATCTGCAACACAAACAGTTGCGTTTCCGCAACATGGGGCCTCAGCCTCAAGCCGCCTTGTGTGCTTGGCTGAACAGTCCTATGGAACTGTAATCTATGGCAGCACCTGTAGCCTCATAGAAGTGAATGGAACGCTGATCACGCAAGCGCACTGGCCCTACATTCACAAAAAGGCTATTGGGGATACTTCTACACTTTCCAAAGATGCCATTCTCATCCTGCACTGCAGCTCCATTTTCATGAAAATCAATTTTTTATTCTTATGTAAATTAGCTGAAAAGTGCTTTTGGGGGTGTTTCCTCCCAGCCAGGATTTTGCACCTTGCTCTAGATAACTGCTGCCCAGCCAACTGATTCTGGCTCCATGCACTGTATAGTGCACAGACTGGTGAACCTCCAAGCAGCTGATCCATTTGTGGGGGGGTGGGTGTTGGGGGGGTGATTAGCTGTTGGCCATAAATAAAAAAAAAAAAAATCATGTCCAACTCATTTAAGAACCGATCAGGGAGCAGTTTAGTCGTGAAAAAAACAAGTGCAGTGACGCTGCATAGGTTGACTGATAATCTGCTAAAAACAGCTACCTGTGCAATACATTGGTAGTTTGCAGGGTACAGCCAGCTTAAAACCTCCAGCATGGAAAATCTATTTTCAGCATACTAAAGTCTGCCATTGGCTAGCTGTGAACAACTGTTGGCAGCCACTTACTGGCCGTTGGTTGGCCATATTTTCCTACAAACTTAAAGGGGTTTTGCCATTAAAGACACTTATCCCCTGTCCACAAGAGAATAAGTGTTGGATCGCTGGGGGTCCGACCGCTGGGACCTCCAGTGATCAGAGGAAAGTTCCCCTACATCCTCCATGTGAATGCAGTGCCAGTGTGCTTGCCCGACTGGAGCTCCGTTCACTTCTATGGAGCTTCTAATACCACAAATCTCTAGAAGCCCTATAGAAATGAATTGAGCGCTGGTCAGGCAAGTACACTAGCACTTCATTCACATTGTGGATGGAGGAGGACTTTTGGACCCCCGTTCTCCTGATCACTGGGGGTCCCAGTGGTCGGACCCAGAAATCTGCGGGTGATCTGACACTTAATAAATAACCCCTTAAGGCTAAGGCCCCACGTAGCCAGCCACAGCCAAATTGCGCTGCGGGAAAAACCATGGTGGAAACGCATTGCGGTTTTTCCCACAGCGTTTTTCACAGAAAGTCCGTAGAGTTTTCCTCTGTGGACTTTCTGCTTCAATTATACTTATACAGAAATCACCAGAGTTTCCATAAGTACAACTGACACGCTGCGATTTACAAAAACGCAATGGTTTTTGAAATCGCAGCATGTCCACTGTGGATATTTTTCTGCAGTATGTGGATGGGATTAGCCAGAATCCTATCCACTTTGCAGGTTCTGTAAAACGTTGCAAAATCGCTTTGTTTACTCTATATGGGGCCCCACCCCTTAGGCTGAGGCCCCACGTTGCGGAAACGCAGCTTTTTTTGTTGCAGATTTTGCTGTAGTTTTTTTTTGAGCCAAACCCAGGAGTAACTACAGAAGTAATGGAAAATATATAGGAAGCTCCTATATTTCTCCCTTCTACTCAATCCACCCCTGGCTCAAAAACCGCAACAAAATCTGCAACAAAAAAGATTTTCCGCAGCGTGTTTTTTTTCGCAGCATTTTTCATTGCGCTTATTATACCTATACAGAAAACGCCTTTCCGCAGGTATAATTGACATGCAGCAATTTTCAAGCAGCTTTTCAGCTGCTAATTTTTTTTTCTGTAATGTGTGGATGGGATTAGCCAGAATCCCATTCACCTTGCTGGTACTGTAAAATGCAATATTGTTTGCCGCAGCAAAGATGCTGCATTTTCTCAATGTGAGGCTTCAGCCAAAAGAAGGATTTAGACTACAAATTTTCATGTATCCATTTACTGACAGCAAGCAAAGATGCCTAAAATGGTGAGGTTCTGAGTCTCAAAGTATATTAAAACTCACAAAACTTTTCATTGTCATTTCAGACAACTCCAGGCATGTTAGTAATTTGCTAAAATAGCTGTTCTAAGGTTGTGTATGATATTGCAGCCCATTCACGTCAATGAGACTGAACTGAAGTACCAGACACCACCTATGGACCTGTGTGGTGCTGTTTTAGAATACTATGTATTTCTATTCCTGGACTGCTCCTTTAATCAAAAATTTACACTAAGACATAAAAAAATATTTAAAGTAAGAAACATAAAATTGTTATACGAAGCGTCATGCCTGTGTACAAAATAATGAGGCATTGAAGGGTAATATGTCTGGTACATAGACGGGAGGAACGGAAAGAGCAGTCATACAGGTGAGAAGAAACTGAATGGGTTAATTCACAGAGCATGGAAAGGGGCGGAGTTGGCACAGTCGCACATGCGCAGCCCTAGTCGCTATTGTTCCAACCCAGCAACAAGCGGCGAGTCAGACAGAAGCAGCGGATCTGGGTGCTTGGGGATCGGAGCGGCAGGGACCCCCAGGCCTCAGACAGTGGGGAGCTCGGCTATGGACACCCCAGGTCTGCATAGGTCTAACGGGCCCGTCACCCCGGAGACTTGAGTGAGAGAGCCGGGCTCCTCACAGACAGCGCCGCCCGGAGGCCTCTTCTGCTCCCGTCGTTCCCCGGAACACACGTGAGGTGAGGCCGTGTTCCTCTACCTGTCTGCCGCCCGCTCCTGTGTGCACCCTCTTAGCCCTCAGCAGCCGCCCCATGGGGGGAAAGCAGAGCTCAGCCTCCCGCTCCCGGGCGCAGTTTCCTGGGGTGTCGTCAGATGACAGCGCCGTGCCCCCGACCTCACATTTCGGACATTACCGGCCAGGCGGTGCTATGGGGCTGCGGAGCCGTTCAGTCAGCTCGGTGTCCGGACTGGAGCCTCCAGCGGCAGGTCTTCCATTCGGCCTATACCGGGCCGGGCCTGAGCCCGACAGAGGAGGTAGCTCTGGGGCTGAAGAGAGCCGGGGAGGCCTGTACCTGGGACCCCGGGCCTCCCTCACAGACACCCTGCAGCTTACCCCGAGGTGGATCGGAGCACAGAGCGGTAAGTTACTGGTAACCCCCTGAATGATGCCCACCAGCCTATGCCCTACAGTTATGTTCACTATCCTCCACCCCACCATTTTATTGTGCCCCACTGGCTGCCTGGCCTGTGCCCACCCTGTGCCCCACTGGCTGATCTTTGCTTTCTGCTAGTAACTGGGAACATGTTTACATCGTGGTGACTGAAAACCTGCCCTGTCTTAAGGGGGTTATCTTGATAGGTCATCAATATTAGATTGCGCCAGTCCAGCAGTTGGCACCCCCAACAATCAGCTGTTTAGGTGACCCTTGCAGCCTTAACATTTATGATGCTCTGCACATTACAATTACTGGCGGATGTGTGCTTTGTGTTGCAGCTTTGTCCTAAAGCCTGACCTCCTTAAGGATAGGACATCAACTGTAAAAACTTGGATAATCCTTTTAATACTTCGCACAGGGTCTGGTATCCAGGCTAGACAATCATCTTGCAGCTAAAGGCAAATCATCTTTTAGTCCTGAGAGTTTACTACAATGTATCACTTGGGAGTCCAGGATGCTAAACTCATTGGAGATTGTCTACATTAGATAAAATTGTAACACACCTTCAGCTGTGATAAGATTTCAGCCATGAGGTGTAAACAAAAAATCTAAGCAGAGTATAGTGAGCAGCTGAAATCCGTAGCCTTACATAAACCAGGCATAATGAGCGTTCTGCATACTAGTAGGGTTGCATGGTGCATTGCATTTTCAATGTTATTTTGATATGCTGGAGAAGGAAACTGATTGATACTAGGAATTTCGATATTTCAATACTAAGTTGCGTATAGCACCAAGTTCCACCATCCCGCTCGCTATAGACTCTGTACTGTAGTGACTGGGACAATGGGACCTGCTCTTGCTAAGTGCAGCTTATTATTGAAATTGTACTGAGTTGTTTGGTCCTCCACTATACTAACATGGTGAATGCACTATCTGTCGCCTGTTATGTGCAGTGTCCCAACCCTCCAGAGTTACCACTTAGTTTGGTGCCGACTGCATCACACAAAAGAGACAAGAAATGCTCCTCCTTCCTTCCTATTCTACTGCCATTGATATTGCCAAGGGAGAGGAGAACACAGGGAGGGCAGGCAATATGAGCCACACAGTGTGTCGCACTCACAAGATTACAGAGCAGCTTAGTCTCAGAACTGTGGCCCTGACTGTAGTGCAACTAGTAGTCCCAACGCCCCAGGCAGGTATTAACTAACCAATGACCACCTGGAACGAGCCTCACATTATTAGTAACTAAGCCCATTATGTACTTCGCATGAACCCCAAGGTAGTTCAGTACATCATGTAATAGTATAGCCACGTGGGTAAAACTCGGTCCTTGTGTTCACCGGATTTACAGACTTGCACCTGGTGCTGGGACAGGGACTCCTGGCATAAGTAAATCCATGCTTCTAAGAGTCCTTGCCTTCCAGTAACATATTGTCCATACTGCTGATTATAATGCAGGACATTGCTAGGAGTCCCTCTACCGGCATTAAGTTTAGGTTGGTAAATTGAGCGAACACACGGACCGAGTTTCATGGGTGAAACTCAGCTGTGTGAATCTAGGGTGAGTATCAGTAACAAAGTCCAAATTCTGGTATTGTGACAATTCTACTTACCAGTCGCTAGGTCTCATAATGTTAATGAGGTGCCCGGTGTGTCGCCCCTCGGGAATGTCACTGATGTATACCTTGTGACATGTAGACTGTTTTGGGAGCATCTCTCTGATAACCTTTGTTAACAGTGGTCCTGTGACTCTTCAGTAGCTGCACTCCCAGCATGCCTTGCCAGCCAGATCAATGACCAGTGATATTGAGCAGTGACAGTGGTAGCCAGGCAGACTGGGTATGGCCCATACTGGGGTGCAGCAACATTTTTATATAAAGGGCATTACATTTTAGTCCAGAATCACATGGTCTATTAAAGAGACATTTGTGTGAAAAGTTAGCGACCCTTTAAAGGGCTAGTGATTTGTGAATGTAAGTGCTGTTCACAGACAGAATTGTGTGGGTTTGGTCATTAATGGTTGTACAGATTCACAAACTGCTGCCCAGCGTAGTGTTCAGTCACAACATAGCTGCATTCTAGCTCTCTGGATTCTGCTCCATGTGGCCTTGCCATGAATCTGTAACAGAACCACTCGCACACAGGCCATATCTGCTGTAGATAAATGTTTGGAAACTTTCCCTATTAATAATCTCAATTTGGAATCTTTGCTGGTGTAAAGAATGTATTTAGTGATGGGCTGGTAAATGAAACCATTGGTGGTAGTGGTAGCAGAGTAGTTTCCCGTTGCACTTGTGTATTCTCTGATGATCCAGTGGTGGTGTAGTATTGCATTCAGTTTATGTGGTCTGTTCACAGTACCCTGAGGACTTCCTGTGGTAGAGCATTGATATATATGTACTCTACATTGTGGTTTCCTGGTAGGTTACATGTATTGAGCTTCGCAACGCCACAAACCTTGCACCTTTTGAGACATCCACACTTCAGTTATAAGCAATGTGTGCATAAAATGAAAACTTAAATTGACCCTTTTTGATCCTTTCATTTTCCTAGAGTTGTCTGGTTCCATTACTTTCTAGTACACAATTATTTCCTAAGTTATTAAGTACTGGATGCACCTGCACTTTTACCAGCCCATTGCTCAATACACTCTACAGCTGCCATGTAAACTGTTCTATGTCCAGGCAGTGACTGCCTCTCAATGTAATAAATCCCAGCATAATCTAAACAATGAGCAAATTCTATTAGTATTTGTCCACATACATTTAAAACCCAATTATATCTCTGCTCAGGAGGGAACAATGCATTTTGACAGCCACAAAGTGGAATATTTTCATCCTGGCGGACTGCTGGCACTAACCACGTAAAGCTCCACCATTTATTTTTATACAGATGTACCATATATACATTACTGTACTGAGCCTGAGTTACATTCTGTATTCTACTCCAGAGTTGCGCTCATCATTCTGCTGGTGGAGTTACAGTGTACATACACTACTTATCCTGTATTGATCAATGTTTGCAGCCCATATTATACTCCAGATCTGTACTTCCAGAATTTCCTGTTTGATCTAGTAATCTGTGTTTTGGAAGTGTTACCTGGCACTGTATAGTTATCTGATGTAGGAGGTAAAGTAAGGTGTTAGGGGATTGTAAGGTCAGTAAGTATATGGAGAACCTGCATACTGTGAATGCTAGCGTATAATACCAGGGAGTTTTACTAACCAGTGTTCAGATCAAAATAATTCTCTCTTCCAATGTTGGATTACTGTGTTCAGAGCTAGTTTAGAGTTGATCTTCTTCTGTTATTTTCTCAGTTCTGACATTTCCCATGTAGTTGACTGTAGCCTTTGACTTTTGTTATGTCCAACCCCTTCCCTGGAAATTATGATCTTAATATAAGGACATTAACAACGATTTTCCTTGTGAGTTGTTTTTTTTTTTTTTTTTTTTCCTGTTTTTGAGACTATGCCTAGTTCATTGTGGCTCATGCATCAATCTATAAAACTGGAAAAATTGCATTGTAAACTATGGAGCCCTGAAAAGTGCAGTGTGTTCCAAAAGGGGTTTGTCCTGTTGTGTGATATTGCTACATATGTACTGTACTAATTCACGGTTCCAATAATCTTTCCAGAAATTGGCATGGATGTATATCATGCAGACTTTAACATTTTTCATATGTCTCGTGTCTTTGTCCATGATCTGTTTAGTCATGTGATTTCTGGAATGCTGGGAAACAAACATTGCAGCAGTGAAGTGACCATCACTTCCCCCAGGCGGTCAGGTATAATACACAGTAAAGGATGGTGCAGAAGGAAAAAAAAACTTTAGAAATAAGTGAGTGACTGTCTCCAGAACTTTCCAGTAATGCAATGTGATGTCAGACGGTCTATGGCTCTTAGCACATCCTGGAAACATGCGGCTCCATCCAATTTCCAATGTTTCAAAATAGAGGAAATGCCCCTACAACATGTAACAAATTATCTGTCTCTTGTTAAAATAAAAAGTCTTATCTGGTTACGAAGTCTTAAAGGGCTCTAACACTAAAACCAGAGGCTTTTAATGCAGCAAGGTTTATAAGCTGAAGCTCAGATCACATGTCTCACATGGATGAAAATGTCTCTGTACTGGAGACATGCCACATAATGTAATCATAGCAGCATGGAAATATTTGCATCCATTTGATAAACATTACATTTCTGTTCTCCCCAACTGGACATGGCTGATAACAAGGAGCAATAGATTGCATTAACCTGCAAAGCGAATGGAGATTGTTTTAGGCTGTCCATACAAGGTGTGTCCTAGCATTGGTAACCGCATAAGTATGACTGCCAGTTGTTGGGCTGTACATGCTGCTGTTTCTAATAACAAGTACAGGTGCAGCTTGACATTTCGTGGTTAACTGCCTTCAGTTACCGCAGCCTGGGCACACCATGTATAGGCTCCCTTAATGTAAACGGGGTTCATTAAACAATTTAATGTAGTAATTTCACGGTCATGAAATGTTACAGATGTAAATGAATTTATCACACTGCACAGAACATCTAGTTAGATGTTAATGATTTAACGTCTAGAGTGGAGAGGGAAGTTATGAAAGGAGAAGAAATGCCCCTAAAGCTCTTTTTAGCTGATTTTGCATGAAAATGGAGCTGCAATGCAGAATAAGAAAGGCTTCTTAGGAAAGTGCAGAAGCCACCCTACAAGGTACTGTCAATAGTTTGATACAGATTTTCAGGCTCCTTAGTCACTACTTTACTGATATTCATATCCAACATATACTCCAGTTGCCTTCAGAGCTGCACTCACAATTTTGCTGGCTGCTAGTTTGAGTGCAACAACATTTTTGTAACAAAATTTAACAAAGTTTACTACTACAGTCATGGCCAAACGTTTTGAGAATGATACAAATATTAATTTTTACAAAGTCTACTGTTTCAGTTTTTCTAATGGCAATTTGCATATACTCCAGAATGTTATAAAGAGTGATCAGCTTAACAGCAATTACTTGCAAAGTCAATATTTGCCTAGAAAATGAACTTTATCCCCCAAAACACATTTCAACATCATTGCAGCCCTGCCTTAAAAGGACCACCTAACATCGTTTCAGTGATTGCTCCATTAACACAGGTGTGGGTGTTGATGAGGACAGGGCTGGAGATCAATCTGTCATGATTAAGTAAGAATGACACCACTGGACACTTTAAAAGGAGGCTGGTGCTTGCCATCATTGTTTCTCTTCTGTTAACCATGGTTATCTCTAAAGAAACACGTGCAGTCATCATTGCACTGCACAAAAATGGCCTAACTGGGAAGAGTATTGCAGCTAGAAACATTGCACCTCAGTCAACAATCTATCGCATCATCAAGAACTTCAAGGAGAGAGGTTCCATTGGTGCCAAAAAGGCTCCAGGGCGCCCAAGAAAGACCAGCAAGCGGCAGGACCGTCTCTTAAAAGTGTTTCAGCTGCGGGATCGGGCTACCAGCAGTGCAGAGCTTGCTGAGGAATGGCAGCAGGCAGGTGTGAGTGCATCTGCACGCACTGTGAGGCGGAGACTCTTGGAGCAAGGCCTGGTCTCAAGGAGGGCAGCAAAGAAGCCACTTCTCTCCAGAAAAAACATCAGGGACAGACTGATATTCTGCAAAAGGTACAGGGAGTGGACTGCTGAGGACTGGGGTAAAGTCATTTTCTCTGATCCCCTTTTCGATTGTTTGGAACATCTGGAAAACAGCTTATTCGGAGAAGAAGAGGTGAGCGCTACCACCAGTCTTGTCTCATGCCAACTGTAAAGCATCCTGAAACCATTCATGTGTGGGGTTGCTTCTCAGCCAAGGGAATGGGCTCTCTCACAGTCTTGCCTAAAAACACAGCCATGAATAAAGAATGGTACCAGAATGTCCTCCAAGAGCAACTTCTCCCAACCGTCCAAGAGCAGTTTGGCGCTCAACAATGCCTTTTCCAGCATGATGGAGCACCTTGCCATAAAGCAAAGGTGATAACTAAATGGCTCAGGGAACAAAACATAGAGATTTTGGGTCCATGGCCTGGAAACTCCCCAGATCTTAATCCCATTGAAAACTTGTGGTCAATCATCAAGAGACGGGTGGACAACCAAAAACCAACAAATTCAGACAAAATTAAAGCATTGATTCTGCAAGAATGGACTGCTATCAGTCAGGATTTGGTCCAGAAGTTGATTGAGAGCATGCTAGGGAGAATTGCAGAGGTCCTGAAGAAGAAGGGTCAACACTGCAAATATTGACTTGCTGCATTAACTCATTCTAAGTGTCAATATAAGCTTCTGTTACTCATAATATGAATGCAATTATATTTCTGTATGTGATAAAAACATCTGACAAACACACACAAAAACCAGAGGGCAGCAGATCATGTGAAAATATAATATTTGTGTCATTCTCAAAACTTTTGGCCATGACTGTAATAATTTGTGTGATCCTAAAATGTGGTGCATAGTGGGGACTTTAGTAGAGACTTGTACAGATGCTAAATAAGTGACGCAAGGTTCACACTAGAGTTCGGGTTTCTGTTCTTTTAGTCCTCTTGGGAACCTGAAAAACTGAATTCCTATCGGCTTAGAAAGCAGTTTGCCATGGTATCCCGCGGACCCCTTACACTGATGGGGTTTGCTTGCAGGACTATATTTCTCTCCTTGTATTTTAAGCGGAATGGTGACCAGAGTCCCTGAATGGTCACACAACGCTAGTGTGACCGCAGCCTAAGGGGAACTAGTGAAGATGTGAGATTGGCCCCTTTTGTTACATGCTTATTTTTAGAAAAACCACTAGGGGTATTATTGGTGTCTACCACCAACTCCTCTGCAGACTGGGAGGTGCCTGTCTCACTTGCCAACTACTAATAAAAATGATTCTGAAAGCTTCCCTATAATTCTGAACTTGAGGAGCAGTGTTATACCTTCCATCCACAGTCACCCATTTATTGTAGAGCAAAAAGATTTGCACATTTGTTATATACATAGTTATATACATAGTTTCACTTCCTCGCTGTTGTTAAGATCTGTGCTTGATGTGAATGGACATTGACAGCTTCCTGCAAACCTTCTGAATAGCCAGATGTGTTGAGGTGGTCTTGCTGATGGGCAGAGCTCTGCTTATGCAGCCCCCTACATTCTGCACTTGAGGGCACAGTTGACTTGGGTCCCTGCAGTTTATATTGTATGTGTTGTCCTTAAGGTTCTGGGCAGCCACAATAGATGTGTCTGGGAGATTGCAAAGGTCATGTTGACGTCCAAAGTGATGTGGTCAGGAGTCAGTGCAGTGGGGGATGGTGACGTTGGCTTGTAAATGAACAGGTGTCTTCCAGCTAATTATAACCACTGCCCTTGACTATTTCCATAAAGTAGAATCTGCATGTGAAGGGTGATAAAATCTCTCACCCTGCTTTTCCTATCCTGTGTTTGTCTAGTCTGCCACTTGGGCTGTGCTTGCACTTTCTGAGACCTCACTTGATTTATATGCAGGGCAGGTAAAGAGAACGGCTGCTGCCTATCATATACAACTTAAACCGGGCTCTCAGATCAGTAAGCATCTATGTAATCCCATACACTGTTGTGTACACCTTTCTATCATAACCAGCTCTAACTTTTTTCAGTGAATTGTGCTATTGCAGCTCTTCTGTGGGGTCAGACCTGACAAGCTAGCCTTCACTCCACATTTGCTTTAGTGTACCTTGGATACCCATGAGCTTGTCAGGGGTTCATCAGTTGTGCATGCCAGGAACATAGCAAAAGATCTGCATTTTGGCAATATCATTTAGCCATCACAATTTTGGGCCTTGTCAGAGTCTCTCAAATCCATCTACTTGCTTGTTTTTATTGCGTCAAGACATAAATGTTTTTGTGCTGTCTAATATATCCTGCCAGTGGACAAGTGTCATGAGATAACTAGTGTTATTCACTTCACCTTCAGTGAAGGTGCTTGTTTCTGTTGCTGTTTCCTTCCTATATACTCCACAGGTATCACACAATCCACTAAAGTCCCTTTTTTGGAAGAAATCGGCAGCCCTGGGAGCCCATTTGTCTGGCAGCAGACAAGACTTCTTAGTACTGCAGAGGATAATCCCCACAATGCAGAGAGATGCTGAAGAGTTCTATGGGCACCTACCACCTGAAGTATATGTAATGGGAATGGTCAGTGTATGGGCTCAGGATGGTATGAGCTAGGGGTTTGGGGGGAGGGGGCATAAATAGAGGAGGGGAGGGTAGTAGTTTGGTAGAGGGCAGAAGACTCTGTAAGTTTTCCCCTGTGGCCCACTCTGACTATTTGACATTTGTATGGATTATTATTTCTAACATCAGGGCCCCTTGCGGTGTCTTTTGAAAGTATAGAAAGTCTGCATGTGTGAAGAACTCAAACTTCTATGTAGCGGTATCCTTATTTCAAGTGAATTTCTAGAAGAATAGATCTTCAGTTCTACTTCATATGTACAGGCCAGGACCTTATGAGAAATCCTATTATTCTTCTTTGATGCTGTGTTCAGGGGAGGGGCTGTGACACCAGCTTAGGCTGGGTTCACACTTGCGGCGGCACTACGTCCGCCGTGAATCCGACCGCTGCGCATCCGACCTAAATGTCGGAAAAATGGATAGGGAAAGGTTTGCAGCGCTTTGCTTAAAACCCCAATCACTTGAATGGGTTTTTAAAGCAACGCGCATGTCCGGCTTTGTTTCCGATGAAAAAAACCGCTTCGCGGCACAGAGGGTGTAAGCGCACACCTACGCATTGCTTTAAAAACCCATTCAAATGATTGGGGTTTTAAGCAAAGCATGGGGAGGGAGATGATATTTCTGTTCTCTGTATGGCCTGATCTCTGCTTAGGTCGGTGTTGGTTGTACAGCCTAAATGCAGCGGGGAGGAAAGACTTCCTATAGTGCTCCTTCTCACACTTGGGGCGAAGCAGTCGGTCACTGACAGTACTACCCAGTGCTATCACAGTCTCATGCATGGGATGGGACTTATTCTCCAGCATGGAGCTCACCACGGACAGTATCCTTCTGTCACCCACCACCTGCACTGGGGCCAGGGGGCTCCTCAGGACAAAGCTGGCCCTTCTAATCAGTTTGTCAGGTCTATTCCTATCCCTGGTTGATATACTACTCCCCCAGCAGGCCACTCCGAAGAAGATGGCTGATGCCACTACCGAGTTGAAAAAAAGTCCTAAGAAGTGCCCCCTGGACTCCAAAGGCTCTCATCCTCCTAAGCAGGTAGAGCCTCCTGTGGCCCTTTCTGTACAGTGCATCCAAGTGATCTGCCCAGTCCAGCTTATTATTGAGGAGCACACCCAGGTACATGTAGGTGTTAACAATCTCTATGCCCGTCCCCTGGATGTCCACTGGTTTAGGAGGGCATCCGCATTTACAGAAGTCCACCATATGTGACTGATTGATTTTATTTCTCTGAGGGTGGGTTCACACCTGCGCTTCAGTCCGTCAGTTGGCAATCCGAGTGAAAATCTCGGCGAACGGGATTGGCATCGGATACAGACCGGTCAGCGACGCATTGGTTTTTAAAGCAATGCAAGGGTGTCCGATTGCACCCTCTGCGCTGCGAAGCTGTTTTTTTTCGTTGGACACGAAGTCCTGCCTGTCCGACTTTGTTTCCGACGAAAAAAAAAAGGATTCGCAGCGCAGAGGGTGCAATCGGACACCCTCGCATTGCTTTATTAAAAACCCATTCAAATGAATGGGTTTTTAACCAATGCGTCGCTGACCGGTCTGTATCCGATGCCAATCCCGTTCGCCGAGATTTTCACTCGAATTGGCAAAGGACGGACTGAAGCGCAGGTGTGAACCCACCCTTACTTGTATAGCGACAACATATTCTGCAGCTTTACAGACATTCAGTCACTGTCCCGTAGAGGGCTCAAAATCTACATTCCCTATCAGTATGTCTTTATCAGATCCAAATGTTGGATCATATTTAATAGCACAAGTAAACAAGAAGAAACAAAGATGGTGATGAGGAATTTGCACTTTGGGTGGAGTTACCACTAATCCTTAAAGCTCCATGTACATTAGACACAGGTGCCTTACACACCCTCCATGCACATAAAACTTTAGAGTGGGTGTATATATGCAAGAGTGGTGGTGGCTGAAGTCCGGTTACTCGAGGCTATTGTCTGCCTTCTGTTAATGGCCTGAAGCATAGGTGTCGACACCCCTACCCCCACCCCATTGACATCTTATCAGTACTGATTGGTGATAGCTTTGTAGATCAGTAAAGATGTGATGAATTAGAGGCTTCAGAGATGGAACCGAACAGGAATCTGCCTGGGGCGACATAGCAGAGGGAAGGGGGATGGGGGAAGCAGGGTGAATAGCTCAGTTACTGTGCTCCACTTTCGTCTGTCTCTTTATATGTTTGTTGCTTTCAGGCTGTGGGGTTCTGGGCACCTTTTTGTCTTGGTGCTAGTTAAAGAGGCAGAAAACTTGCATTGTTTCCAGTAGGCTGCTTCAGTGAGGCAAGGCACAGTGGCACTTCTGACTGCAGACATCCATGATGTCTCTGACCATGTTTGCTTCTCCAGTCCCTGTGAAGGCAGGCAGCATTTGAGGTGAAGAGCCATTTCTTTAATTGTCATAGGCATGGTAGATATGCCTGTATTACCTCATTACAGCAGTATATTAAAGGGGAACCTATAGACATGATGTAAGGAAGAAGCCATCTCATCCAGCTTGTGGCGAGCATTGGCAAAAACAAAAATCATACCTGTAACCATTTTTATTCTAAAATTCGGTTTCCAATTGTTGAATGCAATTTGCTGTTTATCAGCTATTTTATTTAGTACCGTCAACATTATCTGTACTAGAAGTGCCTCCTATTATAATTATTATTATTGTTTATTTATATAGCACCATTAATGCCATGGTGCTTTACATTTGAGGATTTACGTACAGTACACCAGATATACAAAACAGATAATACAAACAGTGACCAATTGGCACAGTGGGATAGAGGGCCCTGCCTGCAAGGACTTACAATCTATGAGGGAAGAGGGATAGACACAGAAGGTGAGGGGAGAGGCTGTACAGATGGTGGTGTGGTGACAGTAGTGTTATTGGGGTTGTAGGCCTTCCTGAATAGGTGAGTCTTCAGGGCCTTCTTGAAGCTCGTGATTGTGGGGGTCAGTCTTATGTGTCTTGGTAGTGAGTTCCAGAGTATGGGGGATGCACGGGAGAAGTCTTGGAGACGATTGTGTGAGGAGCGAATGAGAGCAGAGCAGAGTAGGAGATCTTTGGAGGATCGGAGGTTACGTGCGGGTAGGTAGCGGGAGATTAGGTCGGAGATATATGGAGGGGACAGGCTGTGGATGGCTTTGTATGTCAGCGTTAGTAGTTTGGACTCTATTCGCTGGGCAATGGGTAGCCAGTGGAGGGACTGGCGGAGGGGGATGGCCGATGAAGAACGGGGGGAGAGGTGTATTAAGCGAGCAGCACAGTTTAAGGTGGACTGGAGGGGGGCGAGAGTGTTAGCCGGGAGGCCATGGAGAAGGGTGTTACAGTAGTCTAAGCGGGAGATTATGAGGGCGTGGACTAGTATCTTTGTAGTTTCAGGGGTGAAGAAGGAGCGGATTCAGTGGATGTTCTTGAGTTGGAGGTGGCAGGAGGTGTTGAGGGTTTGAATATGCGGCTTGAAGGATAGGTCAGAGTCTAGGGTTATCCCAAGGCAGCGGGCCTGTGGGACTGGAGTGAGAGTGGTTCCATTAATTTTGATAGATGGGTCAGGTAAGGGGGTCATGCGTGGAGGGGTGAAGATTATGAACTCAGTTTTCTCCATGTTGAGTTTGAGACAGCGGGAGGAGAGAAAGGAGGCTACAGCTGATAGACATTCTGGGACTCTGGACAACAGGGAGGTAATGTCTGGACCAGAGAGATATATCTGGGTGTCGTCAACATAGCAGTGATATTATAAGGCTGCTACTCTGCTAGGTTAGGGCCTCTTTAAACGTACATGGTAGGACAGATATTTGTAAGAACATGTCTTCTAGCTATAAGATGCCGGACAATATAATGTCTGGTGATGTGGCCAGTAGTTTCTTTGCTCTGCTGAGCCTTCCACTGACAAATTCTGTCTAATACTGACATGCTTTGTCTTCTATCCTGCAGATGCTTGCTTCAAGTTATATTCATTTTCCCACTATGCAGTTGGCAGTGTGCACGATTTTTCAGAATTAGTCTGTTACCCCCTACCACCACCACCCCACCCCCCCACCACCACCACCACCACGTCGATGTGGAACTGTAAGTCCCAGCAGACCTTCCTGTGGTAGAGCACAATTTACATTTTCTCATAAAGTTCCTCCAACTGGAGGTATAGCTTCTTGTAGTTCATCATTCTGTCCTTGTTCTTCGTACACTCCTTCTGAGTGTGTATTTGTGCACTGCAGCCTGTCTGAACAAGCAGAGCTGCGGTGTAGAACATGGAGGTGTGTGTGTATGGACTTTGTATAAAGTTTAATAATCGTTCAGGTCCTACGTACATGAATATGAAGATTTGCCGTGTGATGGTTGTTTTCATAACAATGATTGTCCATACGGACTGTCGATATGTCCTCCCAGATTCTGCTTTATGATACCAGTAGTAGAGACACGGCTGGGTGGGGCCTCAGCGCTGTGTAGGAAAAGAAGGTAAATACACAATTCAGTATGGCGGTAGTGTAGCAAGGGGGACCTGTGGGACACGACTGAACTCTGACTCAAATAAAACACACATGCTTAGTGTTGTGGAGTATGGTCTGTCCCAAAAAAATTGCACAGTCACATTGCTTATGCGGCTTCATGGAATGGTATTAAATGACTGTAGCCCAATAACATCTACAGGCAGGCAGTTGTATACTGATCTGGTGTTAACCCCAGATGTTGAATCTGCCATAGCTAGGGGGTGTATTGGGGGTTAAGTGCCATCAGGGCTGAAATATTTGGAGAGTTGGACTTTCATATTAAAATAGAAAGTGATATTAGATGAAACTGAGGGGAACATTGCCTGCACCTGAGTCATATTGAATGAGATGAGTCATAGCCATAGAGGGAGCTCGCTCTAGGTTTCAGTCTCTTTACCTTTTTGATACTATTTTCTGTCGTGTCCTTTTTCCAGTTATTCTATACTCCGCACAATGAGGTGTAGCAGCCACTTCAGTTATTCATGGCTTGATCATCTCTTGCTGCACCCCTGACCTGCTTTAATGTATACAATGCATACCAAGGGTGCGGAGGTGTCTGCATCTGAAATCAGCACCTATTTTTACTTCCAATATCGGTCTCCTGCTAGTGTGTGTGTCTATATATATATATATATGTATATGTATATGTGTGTGTGTGTTTATATATATATATATATATATATATATATATATATATATGTGTGTAATATGTTTTATATATGTGCGTGTTTTACATATACACGCTTCATCTAACTATAACTTTTCATATTGAATATGTGCAGAATGCTACTAGTTGTTTTCACTTCTCTGGATAGAAGCAACATTGCTGTCTTCTCCTCTCTAATATATCAAGTATTCCTGTTGGTATATGTAGGGTATAACTTCAAAGTTTAGGGACACTAGTGTAAAGGGTTTACCTATACCAGCCAATTGGCTTTGCGTCTTTACAAGTGGTACGACACTTGCTGCTTTTTCACTTCTGTTGCTTTTGTGAATCAAGCCCTGGATGACAGTCTGGTTCCTAAGGATTCTCTGCCTAACAACCAATCTTTTGAAGTGGGGTTGTCATGCAACAAGGCCCTAGCAACCATTTTCTTACATTTACAAGAATTTATGTTGGATGTTTATAGGTGCTTTAGTTCTGTCTGTGTGTGTGTTTTTTTTTTTTTTTGGGGGTTTTTTTTCCATATAAACCTCCAATTCCCCTGCTTCTTGTCTAACATTGAATCCTAGTTTACAGCCACCACTAGAGGGAGTGTAGAAGCTGTCTATATGGTGCTCATTAAAATCAATAAAACTGTATACAGTAAGATCATCCTGCTGGTTGCTAGAGGCAGCCAGAATTCTCCAACCTTTGGTAACATATTTTATGAAAAGGTTTAAAGGTGGACATTCCCTTCACACACACACACACATTTATATAATATATGTGTGTGTGATGGGACCCGTCCACAACTCTCTTGCTGTTGTCAGTGGTGTTGCCTGCAGCAGTTAACTGCATTTCATGACCAGGTAAACAATGGATCTATGGAAACTCAGATATAGAACCTGTCGGACAATTGTATTTAGTCTGAGATGCAATGAATTCTTGAGATCAGAGCAGCTCTTCTGTACAGGCGGGATTTATACATAAAAGGACAGATAGTTAACTAAACCTTTGTCTATACATTTCTCTATGTAGCACTAATGGTTCATGTACGTTAAATGACTGCTATAATCATTGTCTTATGTGCAAATTACTGAAACACAAAATTGCTTAACTAGATAGAAAGCCCAAATCTGGTATACTTATTGTAGAAACATTATATAATATAGCATGCAGCAAGCAGATACAAAGTTTCTTGTAGGCAATAATAAGCAAAACTGTGAAGAAAACTGAAGCTTTGTTTTCAGTGTAGGATGCATATGAGCAGAGACCTGAAAATATCTTGTCATATGCCCCTGAGCCTACTCTGATAAAAGTCCAATGACAAAGCTCTCAAGAATACGGGTGCAGGGCATGTTTGTATGGTTGGCGGATTGGTACTTCAGCATGGGTTTTTTTTTTTTTTTGTATTGTTTTCTATTAGTTGTTTCTACTAGTTCAGCTTTGATCAAACATTGTACCGATGTCCTAATTTATAAGGAACCTGCCCTAGAGAAATGTGAGAAAATAAGGTCTTATGCACTGTTACTGGTTTATAAATAGGGAGCTACCAGTCTCCTCCCTGGGGATTGTCACAGCTGCTGTTAGGGTGACATAGTTGACACTGCAGCTCATCTTAGGCTTCTTTTTACTCTGCATTGTCTGTAATTATGGCTCGCAGCCTTTTCTGCCATTTAGTGATTAATCCTTTTCATGTAAAGGCAGAGTCATCCCCACACCCATCCCTGGCTTGTGTTGGCCCAATGACACCCCTCAGGGCCCCCATGCCACGTCGGCTATATCACTTGGCATCCTCTGTGTGTTGTACAAGCTTGGTCCCCTGAACTCCCATCTTACTCTGTATAAACATCTAATATGTCAGCAGTATGGCCTTGCATTCCCCCCCTGCTGTGTGCTGTACACTTTGCAGTCATTACAGTCGCTTCCTGCAGCTGACACGATTTGCAGAGGACAGATAACAGCTGCATCGCACACAGTGTTTCCAGTCAAACAGGATGTCTGTTAAAACCCCACAGAGACCGCAGCTTCCTCAGCGTATTCCTACAAAATGTGTCAGGCCGACCGTGGCGGGGGAGGCACAGCTGCAAACTCTGGGTTCTGGTGTAGAGGAGTTTTTTTTTTTTCTTTTTTTTTTTTTTTTTTTCTTCTTCTTCTTCTTCTTTCTTCCTTCCTTCCTTGTCCTCATTTGTTGTGAGGTAGAAACTAGAGGGACCAAAGTCTCCCTGCAATTCATGTCCTGGTTAGATAGCAAACAAGCGAGATCACACAGCCATGCACATTAAACATCTGAAAAATGGCAAAGATCTCTGTTTGAAGGCGGTCATTGGTTAGGTCATTTCAGGAAGACTTTCTAAGGCTGATGCCCCATTTTGCAGAAACGCAGCTCATTTTGCTGCATTATTTTGAGCCAAAGCCAGGAGTGAATTGTAGGTAGAAGTACTTCCTAGATACTTCCCTTTCCTTTTGTAGCCATTCTTGGCTTTAGCTCAAAAAACCTCAGCAAAATCTGCAACAAAAAAAGCTGCGTTTCCGCAACGTGGGGCCTCAGCCTAATGGACTTTTATCATTTACACTTGCAAGATCTTTGCTTGTCAGTCAATGGGAACCCTCTTTAAGTTGAGAGGCTAACAACCCTGTACAGGCTCAATATCACAACTTTCACTAGGTTCACACTAGCATCTTCTAACCATTGTTCTGGTCCTTAGAGGCCCGGAAACAGCATAGAGAGGTTTCCCTCCACTGGTTTCAGTATAAAAATGACGCAGTCCCAGCGGACCCTACTATAGTCTATTAGTGGTCAGGCTCTCAGTTGTTTGCGTCCCCCAGCAGACCTGAATGACTGAGAGTTTAGCGCAGATGTGAACCTAGCTTTAGTCTAGACTGAGAAGTTTTAGATCTCTACAGGATCATGAACTGCAAGGAGAGATATTGCAAATGGTGTGTAGCTGAATGCAGAGTAAATTGTGTTAAAGTTGTAAAACTTTATAGTACCTATATAGTAACTCAGCTTTATTTATATGAAACTAGGTCCTCCCACCCCATTGCTAATAAATCTATTTGGTTGTTTGCAGTGAATAGTGATTTATGTTCTCGTGCGCACAGTCAACTAAATGTCCCTACACATAATTGCAGTATAGCATTTGCAGAAATTTGCATATGTTTCCATAGGTGAGGTTAAAGGGGATGCCAGAAAGGAAGTATTGGTTGCTTGAAACTTGTGCACGGTGGCCGCACATGTTACCAAGGACATAGTGGTGTACAACACAAACCAGCAAAGATGACTCCAGGGCACGTTTACAGTAAGGAAACGTTACCTGAAAACATTTCAGTAGTGAATGAGTCCAAAATACTGTATGTAATGTAGGGCTGTCAATCATTGCGGCTTGTGATTTTTGCACTCCACAGTCCCTGATGTTTCTTTGTGGTTAACAATAGTCAAGATGTCTTTGTTTATGTTCCTAGGCTTTCGCTGCCCCATATGCTCCAAGTCTGTAGCTTCTGATGAAATGGAGATGCACTTTATAATGTGTCTAAGCAAACCTCGGCTATCCTATAACGGTATGTATCAAGTATTCACATATTTATGCATTGAATGAAAAATATGCTCCTTATTTCTTGCACATTATTTTAAAGAGATTTGTTAGCAGCACTATCTACTTTAAATTGGGGTACCCCTTAAAAAAATAATATGCATACAGTATTTGTCTGCCTCTATGAAATAAGATCCACAAGTCGCATGCGCCTCCCCTCAGCAAACCATATGATCCCTCTTAATGCAGATGGCGCAGTTTATTTTGGCAGTGAATACTAATGTACCTTACTAGCTATCTTGCCCAAATTTAACTACTTGGACCACAATATGTACGTATACGTCCCTCTCTGAGGCTTTAAACTTTGCATAGTGTTTTGCACAAGAGCTCCATAGACTACTATCCTGCCCTCAGAGGACTCCGCCTCGGACCAGAGGGTAGATACCCTCGCCAAGGTGGCCTTTTCCCTGTCGCCTTCCTTCACTGCCTCTTGGGTCAGCAAGGTCTACTTTTCATGGGCCAAACAGCTCCATACAAACCTCTCTAAGTTTCCCTTTAGGACAACCGGCTGCTTGTCTCTCAAATCCTGAACGCTTCCAAGTACCTGTGATGCCTCCCAGTTCTGCTAAGGCAGCTGCCAATGCAGTGGCTATCCGCCGTACTGTTTGGATTGCTGAGTTCGCCTACAAGAAGGCGGTCGTGACCCTTCCCCTTTTCCAGGACGAACAGGGCCAACTTTTTGGCAAAGGCTAGAGAAGCTTATCTCTGAGGCCACAGGGGGAAAAAAGGTTCTAGCTCCCCCAGAGGCACCCTAAGCGCCAGCCATCCCCTTCCAGTCGATCTTAGTGTTTGTTTTTTTTTCCCCCCCCTTCCGTTGCTCCATCTCTTGCTTGAAGGACAGCCTTCCCGGGTCTCCTGTTCCAAGAAGCCCTCTTTCTTGCCCTCCTGTCTGGCAGTCCTGCACCAAGTCGGGTGGGGGACGACTGGGTCAGATAGGTGGTGTTGTCCAGCTAGTCCACTTTGCCTTGTTCCCCTCCTCGAGTGGCCACATTTCTCCAGGCTGCCTCCACTCTCCTGCAGCAGAGTCAGCATTCCCATTTCCGTGGTTACTATTCCTACCTCTTCTCCGTTCCCAAGAAGGACGGCTCCCTTCGTCCCATCCTGGACCTGAAGGGGTTCAACAGGGTTGTCCATGTCTGCAGGTTCAGCCAGAGTCTCTGGTGGCATCCCTGGAGATGGGCAAATTCCTTCTTCCATTGACAACCACAACGCTTATCTTCACATCTCCATCAGTGTTTTCTTCGTTTTGCTGTGGACTCACAATTTTTTCAGGTTGTCACTCTCCCCTTCGGGCTGGACTCTGCTCTCTGGGTATTTACCAGTGTGATGGCGTCTCTCATGGCTATCTCCTGCTCCAGAGGTGTCGCTGTGATTCCATACTTGGACGACCTCCTGGTGAAGCCCCCCTCCAAGTTGGACAATCTGACCAGCTTGCGGATCACCTTGGACCTTCTTCGCCAGGGTCGGCTGGCTCATCAGTGAGGAAAGGTCTTGTGTTGTGCCTTCTCAGCACATGGAGTTCCGGGGTATGATCCTCGACATGCACCAGGGCATGATTCTCCTCCAGGAGGCCAAGATTTAGGTCCCGTGTGTCCCACCTTCAGAGGAACTCCTTGCTCTCTTCAGTTCTGCATGCGGGTCCTAGGCCCAATAGTCTCGACCTTCGAGGCCGTCCCTTTTGCTCAGTTTCACTCACTTTCTCTGCAGTTGGCTATTCTGACCTGCTGGGACAAATCTCCGGCCAGCCTCGACTGCCTGATTCTCCTGCCTCCTTGGGTTCAGTGAAAGTTTCTTTGGTGGCTCTACTCCCCAGGAATATTTCAGGGGAAGTCCTTCTTCCCCCTCCATTGGCAGGTGATTTCTACTGACGCCAGTCTCTCTGGCTGGGGAGCAGTCTTTGATGCCTTGACTGTTCAGGGCCTGTAGTCCAAGGCAGAGTCCTCCCTACAGTTCAACCTGCTGGAACTGAGGACTATCTTCTTAGCCCTGTCTCATTGGACCTCTCTCCTCCAAGAACGTCCGGTCATAGTCCAGACCGACAACTCCCCCGCGGTCGCCTACTTGAACCTTCAGTGGGGCACAAGGAGCCATGCGGCCTTACTAGAAGCCTCCCGATCTCTTCCTTGCGCGGAGTGCCACGTTCCAGCTCTTTTGATGGTCCACATCCTAGGCATTGACAATTAGGCGGCGGGCTACCTAAGTCGAGAATTCTTGCTCAGGGTGAGTGGTCGCTCCATCAGCAGATCTTCCTTAAGCTGTGCTCTTCGCCTCCTAACTGAACCACAAGGTCCCTGGCTACGTGGCCAAGTCTCTGGATCCTCGAGTTATTGCCGCTCTTGGTTTTCGGACTTTACCATCCTCTTCCTCTTCTCCCTTGGATCCTCGAATCTCAAGACCGAGGGGGTTCCAGCCATCTTGGTGGCACCAGACTGGCCCTGCCAGGCCTGATACGCGGATCTCATGTTCCGGCTGGCAGACACTCCTTGGCCTCTTCCTCTGAAGGTTGACCTTCTGTCTCAAGGAATGCTGTTTCACCATGCCTTTCCACAGCTGCGTTTAACAGTGCAGTTGTTGAAGCGGAGGTTTTGAGGCGTTGTGGGTTTTCGGAGCCTGTTATCCAGACCATTTTCAAGGCCTGGAAATCCCAGTCAGCTAAGATCTGCCATCAAACTTGGAAGGCTTACATCCACTGGTGTGAAAGTATTGTCATCTGATCTTTCCAGGTTCCTGGTTCTTTTTCTCCAGTGCGATCTGAATCACGGTCTTAGTAGTAATCTTCCCTTTAAAGACTTCCTACAGTTGGGGGGGGGGGGCACAGTGCGCCACTATTGTCCACACTTGGAACCATAGGATCTTAACCTCGTCCTTGAGGTGCTTCAGGTTCCTTCCTTCGAGCCTTTGTGGGATATTCCTCTTCACCTTCTGTCTTGGAAGGTCGCGTTCCTGGTGGCCGTTACTCCATCTGCAGGATCTCCAAGCTGGCTGCCCTTTTTCCAGCAACCTCTCTTTCTGGTCCTCCACAAGGATAAGGTTGTCCTTCGTCTGCCACCGTCTTTTCTGCCTAAGGTAGTTTCCTCCTTCCTCATCAATGAGGACTTAGTCTTACTATCTTACTGCACGGACCCCTAGCATCCACGTGAGCATTCTTTTCACTGCCTGGATGTTGTCCCTGCGATTTGGGTCTGTTTGGCCCTCTCTGACCTTTTTCTGTCGTTTTGATGCTTTGTTCATTCTCCCTGAGGGCCCCCGTTAGGGCCTGCCTGTTTCTAAGGCTTCCATCTCCCGATGGCTTTGGTCTGCGATCTGGAGGCCTGTCAGTTTAAAGAGGTCCTTTTCATGTCCTCAGGCACATGCGATTTTATATACCGCTGAATTCAGCACCTTCGGCTTTCCCGTTTATGTGCCCCAGGGCTGGGGATATCAGTGCCGTTAGTTTTCCGCCCATCTTCAGAAGGGCGTTCCTGACAGTCTAGCTGGGTTGTGAGGAACGCGCCCCCCTTACTGTACTCATCCATAGACTTGTACTGGGGGGTGTTCCTCACAGCTCAGTTTCATTGGTGGGCGGTAAGGCACGCCCCCTCTGACAGTACAGGGCTATGGACAAGTAAAGTTGGGGGGGGCGTTCCTCACAGCCCATCTAGACTGTCAGGAACACCCTTCTGATGATGGGCGGAAAACTAATGACACCGATATCTCCAGCCCTGGGGCACATAATGGGAAAGCCAACAGTGTGCTGAATTCAGCGGTATAGAAAATCGCATGTGCCTGAGGACATGAAAGGTCCTCTTTAAGGGCAGGGCTCTGCCCTTCCGTGACTGCTGACTCATCGAGAGCTGTCGGAGTTTCCTGGGCTGTTCGGCATCAGGCTTCTGCTGCCCAGGTCTGTAAGGCTCCCACCTGGGTCTCCATCCACACTTTCACTAAGTTTTACGAGATCCATTCTGTGGCCTCTGCCGATGCCGGTTTGGGTCGTAACGTTCTTCAAGCGACTGTACGCTAGGTGGTTTGAATTGCCATGTAATTCCCACCCTCTGGGACTGCTTTAGAACATCCCATGGTGCTGTCCCCCCCCCCCCCCCAGTGAAATAAGTGAGAAAATGGGATTTTTGTACTCGCTGTAAAATCCTTTTCTCGTTGTGTCCACTGGGGGGGGGGGGACTCATCCCTCCCTTATTTTCCACTGTTGTTCCTGCCCGAGCTGTGTTGGTTCCTTTTCGGGCTTAGGACATGTTGGTGGTTGTTGGTCCCGTGTTCCTTTTTGTGTCTTTCTCCTACTGCTGCGGTGCAAACTGATTAATACACAATGTCTGTGGCAGGGTATATCCCGGAGGCGGACCCGACAGCTTTTCATGTCCCTAGTGTCAGCCTCCTAGTACGCGTTTCGCCGCAGGCTTTGTCCGGAAGAAGCCTGCACGTTGGGTCCGTTTACCAGGTGGGCTATCCTAGGGATTGTTCTTTATTCCATACAATATGGTTACCTCTTTATTTATGCTTTGCACAGCACTTGTGGCACCTTATCTGGATATTCTGCTTACATTACAGGTACCTTTTGTCTTGCTTGCTTACATATATACAAATACTAATATCGCTGCTACTATGGTTTCTGTGTGTATTTGCCTTGTTTGTGGTTACCATATATGTTAATGTTTGTTGGTATTCCCTCTATTTATTCCCCCCTATGTGTATTATGTCTTTTACTCAGTAATTAATAAAATGAGAATTTTTTTTTTTTTACCTTTAGTGCGGCTTGTTTTGGTTATTTAATATATTTCTGCTTGCCCCAGACACAAAATTTTATTTTTTTTTTCCAATTGTATATTGTTTAATCTCTAAGACTGTCAAAGATAGTCAAGTTTGTACGTGGCTTCTGTCTGGCAGTTTCATAGAGGTGGAGAAGCAGTGCACTTGTGCAGCTATTCAGGCATGGATACAGAGACTCCCATTCTCGTGATTGGTGGTGCGCTTGATGGTCCTGTGGGTAGAGGATATATTTTGTTTGTAGGGGTACCTCTTTAAGGAGTGGAAAAGGTCAATGAGACAGCTGATACAGATGGATTCAGGCCAGGTTTATAGCAGCAGGTACACATCTCCTATGCCCACTAATGCAGTAGCTGGTTAGATTCTAGTCTTATTCCTGCAGCAGCTGGTATCTGTGTCACTTGTACTAGTTTCGCTTGCACAAGGGCTACAAATAGCTCAACTGACAAATGGGCTCCCAGTTACCACCCGCAGACTCAATGCTTCTCTCTACTGGAGACTAATGACCCAGTAACTCAGCCACAAAAAGATCCTCCCTCATACATGTTGCTCTCATTATTCTGTCAGACGAGAATGATTGTTAGCTCTTCCGCAGAACTGAAGCTGTATATACACTGACAAGCAAAAGGGTTAGCGATGTTTTGAACTTTTGACTTTCGGGCTCCATATCTCACAATCCACTACAGCTTTCTACGTGGGGGGAGTATTGGTGACGTTCCATTTCTGGAAACGGAATGTCACCAGATTATCAGAAAGTGTGCCTGGTCACATGACCGCCCTGGCGATCTAGGTAATTATAGTTTTATGGGGGTGGGGGGGTGATTTAGTTTAAGGTTAAATTTTTATTTTATCCTGGACAAACCGCTATTTAGCATATGATTAGTTATGCAGATTCTTGTCATTGTTACTGTTTTACTCCGAAAAATCTAAATTTTTATTATTTTGTCCACCTTTGGGCTTTCAACACTGCTTGAATAGTTCTGGGCATGCTCTTGATCAGACTGAAGCATGTCTCGACCGAAACCGGAGATCTAAGGTCTCTTATACACGTTCCCAATGTTGGTGCATACTGATCGACTCACTTTGGAACAGATGCAGGTTTTTCTTCAACTTTTACCAAGTGTTCGATTGGGTTGAGTTCTGGGGACTTTGGGGGGCCAATCCAGCACCTCTACTTCATTGTCATCGAAACATTTCTTCGCTAATCTCGACGTATGCTTGGTGGTGTTGTCCTGCTGGAACACTGTGTTGTCCTTTTCATACCCATAATACTGGAGTGTACGAAGTTACTAGTCTTTCCTCCACCAAACTTGACAGTTCAATTTCCCAAGAAAGTCCCCTTTTCCCTAGTTTCTTCCAGAACCATTTACACCCATCAGAGCCCAGTCATTGTTCCAAATCACCCGTTTCCAATCTTCTTCTATCCATTTTTCTTACTGTTTTGCAAACTCAAGCCAACGTTTCTTATGACTATTTTGAAGTTGAGTCGTCTTCACCTTTTTTCAGGCCACCATTCCAGACTTTTGTAACGTGTCGCATAGTGCTTGCATGGACATCTGTGATCTCACTATTACAAAGCATACAAGCCACCTCCACTGCCAAGTTTGTTGCACCAAGACTGATATATCTTGTGATGAGCCGTTTTGACTCCAATATTTTGCCTGAACGTACACCTCTTGGCTTTTGAATGTACGGACTTCATTTTGTATTCTTCCCACCGTCATAGCACTCGCATGATGCAGTTTGGCAATTTTCTTGGACAGCAGACCGCTATCGATGAGATGGATGATGCTGTTTCTCTTTTCTTGGGAAATCTTTTTCATGGCTGATCCTCGATTTTGAACCAGTGACCTTTTGCTTGGGAATCAACCTAATAACACACTTAGCTATTAGGGAATGTGAGAACAGGTTGTAATTTGTAGTATACAATAAAAAGTTTTTTTTTTTTTTGTTTTTTTTTTTTCTTCACAATCAGGAGCAAAACAGTATCAATCCAGTTACATAATAAGAATCTGCATAACTAATCATATGCTAAATAGTTGTAAGTCAAATTTATGTATGAGATATCCAAGGTGGAGGTTTCTGTAGTGTAAGGCTCTAAACTATAGCTAAACTGTCAAACAACCTTTGATTTTCAGGCAGCATTTGTGACATTAATACATTTGATAAAAGTTTTATTAATGGATTTTGACCCCTGTCTGTGAAATCCTGTGCTGTAATCCAGTTTCTGTCCTTTCTTTATACCTGGTTTCTTTCAGCTGAAAACTGTACACTAGCTGTACAGATCTTCTGGCTGTTGTATAATGTAGTGAGGCTGGTGTGGGGGGCATCTCATGCATGAGATTCTCATCTTTTATATGTCACGAAGACCGCATTTCTGCCTGTATTATTTCCACAAAGATCACAAGAGATATACTTGCACTGCATATCAATATGAGAATCCTGACTCGATTTTCAGTTGGTGATATCTCTGGGAATAATACAGGCAGAACTGTGATCTGAGCAATTCATCTTTCATATGACACCAGAACCATGGTTCTAGTTTTTAGAATGCCCAAGATATAACTGCCTCAGTTTACCCACACTATACAAGATCGGTTATTTGTTGAATTTGCAACATTAAGGTCAGATTTACTGAAATTAAAAGCTATTTCAATCAAAAACATCTTAACAGTCCAAGTTACATGTTAACATAGGAGCCCTTCTTTGATATCACCTTCACAATTCTTACATCCATTAAACTCGAGTTTTTGCATAGTTTCTGCTTGGATTTCTTTGCAGGATATCAGCATTCCCAGAGTTGCTGTTTTGATGCGACTTTTGCTTGAGGATATTCCAAAGACTTGCAGAAGGGTTTAGGTTAGGGGAGGATGGTGGCCACATTGTGAGTTTCTCTCGTTTTATGCCCATAGCAGCCAATGTCTCCGAGTTAGAGTTGCACATTTCGAACCATTTATTTGAAGCAAAAATGCCTTGATGTAAATAACACTTTATCTTGTTTGTGTCCTTATGTAGATGATGTTTTAACAAGGGATGCTGGCGAGTGTGTCATCTGCCTGGAAGAGCTGTCACAAGGGGATACAATAGCCAGACTTCCCTGTCTGTGCATTTACCACAAAAGGTAATAGACCCCATATAGCCTCATCACTTTGCACTTGTATTCTGGTATTCTAAACTGCATGAGTCCTCCCCAGTTGTGTATATATTGAGCTATTACATTTGTTTAGACCGCCTCAAGATTTCTCATTTTGGTAAATGCCATTGTGCTGGTCCGTGACATGTTGCCCTAGTAACTTGGCGCCCGTCCCGGCCTGGTGTGCAGTGGATGTTACTGTAGTAACCTGACTTGTACAAGCAGTCTCCTGTCGAATAAACTGGCCTGGGGGTAATTACTTGCGAGTGATGGGGCTCGCTGTGTAGCTCTTAACCCATTGTGCACTGAAGAAAGGTGTGTGTGTTTGTTTTTGTTTTGTTTTTTTTATTGTTCTTGATGGATTTTGATTTGTTATCCAGGGTTTTTATGGCTTTGTGGTGAGAGTTACCATCAGACATTTGTCACCAGCTACCTTTTTGTGTTGATCTAGTTGCTTATGAAAAAAGTTCTGTTGTGGTCTCCACTTGGAAATGGCAAGGTGTGACTGCTGCCTACTCTGGCAAGGCAATTCCAAACCAGCATTTAAGTGGAGTGTTTGGTTGCTCCTGTACATCCCTACAACCAGGGAGTCTCAGGTTCACAGGTCTCCAGCTCAAAGCAAAATAGCCACTAAAAGTAGCGTCCACTTTATGCAACTGTATAGTGAAATGTTTTCTAACTTTAATAGACTTTGTTTAATTTTATCACCTTTTTCAAGATATCTACTTGTTGGTGAATGTATCCATTCTTTTATGTATATACTTCCGGCATCTGTATTCTGTTCTGACCTAATAGTACTGAGAGCTGAAAGTTTGCTTTTTATCTTCCTAGACAATTCTGTGAGTTATATTCATGAATACCACAAATCTTTCTTCTGTCATGATAGTTTGCTACTATGTATCAGTGAAAGAAAATATTTCCATTCACAACCAGTAAGATAAGACCTTTTTAAGGGGTATTTCCATATTAGACATTTATGGAATACCAAAGAATATGCCCAGGCAGAACTCTTTTGGATATATATATATATATAATTTTTTTTTTTTTTTTTTTTTTTTTTTTTAAAGCATAAATCTCTTCACAGAGCAGTAAGGTGTATCCTACTAAATCACCCCCCCCCTTCCTCATGAGTGAAGAACGCCGCCTGATGCTGGAGTGATTTAATAGGATATACCTCACTACCTGCTCTTTGTGGATAGACTTATGAAGCTAAAAAAAAAGTGAATAAATGGAAGAATTCTGTAGAGCTGGTTCTGAAACTGTGCATGCAGATAGCAGGGAGGTGGAGCACTCCCTATACAGGAGTGGTTTTGATATCTCAAGACCTGGATTCCATTGGTGTACTTTGTTTGATTATATCCACAGAATATAAGAAATGTTTGGGCCCGCTGTAACTCTGCCTGGGCTGATCTGGATTTCTGTGCTGCTCTAGTCATTGTCTTAGTGTGCAGAGTGGGACCCAGGAGATGCACTATTGTATGCCTAAAAAAAACACCAATTTGAGGTGCAGTTTTAGACATTTTCTGCCGCAGAAGTTGGGATGTTGTGTAAAACAGAAAAAAAAAACAGAATACAATGTTTTGCAAATCCTTTTCAACCTATATTCAATTGAATATACTACAAAGACAAGATGTTTAATGTTCAAACAGATAAACTTTTATTGTTTTTTTGCAAATATTCACTCATTTTGAATTTGATGCCTGCAACATTGTTCCAAAAAAGCTGGGACAGGGGCAACAAAAGACTGGGAAAGTTGAGGAATGCTCAGAAAACAGCTGTTTGGAGCATTCCAGAGGTGAACAGGTTAATTGGAAACAGGTGAGTGTCTTGATTGGGTATAAAGGGAGCATCCCTGAAAGGCCCAGTTGTTCACAAGCAAGGATGGGGCGAGGTTCACCACTTTGTGACCAACTGCCTGAGCAAATAGTCCAACAGTTCAAGAACAATGTTTCTCAACGTACAATTGCAAGGAATTTAGGGTTTTCATCATCTACAGTCAATAATATCATCAAAAGATTCAGAGAATCTGGACAAATCTCTACAATAATAATAATAATAATAGAATAATAATAATAATAGTCCTTTAATAGTCCCACAATGGGGAAATTCAGTGTGTTACAGCAGCAAAGATAAGCAGATTCAAATACAAATACAACATGTACAGGAATGTTCCAAGGTGAGAGGCGTTACATTGATAGCAGACAGACAGATAGGACGTAGCAGAGGGGTGGGGGGGGGATTTAACAGGCAGAAAGATAATTCAGTTCTCTGTGTGTATTGATCTCCGCTTGGGTCGGTGTTGGTTGTACAGCCTAACCGCGGTGGGGAGGAAAGACTTCCGATAGCGCTCCTTCTCACACTTAGGGTGGAGCAGTCGGTCACTGACAGTACTGCCCAGCGCGATCACAGTCTCATGCATGGGATGGGACTTCTTCTTCTGCATGGAGCTCACCACGGACAGTATCCTTCTGTCACCCACCACCTGCACTGGGTCCAGTGGGCTCCCCAGGACAGAGCTGGCCCTTCTAATCAGCTTGTCAAGTTTATTTCTTTCCCTGGTTGATATACTGCTCACCCAGCAGGCCACTCCGAAGAAGATGGCTGATGCCACTACGGAGTTGAAGAAAGTCCTAAGAAGTGCCCCCACGAATTCCAAAGGCTCTCAGCTTCCTAAGCAAGTAGAGCCTGCTGTGGCCCTTCCTGTACAGGACCTCCATATGATCTGCCCAGTCCAGCTTATTATTAAGGCGCAAACCCAGGTACTTATAGGTGTTCACAATCTCGATGCCCATCCCCAGAATGTCCACTGGTTTAGGAAGGCGTCTGCCTTTACGGAAGTCCACCACCATCTCCTTAGTCTTCCCCGCGTTGATCTTCAGGTTGTTCCGTTGGCACCAGTCCACAAAATTTCGGTTCAGTTCTCTGTACTCCCTGTCATCATCGTCTGTGATGAGACCTACTGTTACAGAGGAGTCAGAATACTTCTGTAGGTAGCAGCTGGATGAGTTGCACCTAAAATCTGCAGTGTACAGTGTGAAGAGGAAAGGGGCGAGAACCGTGCCCTGAGGTGCCCCCGTGTGATGAACCGACCCTCAGTTTTATATCTTTCTTGGAAGTGTGTTTTACTTGCTTATGTGAGTCCTTCCCCCACTTGTTGGAATGTGGTGCTTTAGTTGAGTCTACATTGCTGGACGATACGCTTCACTGGTTTTATGTGTGTTCATGCGAGATGGCTTGCTATAGCCAGGCACTTTTATTATCCCTGGCCAGATGGCGATGGGGGATAGCAAGCCAGTGACCTAACTTCACCCATCTCTCCGAGGGTTCTGCAAAGGAAGGAGAAGGGGGACTGCCTGGGTGGAAGGGGTGGGTGGGGCACTAGCCATATGCTGTGGGGAGACCTGGATTCTTTGGGTCATTCAGCAAAGAGGCAGTAAGGAGCTCTGATCTGGGAGAAGATGAGAGAGCTTGCCCTACTGAGGAATGCATTGAGGGCCTAGCATTGAGGCCTGAAGCCTTTCCCTTTGTTCTGGACAACATGTAGAAGGATTGTTTTATGCAACTTGCTTAAGCTTGCGCCCTAGGCCCAAAACTCTGCTGTGGCCTAGAGAAACGGACTACGAGCCTATGCAGGTAGTTTCTCTCTCTTTTATTTCCCTGTTTATTTTTGTATTGTATCACCGCTCTTTTGCTTGTATGTTTATGCTTGATCATATTAATATTGTATATTTCTGTGTATGCTATTAATTAGTACCGACCCACTTGGGTTATTAAATACATAAGATTTATACCGCCCGTTTCGTTTTATCCTATGACCCGGTCTACTCACGGTGTGTGAGTGGGAGGTTAAGAAAGAAGTTTGATCGCAGGCGGCTGGGCGAGGTGATATTCTTCACACCCCGTATTACAGATCACGGTATCTGAAACACAGTCTCGGGCTCTCACGTATTGAGGTCGATTTGTGAGGTAGTCTAGGATCCAGTTGGAGAGGTGGTGGTCCACTCCAGCAAGGCCCAGCTTGTCTCTCAGTAACCTGGGCTGTATGGTGTTAAAAGCACTGGAGAAATCAAAGAACATTATTCTCACCGTGTTCCCTGGTTTCTACAGGTGAGACAGAGCCCTGTGCAGAAGGTGGATGATAACATCACCTACCCCAATGCCTGGCCGATAAGCAAACTGGAGAGGGTCCATAGCGGAGCTCACTAGAAGGCGGAGATGTGTGAGAACCAATCTCTCTAAGATCTTCATCAGGTGGGATGTAAGTGCTACAGGTCTGTAGTCGTTGAGGTCCATAGGGTGAGGTTTCTTTGGAACTGGTACCACACAAGAAGATTTCCATAATTCAGGGACTATTTCCTGCCTCAGGCTCATAATATACATATATGTAATTATACCACACAGCTGGTCCCCGCAAGTCTTAATTAGCCTTGCACTGATGTCATCTGGCCCTGCGGCTTTCCTCGCCTTGATCTTTTTCATCTCCTTCCTCACCTGGGCCCGTGTGAAGGTCAGACTGTGGTCAGATAAAGACGGATTTCTGGATTTGCTGGTCTGTTGGGAAGTAGCCGCATGGGGTGAAGTCATTGTGGTGGGGGGAACTGAAGGACATGCTGGGGTGGGAGGAGCTGGTGTGTGATCAAATCTGTTGAAGAATAGGTTTAGTACAAGTAAGCGGCAAGGCTGAAAACCAACAATGAATGCTCATGACCTTCGATCCCTCAGGTGGCACTGCATTAAAAATCAATATCATTCTGTAACGGCTATTACCACATGGGCTCAGGAACACTTCAGAAAACCATTGTCAGTGAACACAGTTCGTCGCTGCATTTACAAGTGCAAGTTAAAACTGTACCATGCAAAGCGAAAGCCATATATCAACAACACCCAGAAATGCCGCCGGCTTCTCTGGGCTTGAGCTCATCTGAGATGGACTGACACAAAGTGGAAAAGTGTCCTGTGGTCTGACCAGTCCACATTTCACATTGTTTTTGGAAATCATGGACGTCGCGTCCTCCATGCCAAAGAGGAAAAGGACTGTCTGGATTATCAGCGCAAAGTTCAAAAGCCAGAATCTCTGATGGTATGGGGGTGAGTTAGTGTCCATGGCATGGGTAACTTCCACATCTGTGAAAGGCACCATTAATGCTGAAAGGTACTTACAGGTTTTGGAGCAGCATATGCTGCCAGCCAAGCGATGTCTTTTTTCAGGGACGTCCCTGTTTGTTTCAGTAAGATAATGCCAAGCCACATTCTGCATGTGTTACAGCAGCGTGGCTTCGTAGTAAAAGAGTGCGGGTACTGGACTGGCCTGCCTGCAGTCCAGACCTGTCTCTCGTTGAAAATGTGTGCCGCATTACGAAGTGCAAAATACAACAGAGACCCCGGACTGTTGAGCAACTGAAGTTTATACATCAAGCAAGAATGGGAAAGAATTCCACCTACAAAGCTTCAACAATTCGTGTCCTCAGTTCCCGAATGCTTGAGTGTTGTTAAAAGGAAAGGTAACACTGGTAAACATGCCCCTGGCCCAGCTTTTTTTTTTTTGGAATGTGTTGCAGGCATCAAATTCAAAATGAATGAATATTTGCAAAAAAAAAATAGTTTATCCATTTGAACATTAAATATCTTGTCTTTGTAGTGTATTCAATTCAATATAGGTTGAAAAGGATTTGCAGTTCATTGTATTCTGTTTTTATTTGTGTTACACAACGCCCCAACTTCATTGGAATTGGGGTTGTAGTTGCAAGACCTGCACCCTTCAGACATTGTTGGCATATCCTGTGGATGGAGATGAAAATTCTCCTTTAAAACAGTTTCTTTGCATTAAAGTAAATGTGGGTGGAGACGACTTTATTGGTTCTTTGTATTTGTCTGTGTTTCTCATCCTTCTCTTCTGTGTCTCAGCTGTATAGATTCCTGGTTTGAGGTGAACAGGTGTTGTCCAGAGCACCCTTCTGATTGACCTGCGGCCACTATGGTTGACTTTCTCTTAAGGTATGTAAGATTATGATCCACCCACACCCCAATTTCCCTTTTACATTACATGTTTTCACCCAACTCTCTTAATCTGTATGATCGCATAGGTTCATAGGCCCAGCTAGCGTTGTCTGTTTAGGCTTTTATTATATTGGTTTGCTGATGCTACTTCTGTTAGTGTTGACAAGCCTCTATATACTGCCTTGGTGCAGTGCATCCCTCCAGTTTGCCATATGATACTATATTTCACAATCCGTTTCCTTTACTCGCTCTGGTAAAAGTTGGCAGTGTAATTTATCCTTCACAGGAACAATCCTGACAAATCTGAAGCCCTAGGGCGGTACGTGAGTCATTGGTTGTCGATTCCGGGTGTCATGCTTTGCCCTCTCAAGCCCTGTTCTCTGCATAACACAATGTTACAGATTTACTAAGCCAAATGTGCAAGAATTCTGGCTTAATGTGTGCCAAAATTGTCATACATGCTTTGCACCACACTTATTGTCGTTTTGCAGTTTGCTTGACAGAGTTGTCTGTTTTTTTTGTGTTTTTTTTTGTTTTTTTTCAACGATTAATTAGTGCTCCTATAGTTTACAGATCCAGACAGTTTGTGCCAGGTGACAGCTACAACCAGTCAAAGGCCTCAGTGGTCACCTGTTCACAAATGGTACGTCATATCAGTCACTGAGGCCTGTGATTGACTGCAGTGTTCCTTTCTGCATGAACTGAATGTCAGCTAGAGAATACCCCTTTAAATGTAGATGTGCAGTGATGAAAACCTCTGACCTGTTACTATTTTTCCTACATCTTTGCTGCCCTCACACACACCTTATGAATGTCCTACACGGTAGGACAGTACTACGTGACTTGCCTGTTGATTTTCCTCTCACCAGTGTCCTCTTATTTTTCCATTTGCAGAGCACCAGGTTTCACCCTCTTTAGGATCACAGAGACTGGAATCTGCGTCCTTCCGGGGTTGTCTGAACTGCTTTCCACACACGTCCCCTCCTTCATGCGCACCTTCAGTTATCCAAGACTGAAGATTTGGGGAATAACAAAAGCCAAACTGAAGACTCTTCCCATCATCATCTTAAAATATTCGTGGGGAGAAGGCGTTGGGAAGGGGAGAAGGCAGAAGAGGTGTGTCTTTCTGCAGGCCCCTCCTACCAGGTCGGCGATGCTGAGAGGTCTTAAGTCAACGTCGCTTGTGCCCTTTGTCGGTGAAGTTCACAGATTTGGGGGGGAGGGGGGAGAAGAGCAAAGAATGGTCAATGGAAGAGAATATGAATCCCCTCTTCAACCCTAGTGACCTGGTCAGGGATGCGTTGTAATCTGCGATGCCATAAGATAGACATTTGTACTTTTAATTCTTGGCGCTTTGAACTGAATGTTTCAAGGTTCTAAACAAGGCAAAACCATCCTGCGCAAAGACCAATATGGAGATGAAGGAGAGGGGTGGTGGCGGCGCATTGGTTGGCTTTCCTGGAGTCTTTATCTAAACCAGGGTTGTTGTGTTTTTTTTTTTTTTGTTTTGTTTTTTTTCCCAGTGCTTCCCAGACTAAAGCTTTGTAGATGGCGAGCACTGATGGACTAGAATGGGCTGCTTTGCCATAATGTCATCTCCAGCGGAGTTGAAGTTTTTGCACATGTGAAAGGACAATATAAGGGTCCATTGTGACTATGCTGAAAGTAGGAGAGCTTAGGAAATACAGGGTGGTGTATTTTTAACCCTCCCTCTAAAGTGTTCTTTTTTTTTTTTTTTTTTTTTTTTGCCAACATCCCATCCTCTCGTGTAATAATATTATTATTATAGATAGTATAAATTAATTTATGCTGGATAGGGTCAAGAGCCACATTTTTGAGGGTTGTCTGCGATTGCCACTGCTGGAGTCTCTCCCACAAGGCCGTTTTACTTTTACCCTTTTACCCTCAGAGTGGCCAGTTGTGAAGTTTTTATTGGTGTTCACTTTCTGTGTATATTTTGGCAGTATAGCCTGTTCACTTTGCTGGTGCTGGATTATAGGGGGTTTGTCCTCATAATAAAATGACACCACATCCCTTAACTTAACCCTTTGTGGAGATAGGAGTCCATGCACTGATCTTTGCTGATCACTGTTTTCTTGTAGGGCTGAAATGTGCACATCTGACACAATAATTTTCTGCGGTCATATCCAAATATACCATTACCAGGTAGAAACTGCTTTTGGCCACATATCTAATAGACTTCTGTAGTTATTGCTTCCTGAATATGACAATTTCAGCCTCCTGTTTATTACACCCAAAATCTATTTATCTTGCCCTTTAAAGCTTTACAACATCATCCCTATGTCCTCTGTCCTCCAGCTTAGCCAAATAAAGTTGTCCCGTTTCTCTTTGAAATTGGAACTGTTTCCCCAGCCCATGTTTAAGCCCAGAAGTTGTATTTATTTGAGGATATCTCGTCTTTGTATACAGCAACTTTCTCACTTGTAAAGATGATCTATATTTTATACACTTTTAGGCCTGGCCACTGTAATGTGCTGTAGATGTTGTATCGCCACCTAGTGGATAGATACATGTTGTGCAGTCTCTTTCCTCATTATTATCTCTTACACCTTGGAAAGTTGGGGTAGGGGGGTCTGTCAGAATTTATGGAGAAACTGGTGCCAATAGATCAGTTATTTTTAAATCCCATTGCAACACATATGCAATTGTGTAATACGATATTTAGAAGGACTTTTTTTTTTTTTTTTTTTTTATTGTACCTGCCCTATGAAATGGATGTAAAGCTCTGCCTCCCTTTCTTAATCCAGTCCTATGAACATACATGATAGTTATTGCCATTTTAAGCAAACCCACCTGGACTCACTCTGCATGTTTTTTGTTTTTCTTCTTTTCTAATAACCTAGTTCTAACTTATTTAAGTGACTTAGACTTATGCACCCTGTCAGTGTTACAGCAGAGGGGTGGAAGGATTTGCACTAATTCTTGCTGGAATGTCTCCCCCAGCCCTATTATTTTTTTATTTTTATTTTTTTTTTTTTTACCTGAAGCAAATGGGGAGAATTCTGTTGGAGGGGGAATTCATGGTGGCCAAATATTATTTGCCCTATTGTGACTTTCATTTTTTTTTTTTTTTTTTTTAAAGTTTATAAAGTGGGGGGAAAATGAGCTGCGGACTGTGTTGTATATCTGTTGTTCTCTAATAAAGGAATGGGTCTTTACAGAGTCCTGACTATGACCTACTGATAGTGGAGACTTGTTTGACACACCCTTCATCTGTTTGCGTTGCTATTTACTCTCTTTTTGGCCCAACTTGTCAACCGTTAATGGAGTGTAAACAAAAGTTTATTCATTTAGTGAACTGCCCTCTGTATGTATGTTGTAGCTACCCTGACTTTATGCATCATCATTCTCACACAGTATTTTGTCCATATACCTTATTCTGGACTAATTCTGCCACTGCCTTTCAAGCACCAGAGGGATGCCATAGGGAATTCTGTTCTGCAGAATTTGTAGTCTAAGGTCTGTGTAATGGATAGCACGGATTACAAGGTGACGTGTGGATTTAAAGGAGCTATGTCCCACTTTTCCTACACACATTGTTGAACTGCTGGGCACTGACTGTCCAATTAAGTGGGAGACTTGACTGAATCAAGGAAGTGTCTAATGGTGAAAATTCATTAAAGTGGGTCTCTTTCCCCAACAAAAGCCACTTATGTTCATGTCCTGTACCATATTCTACTTGCCCACTGGACCAGCTGCTCTTTATATGTTTGATTGATAAGCCATTTTGCAGATTATGGAGATTTGTCTTTTGTCACCCAATAAGTGTTCTCTGTGTGCCATCCTCTCTTTTGTATGTTTCTTTCATATTACTGTACTTGCACTTCTACCCTGACATATTTATACCCACCTGCATTCTGGTAGCTGTTAAAATGGTACAAAATCATTTTAAATATTTTTGAAATGAAATATTCATCTAAATTGAAGAAACTGTGTAATAGAAGCATTTTCCTCTGATAAGATCTATCTGCAGTTATCTGCACCTCTCCTGCCTGGCAAACTGCTCATTGTAGTGAGAGAAATCAGTCTTTACTGTAGACAGGCTGCAGTATAAACAATCCTATGGAGGGGGGAGGGGAGAAGGAGTGGTGAATCATAGAGAAGCAGACATTCTGGAGCAGATTACAGTAAGATCTCCCTCTCTCACCAGACATTTATTTGCATCTGTAAAACCCAGTCCAGTTAAGAACTGCTTTGCAGTGTAGACAGATCTCTATGAAATGAGCAGATTGCCAGGCAGGAGAGGAACTGATGACACAGATAGGAGCTCTTTTCCTCTGATATGTTACAAAGTTTTTTTATATTAATTTCCAAAAAGGAATGAGCAATTTTGCCATCTACATTCATCTACATGAGCTATTACATTTGCTTGTGTAGTAATTATCCCCCCCCCCCCCCCCCCCGAAGTGCTCAATGCTTCGCCTTTCGGTCTCTGTTCAGACTCCATCTTAAGTTTTATATGTCACTTGCTTTGTGATCTTTCCAGTCTCATGATGCATCAACACAGCATGCCATGGTCAGCTAGAAAAGGTACCATCTCTGCTTGCTGCAGAACGGTGTGGTTATCCTTTATCTTCTATATTTTCCTAAATAATGATACAGTGAGGGAGTGCTGTGATCGCCTTAATTATAAGGCTAGGGTCACACTGCCATTTATTTCATGTCTATTGTTCTCATACATCACAGGGTGAGAGCAACGGACATTAAATGACAGATGCAGATGGAGCCCCCTCTGTTGGGTGTCTGTCAGCATTCACCCCAATGTAAACAAACATGATGGAAGCTTTCTCCATTGTAGTGTGTTGGTACCCTTTAAATTTTAAGACAAATAATTAAATAAGGAAATACTAGCTGAATTATATACAGAGTTGAGTCACATTATGACTACCAGCTACTATCCAGAGTAACCACTGTGTGCAGAATGGACAGCAGCTAGACAGGCTGGAAGTGACTGTTAGCTCCTGGTAAGTTATATGGAGTCATGCTGCCTGCAGGGCATACCACATTTATTGGAGGAGCAGTGGGGGGGCAGTATCCATACAGTGTACACAACAAACAAGGTGGTCCCACAGATGCTCAATTGGGCTCAAGTAGCCAGGGAAGTACATAGAGGTCTTGGTTGTTCTCTTCCAACTACTATTGTACATTTCTAGCCATGGAACATGTCACATTATGTTCTTTCAGCATTGATAGCCGGGTGTTCTGCTGTTTGCCGTCTGACATGTCAACGTCCATCTCTTTAAAGGGAGTATATCATTTGCAAAAAACACTTAAGCTAATGGCAAATTGGAATGGCCTTTAAAAAGGCCATTGTTCTCCTACCTTTCCTTGTTTTATTCATGTATGTAAATGAGCACCCTGGGCATACCTTCTCTTCTGCGAGCACCCATCGCATCATCGCTTCTCACTGCCCCATCGGCCATTGCGGTGACTCTTCTGATGGCCTTCTTTCTTCTTACTTCTCTCTCAGCGAATTTTCACAACTGCGCATGCGCAATCAGCCGCTATTTTCCGGTGGTCTGTCACAAGTGCGTGGCAGAGTCGATTGCGCATACGCAGTCGTGAAAATTTGCTGCCAGCGAGAAGAAAAAAGGTCAAGAGGGGAGTCACCGCAACGGCCAAAGGGGTGGTAAGAAGCGATGGGTGCTCACCGAAGAGATGGTGCGCCCCGGGTGCTCCGTGGGGCTCATTTTACATACATGAAGAAACTAATTTTCTTGGAATCGGCTTGGAGAAGAAAACAAGGAAAGGTAGGAGAAGAATGGCCTTTAAAGGCCATTCCTACATGCCATTAGCTTAAAACTGTTTTTTGCAAATAACTCCCTTTAAAGTAGAAAATGTGACTCAGCTAAGACAACCCTTTGGCAATCATCGGTGGTACAACTCGCTGTCATTCAAACTAAAGCTCCTTTAACCAGCTGCATCCAATCCCCCCGCCCCAAATCCTCCTCCAATGCACCTTTGTGGGCATAGGTGCAATGACCATTTGTATGTTTCGGAGCCCTATACACTGTAAGGTTCGTTGAACTGTTTTTAGATGTGTCTGGCAGCCCCCTGGCTCATTTTTACGTTGACCTGCTTCACTGTAGTGTGTTTACAAATCTCGGACCTTTGTAGCTGACGTTCACTCACATCAATGGCGTGTGATGCTGTTCAATTACCACATGTTATTCCCAATGGTGTGACTTGACCACTCATAATACAGTTTCACCACATCTGCATGCGAATTGTTCACAAACTTGCTTTTTGAGAAGTGCTGCCACCCTTGGACAAGAAGCCAAAAATCATCCATTTTTACAACTCTGATAAATCTCCACTTTCCCATGGCAACGAGTGATTTGTGTTCAGACAGCCTATTGGTGCACCTTTTATACTCACCAAAGGTAGCCCACAACCCATCACTTCCTTCAGGGGCTACTTGCTGCCGAAGTATGTCATAATGTGACTTGACTGTGAATATTGGGGCAAAGGTGCATAATGCAAGGGAAAAAAATGGAGTGCTTATTTAATTGACTTTTACAGAGAAAGTGGTAAGAAAAAAAAAAAAATATATAAATGCATAGCACGTAAAAAAAAATCTCCCTTTCTGATGTATATTGGGGACATTAAAGTGCATCATGAGAAAGTGGAGCAGTTGTCCATAACAACCAGTCAGGTTGATAGCTGATTTTATATAAATCAGCTAATTTTTTTTTTTTGTATGAATGTTTGTCTGATTTTGTTAACCCCTTCCTACTCTGCGTCGTATTTTTTAATGTTGTACTGAGCATATAGTTAACATTCAGCGGTGTAATAGTATGACGCTGTAAGGCGTCAGAATATGGTGACCCCAGGAAAATCGTTCATTTTCAAAAAGTGTTTTATTTGTAAAAGCGATAAACCAATAGAAGTATAGTATCACTGCAGTCATAATGACATGCTGGACAAAGCGGAAATGTCTTTTTTAATGCAGTTTGAACCCCACAAAAAAAAAAAAAACAAAATGCAAAAAATTGATTTTGTTTGTTTTTTTTTCATACATGGAATCCACCAAAAAAGTTTAGTAAAAGCTAATCAAAACCTTGTGTACCCCAAAATTGTGCCAAATAAAAGTGCAACTCGACAAAGAATAAGCACTTACTTTTCGGAAGGCAGGAAAAGAAAATATAAAAAAAAGTTGCTGAGCATTAACATACAAACTGCCCTGGATCCTAAGTGTTATTGAACAGTGACTATGTTTTCCCCAGTTTTGATGGCTCCTCTAGTGTCATCTTGTGGAATGTAGTCTGCAATGTCTCTTATCACCTCTAGGTGGCAGCAGAATCTTGTACTAGAACCTGTACTCTCATTCATGTAACCCATCCAAGTTCAATAGCAGCTTAATCTGCTGACACCTAGTGATTCCACAAAGCACTGCTAATAATACATTTTATTTATATAGCGCCAACATATTCCGCAGCACTGTACAATTTGTAGGGTTCAAGTACTGACAAAAAAAGATACATTACAAAGAAAGTCAGTTCACACACTGGGACTGAGGGCCCTGCTCGCAAGAGTTTACAATCTATGAGGTAGAGGGGGTGACACGAGGTAGCAGGGGCAGCAACAGACGTAGCATTGCTTATACAATGGTCAGACAATTTTGTAATAAAGGTTACTGTCATTACACATATATAAAGCTGTATGAGCTGTCACCAGTCGTGTCCTTTAACGTGCAGATGGTGCCTGGACATATAAAGTTAGTCTGATACGGCATCGCTGAGGAGAGGTGGGGATAATGCGTCTTCCTCGGTCTACAGGAAAAGGTAAGTACAAAGGGGGTTGAGGCCTTTTGACTGACGTCACAGGTCAGGATATGGATTATACCGATGACCCGTTACATCAGCATAAAGGTTAAAAATGTAATATATGTAGGTCACATGACCTACATTTGTTACTGTCTAAATCTACAATATGTTAAATAAACATATATTAGAAAGTTGGTGGGGGGAATGGGGGACTTATACAGGACAACCCCTTTAAGTTTATACCACCTGTTACTTGGTATAACTGGTGCTAGAATATGGTGCAATTCTAGTGCACATTACTTATGCTCTACACCTTTCATAACTAAATCATACCCCTTTCTAGCTAAAAGACTTGTTTGACACCTACAGCTAGTTGGAAAAATTGGGTTAAAATTCTACATTGTAATGAAAAAACAAAAGTAAATAAGGGATGATGTTGCTTCTAAAGCCCTGTACCCTTTCCAGCTAAGGCTAGGTTTACATCTCTGCATGGCAGTCTCTGTTCTTGGGATCAGTTAGGGGACCTGACCAATGGAGAGCCGGACCGCTAAAATAGTGGTTACCTGCACACCTGTGGACCCCGTAGGCAACCTTTTTTGTTTGGCGTGCCGATTTAAATAATAAAATCAAAGATGAGATCCTCGGAGTGCCGCGCAATAATTGTAAGGCTGACGACCCCTACAAAAGTCATATAGCACAAACCACAGCATAGGGGTGCTGCCATACTGTGCTCCCAGTCACGTGTGTTTACCGCTATGTGCCTTGATACACCTGTACTTTTCCATTTCCATTCCCGGCACATACCGGGAAAGCTGATAGTGCGCTGAATTCAGCACACTATCTGCTTTCTATCGGTATATAAAACTGCACTTTGATGAGGACATGAAAGGTCCTCTTTAATAGCAATTAACTCCATCATGTCCCTTGCATTAACCCTCGTGTGCTTCACATAGGAGTTACTGATATGTGAGAGACATGGAAGTAATAATTAAGTATCTTCATTATTGCGGTCCTTTATTAGTACCTCCATATGCCTCACATATTAGTAACCCTTATGTAAAGCACACATGGGTTAGTGTAAGGGACATGATAGGGTTAACTGCTATTAATGTGAGGCACATGGAGTTACTAAAACTAAATTAATAACCCCAAATGCCTGACATTAGTAACTCCAGCATGTACCTGGTGTTTTTTTAGTTTCACTTTTCTGAACCGAGCTCCCCTCTTTCCCTCTCCCCTCTCCTGGGCTGCACATGGCTCCGCCTCCTGGGTTATCCCTCACTTCTCTCATTGGTGGGCAGGGAGGGCAGCAATTTAATGCTTGCAGATCCTGTGCCAGCAAAATATGCCAGGGGTTGCCGACCATTGCCCTAGACCAGGTGTCAGCAACCCTTTTAGTCTGCGGTGCCCATTTGGAAAAAAAATATCAAGAAATTAAGTACTCAGGGTGCCATGTAATAATTGTAAGGGTGTCGCCCTCCTACATCGGTGATTACCAACAGGGGGCCTCAACACTCTAGAACAGGGGTAGGCAACCTTTTTTGTTCGGCGTGCCGATTTTAATTAAAATATCAAAGATGAGGTACTCGGAGTGCCGGTCAATAATTGTAAGTCTGACGACCCCTAAACTAAAGTCATATACAACAAACCATAACACAGAAGTGCTGCCACAAGATGCTTTAGCACACATGTGTTTACTGCTATTTCCTGGGGCGCTCCTGTACTTTCCGATTAGAAGCAATGAAAGTCCATGTGCATCCCCTAATTAGTAGTAAATGTGTCCAGGAGCACCGTATGGCGGCATCCTTATGGTGAAAACATACTATGTAACTGGATGCAGATATAGTCTTAGGCCACTGGAACTTTTACTTCAATGTAAAACTGCGTTCACATGGTGCATTTTTGCACAAAAAAAAAATGCCTGTGTTTTCTGTGCAAAAACACATCCTTAATGCAGAAAACACACATTTATACAGAATAATATCCCATAGCGGCCCCTGCACACGGTATTACACTGTGTTCCAAATTATTATGCAAATAATATTTTCTCATATTTTCCAAAATTACCTATATGAATTGCAGTCATTGCAATTTTCCAGTCATCAACTATTCGAGTATAATTGCAAGGTTTTTGGAACAAACTGCCTATGATAACAGTATATTTAAAAAAAAAAATAAACACTCAAAATGTATGTTTTAAATTATTATGCACAGCAGAATTTGCAACCTTTTCATTTTTATTAAGAACAAAAAAACGGTCATTGTGAAATTATAAGCATTAGCAGGTTATTACAAACTGAAATCAAACAGTTTTCAAGCCAAAACTTTATTCCAGGTGATGTTACATTTGCACATAGGACCCCTTGTTCGAAAGAAGCTTCTGAACTCTCTCGTCCATTGAATTTGTCAGTTTTTGGATGGTTTCTGCTTCAATTGTTTTGCATGAGGACAGAATACCCTCCCAGAGCTGTTGCTTAGATGTGAACTGCCTCCTGTCATCATAGACACTCTTTTTGATGATGCTCCAGAGGTTCTCAATGGGGTTGAGGTCAGGGGAGCATGGGGGCCACACCATAAGTTTGTCCCCTTTTATGCCCATAGCAGCCAGAGATGCAGATGTGTTATTTGCAGCATGAGACGCTGCATTATCATGCATGAAAATGATCTTTCTGCGGAATGCATGGTTCTTCTTCTTGAACCATGGCAGGAAGTGCTGTTTGAGAAACTCCACATACATTATGGAGTTCATCTTTACCCCTTCAGGGATCCTAAAGGGGCCGACAATCTCTCTCCCCATGATTCCAGCCCAAAACATTACTCCACCTCCTCCTTGTTGGCGCTGTAGCCGTGTTTGTATGGGGTGTCCATCAACAAGCCATCCTCCACTCCATCCATCTGGACCATCGAGCGTTGCACGGCACTCATCGGTGAACAAAACAGTTTTGAAGTCAGTCTTCATGTCTTGGCCCACTGGAGTCGTTTCTGCTTGTGTGCAGTGGATAGAGGAGGTCGACAGGATGGCTTACGCACAGCTGCAAATCTCTGAAGGACCCTGCATCTTGTTGTTCGGGGGACGTTGGAGGCACCAGCAGCTTCAAAAACTTGTCTGCTGCTATGACAAGGCATTTTTGAAGCTGCTCTTTTAACCTGACGTAATTGCATGTTGGAAAGAGTCCTCAATTTTCCCTTATCAGCACGCACACGTGTGTGCTGTGAAGCAGCTACATACTTCTTGATTGTGCGATGATCACGATGAAGTGTCTTGGCAATGTTGATTGTAGTCATGCCTTGACCTAAACACTCCACAATTTGTTGCTTCTCAGCAGCCGACACATCCTTTTTCTTTCCCATTTTGGCTTAAAATGTAGGCTGCTTAATAATGTGGGACAGCCTTCTTAAGTAGTCTTGCCTTTAATTGGACACACCTGCCAAACTAATTAGCACAGGTGTCTGCAATTGCTTTCAGTGATATAAAGAGCCCTGACACACATCACCATCAATGAGTTTAACTGACAAACAAAAAAAATTCTTACCTTATCACTCCTAAACACTTTTTGCATAATAATTTGGAACACAGTGTATGTCCCATAGCAGCCCCTGCACAAGGTATTATATCCAATAACAGTCTTTGCACACCGTATTATGTCACATGGAGGCCCCTGCACACGGTATTATGTCACATAGTGGCCCCAGCACACGGTATTATGTCACATAGTGGCCCCAGCACATGGTATTAGGTCCCATAGTGGCCCCAGCACACGGTATTAGGTCCCATAGTGGCCTCTGCACACGGTATTAGGTCCCATAGTGGTCCCTGCACACGGTATTAGGTCCCATAGTAGTCCCTGCACACGGTATTAGGTCCCATAGCGGCGCCTGCAGACGGTATTAGGTCCCATAGAGGTCCCTGCACACGGTATTAGGTCCCATAGCGGTCCCTGCACACTGTATTAGTTCCCATAGCGGTCCCTGCACACGGTATTAGGTCCCATAGCGGTCCCTGCACACGGTATTAGGTCCCATAGCGGTCCCTGCACACGGTATTATGTTCCATAGCGGCCCCTGCACACGATATTATGTTCCATAGCGGCCCCTGCACACGGTATTATGTTCCATAGCGGTCCCTGCACACGGTATTATGTTCCATAGCGGTCCCTGCACACGGTATTAGGTCCCATAGCGGTCCCTGCACACGGTATTAGGTCCCATAGCGGCCCCTGCACACGGTATTAGGTCCCATAGCGGCCCCTGCACACGGTATTATGTCCCATAGCGGTCCCTGCACACAGTATTATGTTCCATAGCTCTCTTCAGACACCCGAGTATAATAAGTCCAAAAACAATGCTACTCACCATTTTCTGCGCTCCGCAGCCGCTCTGTTCTCTTCGGCGCTTCTGCCTGTAGTCAGCGACCGCTGATTGAGTCTGCGTCTGACATCATTACGCATAATGACACGACGTGACCCCTGAGGCCCTGTCAGCTGTCAGAAGCTGCAGATCGCACAGCCGCCGCATAGCGCAGGGAGCAAGGTGAGTATCATTGTTTTTTATGTTTCATCACGTCTCCTAAGTCTCCGCTTATTATACTCGGGGGTCTGAAGAGACCCCACAGTATAATAATAGCAGTTTCGTTTCGGCCATGTTTGGTCTTATCGAAGCTGCTGCGTGAGGACTCCGCTGCCGTTCCAGGGAAATAAGCCTCGCGTGCCACTCTTGGCACGCATGTCGGGGGTTGCCGACCCCTGCTCTAGAGGTATTTAGAAGGATCCTATGCCTTTATGCAATGTTATCTGTGTCCTTAGGATGTTTTTTGACTTTTGGTAAAAAATTTTTGGCAGGGGTGCTCCAAGGAATTTTTTTTTTTTCCAGGGGGACCCTGAGTCTGAAAAGGTTGGGAAACACTGTCCTACATGAAAGCCATATAACACAAACCATAAATGCAACCAGTTAGTCGATTGAACTTACATTTCAATGTGATCCTTTAGCAAAATGATTCATATTTGGGCTGGACATGGGGCTAAGTGTAATCTGCAGTAATCCTGCTTTGTGGGGGCAGAGAATGCTCATCACACAACCTAGTCTGTTGAAGAAATCCAAACAAATTTTTACAATCTTATTGAAATGAATGAAGGCAAATTTAGCTGCCAGTGGGGAAAAAAAAGTATTGTCAGCCACCAATTGTGCAAGTTCTCCCACTTAAAAAGATGAGAGAGGTCTGTAATTGACATCATAGGTAGACCTCAACTATGAGAGACAAAATGAGAAAAAAAAATCCAGAAAATCACATTGATTTTTTTAAGAATTTACTTGCAAATTATGGTGGAAAATAAGTATTTGGTCACCTACAAACAAGCAAGATTTCTGGCTCTCACAGACCTGCAACTTCTTCTTTAAGAGGCTCCTCTGTGTTCAACTCATTACCTGTAGTAATGGCTCTTGTTTGACATTGTTATCAGTATAAAAGACACATGTCCACAACCTCAACCAGTCATACTCCAAACTTCACTATGGTGAAGACCAAAGAGCTGTGGAAGGACACCAGAAACAAAATTGTAGACCTGCACCAGGCTGGGAAGACTGAATCTGCAATAGGCAAGCAGCTTGGTGTGAAGAAATCAACTGTGGGACCAATAATTAGAAAATGGAAGACATACAAGACCACTGATAATCTCTCTCGATCAGGGGCTCCACGCAAGATCTCACCCCGTGGGGTCAAAATGATCACAAGAACGGTGACCAAAAATCCCAGAAAAACATGGGGGGGCCTAGTGAATGACCTGCAGAAAGCTGGGACTAACGTAACAAAGGCTACTATCAGTAACACACTACGCTGCCAGGGACTCAGATCCTGCAGTGCCAGACGTGTCCCCCTGCTTAAGCCAGTACATATCCGGGCCCGTCTGAAGTTTGCTAGAGAGCATTTGGATGTTCCAGAAGAGTATTGGGAGAATGTCATATGGTCAGATGAAACCAAAGTAGAACTGTTTGGTAGAAACACAAGTCATCGTGTTTGGAGGAGAGTGAATGCTGAGTTGCATCCAAAGAACACCATACCTACTGTGAAGCATGGGGGTGGCAACATCATGCGTTGGGGCTGTTTCTCTGCAAAGGGACCAGGACGACTGATCCGTGTACATGAAAGAATGAATGGGGCCATGTATCGTGAGATTTTGAGTGCAAACCTCCTTCTATCAGTAAGGGCATTGAAGATGAACGTGGCTGGGTCTTTCAGCATGACAATGATCCCAAGCACACCGCCAGGGCAACGAAGGAGTGGCTTCGTAAGAAGCATTTCAAGGTCCTGGAGTGGCCTAGCCAGTCTCCAGATCTCAACCCCATAGAAAACCTTTGGAGGGAGTTGAAAGTCCGTGTTGCCCAGCGACAGCCCCAAAACATCACTGCTCTAGAGGAGATCTGCATGGAAGAATGGGCCAACATACCAGCAACAGTGTGTGCCAACCTTGTAAAGACTTACAGAAAACGTTTGACCTCTCTCATTGCCTACAAAGAATATATAACAAAGTATTGAGATTAACTTTTATTGACCAAATACTTATTTTCCACCATAATTTGCAAATAAATTCTTTCAAAATCAGACAATGTGAGTTTCTGGATTTGTTTTCTCATTTTGCCTCTCATAGTTGAGGTCTACCTATGATGTTAATTACAGGCCGGCCTCATCTTTTTAAGTGGGAGAACTTACACAATTGGTGGCTGACTAAATACTTTTTTTCCCCCACTGTATTATACTTCGCACAGGTAATTGCTGACCTTTGACTAGGCTACTGGCCTGGACACTTAGACATTGTACCTCATGTTCCCACCACCTCCCAGTGCATCCTCCTGTCCGACTGCATTTACATGGCCGATTAGAGAGACATTGCCACCTGGAGCAGTACTGTCATTTGTTTAAAAAAGCAGAGAGAGTCCTGTGCCAGGTAGATATGCCTTGGGTGCCGACTCCGTCACCAGTGTCGGGGGTTGCTGACCCCTGCCCTAGACTATAATAGGACTTTTTTCTCTGCCGTTTTTCAGCGGTTTCTTCCAGTGGAGACTCCAGCACAGATGTGAACCTAACCTAAGCCCTACCTTCTCACAAGGTGAAGAGTGTCTAAAAAAAACATAATAAATGTGATACACTTCATGTGCACCAGTTTTTGGTACATATTAAGCTGGAATTTTTGGGAGAGATTTGCTAAGCTAAATGCTCACTGTTGCAAACCCTCTGCTGCAATAGAAGAGTACAGTCAATCAGGACTGGCAGCCATACTGCAAAACACATTTTAATACATCTTGAAAGTTTTGCCATGAGAAGCGATTGTGATTTCTTTCAATAAGCCAATCTAGGAATTTACCTAGTCATTCTACTGATATTTTGGTTCTTGTCATTCATTTCACTGAAGAACACTACCTTCAGCCTCTCCCCAGCCTGAAACAGCTGATAACAGGGAGCAATAGATTCCACTCGAACCACAAATTACATGAACAAAGCAGACTGTACATTCATACAAGCGTTTTTCATATGTGTATTTTCTCCCTCAAAATTATAATGGATTCCCATGGTGAATAAGTATGGTCTGACAATATGGCCCTTGATATTGTGCTCAAGGTAGAAACCTATGGAGGACACAATATGTAGGGGTCTTGCCAATGCTGAAGGATCAAAAGCATTCGTGATCTCAATAAGTGGGTCTCCTGCTGTTGCAAAATGATAATGTCCAGTGTGTGCTGACAACTAGGTACTGGGAGTTGTGGATCAGTAAGAAGTCCTCATGGATTTGTTATAACGCTAGAAGTACAAATGTTGGAAAGTCTGTTAATCTCTTCAGCCCATTGTCTTTGGGGTCTGCATTCACTGCCTTCTCATCCCCATCTCTGGTCTTATTAGATTACATGTGCAGTCCATAAACATAGATGATGCCTCCAGTATTCTTAGTTTCAGTGCGATTCTCTTTGTAATTGACATTGCAGTCAATGGAAAAAAACAAAAACAAAAAAACAGCAATGTTTGCAGGAAATGTTCATGGCTGGGCCGATGCTGCGTTACTGCCAGGACCTCTCCATTCAATGAAACTGAAGAAGGTGCTTCCTCCGTAGGCAATCATCACCAGGCAGGCAAAGAACTGCATGACACATCAGAAAAGAAGCAATATTAAATGTACTTATACATGTCATCAGATATGGGTAAATTCTACCTGGCATTGGACATGTCATTTCTGTAATGTATGTGCCACTAAATGAGGATTAACTATTTAGTTGACACTTATGTACTATCCATATTTTATTTTTGCACCTGGTGTAGAAAGTTTAAGCTATATTGGCACCACATATAGTCTGAACATCTATATTATATATAGCAGCACAAAATATTATCCATATTTATACTTGGCACCAGTTATGGATTGTCTAATTCTTGGCTCCGCATACACATTGATCAAATTATACTTGTCTCTGGGTTTAACAGATGCACAGTATACTATTTCCATTGTGTTTGACACAATGGAATTGTACTTGGCGCCAGGTATGTGATTCTATATTACACGTGCCATAAAATATAGACTGTTTCTGTTAAATGTCACCTGTTAAGCTGTTGATGTAGTAGTTCATGTTGCAGTACGGCTCTGTGAATTTAGCGCTTGTTATTGCTAAGTACACTTACTGTGTACACTACATACAGTACAGACCAAAAGTTTGGACACACCTTCTCATTCCAAGAGTTTTCTGTATTTTCATGACTATAAAAATTGTAGATTCACACTGAAGGCATCAAAACTATGAATTAACCCATGTGGAATTATATACTTAACAAAAAAGTGTGAAACAACTGAAAATATGTCTTATATTCTAGGTTCTTCAAAGTAGCCACCTTTTGCTTTGATTACTGCTTTCCACACTCTTGGCATTCTCTTGATGAGCTTCAAGAGGTAGTCAGCTGAAATGGTTTTCACTTCACAGGTGTGCCCTGTCAGGTTTAATAAGTGGGATTTCTTGCCTTATAAATGGGGTTGGGACCATTAGTTGTGTTGTTCAGAAGTCAGGTGGATACACAGCTGATAGTCCTACTGAATGGAGTGTTAGAATTTGTATTATGGCAAGAAAAAAGCAGCTAAGTAAAGAAAAACGAGTGGCCATCATTACTTTAAGGAATGAAGGTCAGTCAGTCTGAAAAATTGAGAAAACTTTGAAAGTGTCCCCAAGTGCAGTGGCCAAAACCATCAAGCGCTACAAAGAAACTGGCTCACATGAGGACCGCCCCAGGAAAGGAAGACCAAGAGTCACCTCTGCTGCGGAGGATAAGTTCATCCGAGTCACCAGCCTCAGAAATCGCAGGTTAACAGCAGCACAGATTAGAGACCAGGTCAATGCCACACAGGGTTCTAGCAGCAGACTCATCTCTACAACAACTGTTAAGAGGAGACTGTGTGCAGCAGGCCTTCATGGTAAAATAGCTGCTAGGAAACCACTGCTAAGGACAGGCAACAAGCAGAAGAGACTTGTTTGGGCTAAAGAACACAAGGAATGGACATTAGACCTGTGGAAATCTGTGCTTTGGTCTGATGAGTCCAAATTTGAAATCTTTGGTTCCAACCACCGTGTCTTTGTGCGACGCAGAAAAGGTGAACGAATGGACTCTACATGCCTGGTTCCCACTGTGAAGCATGGAGGAGGAGGTGTGATGGTGTGGGGGTGCTTTGCTGGTGACACTGTTGGGGATTTATTCAAAATTGAAGGAATACTGAACCAGCATGGTTACCACAGCATCTTGCAGCGGCATGCTATTCCATCCGGTTTGTGTTTAGTTGGACCATCATTTATTTTTCAACAGGACAATGACCCCAAACACACCTCCAGACTGTGTAAGGGCTATTTGACCAAGAAGGAGAGTGATGGGGTGCTACGCCAGATGACCTGGGCTCCACAGTCACCAGACCTGAACCCAATCGAGATGGTTTGGGGTGAGCTGGACCCCAGAGTGAAGACAAAAGGGCCAACAAGTGCTAAGCATCTCTGGGAACTCCTTCAAGACTGTTGGGAGACCATTTCAGGTGACTACCTCTTGAAGCTCATCAAGAGAATGCCAAGAGTGTGCAAAGCAGTAATCAAAGCAAAGGTGGCTACTTTGAAGAACCTAGAATATAAGACATATTTTCAGTTGTTTCACACTTTTTTGTTAAGTATATAATTCCACATGTGTTAATTCATAGTTTTGATGCCTTCAGTGTGAATCTACAATTTTTATAGTCATGAAAATACAGAAAACTCTTGGAATGAGAAGGTGTGTCCAAACTTTTGGTCTGTACTGTAGGTGTACTCTATCAATATTACCTTCAATTACATTACTTTCTAGTCATGGTTGTCTTTTATATAGTCTAAGGCAGAAAGGCAATTGTCCATACATTTGGAGCATTGTGTCACCATCTGAGACTAACTAAATCCACAGATGGTGGATACACAGGTTATCAAAGGTGTGTATGATATGTGCCTATTAATTCCTCACATTGGACCACCCCAGTAGCTAATGATGCCATAAAACACCGGTTCCTAACCTATTTCTCACCAGCTGTTGTAAAACTACAGCTCAGATTTGTAGTTTTGCAACGGCAGTAAAACCACAACTTGTAACCCAGTGTCCTAAAAGTATATTTGAAAGGGGTTTGATCCCTACCATACATACAGAAGGTTTCTGTTTGGGGTTTTCATGCAGGTTTGATATTTCTGTACCATGCTCAGTCTGTGTTATATTTTTCTTCACCAGTAAGGGGAGCTCAGCAGAGTTAACTGATGTGCTACTGAGCAGGCTGAGTTTACTATGATGTGGACTGGTGGAAACTTTCATTGTTGCTGATGATTCTTGAGTCTGGTGAATATGTTTCCATCTTTATTATATACTTCATATGCATTTAGACCTTCTCTGTTCTTAATCTTTTCACACAACAAAGCCATTGTATGTGAGAATGTAGTAAACCAGCTGATGGCAGTGGTAAAGCTATAAGCAAGTATGCTAAACTGCAGTCACACTTGGCTCCTAGTGCATGAGAGACCCTGTTCTATATGCATGTTCTCTTATGTTGCTTAGAAAGCCCCCTCTCTCCATGCGCCTCATAGCAGTTTGTTGTGGGTACCTTTATGGCCTTATTTGCATACTAATATCAGGTTGCCAATGTCTTTCCGATTTCCAAATCTGGTAATTTTTAAGGGTGCTGTCAGTGAGCATCAGAAAATAGTCCAAACCTTTGATAACCTATACGTAAATAAGGATTCCTCCTCCCTGGACATCATCTCTTGACAACTAATGAATCATTTGAGATTGAATAGGTGGTGGGAAAGATACAGAGATCATAGGATCTCACTGCATATTGGGTCCCTCTACCCATGGTCTGTCAAATGTGCTAGTTAACAGTGATACCCAGCATTCTGCAATTGTATGCTAATAATTGCTTGCAAAAATATCTGTATATGGATTTGACTTTCTTTCTTGATAAATGTTTAAATGCTGTCTGTGTTTTACCACCACTAGGGGGAGCTCACTGTTATACAGTGAGTGCTTTATAGCAAAGAAGATACAATCCACAAGATAAGAATTAAAAAGTCTAAGGGGGGATCTTATCAAGAGGGGAATTTTTAAAGTCAATATGACTGGAGTCTCTGTTGGCATAATTTGCACCAAATTTATTAAATGTCACAATATTTGATAAATTTTGTGCATCTATACACTTCTGTACTAATTACTTTATTGACCAACTGATGACATATATGATAAGTAAAATAAGTGAAAGAGAGTCCACACCCTACAAATAAATGAATGGGGCAATAATAAGACGTGCATGTCAAAAATTTGATCAGTAATAAAGTCCATAGTGGCAAAGTAACACACGGTACATGCATATGATGTAACATATACACCAATGTAAATATACTGTATAGGGAGGGATATGGTGGGCAGCTAAAGGAATGAATGAAGGTACTGTGATCGCTACGGCCTATTGATTAAAAGGCACAGTGCCATCTATTCTATAGTAGCTGTACATGGAACTACAAGTATCTCAAGCACCATGACTGCAACTCGGTGAAGGTTCAAGAGTCAGACCCTCACCATCTCAAACTGATGAAATATCCTAAGGATAAGTCAGCAATATTTATACACTCCTGGAAAAAAAATCCCCCCCCCCCTATTTGAGAAGGCTGTGTCTAGTGTAATGTTACTAAATAGTTTGCTGACAAGTTAACCTACTGTAATATTAGTGAATAACTTGACAATAAGCTATTGTGAACTTATATACTCCCCTCTGGAGCACTTACCTCCTCTCTACACTTCTGATGTACACAATGTTTCCTGTATAAACAGGAGATCAAACTCTCGATGCCAATCCATTAGAGCCTTGATCTGACTATCATAGATCTGTGTAGATTGTTTACCCCACTTGGTCATACAGGAAACACTGTGTGCATCTGTGGAGCAAAGAGGTTGTTGGTGCTTCAGAGGGGATCACATAACTTCACAATAAAGCCATCAGTAGATTAATCAACAACATCACACCACACATGGAATCATTTTAAAACTGGGGGCAAAAAATATGCTGGAGTGCTTCTTTAAAGCCCTACAAGAGCTCTTCAACCTTTTTATTTGTGTTGTAAAACCATACAGATGACTGACATGATCCTGCAACAGAACAAACCATTGTATTTTCATGCTGTAGTAATTCTGCCATATATTTCTTTCAAGGTATCAGTTACATCATATGTTTTCCCTTGGGCATTGTGCACTTTATGATCAAACTGTGAGGTGGGAAAAGCCACCCCCTTTCTCAAGTATGGACTTAGGTGAGTGACTTCTATGCTAGATCTTTATCCATCATGGCCTGAGAGTACGTTTTGTGTGTGGTTTTGTACATGGGTTTTATTTGTACTCTGCAGATATAAAGTGTGATCCCCCTAAACAGGTGTAATCCAGTTGTGCTTATTACAGTGCAGCGGACTGTGGGTTTTTTGTGCTTCTCGAGGTACAGCCTTCACATGCAACTACCTGATGCTTTTTAGTCACGCTTAGTTGGGAAAAGTCTCCTATAAAAGGAAGTTTCCCCATGCCTTTTGGGTCTTCTGTCCAGAATTGTCAGAGCCGTGTGTTTCTGTGTTAGTTCGGAACTGGAGCCTTGACTTTCCCCAAAATTAGCATAGCAAACCTTAGCATGTGCTTGAGAGGTGGGGCCCATTGGAGTGCAATCACTTTGTGTTGTTGCAGGACCAGGGCCGCTTTAACCATAGGGCCAATGGTGCACTCGCACTGGGCCCTATGGTAGGGGGGCCCCATTGGGACAGCCCCAGTTGCATACAGTGATGAAGCAGGGAGTTGTGCGCTCTCTGCTTCACCATTCATCCTCTCTTTCCCTGGGAGCTGCAGGCAAAATGGGATGACATCACTTACATCGTGCCTGCAACTCCATGAAGACTCTGGGCAAGACAGCAGGGGAGCGAGGAGAGGTGAGTATTAATGTTTTTTGTTTTTATTTTTGTGTGGTAGGAAAGGGACCTTAAATTGTGGGAACAACTGCAGAGGGACTGTAAGCTTTTCCCTGCCTCCACCCAGGGTGGCACTTTAGTTGCAGAGGACGTATACATCCTTGCTACAAATGCCGATTTCTCAGGATCCATTGGGGCTATGAAGATGACCTTGTATTCATTTTGGAGATGAGAAACTCCTCTTTAAATTTGATACCAAGATCATCTTGACAGCCCTTATAGATCCCGAGCGATTTACTGGTGAAAACGATGCTCAGCATTGAGATCCCAATGTAGATCTCAATTCCCGACATCGTTTTTAACAGAAGATCACTCCAAATCTATAAGGGCTATCATGATGATCTTGGTATCATTTTAAAGATCATCTTCATAGCCCTAATGGATTTTGAAATATGGGGCTCTAAAGTGTCCCCCCCCCTCCAGCCTCAGGCAGCATCTTAAGAGCTGCTGAAGGAGGGAGAAGGGGCAGAGCTGCAGACTGCAGAGGCAATGAGAAATCCTCATTGTCTGTGCATAACCTGTGACCCCAAGAGGGTGGATAGCGAGGAATTCTGTCCATGTTATCCCCTCTCCTATCAGTCAGAGAGTATACTATACTATACTATACTTGCTCTCTGATTGTCACATAGAGGGATAATGTAATACTCCTCTGAGCCTAATCAGAGGGGTATTATTTTGTAATACCCCTCTGAACATAACCAGGAAGTTTATTGGCGCTCTGTCCCAGACGTTTACCGTCGTCCAGGTTGCAGTGCCAAAAGAGTTGCACCAAACACTTATACAACATATACACAAAGTCATAAATAAAGTTTACATTTTCCCCTGTCCCTGTCCTGTCTATACTTGATCTTTATAGAGTAAAATACGCCGACCGCCTCTCTAGCGATATCCGTGACACGCTAAAATAATGTATGATGATGAATGTATGAAACACTTCTGACAGGCGGAAAGTTCCATCAGTCACATAACACATTGTCACCCATTGAATGTCACCATAAAAGATCCCAGTTTTTGGCAGCTTTCAGATGATTATAATAGAAGAGTGGTGACGGGGGGGGGGTGCCCACTTATGAAACCTCTGCACTGGGCCCACCAATGTGTTAAAACAGCCCTGTGCGGGACCGCTTACAAAGGTTCTAAGGAACTTGTGTAAAGGGATTACTGTTGATTTCTGGTACAAACCGAGTCAGTTTTTTGTCGTGAGTTGTAGTAAATCTGACGGATAAAGGTGTTCTTCCAACTTCTGCCCACTGTTTAAAAAAAGTGGGTGAGTAAGCTGAGATGTGCCATCTTGCACCACAGTGCACCAAGTTGAGATACATTTTTGGCCACTTTGTAGGCGCAGTCTAGAGCAAGAACTAGTCATCAGTCTATTGAGAGGGCTAAAGGACAAACAGTCGAGGGTGAGGAATAAGTAGCAGGCTAATACTGAAAAAAATGTGCTTGTGCAGTTTTAGGAATTTGCGAATGGAGCTACGTAATAATTGTATTTAGTTTTAAGTGGGCCCCTTGAATGGATTCCACTGGTAGGCCTTAGGCACCCCATTCTGACACTGAATGTAACTTACCGAGGCTGCCGCTCTTTTGTTGTAATCATTTTTCCCAGAGTATATGGTGTTCACCGATGCTGCACAGGCAATAAATCCAGTTATATATAGGAGGGTAGCTGCCACATGATAGATAAACACCTGGTGAGCAAGAATAAAATGTAAGATCCTTGAGCTGATGTTGACCCCCCCCCCACCCCACTCTGTCAGGTGGTGGTGTATGAATAACTGAATAATTAAAGCTTCTTAATCTTTACTCACTCTTGGTTTAGTCGCTTGCAATTTGTAATAATTCTTACTGTCATAGAAATTGGCTTCAAAATCACTGACTTCCTGCTGAACTTATGCTTTTACAGGGCAGGCAATCAGTAGTACAGCTGCAGTGTAAATCATGGGGGACGGGCAGTGTAGCAGCCAGAGCCTCTGGTCAGAAACTAGATGAGTTTCTGAATTCTTTAGACTTAGGCTAGGCTCACATGGTGTGTTTTTGCACAAAAAAAAAAAAAAAAAACGAACAAAAAACAAGCATTTATTTTAAAAACCACATAAGTTTTCTTGTAATATAAAAACCCACTGCATAAAATTAACTGTGCAAATACAGCCTCACAGACAGCACAGATCAAAATCAGTAGTGACACACACACATCCATCTTCTATCTATCTATCTATCTATCTATCTATCTATCTATCTATCTATCATTTAAGCTAGGGCTCCTTCACACAAAAGGATTCCATGGTCTTGTATTAGCCGTTGTATTAACAGCCAGCACATGGCCCCATAGACTTTAATGGATCTATTCACGTAACCATTGTTTTAACTGTCCAAAAAAATAGAGAAAAAATAGTACACGCTATTTCTCAGCCCAATTTCACAGATTCCTCAATAGACTCATGTCTATGAGGGATCTGTGAAAACTGATTACCCTTGGGTGCACACTTGGTTGAGTGCAGTTCACTGTCGGGTGAATCTAACCTTACTTGTGATTTACCGTTAAGGGCCAAGGAACAACAGGAATCCTCCTCTGCAGCTGCAGTAAAATCATTATAAACAGGGCGATGGTGAGCAGCCAGCAAAAGATTGCAACAAACATGACCCAACCGTATGCAGGAACCCAATAGTATTGAGTGTCAGCAATCAGCGCCCAAACCAGGAGACCCAGGACCTGCAATAGTAACAGTGACAATCAGCAACACTCTACCCCCATCACATGGTCAGGTCTGAATAATATAGTATTGCAGATCTATAGGACATGTAGAGCTATATTTACAATTCAGAATCACCAGACTTGCAGTCATATAATCTAGTCACCTTGTACAGCAGAATTCACACATTCCATTCCATTATATATTTTTTAATTTATGCTTTGGATAGGCCATAAACATCTTATTAGAGGTGAGAGCTAGACTCCTCACGGATCAGCTGTTCTGGGGTACCCCTGGTCTGTGTACTGTACAGTTCACAGAGCTGGAAGCAGTTGGCTGTGTGCCCTGTATAGTGTTTGGCCCCTAAATGTATACATTGTTGGTATTTTATTCTTGATGTGTACTTTGTATGTGCTAAATGTGATTTTGACCAGAAGAATGTTCATTGCAGGGTGGTGCATGTGAGCCAGAGTCACTTAGAGAAATGAGTGTGGCGTTTGATACCTGAGTCTGGTTTGTACAAGCTTGTAAGAATGGACCCATGTCTATCACAGCTGAAACACCCCCAATCCCATACAGGGAGGTAAGTTAAGAAGCCAACTACAAATTAATATTCATGGGACTTGCCTCCTTATTAATCTACTGTCCAGTCACAGACAAGGGATATGAACAATGGCCCAGAAGGGCAGCTCTGAAACCTGAGCCAAAGGCTGAAATGATAAAACATCCGTTTATCCCATAGTAACATGTGGGGATCAGCCAGGCTTGAGTGTGCTACTATTTACTGCTAACCCTAAGGACTGTAGTTTTTAAGTTAGGTATGAATCTGTTTTTACTTAATTTTTCTGTCATTTTATTTAGTCTTTTTGTAAGCATTGAGTCCTTTTGTACTAAAGTGTTTACTGTATGCTCTGCAGTTCCATTACTTTATAAAGCTTGTTTAGTGGTCTGACTGCTGGAGACTAGTGAGTGCCTGTGTGTGTGTGTGTGTGTTGGGTACCCACTGTCCCAGAATTCAGTAGGTGGCAGCATTAGGGGTGAACCTAGCCTCTCTGCTGCCTAAGGCAACCTATAGAAAGGTTCCCACCTGGCGTTTTTTTGGTACCGTGATGGGGCTCCCCCAATTAACATTGTAAGCCATTCCTCCTATTTGTAGATCAAAAAATCCCCTTATTTGTCCCACACACAATATAACGTCCCTTTACTGACCCCCAGAGTATATTATCCCCTTTTCTAATCCCCACACAGTATTCTACTCCCACACATAATATTGCCCTCTTCTTTTTGGCCCCCACATAGTATACTGCCCAGTGGTGACCCCTGGGTGTGTGATGTCAGACACAGGCCATAAGAGGATGCCAAGGGTCCACTGGACGCTCAGGAGAGGTGAGTATTTGTGAGTATTTTTAGCAACACTTTGGTGCTGGACAAGTTCAGCTATTCAATTATTCCAACAGGTAGCAGTAGAGGCGTAGCTAGCGAGAGGGGGGCGGCGGCCCCAGGCCCACTGACTCTCAGAGGCCCACCTCGGAGCTGCAAGTTACCCTCACACATCAATGCATTGGCTTCCTTCTCTGCTAGTAAGTAGCTCATAAGCCACAAGCCACTTCAGATCTGTGGCCTACGAGCTGCCCTAAGACGTCTGCATCCTGGCACAGACGTCTGCGCGATGACGTCACTGTCCTGAGCCGTCCACGCCAGGACACAGAAGTCCTGCTGCTTCAGTAAGCAGCTGCAGTGTCGACGGCGGAGGATCCTCCTTGGGAGATCAGAGGTAGGTAAGTATCATCAACTTTTTTTTTTTTAACTCACTTTGGGCATTTTAATTGGGGGTGGGGGTTGTAATACATATAAGAGGTCAATTGGGTACATTGGGAATTTAACAAGATAAGAGGCCATAACCAGAGGCGCACCTCTAATGAGGCGACCGCCTCAGGCGGAACTATCCATCACATTATACTACTATTTCTGGGGGGTGGAATTTTTAATATTTATTTAACGCAAACCAGCCCAGGACAGGCCGCTTTAAAAAAAAACAAAAAAAACAAAGCGGGCTGGCTTACGAGTCTGTATCTCAGCTCAGGCGGCGATACAATGACGTCATAGCGCCTCCTGCACTGAGACGCAGACGTCATATGTGGGGACAAGAAGAGGAGGCAGCAGCTCTATCAAGGGATCGCTATAGGACGCAGAAGACTGTCAGGAACGCCCTTCTGACGGTGGGGAGAGATTGGTGCTGAAACTAACAGCACCGATATCCCCTCCACCGGGGCACATAGCGGGAAAGCCGACAGTGCGCTGAATTTAGTGTATAAAACTGCATATGCATGAGGACTTGAAAGGACATGAAAGGTCCTCTTTAATAGAAAGGGGTTATTAATAGGCATTATTAATACAAGTGGGGCATTTATGTAAGAGGGCATAATGTATACAAGGAGACATAAGAGGGTATAATTAATAATAGGGGAATTGGCCAATATTAATTTTAGGTGGCACTCAGGGCATTATTGATTTAAGGGTTACAGAGGGCATTATTAATTAGGGGGAATTATTCATTGAGGGGCACTATTAAATAAATGGGGCACATAGGAGCATTAGGTTTTTTTTTTTCAATTCAAATATTTTATTGAATTTTTACGAATAAACAACATAAAACAACAGACCAGAAATACAAACAATGCAGACCGGAGCCACCAAAGGGGACCCCAAGACGTCTACAGTCAGCAACGCAACATAAACATTAATTAGAAGAAGATGAGAAAAGAGTGAAGAGGGGAGGGAAGGGAAGGGGAGCAGAGAGAGAAGAGAGAGAAAGAGGAAGAGGAGGGAAAGGAAAAAAAAAAAAAAAGAGGAGGGGTATTGATCAGGCAGAGAGGGTAACGGGGAAGTGAACAGGGTAACATACAATGTGTGGGCCTTGAGGGAGGCCTGGAGGACAACACGTGTCAGGGCCACAGTAGACAGACCTGAAGTTCACTATGTAAGGTCAGGTGTAGAAACAAATACAGTGGTAGGACAAATGCTAACGGTGGGAGACTGCTCAGAGCTCAGACACCAGCGTTCAAGCCCGGGAGGGGGGCACAGAGCCCAGAAGCGTCGATGTGTTAAGTTTCCATTGGCGCTGGAAGGTGATAGGAGAGGACAGGGAGCGCGACAGTGTGACCAGGGCATGGTCCGAGAATGTGATGCTATCTATCTCCGTCAATGACGAGTGAAGATCTTGGTGTCGGGTGAAAAGATAATCGATACAGGAATAACGGTTATGGACTGGGGAATAGTAAGAATAGTCACGATCTGTCGGGTGGAGCAGTCACCAAGAGTCAATGAGTTGGTGGGAGTGCAGGTCTCTCTTAATCCCCCGGAGGAGGAATGACCAGTGGATGAATCAAGAGTGAGATCAAGAACCAAGTTCAGATCACCTTCCGCAAAACCATCCAACAACTCCAGGTAGGAGATAGGAGCATTATTAAATTAAAAAGGCACACAGGGCTATTATTCATTTCCAGGGGATTTTATATCATATATTTTATAATTGGGGTAGCAGCAGAGGACAATGTGAGGACAATTGAGGACAGTTGGGGACAATGTGGTCAGGTGCCTAGAAAAATGAGGAGCCAAAGATGTATGTGTTACAAACTTTACAGTCACAACTGGAAGAAGTGGTCATGGCAGTCCAGATGGAAGAGACGATAAATGTAAACAGTCAGAGATGTCACCTGCAAGTCACAACATTGTTCCTGTACTGTATTTACCTAACTGGTCTTCACAGCCCTGTGTAGAACCACTATCTACCACTATACAGTCACCGTATAGTGATAGTGTTAGTATACCTGAGTTGGGGGCCCACTTGAACGTGTTCGCCCCCCCCCCCTTCCCAGTGCTGAACCTTTAGCTACACCTCTGGGTAGCAGCCAATGTTTTACTCAGTGATCCCCGCTTCTGTTGCATATGGCCTCCATGTCTGACTCCAGGGTATAGACACTGAAGAACACTTCAGCACCCTCTGGAGGAAGAAGCAGAGGCCAGACTGGACAGGAGCAGGGATCAGGGAGTAAAATGGCAGGTGCGGCTCTGGCCAGCAGCATGTATCTGGGGAGTGTGTTGGGTGTGATTTTAGCTTAATTTGCAGCCTGAGTGAAAGGTAGGCACATAATTGAATGGAGTAAATTAACCCCTTGCAGTCACACCCACATCACATGTTAGGATCATACATAGATGACACACATTTCGGCTAAGGCCCCACATCACATTGTGGAAAAACTGCTCTTTTTTTGCAGATTTTGTTATGTTTTTTGAGCCAAAGTTGAGAGTGCCTTGAAAAGAAATGTGAAATATAAAGGAAGTATTTATACTTCTCCCTTCTGTTTAATCTACTCCTGACTTTGGCTCAAAAAAACGCTGCAATAAAAATCTGCAACAAAAAAAACTGTGCATTTCCGCAATGTGGGGCCTCAGCCTTTTACTGCTTTCTTAGGCAGGGTTCACACTACCATTGATGTCCGTTATGAAGGTGTCCATTAAAAAAAAAGCGGACACCTATCATAACGGACACTAACTGATGTTAATGTGTCAGTTTTTTTAACTGAACCAATTAATGGTTCAGTTAAAAAACGGACACATTACCATCAGTTAGTGTCCGTTAGCATCAGTTAATGTCCGTTTTTTAACACTGTCCATTTTTTTTTTGTTTGTTTCTCCTTTCTGAGCATGCACAGGAAAAAAACGGACATAAAATAACGGACAGTAACTAATGGCTATCAGTTACTGTCCGTTATAAGTCCGTTACCCATAGACTTCAATGTTACAAAAATAACGGACACTTGCTGTCCGTCAAGAATCCGTTTTTTTCAAACGGACAAAAAGTCCTGCATGTAGGATTTTTTGTCCGTGAAAAAAAAGCGGACTTCTGACGGATTTGGTGTAAACGGACACAAACCGACACTAACGGACACAATATAAAAACCCATTGAAATGAATGGAAATTTTAACGGATTTCTGACGGTTCAGCTAGTGTCCAATGCGAAAATCTTGTAACGGACAATAGCAATGGACACTACTGACGGTCACCAACGGTAGTGTGAATGCCCCCTTAGCTAATCGCAGATGTGTAAACCCACCAGAGAGTTGGAAACTGTTGACCAGTGCTGACAGATTCTAGGTGACAGCCAGAAGAATTGTGAATGCAGCTTTAGATGTGCTTGCAGTATATAATATGAAGAAAAAGGGCTTTTCCCATGAGCATAACCGTATTTACAGTTGTGCTAAAAAGTTTACATACCCCGGCAGATTTTTTGTTTTTTTGGCCTTTTTACTGAGAATATGAATGATAACACAAAAGCTTTGTCTCTACTCATGGTTAGTGGTTGGTTGAAGCCATTTATTGTCAAACTTCTGTGTTTTCTCTTTTTAAATCATAATGACAACCAGAAACATCAAAATGACCCTGTTCAAAAGTTCACATACCCCACTTCTTAATACCGTGTATTGCCCCTTCTAACATCAATGACAGTTTGAAGTCTTTTGTGATAGTTGTGGATGAGGCTCTTTATTTTCTCAGATGGTAAAACTGCCCATTCTTCTTGGCAAAAAGTCTCCACTTCCTGTAAATTCCTGGGCTGTCTTACATGTATTGCGCGCTTGAGATCTCCCCAGAATGGCTCAATGATATTGAGATCAGGAGACTGAGATGGCCACTCCAGAACCTTCACTTTCTTCTACTGTAGCCAATGACAGGTCAACTTGGCCTTGTGTTTTGGATCATTGTCATGTTGGAACGTCCAAGTATGTCCCTGGCGCAGCTTCCTGGCTGATGAGTGCAAATTTGCCTCCAGTATTTGCTGATAACGTGCTGCATTCATCTTTCCTTCAACTTTGACCAAGTTTCCTGTGCCTTTGAAGCTCACACATCCCCACATCATCAGTGATCCACCTCCATGCCTTACAGTAGGAATGGTGTTCCTTTTATCATAGGCCTTGTTGACATCTCTCCAAATGTCACGTTTATGGTTGTGGCCAAAAAGTTTGATTTTTGTCTCATCACTCCAAATTACCTTGTTCCAGAGGTTTTGAGGCTTGTCTCTGTGCTGTTTGGCGTATTGAAGGTGAGATTCTTTGTGGCATTTGCGCAGTCATGGCTTTCTTCTGGCAACTCGACCATGCAGCCCATTTTTCTTCAAGTGCCTCCTTATTGTGCATCTTGAAACAGCCACACTGATAGTTTTCAGAGAGTCCTGTATTTCAGCTGATGTTATGTGTGGGTTTTCTTTGCATCCCGAACAATTTTCCGTGCAGTTGTGGCCGAAATTTTGGTTTTTCTACCTGACCGTGTTTGGTTTTTACAGAGCCCCTGAGTTTCCATTTGTTAATCACAGTTTGAACACTGCTGACTGGCATTATCAATTCCTTAGATATCTTTTTGTATCCCTTTCCTGTTTTATACAGTTCAACTATCTTTTCCCGTAGATCCATGGACAATTCTTTGCTTTCCCCATGACTCACAATCCAGAAACGTCAGTGGCTGGAGGAAAGATGCAATAGTCTGTCTGGATCCCAGAAACTCACTCAGCTTTTATGCACACACTGATTACAAGCAAACAGGTCACAGGTGAGGATGTTACCTTTAGTAGCCATTCAAACCCCTTTGTGTCAACGTCTGGGCATGTTATCAGGCCAAAATCACCAGGGTATGTGAACTTTTGAACAGGGTCATTTTGATGTTTTTGGTTGTCCTTATGATTTAAAAAGAGAAAACACAGAAGTTTGACAATAAATGGCTTCAACCAACCACTAACCATGAGTGGAGAAAAAGTTTTTGTGTTATCATTCATATTCTCTGAAAAAAGTCCAAAAAAACAAAAAATCTGCCGGGGTATGTAAACTTTTTAGCACAACTGTACATTTGTAGCAATTAAAAGTTGAACATTTCTGCAAATGTAAGTGATGAAAAATTTTGCAGAGTTTTAAAGATTTTCTCTAAACATCTTAGGCTAGGTTCACATCTGCATTGGAGTCTCTGTAGGAGGCTGGGCCGCAGATTCAGCCAAAAATTGTTGGAGAGTAAGTCCTGCTCAGAGGACTTTTTTCTCTGCTGGTTTCAATATAAAAACAGTAGAAACCCAACGGACACCCGGCAGACCCCATTATAGGTCCCCCAGTGGCCTCGAACGACAGAACACCCGGCACAAGTGTGAACCTAGCCTTAGTGGTGACAATCTTTTATTTTGATTGGTTGCCTATGGATACGACTTTTGCAGAAACTTTATATGGTCTGGGACTTGTCAGAAACCCTGCCATGATTTCCAGGGTATCTTATCGTGTACGTACTGTCGCTGCCTGTTAACTCGGCCACAATAAGGAAATGGATTGTGTTGTCATGGCTAATGTAACAGTACAATAAATGTCTGGAGGATCTGAGAACTAAAGACCTGTAACATAAAGGAGTGATCATTTCATTCATACCATTGAAAAACTTTACGGTCAGCCTCTGACCAGCCTAAAATGGCTGATAAATGGTACTGCAAGAGTGAAGAAATCAGGCGATACCTTTTAGAGGCTAACTGAATATATTTGATAGTAAGCTTTGGTGCTGCATTCATTATGGTTTCCCTGTTATCATTGTGACATGAAGGAAACCTGCTTTGACCATTATATCACATCTAACATGCCATACCCATGCAGATTTGCCATTCAGGAGTCGAGAAAAGTTGGATAAGTAACCATGTAGAAATATTGTTAGTTGTAACTTCAAAAAACAAATTGATAAAGCTAGGAAACTTTTAAATAAGACAAGAATTCAGGGATATTTACTAGGAATTTATATGGAATGCTCTCCTTGACATGATGTGGCTGATAACAGAAAACAAAAGCACAACTAAGGGCGTTTACGACAGTCTACAGATTTAGTATTTGATTAATCAAACATTTAGTTTTCTAATCTAAGCTTTCTTATTACTGTAGCAGCCGAGAGTCAGTGGTGGCATCAGCAGGACTGGAGTAGAGTCAGCATGGGTGCAGGCCAGTCAAATACGATGAGGCTGAGATATTTCTGTAAATGTTACAAGGACAGTTTCTACATAAGTTTCAGGTTCTGTGCCAAGGATGGGTGTGGAGCTGCTATAACTATTGTGTAATAAACACACTAGGTGTAATCGGTATTGGCAACAAATCCACTACCCACAAAATGTAACCCTTTGCACATACCAAACATAAGGGCCCAGCCAGTCTGTCATAGGTAGCCCTGTTAATTCACCAATGTGAGCTGATCAGGATCAGTATATTTGAGGACCATGCTCTTTCCACTATGTAATTCCTACATGTTTCTATTTCACTCCTTACATCATGACAGTTCACCCGTCACAGGCAACCATGAACCCATAATAAAGGCACACTTTAGTCCAGAAACACTCTGTGCTGCTCTGATCATTATTGACTTCAGGCATTATACGCTTTACAACATTGAAGAATGAATTTGTATGGGATAACATAACAAACTATGACATCAGGGCAGCTCTTTGCTATTGGGCTGTTTTAATTGCATAGACCCTTTAAGAAATGACTTCCTGTGGAGCATGTGATCATTGCTTTGTCTTTATCTATATTATTCTGAATGATTTCTCTGGCTGTTCCTGAAGTCAACGATCATGTGATGATCATGAGACGTTTTGTGTAATTGTCCAGGATTGTCACCACACGTGCTGTCCTCCAAATACTTGCAGATAGGGATCTCTCTAATGGGAAGGGTCATATGCCTTTGTGATTGCCAGGAAATAAAAGATCATGTGATAGATTAACTAAGGCTAGGTTCACACTAGGGTTCAAGGATTCTGTCCCCCATTCCGCTTAAAATATGTGGAGAGAAAAGTCCTCCAAGCAGGACTTTTCTCTCTGCCGATTTTGGGTGGAAACTGGGCAAAAACCTGGCGGACCCCATTATGATTATTATTATTTTTTTAGTATGGAACGCTTCACGAATTTGTATGTCATCCTTGCGCAGGGGCCATGCTAATCTTCTTTGTATCATTCCAATTTTAGTATATGTGCTGCCAAAGCGAGCACGGCGGACCCCATTATTGTCTATGGGGTCCACAGATTTCTGCGCTTAACCACTTTTTAAGTGATAGGGTTTCTGTTCCTCGATTTTCAGTTTTGGGCTTTATTGTTTGTAATGTTCATAGCTCCAAGAACATTAGCAAAGATTGTGTCAGAAATGGAAGCTCACATCAGGGAGCAGCAAATAAATATATATCCTGTATCTAGATGACTTCCTACTAGTAGGGGAATGTGCAGAATCCCTATGTGGACAGAGTGCTCTAGCCATCCTACTTTCTCTGGGTTGAAATGTGAACCTGAAAAAATACTCACTAATGCTAGGTTTACACTAGTGTTCGGGTTTCAGTCTTTCGGGTCCGCATAGGGACCCGAAAAACAGAAACCCTTTTACCTTAAAAAGCAGTTGCGGAAACCCGTGGACCCCATAGACTATAATGGGGTCCATGATTTTATATGGAAACCAGCAGAGAGAAAAGTCCTCCTTGCAGGACTTTTCTCTCCACCAATTTTATGTGGATTTGGCGGCAGAGTGCTCGAACGCTAGTGTGAACCTAGAGTAACACCGTCCAAAAGCAGAAACTTTCCTGGAATCCAGCTGGACTCTACAGTTCCTTCTTTCCTCCAGAAAGTCTTAACTGTGTCACAAACGGCTCTATTGCTGGAAAATAAAAATCCAAGGGTATCTCTCAAATCAGCTATGTTGGCCTTAAGCCTATTTATAGCAGGCATCCCTGTGGTAGTTTGGGCACAACCCCATACCAGGATGCCCCAGATCGACATCCTACACAGAAGGGACAGTTATAGAAAGTTTTCCACTCCTCAGGGACCATGCAATTTTGAAGAGAACCTAAACAAGAGTCTTCCTTGGTCTCTCAGAGTACAACTGATAGTAACCTCAGATGCCAGCCCATGGGGATAGTGAGGGCATGTGAAAACCCTTCCCTTTTCCAGGGTTGGTGGGATCAGGAGTGATCATTTCATCATTATAAGCCAATATATACACATATATACAATACATATATATACATCATTATAAGCCAATATGACAGCAATAATAGATTATTATTATCAGCCAATACGACAGATATAGCTCACATAAACAGAGGAGGAGATACCAAATGTCCCACTCTCCTGTCTCTCTCAGAGCATTTTTCACCTGGCAAAGAATCTTTCCTCAATTACAGTTTTTTACCTAAAGGGAAAGCAGCAATCAGATAACAGACTACCTTAGCAGGTTCAGGTTGAACCAAGCAGAATGGTATCTGAACAACACAATCTTCAACAAGATGGTGGCCTTGTGGGGAAGGCCATAGATAGACTACTTTATCACTCATTAATACAGGAAAACTCACAAATTCTACTTAAGTCAGAAGCAGGACAATCCCACAGCTATGGATGCACAGACCCAAACCTGGGACTGGAAGCCTCATTGGCTTTTCTGCCCCGTTTGGCACAAAAGTACATGCACACAACCGTGATTGTACGGCACATGGATGACATGCATTTGCCACCTGTACCTCCGCGGCTCCATTCACTTCTATCAGTGAGCTTATTCCACAAAACAGACAGGAATTTTGCCCAATCCTCACTACCGCATACATAGGCCCATGATAATACACCAGCGTGGGTATGTAGCCAAAGAAATGAATGGGTCAGTGTACCGGCTGTGAAAACCACTGCTGGCACACTGACAAAGTACAAGGTAGTGTGCATGGAACCCTACACTGATAAAGAAGTGGCTACTTTATTGATACACTGGAAGCCAGGTACGTCAAGGATATAGCTTAGAACCTGCAATGCGTTCCTGAAGTATGTGGGCTCTTTTGATGATTCTATTCCCTCTCTAAGCATGTCACAGGTGTTAGACTCCAGGAGGGGTTACATAAATTCCACATTTCAGCCCTTAGCGCCATTACCCTGGTTAAACTAGCCAAAGGTCCATGGGTCATTAGGTATGTCAAAGCAGTGTCTAGATGCACTGAGTTTTCAACTCCTCACCCTCCTAATTGGGATCTTAAAGGGGTTTCCGAGGGATTGGTTTTTGTAGATGATTGACTCGGAGGTTCTGGCCATTTCATGACCCCTGGGTCATGTTACCTGAAGCCACATTCAGCCTTATGGGTCGCTCAGCCCCCTGGGTCATTGTTTGTGCTTTATGTTATGGTAGTGCTTCTTAATTCTCTTAAATTAAGTTTAGTAAGTTTGACACTGAAGGCCAAGAGGAGGTCTGAAAAATGTATGGGTTTCCGGTTTTTAGAAGCAGATCCTCCAATCTGTGAGTGATGTTGTGGGATCGAGAAAATCAAATTACCAGTAAGTGTAAATATAAATTTTTGCCATTCTTGAAGTCCTATAGAAAGCCTATAAGAAAACAGCTGAAAAAAAGGTGTACCCAGAACATACTATGTTTTTGAATAAAAAAAATGTCAAAAACATACAAAAACAATGTATGTGGACTTTTCAATAATTTGCTATAGGCTAAAATTAACACCTAGTCACAGATTTTTTTTTTTTTTTTTTTTACCTAAAAAGTGATGTTAAAAACTTCAACAAATAGTTAGAATAAACATTGCAAAATCCAGCTTGTACAGGGGAAAGAGGTGGGGGCAGGGGCGTAACTATCGGGGTAGCAGTGGTAGCGGCTGCCACAGGGCCCGGAACATTACGGGGCCCGGAGCCCTGTGGCAGTTGCTACCGCGAACGCCACAAACACTGCTATCGTTATACTCTGGGGTCTTTTGAGACCCCGGAGTATAATGATCGGGGGCCCAGGGGAGGTGAGCGAACATAAAAAACACTGTAACTCACCTCTCTGCCGCTCCGCAGACTTCGGGCCTGTTTGGTGACGTCCCAGACGTCAGCCGACGTCAGTATGCGTCGCGACGCCGGCCTGGATCGCGCGAGATCCGGTCCAACATTGAAGATGGCCGAAGTAGCGCACGGGAGTGCACCGGAGCGAGGAAGAGGTAAGTTGCAGTGTTTTCTATGTTTGTATCCTCCCCTGGGTCTCCGATCATTATACTCTGGGGTCTGAAAAAACCCCAGAGTATAATAATCGTTCATGGGTGGTCCACAATGGGGCATAATACTGTGTGCAGGCGCCACTATGGGGCAAACTACTGTGTGCAGGGGCTACTATGGGGCAAACTACTGTGTGCAGGCGCCACTATGGGGCAAACTACTGTGTGCAGGGGCCACTATGGGGCAAACTACTGTGTGTCAGGGCCACTATGGGGCAAACTACTGTGTGCTGGGGCCACTATGGGGCAAACTACTGTGTGCAGGGGCCACTATGGGGCATAATATTGTGTGCAGGGGCCACTATGCTGCATAATACCGTGTCCAGGGGCCACTATGGGGCATAATACCGTGTGCAGGGGCCACTATGGGGCATAATACCGTGTGCAGGAGCCACTATCGGACATAATACTGTGTGCAGAGGCCATTATGGGACATAATACTGTGTGCAGGGGCCACTATGGGGCATAATACTGTGCGCAGGAATGTGGTTTGTGTGTGGGGGGGGGGTTGGGGGCGGCGGTTTGGGGGGGGACCCCATGTCAAATGTTTGCCTTGGGGCCCAGCCATTCCTAGTTACGCCACTGGGTGGGGGTATTGTCCCTGGCATATAAAAGTGTAGGCACTCCAGCATTAGTATGGATTCAGTATGGCACCACATAGAGTTGCTATGGTTCAAATTTACCAAGCTGCAAGCGATCAGTGTCGGCATATTCTCTCCCATTGATAGTGGTACTAGGGGAGACTTCCCCCCAGAGAATGGTGTTGTGCTTGAGATTTTTAGATCGCCGTAAACTTTCAATAGTTGTTCATTCAGGCAAAATCAGTTTGTCCATGCAGTTGGGATCAGGCCTTACTTCCCATGATCTGTCCGGAGAGAGCTGGAACTAATTTATACACAAAACATTCAGTAGTTGGCTAGTCCCTAAAAATTGTCAGGTTCAGTTGACTCTGCTCTTATATGTATGGGCATGTTTAGAGTAAGCTGACACCAGGTAAAAGCAGAGATATCTCCAGGAAATGCCTTATGTGATCTTTGGACTTCAGTGTCAATAATAAACCAAACTCCTAACCCACAGAGTTTATAATCTAATGATTTAAAGGGCCTGATCAGTTTTTCATAAATAGAGTTTAAAGTGTAACTTTTTTTTTTTTTTCACTTTATTTTGCCATTGTGTCAAGAGGTATTTAGTGAACAATTTTGTAATATACTTAATAAACCTTTCTAACCTTCTTTTAATAGAAAACCGGCTTTAAATTTCCTAACTTAGGCTAGATTCACACTTAAAACTCTGTCCGTGGGTTCGTCGGATTTACCAACCTGAACATCATGCTTGGGAGAGGGACTCCTAGCATCATAGATAACTATAATGCTAGGAGTCCCTCTCCCAGCATGATGTTCAGGCTGGTAAATCCGGGGATAACATAGGGGTGAAACTCAGTCATGTGGATCTAACCTCAGCATTGCCAGGGAGAGTCTGTCCCATACACATGTACTCAATGCTTTATGTAGAGCTGTAGCATTTGCCAAAGGGGGGAATGGTCACTTCAACTGGCTGTATCTCCGGCTTTATACAACCTAGAAAAAAAAAACTCTGTTTTCTCATGCTGCCAAGATTGCAGCTCTAGCTATAATACAAATGGAGATATCACTAGTTAAAAACACAGTCGGAAATGTGATTTTTATATGCAGCATGAACTGCTGCATATAAAGCCCTGGCAGTGTTTTTAACTAATGATATCAGGTTATTTTTAGCCAATACTGCTGTCAATCTCAGCTTTCATACCAGAACCATTTCTAGGTGGTATAAAACCGGAGATACAGCCATTTTAAGTGACCTTCACCCCCTTTGGCAAATGCTACAGCTCTATATTAAGGGCAATACAAATGTGTATGGATTTCCCTGGTAGCAGCTCAGTCAGAGGGTTGCTAGGGAGAAATATAGAGCCTGTTTTCTATTCAAAAGAAGTTAGATAGGTTAATTAAGTATATTACAAAAACATTCACCAAACAACTCCTAACACAATAGCAAAGAAAATAAAATAACATGGGGGTTTACACTTTAATCATTGTATTGCAAACAGTTCTGTAATCTGAAACGTGTGTTTCAATTGCTCGCCATTTTGAAGATCTCAGCTGACCGAAACCATGTACAGATCTAATATGTGTCACAGCTGTTATGTAGTATTGTATCTGTCAGGCAGATACATTGTAGCAAAGGTTAAAGAGTGTATTGTTGACATTTTTTAGTTTACTGATGTTATGCTGTACATGCAATAGCACCTTTGGGATTATACAGGTTTTTAGCCTCAGGATGCAAACTAGTATATTTCCCTTTACTGACAGCAAGCAGAGATTATGAAAAATATTGCATTATGCATTTGCTCATAATGCAGTCCCCTGACATAAAAAGGCTCTAAAGTGCAAAACTGTTGTCTCTTCCACTTGCCAGTGAGTACTGTGCCCAGGCTGCAGGTATCCAGGTAATGACGCTTGCACTTGTCTGTGGCTTTTTCCCAAAGGCTCACAGGAGAGGAGAGGAAGGGGGGGGGGGGAATAAACAGAACAAACAAAGACCTGGATTTAGCCGTTTGCACGTGAAATGTTCATAAATCTGACCAGTACCCAATAACCATCCAACCAGAATCAGGGAATCCCAAAAAGGGTTGGATTGTTATAGGGATATTATACATTTTAGCTGGTGCCACCTGTTGTTGGCACAGCTCTGAGCACTACACATGATGTTTCTTTACCCACTGACCCATCTAGTCACTGACCATTGACCAGGACTGACGCTTACTACCTCTGTGCTGTCAGGAATCTGGTACTTACAATCTCCAGCATCATGAGGATCCCGGGGATGGACCTTAAGAAGGTGATGTCTGGTTTAGGGAAAAATCCTCCCCCACTGGAGGCCTCCGGGGTGCTGGTCTGGGTGCTGACTTTGGCAGGGAATTCGGCCATGGTGCTAGTGTGGTGTTTCTGGCGTGCTTGCAATGACTGTCACATAGGATTCGCTTTGCTAGGTGTGTTCTTGCAGTGAGCAGGATGGGGCAGGTCTGCGGAGGGCGATTAGCACACACTGGGATTTGCCTTTCGTTCCCTCTCCTGTCAAGCAAAGGGTTTCCTACCTACGCCCCAGATACCAAGATGCAGGGGGCGGGCACAGGCAGGTTAAATAGTAATAGGATCCTTGTACCGAACACACGGGGCAAAGTCTGGCACAATACAGTACACAATACAGTCTCACCTGTGCTCGCTGCAGCGCGAAAATGCTCTGTGATGCTTAACTCTCCGCCTGCCAGACTACTACACTGGAAAGAAAAAAAAGGAATGTTTTATTGTTAAAATAAATGACATTGCATTATGGAGGGTGTAGTGCTGTGTGGTATCTTCAGACTGTACCATACAGGCTTAGATACACTGGCTCAGCAGACAGTATCACACCTACTAGTCTTAGATGCACTGCACTGCAGATAGTGTCGCATATATTAGATTTGGATACATCTAAACATCCCATGTGGTAGGCTTAGATACACTGGCTCAGCAGACAGTATCACTCATGATAGACTTAAGTACAAAGGATCAGCAGCACAGAATGACACAACTGACTTATATACACTGTCCGTGGGAAGTTTCCGCTGATATAGTTCCAAGGTGATAGTGTGGCATCCCAGAGCTGGCTATGGCTGGGCTGAGGGTGATCTCTGTGCATTGTATTATTTCCTGTTGCTTCATAGCCTGTGTGACATAGCAGGGGGTCCTGAGTCTCACACAACACAGCGCCACCTAGTGAGCCTCACACATGCATTACACCTCACATAGGATTGAATAGTAACCAAATGTCCAATGGGAGGACATCGCCTGGGAAAAGGGGAGGAGTCAGCTGATCACTGGGTCCCCATGGTAACACCCCTGCAGGAAGGTCCTGCGTGTGAGGAGTTAGAAGTGTGGAGTGTTAGGAGGAGGAGGTGAGGAGATAAGTGTGATGTCCTGTGAAGAAAGCAGTGAGTTTAGTGCAGGAATCTCAAGTCCTAGACAGGCCCAGGAAGGTTGGAGAGCTGACATACTCCAGCTATTCAGAAGATCCTGTCCCCTGTCTGCCTAGCCATCGCCCTGAAGGAAGTCAAGCATCATTATCTTGTCAGCATGAGACTGTGGAGAGAACATTCTGGAACACGTGCTCCATAGCCAGTATCACAGGATCCAGGGGCCAAGGCCAGACCTGTGGAATATCCTGCCCCCCTGACTATTGCACCCCGAAACTCTGAGCTATCAGGACCACATAACGTGAGTGGGGAATATTATGTGCTAGTATCATGGTGGGCATCCTCCTATGAGCCAAATAGGAGCCCAGACGCACCTTAGGGCTGTAACACTGAAGTATAAGGGGCTAGGAACACCTTTCATCAAGTCTACCCTGCACCCCAGGACTTTGCTGTGTCACCAGGCGTACCCCGTTGTTTTGTATTGAAGAAACTGTTTAAGCATTTGTGCCTCCACACCCATGGAAGTAAAAGTTCAACTTTACAACCGTTTCTGTGTCTGACTCTGCACCGACAACATCAGGGCGCCCCAAACACCACCAGTCGGCACAGTATAGGGGAAGCGCCCCGGGGGAACAATCACCACCAACATTTGTGCAGCCCCCTCATCACCGGTACCAGTGGTGGTAACGTGGGACAGCACCAGCGCTGCGCCCTCGTGCCCAGAGACCGTGACAAGTCTGCGCTGTTTGCACCCCGCAATCCCAACTGCAGCGTTACCTTCCATCTGGTCACCGCAAGAAAAACTGGCGTCACGAACAGGATACGGGTGTGTGCCATTTTGAGAAAGTCGCCACGAAAAGTGCGCCAAATTGTCTCCAGAGCATCGGTCTTTATTGTGGACTTTGCTAAGATCAAGTTTATTCCCTGAGAGTGCTTGCAACAAAGAGGGGGAGCCCTATACCCCTGAAGTAAGCCCTAAAGACTGTCCTCTCAGTGTGTTACAGCCCTGGAAGAGTTAAAACGCCCAGGACTTGTTTGCTGCGCCACATCGCTGTGTAAGAACGCCCACAAAGGGTTAACTGTACCTTGCAAAAGTGCGGGAGATTTTTGGCACTGCCCATGAGGCCAGGAGACCCATCTGCCGCCATCTTAGGAGAGCCCAGAATGCTGAGCGCAATGCTCCAGCGCACCCATACAAGAAAGTGAAAGGCGAACGTGCCGGCGCCATTTCTGACTCTCCGGTGCCGCATCACCGTCCCTGCTGTGCACCGCTGATCTCTGGTCCACGCTGCAGTTGCTGTCAGTGAGTACTGTGCCTCCCTTTCCTTGTCTTCAGTCCTCCCACGGCCCCAGCGAGTGTTTTCCGTGTCCGTGGGGAGTGCCACCATTAAAGAGGGGGAGCACACCGTCAGCCTGCATCACAGTGACTCTGTTAATAGCTACAGCATTCTTAAAGGGACAGCATTCCAAGTTGTAGTCTCCATTCCCTGCCAGCAAGCAATTGAGTTTCTTAAAGAGACGGCGACCTAATTTCAGTCATACCTGCAAACAACATGACTGAGCAAAGTGACATTGTGCCATCTGTTTCTAGTGATCCAGCAGTGCCCATGGCGAGCAGCCTACCATTCTCCATGCCATTTTACCCTGGCGCACCATGGCTGCCGCGCTACAAAGGGGAGGCGCATACCCTCAGGGACTTTCGTGAGAAGATGCTGTCTCTCTTCCAGTTCTATCCTCTGAATACAGAACAGCAGATACAGATCCTGCTGGGCCAGCTTGAGGGTGCTGCAGCTAGGGAGGTCAAATCCTGGCCTGCCTCTGACAAAAGAACCCCTGGGCAAATTCTGGACAAACTCCAGGTGAACTTTGACGTGCGATCTGTCTCCGAGGTAAAGATGTACTTCTTTTCCAGACGACAACTACCTGGTGAGACCCTGCGGGACTATGCTTTATCCCTCCAAGAGGCGTTCAGAGCTGTGGTGCAAGTGGATCCACGTGAAAATGTGGACTCTGATAAAATCTTGCTTGACCGCTTCATAGAAGGGGCGGGTACCACATTGCTCCAGAGTCAGTTGCGAATGCTTGCTGCACAACATCCCAGCATCACATTTGCTGACTTCAAGGCCCTTGCCATCCAGGTCTTGGGACAGGAGCAGCCCCAGCCGAGCCCAGTCATCTGTGCTCCCTCACCTGGACCCTCAACAAGCATTGCTCCAGTTGTCCTGCCACTACCTCTGGGTACCTCACCTGCTGCCCAAACTGCGCAGACTACACCAGCAGACTCCAGAGATGACCTTCTGGCCCGAGTGGATCATCTGACCCGTGCCATGGAACAGATCACCGTCCGTCTAGATCGTCTGACCCAGCCGTCTTCATCGTCCAGTGATCCTTTGCGAAGTCTCAACATCTCACCTGAGTCGCCGCCCAGACGTCCGTCTTCAGTGAAACCTCCGCAGAGTGAGAGGCCATACTGTAGCTATTGCCATAGATATGGACACACCAGGCCTCAGTGTTTTCAGTTAAACGGGCCACCCCCGAGGCAGCGGGCCGCCCCTCGGGAGGAAAGAAGAAGGGCCCAGGTGAATCTTCAGTGCCATTGTCACGCTTCGTCTCAGCCTGCCCACACATCACAATCCGGGTGAACGGCGTCCCTCTGACAGCGTTGGTGGACACTGGATCTCAGGTAACAACCCTGCGCAAGCAGGTGTTCCTTGAACATTGGGACTTAGATGTGTTGAATAGAACACCTGACACATGGATAAATCTGTGTGCCAGCAATGGACAGCCCATACTACAGCAGGGTTATTGGGAACCCACTATCCAGATTGGGGACTTGAAACTGCCTAGACAGGGTGTAATTGTCACTGATGTAGAGGATGATAGGTTTGCAGTTGTAATATTAGGCATGAATGTTTTACGCCATTGCTTTGCAGAAGTGTTGGATGCCTTGCATGCCTCTCTCCTTACAGCTTCTCCCAGTGACCAGCAGACCATTCAGCGGGCCATTCGTGTACTCAATGCCCAGCACAAGTTCGCCAACAAACAAGGTGAAATTGGTCGAGTCCGGATCCAAAATACCCGTCCAGTAACCCTACAGCCTGGAACAGAAACTATGGTGTGGTGCCGTGCCCGTCCAGGCATAGAAAATCAGGACTACGAGGCCTTGCTACAACCCATACAGGTAGATGGCCAACCACTTGTCATGGCTGCCCGCAGCCTTGTCACAGTTTCCAATGGACGTGTTCCTGTCCGCTTAGTCAACTTGGGCGATGCTCCCGTGAACCTCCACAAGTTCCACTCTGTGGCCCTGCTACACCGGTTAGCACCAGAAGACATTCTCTCTGGTGATTCTACCGCCACACAGCGTTCCACCCAAGCTGCTGAGAACATTCAGAATGGAGCCACGAAGTCCTGGTGGGATGAATTGAACGTGGGAGACGCCAATACCCCTATAGAGCATATCAATGGGGTTCGCAATGTGGCCAAGCGTTACCAACAGGCATTCAGCAAACACCCATTGGACTTTGGTAAGACCACGACCATACAACATCGCATTCTGACTGGCGACCACCATCCAATCAAGGAGCGTCACCGTCCAATACCACCAGCGATGTACCAACCGGTGAAAAAGATGATCCAAGAGATGCGAGATGCTGATGTCATCCGGGAGAGTAACAGCCCCTGGGCAGCCCCGCTAGTCCTTGTCAAGAAGAAAGACGGAACCCTACGATTTTGTGTGGACTATCGTAAACTCAACAATGTCACGCACAAAGACGCATACCCATTGCCACGGATTGAGGAATCTCTAACGGCTTTGGGATCAGCTACCTGTTTCTCGACCCTGGACTTAACCAGTGGATACTGGCAAGTCCCTATGGCGCCTGAAGATCGTGAAAAGACTGCGTTTACGACCCCGATGGGGCTCTTTGAATTCAATAGTATGCCATTTGGGCTATGTAATGCCCCAGCCACATTCCAACGGCTTATGGAGAGGTGCCTCGGCCATGAGAATTTCCAGAGTGTGCTACTGTACCTGGACGATGTTATTGTATTCTCCCGGACATACCAAGAACACCTTCGTCACCTGTCCGAGGTATTCAAGGTACTTATACAGCACGGCCTAAAGGTGAAGCCCTCCAAGTGCTACCTGTTGAAATCCCAAGTTCACTACCTTGGGCATGTCGTGAGCGCACAAGGCGTCCAACCTGATCCTGAAAAGATCACTGCAGTCCAGAACTGGCGAAGACCAACTACCGTCAAAGAAGTCCGAAGCTTCCTTGGATTCGCAGGTTACTACCGGCGTTTCATACCACACTTCGCCCAAGTAGCCGAGCCTCTGAACGAGTTGTTGCGCGGTTGTCCCAGAGAAAACTACAACCGAAAGCTTCCGGTAGACTGGACAGCGCGTCAAGAGGAAGCCTTTCAAGCGCTTAAAGCACTTCTGACGCAACCACCAATTCTAGCCTATCCCGACTACAGTCAGCCATTCCGCTTGTACACAGATGCAAGTCACCAAGGTTTGGGTGCAGTGTTGTCCCAGGTTCAGGACAACAAAGAGCGAGTCATCGCCTACGCCAGCAGGAGTCTGAGAGGCGCGGAGAAGAACGACCAGAACTATAGTTCTTTCAAACTTGAACTTCTGGCGCTTGTCTGGGCCGTGACAGAGAAGTTTAAAGACTACCTGGCTGCCACACCCTTTACCGTGTACACAGATAACAATCCGTTGGCGCATCTGGACACTGCTCGACTGGGAGCCCTTGAACAACGGTGGGCCTCAAGACTCGCGAATTACAAGTTCTCTGTCAAGTATCGCAGTGGCAAGTCCAACGCTAACGCTGATGCACTCTCAAGGTTGCCTGTGGGAGAAGAACCACCCCGAGAAGACATCTGGGAAGAGGTGGAGATGCCACCATTCTACAACAAGTTTGCCCAACAGTTTGCTATTGGTGTTCCTTTAGAAGGAGAATCTCTGGCGAAAACAGCTGCCGAATCCCTCCAGGAGCCATCTCTGTGGAAAACGTTCCAAGAAGAGAGCAGAGTTTTAGGAGAATTGTCAGATTTCCTGCTTACAGGAAGAATACCAACCCGTGTAAAGAGAGGTCTTCATGACGTGGAATTAAAACGCCTTTGGCGACAGAGGAAGCGCCTGTTTGTCCAACGAGGCCTTCTACTTAGAAACACTCTTGATCCTGTCACAGGTGAAAGGCTTCATCAGATCGTCGTACCAAGAAGAGACGCACAGATGATACTTGAGGCGTATCATGACAGATCCGGTCACTTCGGGGTACAAAAGACCGAAGCTACCATCCGTTGTCGCTTCTATTGGGTTGGGATGAGGAGTGACATTGAGAGTTGGTGCCGAGAGTGTCCCGCCTGTAGTATCACCAAGGAAGGTCGAAGAGATCAGAAGGCCCCTCTACATCCAATTAAGACTCAAAAGCCGTGTGAAATTGTTGCTCTGGACCATGTGAAGTTGGGTCCCACACGTTCCGGCTACAGCTACGCTCTGACAATGGTGGATCATTACTCCAAGTTCCTTGTCATCGTGCCTGTCAGAGATCTTACAGCAAGAACTACGGCTGAGACCTTCTACGCAGAGTTTGTCCGCCATTACGGTTGTCCTGAGCATATCCTTACCGACCGTGGATCGGCGTTTGAATCCCAATTGTTCTGTGAGCTGTGTCAGTTCCAAGACTGCAAGAAGTTGCGAACCACAGCGTATCACCCTCAAGGGAATGGTATGTGCGAGAAGGCAAATCAAGTGATCATCGGCATGCTAAGAACAGCCGCAGTTACACCTGGTGTTGAGTGGCCTGAGCGTATCAAGGACTTGGCCTATATTTACAACAACACACCCCAAACATCTACGGGATACGCACCATTTTATCTAATGTTTGGAAGACAAGGTCAACTTCCTTCAGACTTAACCCTTGGTGTGAAGGTCCCTGACATCATCAATCCACTACCCATAACAGACTGGGTTGTTGAACACCGCCGACGTATGGAGGAAGCTAAAGAGATAGTTGAAACGCGCATGGATGAGGTTCGTAGGAGACAACAGGAGGATTACAACCGTCACGCCCATGCAGCGCCCCTGAAAGTTGGCGACCGTGTATGGTTAAGGAATAACCATCGGAATGGGAAATTGGATCCATTCTGGGAGAAAGAACCATACAGTGTCATCTCCATACCATATCCTGAATCCGACGTGTATGAGATCTCTAAACCTGGGAGACAGCCCCAAGTAGTACACCGAAACCGTCTGAAGCTGTGCCTTAAAGAAGGACTACCCACAGAGGTGCCCCCAGCTGAGACAACGAGTACAGAGATCTGGTCACCTTCTGAAGCGAAAGAGAGACCCCCAACGTTAACTGAGCTTATGTGGGCGCCTAAACTACTACCATTTAGCTGTTATCCACCAATTGCTCTAGTGCAAGAGAACCCTTCGACAGATGATTTAATTGATTTCAGTGACTCTGTTCCTGATTCAAATCTCGTTCCACTTAGGCGTTCTGAGCGTACCACAAAAGGCATACCTCCAACACGCTATAGTGATGCCATGGCTGTCCTTGGGTAAAAGAGGTTAACTGTCTCTGCTCCTGTATATATGTTATTCCTGCTCTGATTACATTAATGTTTTTCCTGTGTGTATATACAGTATATATATAATATCTTGCCATGTAATATAGTATTTACATTTATATGCAACAATCCAAGCCATAGTGCCTGGCTCACCGAGCCAAGGAAGTTCTGTTACCCCATTGCGGTATGGACATTCGTGCTAGAGTGCCTACTCTTCCTTACAGAAAGGACTGTTTATTGTTTCTCAGAGAGACTCTCATGATAATGGACACTCACAAAATTTGTGCCAGAGAGCCTCTGGACCCATTTGCACTACTGTCGTTTCTATATGGACTGTCTGATGGTACCGCCAAAAGGTTCCATAAGTCTACGTTTAATTATCTCTCCGTTACCCTTCAGACTTCTCATGGACATTCCAGGACTATGCCGGGAGGTCTTACCTCAAGTTTCTAAGTATTATATTTTTCTAAACTGTTAGTGACATTTGCACTTTGTTCGTATTTATTAACGTTATGTTACATTTCTCACCTTCACCCCAGCCCGTCGCCGAGGTCGGCTCAGTGAAAGAGGGGGAGTATGTGGCATCCCAGAGCTGGCTATGGCTGGGCTGAGGGTGATCTCTGTGCATTGTATTATTTCCTGTTGCTTCATAGCCTGTGTGACATAGCAGGGGGTCCTGAGTCTCACACAACACAGCGCCACCTAGTGAGCCTCACACATGCATTACACCTCACATAGGATTGAATAGTAACCAAATGTCCAATGGGAGGACATCGCCTGGGAAAAGGGGAGGAGTCAGCTGATCACTGGGTCCCCATGGTAACACCCCTGCAGGAAGGTCCTGCGTGTGAGGAGTTAGAAGTGTGGAGTGTTAGGAGGAGGAGGTGAGGAGATAAGTGTGATGTCCTGTGAAGAAAGCAGTGAGTTTAGTGCAGGAATCTCAAGTCCTAGACAGGCCCAGGAAGGTTGGAGAGCTGACATACTCCAGCTATTCAGAAGATCCTGTCCCCTGTCTGCCTAGCCATCGCCCTGAAGGAAGTCAAGCATCATTATCTTGTCAGCATGAGACTGTGGAGAGAACATTCTGGAACACGTGCTCCATAGCCAGTATCACAGGATCCAGGGGCCAAGGCCAGACCTGTGGAATATCCTGCCCCCCTGACTATTGCACCCCGAAACTCTGAGCTATCAGGACCACATAACGTGAGTGGGGAATATTATGTGCTAGTATCATGGTGGGCATCCTCCTATGAGCCAAATAGGAGCCCAGACGCACCTTAGGGCTGTAACACTGAAGTATAAGGGGCTAGGAACACCTTTCATCAAGTCTACCCTGCACCCCAGGACTTTGCTGTGTCACCAGGCGTACCCCGTTGTTTTGTATTGAAGAAACTGTTTAAGCATTTGTGCCTCCACACCCATGGAAGTAAAAGTTCAACTTTACAACCGTTCCTGTGTCTGACTCTGCACCGACAACATCAGGGCGCCCCAAACACCACCAGTCGGCACAGTATAGAGGAAGCGCCCCCGGGGGAACAATCACCACCAACATTTGTGCAGCCCCCTCATCACCGGTACCAGTGGTGGTAACGTGGGACAGCACCAGCGCTGCGCCCTCGTGCCCAGAGACCGTGACAAGTCTGCGCTGTTTGCACCCCGCAATCCCAACTGCAGCGTTACCTTCCATCTGGTCACCGCAATAGATCTTGTCTTTGTTGTGTACATATATATGAATATTTGCGCTGTAGATGGCGGTTTATTGCTTGCATAGATCTTTTTGACATTCTATTATCTCTTCTTCTCAGTGTTGTGTTGCACATTTCTAGTACAGTGTTCACATCCACACCCCAATGATTCATACATCACCTTCTTGAAATGTTTACACAGAAGGTATAGGTGGTTGCTTTCTAAATAATATAATTTTTATGTACAGTACAGACCAAAAGTTTGGACACACCTTCTCATTCCAAGAGTTTTCTGTATTTTCATGACTATAAAAATTGTAGATTCACACTGAAGGCATCAAAACTATGAATTAACACATGTGGAATTATATACTTAACAAAAAAGTGTGAAACAACTGAAAATATGTCTTATATTCTAGGTTCTTCAAAGTAGCCACCTTTTGCTTTGATTACTGCTTTGCACACTCTTCGCATTCTCTTGATGAGCTTCAAGAGGTAGTCACCTGAAATGGTTTTCACTTCACAGGTGTGCCCTGTCAGGTTTAATAAGTGGGATTTCTTGCCTTATAAATGGGGTTGGGACCATCAGTTGTGTTGTTCAGAAGTCAGGTGGATACACAGCTGATAGTCCTACTGAATGGAGTGTTAGAATTTGTATTATGGCAAGAAAAAAGCAGCTAAGTAAAGAAAAACGAGTGGCCATCATTACTTTAAGAAATGAAGGTCTGTCAGTCCGAAAAATTGGGAAAACTTTGAAAGTGGCCCCAAGTGCAGTGGCCAAAACCATCAAGCACTACAAAGAAACTGGCTCACATGAGGACCGCCCCAGGAAAGGAAGACCAAGAGTCACCTCTGCTGTGGAGGATAAGTTCATCCGAGTCACCAGCCTCAGAAATCGCAGGTTAACAGCAGCTCAGATTAGAGACCAGATCAATGCCACACAGAGTTCTAGCAGCAGACACATCTCTACAACAACTGTTAAGAGGAGACTGTGTGCAGCAGGCCTTCATGGTAAAATAGCTGCTAGGAAACCACTGCTAAGGATAGGCAACAAGCAGAAGAGACTTGTTTGGGCTAAAGAACACAAGGAATGGACATTAGACCTGTGGAAATCTGTGCTTTGGTCTGATGAGTCCAAATTTGAGATCTTTGGTTCCAACCACCGTGTCTTTGTGCGACGCAGAAAAGGTGAACGAATGGACTCTACATGCCTGGTTCCCACTGTGAGGCATGGAGGAGGAGGTGTGATGGTGTGGGGGTGCTTTGCTGGTGACACTGTTGGGGATTTATTCAAAATTGAAGGAATACTGAACCAGCATGGTTACCACAGCATCTTGCAGCGGCATGCTATTCCATCCGGTTTGCGTTTAGTTGGACCATCATTTATTTTTCAACAGGACAATGACCCCAAACACACCTCCAGACTGTGTAAGGGCTATTTGACCAAGAAGGAGAATGATGGGGTGCTACGCCAGATGACCTGGCCTCCACAGTCACCAGACCTGAACCCAATCGAGATGGTTTGGGGTGAGCTGGACTGCAGAGTGAAGGCAAAAGGGCCAACAAGTGCTAAGCATCTCTGGGAACTCCTTCAAGACTGTTGGAAGACCATTTCAGGTGACTACCTCTTGAAGCTCATCAAGAGAATGCCAAGAGTGTGCAAAGCAGTAATCAAAGCAAAAGGTGGCTACTTTGAAGAACCTAGAATATAAGACATATTTTCAGTTGTTTCACACTTTTTTGTTAAGTATATAATTCCACATGTGTTAATTCATAGTTTTGATGCCTTCAGTGTGAATCTACAATTTTTATAGTCATGAAAATACAGAAAACTCTTGGAATGAGAAGGTGTGTCCAAACTTTTGGTCTGTACTGTATATAGGGCCAGCATATTCCACCGTGAATTACACATCAAAGGGTTCCTGTACAAACAAAATCAGACATTACAGAGTAACAAACTAAACAATATCTCAAACCTTGCTTGTATAAGGAGATGGGGTAAATAAAAAAAAAAATCACATGCAGCAACCAGAAATGGTTGTCAAGGGTGCACCACCTAGGAAATGGCTAAATATCTGACTTGGACATAGGACATGTACAGGTGCATCTAAATAAATTAGAATATTTTTGAAATGTTCATTCATTTCAGTAATACAATTCATAATCAGCGTCTTCCATGATTGTGTGTCCTACTTAACCAGACTGAGAGACCATTTAAAAGCTTAGAAAACCTTGACAGGTGACAATTTACAATACTGAACTTTTTTACAATATTCTAATTTTCTTAGATTTTGGCTTTCATTACCTGTAATCCATAATCAACATTTACAGAAATAAAACACTTGAAATAGAACACTCTGTGTGTAAAGAATCTAGAAAATATAGGAGGTCACTTTTTTAATTTAATTACTGAAAGAAATAAACGTTTCAAAGATATTCTAATTTATTGAGATGCACCTGTATATATGTGACAGTATTAGGGTGATTTCACGCTAACATTTAATGTCCATTGTCCTGATATACCAAAAGATCAGAACAATGGACAATGGGGGAATTAATCAAGTCTGGCTATTGCTGTTCCCTACGTCAGTGGAGGCTGTGCTTAATTCAGGACACACGCCTTGTCATGAATTAGGCGCATCCTGTATGAGTCCATGCATCTCGAAAGCGGGAATAGGTTTAAATAATGGTTTATTGGGTTTACAAAAGAGAAAAACAGACATTAAATACAATAAGGGAAAAGAAAAGCTTCCCTGGCAATAGGGAACTGTACAGAAGTAAAGAGAATAGAGAAATGAATGCAGGTATAGGGAAGGGGAAAATCTCAAATCTTAATCAAAACACAAAAGAGGCCTCAACGAGGAAACAGGCCCTTTCCCTGGGTAGAGGGGCATGTCTATACCACGTGAGTCAGGTCCGTGCCTGGTTGGTTGCATGTGAAGCAGGCAAGCAAGCACCCAGTTTAGCCGGAGAATTAAAGCCATAGATCGCACTTTGGAGGAATTTAAAATGAGTCTCTCGCCACTTCTCAGTAATCCACAGATGACAAAGTCAGGCCCAACCCTCCATGATCAGAGATGGTAACTCTGGGTCATGGGCCCATTTGGAGAATAGTGTGTTTCGTATCGGGTCACTTGAGTTCTCCCACAGATGAGAGTACAAAAATAACAATAATGAGTGGATCTCTAATTGTCGCACCAGCACGTCAAATGGCTGTTGTCTGAGTTCTTTAGAGATCTCTCAGATGAGACAGCAAGAAACACCTCACTTGAGTATAGCAGAAAAAATGTTGCCTTGATAAATGTTCCCTGAATTCATTATAGGTGAGATACCTGGGCTCCTTAGGGTACAGCATGTGTGACACGCGTGCAGTCCGGCACTCCCTCAACTTCCCAAACATCTCACTCTCCACGCCAGGTGTAGATTGTGGGTAGCCCCAGAGAGGCATATAGAGTTGGTATAGCAAGCGATAAGTGTCCCTGCTGAGTCGCCAAGCAACTACGGTGTCCCTTAGTAAAGTACTAGAGTTTAGAGGATGGGGTATGTTAGTGAGACGGTTATGCAGAAGAGTCTGATCGAGTCTACAGGTGAACCAAACTTGACTAAAGTGCCAGGTTGGAATAGTGAGAGGAGTTGTTTAGCCAATCCAAACCAAGCTAGCTAAATTGTACGTTCTAATGTCTGGAAGGTTATTGTGACCCCTGTCCCTTGGTAGCATCAACTTATGCAGTGCAATGTGTGAGCGGCCTGTACCAAACAGGATGGCATAGATTTCTGTCATCATTTACACCATCAATGATGTTGTATGTGGCACACCTAATGGGTATGCCCATGCAACCCCACCCAAATTGTAAAAGTGGCGAGGCTGGCACAAAATAATAATGAATTCCCCAATTATATTTTGCTAGACAGACTGATTTATATGTCTCTGCATTGACTGCAGTATTAAAAAGACCAAAGGCCTTTTCCATCAGCTTTCAGCTTTTTCAGATAGGAGAAAAGGCACAATATGCTGTCATTAAACAGTTGTGTGAAGATGCCCTTATAGTAGTTATTCTTTTCTATAGAGAGCATTATTGTAGTAGCTATATTCTTGTACATGGGGTAATATAGTAGCTTTATTCTTATATTGTACATAGGGGGCAGTATCATAGCAGTTACATTAATGTACATAGGGGGCAGCATTATAGCAGTTATATTTTTATACATAGAGGCAGTATTATAGCAGTTATATTTTTCCTGACGCCACTTGGTATGCCATTTTTCCTCAGTAAACTGCATAGTGTATCCACAGTCAAGGTGTGACAGAAGTGCTGAGGTGTATAGGATTACACACAAGATGTGGACATTTAATGTGATCTTCTGGCTCTGGCTATAGTCTGGAATGTATAGAATGTCAGTGATGTGAAGTGTGTACTTGTCATTAGAGTTATGTGGTATTGAACCATTGTAAGCACAAATGAATAGTTACATAATTACGTGTACATTCCGTTATAAACTACACATACAGTTGTGCTAAAAAGTTTACATACCCTGGCAGATTTTTTGTTTTTTTGGCTTTTTTTCAGAGAATATGAATGATAGCACAAAAACTTTTTCTCCACTCATGGTCAGTGGTTAGTTGAAGTCATTTATTGTCAAACTTCTGTTTTTTCTCCTTTTAAATCATAATGACAACCAAAAACATCAAAATGACCCTGTTCAAAAGTTCACATACCCTGGTGATTTTGGCCTGATAACATGCCCAGAAGTTGACACAAAGGGGTTTGAATGGCTACTAAAGGTAACATCCTCACTTGTGACCTGTTTGCTTGTAATCAGTGTGTGTGCATAAAAGCTGAGGGAGTTTCTGGGATCCAGACAGACTGTTGCATCTTTCCACAGCTAAGAAGAAGTTTGGAAATTTAATACACATAAATGGAAAATATGTTTACTATATTCTACACAAATAACCTGTTCATTCAATGTTTAAGTTGCAGAGTTGGAAAATTCAATACGCATCTGTATATATGGAATATGCGTCTATTCCTCTATAAACGACACATATTTTGTCCTTTCCATGTTGAAGATGCACATAGAATTTAATATGCAACTGTATATCTGTAATGTGTTAATTCCATTATAAACTACAAATATATCCTGTTCTTTCCATATCTTTCATTCATTCTTTTTCCTTGTATTCATTATTTTTAGTTTGACACTTTTATTCAGCAATTTCGCGGTTATATTTGGTCCTTGGAAAACTTGGTGACAAGCAATATGGCTGGCAGGAGTTACCACTTTATACCAAAAATACATACATGCACACAACCCAACTCACGTATAGATGAATCCTGATTTTGTTTAGATCATATTCAAAGTTGCATGGAAACCCGTCTCCACGGCTCGAGACTAGTAACCAATCCAGAAAAAAGAAACTTGTGGGATCCAGCAATTCAGTTGAAAAGTTCCAAGATTATAAAATAACTTTTATTTAATCCATACAAGGAATAATAAAATATCAAATAATACGGTGAAAAGTTAAAACCATAAAAAAGCCTACATGTTTCAGGACTCAGACTGGTCCCTTACTCATGGCATAAGTGTAAGAGACCAGTCTGAGTCCTGAAAACGCGTAGGCTTTTTTATGGATTTAACTTTTCACCGTATGATTTGATATTTTAATATTCCTTGTATGGAGTAAATAAAAGTTATATTTTAGAATCTTGGAACTTTTCAACTGAATTGCTGGATCCCACAAGTTTGTTTTTTCTGGATTGGTTACCACTTTATAGCCTCGAGGGAAGCCTATATGAAAATGCAGGTGTATGTAAGAGAATGAATATTAAAGTTTACTAGATTGATTTAGGGTTTTGGGAAAGCTGGGTGACTCTCTGGGTGACCCAGACTTGAAAATGGTAAGACCAACTATTTATGTCAGACAGGAGTGTTATTTTACTTTTGTTTTGAGACGCTTTTACCACAGGACATGTGCAATAACATGGTGGCTATATGACGCAATGATATATTTAAGGCTAGGGCTGTGACTCCTTCAGTAATGTTAGTAAATAGAGTCACATTGTGAACCTCCTGGGTGCGGTGACCATGACCTCTAGTCATAAAACAGTTGGGGGCATGATCTTTTAGCGACTAAAAGCTGCAGTTGCAGCACCCCAGGGGTCACAGTGCGACTCCATTCATTAACATTAGTGAACAAGTCACGGGACCTGGCGATCTTTGGTCACATGCTAAGCCCTAGTCCTAGCCCTAGAGGTGGATTATTCATTATCCTTCTCATACTCTTCTTCTTCTTCTTGCATTCTTGTCCCAGTTCCCATATCACTGCATTCTCAGGCAGCTTTTCTGAAATCCTGGACAGAATATCTGTTTAGTTCGGGTGGGTTTACATGAATCCTTTAGGAACGGATGCCCAAAGACCATATCAAGAACTGTACATTTTTAGCATGATTTGACACTGGGTTTGGCCACACAGCATGTACAGGTGAATCCCATGGAACCCATGTGCTTCTACTGTACCAGCAGTACTGCTGAAACCACATTGCACAACCATGGCAGCTCATTGTAAAATCACATGTACTTTTTGCCTTGTGTAAGCATATACCTATAGGAGCTGAGGGAAGTATAGCTGAATAACCAGGAAGATTTGCCTTTCAGGAGTTCAGAACACCTGCAAGCTGTAATGGAGATCAGCTAGCTTTCTCACAAAAGAATAATTCCAGGACAAATTTACCGGATTCAGATATTCCAATTAATGAAAATTAATGTTCTTGATCACTTGATCAGCCTTCCAACTGTCCTGGATTCAGTGGGACAGTCACACATTCCGGTTGCTCTCATGGGGCAGTAGGTATGTCCCAACTTGCACCTGGATGAGCTGAGTGCAAAGGTGAAGCAGGGAGCCACCCACTCCCAGCTTCAGCATTCGACTGGTCTCTAATGTTGTGTGGGGGCAGAAAGGGACATAGATGAGAATGGGCAGGGCCTGGAAGCAGGGATATTCGCTGCACTGTAGATTTAGTCTCTTTCAGTCCTTTGAAACTTGGGAGGTACAGTATGTTTCTTCAAAACAGAGTCCCCACTCCCTGTTACATTACACTTCTATTATCTGGGATCCAACCTTCTCTGGAAGGAGGGTTTCTGCTGTGTATATGGCACACATGGGGTCACCCTTTACTTGAAATAAAACCTCCACTCCACATTGCAGCAGCTCTAAAATTTTTACTTGTACATGGAGATCCCCTTATTCACTAGAATGGAGTTCACTGAAATAAATGGCCTCCTGTGTCATATATATATATATATATATATATATATATATATATAAAACAAAAAACCTTTCTGTATTTATTCTAACCATTAACAGTAAGTCTGAAACCTATTCCAAAATGTGCACCCAAGTAACTTTAGCTTGTATCACCATGGTTGGAATGTCAGCCGTCTTCTGGTTATATAGCCATAGCCCATCCCTGTGTCATCAGATTGTAAAGTTTATTTGCCTCATTCATTAGATAATAACAGTGACAACAACCAGCAAACCTCACCCCATCCTCTGCAACAAAGCGAGTTAATCTTCTATCAGAACACAAGGATCAGGTATGTTCAAGTCCAACAGTCATATCCTTCTTTCTCCCCCATTCTAGGACAGGGGTGTGCTGATCTTGTACTATTGCTATACTGTAACTAAGGGGCTCAACCCCAATGTGTGTTAGGATGCCTTCACATACAGCAGATTGTGTTGCAGGAAATCTGCAACTGAAAATCAGCTCCATTCACATATTTGTGTCATGCTCCAATTGTAGATTCTGTCACATTTCACCAGACTATTGATGCAGCTTGCAGTGCTATGGTCTCCATCAAAATAAAACAAAAGAGTAGAAATAGAGGGCACTCACTGTTTTTCCATTAAAAAAAAAAAAAAACAACAACTTTTTTTCCCCACAATACAAGTGGAATAGCAACAGGAGAGAGAAGCAGTTCAGCAGCTGGACTACAGCCATTTCGCGCTATGCAGCGCTTCTTCTGGCCCTCATCATACATATCATATTGGTATCATATAGGAGAGCTATCGGAAGTCTTTCCTCCCCACCGCAGTTAGGCTGTACAACCAACACCGACCTAAGCGGAGATCATTACATACAGAGAACTGAAATATCTCTCTGCCTGTTAAATCCCCCCCCCTCCTGCTACGTCCTATCTGTCTGTCTACTATCAATGTAATGCCTCTCACCTTGGAACATTCCTGTACATGTTGTATTTGTATTTGTATCTGCTTATCTTATCTTATCTTTGCTGCTGTAACACACTGAATTTCCCCATTGTGGGACTATTAAAGGACTATTATTATTATTATTATTTAAAGTGCGAAATGGCTGTAGCCCAGCTGCTGAACTTCTTCTCTCTCCTGTTCCTTTTTTTCCCACAATACAGGTAAAAAAAAACCTTGCTATTTTTTTTAAATGAAAAAACTGGTGAGTTCCCCCTATTTCTACTCTTTTATGTTTGATGTATGCAATTTGACTGTTGGAACTTTAAGGGAGTGCACAACCATCATCCAATGTGCTTTTTAAGTCCTCATCATGAGATTGGGGCAGTGCCATGAACATTTCTCTTCTTTCGGACTTTTCTCATTATCAAAATAATGAATTGTTGTGCAATGGGTCTTGCACTGCGTCCTGATCAGGAACCACAATACAAACTGTGCTGACACTCACATTTGCATCTGTACATACATGGATACTATCTGGTGTGTGTTACCTAGATGGCTGGACCATTGTACATTGTACTTCTTGTGTCCCCTTCTTCCTGATAGATTGTAAGCTCTAGTGAGCAGGGCCCTCACTCCTATTGTTTGACTTGTTGATGAATTTATTACGCTCTATTGTCTGATTTTGCTTGCACATGTGCCCTCTGGTTTGTAAAAAGCTGCAGAATATGTTGGTGCTATGTAAGTAAAAATTATTAACAGAGCCCTAAATGAATTTTCAATTTAAATGAAGCCAAATTTTTGGAATACTGAGAAGTTACTGCAACATTCTTGTATACTTAGGTGCAAATTTACTATTGCGGTTTCTAGACACTGGTGTAAGACTGGCACTGTGTGCCGTATCTAGTTTGGGCTAAAATTTTTCAACCTGCTAGACATGTGGTTGTGGATTTTCAGAAAAAGGGGTGTGTCTTAAATGCACCACAATAGTGTCGAAATTTTTTTTTCTAAGAGCCAACTTAAGGCCTGGGCCCCATGTTGCGAAGAGCAGCATTTTGGCTGCAGCAAAAATCAATGCGTTTTACAGTACCTGGAATGTGGATGGGATTTTGGCTAATCCTATCCAGTTTGCAGAAAAACTTCTACAGCAGAAACCAGAAAACGCTCACAGAAACGCTGGTGTTTTCCATATAAGTATAATAGGGGCAGAAAGTGTTTTTGTGAAAAACGCTGTGGAAAAAACCGCAATGCATTTCCGCCATGGTCTTTTCCGCAGCGAATCTGTGCGTGGGGCCTTAGCCTAAAAGGTGCTATAAACATAGACTAGGCAGTCTAAAGATATGCTAGATTTATCATCCAGCATCAATGTGATAAAGCTGGTGCATTTTCAGACTGCCTGTCCTAACTATTAGTAAATCTGGGCCTTTGTGTTTTATTTGCTTATAATTGTAAAATGGGGGTAACCACTAATACCACGAATCACAAAGTAGCATATTGCACTTAGTAATAATTTATAACAGGGCAGCTTAATAATAGCTGGGGATAAGCTGCTCTTGGGTTTTACTCCATTCCATGGTTTGTTTGTTCAGATTACTGCAGGTTTCCAATATGCCATAAGTATTAGTCATATGGTACGTCCTGGGGGAGGGATAGGATGACTCCAGTGATACAGGGGGCAGAGTCCAGTGATAATTCTGATAACTGCAGTCACTTGACATCAATTTAGTAAATGACTTTGCTTATACAGTGGGGGAAAAAATTATTTAGTCAGCCACCAATTGTGCAAGTTCTCCCACTTAAAAAGATGAGATAAAAGGACCGTTCCCAAAAGGGATAAGGATCAGCAAGCGCTGATCCTTATCCCTTTTGGGAACGGTCCTTTTATCTCATTTGCATCTTGCTAACGTTGGCGTGGATCCAGCTGCTGTTTCTATCCAATATATCTGATAATTTAGGAGTTGTGACCTACTCTTTCACAACTTCTTAAGGTGAGCGGCCATTTTTGAATATAACTTTTGGTATTTACGTGTTTAAACGGTATAACACGAAGTTTTTGCTCGGTGTCGCATATTTTTTCTGCACTAGTACTTAAAAAGAGGAGAGAGGCCTGTAATTGACATCATAGGTAGACCTCAACTATGAGAGACAAAATGAGAAAACAAATCCAGAAAATCACATTGTCTGATTTTTAAAGAATTTATTCGCAAATTATGGTGGAAAATAAGTATTTGGTCACCTACAAACAAGCAAGATTTCTGGCTCTCACAGACGTGTAACTTCTTCTTTAAGAGGCTCCTCTGTTCTCCACTCATTACCTGTAGTAATGGCACCTGTTTGACATTGTTATCAGTATAAAAGACACCTGTCCACAACCTCAAACAGTCACACTCCAAACTCCACTATGGTGAAGACCAAAGAGCTGTGGAAGGACACCAGAAACAAAATTGTAGACCTGCACCAGGCTGGGAAGACTGAATCTGCAATAGGCAAGCAGCTTGGTGTGAAGAAATCAACTGTGGGAGCAATAATTAGAAAATGGAAGACATACAAGACCACTGATAATCTCCCTCGATCAGGGGCTCCACGCAAGATCTCACCCCGTGGGGTCAAAATGATCACAAGAACGATGAGCAAAAATCCCAGAACCTCACGGGGGGACCTAGCGAATGACCTGCAGAAAGCTGGGACTAACGTAACAAAGGCTACCGTCAGTAACACACTACGCTGCCAGGGACTCAGATCCTGCTTTGCCAGACGTGTCCCCCTGCTTAAGCCAGTACATATCCGGGCCCGTCTGAAGTTTGCTAGAGAGCATTTGGATGTTCCAGAAGAGTATTGGGAGAATGTCATATGGTCAGATGAACCCAAAGTAGAACTGTTTGGTAGAAACACAACTCATCGTGTTTGGAGGAGAGTGAATGCTGAGTTGCATCCAAAGAACACCATACCTACTGTGAAGAATGGGGGTGGCAACATCTTGCTTTGGGGCTGTTTCTCTGCAAAGGGACCAGGACAACTGATCCGTGTACATGAAAGAATGAATGGGGCCATGTATTGTGAGATTTTGAGTGCAAACCTCCTTCCATCAGCAAGGGCACTGAAGATGAAACGTAGCTGGGTCTTTCAGCATGACAATGATCCCAAGCACACCTCCAGGGCAAGGAAGAAGTGGCTTCTTAAGAAGCATTTCAAGGTCCTGGAGTGGCCTAGCCAGTCTCCAGATCTCAACCCCATAGAAAACCTTTGGAGGGAGTTGAAAATCCGTGTTGCCCATCGACAGCCCCAAAACATCACTGCTCTAGAGGATATCTGTATGGAGGAACGGGCTAACACACCAGCAACAGTGTGTGCCAACCTTGTCAAGACTTACAGAAAACGTTTGACCTCTGTCATTGCCAACAAAGGATATATAACAAAGTATTGAGATGAACTTTTGTTATTGACCAAATACTTATTTTCCACCATAATTTGCAAATAAATTCTTTAAAAATCAGACAATGTGAATTTCTGGATTTGTTTTCTCATTTTGTCTCTCATAGTTGAGGTCTACCTATGATGTCAATTACAGGCCGGCCTCATCTTTTTAAGTGGGAGATCTTGCACAATTGGTGGCTGACTAAATACTTTTTTCCCCCCACTGTAGCTCTCCCGCAGCACGTGGGGAATAGTCACCTACCTGTGGACTATAGCTATGCATCATATGGTGGTGGGGGAGTCTATGTATTTTACAACATTATTGATAATCAAAACAGGAGTGTTTGGAGTGATAAAGATGGGAGAGGGGGCGCCAGTGCATTACTACCTATGGCAAATAGGAAGCAGCAACCACGTGCTAGGTCACACGTATCGGCCCAAGATTTGGGCCCTGTATGCCCTAGTTTGAAATCATCACCTGAGGCATTGTAGTTTAAGACCTTGTGTTGATCCAAATCACCATCGACATCAATGTTCATATGTATCTACTACTACTCAAGCCAGTTATGTTGTAGATACTGATATAAATAATTTTATTTATATAGCTCCAACATATTCCGTAGCACTTTACAAATCAGAGGGTACATGTACAGACAATATTAGACATTGCAGTGTAACAACATACCAAACAATAGGAGTGAGGGCCCTGCTCACAAGAGCTTACAATGTATGAGGATGACACAAGAGGTAAGAGGGCTTTGTTTGGTACAGATGGTTTGGCCTGGATGGTAACCTGGTTCCACACGTGGACTCTATGATCTCTGGTCTTACTTATGTTCCTCATTTTTATATTCACCTATTATTAAATTGATTAAAAACACCTAAATAAGATATTTAAATCAATTTTACTGGATAAACAAAGCAATGTTTACAAGAAATTACATTCCCTATGTGGTGACTTTACAGACAGTGGTAAAATGACTTCATAATACTGTTCAGAAGCTGTGCTTCACTCTCTGTGAACAGCACAAAAACCACTAGGATGTCAGTGTGATGAGTGATCTCTGCACATATGAGAAGCCAATTACTTTGTTACAAAAGTCCCCAAAATCTACACTAAAAAAAAAAAGACCACGGGGAGTGGCCATTTTACACAAATCAAGGCACTAATCTTTCTCCTTACTAAAGCCCTTTAAAAAAAAAAAAAAAATAAATATAAAGGTGACTGTTAAAATACATTAAATATAAACCGTATCCAGGATTCCTAGTGCGTTAACCCTTTATGTGCAGCATGTGACATTATGAGTGGTAAGAGGTGGAATCCAGGAGATGGTCTGGAAGTGTTCCATGGGGTCGTCATAACTTCTGCAACCAACAGGGCATGACAGAAACTTAAACATAGCTGGAGTTATGAAGGACAATATAGCATTGACACTTGGGGTAGTATTCCACTATGGTTATTGAGAGGGGATTTCAGCACTTTGTACCATCTAGATGTTTAAAACTGGAAAGGGGTAAGAAATATATTTTTGTAACATTAAATTAAAAGGGACCTATGACAAAGAATCTACTTGTTAAAAGTGACCATAATGTTCAGCAATCCTGAGAACTACAGAAGTGCAGAATCTTTAATTGTGGCCAGAGGAATGCACTGTACTAAGAGGGGTCTGGGGGCAGATAATAAAGCTGACAGACCCTCCTATGTTTATTTCTTGTTGCTCTTTAAAGGGAGTCTATCATTCACAAAAAACACTTTTAAGATAATGGCACGTTGGAATGGCCTTTAAAAAGGCCATTGTTCTCCTACCATTCCTTGTTTTCTTCTCCCAGCCGATTCCAAAATAATTTGTTTTTTCATGCACCATGGAGCACCCGGGGTGTACCTTCTCTTCTGCGAGCACCCATCGCGTCATCACTTATCACCGCCCCTTCATCCGTTGCGGTGATTCCCCTCTTGGTCTTCTGTCTTCTCAGTTCTCGCCGGCAGCAAATTTTCATGACTGTGCATGCGCAATCGGGCCGCCATTTTCCGGTGGTCTGTCACAAGAGCGTGGCAGATCTGATTGCGCATGCGCAGTCGCAAGAATTCACTGCCAGCAAGAACTGAGAAGAAAGAAGACCAAGAAGGGAGTTACCGCAACGAACGAAGGGGCGGTGATAAGTGATGGCGCGATGGGTGCTCGCAGAAGAGAAGGGAAGCTCGGTGGTGCTCATTTACATACATGAAGAAACTAATTATCTTGGAATCGGCTGGGAGAAGAAAACAAGGAATGGTAGGAGAACAATGGCCTTTTTAAAGGCCATTCCAACGTGCCATTAGCTTAAAAGTGTTTTTGGTAATGATAGACTTCCTTTAAGGAGTGCTCCATTTGAGTGAGAGGCTATTCCCACATCTTCCAGTTTAAGGCTAAGGCCACACCATGTGGAAACAAAAACGCTGCGTTTTACAGTACCAAAGTAGTGAATGAGGGTGTATTAATCTCATCCACACATTGTGGAAAAGCTGTAGTTTTGAAAAACGCAGCATGTTAATTTTAGCTGCTGAATTGCAGGGGAAGAAAAGAAGCAGAGAAAAACTCAATGAAGAACATTGCGGAATAAACCACAATGTGCTTTCACTGCTTTTGGGTACATGGTGCCTTAGCTTAAAGGTCCTTTGATCGGATCGAAATGTACTACATTCATTATCCACAGATCTGAACCATGGAGAAGGCAGGATCAGTGGATTTATGGGACTCTATACAAGCCATAAACTCAGTATGGGGTGGTTGAGCTCTTGGATGTGATTTAGGAGGACATGACACAGATTTGCCGGGCTGATTCATCCAGTCACAGCAAGGAAATTGAGCAGTGTTATGGGAAGGAGGAGAACTGGGCGGCCTCTGCTGCCCATGTAATGACAGTGCTACCAGTCATTAGATGTTAAAAATAGTATGTCACCTGACCTCCTCTGCCCGATCTGACAGCAGAGAGCACAAGAATGTGTTATTTTGTGTTCTGAACCGCAATAGTCGTGATCGCTAGCACAATGCCGCAGTTCAGAAATCGCATAAAATTGGAAATATTTAGCAAAATTGTCTCAAAATGTATTAACAGCAAACAGTTTAGAATGATAGAAAGTTTGTGTTGGTTGCAAGGAAGTATACTGACTGAATTACGACACTTTTTCTATACTTGAGCCCCTATTGATATTATATCGGGGGGGGGGGACACACTTAGAGAAACTTTTATAACTGCAGCTTATAAAACTACAATCAAGAAAAATTTGATGTGCAAAACTATCAGCCACTAGGTGGCGCCATATTTCACATACATCATTTATATAGTTAGAGTTAACCCTTGGAGTGCTGAATTTGGTGAGTATAAAATACATTTTTAGTCCTGCATCTCCACCAGCTGGTCAGGTAGAATAGTGACTTTGGGCAATGTATTGAAGCATTTCATGAATGTAATCGAAACCTGCCCATCTTGCAATGCTGTTGGTTAAACACACCCACACACAAGGATGCAGCTGAACCTGGTTTGCAGTTAGTCGTCGACCAGTTGTGAGCTTTATATTCTAACTTCTGTTACCATCACTGCTGGTGAGGAGGATATAAAGTTCATTGACAGTTTGTGCTGTATGGAGCCACACATGTAAACGCAGAGCAGTTCTGTGTGCAAAGAGGGGAATGTGCTCCCTCTGTAGTGTGTCCATAGCCAGAGACCCAACAATCTGCTGACTCTGTTATCTGTTTTTATTGCAAACATACAGTATTGTCATGAGCAATGTAGACCATGGTCATGGAAGCATATCTACTTGCGGACGGATGGGCGCTGCCTGTAATGTAACAATGACTTTTTTTCACAGGGAAAAGCCTTAGGTTATAGTGGACAGTAAAGTGATGCAGTCCCATTTAGTGGCATTTTCTGCTCCATTCATTGCATTGTCCAGATGTACCATGCAATTAGGATCCTCTCAGTGGGCTGCCATTCCATATCCCACCACAGGGGGCAGAGGGCTAGCATGTAAGCAGTCTATGCAGAAGTCAATCACACTGCCACCTCTGATGATTTGGACAACCCCAGTGCTTGAACCAGGTCATCACTCAAACCGCTCTTCAGGGTTCTTCTCACTGCAAGAAAGTATCTGACATGAGGCACAAGTTCACAACTACACATATCTCCATTACATCTGTGTTCATAATAATGGGTGCGCTTTATGGAATTGGTTTGTGCAATAGCTTCTGGTTCACAACCAGTTCATTACAGGTGTATTGCTATTCTCCATATGTTCAGAACCAAGGCTCGAAAAGATAACTGCAAATAGTGAGGAACAGTTTTGCTTATTTTAAAGAAGCACTCCAGCAAAAACACTTTTCTATCCCTGCAACCACCACTTTATTTTCTGTCACACTTTGGGCTTCTTTCATGTCTAGAAGATGGATTGCAGGGATTTGAGGGCAGTAGTCAGCTCTTGATCAAACACCATCTTGGCTTTAATATTTTGCTCTTTGCATAAAAAAATGAAAAATTACCAGAGTGCTTCTTTAATATCCATATTTTTTCTATGATCTAATAATCTTCCTTTGACTGTAAAATAGATGGTTGTATGTGGGCCACATTCATCTCATTTAAGAAGGATTTTTATTTCACATAAAGATAAGCAACACCATTGATATCTAATGAATTTGCAGCCTGGATGCGTGCAGCAGTGCATCATGCCTGTGCTCAAGTTTCTGTATTTCCCTTTTATTATATTGGAGAGGATTCCAGAATTTAGAACTACATTGATAACCAAGGTAAATGTCTATGATGGGAATACCCTTTAACTGGACCAGACTAGAATTAGAAGATACTTACAGGATTTCCTATTTGCTCTTGATCTCTTCCGTTCTTTTGGAGCCACTACTCTTGGGTTTGGATTCTGGGTCACAGACTGAACTAGTCTGTCCATGATCTCATCTGAGGCATCTACAGGTGCTCCTCCTTGCTCCTCTTTATTTCCTGACAGGTCTGGAGGACTGGCCCGACCTAAGCCTAAAACAAAGAAGAATTGTTATTCCTAAAATCTTATATTTGTAATTGAAGCCAATTATCAGGCTGACAGATACAATTAAAGACGGGCAGATTTACTAAGATTTAGTGCACCAGTTCCATCACAGTGGCTGATGCTGGAGGATAAGTCTGGTACACTTATTAGCTATAATGTGTATAAAAATGTTGGTGCACATTGTAGCATCTTAATCCACACCTTTTTTCTGCTTAAGCCATACTCTTTTGGCTTAAGTCACACTTGAAGCCTAACTAAATTTTCAAACAACTTCTCATTTTCTGGTAGTATTTGTGTCATTAATATATTTTGTAATAAACTTTATTAACAAATTTTGGCTCCTTTCTGTGAAATCCTGCACGTCTTTATTCTTTCCCTTGCTTCTCACTTTGTACGGGCTTGGGAGAAAATGAGGGTGGGGAGGGTCACTTCAAAGAGTTATATCTCGGACCCTACAAAATGTGGAAATTTGCTTCTGGTGTGCTATGAAAGAAGATTCATATGATGCTAAGGTTGCAGTTCTACCTGTACTATTTCCAGAGATATTGCTGGTTGAAAATAGAGTCAGGATTTGGATATTTATATGCAGCCCGTACAGTGTGAATCAGGGGACAGCTCTCAATACTGAAATAAGATATAAAGTAAAGAAATGCAGGATTTCACAGAAAGAAGCCAAAATTTGTTAAAGTATATTGCAAATTTTATTAATGATACAAATGCTGCCAGAAAATGAAAGAAGTTCAAAATTTTACACTTTAACAATTATAGTGGAAAGCATGTACAGCAGTTTATTTAGGCAAAAGGAGCCACAGTTCTAGCACAATTTTGCTATTTTGTACAATTTTCTCTTGGTGTATTCTGAGGATTATGAGCCAGAGTTGCAAAAAAAAAAACAAAAAAAAACTGCATACAAAATCTATAATTCTATCGCTTCAGAGTGAGCCCCTCTCTGTGTTACCTGCTTATGCTGGTGATTTATATGCAGGGAAGGGTGTTTTTTTTTCTCCTTTTCCTTTCTTTTCTTGATGAAGATAAAACTAACTGAACTTGCAGAAGCTGAGATAAACTTTACACTAGGTTCACACTAGCGTTTGAGTCTCCATACAAAACTCCTTCCCCAGTCCGCTTAAAATCGGTGGAGAGAAAAAGTCCTGGGATCTGCGGGTTTCTGTGTGTAACCACTTTTTAAGCAGATAGGTTCTCCGTCTTTTGGGTCCCCAAGGACGGAAACCCGAACGCTAGTGTGAACCTAGCTTTACTGTTATTTTACAATAGCAACTAACAGAACAGGCACATAGTAACCTAACCAGCAGAACTAGTGAGTGCAGCTGTGGAATATAATACAAGATGTAACTCAGAATCAGTGCAGGACAAGTAATGTTATGTATGTACACTATGACTCGCGTTCTGAAGTATAACACAGGCTGTTAACTCAGGATCAGTAGTAGATTATGCTGTCTATGGCAGATTATAGCTTAATGATACAAATCTCCAAATTCACAGTACTGATTTTGTATTGTACTGGTTTTGATGTGAGGTTCTTACTTCGGACTCCGCGGCTCCTGCGGGTGTTTGGCTCCACAGATGAGATCAGTATGTTGGTCATATTTTCATGTCCCTCCTCAGATGATTGAGTCTGCAATCTGTTGCTGGTCAATGTGATGTTACTCTCAGTGGTCACTGTTGTTGTAGCAGCACTGGAGAACTTTGCAGTCTGTGAAGATGACGACACATAGTAAGTGACAGTTCAATGTGCTCAATTGTCTAAAATTATTATGTAAAAAGTGATAATGTAAGAAGCACATTACCTCTGTAATCATCCTCCCTCGGGTCTTGTTCCTCTCTCTGTATGCAGCTCTCTTCTGTTTCTGCTGCAGCACTCTCTCACGTGCAGTCCTGTACTCAAGTGCAAACTCGCTGATTATTCGGCAGAAGCGCGTTATCTTCATGTCTCTGGCAGATGGGTAGGAATAGCCCAAATACAGCAAGAAGGATCGGAACCTGCCATGAGGATAGAAGGCAGTTTAGATCTGATGGAAATCACAGCCATGTGTTATTTACTAACCTCACAGATCACACCTTATGTCAGGGCAAGAAATCTTATTTAAAGGGGTAGTGCACCTGTTTTGTAATCCATAATTAAAGGGCTCTCAGACTAGCTAATGACACTACCTATCCACAAGCAGCTCATATATTTGCTATTTGACATTTGATTGTAAATAAAGCTATTCAATCAACCCGAAACAGCTGTCCGTGGATGGGTGTTTCTTCCTTTTGAAAGGGATTTTCTAGTTTGAATCATAACCGATATCATGTCACAAGGCTTCTGAAAAGTTGGGTATTGACTTCCAAAAGATGGAAGGAAAACTTATTTGCATAACCTTCCCCAGAATTCTTAGTGCAGCATGCATAACCATTAAGTCTCCATAAACCTGCAAAGGCAGTCTCCACATGGAGAGGCAGTGCCCCTCCTAATCCAAATCAAAGATTGGCAAAGTGAAGCTGTGGAAGCATTCAGATGTCGAGACCCTTGTCAACTGTGGATGTACTGTGGAGATGTGTCTCAGAGTTCATCCTCTGTAGAACTCTGTACTGTAATGGTGGGCGGCTGCTCTGCAAGGATCACTGAGTCATAGCAGTAGCTTTATTTTTCATGCAATCTGGTCACTCTGTCAGTGTCAGATTATGCATGGGACGACTGCATAAAAGGTCAAGCTGCTGCCATAACTCACAGTGAACCTAGGCAGAGCAGCCACTGCCATTACAGTGCACAGTCCTGCAGAGGACTGACCCAAGTGTGAACAGATCACCACCTCTCTCCACATCAGAGATCCAAGGCATTGCTCCCCAGCACTGTCTATTGTTTTTTTTTTCTTCAATCCGTATATCTGTTTTTATTTTTTCAACAAATGGAGTTTAAAAAAAAAATAAAAAATATTGCTGCCAGACTGGGTCATTAAACCTGTGGTCGGGATGGATATGCAGTCGTAATATGGTCTGCACAATATAGACACATTATGGGTGTATGAATAAGGCCTAAGGTGAGCAAACCCTACTTTTGTCCATAAAATGCCAAATTCCTTAAGAGGAACCTGACAGATCCCATTATTGTCAGATTCTACTGGGTTTTTGGGCTCTCTTCCTTACACTCCTTTCTTATCAGGAGGTATAAGGCCATATGGTCTTTGTAGGGAAGAAAGTTTCTTTTTACCTAAAAATAGCAAAGGATTAAAATCAAGAATAGTGTAATTTAGAAAAACTGAGATCTTAATTTTAGGCCAGTATTAATTGAACACTGAGCATTCAGTGAATAGAGGCAACAAACAATTTTGAGAGTTAGGGATGTTTTCCCCCTTTTTTTTTAAAAAGAACATACCTGGTCATATTTACATACCTCTGTGAACTCTTTATATTTGGGTTTCGTGTGTGGGTTAATAATTTTCCACTTACCGGTTAAGAATCCTCCTGTGTACAATTTTTAGGATGACAATTTTATCAGTGCTGCTCTTCAGGAAGTCAGTCATTTTGTTCTTTAGGCCTGGTTTGGTCTCATGTTTGGCAATGACTTTAAGGCTGTCCCACGATTCTCGGCATCTTTTCTCCAGCTGTACCAGAGTGTCCGCTAGTTCATCGAAATCCACCTGTTTAGGTGAGAAACATCTGAATTAGAGCCAAGCTAAATATTAGGGATGTTCAGTAAGTTATCTATCTGAATATAAAAACAAAATGTTCTGAGAAAATTACTTCCCCTTCAGTGAATGGATGCCCTCAAAATAGAAGGAGACTTCTTACTGCTGCAGGAACCCTGTTACCACCTCTTTGACTGCAATATCATCAGGAAATTGTTGCCCACCAAATTTATTTTTTTTTAGTAATTACTTCTATTAAAAGTGTATTACAAACTTACAACCTGGTATCAAGGGCAGATTCTGGTGGGTGATGCCCCCATGGGAAGGGATGGGGGGGGCTGTAGTCAGTAGTTTATATAAGCTAGGTGGGACCTTTTTCTTTGGTACTCACATTTATACGGAGTTCTAGGCAAATCGAATGGAGGATAATTGGATGCTGTGATGGGTGGGACAGGAGGTGGTGAGCTTTTGTTTTGTCTTGTTCTGTGTGTCCTTTTTTAGTCCCTTGGATTCACACGGTTTCTGTATAAATGGTTTTATTACCCACTGAAGTATTATTTTGGCAGCCAAACCACAGAACTCCTGAGTGGACATGCCCTTGTATAACAAATCCGAGTGCTCTATGCTGTAGGTTCTAGTTAACTTTTGTTGCTAGCACATACTCAATCCATGACGCACCACCATATATGGTCTATCTGGGACTTGCTTTCAAAAGCACATAGGGACAGTGACAGCTGATTTGTCTTGTTGTGTGTCTTGGACTTTGTTACGAAGTACATTATCAAATTCAGCAAGAAAACAGAGATGGCCTCGTCAAATGTCGACTGCAGTTATGCTAGGTTCACACTAGTGTTGTGGTCTCAGTCGTTCGGGTCCACTTACACACAGACACTGGCAGACCTCATTGAAAACAGAGGACACCCGTTATAGTCAAACTGAAAGTGGTGGAGAGAAAAGTCCGTGCAGTTTTGAGCGACAGGGTCTCCAACCTAGACTTAATGTTGCCCATACGAAATCTTGAACAGTTTTTTTGTATTTAAATTGGAAAAGTTTAATAAACACATTTAACCCAAAAAAAAAAAAGAAGAAGTGTATAACATAATTTGGTTCACATTACGTAAATAAAATTTTTTCCCGCAGAGCTTTTCACAGAAAGTCCGCAGAGAAAACCTCTTTCCGCTTCCATTATACCTATAGGGAAACCACTTGTGTTTATGTAGGTATAATTGACACACTGCGATTTCCAAAACCTCAAAGGTTTTGGAAATCGCAGCATGTCCGATGAGTGTATTTTTCCGCAATGTGTGGATGGGATTCGCTAGAATCCCATCTACTTTGCAGAGACTCTAAAACGTTGGCAAACCGCGGCCTTTACGCCACATGGGGCACCCGGCCTTAAAGGGTTTTTCAGTGAATGGGAACATTCTTATTCACACTTAGCCGCAAGACTCATTGTGATGTCTTTATTCTCAGAGCTGAAGGTTTGTTACAGTTGTATCCAGTCTATCAATCCTTTATGAGCTAAATGAATGAACAGCACCAGCACTCTTCTGTCTTCATGGTCTGTTACACTATATCAGTGCAAGTATAAGTCAGGGTCCACTTTTTTTTGGCCCACAGAGGACTGTCTAGACTGGATGCGATTGTAGCAAATTTAGGTTTGTCAGCAGGATTACGTCTGAGCAGATTTTAAACTTCTGGAAATATTGCATTCACTGCCAGCAAGCATAGATACTGAAAATGGAAAGGAATTAAAACAATGTATATTAGATGCTTTCTGCAAATAAAGTTTAATCATTGTACTATGAAAAGTTCTGATATTTTCTAAGTGAAATATATGCTGGCTCTATATATTTCTTGTAGTATAAGAGTTATAACTAGCAAAGGACATGAAAGGTAGGGGGTGGCACACTGGATTCAGCTCAGCCTAATGCTAAAGAGAATCAGGCATGATTCTTTAGATCTAAAAATGCTTTAAGAATTTAGACTCAAAGCTTGTATGAGTTCAGTACTGCTGCTGTTGCCAGAAGTTTGTATCGCAGAGGCTGCTATGATCACCTGACTGGCAGAGGACTCATTTGACACTTACCTTGGAGGATCGAGTGATGGCTGCAATTTCAGAGTACAGGTCAGAGGTGTCAGGGAACTTCTCAATCACTATGTTACACATGTGGTGGAGGAGCGTTTGTCTATGAACAGTGTCCTTCACCTCTGAGACCTTCTCCAAGTAACTGAGATCAAAACCCTTGGCCTATGAAGCAAAAAAAAAAAAACACACCGGTCACTGAATGTAAAGATAATATTCCTGATATGTAAATAAAGTAAAGATATTAAGGGTCTGGTAATTTTCCTGTACAAAGGATGCTGAAAACACTGCAAGCATTAAGTAGTGGAGGGAAATCTTAGGTCTACAATCTCAAAAATTGTTTTTATGACACCTGACGGCTGCTAGTCAATGGTAACATTCTTATTAAGATCCAGAAACTTAAGAGTTTGTTATAATGATCTCTGGTCTAGACACGTCTCTATGATCTTAATCACACTAGGTTCACACCTGTGTTCAGGTTTCCGTTCATGGGGGTCTACTTGGGGACCCCCTGAATAGAAACCTAATCTGCTTAAAAAAACAGTTACTTTCGGAAACCTGCGGTCCCCACAGACTATAATGGGGTCCACCGGGTTTCCGCCCAAAAAGGCAGAAAATGCGGAGAGAAAAGCGCAGCTTGCAGGACTTTTCTCTTTGCATTTTTAAAGCGAAATGGGGAACAGAATCCGCAGGCAGAGGCCGGGTGCAGGTGTGAACCTAGCCTAAATTAGCAGCACATATCTCTCTCCTGTTCTGATAGTTTGTTACAGTGTATCAGTGAATGTAAAATGTATGATATCTAGAGTCATGGCTGTTCAATACTGATTGTTATAATTGTCTCCAGTCTAGACTAACACCCAGCTGTAAGAAGTACTGAACTTAGTTTCATTTAATAGAGCATGTGATTCTGGACCAAAATGTAACACACTTTAATTAAAAATGTTGCTTTTTTTTTTCCCTTGCTAATGTCACTTCAATCCCTGTTACTAGGACAGTTCCATCCATAGAGACAAGATGGCTTCAAAGTGAGTGGAAGGAGAATGCAGATGGGAGGGGTCAATTTTCCTCACACCCTCTGCAAACTGCTTTCTCCGTGCACTGATCTGAACATCTTGGACATCTCACAGCTTACAATGTAAGAAAAGTCTACTTATGTACTTGTATCTACTTCTGGCCGCTGGTTCGATTACAGATGAGATTTTATTCACAGACAGCAAGCAGCGTTCATGACTGTACTCATAGATTTCTCTTTTCCTTTATGAGGGATCTTTACAGCTGCTTGCCTGCATGTATTTGTAGTCTAGTGTTCCCGCATCTCCTATATGTTCACTTGGGGGGTGCCTCATTGGACTGAAAGAAGCAGGATGGTGGTCATTTTGAGAATTCAGGCTTTTCTGGGCTAGCTGTTAGGAAGTGTTGGGAGCAGTGGTTAAGTGAGGGTACGCACATATAGCAAACTAGCTCCAGAAGGTCCAGGCAAACCACCAGTAGAGAAGATAATCTGATCCATCAGCAAACACAAGCTGCTCCAACAGTTTCCTGCCATCCAGCCACAGGTGGCACCTCTATTACACACCCGTTTTTCTGCCTGGACCATGTCCAGGTGCTTAGCAGAAGGAAATTATATGCTCTGTTGGCCAGCCACCATCGCGTTTGTTTACAATGGTGTTGTGGACAAAAAAAAACAGAACTGCACCAGACTGGAACTGTATAGTTTTTAGCGACAAATCTAGGTTCTGTTTGGAATCTGACAATGGTCAGGTTTGAGTATGGAGGCCTCCTAGTAAACGCTTCAATTCTGCCTTGCTGTGGAGCAATACACTGCCACAGCTGCTGGTGTCATTATCTGGGGAGCCACTGCATATGACAGTCAGTAGTGATAAGAACAGTGCAGTGATATGCGCAGGACATCCTGCAGCTATATGTACTGCCTCTTATAGTAGGGCTTCGAAGTGCCTTTTTTCAGCAGGATAATGATCACCCACACACAGCAAGGATTTTCCAGCAATTTTTCTGCCAGACTGCAACATTTTCTTGGCCTGCCCAATTGCCAGATATCCAGATGACCAACTGAGAATTTATGGAATAAGCTGGGACACCTGTTTCGGCAACCTATGAGCAGGATCTGCAGGCACAGGTGAACATCTGTTGGCAAATGTACCACAAGATACCATATGGAACCTATATGCTTCCATGCCCATTCATGTTGTTTCTTTTATCCAGGCTAGAGATGGCCCACTGGGGTACTAGAGCCTCCTTTCTATTGTACAGTTTTCCCCAATAAACTTATCCTTTCACTTTAATATTGTAGTCACTTACATTTATTGTCATTGCATTCACACAAGTGTAATACATACACATATAAACAAACAATGGCTAGAAGGATGCATCTGCTGAGATGGTTTTCGGGTGTCTCACAGACAACAAACTGCTCCTTGTTTTAACAATTTAACCGCTGCTTGTTGAAAGTCACCTCTGACCATTAATTAGGATTTGTTACCATGTTATGTGACAGCGGGTCTCTGAAAAGTTTAAGTATTGCCTGTCAACTCCTCCAAATGCTCCTGGAGTACAGAGATGCAGAAAAGGTGAACAGTCAAGAAGGAGAGAATAATGTGGACTTACATTTGACCCATTCAGGAAGTTCCCAACTGCCAAGAGTGAGGCTAGGATCACCTTAAATGTCTTATTCTTCGATAGTTGTTCCATTCCCAGCTTCAAGTCAAACAAAGGCTCACCAATTTCCTAAGAGACAACCAACAGGATGGTTTACTAATATTCTTATCCAGCATCTAATATTTAAAAAATTCTGCTAATCTGGAATTTGTTTCTGCTACAGAACTGCGTGAAAACTTTTTTTTTTTTTTGTATGCCTATGTAACATCACATTCTACTCTACTGTGCAAATATTACTAGTAAGTCCTCCCCACTGTTGAAATAAAAAAAAAAAAAAAAAAAGTTAAAAATGTGATTTGCTGCAAATCTATAAACTATAAAACAAAACTATAAACAGGATGCATTCCTCCTATGGGAAGACACAACAATGTCTCATCTCTGGGGGTCTATATTTGTGTACTGACCAGTCACACACAGCTGCTGCACATCCATCATCGAATTCCTACATGTAGTTATGGTATATATAATATAAACGTAATGCATGTTGATCCCTCACCCCAAAATATTCTTAGGTATCTGTGAAAAGAATTTAGCCCAACAACCTAGTCAGGAGATGGGATTCCTTGTATCATAGTATTCTATGATACTGGGAGTCTCTGCCTCTTCACAGCTCTACTGTCCAGTCTTCTGAATAGGTGTGGACTGGGAAATCTGGGCAATGTACTAGATTTTACGGTATAGACCTGTCCTCTATAAGAAAATGAAGCAATGAAAGGAAAATTTACAATCCCTAATAAACGGTCACATTAACACCAGAATTAAAATGTCCTGAAAATGTCACTTTTTCTTATGTACATTATATAGTTGATACATCACTTTGATGTATTTTATACGTCATTACGAATTTGGCAATATCAAATTTATATAATTTCAAAATTGTTCGTTTTTGCCAGACTTCTAAACCTCTATACCATTTTCTTTTTTATTTTTTTTTATTTTCCATCAACATAGCTGTACGAGGACTTGTTATCTTGTCTGTGGCCACAGTACATTTCCAGCCTAGGCAGCAAACCCCCATGTTGCTCATGAGGTAGGCTCTGTACAAGCAGAAACAGGCACACAGAGATGGGTTAAACATTATGGGCACAATATGGAGATGCTGAGAGGGAACAATATGCACACAAAGTATACCCTTAGGATCTCCACTGCTTTTGCAAAGTACTCCTCAGGAATATATCGTCTAAGGTTTATTTTACTGTATTTAACACTTCACCATCCTGAACTGATGTAAGCAGAGCACGGAAAACCTGCTGTTATTAACCCCTTAAGGTTACATCAGGACGCAGCAATGTTTTTCATTTGTTTCACCTCCACATTTCAAAAGCTATAACCAGTTTATTTGACATATCTTTATGAGGGCTTATTTTTTTTAGGGGACAGTTTGTGTTTTTAATTGTACCATTTTAGAATATAAATGGGGTATATACAAAATATTGTCTAACTTTTATTAATGTTTTGGGGATGTGGCTTGAAAAACCACAATTCCACCACTGATTTTTGGGTTTTCTTTTAACGCCATTCACCACACTATATGAACTTCACGATCACTTAATTCTGTAGGTCATCGATGCTTGCACTTCCAGGGCATGTAAACAGTGAGGCAAGGTAGCATCCTCGCAGTTTAGTTACTGGACCGCCCCTTCTGACACACCTCCCGCCTGAGGTGTGTCTGGTGTTCCTATTGTTTGGTCACATGTGACGTCACTTAAGAGGTGGAGCGGGCAGCCAGGTTCTGGCTATTTAAACCCCACCACCGAGTGTTTGGCAATGGCTATTACAGTATAATAAAATAAAAAATAATAAAATAAAAAAATCGAATACTGGTCTCCACTATTGGCACACCAGGAACTGCAGTTTTAACTGCAATTTTCATCGGCTTACCCAGCATTTATTTTGTCTCCTGATGACCCTGTCCTAAATATGGGGGAAACGCGTTGAGAGCTTAATGTACCTACAGTGGGTCAAAAAAGTATTTAGTCAGCCACCAATGCCTCTAAAAGGTATCGCCTGATTTCTTCACTCTTCCACTACTTTCAATGGCTAACACGGTACAACATTATACTACTACCAATTGTGCAAGTTCTCCCACTTAAAAAGATAAGAAGTCTGTAATTGACATCATAGGTAGACCTCAACTATGAGAGACAAAATGAGAAAACATATCTAGAAAATCACATTGTCTGATTTTTTAAGAATTTATTTGCAAATTATGGTGGAAAATAAGTATTTGGTCACCTACAAACAAGCAAGATTTCTGGCTCTCACAGACCTGTAAGAACTTCTTTAAGAGGCTCCTCTGTCCTCCACTCATTACCTGTAGTAATGGCACCTGTTTGACATTGTTCTCAGTATAAAAGACACCTGTCCACAACCTCAAACAGTCACACTCCAAACTCCACTATGGTGAAGACCAAAGAGCTGTGGAAGGACACCAGAAAAAATTGTAGACCTGCACAAGGCTGGGAAGACTGAATCTGCAATAGGCAAGCAGCTTGGTGTGAAGAAATCAACTGTGGGAGCAATAATTAGAAAATGGAAGACATACAAGACCACTGATAATCTCCCTTGATCAGGGGCTCCACGCAAGATCTCACCCTGTGGGGTCAAAATGATCACAAGAACAGTGAGCAAAAATCCCAGAACCACACAGGGGGACCTAGTGAATGACCTGCAGAAAGCTGGGACTAACGTAACAAAGGCTACCGTCAGTAACACACTACGCCGCCAGGGACTCAGATCCTGCAGTGCCAGACGTGTCCCCCTGCTTAAGCCAGTACATATCCGGGCCCGTCTGAAGTTTGCTAGAGAGCATTTGGATATTCCAGAAGAGTATTGGGAGAATGTCATATGGTCAGCTGAAACCAAAGTAGAACTGTTTGGTAGAAACACAACTCGTCGTGTTTGGAGGAGAGTAAATGCTGAGTTGCATCCAAAGAACACCATACCTACTGTGAAGCATGGGGGTGGCAACATCATGCTTTGGGGCTGTTTCTCTGCAAAGGGACCAGGACGAGTGATCCGTGTACATGAAAGAATGAATGGGGCCATGTATCGTGAGATTTTGAGTGCAAACCTCCTTCCATCAGCAAAGGCATTGAAGATGAAACGTGGCTGGGTCTTTCAGCATGACAATGATACCAAGCACACCGCCAGGGCAACGAAGGAGTGGCTTCGTAAGAAGCATTTCAAGGTCCTGGAGTGGCCTAGCCAGTCTCCAGATCTCAACCCCATAGAAAACCTTTGGAGGCAGTTGAAAGTCCGTGTTGCCCAGCGACAGCCCCAAAACATCACTGCTCTAGAGGAGATCTGCATGGAGGAATGGGCCAACATACCAGCAACAGTGTGTGCCAACCTTGTGAAGACTTACAGAAAACGTTGGCCTCTGTCATTGCCAGCAAAGGACATAGAACAAAGCATTGAGATGAACTTTTGTTATTGACCAAATACTTATTTTCCACCATAATTTGCAAATAAATTCTTTAAAAATCAGACAATGTGATTTTCTGGATTTGTTGTCTCATTTTGTCTCTCATAGTTGAGGTCTACCTATGATGTAAATTACAGGCCTTTCTCATCTCTTTAAGTGGGAGAACTTGCACATTTGGTGGCTGACTAAATACTTTTTCCCCACTGTATATGGTGTGTCATTGTTTATACACACCCTTGTGAGGCAGGCATTTCTTAGTGGAATGGGCTATATATTTTAAATAGGCTATTTTATCTCCACTTTCCAATATATATCAATATACATTTTTGCCTTACATATTCGATTCAGTTTTACTGGAAGGGGTAACTGACCAATTTATCAGGACCCCATTTTAAAGTGGCCATCATTTTTGTGGTGACAGTGTTGCAATCATATTTTACTTTATTTATTTATTTGCACACTACCCACATTAAATAGAGATTGTCTTCACGATCAGTGATTTTGCAGGGATACAGCGTTGCAGATTTATTATTGTCAGTCTGTTGCACACTTCCTGACTAAACCAGCATTAATTCACAGTTACACTAGGTTCACACCAGAATTCTGGTCTCAGTCGTTTGGTTCCGCATGGGGACCCAAAAGACAGAGATCTTGTCCACTTAAAAAGTGGTTACCCGTGGACCCCATAGACTATAATTGGGTCCGCTGGGTTTCCGCCCCGGTTTCCCCTGGTTTTATACTGAAACCTTGCAGGACTTTTCTCTCCGTCGACTTTAAGCAGATTCTGCGGTAGGAGACTCCAACGCAGGTATGAATCCAGCCTTAATTGATTGTGTTCAACAAGTCGGGTTCTCACTCCAATAGGGTACCCTTTTATTTTATCTTTATTTTGGCCCGGATAAAGACATTTTATTTAATTTTTCCGACGTTGGTATATTAGCATTCTGTAGGTCAGTACAATTAGAGATGACAAAAATATGTAGTTTTTACATATTACTCAACTTCTGCACAATAAAATTACTATTGTTACTACTTTTACTGTTTTTGAAAACACTTTTTTTTGTGTCACTGCATTCAAAGACCCACTTTTTTTCTTTAATTTTTCCTTCCAAAGAGCTATGTGAGGGTTTTTTTTTATTTTGCGGGGCAACTTGTGGGTGTTATTGGTCCTATTTTGTAATAGATACACATTTTTTTATCTCGTTGTTTTTATCTCTTTTGTTACATTTTATAGGCCATTTTAATTTTTATAAAAACAAAGCAAAAGTTGTTTACTAACAAGCTTTTTACTAACATGCAATCCTAATATTAAACACTCCAATACTTATGGATTGCAGTGTATCATGATTATAACTGTTAAATACACTGCCAGAGGCAAGGTCTAATAGACATTGGTATTTTGCAAGCCTGGAGGCCACTGTAAGGCTAAGATCCCACATTGCGTAAAAGCAGCTTTTTTGGTGCAGATTTTGCTGCAGTTTTTGGGGCCAAACCCAGGAGTAGATACAAAAGGAAAGGGAAATATAAAGGAAACACTTATACTTCCTTCTGCTCAATCCCTAACTGGCTTTGGCTCCAAAAAACGAGCAAAATCTGCAACAAAAAACAGCTTTTCTGCAATGTGGGGCCTTAGCCTAAGACCTGTGGTTGCTTGCCTCAATGGGGGAGGGGGTCATGTGAAATGAATTGTCCCCCCCCCCCACTGTCTTCTAACCACTCAAATTCTGTGATCAAAAATGATCCAGATCATAAGGAATAGAAGCAACACTCACCAGTTCAGTTTCTATAATGTATTACTCTATAACAATATATTCAGAATTGCTGGAAATAAGTTGTGATTCAAATGCAGAGTAGAAATATTTTGTAAGTGTTCTTTGGGGCTGCATAAGTAAAGTGTATTGAAGAAAATACATAGCACATTACATACTATACACCAGTGTTTCTCTTGTACCAAAAGCTCTAAAATCCACTAGCTCTTGGGGTCACCCCCAGTGTGAAAAGATGTGAAGTCTACCTTCTCCATGGTCTCATAATCCAATTTAAAGGCCCAAAGCTGGAGGCGGGATGTCAGTCCGCTGATAGAGAACAGGGTAAGCAGGAACTGTTCTGCCGATCCTAATGGGATATCGGGGTTAGCGATCTGAGCCTCCTGGATCTTCTGCCTTTCCTCTTCTGTTGGTACCATTGTGAGGATTTTCTGAAGAGAGGGATGACCATATATCTTATATACTGTATAACACTGCAGTCACACAACACTATCTATTGTATATCTGCATGCTGGTTTACCTCGATACCTTCTTTGCTGATTGCGTACTCGTCAAAGTTTAATATGGCCGTCTTGATGATATGGACTGTGGGAAGCACTGTGAGGCCAATGTTGATAGCGTTGCTTCTCTTGGGGTCTAACACAACCAGAGCCTGTTTCTTTACATCTCCCCCTTTCTGTAAAAATATTAATAAAAAAAAAAATATTAACAATGGTGGGGATCTGACCTCTGTGACCCCAGTCCTTCTTCACAAGGCAGCTGCAGGAAGTATGGAGTAATAGGAGAACGTAGCCTCTTCCACTCCACACAACTTCGCCTGACCAGAATCGTCCATTTGACAAGTGGATTTGGGTCCACCATTTTAGTGACCAATAGAGGTCTTAGCAGCCAGACCAATTAAAACTAACATTTATTCCTGTGGATATATATTTTAATTTATTTAAGGGGAGAAAATCCCATAAAGGTGCTGTATAGGACTAGAAAAACATGTCTGCTTTCTTTCAGAAGTAGCACCACCCCTGCTCGTAGGTTAGGTACATTATTGATTTTTTATCTACATTGAAGTAAAATGGAGCTGAGGTGCAAACAGTGCACATAACCTAAAGACATGTGTGATACTTTTTTTAAACTTTGGGGGAAATGTAATAATCACTATTTGGTTGGGTTCATATCTGCGCCAGACTCTCCATCGGAGATTCCGTTACAGAAACCACCGAAAATTGATGGAGAAAAAAGTCCTGCACAGAGGACACCACGTTGACCCCATTATAGTCAATGGGGTCTGCCAGTGTCTGTTTGTAACTGCTGTTTTAGCAGTCTGGCTCTCTGTTGTTCAGGTTCCCTGGTAGACCCGAACGACGGAGACCACAATGCAAGTGTAAACCTAGCATTTACCAGTCTTTTGGCATAAAGAAGTTGCAAACGTAGAAGTCTGTTTACGTGCAACAATCTGACTTTATGATGTTCTATGCCCAACACTTTTATGGAAAGTGTGTTCCCTCTACTCCAGGGTCAGGGTTTCTAACTGGAGTAGATTTACATGGAAGTTCAGAGTTTTGCATAATTTATTAAGAGACATGCCTCTTGATCTCCTGTGTGCGCCAGTAAAATGCACACAGTTTATTAAGACTGAGAATGCGATGGAATAAAAACACAAAGGAGGAGATTTGTCAGGACTGGCATTTCATACACCAATGTATCTGATAGGAATATTTTCATTCTCTGACCGTCATATCTATGTCTGAAATCCTATCCTGACCCACTACGTCTCACAGCTGAGCTTTTGTTGCAATTGTTCCCAGTCCAGACAATGCTATGTATGGCAAACTTCAAACAGTGTACAGTGTATATTCACTTACAGGGTATATTAGAAGTTGCAAAATGTTTAAAAGGGGTTGTCAAAGTTTTTTTTTTTTTTTTTTTTTTTAAAAAGGTCTATGTGCGGTGAAAATGGGGCAATTAAAAAAATAACACACAAAAATGTACTCAGCTCTCTATTGGCTGCTTCAGTTTACTGCCACCCACCGGATGTCGTGAGTAGTGACATTTCGTTTGTGAAGGCAATTGCTGCAGTAACCTCTTTAGAAATGGCACATGACTGACTGCTGGCCTCAACTTGACGCACCATTTGTGAAGAAGTCGCCGCTGAAGCCTGTGACTGATACCCTGTTCTATCAGTTGACCGTAATAGCCAAAGCAGACAGGGTGCCTGTAATTAGAAGTTGCTGCTGGAAACAGAGGACTGGGGAGAGGTGAGGATATTTGTTTATTTTATTGTCCCCATCTGCCTTGCATATAGACCCCTCGGACAACCCCTTTAATTGTAAAATCATTAGGCTTTATATATGTGGACAACGTCATTATATCTACACTGTAAAGGAGAGAGGTGCTGCTAAACCATACACACTTGTTGCTACTGCTAGAAAAGCTATGTGTTGTGGATATTTAACATGTTGAAAAACCGGGTGTCCGATTGCACCCTCTGCGCTGCATGTCCGACTTTGTTTCCGACCGAAAAAAAAAAGGCTTTGCGGTGTAGAGGGTGCAATCGCACACCCGCGCATTGCTTTAAAAACCCATAGAAGCGAATGGGTTTTTAAGCAATGCGTCTCAAACCTTTCCCAATCCTTTTTTCCGACATTTAGGTCAGATTCGCGGTGAGCTGAGTCCCGGCGCAAGTGTGAACCCACCCTTACCTATCCCAAAATGTCAGCACTCATGATATAACAGTAAAATGGTGCCTCAGTCAGGTTTGACTGAGCCATCAGAAGGGCTAATGCCTGTGATCAGTATATAATACAATAGAGACCTGGCGGCTGCTCAGCTTCTGAGCAGTCACCATATTTAAAGACCCCGACATCCGCCATAATAGTATGGCATATGTCGGTAAAGGGTTAATCATACTAGTGGTGATAAGTTTTTTTTGCCTTGATCAGTTTCTGATGGATATGGCCATGAATGCAGGAACTTTCTATGGTCTGGAACTTTTCAGAAACCTAGCCATGATTCCATTATTGTGGCCACCTTATCTGATAACCCAGCCACAATAGAAATTTCCTGTATTCATGGTCATATCTACTGACAACCAGGAAAAAAAATTTTCACTACTAAGATGGTTAAAATATGAAATCTTTAAAACTCTTAAAACAAAAAATTATCACTTATTTGACAAAAAAAAAGTTTAACATTTTTAATTGTCTTCAAATATAAATATGGTTATGTTCATGGGAAAACCATTTTAATAGAAAAAATTACCCAAAGGGTATATAGGATAAAATAATGAAAATAGTACTACTTTCCCTTTAGTCTCCCACTGTTCTAGGGCAGCCGTTCCAGACCTTCCTCCATTTATTTGTCAGCAGTAGAGTTGTCTGGTACCAGCTTCCTCCCCTCTCCCTGTTCAGAACATACGCATGTTCAGCCAAACGTGTATGTAAGAGGGAGTCGGGTAAGACAGCTATGTGTATGGCCAGCTTAAGTAAACAGCCGGGTGGACCAGAGCAAAAGGGGAATAAATGGGTAAAGTAAGGTTTCTTTTACCATTTTATCATATTTCTCAAAACTTGGAAAACCCCTTTAATGCCTAGATAAATAAAAAGTTCCACAACTTTCTTTATCACTATTTTGTGTTTGCTGTCAGAGAATAAGAACACTATACATTTCTCTATATGGTGGGTCACACCTTGGTTGTTTTTGTGCATTCTTCTCTAATGACTGACAACAACAGACCCTGAAAGACTATAATGGTGTCCATTGTGTATCCGTTGTTTTCTCTGTGACTTTAAGGGATGAAAAAGTCATGCATGCTTGCAGGGCTTTTTCATCAGCGATTTTAGATGGACTCTGTGCTAAAGTCTCCAGACGTAGCCTCCAACACAGAACATACCTAAAGTAAAAAGTTAGGAATGCCACATTGCTGCAAACTGCTAGTAATATTTGTGCTGCAGCTGAATACAATTATAGCCATTTTTCAGCTTAAGGCTATGGCTCCACGTAGCAGGCCGCAGCAAAAAAATGCTGCGGGAAAACCGTGGTGGCAATGCATTACGGTTTTTCCAGCAGTGCTTTTCACAGAAAGGAAACCTCTGTGGACTTTCTGTTTCAATTATACCTATAGGGAAACCGCCGGCATTTCTGTAAGTATAATTGACATGCTGCGATTTCCAAAACTGCAACGGTTTTGAAAATTGCAGCATGTCTGCTGCGTATATTTTTCCATAAAGTGGGGATGGGGTTCGCTTTTCTGTGACTGTAATATGCTGTGTTTTTTCCCGCAAACTGCAGCGTTTACGCCACCTGGAGCCCTGGCCTAAGGCAGGAATAGTGGTGTCTAAGTTTGTTGTCTCTGGATGAAAGCAAGAGTGTTCTCATTTCACTGATAGCAAACAGATATCTTTAAAATAGTGAAGAACTGAAACAAAAATATGCTAGAAAGTGGTAGAAATGTACATTTATACAGTGACTGCAGTGGTTGTGACAGCAATACAAATGGCAGTATGTAAACTGAAGATGCATTTCAGAGTAACATTGTAACATTTGTATTTTAAATAAATGAATCCTCACAGAAATATCTCAATTATCTGACTGCAACAGCACCCCCTGTTGTTCGAAATGTATAGGTTCTATGCATCTCATTTTAGAAAGGCTCTATTAGTCATATATGCTCAGTAGAATACAGTTCAGCTTCTGCTGTATCTTCTGTAAAAGAAAAAGGGATATCATTCAGGCTGGACATAGAAAGCCCAGCATGTGCAGCAGTATTTATGCATAACTAACAGAGCCTCACTACAATGATGTGCACAGATCTATACATTTTGAACACCAGGGAGTTATATTGCAAACAAATAATTGTCATATTTTTGCAAGCAAACTTTTTTTTTTTAAGTTTCCTTGCAGAAACTTTAAACAATACTTTACACGGATGCATATTTCAGTTTACTTATTTGTCATTTATATTCATGGCACAAACCGGAAACCCCTTAAGCAAAAAGTTGAACCATCTGCTATCGGTTGAGCTTAAAGGACACTCCAATAGCTGTATTAACGTTCTCCACCTAAATGTAGAAAAATCTTATTCATGCAGTAGGTTCTGTGGTGACTGGCATGTTGTATTTTGTTTCCTGGTGCTAATACAACTTTAGATGGAGTGAGAATTAACAATATCTAGTAACTAGTTTCTTAGAGCTTATTCACACAACAGGGTTTCACAGACGAGAGCTAGCCAGTTTTTTAAAGACCACCACCCAGTCCCTTTGTCAGTATAGGATGTGTTCACACGACCGTTGTTTTAACGGTCCTTATGACCAATCTATGAAAAAATAGAACATGCTATTTCACAGCCTATTTTAACAGATTTCTCAATAGATAAAATGTATGAGGGATCCATGAAAACTGTTTACCCTTTACTGTTTACACTCGGCTGTGAAATAAGTATTTTGCATGGCACGATCAAGTACATAATTGTTCAGGTCTTCAGCTCAAGACTAACCTTGGCAGTACACAAACAATACTTTTTCATGTTCATGCCATGCTCCACATATTGATGACTCAAGTAAAAATTATTGATGTTACAGGGCTAAATGGTCAATTAAGAGATGGATCTTAAGATAGTAAACCACAGATGTATTCACCTTGGAAGAAATAAGTTCTTTGGCTTTAGACTCAAAGAGATGTTCAAGTTTCTCAGTGTCCACATTAACCTTGTCCAGTGACTCCCACATAGTGCCTTTACCAAACTTTCCCCGGCTGTTGCAGTCTGTCTCCTTCACCTCCTTCCAGAACAGCTTCACTGTCTTCCTCTTCTTGTTTAAAGCCGTGTTAAAGGAGTCCTGTGAGACAGGGTTGAAGCTGAGGGGCACAGGGGGTGGAGGTGGAAAATGGGGGCTCCTTCCCAGTGGAAGTGGAGGACACACTGGAGGTGGAGGGATAGCTGATGGAAATCCAGGACAACTACCAAATGGTGGAGGAGGAGGAGGTGGTGGAAAGGGCAACCCTGAAATGGATGGTGGAGAATTATTTACATTGGATAATCGGGAAGGTACAACAGTTTCTGTGGCCTCAAAATCAAGGACATCAAAATCCTCCTCCTCGCACAAGTCTGTGAAGTCTAAGTCTTTAATTTTCAGCTCCATCTCTGGAGGGTGTGGGGTTTGTTCCCACAGGGTCTCGGCAGGTTTTTTAAAGGGGGTCATGAGGGTCTTTTCCAGGTTTTTGGCATTTGTTTCAGCATCAATGCTGTACTGGGCCCTCACACTTTTCCGGGAGTCTGAGCCATTCTCCATGGGAACTTTGGAGGGAGAAGTCTCAGGCTCATAGATTTGTGTCCTAGCTGTTGGAGACCTCTTTTCTCTTGGTGGTTTCCCTGGGTCCGCAGAAGCAATGTTCTTTTCATTGAGAATTTCTGTGTCTGTGTCACTCTGTTTTTTAGTACATAACATGTCCAGCATGAATTTCTTAGAACTGCTGCGGTCAGTGGTTGGAGGAGGAGAGCAAGGAGGACTTGCTGGAGGAAAAAAACAAAACAGTAAAGGGTAACTCAGTAACAAAAAACATCCCTCAGTCTAAAGACACAATCTTAATCTATGATGGAAACTGATCAGATATGGAGGCAAATTCAACCCAACAAATACTAGAGGTGATATCTATAGGATCTTCCCAAAGCAATTCCTTCATGCATTTCAAATATAATACGTATGCAGAGAATGGTTGCTGGGTTCACCCAAAAAGTGCACAGTCTCCATCCACATACGCCAGGAAAACATGACAAAAATGTATCAGCCACCACACAGAAACTTGTATATTCTTGCAGCTTTATTTGATATCTGGACTTTTCCCTTGTGTTCTACATAGCTTGATTTTAAGTAAAGGTATGAAATAAAGCTGCAAATGTTTTTATATGAGTTCCTGTATATGGGCCGCTACCTTTTTTTTCTTGTTTGCCATTTGAGTATATACAAATCATAAGAACAGGATTAATGTATTGTGGTAAAGGTGAACAAATTGAGATGTGCTGGTAGTCTTCAGAAAGACATGCAAAATGTATCAGACTATATCAAGTATTAAAAGACATGTCCTGCACCTAGAATAAGCTGACCATGATGCGTCTGTGTATAAGGGACTCTATTGATGAGGTTTCTGATGGATGTGACAACATCTCAGGTGTCTACTCTTGGTTGCGATAAAAAGGCTAGTATACTTACAGTATATAGCAATATTTTGTACCTTTCGTTTGAAAAGATATAGGAATTTATCCAGTAAGTAAAAATATGGAGTCAATATTATACATTTCCTAAATAATATAAAATACTAAATATAATGTAGTGCTTAAAAGGGAGCCTACCACCTCCCAATCATATTCAACTGCGATCACCATGCTACGTAGCACATCACAGTGATACATCTCTGTTATGTATGTCACTTTTGTAGATTTGGAGAGAAACAACTTTGAAGTGATATACAAATTAGGCAGTTGGTGCACTGGGGGGCAGGACTTTAGCTCCCGAAGCACTGCTCTTGCTGCTGAAGTAGGATGGGTGCAGTGAGAAGATCAACACCTTCTGTATGAGGTTGCACAGGCAGGAGATGTCAAGGGTCATGCAGAGCCATGCATCAGGTGCTGAAAGTCCACCCCCAGTGCACCAATGGCCTAATTTGCATATCACTTCAAAGATGTTCATCTCCAGATCTACATACTATATGACATACATAAGGTATTTTGTTTATTGCTCTAGTGTGCTCTGTAACATAGTAGTGACAGATGACACAAAATCGTGTTGTTCTTATTTATATCCAGGCTCGCCCCTGTACGGAGCTATGAACCTATGTGATAAAGATGCACTTTATACAGGTTTTAGCTTCTAGATGTAAATAAGAGAGTTCAAATGCATTGAAAGCAAGCAAAATTGGACATTATGAACAGATGACAGATATATAAGAAAGTTTGATAACTTTCATTATACATTAATTAAAGCTGGGGCCACACAACGTGTAATAGCTGCTTTTTTGTTGAAGATTTTGCTGCAGTTTTTTGATTCAAACACAGGAGTAGCTACAAAAGGAATGGAGAATATAAAGGCAACACTTATACTCCACTCCTGGCTTTGGCTCAAAAAGCTGCAGCAAAATCTGCAACAAATAAAGCATAGTTTCTGCAACGTGGGGCCTTGGCCTTAAGGCTAAGGTCCCACGTTGCAGAAACGCAGCTTTTTTGTTGCAGATTTTGCAGCGTTTTTTGAGCCAAACTTAGGAGTGGCTACAAAAGGAATGAGAACTATATAGGAAACTTTTATACTTCTCCATTTTGCTCAACCCACTCCTGGCTTTGGCTCAAAAAAACGCAGCAAAATCTGCAACAAAAAAAAGCTGCGTTTCCGCAACGTGGGGTCACAGCTTAAAAGGGTTTTCCAGGACTATAATACTGATTACCTATGTTTAGAATAGGCCATGATTAGATGTGTGGGGGGGGGGGTGACTCCTGGCACCCATGCCAACCAGCTGCTGGAAGAGGCCACAATGTTCAGACAAGTTTTGTTGCATTTTCACTGCACAGCAGGTACCGTACTATAGATTGTATAGTGCCCATGCTTGGTATCATAACACTTAATCCCATTCATTTCAATGGGATTGAGCTACAGATTGGCTACAAGACCAATGACCATAAATTCACTGGCCTTAGAAGAGAAGAAACAATGCTTCCCTGAGTGTCATGGCCTCTACAAACAGCTGACTAGCAGTGACGCCAGGAGTCAGACCGCCACCATGCCAATACTAATGACAAAGGGTGTAACATACAAAAAGAAATCACACTCACCTGTCTCTGACACTCTGGTGTCTGCCACCACTGTTCATTCAGGCGCACCGTGCCATCTCCGCCAGAAGTCCTGGCCTCAGTGGCCATAGGAAAGGACTCGGTGATGTATATGAATGATGTCAACAGGACCTTTCCGGTCACCACTGTGGCCACTTAGTGGTCACGTGCAGCGTAGGGCTTCCAGTCGTGAAGGCATGGCGTGCCGAACGGACAGTTGCGACGGACACCAGAGCACCGGGGATAGAAGAGTATGATTTATTTTTTTAAGTTACACCTTCCCCGGCTTCCTCTGGGATTTGTCCAATTCATGGACTGGTCATCAATATCATAGTTCCAGAAAACCCCTTTAAGCTTTATTAAAAAAAAAAAAAAAAAAAAAAATATTATATATTATAAATCCCCTTTATTAGCAGGACACAGATGTTCTCCAGTCAGCGCCTGATCCTGTGATTTCTCACTGGAGAATCAGAGCCTCGTGCACACAGTTAAATGTCTTGCCTGGTTCTGATTCAGGCTCTTCTCGGTCTCCTTTTTCCTCCCTCTCCAAGGTGCTGCTAGCAGAGGAATCGCTGGACCCCGAGCACAATTCTTTCTCATTCACACTGTCATTTTTCTCTTCCTTCTCACTCAGATCCCCTTTACCTGTGTCCAACAGAGGTTTGGGCGGTGATTACATTTCCTCCCAGGTGCACAGAAGTTCCCATGCTTGCAAATGGAGCATGCCATACATGCATGTGTATGGATACAGAAAAGGCTATAGATGTGTGTGTATATATACATATACATACATGCATATCTATATATGAAGCACATGCATTAGAGGTGGGTCAGTAGGAAGCAGGATTGGAACTAAGGTTTGGGGTTTCAAGCAATTGGGAGAAGTTAATTACTGAAAAGCGAATATGATAATACATTTTCATCGTTCACACTTAAACCAAGCTCACCTCAAAGCTTTGCATATTCTATCCATGCAATTAAAAAAATAAATAAATAAACCTCCTCCTGGTTAACTCATGATAGTGAATGCTCATTCTGGAAACTATCCGCCATAATGGATGCTAAAATAAATGTACAAGTCACCTGTATGCTTCTGTGGAACTTTGTAGGCAATACAGTCCAAACAGTACTTCACAGGCAGACTTTTCCAGATAGAGTCAAATGTGTCCAAAGGCACTGTTCCATCAGGACAATTCATATGGCCCAACAGTGACCTCCATACACAGACAGCTCTATGTATTATATGGTCACCTATTCATTTAAATGGTTTTAGCGTAACACTAGATTGCCCCTGCAGCTTTCCCTGGCAAATGCAAAACAGGGATTACTGCACTGTATGACTAGAAAACATCACCCCTTACTCTGGAAGTGTCATAGTTAGCTTCCGTCACAAGCTGGACCACCTTTAGGCATCCAGCAGATTATGTCATTATAACAGATAGTTTCCCTTTAAGGAGCATGTAATTCTTGGCTGTGCATATAACTTACCCTCCTCCTGGACGCCAAAGTCATCCATGCCGACTCTGTATTCATCCTGCTCTGGTGAAGTTTCATCATCATCATCATCATCATCATTTCCACCCCCGTTGCGCACAGCTTCTGCTAGTACCTCCTGTCTACCTTTGGACAAGGCAGACATTTTCTCTAACTCTGTGGCAGCCAGATTCTCCAGAAATCGATTTCTGAAAAGACATAAGTGGAACATTGGTAAATGAGCCAATGTGTTCTGATGCCACCATTACTAGCCCATGACTAATCCCACTTACTCTGGGTCATCATCTATATTAGGGAAATTTTTCCCAATCTTTTCAGACTCAGGTCACTCCCGGAAAAACAAAATTCCTTGGCACCCTTAACAAATAATTTTTTACCAAAAGTAAAAAAAAAAAAAGTCCTAAAGATGCAGATAATGTAGCATAAGGACATGCAACCCAATGATGATAATCGGTGTAATAAAGAGTTGTTGAATGTGTTTAGCTTTTTTATACTACATTAAGTCTCCATCGCAGTGACCAGCGAAAATCGGCAGACAAAAAAGTGCTACTAGTCCAACTTTTACATCCAGTGGTTTCAGTTTAAGAGAACGGACACCCAACAGATACCATTATAGTTGACAGGGTCCATTGGGCACTGTTGGTGTCCACTGTTTTCACAGTCCGTGTGTACGTTGTTATGGTCCTCCAATGGACAGAACAACAGTCACACAGGTGCAAATGTGAACATAGCATAAGTTTCAATAATTCACCATGTAAAGATCTCTAGCTGCCATTGATGGGGACAAGCTAGTTTACATCAAGAGGATGAAAACCTGTCCACCAGCAGATTATATGGGCCTGGTGTACCCTGTTCAAGGACACCGCAGCTTTGACTAAAAAGAGAGTGGCCCTGCTTATAAGATATGGGACTGGTCATTCCAGTAATTTTCTAACATACTTCAAAGAAACCTCTACGTTACAGCAGATTAGCACAATACCATATTGCTGCCACTCAGACACAACAGTTCAGATTCATTATGATGCTCAAGTTGTGCTCATTATTATAGTGAGATGATATATATCTTTTTTTTGCATTTTACACCATATAAACTGAAATGTGAAAACGCTGCGGTGTAGACAGTTTTTGTTTAGTTAGTGCTCCACTAATGACTTTCCATCAAGAGTCAATAAGCTTGTCAAGGTAAATAGCTGCCTCCTTTCTCTAGAGGCACAGGTGAAGAAATTAATAATTTTTTTTTAAAGTGTTGGTAATTTTTTTTGTATGCATACTTACTGGAACTTTTTCAGGATGGGTTTGTCCCCATACACATGATTATTCTTGTCCTCCCTGCAGGAAGAATTTGTTATCAGGATGTAACGGACAGGTGACACACGGCATGCCACAGGCGGAGTTATGGGATCAGTAACCAAAACATGCGTCCTTCACATCAGTGATGGAGACATTTTCATCAGGGGGTGGGGGAAGGGATATTTTCTCAGTGATGTCTTGATTTATTGCAATGGCAATTTTTTTCTTTAGGTGACAAGAATTTATAGCCAGTTACAACATTTTTAGTTGTGTAGAAAAAAATATTTACACACATAATGATCTACATTATTGGACTGGACTAAGGAAATTTAAACTCCAGCACCTTCATTATCCTTTCTGCTGCTGTTACCTGCTAATTGTCACATGGACCTTGTGAGGCTGGTCACAAGGACCCCCACTATAGACATGAGGTTGGAAGGTGGTTGTGTTGGTATTATAAAAGCCACAATTAAATTACAAAAAACTTGCATTAAAATTAGCAGCATCAGTTCACCTGCCTGCTGACAGTTTCCACTGAATGATTCATTATCTTTACACTATACTGAATAACATGAAACTGGAGGAAAGCTAATGAGAAACATAAACTGGCAGATGTTTAGTCATCAGATGTCAGTAATGGAGAAGGTAGCTGTGTGACAACATAAGAGCCACTTCATTTTTTTTTTTTTTTTTTTAATTTAAATAATAAGGGTAAATGTGGAAAATATCTCTGGTGAGTGATAGACGTAAGACCACAGGGGACATCAATGACAGACAATGTCTGATGTGAAAATATAATCTACAGAACCCTGTTCTTGTCTTGTGGGGCACTGGTGTGTTCATGCTACAACCTTATATAGAGTATACATTCTAACCCTAAATATACAATCTCTGAGTCATCCCTTTTATATCAAGTTTTTACATTTTATTCAACCAATTCTTTACCATATCTTCTCCCAGGGAATCAAAATGACAAGCAATATGTCCATCAGGGATTGTCACCCAGCTGCTGCAAAACAGATATCATTCAGGAGTTGTGGAAAGCAGGGTGAGGACCCTGTTAGAAGACATAATGGTGGCCATCTTGGTTATCTCCCAAAAATGACTAAATAAAATTATAAATAATTTCACAAGAGAAGATAAAGGAAGGAAATGCTCTGTGGGTGGTCACCATATCCTGGGAACATGTTTATAATCGCTGAAGGGTCACTACAATATAAGAAAGTTCATGTCTTATGGAATCTCACTATACAGCTCAGTCTTGGCTATTGTTTTTTTCTATCACACATTTAAGGGTGAGGGAAGGGAAATTTCTTGCTGTTAGAATAACTCTCTTGTGGAAGATAAAGCTTGTCAGAAAGGGTTAATGTAGAGGAGACGCACAATTATGACGTGACAAAAAGCCAACACAAACATCAGAGGGCGGTTCATGTTATAATCACTGTTGTGTCACACACAATGTCACTCTGAATCCACACTTAGAACACAGAAAAACAAGCCTTTAAGTCTTGGTGGTCACTTAAGAGGCTGCTAGTATGGGAACAGATAATGACAATGCAATGGTTAAGAAGAGAGGAAGGGCACTCACTGTCCGGGCAGCACCGGACACTTACCAAACAGGCTCTGTTTGGTTCATTCTGGAAAGAGAAAGGTTTAGAAGTTAAGAGATACTGAAGAGGATGACACAGACCCCGATACTAATATTAAAGGGGTTTTGTGTGAACACAGATTAATCCTTGTATAGTAAGAAGTTCTACAACTTTCATTTGTACACTATTTGTAAGATATCAAAATGCAACTACAGATTAATACTTTTTGCCTGCACTTATACACTGTAGCAAACTATGCATTCTCTAGGCTGCATACATTTGCAGGAGCAAAACTAGGTCAGCATGAGTTTCGTCTTCAGGATGGAAACAAGGTTGCGCCTATTCACAGAAAAGAAATTGTGAGGGGTTGTAGAACTTTTTATTGTGCAAAGACTGTGCTTTATTTACAGAAACCTGGGAAATGAAAAAGACTTATAGGGGTTTCTCATTTCAACAGGGTGACAGAAAAGTCTGATAGCAGAATTTCCAACCACCAAGACCCTCATCAATGTATAGACTGAGGGAACTCGGCCCACCATTGCCATCAGAGCATTGCATATGTGTACCGATCACTCTCCATTAATCTATGGAAGATACATGTCACCCCTCAGATGGGAATGGTGGATTGTGTACCCTCATTTGTCAAGGCTGCCCACCCAGGGAGAGCTGCATGTGCTCCCCCACCTCCTTACACTACTTCTGTGCTCTGAAGTCCTAGGCTTGTTCCTTTTTTTGTTCTGTGGGATTTCTACACAACGGCCATTGATTTGCTCTTGCAATCCCAGAACAGGGACTCACATTGCACCCTCTACATAGAAGAGGATTCTACTCTGTGACTCCCAAGCCTCACACCTTCAGGATCTCCCCCTAAATGTAGCGCGACTCACCTTCACATCATGTCTGCGGGAACAGGCTGAGGTTCTGAATAGAGAGGCCTGCAAAAAAAAGCCCTAACCACTACTATGGTAACAAGTGCAAGACAAAAGGTTCCCCCTCTTCACTCCCTACCCCCTTTCTGGGAACTTTACAAGAGACGACTGCAAGCAGCTCTGCAGTTTACAGCTTTACAAGCCACCAGGACCCAAGGTTCACATCAGCTGTCAGAGGCAGAAGGCACATTGTGCAACAGCATATTAGACTACAGAACTGTAATACTCTGTGCTGCTGTTTATAGAGGTGAGAAGCTACATCACCTACCATTGCAGACCCAATAGATACACCAAATACTTTACAATGACCAACAGCTTCTTAATTTATTATATGTCATAAAACTACAAACCAATGGTTGTTTCTAAACTCTATTAATATAAAGAAACAACAAACAACAGCTTAGAGGACTCATCTATTTTTATGTGAAAAATAAGTTTGCCAACTTTCCGGTATACTTCATGCTTTAGTTCCTCACCATTTTACAGAAGCTCTGCTTTCTGTCATGCAGAGGCTGAAAATCTGTCTAAGGCTACATGCACACCAACACGTGCATCGTAGGATCCCCGGCTCACAGCCCCCAACTCGGACCAGTGATAATACATGGGTGTGTATACGGGACCATAGAAAATAATAGGTCAGTGTGGAAGCCGTTAAAAACTAACACACTGACAGAGCATATGTTCATGTGCATGGAGCTGTACTCACACTGTAACAAACTTGCTGTTGTTTCTCAGTATAGGTAGGTTAGAGCAGCCAGCCTCTCACTGTCTGTGCTGCCAATCCTTTTTTTTTTCGTCGGAAACAAAGTCGGACATGCAGGACTTCGTGTCCGACGAAAAAAAAAAGGATTGGCAGCGCAGAGGGTGTAAGCGCACACCCGCGCACTGCTTTAAAAACCCATTCAAATGAATGGGTTTTTAACCAATGCGCCGCTGACCGGTCTGTATCCGACGCCAATCCAGTTCGCCGAGATTTTAACTGGATTGGCGACGGACGGACACCAAGCGCAGGTGTGAACCCACCCTTATTTATTCTCCATTCACAGAAGGCAAACAAAGAGAGGAATTAAAAACACAAACTATATTAGGAAGGCGGAGAATTGTTATATTATACAATTATTAAGCTCTCCTAATGTAACATTGCTCACATTATTTCCTTATGAATCGCTGCATATTCTAATCTATTATATGCATGCAATGTAAGTGAGAAAATTTTTTTTTTTTCACTATTGTAATCCGAATAATAATAAATAATAATAGTACATTTTATTTATATACCGCCAACATATTCCACATATAGAAAATAAAAGCAACTCCAATGACATACTTTACTTGGACCATATATACAATTTTTATTTTTGCAACATCTCAATCCAAAAATTTCCTGCATAGCCTTAGCCTTATGGAAGATGATTGTGTTAAGCCGGCCATATACATTAGATAGCTGTCTGCTTAGCATGCAGGTATTCTATATGGGAATGGGGCAGTTAGCCATTGTTAGCCATCTCTGGTACCAGCTTATCTTCCCTCAGAAGAAACGATCGGGCATGTTGAAATTCAACAGCCAGATCCCCTCAGACATCTGCTGTGGGAATAGTCAGGAGGTCTTCACACATATTAGATAAGTCAACCAGTCCTGCTGTAATTTATAGGTTTGCCCGGTAGGAGTGTGATGAGTATGGGCAACTTCTTTCACTGCTTTAATTCCCTATGAGGAAAAGGTTGCATGCTATTCATCATAATTTATAACATGGTTAGAAACGTTTGCGTTAGTCGTAACCGTTTCCTATAGGGAATAATACTAGGCTTATGTGATTCAACACTCATCTTGCCTTACACTCCTCCCTCTATACACTATGACACGTGTAAAGGATGTTTAGACCTTATTTTACAGTCATAGGCAACTTACTTGAATATACTCCGGTCGTTGACTACAGGGACCTTTTCCACCACCGGTGAGGATTTAGACAGGGAGATATTAGCAGAGCTGCTGTGTGTGTTATTGCTCTCAGGGCTTAACCTGTACAACAATGAAAATTTGGAGATGTTTGGTCAGGAGTTGCCAGGTGTGTAACAGTAACATGAGCAGTAACATTGCTGAATATAAAATAGAATCTGATTATATAACATTTACAGATAAGTAGTGTGTGAATTTTGATCTGCCTTTTATAATCCCACACCATTTCTTTTCATAGGAACAGATTTTTTTTTATTGGTTTGTTACTTTGATGTGAAAATGTTGCTCAACTTAAATAATAATTTTGAAAAAAAAAAACACACACACACAAATACCACCTAAACAAAATATTGGGTTAAATGTATCAACAGTGAGTACTGGATGCCACAACTCTGTATAAAAGACCTGACCTTATAACCTGACCCTAATCTAACCCATCTAAGCAAAGATCCACTACACATATGGGAAGCACATCTTGCCACTTGGGCACTAGGGGGCAGCATAACAGCACACATCAAAGTAAAATAATATGACACATGTATTGCCTTGTTTTAAGCAAGTGGGACCTAATGAAAAACTGCTATCAGGCCTCCCCATTAGTGAAGGGCCACCCCTAGTACTGCTGTCCTTTAATGTGACTCTTGGGTCCTCTCAGGAAAAAGGGCCCTGATATAAATGCTCCCACCGAGCTTATGTTGTGGATCTATACTTGCTACTCTGATGAGTTTGCTGTAGAGGTGTACTTACTGCTTGTTTGGTGTCACTTCAGGGGTCGCTGGCTCCACATCCTGTTCAAATGTACAACTTGGAGGACTGGGCAGAGGCGCCTTTTCTACTGGTGGCTGTTTTGGTGGAGAAGGTGGCACAATGCATACAGTTGGCTTGGGCATTGTGCATACTTTAGCAGCATTCTGCAGTTTGATGCTGTTTTCAATAGGAGGCGTTAGTGGAGTGGTGGTAGTGTTGTTTATCTTTGCCCATACTTCCGCACTGTTGCCCAGGGAGCGTCTTGAACGTCGGCCCTCTTCTACCCCCAGGGAATTTTTCCTACGATCCTTCCGGGTACCACTAGAAGACTCCTCATTGTCACCATCCTCCAGTTTTAAAGCACTCTGCACCAAGCATAGGAACTTATATCATAAAATTGTGCATGGTATCTGTAAACATTAATCTCAAAAGAATTGAGAGCATAGAAATGTATTTAGTTGGAATCTCACATGGAGTTTTTGATTAAGTTTTTAGAGTCAAAGCCAGAAGTGGATTCAATAAGCAAAGATGTTAACTAAAGACTGATGTATCCTCTCCAGTGTTTAGCTCAGAAAGCAACTGTAAGTGGGCGTTCACACTACCATTAGTAGTGTCTGTTGTTAGCATAAACTGTTAACAATGGACACTAGCAGATCAGTCATCAATCTGTTAAAAATCTCATTGATTTCAGTGAGATTTGATCTGTTGTCCATTAGTTTCCATTTTCATCGGATTCGTCACATGTCCATTATTATAGCAGACATAACGCGTGGTGCAGGACAAATGTGTCCGTTCAAAATAACGGATTTATGATGGACGTTAAGCGACCTTGGACTTTTTAACATTAATGTCTATGCTAATGGACAGTCATCCGTTATGCTGTCCATTTTTTTTTCTGCACATGCTCAGAAAGCGGAAGAAAAAAAAATAAGCAAAAAAACGGACATTAATGGACACTAACTGAAGTTAATGTTTCCAAAATGGACACATTAACATCAGTTAGTGTCCATTAATGTCCGTTATGATAAGCGTCTCCGTTTTTTTTTTTGTTTTTTTTTTTTTTTAAACAGACCTGATCAGAACGGACATCCAATGGTAGTGGGAACGCCCCCCCCCTACAGAAAGTGATTTCAGACTTATATAAGTAAAATGTAATAAGACAGTCACTGCAGACTTGATTCTCATAGTGATATCACTAGGTTCTTGCTATTAGTATGCAAGTTACTTACTAAAGTTGGCCATTGGTAGACATTGGTTTAAAACAACGTCACAATACACAATGTCACTACTGCAGCCAATCACGTGCCATATGCCACAGAAACCAATAACTGGTTGCAGCGGATGTATACAGAAGGACCAAAGCACAGCACTGGAAGCAGCAGGGGAGATAACTGGTAGTTCTGCACTGTACATGGTGCTTCTTTGAGCAATGATGAAACATCTGCCATCCCTGTTATAACATATTGTAAATCACTGCCTATACTATAAAATGGAATATTTACCCATGAAAAAACACTGTGCAACATTCCTAATGGAGTGTAGCCATGTGTTACAGGAAAGTCACCCTTCATATGTCACTAGTAGCAACTCCCTGGGATATTCTGCAGTATACACACTTGGCCACCAAGCAAATGCTGCATCTCTCCCTGTTAAAGGATTTATAAATATATCAAATATATAAAAATATCAATATAGCTTGCATCCTCCACAACTTCAAGGTTCAGAAATAACTAATACAAGACTATATGAAAAACATACGAACGGACAGATGAATATAATGAAAAAATCCATATCATATCATAAAGGCCTATCCATGAGCTCCCATCAGTGGATGTAACACATTCTAGGTAGCAAAATATTAGCAGTGAATGAGCACCACCCAGTCATGGTTATTATATCAAAGCAAATAAAGGAAGGAGGAAATGTCCATTGTAGCCATGCTGGTAAAATATATTAGTATTTATACCTCAGAGCATCAGTCACAATTCTGCTATTTGCTACTGGAAACAGTCATTAAGCTTGTGTATAAATATAATCTTAGCCAAGTTCCTATAATACAGGGGGAGTGCAGACATTGAACAAACATGCTGGGATATTATGAAGGAATTTTGACAAAGTGCTATAATATACATGTGACCCTTTTTAGCAAAGGACAAGAGAAGTTAGCCCTCTCCAGAATTCCACACATGTGCTTCCACAAGTCACGATCTGAAACCGGAAATACAGATGCATGCTGATCGTTGGTGAAGGGCCCTTCCATCTCTCTCAAGAAGGTAGATGTCAGGGGAGATAAGGTAGATGGCAGATGGATTTTAACTAACAGATCGTTTTGTTCTTGAGGAGAAAAGCCTTTAGATAGCCATTGGCCAAATGCACACTTGCCCAACTGCCAGGCTCCCCTACAACACATGCAAGCATGGCTTGGCTGAGCACACATATATTTAGAACAGGAGGAGGTAAGGAAGTGTATGATTATCTTTAGGAACAGACTTTCTGTAGCTGCGGAGCATTTCATGGATGTGCTTGGAACATGCAGATGTTTTCTTGATGTGATCCATCATCACTATCAACATAACTATTCTCTGATAGAGAATTTAAACTTTAAGCCCTATATGGGACTGACTATGTCTGTAAAGTGCTCTAATGTAAAGTCCCTAAGAGGCTAACATTACCTGTAGACTTTATAATGGCATCTTTTTGTCTAATATGAAGATACAATGACACCTGGGAAATAAGCTTCTGTCAGTCTGAGGAGACTCCAGGCGGGTGTCCACATGACTTACAGCTGTACTATATGTCACTACTACATGTAACTTGTCAGAACAGCATATACTCAGCTTCTAGGTATTAACTCTTGACGCGTAATAAAAACAAACATTCAGGATCAGACCATAAAAGAAAATTAGAACTTCACCCATAATTGTATCCAGTTTTCCACTACATAAACATACACTGCTCATAACAACATTGGAGACACTTAAATTACACATTGAAGGTCAATCAAAGATTCAAGTTAGGGTTAGTTCACACTTTGTGTCTGATCAAAAAAAGGGGCTTCGCAGCGCAGAGGCTGCAATTGGACACCTGCGGGCTGCTTAAAAACCTATTGAAGTGAATGGGTTTTTAAACAAACCGCTTGCAAACCTTTCCCAATCCTTTTTTCTGATATTTAGGTCAGATTCACGGTGGACGGGCTCCGGGCGCAAGTGTAAACCAACCCTTAAAAATATCTTAATATAAATTTGTTGACAACAAAATAATGTATCAACAGTCGATGGAACCAAAAATCATCAACCACTGGGCTGGATCCTAAATCCCCCTAAAATCAAAGTAAATAAATAAATCATAGGTGGGGAGTGAATTTCATCACAGCAACTCAGGTCAGAAGGGGTAATTGTCTCTCATTAGACCATGCTATGAATTCTGGGTGAAGAATATGCAAACAAGACCTCGTTAGTGAAAAAGGGGGATTTGCTACTAGTGCCACCTATTGGAAGGTAGCTCCCTATAGATTAACACCTGGTTTTCAAAGAAACCCAAGCAGAGCATGCATAGTATAAGTCCCTGTACCAGTCTCTCCCTAATGAGACATTACCCCTTCTGACCCATGTCCACACCTCTCATACAGCCATCCAATAACCGATTCTGCACTGATGAGATGTAAAAACCTTGAAACAGCTGTCTGCAGATGGACGCATGGCCAAAGTGAACCAGAGCATCGGACTGTGGAGTCTCAGACAGCTCACTATTGAGGGTAAAGCACTCGTCCTAAGAAACGAATCTCTGCCTATGCTACAGTACACTGCACAGGCTTGGCCCTCTTTGCCACCGTTTCAAGGGCCATCACCAATACAGTGTTTTACTTTCTCTGGGGCTCCAAAATGAACAGAGTAAAACAGACCATCATGTACAAGGAACCGCAAGGGTGGGAAGGGTATCCCTGATATCCCAACGCGCCTAAGGATTGCAGTGTGCGACTGTGCCCGTAGGACTCTAAGGACAGCTAATGGTTCTGCGGGTAAGGCCATGTCTCGCTTGTTTCTCCCTCCCCATTGGCGTGGGCTTGGCTGAGACAAGTGGGATAGCTCCATGTTTCTATGGGGAAGTCACCAAGTTTGTGAAGGAACACCAGCTGGAGGGTCTCAAACCCGACTTGTGGAAACCCAAGACAATCCACAAGCTCATCTGAGCAAAAGACTTGGTGGAGTCTGTTCCAGGACTCCCAGCAGACACTATGGAGACTGTCTGGACCAACGTGTCTTCCCAGGAGCTGACCAACGGGCACAAGGATATGTCATGGATGGCCATCCAGGGGGCACTGCCCCTGCACTCATTCAAGCATGCCCGCAACTTGAGCAAGACCAGGTACTGCCCCAGGTGCCCCTTCATGGAGGAAACATCTTTGCACCTTTTCTGGGAGTGCCCCTTTGCTCAGGGCCTGTTGGATGCCCTGGAACATGAACTTGAGGATTCTGTACCCAGGAACAGCTTATCATACCACTCAGTATATTTATGGACTATTTTCTGGGACCCACTCAGAGGAGAATATCTTTGAGGCCTGGCACCTTATGAACTGTTTTAAGAAAGCTATCTGGTTTTCCAGGAACCGTCTGATTTTGTGAAGAGAGAGTGTCTCCATTCAGGACTGCCACAGGCTTATCCACAACCTGCTCAGAGACTATCATGGATACCCTGAATGGCGAAGAGGACTGATCCCCCCCCCCTCCTCTTGTGTGTTTTCCTTCAATAAAACTTCAAGTCTGTGATTTCCCCTCCCCTATCCCCTCTTTTCCATCCCCCACCCCCTCACTTGCCAGATGCTTTGTTGACAGTTAAAGTGTGTTAGTGTAGCATGTGGTGTTTTGTATAGTGTAGGTTGGCCCTTACTGTATATGTCACTGTCATGCCATGTATGATGAATGCTTATATTTATTGTGTACTGTTCCTCAACCTGTGCTGCGTCTGCAGATGGGAACCTCTTCCTTCTGGAAGAGTTATATTGGCTTGGCTATTATTCCCAGATTATACCTTAGGTTTCTTTGAAAACCAGGTAGTAATCTATATGGAGCTACCTTCCAATTGGTGGCACTAGCAGCAAATTCCTCTTTTTTCACCAAACATTTATTTGCATAATCCTTATCAAGGGAACTTATAATGTGACTCAGTAGTGTGCATGGCCCCCACATGACTGTATGCACTCCAAACAATGTCTGGGCATGGTCATGATGAGAAGGTTGATGGTGTTCTGGGGGATCTCCTCCCAGACCATGGTCAGGCTATTGTTCTGCAACAAGAGGAACCCAGGGTTAACTGCATCAGCTTAATGGGGTTGGCCACTTTCAGACCAATGAGAGACAAATTATATGGTTTATATAATAAGTTTTACAATTTTCCAATATACTTTCTGTATCAACTCCTGATGTTTTTCTAGATCTCTGCTTGCTTTCATTCATTCTGCTTACTTCCAGTGGATAAAAATCAGTCCATGGTCATGTGATGTACACACAGGTGCACAGCTCGTTACCAAACAAAGGTCTGATTACTGTGCTGTGACTATAACAAGTTGTACACCTCTGTGTACATCACATGACCAAGCACTGAATGTCACATGACCATGGACTGATTATATCCACTGGGAGTAAGCAGAATGAGTGACAGCAAGCAGAGATCTAGAAAAACATCAGGAATTGATACAGAAAGTATACTGGAAAATTATACAACTTTTATTATACAAACAATAACATTTGTCTCTCAATATTGGTCTGAAAGTGACCAACCAACCCCTTTAAGGTCTTTAAGGATATTATCCAGATACCTAGCCAACAGTTCCCTGACTGCTGTTCTCGCATAAAGGTTTGTGCAACCCTCGAAGGATATGCCTCCACAGCCCATCAGTGACCCACCAACCAAACTGGTTATTATGGATAATGTTTCATTCACTATGGGATCTCCAGACGCTTTCAAAGTCTGTCACATGTGCCCAGTGTGAACCTGATCTCATTTGTGAAGAGAATGAGGCTTTAATTGCGGACCTGCCAATTTTGATGTTCTCTTGCAAATGCCAGTCAAGCTGCATGAGGGTGGGAGTCTGTTTCTGACAGCCTGGTCAGAAGAATGCATACATCTGTATGGTTCTTGCAGTTCTTCTCCTGTTCCTCCTCACACAAAGGAGCATATACTGTCCTGCTGCTGGGATGATGCCGTTATATGGCCCGTTTCCTGGTATGTGCTCTATGTTCTTGACACGATACTGGGAGACACAGCAAACCTTCTTGCGACGGCACAAGCCATCCTGGAAGAGCTGGACTATATCAGTGCAACCTGAATAGGCTGCAGACACCACCTCATGCTGGAGTAGTGCAGTAGTTACAAGGACACTAGCAAAACCAAAACCAGGCAATAAACAGTCAGGAAATACAAGTGATTCTCTGTAGCCACCACCTACAAAATCAATCCCTTTTTTGGAGGTTGTCTTACTGATGCCCCTGCAGTGCACCTGGCTTATAGCCATCGGTGCTTTCATTTATAAGTAAGAGAGACAATGATTAATTATGGACTATTACTCATTTCTGGCCATGTAGTAACAGCAAACCGTGTAGTCAGTAATGAGAAATAGGCCAAAAATCATTAATGTTTCACTTACTTATAAGTAAAAGTACCAGCAGTCCTCCCATCCCAGACTGCAGCTATACTGAGGTTGCAGCCACTATGTGGCAGCACCCTGAGAGGGCAGATGGGTATCCCTGAAGTTTAATTGACTTGGGTTATACTGTAATGCTTACATTTCCCCTTAATTTTTTTTGTGCAGTGTGGTTAAAAGTGATACTATTTTATTACGGAGTTCGTTGTACAGTATATACAGTATTCAGTAGACAGCTAAGCTCCCCCTACTGGTTGCTACAGGAAGGCTGAATGTTATCATTCAGATTTACTTCAAACTGTAAAATGTAGGTAATAGTGACTATGATAAGGATATGCTTTAGTAACTGTTCCCTAATGAAATGGCATAATCAAAGTGATTTCTGTAACCTGTGAGAGCACTGAGAAGCTGCCAGGAAAATTATAGCTCTGCAATTTCTCTAGAATTTCTGAAAGAAGATTGCTATAAAGTGGAGTTAGTCTTTACCCATCCATCCTGAAGTTGTCTGGGGAAGGGGGGGTGTTCTATGGAAAGCAACACAAGGCATTATGGGAAAGGAGCTGGGAGCCATGCGCCCTCTATTGGATGTAACAGATCCTCAATTTGCTTTTGACTCACCGGCCTTAAGACAGCAAAGGGACTTAGCCAAGCCAATTTCACTTATCTGCATACAGCGCTGTTTCCGGATTGTTGTCCTTCATCAGTACAGAGCAAAGTGAATTGGCTGGCTTAGTGGGAGGCAATGACAGGAAAGCATGGAAAGCATGACAGGAATGCAGTATCAGTAAGGAGACAGCGATGGCGCACATCATTGTTAGGTGCAGTGGGATTTCCTTCTCGATAACAGCTCATCACTGACAGCCCAGATAGCTGATATAGCAGGAGACGTCTCCTGGGGTTGTGATGAGTAAGCAATACATGTGACATCTCCTATGTAACGTAGAGGACATCACAGTGAAGCCTGCAGCAATGAGTTTCACAAAGTTCCTCTGACTAACCTCGTACAGAGCCAGACGCTGCTTGAGGTCTGGGTCTGTACCCTTGTTGTTCATGTGTCGCTGGATGAGCTTCTCCATTCCCTGCTGCTCCAGACAGTCTGCTACGTCATAGAAGGAGTCCTGATCCGGGAGAGCCGCCAGTGTCTGTGCAAATAAAAGCATTATCCGTTAGTTACGGCCCCTATGAAATCCGCAAGCCACGGTCAACACAACTCTACTCTAAAAGGGATATTAACAGTCCCCGTGCCACATCAACAGAGGTTCATTCAGTAAGGGCTCTGCTGCGGTTCACACTCACCTGCTTTCCTGAAAAATGGATTTGCTAAAAAAGACAACAGCTGGATTAGAAGCTCTTGGGAACAGAGAATTAACTAGCATATTTCACGTGCATGCACAGTGCCACAGAAAACACACATCAGCAAGCATATTTCGCTCCAGTTATAGACATGTTACAGCATTGTTCAGCCCTTTTCCAGCATTAGCAGTTCTGTGAACCAACCAGTTCAAAACTAACAGGGGAATAAAGTGTTCTGTAGTATTTCATGATCATTTGGGAACTCTGTGGCACTAATATTTTTTAGTTTAGCTACAATTTCCCACAATAGTTAAATTGCCATATATTCTAATGGTTCACCCCAATTCATAAATATCCGATATACAAACTATATATAGTAATACAGCCAGCTCCATATTTAAATGAACATTGAATTATAGCACCTTTTCCAGTTATCATTTAATACTAGAAATATGCCACACTAAGTAGCAGAGGACAACAAGAAGCACACGAGACAGCTGCTTCAGTCTATCCATTTAATAGGAGAACCATTCTGAGGTATAAAGGCAAGGAAAGATGTTTTCTGCAATGGTGATGCTAATATTTGCCAATACTGTTCTTTAAATATGTGAAGCTATTTTCCCTTTAAATTCTGCTAGTCTCCGGTGTTTGGTATTCTGCATCTTGGATATGGTTTTATCGTGTTGGCTGCAGTTGATGGACATCATCCCAGCTCTGCAGACTGAAGATGTAAAATACAATAGGGTGAGAAAGGGCCTCTGATGAGGTGACGGTTCTGCTATAAAACATATGGTGTGAGTGCAGCATATCTGTCACATGACACAATGACAGAATCTGATTTTGTCATTTATTCTGTCTATATTAATTCACCAGGCAGTGACTGAGAAATGTGGCTACAAGACATGTCAGCAATGAATGTATAATCTGCCGCACTCTGCGTTTTTGCTATTTGTTTTACTTTTATAACTTTAGCAGCTATTGACGATCCCCTAAACTAATGATTAATGGGGGGCTTCCAGTGTTATGTAAAGGTGCATCTCAATAAATTAGAATATCTTTGAAACGTTTATTTCTTTCAGAATTTAAATTAAAAAAGTGACCTCCTATATTTTCTAGATTCTTTACACACAGAGTCTTCTATTTCAAGTGTTTTATTTCTGTAAATGTTGATTATGGATTACAGGTAATGAAAACCCAAATCTAAGAAAATTAGAATATTGTAAAAAAGTTCAGTATTGTAAATTCAGTGTGTCACCTGCCAAGGTTTCCTAAGCCTTTAAATGGTCCCTCAGTCTGGTTCAGTAGGACACACAATCATGGAAGACTGATGACTATGAATTGAATTACTGAATCACTGAAATGAATGAACGTTTCAAAGATATTCTAATTTATTGAGATGCACCTGTAGATGACCCCTAATTGTTGTATAGTTAGAACTGCAACTTTCTCATAGGCTTTGTTTCATTCTCTGTACAGACCTCTGCTTGATGTTATGGATTTAATGATTTAAGGCACCATTCACACAGTGGAAAATTAAGAGGAATTTGATGTGGACATCAGCCTCAGATTCCTCTTCAAAGGAAAGCTTTGGCTTTACATCCAGATGAGAAAGGTCCTAGCCTGCGGGCTGTCTCAAGCTGTGAAATCATCGAACAAGACGCTTATTCTTTCAGTGTCTTGCTCCAATTAAATACAATAGGAGGCAGAATCAAGGTGGAATCTGACACTGATTTTAGAGTGGAATCCACCTCGAAATCACCAGAACATGCCTTAATTCATCTGAAAATTTAGAGCTAGGCAGAATTGTATCCAGTCTAGTCAATCCTCTGTCAGAGAATTGTCTATGTTAAATACTATTGTTACAAACACTCCATTGTGGGAATTATTCCCCTGAATAGAGGAGTTTTCAGTCTATATGTAAGGAAGAATTTTGACATTCAATGGCAACAAGAAAAGATCATAAAAACAGGAAACAAGGGCTATTAGAAAGTTGCAAACAGTACTACATCTATAGCCACCTTTAGCATGATTCAGAGGACCAGGAGCCTCGACAGATACTAGTTATAATCAAGAACATGGTTATTTGACCATCTTCCTGGAGTCTGAAGATCTAAATTGGACATGGAGAGCAAGACTCAGGAGGAGCTCCCTCATAATAATAAATGTGGTCACACAGTTAGCACAGTCCACCACGTGCCGAGTCATTTGGACTGACAACAAAGTGGGAGACTTTTGTCTAGATTTTTAATTGCTCCACAAATAGGAAAAACTTTAATATGCTGCCAGATATAAAGGTCTTACTCCACAGGGATCTGCTGCACATTACACATTAGTTGTAGGCTGCAGTGTGTTCTCAGGATAAAACAGCAGTAAAGCCTCCATGGACATGGCGCTACAGAGTCAATCCAAGAATAAAAGCTTATCAAAACATATACAAAAAGTACAGAGTAAGGCTAGACTCCGTGTGCTAGGTTCATTGGATGATTATAAATTTCCACCAGTGAACACAAGTTTATTAATTTAGTAATATATAAATCTAGGTAGATTTAAAATTCTGTGGATATTTATTTCATAATATATATTCAGGAGGGCCAGGGATTCTTTATTCTGTTATAGAGTTCGAAATCCCCTCCTTTTGCACACAGTTATGAAGTTAGATTACCTTCACATCTGCATTAGGAGTCCAGAGTAAAAAAGCCCAGATTAAGATGTGAGCCCAGCCTTACATAATTAAATGCTGTCTGTCTACATCTACCACTATGGGTTGCTTAACAGTTTACCATGCTGGCAGAAGATGCATAAATCCCTCTACAGCAGGCATCCCCAATCCGTGGCTCAAAAGCCACATTTCATGTGTCCCATGTCTGTCTGCTAGATGCAGAACACAGTGCCAAGTCTACCAGACAAAGCTTCATTTGGCTGCATGTGTACCCTGTAGAATAGCTAGGAGGATACATGGTCATCACACTACTGCATGATGCTTCCCATCATTCAGTCCTTTTCCCCGTGCCACTCTGGCATGTTGTTGGCATATTGCCGCACAGGTGGGTGTTTTAATTAAGGGTTATTCTCCCCCAAAACATGCCCTCCTCCACAATCTCCTGTACTGTGTGCAGTGAAGAGAGAGCAATGGGGAATGACTTAATTTAGAAAGTAAATGGTTGTTCAGAGCTTCCCTAAACAGACATGCTATAAATATGTTGGGTAAGAAGCCATTATCTTGTTTAGGGATGAGAGGGGCTCTGAACAACCATTTACTGTGTTTAATGCGCTAGGACTTCTGTTCTGACCACATGATGCTCCCATTCTAAAACTGAAAGCTGATGGAGGGGTGTGTGATGCGATCCATATATTGCAATGTACAGTGTGTGTGTTATTTTCCTGCATGTCTAGGAACTGTGCAAATGTCTATTAAAGTGTTACATACAGGCAGTGGGTGTTTCAATAAATGGGTCGCATTAGACACCCCATCCATTAGCTGCCAAGAACATATAATAAAGCCATATTAATGCTTTACATTATATAGTACCCAATCTGACGCAGACTGTGGTGAGTCCTTGCTAATTAATAGGACATGTAAACAGATGTATCATTGATGGGGGTTCAAATGCTCGGACCCCCAGCTCATTATGAGAACAGGAGACCTCAAGTCCGGTAAGCGAAAGAAATGCTAGTGCACATCTCCTATTCACTTCTATCGGACTGACAGATATAGGCAAGTACAGCCCCTGTCATTCCCATAGGAAAGACTGAAACAGTGGTCACCATTCCATTTAAATAGGTGACCCCTGTTCATGTTTGCGAACCCTAAATCAATCATACATTTATCACCTGTCCTATGGATAGGGAATTTTAACTCCATAACTATGCCAACAGGAAGCAGATGATTTGGATCAATGAGCACCTTTATTTTCTATGTTCTAATTTACAACCATGACAAGATCACAAACACTGTTCTACTGATTAGGTATACTAATTGGGCTCTGTACAATGCCAGTTCATCATCACCATTGGGTAAACTTACTAGGTCAGTGTACATAGGGTGATCAGCATTTTATGTGTGGAAGTGCTTGTGGTCATGCAGAAATAGGTGAGTGCTTAGCATGAAAAAGGCACAGGCTGAGATATTCTTAACTGCATGGCAGGCAGGAGAATCTGAGCAGGAGATGCCATACAGTCTCTCACACAGCAATATTCAAAAAAGCAATTTCTGGGGCCAAGAATCAGCAATAACCTGGGAGTGAGCACATTCACAGCTGCCATGTAATACTTGTGCCAGTAATCTGCAAGTGACCCCATGCATGCTCTGTACATGGCCACCATTCACGCTTACCTTATTGATGAGGGTCATGGCAAAAACAAGCAACTCCGAGTCCGCTCCATTCTTCTCTTCCAGAATATCTATGAGGTTTGACCATGGGTTGGTACCTGCATATAAGTGGTAAAACACTTGACTGTAACTTGTATATTATGACACAATATTTTCTTTAATAGCTCTTTAAATTTATACATAAAAAACAGGGGAGGAGCAAGGGTCTGTACAGTCTTGAACAGGGATGACATTTAATAGAAGATTTGTGGGGTTAAGAGAGGACGACGCAACATAAACAGCAGATGTGAAGATCTGGGCTGCCTTGGACGTTCTGTCGGCACCTGACACAGTACGAGCCAGACATGAGTCCTGCAGATGTTAGAGCCACCGACTGTGCAATATTCAAAGCTGCCAAGGTATAAAAGGGAGGATGCTGGACTTACCCCGGTTATGATCCACAGTATTCACGGCTTTGATAAGGAGAGGGGCATTGGATTCTGTGTACTCCACAAATACAATCAGCAGTTTAAGGGCTGTTTTCACCACCAGGCGGTACTGTGGGGACAGAAGAGGAGGTTTAGGACCCAGCATCTCTTAAACTGCTTTATATTCTGATTACATTTTATGGGAAACAGAACAAGGTAAAGTGTAAAGTATTGCTGGCACCATCTGTGGGGACGTCTGTGCAGGGAATAAGAGAAAACAAATTGTTCTAGAACAATCTGGAAAATAAAATCAAGTGTCTGGCAATCAGTGCTGGCCAAGGAAACTCACCGGACTGCCGCAGAGCGTGTACAACCACTGAACCGTCTCATTGTGATTTATCACTCCATTCATGCCATCCACAAAGAGCATGATCTGACTCAAAGCTGCAACCAAGCACAAAGTGTAAGTCTAATAAATGTCTTGTACTTGATACAATTTAGTTGCTAATTTCACCAAACTGGATATTAAACTTTCATATTTGGGTGCTGCTAACTGGCTGTGCAAAATGTACTTACCCCTAAGGATGTAGTTTTGGTAGTTCTGGTCAGCCTCAGCCCCCACCTTAATGAGACATGTCAGCCCCTCAGAATTCACAAACTCTGGCACCAGATCTTTGTCTTCCTAGGAAAGGAATGACATCAGTGTTAGGATAATACTGAAAAATTCATAGATGGGCATGTTAGAACTTGTAGTACCCCAACCCAAGGATAATTTTCTTGATGTAGCATTTCTACAATAGACTTTCAGAGAATTGGGTTATAGGAAATTGACACATTGACACTCAGGGGACACATGCCACCACCGCATAGACACACAAAACCGTTAATTTATGTTTTCTGAGACATCTGGATTACACTATAGACTCACAGCTGGGGTGTGTCTACATTTCCATGAAGCTGCAGAAACAACCCCCCCCCAACCAATTCAATAAAGAACGCTTACCTGAAAAAGCTGCTTAAGCGAGAAGAGCGACCTCCGTAACTCAGGGCCATTGGAGTTATATAGCTTTTCTGTGAAGTGAGAGGGAAAGAAGCGATTAAGAGCCGCGTCACAGATTCCATCCTGCGCTGAGAACTTCACATCCTAACTCCACCCCCAGGTTATTCCCCCAGAACTCTGAAGTCTGGGAGCAGTGGCACTAATAAGTGGGCGTCTGTATCCCGGACGGCTGCTCTGCATCTCCCTCCAACAGTCTGGAATGACATAGCTGCTCTTTGAGCCTTATTGGGAGACCTGAGCCACTGCTTAGCCGAACATCTGTATTTACTAATCCATCTGTTATCAGAGACGAGGCCAAGTGTCTGTCCAGCGTTATTTAAGGGCTGACTTACCTAGAATGGCGTGGACTCTCACTGACAGCTGCGTCCGGAGGATCAGTGTTGGTCGTCTGCCTTTGCTGGAAAACAAATAGGATTCCCATGAATTAAAAATCCGTGTATATAACACAATGGGGCAATTACACTTTATCTGTATGTATGATAAGGACAATATTACACGGACAATGACACAGCACAGATGATCAGATTGATGCTGTAGAACTACAGGTCCCAAAATGCTCTTTTGAATTCAAATGGAGTGACTACACCCTACAGCTGCTGCGGTAGCCATATTGATGCCACTTAGTTTCCCTAGATAAAATTCACTAATAGTAGAATACAATGTTTATCTACGATGGCAGTCATTACAATTCCCATAGGGCTTGTGATACAGCTTTTCCAGATTCCTGAATACAAACTTACAACAAAACACTAAACTAGGAACCTGAGAAAGCCCAGTGACAATACCAGTGCAAGCTTTTTTCTATACCCTATCCAACAAGGCGCCAGACAAGCCAGTAAATAGGCAATGTAAAGTTAGACTAGGCAGTCTAAAGATGCAGCATTTTAAAAGTCTCTAGTCTAAGTTTGCAGAGTCTAAAGCTTAGGCTTCAGGCACGCGACTGTGTGCTTTATAAGTGAGCTAGCCGTATTTTTCACAGTAAGCACACTGATCCATTCTTCCCTATGGCCATATATGCATTTCAATTCTGCGGCTTAGACTCACTGGACGTGGAAGTGAATGTGGCAGTGGAGGCACGGGTGACACAAGGATATCATCCACACGTAGTCTGTGCGGTTCAAACACGGCCCCGGCACATGGCTTAGACAGTATTAGTAAGTGTTATTCGATTTCTCAGTTTTTTGAAGATCTCTGACTGCGATCAGTTACTGTCAGCATTCTAGTTTATATCCTGTACAGAATTAATACTTGTCACAGCTGAAGGTTTGTTACAGTCTAGACAATCCTTTGGTAAAGTCACGAATCAGCAGCACAAATCTCTCTCTCTTAAGAGTTTGCCACAATGCACTGGTGCTGATAAAATGTATGACTCTGGTGTCCATGCTGTCAGTACAGGTTTTACATTGCGGTTTCTGCCATTCTATACAGTCCTGCCTATGATTTTAAAGGAAACACATTACTGGTTAACATCATGAATATGACAAAGCTATTAGGCAGTCTACATACCGTGAATCATAGTAATGTACAGTAATATCCTGTTGTAAAAGGTGGCCAGTAGGGGCACTCTTGTGCTATACTTCGTCACATATCCAGGCTGATATTTTCTCTCTATACACTTTGTCACTGAAATTATCAAAGATCTGCACAATTTGCTGCAAGGATATGATTTGTAGTCTGCTTCAAAGCAATGTACGTATATTTATTACAGGAAGCAGATCAGGACAATATGAAAACAAAAGTCATAACAGGAAGTTGACAGTTGTCAAGAAGGGTCATTTATGTGAGCTGAATGCCTAGGACTGGTCAGACAAGTCTATAGAAAGCTCTTTCCAGTCCTGTATAACAAACTGGCGGTACAGAAAGGATTAATAAACCCTCTCCTGAAGCTGATCAGACTACAATTCATCCTATAAACATCAAAATTAAAGTGTATTGTATTGGGGAGTGTTAGGTTAATAAATTAGACTACAAAAATGTTCGCCCATCTAATAGAGCATTGCAACTGGGAACTTTACAGCCTAACTAAGCATTGCAAGGTAGAGTCTATCCTGGTATAACCTGTAATAAAACCGAAGATACCCACATTTGAAGTGACCCACCCCCCTTTAGCAAATGCTACGGCTATTTATACTGGCAATACAAATGTGTACAGAATTTCCCTAGTAACAGCTCAGTTAGAGGGTTGCTAGGGAGAACTTTAGAGCCGATTTACTAGTAAAAAGAAGTTTGATAGATTAATTAAGTATATTACAAAAATGTTCACGAAACCCCCCACCCCACCCCCCGGACACAATAGCAAAATAAAAATAAAAAAAATAAAAAAAATAAAATGGGAGTTACACTGTCAGCACTAGCAATGAAGTGGAGTCACAGTTGTGGAGTAGGAATCGGGTGGGGTTGTTAAAAAGTTATCGGTTCTAGCTTCAAAATAAAAAGTGACTTTTTTTATAGGATACAATTATTGGTATTGTGTAATTTGATGTATATAAACTTTCATAGGGATTCCAGTAACTATGTTTATTTTGTGAATAAGAGGAGAGTTGCAGCTTCTGTCTGACCATAGCTTTTAGCTTACCGTTACACTTTCTATAGGGGTTATTGTTTAATATTCCATAAACCCTGAAGTGTACAGATCTATAACATAAAGCAGATTTAGAAATCTTTATTCTGTCTACACATGTGACAGTCTTCACTATAACTCTGGCATTCTATTTGTGAACCCGAAAGAGAAAGATGAACAAACTTTGAGTCCCATTTCAGACAGGAGATTAATGAGGAGCCAGTCAGGACATGCTGAGATTTGTAGTTTGACAACAACTGGAGAGTCCCATGTTGCACAGCAGTGTGATAATGTATATACTGATGATGTAGACTGAAGCGTAAATATAATGGATGCTGCATAGAGGTTGCTGGGTACCATATGCCATTAATTAAATCTAAATCAAGTCACCAGCCTAAACTCCCCCCCACAGGTCGCCTGAGGTCTTCCCTACCTACTATTTTGAAAGCCCAAATTCTTTCCCATTAGTTAGGAGGGGGAAACTATGTTGCTATGTGACTGAGCAATAAATGAAGTCACAGACGGCAATGATGTGACCCTGGGCAACACGAAACAGGATTAAGACTTAGGAGAGTAGATGTCATCCTAGCTGCTCAGTGGTTAAGAGCTCTGTTTTTCCAACCAAAGACTATTTATTAAAACTCCTCCTACACTTATCCCAATGAGTGGAAGGGAAATTCATCTCAGTGTAAACAAGAGAATCGAGGACTCACACATTCCAGGAGGCCACCGAGAGCGTCTGTACCACTGACAAACCCCAGCACACAACCACCGCTACAGGAGTGATGCTAAGAAAACATAATAGATGGTTCATGCCTGGAGAGCAGCAGTAACTTGGGTCCATAAGCCAGTAAGACAGAAAAGAAACAGGCTTTTAGATACTGCTGATAATATTTCCACCAGGTGCTAAGCAAATATCAATGTTGAAAGCTCTGTGAGCAATTATCATTTGGGCAATTTCATATGGAAGTTTTGTTACCTGCACATACTACTACTCCTGCGGCCTTGCTTCCTGCAAAATGGTAATTCTTAACACTGACACTCGGGGTACAGGTAAATGACATGCTGACGCCTGGGTAGCAGAACAAAGATGCGATGACAAGACAAATGATAGACACTTGGGGTACAGGATAACACACTCCACAATAATGAACGTTTTTTTTTTTTTCCTATGACCACTCTCCTTGGCCTGACTATAGGTGGTACTCCCTCTTCAGCCTTCTCATGTCTCAGCTGCAGTCAATGTATCTTTGCTCATGTATTATTGCTGACTGCAGTATCTATATATAGCTACATAACAAAGATGCTGGAGCTGCTGCTACATGTCATCTCTTGGTGTCAGACAGCTGGGTCCTACAGTAATTCAAGGTCTGAGTAGTGATGAGGTGGCACGCTGGCAAACTCTTCACTCTACCACCTGCCAGGAAACTGGACACCCATGGAGATGCCGAATGCTGCTCATCACAGACCACGCTGCCCTTGCTTTTAAGCAACAAAAAATTTATTACAAAATAAAATAACCCAGTCTGAAAGGGGGATGGAAGAAAATAAAGAATAAATGGAAGATCAAACATTCAACATTACATAGTGAAAGCTGCACAAAGTATTTCTGGAGATGTATGTGCTTGATGGAGAGCAGATGTGCTCACAGTATTAGAGGTAATATTAGAGTAACTATACAATTTGTTGCTCCCAGTTATCAGCTACTTCAGGCTGAGCGGAAGCTGGTTGTAGCGTTCTTCAATGGGATAGTGATGGGAAGAGTGGAAATCTTCCTGCCACCATGATTACTATATGACAGAACTTCAGACACATTTACTTCCCTCCATATGTGTGACAAATATCAGCTACTCCTCTTAAGACACTGTTGCACTACTCTGAGCAAAAATCTGAAAGATTACTGGCCCTTTCAATTGAAGCTTTGGGCACTGCAGTCAATAATGAGTCCAGTGTGAGCCATGTGAATCGGCCATGTTATTTACCCATCAATTTATCGATAAGATCGTTGACTCATGACGTTACGTTATCACATGTATTACTGAACTGACAAACTCAACCCAAGGAAAAAGAAATGATGAGTCAACTCTACTTCAGAAAGAGAAATGACACTTACGCTAGGTTCACACCTGCGTTCGGGTTTCCGTTCTTCGGGTCTGCTTGGGTACCCGAAAAACAGAAACCCAATATGCTTAAAAAGCGGTTACCTGTGGAAACCCACGGACCCCACAGACTATAATGAGGTCTGCTGGGTTTCCGCCTGAAAAATGCGGAGAGAAAAGTCCGGTTTGCATTTTTCAAGTGGAATGGGGAACAGAATCCCCAAACAGAATCCGGGCGCAGGTGTGAACCTATCCTTATCTGGGATCCTCAAGAACTGTAGTTCATGTTCAGACTCAACAATCTACATGCAAAAACTCTGCAACTTTAAGACATCCCCAAAAAAAGAAAGACATACAAGTCTCCAACACATGCTCTAGTTGACACTTTGATGTTTCTGAGAGATTTTTTCCCTGCGCTGGAACAGAAGGTGGCTTTCCAGATAAGATTGTACCCTCATGCAACCATAACATATCTCAAAGGTCTGGGAGCCATCATCATTCATGCCAAAAATTGTTTACCATACTGTCACTATTATAAATCTGTATGTTATGACAAATGCCAAAAGAATAATGTGAAGTCAGTCAAGACAATGCACAGCGTCTTGCCCTGGCTGTAGGGATGTTACCTGAGATATTGTATGTGCTTGTGTAGAGTGTAGAAATTCAGATCTATTCTGTGGACAGGAAAGCAAACACTTCCAAACCTGTTTACTTTGGCACTGTGCAAGCAATGGCTCTAGAACATGCTGGGTGTATCTTGTTTATTTGCTCAGTGATCATTATCTTTTGGCTGAGCTTTTATCCAATGTCAAGAGCTAATATGATCGTGTTAGAAACGTTCAACTATTCTTAGCTATGCCCAAACAATGGGTCAATTATTGCTCCTTGGGGCCAACCAAAGCCAACCGGGAAGGAAGTGGGTGTCAGATGTATCATGGGGGTTTGCTTCCTAGATCCTACTTTAACCAAACAGCTTATGGACATCTGAGTATTAGCACTGTCAAAATGGAAAGATAGAAAAATCTACAAATAACAAAGCCACATAAATCTTTCATATAAAACTGGTCGTATATAAATTCCACTACTTATCTTGTACTAGCATATAATACAGGCTGTAACTCAGGATTAGTATAAGATAAGTAATGTAATGTATGTACACAGTGACCCTACCAGCAATATATTGGGTGTAATACAAGAGGGAGTATAGTACAAGATGTAACCCCTTCTTGTGACTGGTTGGATTGGACACTCTTTTTAAGTCATGACAGGAGTTTCCCAGGGTCAGTCTTTGAGCAGGTTGTTAAATGTGTTCACAACTGACCCATTTCTAAGGAGGGTTGATTTTAGGCCAATTGAGGTAGTTAGGATGGACTAGGCCACATTGAAAGTTAAATAGTTGCACGTCAAATTTATGTATGAGAAAGCCAAGATGACTGTCTATAAAAAGATGGTAGTCTCCCATTAGAAGCTCTTAGTGGATAGGGAGATATGGAGCCTGAAAGTCACAAATTAAAAACATTGTTACCCTTTTGCTCATCAGTGAGTGAGTGTATATATATATATATATATATATATATATATTTATATAGAGCTAGCTTTTAGTCTATTATTTGGTTATTATTTTGATATTTTGGCCACTGGACTAAAAATAAGATGTTTCTTTTAGTTAGTTAGCCATGATTATATGCCATGAGTGTATATACATATTAAATATATACAATGAACCTGCTTTGACAGCACCACCCAAAATTGGTCTTCAAAGGAGGGGTTGTTTTCTCAAAAGATGATGGTTAATATGGAACACTAAAAATCTGTCACAGGAAATGTGTAGTCTGGGTAAGCATGTGGTCTTCTCAAAGAGATGGTCTTTTGGAACGGTTTCAATATGTATATAATTATAATATATATATATAATATATATCTGGGAGAATGTCCTATAGACAGAAGAGACAAAAATCGAAATTTTTGGCAAAGCACATCAGTTCTATGTTCACAGACGGAAAAATGAAGCATATCTTGAAAAGAACACTGTCCCTACTGTGAAACATGGAGGAGGCTCTGTTATGTTCTGGGGCTGCTTTGCTGCATCTGGCACAGGGTAAACTGAATCTGTGCAGGGTACAATGAAATCTCAAGATTATCAAGGGATTCTAGAGAGAAATGTGCTGCTCAGTATCAGAAATCTTGGTCTCAGTTGCAGGTCATGGGTCTTGAAACAGCATAATGACCCAAAACACACAGCTAAAAACACCCAAGAATGGCTAAGAGGAAAACATTGGACTATTCTGAAGTGGCCTTCTATGAGCCCTGACCTAAATCCTATTGAGCATCTTTGGAAGGAGCTGAAACATGCCGTCTGGAAAAGGCACCCTTCAAACCTGAGACAACTGGAGCAGTTTGCTCATGAGGAGTGGCCAAAATACCTGCTGAGAGGTGCAGAAGTCTCATTGACAGGTACAGGAATCGTTTGATTGCAGTGATTGCCTCAAAAGGTTGTGCAACAAAATATTAAGTTAAGGGTACCATCATTTCTGTCCAGGCCTGTTTCATGAGTTTTCTCTTTAAAAAAAATTCTGTTGAAGCATGGTTGAAAAGCAATGTCTGACTTTCATTTGTTCATTTTCATAGAATTTTTATATATTATTACTTTTGTCAGATTCAAGTTATTTCTGTGACCATTGTGGGTTTTGTTTCATTAAACGAGGGGTACCAACAATTTTGTCCACGTGTGTATATATGTCACAGACACTCATAGGTTTGATTTCTTTTATATTTTTGCTGCAATTATGTTTATGTTGTTTTGCTGTTATTGTATTATTGTTATGGTTTTCATTTATGTTCCTCTGGAGTATAAGAGGCTACAACTCAGTAGAACTAGTAAAGTAATATACAGTATGTACACATTGGGGCATACTTATTTAATAATAATAATAATAATAATAATAATAATAATAATAACAATAGTCCTTTAATAGTCCCACAATGGGGAAATTCAGTGTGTTACAGCAGCAAAGATAAGCAGATACAAATACAAATACAACATGTACAGGAATGTTCCAAGGTGAGAGGCATTACATTAATAGCAGACAGACAGATAGGACGTAGCAGAGGAGGGGGGGGGGGATTTAACAGGCAGAGAGATATTTCAGTTCTCTGTGTGTAATGATCTCCGCTTAGGTCGGTGTTGGTTGTACAGCCTAACCGCGGTGGGGAGGAAAGACTTCCGATAGCGCTCCTTCTCACACCTAGGGTGGAGCAGTCGGTCACTGACAGTACTGCTCAGCGCGATCAAAGTCTCATGCATGGGATGGGACTTCTTCTTCTGCATGGAGCTCACCACGGACAGTATCCTTCTGTCACCCACCACCTGCACTGGGTCCAGTGGGCTCCCCAGGACAGAGCTGGCCCTTCTAATCAGCTTGTCAAGTTTATTTCTGTCCCTGGTTGATATACTGCTCCCCCAGCAGGCCACTCCAAAGAAGATGGCTGATGCCACTACTGAGTTGAAGAAAGTTCTAAGAAGTGCCCCCCGGATTCCAAAGGCTCTCAGTTTCCTAAGCAGGTAGAGCCTGCTGTGGCCCTTCCTGTACAGGGCCTCCATATGATCTGCCCTGTCCAGCTTATTATTAAGGAGCAAACCCAGGTACTTATAGGTGTTCACAATCTCGATGCCCGTCCCCAGGATGTCCACTGGATTTGGAGGGCATCTGCCTTTGCGGAAGTCCACCACCATCTCCTTGGTCTTCCCCGCGTTAATCTTCAGGTGGTTCCGGTGGCACCAGTCCACAAAATCCTGGTTCAGTTCTCTGTACTCCCTGTCATCATCATCTGTGATGAGACCCACTATTGCAGAGTCGTCAGAATACTTCTGTAGGTAGCAGCTGGATGAGTTGCACCTAAAATCTGCAGTGTACAGTGTGAAGAGGAAAGGGGCGAGAACCGTACCCTGAGGTGCCCCCGTATTACAGATCACGGTACCTGACACACAGTCTCGGGCTCTCACGTATTGAGGTCGATTTGTGAGGTAGTCTAGGATCCAGTTGGAGAGGTGGTGGTCCACTCCAGCAAGGCCCAGCTTGTCCCTCAATAACCTGGGCTGTATGGTGTTAAAAGCACTGGAGAAGTCAAAGAACATTATTCTCACTGTGTTCCCTGGTTTCTCCAGGTGAGACAGAGCCCTGTGCAGAAGATGGATGATGGCATCATCTACCCCAATGCCCGGCCGATAAGCAAACTGGAGGGGGTCCATAGCGGGGCTCACTAGAGGGCGGAGATGTGTGAGAACCAATCTCTCCAAGATCTTCATCAGGTGGGATGTCAGTGCTACAGGTCTGTAGTCGTTGAGGTCCATAGGGTGGGGTTTCTTTGGAACTGGTACCACACAAGAAGATTTCCATAATTCAGGGACTATTTCCTGCCTCAGGCTCATATTATACATATATGTAATTATACCACACAGCTGGTCCCCACAAGTCTTAATTAGCCTTGCACTGATGTCATCTGGCCCTGCGGCTTTCCTCGCCTTGATCTTTTTCATCTCCTTCCTCACCTGGGCCCGTGTGAAGGTCAGACTGTGGCCAGATAAAGACGGATTTCTGGATTTACTGGTCTGTTGGGAAGTGGCCGCATGGGGAGAAGTCATTGTGGTGGGGGAAGCTGAAGGACATACTGGGGTGGGAGGAGCTGGTGTGTGATCAAATCTGTTGAAGAATAGGTTTATTTCATTAAGCCAATTAACATCTGCCTCAATCTGGCAGACAGACTGTTTATGACCCGAAATTGACTTAAGCCCCTCCCAGACCCCCCTTATGTCTTTTCTTTCCATTTGCTTTTCCATTTTTTCTTTATAACTGGCTTTTCCCTGCCTGATTTGATGCCTCAGCTCCTTTTGTACTTCCCCCAACCCCTCCTTATCTCTTGTCCTGAATGCCATCTTTTTCTCCTTAAGTAGTGTTTTTATATCAGAGTTAATCCATGGTTTGTTATTGGAGAAGCACCTCACCACTTTTGTGGGTACTGTGTTGTCCACACAAAAATTAATGTAGTCTGTTATGCAGTGTGTGAGTCCTTCTATATCTTCTCCATAAGAATCCTGCAGCACTTCCCATGCGGTTGTGTCAAAACAATCCCTCAGAGCCTCATCACTCTCCTCGGACCATATCCTCACTGTGCGGGTGACAGCTGGTTCTCTACGTACAAGTGGCTTGTACACAGGTCGGAGATGCACTAGGTTGTGATCCGATCTCCCCAGGGGCGGTAGGGCTGATGAGCTATATGCCTCCCTCACGTTGGCAAAGAACAAGTCCAGTGTTTTGTTGTCTCTTGTGTGGCAGGTTACATACTGTGTGAAACTGGGCAGTGTGGATGATGGAGAGGCATGGTTGAAATCACCCGACAGAAGAAAGAGGGCCTGGGGATGTTTTAACTGTAACTGGCTCAGCGTGGCTTGTAGGACCTCGCAGGCAGTGTCAGCTTTCGCAGAGGGGGGGACATATGCAGCTATCACGATGACATGTGATAGTTCCCTTGGTAGGTAGAAAGGTCTCATGCTCACAGCTAATAGTTCAATGTCCTTACAGCAAGTTTGCTCCTTAATCACAATGTGCCTAGGATTACACCATCTATTATTCACAAACATTGCCAGCCCTCCTCCTTTCCTCTTACCGCTCTCCCTTGTCCTGTCTGCCCGAAGGAGTTTAAAACCATCCAAGGAGACCAGAGGGTCAGGAGTAACTTCAGTGAGCCAAGTCTCTGTAAGTAGCATCATGCTGCACGCCCGAAACTCCTGATGATGCCTGGTGAGAGCTGTTAGTTCATCCATCTTGTTTGCAAGAGATCTCACATTGCCCATGATGATGGAGGGAACAGCTGGTCGGTAACGCCTCTTTTTAATCCTCTGAAGAGTTCCTGCTCTGCATCCCCTCACCCGCTTTTTCTTTCTCCAAATCTCACGGGGGATGTGTGACCAGATGGTATGCCGTCCTGCTGTGTCTCTGAGCTGCAGAATTTCCTCTCTTGTATAGACAAAGGAATTGTCTGCATACACAAAAGATCCCATTTTCAAGCAGAACAAAAGACAGATAAAAAACAAAAAAAAGTATCACAAGGGTCCAAGTCTTTGTGTGTGTTTCTTCATAGTGCAAAAGTCCTTAAGTAGAGAGGTACAAAACGAGTCATAGAAAGAAAAATAAGATAGAGAGTCTCAGAGCTGCTGTAGCTGGCAGCCACTCCAGCGGCGCCATCTTGGAAAAAAAAAAAAAAAAAAAAAAAAACTGTTGAACTTTGCACCGTCTAAAACTATGAATACGACAGATATTTATAAATCTGTCATACAGACCTTCAGAAATCTGTTTCACTTTCTCATGTGCCAAAATTGAGATTCACTTTCCGATGTGAATTCTGGTTTATTTTCCTATGTGCCAAAAAAATCTCCATTGTCCGAGTGCCAAAATGCTATTTAATGTTCAACTAACTTTACACCATGTTAAACTTGGTATACCTTGCACAAGAAAATCTGTGCCATATTAGTACTTTTTTGTTTCATAAACATGTCGTAAAACCAGACATTTTTAAATCACACCAATTCTTCTGCACATTTTTCAAGAGAGTTGAGCCAGTGACATTTTTCTGTTCTTTCTGGGGCACTCTGTTAATAAATATGTTGTAAATGCTGTGCACCATAATTTTTGACGTACATGTAGAGGTTTTTAAAAAAAAAAACAAAAAAAAGCAAAAAAAAACAAACAAAACCCCCCACAGATTTAGGGATATTTCAATTAGCCATGACCTGGTCTGGAAACTGCTGAATAAAATAGCCCTAAATTGGCATATTCTTAACAAAGGTAACTCCAAGCATTCCTCCTGTCAATATTACAGAATCAGTTCAATTCTGTGCCGATTGTCCACCACTAAAATGTGACTGTTTCCCATTTATTCCTTGGCCGCCATAAGAAAAGGAAATGATTATTTCATCAGGAAAATAAAAACAAAATATGATCTAAACAGAGTACATGATAGTCAGGGCTTTTAGTATGGCATTTTGATACCAGCAGTAAGATATGTGGCTCCATTATTTATGTAGAACTCCATGTATGGCGATGCTTGTTAAAGGAGGTCTCACATCATAAACTTTTATGGCATCTAGCGAATATGACATAAAAGCCTGAGTAATCTTTGTGGTCAGAAGGCGGCATATTTTACCATTTCTTAGCTCTCCAACTGGACAGCCCCACAATGATATTGGGGGTGGGGGCGTTTATGGGATGCATCAAGAATCAGCAATATTCTGCACTACTGTGAAACTAGAACTCCCAACATGCTCCATTCACTTCTATCAGCTGAAGTGTTAAAGGTTGCCTATCCTGGAACAACATACTGTTGTCATAAAGTAGTATACACAGTGGCTTGCAAATTTATTCATACCCCTTGAACTTTTTCCCATTTTGTCACCTTACAACCACAAACTTAAAATGTATTTTATTGAGATTTTAAGTGACAAACCAACACAAAGTAGCAGATAATTGTGAAGTGGAAGGAAAATGATACATGGTTTTCAAAATTGTAATCAAATAAAAATCTGAAAAGTGTGACGTGCAAAAGTATTCAGTCCCCCCCATATCAATACTTTGTAGAGCCACCTTTCACTGAAATTACAGCTGCAAGTCTTTTGGGGTATGTCTCTACCAGTTTTGCGCATCTAGAGACTGAGATTTTTGCTGTGAACAGCAATTTTCATGTCTTGCCACAGATGCTCAATGGGATTAAGATCTGGACTTTGACGGCGCTATTCTAACACATGAATATACTTTTTATTATTATTATATTATTATTGTTTATTTATTTATATAGCACCATTAATTCCATGGTGCTTTACATTTGAGGATTTACATACAGTACACCAGATATACAAAACAGATAATACAAAACAGTGACCAACTGGCACAGTGGGATAGAGGGCCCTGCCCACAAGGGCTTACAGTCTACAAGGGAAGAGGGATAGAGACAGAAGGTGGGTGTAGAGGCTGTACAGATGGTGGTGTGGTGACAGTAGCGTTATTGGAGGTTGTAGGCCTTCCTGTATAGGTGAGTCTTCAGGGCCTTCTTGAAGCTTGTGACTGTGGGGATAAGTCTTATGTGTCTTGGTAGTGAGTTCCAGAGTATGGGGGATGCACGGGAGAAGTCGTGGAGAAATTTGTGTGAGGAGCGGCTAAGAGCAGAGTGGAGTAGAAGGTCTTTGGAGGATTGGAGGTTACGTGCGGGCAGGTAGCGGGAGATTAGGTCGGCGATATATGGAGGGGACAGGTTGTGGATGGCTTTGTATGTCAGCCTTAGTAGTTTGAACTCTATTCACTGGGCGATGGGTAGCCAGTGAAGGGATTGGCAGAGGGGAGCGGCTGATGAAGAGCGGGGGGAGAGGTGTATTAAGTGATCAGCACAGTTTAGGGTGGACTGGAGGGGGGCGAGAGTGTTTGCTGGGAGGCCATGGAGAAGGGTGTTACAGTAGTTTAAGCGGGAGATTATGAGGGCGTGAAGTAGCATCTTTGTAGTTTCAGGGGTGAGGAAGGAGCGGATTCAGTGGATGTTCTTGAGTTGGAGGCGGCAGGAGGTGTTGAGGGTTTGAATATGCGGCTTGAAGGATAGGTCAGAGTCTATGGTTATCCCAAGACAGCGGGCCTGTGGAACTGGGGTGAGAGTGGTTCCATTAATTTTGATAGATGGGTCAGATAGGGGGGTCGTGAGTGGAGGGGTGAAGATTATGAACTCAGTTTTCTCCATGTTGAGTTTGAGAAAGCGGGAGGAGAGAAAGAAGGCTACAGCTGATAGACATTCTGGGACTCTGGACAACAGGGAGGTAATGTCTGGTCCAGAGAGATATATTTGGGTGTCGGCAACATAGCAATGGTAATGGAAACCATGGGATTCTATGAGTTGGCCCAGGCCTAGGGTGTAAATGGAGAACAGGAGGGGTCCTAGGACGAGCCTTGGGGGACACCTACAGAAAGAGGGCGTGGCGGGGAGGTGGTGTGCGAGTGGGAGGCGCTGAATGTGCGGTTGGTGAGGTATGAGGAGATCCAGGAAAGGGCCAGGTCTGAGATGCCAAGGGATGAAAGCGTTTCTAACAGGAGGGAATGGGCGACTGTGTCAAAGGCAAAGGAGAGGTCGAGGAGGAGGAGGACAGAGTAATGACGCTTGGCTTTGGCAGTTAGAAGGTCATTAGTGACCTTGGTTAGGGCAGTTTCTGTGGAGTGATGGGGTCTGAAGCCTGACTGTAGTCTGTCAAAGAGCACATTGGACGAGAGATAGGAGGACAGATCGGAGTGGACGTGCTCCAGCAGTTTAGAGGCGTACGGGAGCAGTGAGATGGGGCAATAGTTGGCTGGAGAGGACGGGTCGAGGGAGGGTTTCTTAAGTATAGGCGTGATGGTAGCATGTTTGAAGGAGAAAGGGAAGGATCCATTGGTTAGGGATAGGTTAAAGAGATAGGTTAGGGCAGGAGTAATGATTTCAGAGAGTTTGGGGATGAGGTGTGACTGGATGGGGTCAAGCGTGCAGGTGAGGTGGGATTTAGATATTAGAGTGGAGAGCATTTCATCAGTGACGGTGGAGAAAAAGGTTAAGGATGAAGAGCACAGGACAGTTGGGTAGAGTGGTTATCAGGGGTGTAGAATGAGATTGTCTCTGATGGTGTCAATTTTGCTTTTGAAATAAGAGGCAAAGTCATCAGCTGTGATAAGTGATGTCGGAGGGGGCACAGGAGGATGAAGAAGGGAGTTGAAGGTAGTGAATAGCTGTTTGGGGTTGCAGGATAGGGCAGATATTAGTGTGGTGAAGTAGACCTGCTTTGCAGAGGTGAGTGCGTTCTTGAATGTGAGTACTGACTCTTTATACCTGATGAAGTCCTCCTGGGAGTGGCTTTTCTTCCAGAGGTGTTCTGCAACCCGTGAGGCACTTCTCAGTTTTTTTGTCAGGTCAGTGTGCCAGGGTTGCCTATTGATCGGTCGGGCTCTGGTGTGAGTGAAGGGGGCTACAGAGTCAAGGGCTGAGGTAATAGTGGTATTGTAGAAGTCAGTGGTAGTATCTACATCCTGGAGTGAGATTATGTCAGCGAGTGGTAGGAGAGAGTCTGTGAGCGTGCGGTTGTCAAGGCAATTAAGGTTTCTGTGGGGGCGTGTTGGTTTAGGGGTTGGAGGGTCTATTACAGAGGAGAGGGCAGAGAATATCAGCAGGTTGTGGTCAGAGAGCGTGGACGGAGAGTTAGAGAGGTTGACTAGAGAGCAGAGGCAGGTGAAAACGAGGTCCAGCATGTGCCCCTTTGTGTGGGTGGCAGAGGAGCACCATTGAGAGAGACCAAAGGAGGCAGTGAGGGACAAGAGACTGAAAGTGGGGGGGGTGGGTTGTGTTAATGGGGATGTTGAAATCTCCCATGATGATGGTGGGGGTGTCAGTGGATAGGAAGTGCATTAGCCAGGTGGTGAAGTGGTCGATAAAGGCAGCAGTAGGTCCTGGCGGTCGATATATTACGGCCAGTTGGAGGGCAAGTAAATGCGAACAGAGTGCACTTCAAAGGAGGGGAGGGTGAGAGCAGGTAGCGATTGGATTGGGGCAAAGGAGAAATTGTCAGACAGGAGTACACCTATGCCATCGCCGGGTTTATTGTTGGGGCGGGGAGTGTGCGAGAATTGCAGACCTCCATAGGAGAGGGCAGCAGGGAAGGTGGTGTCTGAGGGTGTTAGCCACGTTTCTGTGATACAGAGAAATTATAATTTATGAGAAATGAAGGTCGTGGATGTAGTCAAGTTTGTTGCGTACAGAGCGAGCGTTCCATAGTGCATTGGGGAGGGTGTGGGGAGGGGCAGGAGCGGGTAAGATAGGGGTAAGATTTAGGGGGTTTCGTGCGCTGTTGCCGATTGTGCGGAAAGATCTGACAGCAGGGGAGTTCTGGGGTGGTCCAGGATTGGGAGATATGTCGCCAGAAGTGAGAAGTAGCAGGGAGAGGGATAGCAGGAGTAAGTAGGAGAGAGTGTGGGGAGGTTGTGTATGTCTGGGGCGGAAAGCTTGTAGGTGAGTGAGTAGCTGCGCAGAGAAGGTCAGATGGTAGGGTAAAATAGATGGAGAGATAAAGATATTCTTAGTGACATTGCTGGTTTGGGGTGGTAGAGTGGTTTTTTCAAGTATGGGAAGAACAACAGTGATTATAGTGAGAAGCATTATGTGGCTAATTGTTTGGTTTTCATTTAGTAAGTTGTTGTTACCTTCTGGTCCAATTCTGGTCTATACACTTACAGTAGAAACTGCACTTGGAAAATGCATAATGACCAAGATCACAAATGACCAATGCACTTACATTTATACTAGCTAGCAATATATTTGTTTCATTAGGATCAGGTGTGAAAAGGGGTGTGGGAATACGGAGATAGAATCAGAGACTGTAAGGAAGGCTTAGGTGAGAAAAAAAGGGGGAGGAACCAGAAGGGAATGGAGACAGTGGCTTCAAAGATCAAATAGTTAAAACAGAGTGCATAACATCATACCAATAAAATGACAAATGACAGCAAGCAGAGGTGTTGATGTGAATGAAGCAGTAATGTATCAATATCTGAGTCCAAATGGGGATGGCATACATTTATACTAGCTAGCAATACATTTGTTTCATTAGGATCAGGTGTGAAAAGGGGTGATCTAAACCATTCCACTGTAGCTCTGGCTGTATGTTTAGGGTCATTGTCTTGCTGGAAGGTGAATGTCCTTCCCAGTCTCAAGTCTTTTGCAGCCTCCAACAGGTTTTCTTCCAGGATTGCCCTGTATTTAGCTCCATCCATCTTCCCATCAACTCTGACCAGCTTCCCTGTCCCTGCTGAAGAAAAGCCTCCCCACAGCATGATGCTGCCACCACCATGTTTCACAGTGGGGATGGTGTGTTCAAGGTGATGAGCAGTGATACTTTTCCGCCACACATAGAGCTTTGCATTTAGGCCAAAAAGTTCAACTTTGGTCTCATCTGACCAGAGCACCTTCTTCCACATGTTTGCTGTGTCCCCTATATGGCTTGTGGCAAACTGCAAACAGCACTTCTTATGTCTTTCTTTCAACAATGGTTTTCTTCTTGCCATTCTTCCATAAAGGCCAGATTTGTGGAGAGCACAACTTCTAGTTGTCCTGTGGACAGATTCTCGCACCTGAACTGTGGATTTCTGCAGCTCCGCCAGAGTGACCATGGGCCTCTTGGCTGCTTCTCTGAACAATGCTCTCCTTGCTCGGTCATTTTAGGTGGACAGCCATGTCTTGGTAGGTTTGCAGTTGTAGAACAGTTTTTCCATTTTTGGATGATGAATAGAACAGTACTCCTTGGGATGCTCAAAGCTTGGGATATGTTTTTATAACCTAACTCTGCTTTAAACTTCTCCACAACTTTATTTCTGACCTGTCTGATGAGTTCCTTGGTTTTCATAATGATGTTTGTTCACTAGTGTTCTCTAACAAAGCACTGAGGCCTTCACAGAACAGGTGTATTTATACTGAGACTAAATTACACACAGCTGGACTCTATTAACTCATTAAGTGACTACTGAAGGCAATTGTGCGCACTGGATTTTATTTAGGGGTATCAGAGTACAGGGGGCTGAATACTTTTACACGTCACACTTTTCAGATTTTTATTTGATTACAATTTTGAAAACCATGTATCATTTTCGTTCCAATTCACAATTATCTGCTACTTTGTGTTGGTCTATCACTTAAAATCTCAATAAAATATATTTAAGTTTGTGGTTGTAAGGTGACAAAATGTGAAAAAGTTCAAGGGGTATGAATACTTTTCCAAGTCACTGTAAATACAACTGGAGTAAAGCAGAGTCAGTGATGTCTCAGACAGCCAAAGCAACATGGAAGGCTGAACACTTCACTCTGTAAGTCTAATAAATATGCTGGAGGACCGTCAACTATATCAGTAAGAATGTTTATCTATTGCAGTTAATGCACTGAGAAAAATTTATACTTCCAACAGAACCACTGTAAAACCTCACCCTCTCAACTTTTACATGCCAAAAGATGGGAAACGTCAGGTACCAATAAAGATAAACTCAGTCTATTGTATTTCTAAAACAAGGGCTACTTAGAGACTTGCAAGTGTGGAGCTTTTGCTTTAAGATATGTTGTCCAGCTGTTCCTGTCCCCTTATCCTTCACATGTCAGATCTTGGCGTTGTCTCCGGGGATCGCGGCTTCCCACAGTGACTCAAGTCTTCTAAGAATACCACTGGTGACAAGAGAGAAAGATGACTCACGGCAGAGGAAAAGTACAAGTTCAATGTCCTGTTGTGGAGAAGGTGGACTGTCTGAGGAATGTTCTATACATACAGCAGAAAGGGTTTTTGAAAGGATTATTAGAGGAAGTTGATCCAAGTCTACTGAAAATAATGTAGAGGAACCTTGTGTGTTCTCGGCTGAAATGTTCCATATCAACTAGAGTGTAGAACATGCAAAAAATGCTCTAGGGTAGAAAATATCACAATGGATATTTACATTGAGTTACATGAACTATTTTTGATGTTGTTTTACGATATGTCAATTGTGCATCATGTATAACTTATGTATAGTGTAAAGCAATACATAACACTATGGCTGCTATGGGATGCAGAATGAGGAATCCCCCATCACTGAAGAAATGAACCTGCAATGTTCTGAAAGGAACCCATCAAGGCATTGTTGTCAGACCCAGTCAACTAAGGATATTGAGATTCAGAGGTCGATCTGTAATATGACAGAGCCCTGCCCCCATATTTTATGGCAGTCTGCGTAATCTTAACTATAAGGTCATAGCTTACATCATGGGCTTTACCATCTATCCGGAGATATAATCAGTACACCAACATTTAGTTGTTTCCAAGAATGTGCGCACATGTTCGCATTGTAATTCACCATAGAGAAGTGTACTAGTGAAGCATAAGACTGTAGGCTTGTGTGAACAGACGTGACTCCCACAAGCTGCTCAATATTTCCCACAGTGCTGGGAGTGATGGAATGACACAATGATACCTATAATTATCTCTTTATACACTGAATCTATTGTATTCTTCATACACCACACACTATTAGTCTGGCAGAGTGTGCCACACACTGGTGTGTACTGGGAGGATGGTTCATATTCCACGGGAGCAAAAATAAGCGAGAGAACGCAGTCAAGCATCTCCTCCTTCAAGCATTCAGTATAAGAGGTCCAGTCATTAACATCAAGACTTTTCTTTTTAATACTATTATCTCTACTGTGACTGTTCATGACAGTTCAGTAAAAGAAGATGAGGATATCCTAGTGGAGGTCTCCCAGCTACAATCCACCTGTCATAGCCATAGTGGGTGGATGTATTATAAGGACATTCATTAACCTGGTCGCAATGTATAGTAGTGGCCACTGCAAGGAAAATGCCAGATGGCCTCAGCTTAGCCACACTTACTTTCCGCGTTCCATACAAGGGCCTCCAAGTTTATCTTCCATCTCATGGATTTACCCATTTTGATTTCCGTGTAAAAAGAAAAATTCTCCCTGTTTATTAACTCTCTGTAGATGCTTTATTGAACTTTATCCAACAAAGGCAAAGTATGATTCCCACATGTCAATGTAATGTGTCTAGTGGCGGTGTCTCACAGATAAACAATGCACACAAAGACTTTCTTCAGTCATGTGGGTGTGAATGTTATTCTCAAATCCACTCAAAGTAATGGTAGAACGCAGACAAGGACTATGGCATCATGTAATTAGAATATGCAAATTTGACTTCTGATACAATGGGAAGCTCAGTCTTCCTTCCTAATTTTTGATAATCTCTGTACAATTTGAGGTCTGTAATACTCTTCATCTTTTACACTTCTCCAATGAGTTGCATCTTGATATTATTGATGGCCATACGTGACCTGGAAAATATTCCTGTAAATTATGTTTTAAAGGGCTTGTCCAGTTTCAGAGACAAATGTTACTGTTTGTATAATGAAAAGTTGTACAATTTTCTGATATACTTTCTGTATCAATTCCTGACGGTTTTCTAGATCTTGGCTTTCTGTCATTCTGTTTACTTTCAGTGGACTGGACCATGGACTGTTTTTTATCCACTAAATGTAAGCAGGTTGAATGACAGTAAGCAGAGATCTAGAAAACTGTGACAAATTGATATAGAAAGTATATTGGAAAATTGTACAACTTTTTATTATACAAACAGTAAGATTTATCTCTCAAAATTTGTCTGAAACTAGACAACCCCTTGAAGTCTAATGAAGAAAATCCCTGTCCATATTAAGGTATATGAAGACATATGGTAAGACCCCAGCATTTCCAAGCATTCATTTAGATGGCCACCATGTAATGCTGTAGGGAAGATGTGTGCCTATATTGCCCCACCAGCTTCATTTTAACAAGAGACTGTTCTATGACAAACACAAACAGATCTCCATGGATCCCAGTGACTAACAGGGGCGGCCGAGTACTCGCTAAAAAGATCTGCATACACTACATACACGCATTTAAGAAATCAGACTGCAGCCTCTGTTGTAATTTCTGATGCAAAAGAGAACAGATTTAAATGGGTTTTGACCCTTTGGAAAAACATACAAAAAAGATAAAAATAACATAAGTCACATACTTATTCTTAGCATGATGCTGGTACTCCTCCTACTTATGTATGTAAACTTGGCCACAGCATTGACATATATGACCATACCAGCCAACCACTGGTCACTGCAGGCAGATGAAAGTCAAAGCATAAAAATATACATAGATTTCATCTGTGAAAGGTCCATGAAAGTGGAATTGCAGCTACTGTGTTCCTTGATGTGACAACCTTACTGGAAACCACAAATGGCGCACATCTTCCTTTTTATATGCCACCTGCAACATAGGATGTCAAGATCTCTGGACACCGATCAGACTCTTCCATCATACCAGAGCCTTCCCTTCAGCACCTCTGCCTCCAAACATTCTAGATGATACTTATAAACTGGGCTCTGTAAATGATCACAGCCGGCGCTGGCTCAGGGCCACGCAGAATAGATTGTGTAGAAGATAAAATAACTCATTTCAATGACTTCTCCTGTCATCAGTACAGAGACATCCAATTACACAGGACACGCTTAACACATGTACAAGATAACGGATTCCATGTGGCGTTTCAATAGGAATTCTACCTTGAACTTGGAGTGACCCTATCTCTGCATTTCCCTTGAAAGAAGCCATAATGCTGCAAATGACAAGTGTCGCTTGTGTTGAGACCTATTCGCTCCCAGCACAGGTTCTTACCCTGAAACTAAACAGCTTGGATTATACTCTGTTACTAATGCTGGTGGATCTATATGCAAATTAGAAGCGTAAATATGCAAATGAGTGAACACCCTCCTACATGGTTTAAATTAAAATAACTGTAATATACCTTGTCTTTCAAGTCCTCGCCTAGATCAAGATCACTGCTTGAAACAGTGAATGGAAACTTTTGTTTAATATCATGATCACATCAAGTGCAGATACATGACTACGATACTTTAACAAGGCCTGTAAGGCTAAATTCACATGCTGCAAATTCACTGTGCAGATTCCACCCTGTAAGTTATAGTAGAAAACGTGAATGGGTTCCAAAAACCCCATCCACATATAGTGTGCGTTAATGTCTGTTATGATAGGTGTCCGTTTTGTTTTTTTTTTTGTTAATGGACACCTTCATAACGGAATCCAACGGTAATGTGAACCCTGCCTTAACTGCATTATCAGACAGGCCTTCAGCCTCTGGATGTCTGCAGTGAAGGTTTCCTTTCACTGACAGCAAGTGGAAATTTAGGGAGGATTAATCATATGGTGCATATTGTGCACTAATTTGGAAAGAAATCCGCCACCTCATATGTTAGGGTGGGTGTAGACTATTTTTACTAAATACCCATGTGACTGTAGACAGGATTGACAGAAAATAATAGTTTTTTTTCCACCTGTCCTCTTCCTACAGTCTTGAAGTGAATTACGCAGAAACTTTAACCAAAATGACAAGTGATCTTGTCTTCTCTTACAGCGAAGCTGTAGTAAAGCCTCAGGCTGTACACAGCCAACAAATCCTGTGTACATATACTAATAATTTACACTTTTACAAACCGCTACCAATATTGGGACAATGTCCGTCCCAGCATACTTCAGCACTAGCAACCGGCATGTCCCAACAGCTAGTATATGGTGACAGAATGCAGACTACCCTGAAACTGTATACAAATGGAAACGCTAAACATTCCCCCTTCAATTTCAGATACACGCAGGCCTTCAAGCCATTACTCATAAAGCTAAAATTAAGAGCTGCGGCATGCCAAAATATTTAGTAACATGAACCGTCCATCCTTTTTGCAGGCCACAAGGGATTTCCTGAGTTTTCTTCATATGGAAGTAATGTACGTTGTGTTGGAAGACAAAAATTCAGATATTGCAGATAAAGAACACGATGTTTGCTGGGATGAGGGGAGTGTGGGGGGTGTTATAGGGTTGTTGCATAAATTGGTCATGATGCAGTGATGGAGAAGACATGACTGGGACAGGTAATCTGCACAGAATGCTGCTGTGTCACTGGATGAACTGGCTCCGAGTCAAACACAATATAAAATAAAGGGAAAGCTCAGCAGCCAGAACTATGCAATTAAATCCCCCAAGAAGCCCACGTCGTGCACGCTATATCATTATTATTTAGTAGGCTCTGCAAAGGCACAAACCTGTAATTTGGAAAAATGCCATAAGGCTAACAGGGTCCTCCAGGAGTACAGCACGCATGAGGAAAATGCTGCAGTGAAGTATATTATAATAACAGAAGGTCAACTATGCATAAAAAGTTATACTGTACAGACAAAAAGATATTAGTTCTTCTATTATACTGGGCACGGTTGTATTGTGCCCATTGTTTTAAAATACTTAGTGGTGCAGCGTAGGTAGTACTGCAGTGTGACTGACAGCTTAGATCCTGTTCTGCCACTGCTGGGCGATTACATCCTACAGCCATCAACACACAAATGCAGACATTATTATACACAGTCACCCAAAACTGAAGTAAAAAATGGTCTTCTTCAATGGGTGGTCCTTTAAATAGATATGAAACACTATATTTGTGTGTATTTTCTTCTGGTCAATTACCGAAAAAATGCATTCCTATTGCCCAGAGCTCTGGCACTCTCACGGGAAGTATTTCTTCCGGGGCACAAGGCTAAACAAATATTGAGATAAGGGGTTCGCTGATGTTTCTTTTATACCCATTAAAGAAGAAGTAAAAGAAGCACTTGGCTGGCGTCCTACTCCTGAGCGCTGGATAATGACTAGTCGTGGAATATTATAAGCCTGGAGCCTATAAACCCTTTGCAGTTGGTAGAAACAGAGTGTAAACTATTTACTTTAAAAGCTTTTGTGGATAGGAACAGTCATCAAGGACAACACTTCTCAAGTAAAGTCTAAGATCTATAAAACAATCCAAAGTCCTGCCAAGACAGAACATCTTCTACGATAGAAGGGAAAAATGTCTGCCTGCCTATTAACAGGTGCAGCAAACACAAAGTGGCACTGTCCGATATCAGTCTGTAGAAGGGCGCATACAGATGAAAGAGCGCATGTCCAATGTATTTGTATTATAGTCCAAAAGTGGACTCACTAATCTGCAAATGGAGTCACTGTGTACATATATTACTACTCCTGCACTGTTCCAGAGTTACATCCTCTATTATACTCCAGAGCTGCACTTGCTTTTCTGCTTGCTTTTGGACTTATGTACATATATTACATCAGGTTTCATGATGCATTCATTTTTTTATGCCATTTTGGTACTTTAGATGAGCAAACAGTTCAATACTAGTAATACTGAGCCTTGCTTAGCAAATGATCCCACTGCCCTGCGCACTACAGGCTATGTACTGCAGGGAGGGGAACAGTGGGAGCTGCTGCTGCTGGGCACCACTTACTACTGAACAGTGTGCTCCTCTAGTTCAGAGAACATGGCTCACGCACTGCAGTGACTTACAGTGACTGACAAGGATCACCTGAGATAAAGGCACTAGAGCAGGGCACTTTACAGTTCATTTCAGAAGTTTATTTTGCAGCCAGCACTGAAGAATATTGGGGTTAATGTGTGAAATGTCACTTTTACTTATTATTATGGTGTTATCATAGTCCATGAGCCCCACATTAACATTAAGTGACCCCATCATGTACCTCAAAATAACATTAACCTCCAAGGCAGTATAGTAGTACACCATAATATGTGCACATGGACATAAAGTGACCGCATTAAAATGTGTTCAACTGCACCAGAGAAGAACCCTGAAGCACCTTTACAATGAATTGCATGGGTAAAGCATGGCTGCAAAAGTGCTACAAGAAGTATCACTTTGGCATAGAGAAAGTGTCATATCTCCAGAGTTAACAACTATAATTTTACATTTCTTTTCCGGTTTATACTCCAGAGCTGCATTTGCAATTCTGCTGTTTTCGTTGAAAGCAATGACCTTCTATTACACAATGCTCTCTCCTGAACTGTGTTCTTTCTGGGAGAGTAAAACTGTACATTTGGTAAAAAGCAAATTACCAGAAAAATCTGTTTAAACACTGCTGAACAAGCAGGGGATGCTGGGAGACATAAACAACTGTAATGAAGCTGTCCAATATAATAAACTATAAAACAAAATGTAACCATGATCACCCGCAAGATAATTGCCTTTCCCAGAATGGCCCATTATAGTGATAAACTTCAAAAGGATGGACAGATCATGTCTGTTCTTTATACAGTAAAGAGGGAGAATTCACATTCTCTGCTCTATTAACCCTGTTCACAAAACACCCAGAGAACATCTTTAAAAAGGGGTTGTCCAGTTCATTTTTAATTGAGGACCTACCCCTAGAATAGGTCATCAACAAGAGATCAGTGGATGTCCAACACCAAGGACTTCCACTGATCAGTGTGTGAAGGTACCGTGGAGTACATGTGAGTGCTGTGACCTCTTATCTGTTTATATTGCATCCAGCAGCCATACAATGTAATTACAGACTCATCCCATACACTTCTATGAGACGAGAATGTAATTACATCACATGGCCACTATGAATCAGAATGAATGCCATGTAAACAGTGAAGAGGTCACAATGCTTGCACAAGCACTGTGGCTCCTTCACACTGCTTATTAGCAGTGGTCCCAGTTTTGTATTTCCACTAAAGGGAGTATATCAGGTCTAAAATGCGTCCCAAACTAATAATCGTGCCAAGTATGGGTCTTTAATAGGAACAGAAACATAGTTTTGTGGCCAGAAAATAAAGTCATGGAGACATGTCCATCTTTTCATGGATATTCAAATCAGCCTGAAAGGGCACTGGTAATGGGGCGTGATTTTCCACATTGGCCTACAAGTGCTCCAGCTCTCTCAAATCACTGTCCAATGCTGCCTGTTTAGCTAGGATTGATGTTTTTCAGCCTCTGCCTGCGCCAAAAGCGTTTGTAGACAAATCTGGTAACTCCAGCCCCGCAACCAACGCACTTATAGTCCGATTTGCATAAGCCTAAAAGATTATTATCTCTGCATATCTTCAATGGTCTGTGACCACAAAGGTATGTTTCTGCTCCTATTAAAGGCCCCTGTACTATTATTGGTTTGGGTGGCATTTTAGACCCGACAAACTTCCTATAAGAAGAGGCTGGCAGTTCTGATAACACTAGGTTCACACAAAACATATAACCAAGTGAGAAGAGTAAGCACATGCAGCAATAAAAAGTACAAGCTGGCAGAGGTCAGTTACTACTGGAGAGCCGCCCTATTTCTGGGCATCGGTTGCTATATATACACACTAGTCAAGCATTCACAGCACTCAAAATAATTGAGGCCCTCCGCATATGTGAAGCAATGTGTCAATGTATCTCACAGTGATGGACAAGGACATAGCTTGCACACCAGTGTCCTATACAGTCCTGGGGAGGGGGTCAGACACCATTACTAGGACAAAGGTCTATGCCCATATTACACTGTACATCCTTCTCTGGTCAATGATAGGATCAAATAAAGCCTACTCTGTATATAAGGTATAGTTCTGAAATGTCATTATATATCAGGCATTCCTGTCAGGTAATGAAAACACTTTTATTCACATGTAGACACAGAAAACATTAAAAAAACTCCTCCGTAAAACTTAACAGCCCAGACTCCAAGCTGATACATTCTACCTGCACTGACACAGTGTAGCAAACTATCAGGATAGATGTTACATTTCTACTGGTCATGTGTTTAATTGACAAAGAACTGTTAAGACTATATATACTGTGATAAACCTTTAGCTGTGAGAAGTATTACAGCTATAAGGGTAGACAACCTATAGAAAAGTGTTTTCATTCAAAGATCTTGAAAATGGTAAGGAATCAAGAAACTAAGTATAGAATCATAAAAATTGTATAATAATTAAGCTTCATTTACTGAGGCTCCATAAAAAGCAGGCTCCACCCACTTGTCAATCATCCCTACTACATAGCAATATATAACCATCTCATCAGACCCACCCAAACCAGAAGAGTATGTGTCATCTTTCTAGAATATTCTATATTTATATATCAGGGTCCAGCTATGTCCAGGTGGTCAGATGGCTGCAATGATATAAGACAAGCAGAACTCACCATCTTCTCTGTGTCATCCTGCCTGTATTGATCGGCTTCTACCATTCCCCGTCCTTCTCTGGAAGAGACTGAGCTCTTATCAAAACAGACTGCTCTCCCCACAAGTCACACTCCATCATAAAGCCTGCACTTCCCGTGGGACAAACTCATTGTGGCACATTTCATGTCAAGTCCCCAGGAAGAAAGGGAGTTTTTTTTTTTTTTTTTTTTACAGTTTAAGCACCCCCTTCTACCCCAAAAAATAAAGATATTTGCATTGTGAAGAGGTCCCACAACCAAAAATGTGTAATCCACTATTATCAATGTAAGTCACACTGCAACACCCACTGAATATATTATACCCAGAATGGGCTGCTATGGCAGTAGCTACTGGCTGTAAATACACCGGAGGGACACTTTCTCTATTAGCTTTAAGGTACACATACACATTGCAACCACAAAGAACTTTCACTGGGTGAAATTTAACAGCAAAGTATCATTTTAGCCAAAGGATGACACCCTATCAATTACTTTGGGGGGGGGGAGGGAGCCACATTTCAATTTTGCAGTAGGTATTTCGATGCAAGAGTATGGCCAACTAATGTCCAATATGGACCAAAATGTTGACTGGTCAATAGTTTTGTGGACACAGTCATACACTGTAATTCAACCTTCAGGTGGATTATGTGAGCCAATATAAAAGCTTATTAATATTACTAGACAAGATGGCATTTTAACCCATGCTGCAGTGCAAAGAATTAAGGAAAGCCACTGAACAAGGAAGGCTCCTATGTTTAACACAGACAGCCAGGCTGCAGCCTTTGAGGATTTGCTACTTAACATCTGCGGTGGAGGGGATGACATACATATGTAAAACTTCAAGGAGAACAACAGTGCTGAACCACGTCCCTGCAGGGACTAAATCACAGCACCCACATCCTCTGAGCTCTGCAATTACCCCCCACCCTTTCCCCCCAGCACCAGTTCCATCCTACATGTGGTATTTCCAGCAGCCTAAACCACAAACTCTGTCAGCTCTCCTCTCCAGCAGATCTATTCATTGTAGCACCTTCTTCCTGTAATAACAGACAGCAGGGAGGAGTCAGACACTTTGTTACCTCAACCAATATAATAGCCACTCGTTTTCATCAATATATGTTGAATGTATGTATAAGTCACAATGAATCCCTTCCCGGGTGCATGTTACACAGGCGTTTCATTCTGAAAATACCTATTTGGAATCGGGACAAAATACAAAATGGCCCTTAAAGTGTATTCACACATTGGAGTGTGATTAAATCTATAGCAAATCCGCATCAGGGAAAATACCACATTTAGTTCTGCTGCGTTGTTTGATGCAGTTACAGTTTTTACAGGTGAGATTTTTGAAATACTTGCGTTACAACCGTGGGGCCAGATACACCACCACTGAGCCAGCCTTGCAGCAAAACCGATCAAGGGGACCAATGACTGTCAGGAAACAAAGTGATTCCCCGGCAGAATTGCAAAGCCATTATCATCATCCATGTGGTTTTGCGCTTGAATTAGACATTATACTGTATTTCTCAACAAAATCATGCAGCCATTATCAATCCATATAGAAGTTTCACTGGCCACATGCCACCATGGTACGGCCCATGCAGCCCTACTCTATAAACCACAAATGCACAGAAAGCTGTGGCAAATAGATATGAGTTTTAGATGCAGTTTTAACCACTCTGTGGAAATACACCCTTAAAGGAAAAGTCTACCCCAACCAGAAAAGTGCATTTTGTTGGAATTTTATTATAATTTTATGAGTGCCAGTTGTCAAAATTTTTTTCTGTTATGTCAGGACCCTCCTCAAATGCAACTAGGCCATAGTAACATAGGTAACGTCAGGCATCAGCTGCTCCATGGATTTAGTATTTTCAGTAGAAGGGACAATTTGATGGTGACAACCATCTTTCTGCAGTGGGCAAGGATTCTGAAAAGACAGAGGTTACTAACAAGGCTACCAATGTTTATGTCAAAGCACTGAAATTATTGTCATATGCAAGGATAATAAAGCCATTTTGGAGACGGGAGCAATATATAAAAGCATATTCCACAATGTCCTACAGGCCAAAATTTGCCAATCACATAGTTAAGATATATGGAGTATTAGCTGAAAGAATCCAGTATGGCAGATGAATTATTGCATATATATATGGCTTGTGACAGAGGGAGGCAGAGAAGACGTATGAGACAGACAGAAATGAAAGAGACAGATATGAGTGGCAGAAATAAAACAGATATGAGATAAACATCAGATAAACTTAAAGGAACAGACATACCGGATTATGTCCAGTGCAGTGCTTAAGGGGACAGAGCATTTGGCACTCTGAACTTACTGTGTCATGTTCTGCTCCCTTTAGGCCCTGAACAGGATAAAACAGGGTTTGCCCAGAGTGATCCCATAAACATGTATCCAGTTCTGTTGGTCTGATCACAATAACCATTCACTAATTCAAGTTTATTTATTGACTTTTCATTCACAGCTAAGGTAGGACATGGTAAGTGACTCAAAGGAGTAATGTGCTGCGTACAGGTGTCCATTAAATGACAAGATAAAACATTTACTAGAAGATTAAGTATTCTGACACCTGAAAGAAGAGGGAAGTGGCAGCCACTGCTCATCTGCCCCTAACCCACAAAACAATAAAGCCTCAGCAGTATCCTCCCTGCTTGTCAATGTTTACGATGGTGGCAAGTGGGAATTATTATTAGAAGCCCAGATGAATATAATCCACAGCAACAAAACAACAATCTGCACGCTGAAAGGATAGGGCTTACAGAAAATCTGTGCCAAAGATGCCAGGCAACCACTTTGCTTGCAGTCCCATACCAACAAAACAGGTCTCTCTCTAACACATACCAGGGGATTGCTGATGTAAAAGGTCAGCCAAGACAGGGAGATCCCACGGGCACTGTGAAACGTTTTCACCTCAATTCATACATTTAAAGAGACACAATGTATTAGCAAAGTGCAAAGTAACAAATACTAAATACTGTATAGCAACCGTTCCTGAAACGGCCCCAGGTTATCTGTAGGAATAATCCAAAAAAAATTGAGCTTCCCAGGCTACAGAGATCATCATTTCAAACTTATGGAACTGCTACCTAAACATTTACAGCCTGTATTATACTTTAGACTGGCTCTTTATGGAAAGGTCAACAAGCTTATAACAGATATTCCACCCCCAATTAGTTGGTGTAAAGATCACACTTCCCAGAATGCACACTGACAGAGAAAACAAGGAATGTGTTGGAAGATTACAGCTCCGAAGCTTGCAGAATTATTACTGCTGCTCTGGAAGATAATGCAGGCAGTAATTCAGTATCTAAACGAGCTAAATAAAGCAGCAGCATAAATCTATCTAATGTGCTGATAGGTTTTAGTCCCTGAAACTAAAATAAAAATGTTCTTATCTACTGACAGCAGGCAGATCTCAAAAATTCAGAAACACACGGTACATTGGAAATCTGAAGAAATTTCAAACCTACAGAGAAGAAAGAGGCTTAGATCTCCAAGTATCCACTTATGTCGCTGCTGTATACTGATATTTCAACAAAGGCAAAAAAATATTGAAACTGAACTCTTATCTATGAGGGCCCCTTCCTACATGCAGCCAGTGTAGCGATCACAGAGCTTCCTGTTTCAACAGGAAAACATTACCAACTGCAGACAGGCCCGAAACTTAGAGAACACTATAACACACTGCATGCATTTAATCCATCAGCACTTTATAATTTGAGGTGCTTATCATTCTACCATGGAAGTATCCACAGTACACCTCCTATAGGCTGAATTCATTCCTGCAGAATTTGATGCAGTTTTTCAAGCCAAACCCAGAAGTGAATACAAAATTGAGTAAAGTATCAGTCTTTATTTGTAATTCCATCTGGAATATATGGGTGATTAATCGATAACTATACTGCTAGGAGTATCTCACAGCATTATGTTCAGGTTGGTAAATCTGGCAAACCCACAAATCGAGTTTCACAGTTGAAACTCAGTCATTTGAACCTAGGGTAACACTTATGTAGTTGGCGTGCAAATTTGCATGACAATCGCCTTCACATTATTTTTAATGGCAGATTTGTATGACTTTCATAATAAAAACAAAAGCTGCACCAAAATCTCATATTGTCGTATGACGTGCAACAATCTGATAAACACATGACAATACCAAGATGACTAGCATGGGGTGATCAACACACAAGTTCCCGCTAGTTATCTAGAAGCTATATATTGTGATCACTGTGAGATCACAGCCTAAACTGGGATCCAGGACACACTGAATCCAACACTGAAAGCAAGTAAAATGCTTCCTGTACCTTATGTCTTCAAAGAAGGCTTCCAGATAGTCGCGCTGTTCAGCCAGGGAGAGCTCTATGTCCAGGTAGTTCCCGTTCGTAGATAACTGCAGTGTGCAATCTTCCAGCTAGAAGAAAAAAGGGGAGAGAAGGTTATACCTGCATAGTGACAAGCACCACCACCCAGTCCAGGAAAAGTCACCTTGCCACAGTCCATCTATAACTCACATCCCCTGCACTAGCAGGTCACATCCACTCCTCATTAACTTGCTAATTAACCCTGTGTGAACGCTGTGTGTACAGTCACAAGGTACGAACATTAGCCGCAGAGAAGATGGTGGTTGTGACCAGTCAGCCACTGCACACACGCTTTGGCTTAATTCTCTGTTCCATGGACCTTGTTTATTTTTTAAATACTGTTTTTATTACAGATTTTCACCATATATAATACAAAATACAAAACCATACTTTATAGAAAAGAACAGATAGTAGGTGATTGTACAAGGTAGCAAGGAAGCCAACATTCAGTAGGGTAATGGAGGCAGGTAATAAGACAAATTGTTGTAACTTGGTACAGCAGGAAAAGATAAATGCAAAGGTATAAATTCATCCAGATTGTGAAAGTCATAAGAATGATCTGTTGATATATACTGTAACAACACGATAGAGAACATCAACTGGGGAGAACAAATTCCTGATGAGGCTGTTACGATCATTTGAAAAAGGGAAGGGGGGAAAGGGCGAAAGGGGAACGTCCATGGATCCACGTCCACTCCAGAGAACAGACACCGACTATCATTAACAATTTCCACTAGTCATCTATTACGGTTTTCCCAATCATCGTTAGAAACAGTTGTCATGGTAACTATTCAAGCAATAACTGATTACATAAAAATAAGGGGATCTATCAGTTTTCAGAGCACCATGCCATAGACTGCATTGTTTCCCAATATTAAAAAGGAATGTGATAACAGGGGTCTGGGAACGATTTTCATTCTAAGAGACTTTATTATGAATATTTTTTATTGCAAAACCCTTAAAATGGGCAGCATCTTAACAATAAATGCTAAAGCGCAGGTCAGATTTTTCTGCCTAAAACTAATGTTAGCCGCATAGCTCTACTTTATTAAAAGGAGTCTACCACCATCAAAAGCATTTCTAAACCACTTATACGTTGTTGTAGGGGGATGTTCGTGGTATAAGATATTGCATGACAAAAAAATCTGAGGAGCATGGACTTGGACTTAACTGAAAAGCTTGAACTAATAGGAAAGACCATACCTAAACCTTTGTCATTTTGGCCAAAACCTAGAATTTGAACAACCAGGGTTCCATGCTTGTGTAACTACAAAACAGTTTCATGGTTCACCACCTGGTATTCTGACAACAGTTCACAATTTACCCCAAATACAAAAGTGAAGTACTACCACAAGATTGGCATACCGCACCAAAAACCTTACCAAAATTGCTAACATTTCATCTCTAATGTTAATGGGACTTTTGTAACCCATTTCACATGATCTGGAAAGAAAATCTAGGCAAATTTTTGCTCACTCAATAAAAAAAAAAAAAAATCTATGTTCATTCTTCTTACAGAGTCCATATGAAAAAGCCATGGCTTAACCCAATTGGCAAAACTTCTGTCACGACTCATAGATCGTCTTGTAAACATAATTCAGACTTGCCATAGGTAAATCCATGATGTGCTTATTCAAACAACAGGATTTCACGGCCCTTTTTTTAACAGCCAGCATGCAACCCCATAGAATATAATGGATCTATTCACAGGGTCCACAGTCCCTATAGAAAATAATGGATCTATTCAAAAGGTCCATGTGACCGATCCATTGAATAATAGAACCTGCCATTTCCAGGCACGTTTTCACAGATTCCTCAACAGACTCAAGATGTACACTTGGCCATGACAAAAGTACTTTTTCATGGCAGAGTACATGAGAAAAAAAAAAAAACAGTGACAGGAGTGACCAAGTTGTAACAAAATCTTAAGCTGTCAATTTTTGCCTGAAAAGAAATAGAAAGAAAAAAAAAAAAAAAAAAAAGGGAAGAAGAAGGGTCTGGCGGTGAAGGGGATAAAACAAGCCATACAACAACATTTCCACAGTCACTTTCACTGTCCGTACTGCCAGATCCTGAGGCACTGCTGGCGCAGTCCACATGTCAGTGAAATGATGTTTATGAGGAATTTTGTTCCATTACGTAATCACTTAATATGGTGAAAAAATATGAGCCAAACATCTACAAAACAAAGTGACCATTTCAGGAGGCGTCACTCCACAGGCATTAAGCAAAGGCTGCTAAAGTACTGTCATGCAGGATGGCTGGCCTTGAGCTCTAGGGAAATCGCGAGCACCTAGAAACATGGCTGCTTTCATAATCTACTATAATCTAATAGGCAGACAACTGGTCAATAACATGGCTTCCTTCCGGGACTTCAAATATATGATAAAGATTGTGGTGTAATACTGCTACTGGCAGTAATGGTGGCAGTAACACGTATGGCGGTTCTATTTATGGAGAGCGTTGCTGGAAGGCAGATTATTTGATACACGATTATTCCTTGCACATTTTCATAGGTCTGTGAGATTTCACTGTGTATCTTTTCATCACTCCGCACATTTGCCAAGCATCAGAAAACTGAAGAAAACTGCTCAAGCTGAACAAATACCAATAATTGTTTTATGGCGCTAGAGAGCTGCAGGGCATGGATCCATGTCCAGAGATGGAACGGATTAGGGGGAAGGCCGTGTAGGCTAGGGAACGTCAAACGTCATGGGTTCATCTTGAGATGATCTGTCATTCCTTACAGATTAAGAAATCTTTACATGAAACGGGGGGGGGGGGAATAAAAGTCTGGAAAAGCAGCTGACAGGAGGCGCCAACTTTATTTCAACCTGTTTCATTCTGGTGTATTACATAAAAGGGAAACTCAACCCCCTAAAAGTTCAACTGTTGTGAAACTACAAATCCCAGCATGCCCAGACATCCTTAGTTTTGCAACAGCTGGACAGTCACAGGTTGCGGGCTATGAAGGGGAGTTTTCTGGTTGAGTATATAAACAGGAATCTTTCCATTCACTGACATCAAACAGAGGCTTGTTCCAATACATTCTGATGAAGAACTTTTCATTATACACTTTAGTTACCAAACCTTGGCCCTTTAAGAGTTGCAAGAAAATGCGAATACATCAGATCTGTCTCTACACAGCACAGGAGATGCTGTATTCACCGGAATGATATAATGAAATCATAGATCAGGTTATGCCTGAAACATCTGTTCAGATGTTATATCGGCTCCTGGGAAGCTGGGTGACAACCAATATGCATGCTTGTCGCCTTTCACCTCATGGATGACATATTTGCCTGGTAATGGTATGCTAGTACCTAAGAGTGTTTGCTGTTCTCGATTCTTGGACGGGCTGGGTGACAATATCTGCAATAACCTGCCCAGACACAAATACTAATCACGTGTATTATTCGTGTATAACAAAAAAGTAGTAGTAGTAGTAGTATGGTAACACAAAACAGTTATAAATCCTCCACTACAAGAATGCACATTGGTAACAAAAAAAACCACATTTTTTTTGCCATAGTTTTGTCTAAGCACTACATTTTTATTGCAAATTTGTGTAAGCTGCCGCAAAATAAAATTCACCATGCATATTATACTCACTAGGACTCAGAGATAATGTGTATTCTAAGGCTCCATGAAAACGACCATGTGCATTACTCACAGCTAGCACACTGACCCCTTATATTAGTAATGGCCCCATAAACACACCCGTGCATTATCACAGACTCGTGTATGGGGCTGTTAGCCCAGGGAAAAAACTACTATATCTGTCCATTTCGCAGCCTGGACTCACTGAAGGATATTAATGGGTCCAGAGAGGCACAGGCAGCACACACACATCATTCATGTGCCATTCAACCATGGACCCAGCACATGTATATGGTCATGCACATGTAGCCTAAGAGAAAGTTTGAGTGTCACTCATAGAAACCAATCAGATTGCAGCTTTCATTTTCCCAGAGCAGGGATGTTCTCAAGGGTTGCTATGGGCAACACTGACACCACTTGTACTGGGCTAGTCACAAAATGGCTGCCCTACAGCTTGCATGTATGCCGTGAGGCAAAATAAATAAATAGAAAAAACATATAGTGAGACGGAACAGTCTAGTTTCTTGATTCATTATCCATTTTTATGTTAAAGCCTAGGACAGCGAGGGATAATGTATGATGTAAATCGTGACCAATAACATGGAAAATCTGAGTTGTGTTGTTGTGGCCTGATTAGAAAGACATGGCTAGTTTCTTCTGGTAACATCACCAGACCTGGCTACAGCTACATTCACTTCAGGAACAGACGGAAAAAACAGAAGTACCACCTGTCCCTTAAAGGATCTCACCCTTTTGTGAACCACTCCTGGTTTTGGCTTCACAAACAACATTAACAAAACCTCAATGTGTGTCTTCACCCTGACTGTGAGTAAATACACCCAGGGGCAAATGTGACAGCAGCTAACCCACTGCAAAGTACAGTAACTGTGTAGTGGATGGCATTTAACCCTTGTCAGGCTGCATAATTTTACAACATTACAGGCTGCATAGGAATAGGTACAATTGTACCTACTCAGCCGGACGAGGGTTAAAGGGAGTTTAGATGAACTTTCCTGATACAACTGACTCTAGATGATAGATCCGTGGTTCTGGTCTTGTTCCAACCACTGAGTCATTTGATTGGAACCAGCGCTCCGACCCACTGTATTTACCTGTGAGATAAGGGGATGGGGCAGAACAACCTGGGCGTTGGAACAATGGTTCTGATCACATGACCCAGAGCCTCAGAACCAGACCAGAACCCCTGGCTCCATCATAAAGAGTCCGCCAGATCAGGCAAGATAAGTTAAACTCCCCTGATAACCCTTTAAAAGAAATCTCCTCCATATACTGCAGAAAATAACTTGCAATGAAAAATTTCTTGCGCTGCTGGTTTAGAAAACACAGCATGTCTATTATTACTGAGTGTTTGGCTGCAGTTTCATTAGTTGCTTGTAAGCAGACTCCGCCACTTGAAGAGCTTATTCACACAACAGGGTTTCACAGCCGTGTGCTAGCCATTTTTTTTTTTAATGGCTAGCACACGGCCCCACTATAAATATAGATCTATTCACAAGACCGCTGTTTTAACGGTCTGTGTGACCAATCCGTGAGAAAAAAAAAGAAGAGTGAAGAAGAACATGCCATTATCAGGACAGTTTCACGGATTCCTCAATAAATAAAATCTATGAGGGATCCATGAAAACAAGTAACCCTTGCATGTACATTTGGCTATGGAAAAAAGTACTTTTTCATGGCCCAGTGCACAGGTCATGTGAATAAGCTCAAAGCCACTACGTTGATTTCTGTTTTGGACAGGTCTGCTGATAGATGTCCACTGCAGATACAGTGCTGGCCAAAAGTATTGGCACCCCTGCAATTCTGTCAGATAATACTCAATTTCTTCCAGAAAATGATTGCAATCACAAATGCTTTGGTAATAATATCTTCATTTAATTTGTCTTCAATGGAAAACCACAAAAAGAATTGTCAAAAAGCCAAATTGGATATAATTCCACACCAAACATAAAAAAGGGGGTGGACAAAAGTATTGGCACCCTTTGAAAAATCATGTGATGCTTCTCTAATTTGTGTAATTAACAGCACCTGTTACTTACCTGTGGCACATAACAGTTGGTGGCAATAACTAAATCACACTTGCAGCCAGTTGAAATGGATTAAAGTTGACTCAACCTCTGTCCTGTGTCCTTGTGTGTACCACATTGAGCATGGAGAAAAGAAAGAAGACCAAAGAACTGTCTGAGGACTTGAGAAGCAAAATTGTGAGGAAGCATGAGCAATCTCAAGGCTACAAGTCCATCTCCAAAGACCTGAATGTTCCTGTGTCTACCGTGCGCAGTGTCATCAAGAAGTTTAAAGCCCATGGCACTGTGGCTAACCTCCCTAGATGTGGACAGAAAAGAAAAATTGACAAGATATTTCAACGAAAGATTGTGCGGATGGTGGCTAAAGAACCTTGACTAACATCCAAACAAGTTCTAGCTGCCCTGCAGTCCGAGGGTACAACAGTGTCAACCCGTACTATCCGTCGGCGTCTGAATGAAAAGGGACTCTATGGTAGGATACCCAGGAAGACCCCACTTCTGATCCAGAGACATAAAAAAGCCAAGCTAGAGTTTGCCAAAACTTACCTGAGAAAGCCAAAAACTTTTTGGAAGAATGTTCCCTGGTCAGATGAGACAAAAGTAGAGCTTTTTGGTTAAAGGCATCAACATAGAGTTTACAGGAAAAAAAAAGAGGCCTTCAAAGAAAAGAACACGGTCCCTACAGTCAAACATGGTGGAGGTTTCCTGATGTTTTGGGGTTGCTTTGCTGCCTCTGGCACTGGACTGCTTGACCGTGTGCATGGCATTATGAAGTCTGAAGACTACCAACAAATTTTGCAGCATAATGTAGGGCCCAGTGTGAGAAAGCTGGGTCTCCCTCAGAGGCCATGGGTCTTCCAGCAGGACAATGACCCAAAACACACTTCAAAAAGCACTAGAAAATGGTTTGAGAGAAAGCACTGGAGACTTCTAAAGTGGCCAGCAATGAGTCCAGACCTGAATCCCATAGAACACCTGTGGAGAGATCTCAAAATGGCAGTTTGGAGAAAGCACCCTTCAAATCTCAGGGACCTGGAGAAATTTGCCAAAGAAGAATGGTCTAAAATTCCAGCAGAGCATTGTAAGAAACTCATTGATGGTTACCGGAAGCGGTTGTTCGCAGTTATTTTGTCTAAAGGTTGTGCTACCAAGTATTAGGCTGAGGGTGCCAATACTTTTGTCCGGCCCATTTTTGAAGTTTTATGTAAAATGATCAATGATTTGACTTTTTTTTTCATTCTCTTTTGTGTTTTTTCATTGCAAGCAAAATAAATGAAGATATTATTACCAAAGCATTTGTGATTGCAATCATTTTCTGGAAGAAATTGAGTGTTATCTGACAGAATTGCAGGGGTGCCAATACTTTTGGCCAGCACTGTATCTCCAGGTGGACCCATACTGTGTGGCCTTAGCCTAAAGGTGTATTAATACAGCCATGTTCAAGTTGGGAAATACATTCCATGTAAGGGTAAGTTTTCCAGCTGCGGTCTACCTGCGATAGGATGCCGATACAGGGCACTGGCATTTAGTAGCAGCTTTCCACTGCCGATTAGGCTTAGATGAATGGGCGTAATCAGCAGGGAGTCTCGACCTTATTTTTTCTGCCTTCTACTGCAATCTCTGCCTTCCATCGAAAACAATGGGAGGCAGAATCTGCCACTGATTCAGAGGTGGAAACCCGCTACAAACTCCTCCATGTGAACTTACCCTAACTGTGGCATTTCCCAGACTGTCCACTGCAGTGTGAATGGAACTCACAGTCTCACAGTGAGTTATATACCGCTGGAAAGCTGGCATTGTACCGAATTCACCTCACTGTAAGCTCTGTTATCTGCCTGGTTGCAGAGACATTGGTGCCATTAGTTTCGGTATTGATATAACTGCACTGTCAAAGGGGTCTGCCTTACAGTTCAGCTTCACTGTTGTGCAGTGAGAAATGCCCCCTCCCCCGACAATAGAAGACTATAGAAGTGTACCGTCAGGGGGTGTTCCTCATCATCCAGTGATGACGCTGAGCTGTAAGACCGGCACCCCTGACAGTACTATGATATCGGTACTGAAACTTATTGAGAAAAAAAAAAAAGAAAAGAAAAGAAACACAACCACACAACACACTTTATGTAGGGCTATAAATCACTAATGATCAAGTGTGGTTTATTTTCCAGAAAAAAAACAAACGCTGTGAAAAACATGGTAAATATGCACAAAATACAAAGTGAGCAACCAGCTAATAGGCCTAGTAAGAGGGAAGACACTGGCAGAGACTTTGGATGCACAATGGTCCGAGCCCCTGGCATTATCACTTCACACAGTTGGTACTTGTTACTTACCATGCGATATAGCCAATAACAAGTACCAGGCTAGAACCAATAAATGTGCAGCTGGAGCAGCCTCATGTGTTCACCCAGAGACTACCATCTGCAAGGTAGGACTGTATGGTCATATTTACATGTTCAGGATTTGTCACAATATAGACAACTAAATCCTGACAGAATCCACTGACATTACAGTATTGTATACTCCAGAAAACATCTGTGTGGAATAATGAAAGCAGATATAGATTTTATAATCCAAACTTGTTTATTATTGCCATGGATTAGAGTCATTCGGCTAATCTGCATGTGGATCTGTGTCTTTAGCTTCAGATGTCTGTTTTGGGTTTTCTAAAAAGTTCATGGTGGATTTGTCATGACCTAAGGCCGGGCCAGATAAGGGGAGTATTTTCTGTCACTGAATTTGAAGTAAATCTGCATGTGTTACAAGGTGAACTCCACGGTAAAAACCCCAGCATATGCTCATTCTCTTGTGCAAGGTATCTTTCACTAGGCGTAGATCGGTATTTATGCCATAAAGATTTCTAAAATTGAAACTTCTACAGAAGGCCATCTGATATTTTAGAGCGTTCAATAATCCACAGTCACATGAGCACAAAGTATCAGGTATACCCAGTTCTGGCCCTAAGAATCTCTATATTTTCCTGCTGATACAGCACTGGGTTTTCTTAAAGAAATTCTATACTACAGAACGAACAAGCCGCCCCTGCCTACGGACAGTCTCTTTTTCAATGTGCAGCAGTTTTCCCAAGGCTTTTCCTCATAGAAAATATCATCATTTGCACTAGAGAACTTTCAGATGGTGAACACATAAAATATCAAACACAGCGGCAGCAAAGAGGGCGGAGACCGCAGCTATTCTCAGATCCTCCAAGCCCAGGGACAAAAATAGCACAACAAGCCACAGAAGACTATGGGGTGGTGTAATGTATCTGTATGGAACAACGAGGCCTGAATAAAGCTAGATATTATTATTCTTCTTTATTTCCTGACTACTGATACTGTTTCTGCATCAGGGCAAATAAACCAATAGAAAAGAAAATACAGAATAAACAAAACTTACAGCACCATTTTGCAACACTAGAACAGTTATCACTCCACTTCCCCCACAAAGGGAGGAATGGAGAACCCAGAGAACATGTTTAGGATAGATGGTAAAATCCCAACCTCAAGGCATCATGGTCCTGAATTTAGGCACCATTTATTAATCTCTGGTAATGCTTTGTCTATATGGATGCTTATTGTACTTGGAATGGAAATTTAGAATGGTTGGTGATGCCCTTTAAGATGTGGGAGGAGGAGAAGTAACATTTTAATTATCAAAAAAATCTCACAAATGCACAAATGACCCGACAAATATGACTGCAGACCCTAGGAAAGAATGTGTACAGAACAATGCACATATCCAGCAAGTACAACTATGTATATATTTGTAGTACAGATAAGCCAAGAACACTTCATTATACAAGACAGATCACATCACTAGTGGGCTGTGCCATACGTCACAAATCCTCCACCCCCACCCCCAGATGTACAAATCTGCATCTCGACTCATGTTATTCAGGTTATAAGACAATGAACTATAATAAGAGTCTGTTAGGAAGAAGAAGAAAAAAAACAAAAAAAAAACAACAACAATATTGAAAATGACTCCGCTTTACCCAAACAGTAAACTGGTTTATCCTGTCTAAATGGGAAGATTATTTCTGCCCTGGAGCGCAGAAATTAAGTAACAATAGAGCGTCTCAGCTGCTTGAGAAAACTCATTGTCCGGATTAAAACATGGAAATAAAGCAAATCTCACCATCATTTCTTGGAAAGCTGGGTGATAACTAATACGGCTGCCAATGCAGCATAGGTATGGTTGGTCACCAAGTTTTACGGGACATCTGGTGATTCACCGATAAGACACAAGTATAAGTGTATACTTAGGAATGTATACCTTTCTGGATTCAGAAAAGCAGTCTTTCAGGTGGTCACACAGCTTTGCCAGACTTCTGAGCGGAATCTCGGTGACATTATACAGTAATCAAATAGGCATGTTTACCATACAGTACTCAGGAAAGCAGAGTAAGACTATATGATAGCTGTAATGGTGGCTATACTGGTGGCCTTCCCTAAAGCAGAATTACCCTGCAACTTGAGAGAGGAGCAGGACATTAGTCCTCAAGGAAAATACATTTTTTCTGACCTGTATTCTTGTTTGTATATAGCATTATTAGACGCCCCCCTCACCTAGCCCTGCTCACACAGAACATTTGTTACAAGGCATCAAGGTCAGGACTATGGTCATATGGCAGGACCCTGTTTACTGAAGCTGAATTTGGGGATATAGGTGATTATATTAAGACGATTTATTTGTGATGAGCAAGAGCAACTAAAGTGATTTCCAAGGCAGGAGAGATCTTCTCTGGACGTCTGCTGTCCAGACTTTTGGAGCACAGGGGGCCTACAAGAAACTCTCCCCTCTTGCTCCAGCCTACAGACAGAGATTGGGAGAAAGAGATATCCCAACTGCTGTCCCTTTTACAGTGATGTAACACATTAAAGGTGCCTACACAGCAGCATATCAACACTCTGGTATGGGCAGGGACAAATGCCGATCTGCTGCCACTACTGTGATCCACTGCAAGAGGTTCTCCCAACTGCGGTGTTTATTCACTCAAAATCTGCGCCAATTTCTGTCGTGTGAACATACCCTGATCCACCAAGTGACGAGTGCGGACATCGAGGAAACTATCACTTTGTGCTCGGGTTTTATAACTGTTTACATGCCCAAGATTAAAGATTAGTAACATTATAAAAAGGGCGTCACCTCTCTGTATCTGTTTCAGGAAGAGATAAAACAGGGTATGATGACTTACAAGGTGTTCAATTTACTATCCAAGTGCAGTAAATCTATAAAACATTACACACCACCTTGGCATCCTGTGCAGTCTACAACCTGCATTTTTAAGGCAAAATCTGATCATCTGAAGTTACATGGATTATCATGGAGACCTTGTATGGTTCTAAACCACCATGTACATTAATACCCACTTAGTAACATAGTTTGTAAAGCTTAGAAGGGGTTGTCTGGTTTCAGAAAATAAATGTGATTGTTTGTATAATGAAAAGTTGTACAATTTTCCAATATACTTTCTGTATTAATTCCTGATGGTTTTCTAGATCTCTGCTTGCTTTCATTCATTCTGCTTACTTTCAGTGGATAAAAATCAGTCCATTGTCATGTGATGGACACACAGGGGCACAGCTCGTTACAAGACAGATTTCTGATTACTGTGATGTGACTGTAACGAGCTGTGCACCTGTATGTCACATGACCATGGGCTGATTTTTATTCGCCAGACCTAGAAAACCACATACGTTTTCATCATACTAACAGTAATATTCAATAGCAAAACAAAAGTAAAACAGAGAATTTCTTTCAGACCCCAAATATAAATTCTTTGGTCAACAACCCATCTCTGGGATCCAATCTCACTCTTTTAGTGAATTTACCAAGACAACTTCAGCATAAAGTTCCACATTCTTTAGTGAGAAAGATGCCTCTACTTTTTGGAAGAGTGAAGAAATCAGACGATACCTTTCACTTTTTGGAGAAATTTTAAACGTGCCATACGCTTTACAGACATATATGTTCTCTAAGATATCTTTTTTTCCTAAACCAAATAACCCTAACTTTGATCATCCATCCTTCCATTTATTACATTGGTTTCCAACCTTTGAACCTATTCAAGCTCTATTATATATTTTTGTGCACTGGTACCAAAAGCTGTACACAATATTCCACGTGTAGTCTGAGTATTGATTTGTAAAGGTGGGAAAGATGCACCATGACTGGCATTTCTATGCCAGTCTTGATATTCCCTGTGTCTGAGTAAGATGCGCCTGATTTATTAAGAGGCTCTTAATAATTTAGGTCCTGGTCATTGTGAGCCAGAATCTTAAATCTACACCAGCTAGGAGTTGGTGTAGATTTGAGCCATAATATATACCCCTTTGAGGTGTAAGTTATATTAAAATAAGCCACGCTACTTCGTCTAAGCGCCACCCACTTTTTGGAAAAGTGGCATGAAGATGCAAGTGTGCAAAAAGTCGCACATTTTAGCACAAAACCAGCTGTGTGCCAAAAATTGCATTTTATAGCATATATTTGACTCCAGAAACAAATAAAATAAATCCCCCCCATGTTTGGGTCATGTGTATGCCCCTTTTCATTTATCCCATAATCATATTTTCCGTGGCAGCAAGTGGATGACACTGCTTGCTACTGTTAAATTTACTGTCGACTACTAATCCTAAACCCTGTTCCATACCAGTTTTGCCCAGTCTTTTAGGAATTCTTGGCAAACTTGGCAAACAAATTTTGTGATTTTTCCCTTCAAACGAGGAGAAGATCTGGTGACTATATATTTAATGTGCTGGCTGGCTGTTGTAGTAAGTTCTTCACCTCTTATTGTGTATGTCTTTATACATAATGCCCAGTGGTCCCCGACTAGTTGCCAGGGGAAACACCACTAGCTTTTCTATCCATGAACTCCACCAATGCAACTGAAGAAATTTGCTTCCTTGCCATAGCGCACAAACTTTCATGTGGTAACAATAAATCATTTTATGCACACCTTACAGCAAGGAATGCCTGGAATGCAACACATGCCACATATGGAGAGGCCAAAGGTAGCTCATGGCTCAGCCCTCCGTCACTACAGCAGACATTAAGACACATATCAGACAAGGATGTAGAAGCTTCCACCCATGATAACACATATCAATAATTAACAGGCTGGCAAAGGCTCAGACACAGGAGTGGAGAACAAAAGCTTCTTCAAGGGACTCAACTATTTGTTCAGATTAATCCTACAATCATAGCGACCCGTCTGTGGTCCCTTTAAATCCCACTTTACTGTTCACACTTGACAAACCCAGACAAGAAATTATAGAGCACGCAAACTTCACCTGAAGAGGATGTGTCCATGACACACAATATTCAGTGTGATGTGTAACCCTCAGGCTGCTATGATTCACTCTGAGTCATAAAGTATAATCTACACAACAGTAAGAACACAGCGGTCCACAGCCCTGAAAGAGGAGGATCTGCAACTAACACATATATACAACATACATTAGGGTCCCAAACTGGACAACTATGCATATGAATAGAGAGAAAAATATTACTGCTCCCATTGTTTACACCACACAGCAGCTCAGTTTGGATAAGGCTGTAATTTATGTAGTGTGCAGGTACAGATTGGCCCCATAAATGTCTATGGGTGTAGTATTATGGCTCAGGATATCAATGAGCTTGCAACCAGGTACAGAAGCCCTATGCTAGTGCATAGCACTTCTCTGTCACCTTAGGGATGGTTCCTAAACACATTGAAGCTTCTGGAATCACGGGCTCCATACACACATCAGCATTTAGGAGCTCAACAGACATAGTACAATGGCTGGCACCAAGGCGTGCATCACATGGGCAGATGTAATATAATATTACCAGTGATGTAGCAGAATCTCCTTTGGATCAGAAGTCAATTGAAGTTCTGGCTCTTGCGGCATCACTAGGCCTTTAGTATGAATATCAAATAAGATACTTTGCATCATAGACAAACAGAATATCACTGGGCTGAGCTAACTGATATCATCCTTCAGTCCAGAGATGACCATGACATAATAAATACAACTCAGCCCTACAAGGACATGTACCATACACAGCATCAGATACAAGACCCTGTACCTCTTATATAAAAGGTGATAAACATTCTACTCCATTTTTCTAGTTGTATCTGTCTCTGGAAAAGATGACAACCAATATGGATACCAATAGCTGCTACACAAGATGCCTCCTAGCTATCCTAAATAGTAAGCTTGAGCTGTGGAGACATGTAGGGATACATCCTGCCCCTCCTTTATGGCTACATACAGGGCTACATACAAATCTGGGTAAGTGCTGGGGCCCACTGAGTCCACAATGAGCGCTTTCCTCATACAGATGGAAGTATTCATTGCACTGGTAACAGCCCGAGGCGCATGCAGCGATTATGGATTTCATCAGTACTCACTATTTTAGCTATCTGGACTCCCCATTCCTACACAGTACAGGCACCTGCACAGAGTGATGTGTGTGATTGCACCAGGAACAGGGAAGAGGTGATGAGTCAGGGGAGATAAGAATGGTATGTAAAGACATAAAGGGGCTGTCGCCCAAAGGCCCATCACGCACCTGGAGCTAGCCCTGGCCACATAGATATACTGATTTTTCTCTCAAGATTTTGGGAAAGCTGGGTTCAGTCATGGCAGGAATATTGACCATTATCCAATTTTCCCAGGAATAGATATAAGATTAGAATTTGTATGTTTCTAGAAATACCAGAATCATCGCTATGACAAACACCAAGTGTCTCAACCCAACTTTCTCAAGATACTGATAAGCAAATCTATGAAGTGGTAGGAGATGTATTACAGAAGGTTAATGAAAACAGTATTGGCACCATACAAATTCTATTCTGACACATCAATTCCAGGAAAACAATTCAATTACAGACAATACTACTTCTCTGACAGCACTCAGTTTCCTAAATCCTAAGCATAAAATTGCCCCTTTTATGAAGGGATACGGGAGCAGGATGCATCACCTTATGAAGAGGCTATTGGCTATTGAGCACTCTCCAGTCCCCCAATCTCGGGGATGAAAGTCTTCATCTTGGGATCATACCACAATTTTTTGTTGTGATTTCTCAATCATGTTACTATGCCAGAGACCGTATCCTCAAAATCCAGATGCCAGAGTCTGCTCAAAGAGTTTTCTATGCCAGATAGCAGCTAAAAATGGGAACTTCTTGTGAGAGGAAAAAAAAAAAAAAAAAAACATAACCCATAACAGATGTGGCTGCCCAGAGTGAACGATGCTGCAAACACAGGCTATGACTAATATGATCAGAGATGGAGAATGAAGGGGGGGGCACCAGGACCTGCTTGACATTCGCAGGCAGGGGGGCAGATCTGACCAAAACAAGTTACTAAGAGACCCAAAGACAACTTTATAAAACAGATGACATCCTTAACATGAGTATGTTTCAGATCTACAGGATCTTAAAAGGAATCAGCAAGAGCTATGTAAATTTTTATCACTAAACCTGAATCATAAAATAATAAAAGTGGTGATAGCTCATCCACTAAGTACTTTACATTCAGTGGATTAATCCAGAGTCCGTGGCATGTACGCCCTGTGAGACCTCAGCTTAATTCTTCCAAAATGGGTTGTTATAACTGTTTCCAGTCTAGACAATCCTTTGTTAGCTAATGTGTCAGTAGTACGTCTTCCATCTTGACAGCGTGCTACAAAGCATCTGTACAGTTAACATACATCAGCTTGGAGTCCAGTCTGTTCATATCACCGATGTCTTTCCAATGTAGAATTTCACATTTGTACATGAATGCCCTTCATATTAACTTTTCATTCGTCGATAGGGCACCACAACCTACCCCCTTTCCTACTGGCTGTATAGATTTCAGGCCTCAATACACAGCATAGCTGTCTGGAATGTTATAAATAGCCGCTCGCTCTTATTAGACAGCAGCTGTCAGTGCAGTCTCAGAAGTGGCAGTGAAATTCCACAGCCTCTCCTGCACAGGTTACTGTTCATCCCCTGCCATAATCCATCCCTGACCCCAATCAAACGGCCAGACGGCTGCATACATACCCGCTTTGGACCAGGATTAAAAGACAATTGCACCCTAAAAGATTGCTCTGTTGGTTTATAGTTGGCTCATCTGTGCAGAAGTTTACATTTGCCGAGCTGACTGTAAAATCAGTTTACCAATTTATATCTTTAACAACCCCCTTATCCACAAAGGGTGACGACCAATTAGTTGTCACAGGTCCACCCCTGTACACAACCTGTATCAAGGGTTACTGACTTCGGACAAGAGATTCACCAGAATTAGAGACCAGATTTGTTTTAGCAGCTGCACAAATCTCCCTTATGTCCGATAGTTTGTAAAGCTTGGTTCACACTTGCACCTTGTATTTGTCTGCTGCCAGTTTGTATATAAAAAAAAAAAAATAATAACAGATTGGTCAAAAAACTGATTCAAATGGTTAAACAAAGCATACCATAGTCCGTCTTTTTTGAGGGATTAGTCAATGGGTGTCCGTCAAAAAAACTGTTCGTTTGTGTGAAATCCGTTTTTTTTTTCTGTTTTTTTCCCCCCTTTTTCATTCTGAGCATGCGTAAAGAAGAATGAAGAGGAAAAACGGATTGCAAAACAGAACAACAGATTACTATCTGTTAGTAATCAGTTTGTGTTCGCCTTCCATAGACCTCAGTGTTAAAAATGGATTTATTTCTGTCCGTTGTGTAATCCTTATTGTTTGGACGGAGCAAAAGTATTGCAAGTTCGACTTTTGTTTCCGTCCAAGAGAGCGGATACATGACGCAAATGGTACAAACGGCCACCTGTGAAAGGTTTTTAAAACCCATTGAAATCAATGGGTTTTATAATGAATCGTTCGAAATCAGTTTTTGAGGATTTTTAAACAGTTACAAAAACAGATTTCATGTGGAGAGACAAACTCTGATGTGAACCGAGCCTTACAATGTATTAGCCTTCCCACCACAGGCCTCTATGTGGGGGAAACAGGGCAGAGACTCAGTCAACAAATGAACTCACACAGATCCACCATTAATAACAGCAGAACAGATCTCCCAGTGGCCGCACATTTCTCCGGAGAAAACCACTCTATTGAAGATTTGCGGGTTGTGGTTTTAATGGGACATTTTAAGACACAGGAGAAAAGGAAAGAAATGGAGTACAAATTTATGCAAAAATTTCAAACTCTGCAATTTGGACTTAATATTCATGCCAGCTTCATGTCACACTATGTATGAACTGTGAGGGACACAAATCACCTCCTGATAGCAAACAGATAACAGCAAGAATTACTGATCCCTCCGTCACGCACCACAAGTTTCCAGACTGTTTTTCTGACCTGTTGTAAATAACTTCTCTACTTAGATTGCAATTTTTTTTAAGGACTCTAAAATGCTTTGAAAACCATGTGTATAAAAATCTGTTAATTTTCAGTTCTTGTATCACACCATGTCTGATGAAGGGAGCGAGTACTCCTGAAAGCTTACTTATAAATATACTCAGTTAGCCTCTAAAAGGTATCGCCTGATTTCTTCACTCTTCCACTACTTTCAATGGCTAACACGGTACAACATCATACTACTATCAATGTATTAGCCTTACAACGTATTAGATTGCAGTCCAGAATGCTCTACTTATAGAGTATACATTAAAGAGAAAAAAATATGTTGTATTATGGCATATTATAGTAAAAGAAGGGTAATGGGTCTCAACTGCAGGAAAGCTGTACAGAAGTTGCATCTGTTATTTGTGAAGATGACAGCACTTCACAATTGATATACATGGGTACATTCTTAAAACGTGTGACTCAATGGCCAGCACCCAGGTTAGTCCATAACTCTGTATGTAGACAAAAAGCATTATATGACGTCAAAGCTGAAGAATGACAACAAACAGTAACATAGCACAAGAGACTTCGAAGCAGCAGGTAGTCAGCACCAAGAGGCAAACCAAACACGACCCCTGACCTCTCCCTGTAACAATCCAATACCTTGCTGGAGGGTGATGTCATGAGCATTGAATAACTTCACATCCTTCTGACAACATCACCTCTTGGAAGGGTAAAGCATGTGAAACCTGCAGAATTATGTCCTGGTTATTAACAAAAAACAAAAATAAAAAATTGTTTGTGGACAGAAGACATCACTGGAGGATTAGAGATGGGATACATCGTCTTTACTGGAAGGAGGCACTGCTTGAGCTCCAATAAAAAGTTCAGGCCATTTTACACTTATACAAAAAACATCATTCGAATATAACAAAAGCCATAAAAAAATCCAGCAGCAGCAGCAGCAAGCCTGCTTGCTATGGTTTCCAAGTAACAGAAAAGTATAGAAATAAGTAACCACACGCACAGTAAACAAGATATGCTATAAACAGGCTGGATGGCACAGTAATGTAACAAAGCTGATGGTGGAGCACAGTTTGAAGGAGTTTCTCTTGACCAAAGTATTGATGACGTATCATTTGGATAGGGCATCAGTATTACATGTCTGGAGGTGTCAGACACCCGGGACCCCCATAGATTAGCTGATCCAAGTGACAGTGGTGCTCCACTCAGCACTGATTTTGCTTCACAAGCCATGCAATGTTATATTTATCAGACACATGACCTGTTTGTAGCTCAGTCCCATTCAAGAGAATGAGATTGAGATACAATACCATTACCAAACACGATTTGGGGAATTTAGTTTTCTGGTGTCAGGTATAATGGAATTTTACAGCAGTTTTTAACTGGTGTAGATCTCCACTGATTTATCATTCCCTGAACCAGTCGGGGGGGCCTTTAAGAAATGTGTTTCCGACCTTGAGAATCAGGGCCTCTGTTGCTGAGGTATCGCTATTTCTGTCCATATGCAAATTGGCTCTTTGGAGCAATGAGGGCATTGCTGTTGCTCCAAAAAGGTAAGGAGCATCACCCTTACTGCTCCAAAGAGCTGACTGGCATACTGACAAAAACTACAATCTCTCAGCACAGAGGCACAGATTCACAAGGGGAAAAGACAGTTTGATTCAGGTGACCCTAACCAGTATATTGTATAACAGTATATTGGATAGCACCTGTGAGGCAGCCAAAAGCCGTGCTCATGTGTTGCTCAGCACAACTTTCAAACTAAGAGGTTAGTAAGAGTCGATTTTGCAGCACAATTTGGCAGGTAAAGAAAAACGGGGCAGATTTTTTAAGACTGGTGTTTCATATGCCAGTCTGAATGACAATCTACCAGTTAGGAACATATAACTCACATCAGCAAACTAGCGACATCTGTACAATGTGGCGAGTCATGAGGAGAATGGGGGATATGGCTCACTTTTGGTTCAAGAAAGGCCCTTTTGTTAAATATGTGCCACAATACTGACGTAGAGGGGTTGACATTTATAAGGCATAAAGGGTGGAATTTAAGTATTTGGCTTTATATGCACCTTTTGTGGCAAATACAAAGTGACTGTCCCTCTGCTACTAAAGAGTTAAAATGTAGACGTGATTAGCATTCCTTGGAGATTAAGTGCATCATTAAAAGCAAGCTACAAAAGAGGACTTGTATGGTGAAATATCTAAAGGAAAGGTGATGGAGTGAGTGGGTGGGGTAATGAGAACAATGGAGAGGCCCCACAAACAAAAACCTGCCAAGAAGCCCAACATAAGCAGAAAGGTATATCATTCCTGCAACTTTTCATGTCGAGCTTGAGTCCTCCACTTGCCATTAGTGAATGAAAACATTCTGGTTTCCTGACAACATGTACAGACCTAATATTTCTCACAGCTAAGGGTTTGCTACAGTCATATGAAGTTCAGGCAACCATCTTGGAGTTAAACAGCCTAGACTCCAGACTGATCGACACTGATACAATGTAGCAAACACTCAAGATAGAGATTTGGGGTGCTGAAGTGTTTCGCTTGTTTAGGATTGTCTAGTGTGGATACCATACTAAACTGAATTCTAACAAAATAAATTTGCACCTTAACAATTACCTATGGGTAATCACTTCATGTAGGATGCTCAAGTTTGTTTTGTTACCAAGACATTTCAGAAGTGTAAGTGAAGGAACATTCTTGTATACCCAACAGAGAAAAGAGAAAGAACCTCCAGCTTCAGTCTGTCCCTTTGCTACTCTGATACCTGGGAAACAGCATTACCTATATTATCATTACAGAATATTTTATTAGTATTCTATTCAGTTCATACTGAATACCTTGTGTCAGTTTATAATGCAGTTCTGGCATTCCAATAATGAACATGTGCATAGGTCCCATCAAGATAATAATATTATTGAAAGGGGGGACTCAACAGTTGGTATTACTGCAGAAATTTTGAGTGTTATTCAGAAAGACTCAACCTTGTAGATCTAGTGATGCTTTGAAGGAGTGCACCAATTAAGGAGGCATTGAATATGGACATGTAAGTTTGGTGAATGATATTTTATAGCATGGCCTGGGTATTAACTCCAAGATTAGCACTTCAGGGGTGCATTATCTGAATGCAGATTTGTCTCTTATAAGATGTACTGTAGATAGTCTATGCTAGTGACAGATACCCTTTCATGTGGGGGCATCAGCTTGGATATCACGGACAATACAGCTCTGGCTATCACAAACTATGAGGAAGTGCCAAACCTTCCCAACCACATGCATTGTAGTCTTAACAGAAGAACAATGAGAAGTTTATAATAAGCAGTGAACATGCTACAGCTGAGGCCTGCGATAGGATCTCTGTATGGGAGCAATCATGCATGAGAAGTTTACAGTCCAAGCTGGTGTGAAGGAGCAGATAGTATAGAGAGAGGGGCCCAGGAATAAGGGGACATTCTAATCTCACCCGAGCAGGACAGGGAAGCCCAGTACTGCTCGCCAACACTTAAAAAAAAAGTGCAAGCACGACATGACAGAATTGCTGGTGGTTAACCCACTGTGATGTACGGTAGCTGTGTAGTGAATGGTATTTAAACAAATCCAATTCACACATGGCAGAAAAACCTGAAGAGCAAAGTGTCTTGCAATGTAAAAGAATGAAATCCTGGCCAGCCACCCAGGTATCCCAGCTAAAAGTCACAATGAAAACCACGATTTCAGATGCTTTTTGCTGGACTCATCCCGTGTGACACTAGCGTCAGGCTGGCATGTTTTTGTGTGACTTTTTGGTGCAATTTTTTTTTTTTTTAAAGCCAAACAAAGGAGTTAAAGGGATTTCCAGGACCTGAAGATAATTGATACCGTGTCGTGACCTAACCACAGATCATCAGTATCAGATGTGAGAGTCCGACAGCCGGACCCTGCGCCAATCAGCTGATGCGGCCAACAGGTATATGGCCAGAAGCAGTCCGGCTCTCACTCAAATGAATGCGAGCAGAGCTCCAGTTCCTAGAACCATCACTACAGAGTACAGAGTTTTGTACATTGCATACAGCTTCCAGTTCCAGTAAAGCTTAGCCTGAAACTGCAACCCCATTTCTATTCACTTGACTAGGAGCACAGCTGGTTCTGGCCGTATACCTAGTATATGGCTTTCAGTGGCCAAAACAGTGATTGGGACAGGGTGCAGGTGTTGCAAGACTATTTACAGGACCAAAAAAAAAATTTCCACAAAATAAATAAATCTGTCTATTTGTGACGCATATGCATATTTATATAAGTATTGTTTGCCTGGGGACAACATATTCTAACACCAGTTTTTTATTTTAATCATTGACTGTGCTATGTGAAGGCTATTTCATTACAGGGTAGGCAATGATTTTTATTGGTAACATTTTCTGGTATGTGAGAATTTTTGCTCACTTTTTATTCCTTTTTTTGGGATGCGGGGGTGACAAAAAAATTTCTGTATTGCATGTATTCATTATATTTGGACAGTTTAGATTTTTATGCATACAAAAATTCTGAATATTTTTTTTCTTGTTTGTTTATATTTGAAACAGGAATTTTTTGTTTTTAGCTTTTATTATTTATTTTTTAGAAGGTTTCACTTTTTTTTTTTTCTTTTACTGTACCACAAGGAGCCTGGAACAAGGGATCATTTGATCCCCTATACAATATACTGCAATACTTACTGTAGATGTGTATTAGGTCCTGTTTCTACCAGGGCTTACTATATGACATATTACTGCTAGGAGGTCACTGCTAGGAGTCCTGGCTGCCATGGCAACCCAGAAATCTTGATGCGGGTTGGCTAAGGAGGAGAGAGAAGGGGTTCCCCTCTCTCTAACCACTTAAATGTCATGATCACTATTAATCACAGCAGCTAAGGGGATAACCTGCTAGAATCTGAGTTTTCTCTGACTCTTGCAGAGTCTTGGCTATATACAAAAGCCATAGCCTGTCAATGATGTAGGTATATTAGGCACCGTTACTGTGACTGCTACATCACAGTACCATATTATTATGGCTCTGAGTGTTAACTATACATGAACCGGAAAAGTTTAATGAAGCCCTGGTGACCCTCAGGACAGAAACGTCAAAAAGATTGGGAACTGCTTCAAAGCAATTTATGAATGATTTTTTATACCAAAGCTCCTGAAAGGCTGTTAGTAGTGGTTTTAGGCAAAGGCACCACATCACGGAAACGCAGATTTTTTGGCTGGTGTGTTTTACAGTACCAGCAAAGTCAATGAGATTCTAGCTAATCCCATCCACACCTTGTGAGGAAAAAATGCACTGATAATTGGGTAATGCAATCCCTAATATATAAGCAAAGGTTTGCCTTTAGGCTAAGGCTACACAGTGATTTTGGACACAATTCATGTGGCACGACCAAAGATCACTGGTTCACCCTGCGATTTCTTCACTAAGGTTAGTGAATGGAGTGGCATTGTGAACAACAGTGTGCCACGACTGCTAGTCACAAAAAAGTCAAACATCTCCAAAATTGCTGTATAGCTCTAGCCTTATTGAATTCACTTGAGAAAACAGACTTGTGATTACATAGATAACTTTCCTATGTAGTAGCTGCGGGATTGAAGCATAGAAGACATCTGCAGCTCTGTGGCATCATCACACTTTGTGTTGCTTTTTACTTCACAATGAAGCAATCTCTTTAATCATGTGCAAAAGTGAGCAACACAGGTTACGAAATCACTAAATGGTGATGTGGCAAAAATAACATTTCTAAACCTTTGCAAATACATAAGTAAGTATATCATCAGATATATGATGACCACATCCGAGCAGGCTTCAGGTAACAGCACCTATGTGGAATGCTTGGCCATGATGAGGTGACAAATGACTGGAAACAGACTAGTGGACTCTCCCGACACAGGGGGCAATACTGGTAACATTGGCAACTCCAGAACAAGGATGATCCTTAAGCCTGGCACTGCAGGCCTGACTTCCAAAAGTGTTCACATTCTGCCCACCAACATAGGTCTAATCCGCAGGACAAGATTTACTCAGGCAGATGCAGTAAAATTTCAACTACCAGCATGCTTCAACAGCTAATTTTGGGGCTAGTGACTAATTGGCTTTCTATGACTGACTACCCCATGGTATAAAGTCAGTGTATCTGTGACCTGTGGTTCTAAGTATACATTTCCCAGTAAGTCCTGCCAGTCAGCTACCAAGAAGAATGCGTGGGAGTAGCAATAAGAATCACTGAAATGACATGCAATCTGAGTATCTAAATTACGCAATAACCAGAAGAAAAAACAAACAAATCCTTCTTATAAACGTAAAAAATAAGTAAAATGTTACAAGCAGCTAAGGAGCAGGATGTTCTACAGTCACAATAGGAAGTGAGTCGTAGGCTCCTACAGAGCTCACAAGGACAAGGAAGACCCAACAACAGCAACAAGGAGCCATGAAGTAAGAAGATGTCAGCTTCAGATAACAATCGTAGAAAAGGAGAAGCTCCATAATGCACCTTTTCACCATCCCACCCCCAACCAATATAAATATATATTGGTAAGATTACTTTAATCTGCCGTCCAAAAACACTGATAATCCAGCATGGGACTGCAATAAATTGTGGAATGTCACAGGACCGAGGAAGAGGAACCAATAGGCTGACACACAAAAAGGAAAACAAAAAAAGTCCTTTACTGTTCCACAAACAAGAATCCACACAACATTTGATACTTCTGCACCAAAGGTTTTATTTATGCTTTTCAACAAAGATAATAACAGAACGCAAGCAATGTCACATCAGAAAGAAAAAAAAAAACAGGGTAAGCCTAACATAATATACAGGCCAAATGACAAATACATAACCTAAAGAGGAATACAATGTACAGATAGGCACAAAAAAAAAAAAACACAAAGTACATTAGAAAGTTACAGAAGGCCTTCCCAAAAGAAAACTGGAAAATCCCTTTGATGGTGGTGGGGTGGAAACTAGCAAATGTCCATTGTGTGCTTAGTACATACAGTATGCAAATCAAGAAATATCAAATGTCACAAAGTTTTATGTATACAAACATTTCATTCAGGAATGCAATATCAAGCAAAATGGACTCCGCTGCCCTCGCCTTTTGTAAACCACGTAATCACTAGAGCACAATCCAAGGCTAGAGACAATACCCAGGAGCTGCAGGACGGCCCACAGGATCACGTCAGGCCTCCAGCTGCAGCATCTGACAGGTAGATAAGGCGAAGAGTCATAGTCAGCCACATGACAGGGGAAAATAAAGAGCAGATGCATTAGCAGCAATTACAGGTGTGCTTGGAGTGTGCACCAAGATTCAAGAGGAGGATGAAGCAACAGTGATGGGATACGAAATCCACTGCTGAAGAAGGTTCACCCTACGGGGTGATATTATGGTGGGAATAGAGACATAAACCCACTCTCCAAAAACCCCCAATGGTCCTAGTGTATAGAAGGCTGTCAACCTCCCTGACATCCTTAGGCATGTGAAGTATATGGCAGCCTGTCAGCCTCTATAGGAGTTCAGAAATCCTTATGATGAGGGGAATAATCCAGATTGCTGCGGGTTTCATCACATACCAACAGCACCGATTTATGAGTTGTCCATGGAGCTCCACCCTATGATCATTGCTTTGATGGGGGAATGGGCAAAGTGCTATATGCAGGGCTAATTTTTCTGTCAAATATGATAGAGTCTGTGATCTATGTAACTGTACAAGGTTATCTGCCCCTGGATGAAAACAAGAATTTCCATTCACTGGCTGCAGACACCTTGAAGAAGGTAAAGATATTAGGAAGAACTTTTCTTTGCAGTACATGAATCTCCATTCTCACATACAAAGCACAGCAGGCGTGGAGAAGGTTGGAGCTGGAAACAGGGCAACATCAAAAGCATCCGGAGAGTAATACGACGATAATGTATTTACAGTAAGGAGCCTCTGAGTGAATGGTTACTCAGTAATCCCAGCAAATATCATGAGTCACAGCGACCTCTCATTACATACACTCAAGACATTCCAAACTTTCCTTTACTCCCAGGACATTACCATAACAATCCTGACCAAACAGGTTCTGCAGACAACTTCCTGCTGCAGAGCCCGAAGCTAAGTTCTATGGTACCAATGCTATAGCTACCAGATAACAGACCTGCGGCCATTCATGTGACACCACCAGGAACACATCAGACTGCATGGAAACCTGACAGACAAGTGAAAAGAATCCAAAATAGCTGTCACGTTAATAATAGAAGCCATGACACTAGTGTGAACAGAGCCTCTATGACAGTTCTCACCATCAGGACACAACTGATTCAGGCCAATATCAGATGGCCATACAGCTAGATATCAGGACCAACCTCATTCTCTTGAACAGAACTTGCATCAGCAGACTTTAGGGGGTCTTCAAGATCTACTGTATACAAATTAAGTTACTGTAAATGAGAACAGGATGTGGATGAAGTTTGCAATAGATCTTTTGTGAAGGTCTTGGCTGGAGACATATCTACAGTCATATGAAAAAGTTTGAGCACCCCTATTAATCTTAATCATTTTTAGTTCTAAATATTTGGGTGTTTGCAACAGCCATTTCAATTTGATATATCTAATAACTGATGGACACAGTAATATTTCAGGATTTAAATGAGGTTTATTGTACTAACAGAAAATGTGCAATATGCATTAAACCAAAATTTGACCGATGCAAAAGTATGGGCACCTCAACAGAAAAGTGACATTAATATTTAGTAGATCCTCCTTTTGCAAAAATAACAGCCTCTAGTCGCTTCCTGTAGCTTTTAATCAGTTCCTGGATCCTGGTTGAAGGTATTTTTGACCATTCCTCTTTACAAAACAATTCCAGTTCAGTTAAGTTTGATGGTCGCCGAGCATGGACAGCCCGCTTCAAATTATCCCACAGATGTTCAATGATATTCAGGTCTGGGGACTGGGATGGCCATTCCAGAACATTGTAATTGTTCCTCTGCATGAATGCCTGAGTAGATTTGGATCATTGTCTTGCTGAAATATCCATCCCCGGCGTAACTTCAAATTCGTCACTGATTCTTGTACATTATTCTCAAGAATCTGCTGATACTGAGTTGAATCCATGCGACCCTCAACTTTAACAAGATTCCCGGTGCCGGCATTAGCCACACAGCCCCAAAGCATGATGGAACCTCCACCAAATTTTACAGTGGGTAGCAAGTGTTTCCAAATGTGCTTTTGCATACCTCAGGCGACTCTGTTTGTGGCGTGCTTTCAGAAACAGCTTCTTTCGCATCACTCTCCCATACAGCTTCTCCTTGTGCAAAGTGTGCTGTATTGTTGACCGATGCACAGTGACACCATCTGCAGCAAGATGATGCTGCAGCTCTTTGGAGGTGGTCTGTGGATTGTCCTTGACTGTTCTCACCATTCTTCTTCTCTGCCTTTCTGATATTTTTCTTGGCCTGCCACTTCTGGGCTTAACAAGAACTGTCCCTGTGGTCTTCCATTTCCTTACTATGTTCCTCACAGTGGAAACTGACAGGTTAAATCTCTGAGACAACTTTTTGTATCCTTCCCCTTAACAACTATGTTGAACAATCTTTGTTTTCAGATCATTTGAGAGTTGTTTTGAGGAGCCCATGATGTCACTCTTCAGAGGAGATTCAAATAGGAGAACAACTTGCAATTGGCCACCTTAAATACCTTTTCTCATGATTGGATACACCTGGCTATGACGTTCAAAGCTCAGTGAGGTTACAAAACCAATTTTGTGCTTCAGTAAGTCAGTAAAAAGTAGTTAGGAGTATTCAAATCAATAAAATGATAAGGGTACCCAAATTTTTGCACCGGTCAAATTTTGGTTTAATGCATATTGCACATTTTCTGTTAGTACAATAAACCTCATTTCAATACTGAAATATTACTGTGTCCATCAGTTATTAGATATATCAAATTGAAATGGCTGTTGCAAACACCCAAATATTTAGAACTAAAAATTATTAAGATTAATAGGGGTGCCCAAACTTTTTCATATGACTGTATATAGAAAGGACTAGGTGAGCATGCATAGCTCTGCACACATCACCTCTATGTTATACATACTAGATGTACTGTATACAAATATATCGACACCTTTACCTGAGGCCTCCGCTCTAGACCAGTGGTTCCAAAAATTTCTGAAAGCAGGACCCCCTTTTAGACAATTTTTCTGGGGGACCTCCCTCTACTGTATTTAGACGCATTTGAAAAATAAATGTCCCTATTCTGCCCCTAATCCAGCTATAATCTTTCTCTTATAGTGCCTTTTAGCACTGTATTCTTTTATTCTATTCTTTCAAAACACAGTATAATATTCCCACATTGGCCCCACACAGTATGATATGCTCCCCACAGTGGCCCCACACAATATAACATGCTCCGTTTGTTTTGTTGAATTATTATACTCTGGGGTCTCCTCAATAAGTGGAGGCCCAGGGCAGGTGAGTAAAAATAGCAAACACTTATTCTCACCTTCCCACACCTCTCCTTAGCTTTCTCACGGTGTTCTGCGGTCACCCTGCTTCCTCTACAGGCCTCTTGTGATGTCAAACGTCCCTGGGGTCACCGCAGAGGCCTGTGATTGGGCCTCAGCAGCCTAATTACCACTGATGGCTTACAACCCAAACCCAACCGGGGGTGGCGACACACAGTTTGGGAACCACTGCTCTAGAGGATAGAATTGTTTCAATTGTTCAGTCTCAAGACTAAAAATCAAGAGTCCCATAAATGACAACATAGGATGTGGGGTATTCTTCAGTCCATAGCTGTGCACCCCTTAGCATGAATATGGGAGCACTATAATTAGCCACTGATCAGATCAACTTTATTTGTGCAAGTACTGTACATACAGTTGTTCTGCAGTCTGGTAATGGTGCAACTTTCTGCAGTATCATCTCCACTGCTGCATGTGAATGCACCCTTACTCACAGGCTGAATTGCTTTACCATTGATCAGTGTCGGTGAATTATCCGCCCATGTAAATGGGCTCTTATCCTAGGTTCACATCACTCTTATGTATCCTTTTGAAAGGTTTTTTTTTTTTTCAAGGTTATAAAAAGGTACTTTAATACAGGATTCCTACCCTGTAGCATCATGTTGTCATTAACATCCATTTGTCTGAATCCTGTTCAACAGGACAGAAAAACAAGCCTTTTGTATCAGTTGCATCCATTTTCACAGTAAATCTGACTGAAAAAAAAAAAACACCACATCCCAAGCCTGAATTCACATCTGAGCTGATTTCAGGTATAACTCAAGCCAGTTTTCTGTATTCGTCCAGGCCTGCTTTGATGTCCGCTTTTTAATAAAAAGTGACTGGTGGGGTACAGAACCAACAACGTGGCAAACTAAAAACCTGGTATAGATTGAAGAGAATTTACTAACCTATGTGTATCAAAAGTTGTATTCATTTTTAATATACAATGAGTGAGCTATATAGATTGAACGACCATGATTTACTGAATGTGGACAATTATCAACCACACAGATCAATCCTTGCACCCACTGCACATGAAACCTGCACTGCATCAATGTCTTCCAATGCCCATAAGGAAGGTTTTAAAGAGCAATGGCAGTTATAAAGGTACCCTCCTGCTATATACATAGGTGTACAATACAACAATACAAGGCCAGACAAGCAGAACTCCATCATGGTCTTGTCTTCATGGAAACCGTAATGCTATTTAGGAACCAGAGAGATTTAACTAAAAGCAGAGAGCAGCGATCAAAGGGGTCATGGAGAGAGGTATGTTCCAAAGAGCCAGCAGACTGCGCCATGCCTGCCAACAGTTACTTCAGCTAAATTTGGGATAGACACATATATGGAAGAAGGGCGTGATCACGTCTTCCCAGACACAAGGCTTAACCCTTTCACCTGGCAGGAACCTGCTCTGCCATGCTGCTCACATCCTCAGGATTAGCTATGAAACGGATTACAGAGAATATTCAAATGCAAGGAAGGAAAAGGCTACAACACAAAGAATCTGCAAAATCACATGTGTTTCAGTACCCTAGTCACATTAAGGCAAGAGGAACAAAACCCCTTCATGCCATCCACATGAACCTTTCTGTTTTATCCCACACAGTACAGTTTGATACTTGCAGGGATAGTCAGCCACTGTTACAAGAGGCTTTCACAGCCATCAGAGGATTATTACGGGGATTGAAGAGCTCGGAGGTGGGAGGGTCACCAAGGGGCACTGGTGGAAAACATTACAGCTTCAAGAAGTGACTTGTAGTGCCATAAATAACCCTTGAGGGTGCCAGAGTGAGGTGGAGCAGGGGAACGTAACTACTGCAGTGCACTGGTGATGCTGCCAATGATAAACATAGGATATAGGCTTCTAAAGGGGGGGGCAGTTGTTCCCATTTATGTTACTGTAACAGACACCCCCCCCCCCAATATAGAAGTGAGATAGCCTTACAGTCTACAGTAAAGCAACAACTTAAGCATTCCCATTAAAAAATGATGTGTAAATTGAGTGGCACAACCTAGTCCTAGACCATAATATATCCAGCCGACCACTGCTTTGAGGCAATCTAACAATTGTTTTATACAGGGGTCAACAGATGTTGTGTGCGACAGAAGTCATGTGACGTTTCCACTTGCAGAAAAAAAAAGCTTTGCAACTAGAAACGTGTGGCATCATGTGACTCAGCAGGAGTGGTGGTGCCTTAATGGCTTCATAGTGGTATCACACTAATAATAATAGTAATACCAAAATTGTATCCCAATAACCCCATCTCCACAATGTAACCCACAACTTACAGTCCTCCAATATCAGGGTACCCCACAGGACAGAACACTCACCCTAAAAACTCATCTCTACAGTGGGCCAGAGTTTACATTCACCCTAAAATACCTCCATCACTGCAGTGTGACCCACAGAGCTTACAGTCAATCCAATTTATCTATCGCTGCAGTGTGACCCTTATAGTCTACACTCAACCCTAATATACCCATCAGTGCAGTGTGACCCATGGAGCCTACACTACATCCTGATATGCCTATCACTTCAGTGGGACTCAGAACTTACACTCACCCATACATCCCCATCACTGCAGTGTGATCCACAGAGCTTGCACTCACCCATATATCCCCATCACTGCAGTGTGATCCACAGAGCTTGCACTCACCCATATATCCCCATCACTGCAGTGTGATCCACAGAGCTTACACTCACCCATATAAACCCATCACTGCAGTGTGATCCACAGAGCTTACACTCACCCATATATCCCCATCACTGCAGTGTGATCCACAGAGCTTACACTCACCCATATAAACCCATCACTGCAGTGTGATCCACAGAGCTTACACTCACCCATATATCCCCATCGCTGCAGTGTGATCCACAGAGCTTACACTCACCCTAATATAGCCATCACTGCAGAGTTACCCACACAATTTATGCTCAATCTAATATACCCATCACTGCAGTGTGTCCCATAGAGCTTACACTCACCCCATGCCCACATGGGGTGATACCCTAATAGTACAGTGACCTACAAAGCTTACAGTCACCACACCCCCAATACTGCAGAGAGCCCCTCACATTTATTCATTCACCCTTGTACCTTGAGCGGGGCCTCCAGCAGTTTGTGCAGTGCCGGCAACTGCTCGCTCAGTGGGGCGGTCTCCGGGAAGTTATATACCGGGGGTCTCCGCGGCTCCGGGAAGTTGGTACAGACAAAAGGATCCATGTCGTCCAGGTACTGAACCCGGCACGGAATGAACGCCATGGCGGAAGGCAGCAGCGTAGGCTGCGACTGATCACTGCCGGACTCCCCGGTCACTGCTTTCAATACACCCGCAGACTAGGTCCGCCGCTCACCGGGAGCCGGGGCGGGGACGTGACGTCACCGAGGGAGGGAACTGCAGAGTATAAAGAAGGAGAAACTAGCGAGTGACGAACACGGAGGAGAGAATCGGAGTCTGTCACTAGGGACAGAGTTAGAGCCTGTCACTGTGTGACTGAGAGGAAGGAGAGAAACTGTCACTGTGTAAGACTGATTTCTTCACTCTTCCACTACTTTCAATGGCTAACACGGTACAACATTATACTACTGTGTAACATTGACTGAGGGGAGAGAGACGGTCACTGAGTGACTGACGAGTAAGAAGGAGAGAGACGGTCACTGTGTGACACTGACTGAGGGGAGAGAGACTGTCACTGTATGACATTGACTGACGGGAGAGAGACGGTCACTGAGTGGCTGACGAGTAAGAAGGAGAGAGACGGTTACTGTGTGACTGAGGGGAGAGAGACTGTCACTGTGTGCCATTGACTGAGGGGAGAGAGACGGTCACTGGGTGACGAGTAAGAAGGAGAGAGACGGTCACTGTGTGACACTGACTGAGGGAAAGAGACGGTCACTGAGTGGCTGACGAGTAAGAAGGAGAGAGACGGTTACTGTGTGACACTGACTGAGGGGAGAGAGACTGTCACTGTGTGCCATTGACTGAGGGGTGAGAGACGGTGACTGAGGAGGAAGAAGGAGAAAGATGGTCACTGTGTGACTGAGGGGGAGAGAGACTGTCACTGTATGACTGATGAGGAAGAGAGAGATTTACTGAAGAGAAGAAGTTAGCAAGAGAAAGACTGTCACTGTGTGACTGAGGAGAGAGACTGTCACTGACTTCTTGCTGGTGCACTGTCACTATTGGATGTTTATGTGGCAGGGGCTGTAGAAATGATAATAGCATATTCACCTCAATACCTTGGGGATCCACAGTCCATCCAGTGGTATAATTGTATAATAACAATGGGGCACCACTGTACACTTATACATATTGTAGGTCACTGGTGGTTATGTGAACAGCCCAGTTTGGGTCAATGAGGATAAAAAATACAACATTACTACCAATGACTGAGTAACCATATCAGTTATGGAGGGACCACAGTGACCAAAGATGTTTTCTTGCATGCTAAATTCAACACCCAGTAAGTGACTTCATGTCCTGTGGCACTGAGTACCTGATACTAGAAAATACCCTCCCCCCCCAGCCCTGTTTTACCCAATCACCACAAGACCAGGTCAGGCTCACTGCAGCCATGTGACCTAACAGCTGCACTTTCACAGTGTCACTGTCCTTCAACAATGCCTTCCTCTAGCTCTGGATTTATACCAGAGTTTTTTCTTAGAGGATTGCTAGAATCTGTAGAAAAAAATAAGTTTTTTAAGAAGCCACAGGTATCTGTATGACATTTTTTACCCAAAACCCTGTTTCTACCCCAGACATGCAAAAAATTTATTTGCAGTTTCCATAGGGCTGGTTCTAGGAACCCTTCCAACAATAACTTCCATGGTCATATTTTTGCCTCACAGCCATGGATAGTTTTTATGATGGTTCAAATGACAGCTATTTAATTCTACATGACCTTCATACTGAATGTTCACATCTTTATACTTTTGTTTCCATTCACACCTGTTTTCTAGTCATCATATTTACCTCTATCGCCCTCCACCACTGTTTTTTGCTCCCTTTGAGACGTCACTGCATATTTTCGGTTTCAATTATCACATGTCTGCTTATGTCAAGCGAATCCATGTCTTAACCTCAGACCTCTCTACTGCAGTTCAGCGTAACATAATACCCAACAGAGACAGTAGCATGTAGGTGAATATAATATGTCACAAGCGTAAAATCTCTCCTTTCCTTAACAGAGACATTCACCACAAGTTGCAGAACATGTCACTGAGATAGAAGAGGCAGACCCACAGATTATAGATTTTGGAGCTGTAATTGTCCCAAATCAGAACCATATAGAACTTTTATTTTTTTTTTTTATAGGATTCCATTAAAAAAAGAAATTGGCAACATATGTGGCATAGGGAAGGACTAGAGCTCCACAGTGCTGCAGGGTTTCCTGTACCAACGTACAGACTCTGTTCACACATGCATGGGGCCCTAAACTGCTTCACTGTCTCCATTTTTGGCAAATGTGCAATCAAATCCTTTATAGTGAAATACTGTCCCTATAAAATTGGGCTCTAAACTCCCATTGTTTCTCATGGAGAGAAAAAGTTGCAAGTGTTTTTGAAGCAAACACATGAAAAATATAGAGGGGGGGGGGGGGGGGGTGGGGGTGGTGTGCCCCCTTCTTTTGGGGGGGGAGGGGTTGTTCTCCCCCTCCCCCCCTTTTTTGTGGGGGGGGGGGGGGGTGAAAAAAGGGGGGGGGGGGCCCCCCGCGGGGGGACTATTTTTTTTTTTTTTTTTTTCCCCCCCCTGTGTGTTTAAGTTGGTTGGCCCCTTTTGGTGGGGGTGTGTTTTTTTTTTGGTGGGGGGGGCCCCGGAAAAAAAAAATTTTTTTTTTTTGTTGAGAGAAGGGAGAGGGGGTGGTTTTTTTTTTTTTTTTTTTTTTGTTAAAAAAAAAAAAAAGGGGGAGAAAAGGTGTTTTTTTTTTTTTTGTTTTTTTTTTTTTTTTTTTTTGGTAGAAGAAAAAAAATTTTTAAATATAAAAAAAAGAAAAAAAAAATATATTTTTTGGTTTGTTATTAATTAAAAAATTTTTTTTTTTTTTTTTTTTTTTTTTTCCTCCTCCCACCCACACAATTATAAAAAAAAAAATAAATAGGGGGGGCCTATTAATCTTAATAATTTTTAGTTCTAAATATTTGGGTGTTTGCAACAGCCATTTCAATTTGATATATCTAATAACTGATGGACACAGTAATATTTCAGGATTGAAATGAGGTTTATTGTACTAACAGAAAATGTACAATATGCATTAAACCAAAATTTGACCGATGCAAAAATTTGGGTACCCTTATCATTTTATTGATTTGAATACTCCTAACTACTTTTTACTGACTTACTGAAGCACAAAATTGGTTTTGTAACCTCACTGAGCTTTGAACTTCATAGCCAGGTGTATCCAATCATGAGAAAAGGTATTTAAGGTGGCCAATTGCAAGTTGTTCTCCTATTTGAATCTCCTCTGAAGAGTGGCATCATGGGCTCCTCAAAACAACTCTCAAATGATCTGAAAACAAAGATTGTTCAACATAGTTGTTCAGGGGAAGGATACAAAAAGTTGTCTCAGAGATTTAACCTGTCAGTTTCCACTGTGAGGAACATAGTAAGGAAATGGAAGACCACAGGGACAGTTCTTGTTAAGCCCAGAAGTGGCAGGCCAAGAAAAATATCAGAAAGGCAGAGAAGAAGAATGGTGAGAACAGTCAAGGACAATCCACAGACCACCTCCAAAGAGCTGCAGCATCATCTTGCTGCAGATGGTGTCACTGTGCATCGGTCAACAATACAGCACACTTTGCACAAGGAGAAGCTGTATGGGAGAGTGATGCGAAAGAAGCCGTTTCTGAAAGCACGCCACAAACAGAGTCGCCTGAGGTATGCAAAAGCACATTTGGACAAGCCAGCTTCATTTTGGAAGAAGGTCCTGTGGACTGATTGAGTTGTTTGGTCATACAAAAAGGCGTTATGCATGGCATCAAAAAAACACAGCATTCCAAGAAAAACACTTGCTACCCACTGTAAAATTTGGTGGAGGTTCCATCATGCTTTGGGGCTGTGTGGCCAATGCCGGCACCGGGAATCTTGTTAAAGTTGAGGGTCGCATGGATTCAACTCAGTATCAGCAGATTCTTGAGAATAATGTACAAGAATCAGTGACGAATTTGAAGTTACGCCGGGGATGGATATTTCAGCAAGACAATGATCCAAAACACAGCTCCAAATCTACTCAGGCATTCATGCAGAGGAACAATTACAATGTTCTGGAATGGCCATCCCAGTCCCCAGACCTGAATATCATTGAATATCTGTGGGATAATTTGAAGCGGGCTGTCCATGCTCGGCGACCATCAAACACAACTGAACTGGAATTGTTTTGTAAAGAGGAATGGTCAAAAATACCTTCATCCAGGAACTGATTAAAAGCTACAGTAAGCGACTAGAGGCTGTTATTTTTGCAAAAGCAGGATCTACTAAATATTAATGTCACTTTTCTGTTGAGGTGCCCATACTTTTGCACCGGTCAAATTTTGGTTTAACCCCTTAACGACCTTGGACGTACTATTACGTCCTGGGCGCTAGGTACTTCGCGCACCAAAACGTAATACTACGCCCGAGGCCGGCCGCCCGCTCACTATCTGAGCGGGCGGTATCGGAACCGGGTGTTAGCTGTATGTGACAGCTAACACCCTGCTCCATAACCCACGGTTGGCCATAACCGATCGGCGGTTTTAACCCCTTGGATGCCGCGGTCAAACATGACCGCGGCATCCAAGGGGTTCCGCCGTCTTGCCGACCCCCCCGGCACCCCCCACGGCGAGATCGGGGGGTGCCGATATCTCTAATCTGCAGCCCGGGGTCTGCCAAGTGACCCCAGGCTGCCTGGAGCCTCCAGTACCTGGTTGATCCTGCCGAGACCTCAGGAAGTCAGCGCTGTGTTTCCATAGCGCTGACTTCCTGTATAGGCTGCAAGACACGTGTATTCTCGTGTCTTGCAGTCTATAGTACTGAGCCAGAGATCAAAGCATCTCTGGCTCAGGTGTCCTAATGGGACACAAGAAAAAGTAAAAAAAAGTGAAAAAAAATAATAAAGTATGTGAAAAAAATTAATAAAAGAATAAAGCCCCAAAAATTCCCTTTTCCTATATAAAATGAATTATATAAAAAATAAACCTAAAAATTAATAAAAACAATACATATTTGGTATCGTTGCGTCCGTAACAACCTGTACAATAAAACTGAAACCATATTTAATGTACACGGTGAAAGTCGGGGAAAAAAAAACGGAAAAAAACCCGCCAAAAGTAACGATTTTTCGCCATCTCACCTTACAAAATATGCCATAAAAAGTGATCAAAAAGTCATATGTACCCCAAAACAGAACCAATAAAAAGCACAGGTTGTACCGCAAAAAATAAGCCCTAAACCAACTCTCTAAACTGAAAAATAAAAATGCTACACATCTTAGAAGATGGCGATGCAAAAAAAATTGATTTATGTCCCCAAATGGGTTTTTGTTCTGCAAAATTGGTATTGCATAAAAAAACAGTATAAATGAGGTATCGCCGTAATCGTACCGACCCGCAGAATAAAGATACTTATGCTCTACGCTGCATGGTGAAAAATTTAAAAGATAAAACGCAGTGCCAGAATTGATGGGGTTGTTTTTTAATCCACCAAGAAAGAGTTAATAAAATTTATTTAATAAGTTGTAAGCACCTAAAAATGATGTCATTAAAAAATACATCTCACCCTGCAAACAACAAGCCGTCATATGGCTAAATCACCAGAGAAATAAAGAAAATATAACTCGTACAATGTGAAGACAAAAACCCCAAAAATCGCCAAATCATTAGAGCATAACTGGCTGCGGCAGGAAGGGAATGTATAAATTGTGCGAGCATATATTAGGGTACACCCCAGATTTAGAGCTTACGAGGGATAATAAACCAGAAGTGACCCCCCAATAATAGGAACTACTGGGGAAATAGTAGGGAATTTAGTGTACCCAATGTACTACGCACAGCTTACATATTCATTCACTTTTCCTCATCCGCTGTGCAGTCACGTCTGGGATACTAATTCTCGCTACACCCCTTGATAAATTCTTTGAGGGGTGCAGTTTTCAAAATGGGGTCATTCCCTAGGGGATTCCACTTTACTGGTACTTTAGAGGCTCTGCAAACATGACATGGCATCCAGATCCCAAACATCTGAATCTGCGCTCCAAAAGCCACATAGCGCTCCTTCCCTTCTGTGCCCTACTGTGTGCCCAAACCGCAGTTTATACCCACATGTATGACACTGGTGTACCCAGGATAAGGTACTTAATGTGATATATGGGTATAAACTCCTGTTTGGGCACAGAAGGGAAGGAGCGCTATTTGGTTTTTGGACGCCATTGCACTTTTGCAGAGCTGAAATGCCAGTACAGTGGAATCCCCTGACATGTCACCCCATTTTGGAAACTGCACCCCTGAAGGAATTTATCCAGGGGTACAGTGAGCATTTTTAACCCTCAAGTGTTGCTATAATTTATTATCCGTAAATGAATACGCAGCTGATGATGAAAGGTGAAAATGACAATTATTCCAGGAATACGACATTTCTGTGCGTAATATGTTGTGCCCGGCTTGTATCAGAGATGAACGCTCCAAAAGCTGTTGTGCCCGGGATCCCCGATCACCAGTTTTTGGAGTGTGTGTCTGTGCAGACATAGGCTGGGCACAACATATCGGGCACTGAAATGGCGTATCTATAGAAAAATTTCATTTTTAACTTTTCATTATCAGCTGCGCATTCATTTTTGGAAATTAAAAGAATGCAACACTTAAGGGTTAATAATGCTCGCTACCCCACTTGATAAATCCCTTGAAGGGTATAGTTTCCAAAATGGGGTGACATGTCTGCAGATTCCACTTTACTGACAATTCATGGTCTCTGCAAAAGTGGCATGGTGTCCAAAAAGCAAACTGTGCTCTAAAAACCAAAATAGCACTCCTTCCCTTCTGTGCCTGGCTGTGCCCAAACAGCAGTTTATACCCACATATGGCATTGTTAAGTACGTTATCCTGGGTACACCAGTGTCATACGTGTGGGCATAAACTGTCATTTGGGCACACAGCAGGGCGCAAATGTGAAGGAGCGCTATGTGCTTTAGGAGCGCATATTTAGATTGTTGTTTTTTTGGACGCCATGTCACATTTGCAGAGACCCTAAAATTGCCCCTACAAAATGGGGGTCACTTCTTGGGGAATTCCAATTTACTGGCACCTCCAGGGCTCTGCAAAAATATCATGGCGACCAGAAAGTCCCTCTAAATCTGTACTCCAAAAGCTAAAAAAAACCACAGTGCTCCTTCCCTTCTGAGCCCTGCTGCGTGCCCAAGCAGCAGTTTATACCCACATATATAATTTTTTTGTCCCTGGGATAGCCCACTTAATAGTTTTAGGAGTTCATGTCTCTGATGCCACAAAGTGGCCGCAACGTATTAGGCACTGAAATTGGATATTTCTTTAAAAACTTTCATTTTCAATTTGTACATTAATTTTTGGGAAGCATTTTTAGGCTCTAAATGATAATACCCCTTGATACATTCCTTGAGGGGTGTAGTTTCTAAAATGGGGTCACTTTTGAGAGGTTTCCATTATATTGGTACTTTAGGGGTTCTGCAAATGCGACATGGCACCTGAAAACTATTCCAGGAAAATCTGCCCTCCAAAAGCTAAATAGCGCTCTTTCCATTTTTAGCCCTGCCATTTACCCATGCAGCAGATTACAACCACATATGGGGCATTTCTGTGTTCAGGAGAAATTGTGTAACGAACTTTGGGGTGCTTTTTCTCCTATGTCCTCTTGTGAAAATGAAAAATTTGGGGCTAAATTGACGGTTTATTGGAAAAAAGTAATTTTTCATTTTAATGTCCCAATGTTAATAAAATCTGTGAAACAGCTGTGAGGTCAAAATGTTCACCATACCCCTAGATAAATTCGATAAGGGATGTAGTTTCCAAAATGGGGTCACTTTTTGGGGGTTTGTATTATATTGGTACTTTAGGGGCTCTGCAAATGCGACATGGCATCCGAAAGCTATTCCAGCAAAATCTGCCCTCCAAAAGCTAAATAGCGCTCTTTCCATTTTGAGCCCTGCCATGTACCCATGCAGCAGATTACAACCACATATGGGGCATTTCTGTGTTCAGGAGAAATTGTGTAACGAACTTTGGGGTGCTTTTTCTCCTTTGTCCTCTTGTGAAAATGAAAAATTTGGGGCTAAATTGACGGTTTATTGGAAAAAAAGTAATTTTTCATTTTAATGTCCCAATGTTAATAAAATCTGTGAAACAGCTGTAGGGTCAAAATGCTCACTATACCCCTTGATATGTTCTGTGAGGGGTGTAGTTTCCAAAATGGGGTCACTTTTAGGGGGTTTCCACTGTATTGGTACTTTGGGGGCTCTGCAAATGCGACATGGTACCTGAAAACTATTCCAGCAAAATCTGCTCTCTAAAAGCTAAATAGCGCTCTTTCCATTCTGAGCCCTGCCATGTACCCATACAGCAGATTACGACCACATATGGTGTATTTCTGTGTTTAGGAGCAATTATTTTGCAAACTGTGGGGTGCTTTTTCTCCTTTAACCCATTGTGAAAATGAAAACTTTGGGGATAAAGTGAAATTTTAGTAATGTTTCATTTATACATCCCAGTGTTAGCAAAATCTGTGAAACGACTGTAAGGTCAAAATGCTCACTATACCCCTATATGAATTCTGTGAGGGGTGTAGTTTGCAAAATGGGGTCACTTTTTGGGGTTTTCCTTTGTATTGGTACTCTAGGGGCTTTGCAAATGAGACATGGTACCTGAAAACTATTCCAGCAAAATCTGCTTTTCAGACGCCCAGTGTCGCTCCTTCCCTTCCGTGCGCTGCCATTCGCCCAAACATCAGTTTACACCCACTTGTGGGGTATTTCCGTGCTCGGGAGAAATTGCATAACAAACTGTGAGATGCATTTTTTCCTTTAACCCTTTGTGAATGTGTTAATTTTAGGGCTAAATTAAGGAATTAGTGGGAAAAAATTAAATGTCTAAATTTCACCTCCATATTGTTTTAATTCCAGTGAAATTCTTAAAGGGCTAACAAACTTCCCAAATGTTATTTTGAATTATTTGAGGGGTGCAGTTTTGAAAATGGGGGTTTCTAATATATAGGCCTTTATAATCCTCTTCAGAACTGAAGTGGTCCCTAAAAAATTAGTTTGGGAAATTTTCTTGTAAATCTGCAAAATCGCTGTTACACTTGTAAGCCTTCTAACATCCAAAATAAATTACAGGACGATTAAAATATGATGCCGATATAAAGCAGAGATATGGTAGATAATATGTATTAATGTATTTGGGTGGTATGACTATCTATCTGAAAAGCAGAGCATTTCACATTTTGAAAATTGCGATTTTTTTCCAAATTTCCATCAAATTTTCTATTTTTTTTATAAATAAATACAAAAATATTCATTAGTGTTTACCACTAACATGAAGTACAATGTGTCACGAAAAAACAGTCTCAAAATCACTTGTGTAAGTTAAGACGTCTCAAAGTTATTGCCATATAAAGTGACACATGTCAGTTTTGAAAAACGAGGCCTGGTCCTTAACGCACTTTTGGGCTGGGTCCTTAAGGGGTTAATGCATATTGCACATTTTCTATTAGTACAATAAACCTCATTTCAATCCTGAAATATTACTGTGTCCATCAGTTATTAGATATATCAAATTGAAATGGCTGTTGCAAACACTCAAATATTTAGAACTAAAAATGATTAAGATTAATAGGGGTGCCCAAAAGGAGAATGGGAAAGCTTTGACCCCTGTTCTGAATGACGCAGTAGTCAGGCAGCAGGTACACCTCTCTCTTCATTTCATTGTGAGTGCCAGATATAGACCAACCACCACACCATTCAGAGTTAGGGACAAATTTCTCCCGTTCTCTTGACCAGTGGGGATCTGAACAGTCAGACCCCCACAAATCTATCCTATGGATAAGGCATACCTTCCCCAAATGGGAACACCCCTCCAATAAGCTGTATAGATTTTTCTTCACCAAGTCTCATATGTGTTTAATTAATCTTACTTTTGCCTTTCTGCCAATCTTCAAAGCTCCAATTCAGACACAATTAATCACCCTTCAGACTTTGGTATAGCTGATATCCTAAAGCTGGACATACACTTTTGATGTGTTATCACCCAAACCAATTGATTTTGGGGGCCTCCTAGCTCTCCCTCTCCCCATATATTGGCAGGAGGGAGTGGGGTGAGATAGCTATTAGCTGAATGATCCTTCGCCCAACAGTTACCTAACATGCATGGACAGCTTTAGTAATGTTTTAAGGATCTTTTAAGGATTGGACATTGACTTACAGGCTAGCTACCACCAGGAGAACACTAAGAATATATTCACACAACTGGGTCAGTTCTCAATCATGTGTTTCACTGATTCATGTGCAAAGGACTCATTTACCTCAATGCGATAATCCAATTTGTGAAAAAAAAAAAGTCAAGAATCTCAGTCAGTCATGTGAATGATCTCTAACTTTCAAAATCTGAATAATTGAATTATTTTGCCTTTCGCCTTTTGCTTCACATTTGTGGCAGATTGACAGGCAATTGTCCCAATTATCGACCCTTTAAGTTTCCCTGTTATGAAATCAGAGCTGGAATCTGAGTCCCGAACACAATCTGTGATGAAAGAGAAACACTCACTATGAAATTTGTGTCTTCATAACCGCATACATGGTTTTACATTCTTCAGGACCCTTTAACTGCAACCTCTTGTCGTGTTACCAATTTTACTATTGCTAAATGGCTCCCATGTGTGTGAAGGTGGGGAATGTGTAGCAATCAGGGGTGGATCAAGGCTACAAATTATCCTGTTTATATGTCTCTGTGCAGTAGCTTTTGTGACTTCCTCGGGGCAAAAGACTGTATTTTCTGATGTTTTATCATCTTCTTAGCTTCTTGCACACTTGAAGAAAATAGGCAAACAAAACAAATCCATCTTGAAGAATGCAGGCTCTGTCATAACAGCCTCACCTTGACAACTAGCAATGTAAGGATAAGAAATAGTCATGTCAAGCATGTCTTACTAAAGGAATGTCCCTAACAGGACAGGTCAGAAAAGCTTTCGTCTTATCTCTAGTTTTACTTTAACTACAATATAACCCTAATTGCTAGAAGAAGAATCATAAAGTATATTGCCAGCTATCTTAAAGGGGTTGTCCATGATAAACTGTTTTTAGCAAGGAGGCTAGGGAAGGTGAAAGATAAAAAACAAAACATACTCACCTGACCCTGATGCTCCTGTGTCTCCCACTGTGGTCGGGTCCTGCTGCTCCCGTAGTCTTGTTCCAACAGAAGTCCCCGCCACATGCAGCAGCCCAAGGAAAGGAACCTGCATGTCACTTACATAAGTCACCTGTGACGTTCCATGTACTTTCCTGAGGCCGCTCACTGGCCTCAGCAGACACATGAGGCAAGGACTTTTGCAGGGCGAAGACCACGGGAGCAGCAGGACCAGACTGTGGTGGGAGACACCGGAGCACCAGGACCAAGTGAGTATCTTCCTGGCCTCCTTTCCAACAACTGTTTATCCTGGATAACCCCTTTAATTTCGCCGCACATAATATATTAGGATTCTGTCAGTTCTGTTTATTCATAGCTAATGTGCCACAACTGAGAATCTGAAGTGATATTTCACAGGGCCCCAACGCTAAATCACTCTTATACTTACCAGGGACAATTTGATACAATTCCAGGTAACCTATCAGTACAAGACACCCTGCTGTAATACCCACGATCATTGGGTACACCAACTCTGATCATTGGTGTTAATCCTTCAGATCCTGCGGTCGATCATGACTGTGGCATCTGAGGGGTTTTACATAGAGTCACTATCCTGATCAGCCACCCTCTCCACCCTGACTGCAACAGCCTGCTAATGCAGTGTATATAAACAAATTAGACCTTAAATGTTCATGGTACTCTTTCAATTCTGAGTCCTGTCATGTTTCCAGACAAAAGATTAGGATGATATGTAGGCTATTTCTAACGTAAGGAAACAGGGCATGATAACTAGAGAGTTGACTTTTCGTAGTTGCAAAAGCTGGGCATATTGGGGATTGAAATGGCATATTTCTGCAAAAAGTTCACTTGTCATTTTGCACCACACATTGAACATTTTTTATCAATATAGCCCTTAATGCATATCTTGAGGGGTACTGTTACAATATGAGGTCACTTCTTCGTATTTTCCACTGCACTGACACCTTAGGGGCTCTGCTAATGCATTATGGCGCCTGAAAATAATTCCAGCAAAATCTGCTCTCCAAAAGCCTAATGGCGCTTTTCCTAATTTGCACTCTGCAGTTTTCAACCAAACAGCAGTTTTCATCCAATTGCACAAATATTTGGAGCTAAACCGTTGTTTTGTTCCATAAAAAAAAAAAAAAAAAAAATATTTTTAAATCCCCAAAGGGGCCCCGGAGCATCAGGCTTTTAGCCTGATGACTTCAATCCCGGGAACTCCACAGCTGTATCGGTGTGCTGTGCATGCCGATACTGTTTAATTCTATGACAGAGCAGAGAGCTGAAAGGTCCCTGCTCTGCCATAGAGGACTGCTGGTAACGCACAGGACGTCACGGCGCAGGTGGTGTGATGACGTCACTGCATCGCGCCACCTGTGCCACTACTACAGGGAGAGTCTTCGTCTACGCCATTCATCGTTTGAGCATGGTAAGGTGAGTAAAAGATTTATTGTTTTCTGGTAAGGGAAAGGGATCACCTGATAAGGGGGCAAACTATTATTTATAGGGTGGGCTAAAATTTATAGTGGGGGAACTATTAAATATAAGGGGGGCTATTGTAAGGGTGAAGTATTATTTGTAAGGTGGAACTGTTATATATAAGGGAACTACTATATGTAAGGGGAAACATATATAAAGGGAGCTACTATATATAAGGGGAAACTGTTAAATATAAGGGGGTTATTGGATAAATGGAAATCCCTACACCAATCTAAACACCCTCCCCCCCTCCTACTTTCTAAATAACATAATTAATCAAAAATGTATACTTACCAATATAATTGGGGCCCCAGGGACATTTTCTGTTTGTCCGCTGACGATCGTCACTAATACTCCCCCCCCCATCCACTCCATCATACTTACCTTCCAGCTTTCTTCCTGCGGGACGGCTCCTCCTTCTTTTCTGACTGCTGCCGCTTCTCCCCGCGCTGCTCTGCACACTGCTGCCGATAATCCACCTCTACTGCACAGCTCCCACGCATGCGCAGTAGAGGTGGATAGTCGGTGCAGAGCACAGAGCAGCAGCGCTGGGAGAAGAGCGACCACCTGCAGTATCAGTAAAGAAAGAGGGGCAGTCGCGCAGGAAGAAGCCATGGAAATAAGAGAGAGAGAGGTAAGTATATAATGGGGTTGGGGGTTGGGCTGAGTAGGTAGGGTAGGGCTACTAGTAGGCGGGATAGCTAGAGAGACAGGGAGGGGGGTGTATGGGAGGGAGGGAGAGAGAGCAGAGAGGGGGGAGTAAGGTCAGAGGGGTTAGTGTGGAAGTTACATAGCAGGAAGCAGAGACACCCAGAAATCACTCAAAACACTGCTAAAGGTATATGGGTGCATTTATTAACCCATTAATAGCACTAACAGACATTTAAAAAAAAAACAAAAAAAAACACATTTTATTCCCTGAAAACCCCTTTAATATGTTCTGTGAAACAACTGTGGGGTCAAAATGGCATAAATTTTTGGGGATTGCAATAGCAGTTTAGAGGTTCTGCAAGTGGGACATAACGCCTGTCACTAGGTTAAACTTGCGTTCGGCTCTTCGTCGTTCTGGTCCATATGGGGACTCAAAATAACGGACAGACTGCCCATTTAAAAAGTGGTTACCCGTGGACCCCATAGACTATAATGGGATCTGCCGGATGTCCGTCATGTTTCCGATGGTTTTATACTGAAACCGGCAGAGAGAAAAGTCCTCCTTGCAGGAGACTCCAGCTCAGATGTGAACCTACCCTGAAATGATTCCAGCATGATTCCTGTCTTTGCTTTCTCTGCTATGTGCCCAATCAGTAGTTCCATCCACATACAGGGTATTTCCATACTCAGGAGAAAGTGCATTACAATTTTTCGGATGCATTTTTTCCTTTTATCCCTTGTGAATGTGTAAATTTTAGGGCTAAATTAACATATTATTAAAATTTCATCTTGATTTTGTTTTAATTCTTGTGAAATGCTTAAAAGGTTAACAAACTTCCTTAATGCTGTTTTGAATGGTTTGAGGGATTTTGCCATTAGATACATTTATCCCGTATCAACAGTGTTAGATCACTGAGGGTCCGAATTGTGGTTCTGAAAGCCCCACAGTAGTGAATGGAGCAACAGTCACACAAACACACAGCGCTTCATTCACAGGGAGGATGCGGGGGACTTTCAGCCCCCATTCTCCTGATCACTGGGGGGCTGGTTGTACCTTCAGCAATTTGACACTTATCTCCTATTTTCTACTGGCTGCCATCACATCTTAAATACTAGTGGTTAAAATTTCACTTGATGTCATGCATGGTAAATCACAGCAGCTTGTGTGATGCTCTAATAAAACCTGTTGAGGAATAAGCAGAATCATCATCCATGTATATTTATACTGGCATTGAATGTAGCAGATAACCATGTGCCATGAAATCGTAACCTATCAATTAAACACAATTAGGCCGGGCCCCACATTGTGAAAACTGCGTTTTGGTTGTGGCGGAAATGCTGGCATTTTCCATAGAGCTCTAATAGAAGCAGAAAGTCTGTGAAAAGAGATGCAGAAAAAAAGCAATGCGTTTCCGCCATTGTGTTTTCCATAGCACTATTTGACTGCGCTACGTGGGGCCATAGCCTCAAAGAATTTTTTCAGGACTAAAATACTGATGACTCATCCTTTAGGATAGGTCATAAATATAATATCAGTGGGGGTCCAATACTTCACTGCTCACCAACTGTATATACATACATTGTATAGGGAATGTGCTTATTACAGCTCTGCCACATTCACAAGCAACGTGACCAATGGACATGATGCCACATGGCATTCACCGCAATTTATTCCCAAAAGGATGAGAGAGTTTAACACCAACAGTCAGATCCTTATGTTCCCCAACATCTACCTCTGGAGGAGAGTCGGGATGACCCCTATAAACATCAGATGGTTGGCCAGCCTCACCGAAATCAGACATACATCTAATATGTATGGCCAGTTTTACGTTTTTTTTGCCTTTTTCACTGCCGAAAAAATGATCCCAGAAAGATAAGAGTAGCTGCTGCGCTGCCCTGAGGCCTGACTCCTGTACGCCTAATTGATGCAGATTGTTTCAACAACACAAAAATAACTGTAGTCTTGTGGCTGTCAAACATGGAAAATGAAGGAGGAAGATAAAGCTCCTAATTATCTTGTCAGCCTCAATGATACAGTATGTGTCAGCTAAACTATACAGGTACAACACAATAGTAAGGGTGCACCTGCTTACAATAAGCAGACCCTGGGAGACAAAGGTAGATGAACAATAAGGCTATTGCCCTCTTTGCCATTGTTTGCTAATGTTGAAGTGAATATGGAATGGGAGAAACGTTTTACAAAAGTTTACACCATCCTTAGAGAGGGAACATGGGCAAAATGAAACTGGCTTTGACTATTTTTATGGTCAGGTGCTTTTCAGTAAGTGTTATTTCCAGCGCAGAATGCAGGATAATAAATTGCAACCTTTTACTGAGGTGAAGTCAGAACATTCTGTAGACAAGTTGTAACCTGTTATCATCAATATCTGATAAGAAGAACAATCAAAATTGATTGTTATTTTTCTTAGTGCATTGGTTATTGTGTTTGCTGTTGAGCTCATGTACTGTGATGGGTCTTGCCTGAGCATTGTTCTCTGTGTGTGGCCAAACAGGACTGTATCTCCAAATAACTAATGAGGGTCTACAAGCCAAAAGCTGCCATATATTGGTCAGCTCATCCACGCCTGCACTAGTTCTTTATTGGGAGTGTGGAGGAAGCTGCTGCCGGGCACCTCTGGCTCTGACTTATCTCTCTTCCATACAAATGGATCTGGCATACTGAAATTCAAAAGCCTGATTCTTATCTCTCTAGAGATCTGCTGGAGAGTTGAGAGGCCCCCACACATGTTAGGGTGGGTTCACACTTGTGGTGGCACTCCGTCCGCTGCAAATCCGACCTAAATGTCAGAAAACTGGATAGGGACTGGATAGGGAAAGGTTTGCGACGCTTTGCTTAAAAACCCATTCACTTGAATGGGTTTTTAAAGCAAAGCGCGGGTGTGCACTTACACTCTCTGTGCCGTGAAGCCGGTTTTTTTCGTCAGATACAAAGTCCTACATGTCCGACTTTGTTTCCGATGAAAAAAAACGGCTTTGCGGCGCAGAGGGTGTAAACCCATTCAAGTGAATGGGTTTTTAAGCAAAGTGTCGCAAACCTTTCCCTATCCAGTTTTCCGACAGTTAGGTGAACCCACCCTTAGATGGTCAACTGAAATCAGCTAGTTCACATCACATTAGTCTAATGAGTATGGCCAACTTAAGCTAAGGCCCCATGTTGCAGAAACGCAGCTTTTTTTGTTGCAGATTTTGCTGCGGTGTTTTTAGCCAAAGCCGAGTATGGCTACAAAAGTAATGGTAAATATATAGGAAATATTTATACTTCTACTGTCTGCTGAATCCACTCCAGGCTTTGGCTCAAAAAAACGCTGCAAAAAATGCAATAAAAAAAAAAACTGCGTTTCTGTAACGTGGGGCCTCAGCCTTAGGCCGGAGCCCCACGTAAAGTAAACTGTGATTTAAGCGCAGCATTTTACATTAGTTGCAAAGTAGATGGGATTCTGGCTAATCCCATCCATATATTGCAGACAATAATCTGCAATGGAAATGCAGCAATTTGAAAATCGCTCACGTTTTTGCAAATCGTAGCATGTCAGCTATACCTATGGAACTGCTGGCAGTTTCCATATAGTTATAATGGAAGCAGAAAGCCCACAGAGGAAAATTCTGCGGACTTTCTGTGAAAAGCAATGCGAGAAAAACCGTGATGCATTTCCGCCGTGGTTTTTCCTGCAGTGCTTTTTGGCTGCGGCCCGCTACATGGGGCCTTAGTCTTAAAGGGGTTTATATTGATTGCCTATCCCATTCACTTGCGAGGGAGCTGAGCTGCAGTAACTCATCACAGATGCTACATAGTGGATGGAGCTGTCTGCTTCTGGCTCTGTCAACTGTATAGTTGCAGGGGCAGCTGAGAACAACTGATCAGTGAGGATGCCAGTGTAGGACGCTCTACCAATCTGACTCCATAGGATAGGTCATCAATATGAAATGCAAAACCCTGTTAATGCAGTCTATTATAAAGCAGTAGAATATAATGATATTATATACAGATATAATGTACAATGTAATTAAAGGGTTGTACCAAGTTTAAATTCATTACCTTAAACTGGATGGATGACAAGTATCTGATCCATGGAAGACCCCCACAAGAATGGTAGGACATGCGCGATCACTCCTACATTCATAGAGAGGAACACAGGATTTGCAGGAGTTGCAGCTATTGGTTCAAACACTATCCACAGACTTAATAAAGTTTAAAAGTTGGTAAGAACCCTTTAGGCTAATGTCCCACATTGCAAGCCACAGCCAAAAAGCTCTTGCCACTTGGAGATCATGATGGAAATGCATTGAGTTTTTTTCCGCAGCGCTTTTCACAGAAAGTCCGCAGAACTTTCTGTCCCTATTATACCTATACGGAAACCGACAGCGTTTTCGTAGGTATGACTGACTTGCTGCAACATTTTTTGAAATTGCAGCATTTCCACTGGAGATATTTTTCTGCAATGTGTGGATGACATCTCCACTTTGCAGGTGTGAGATGCAGGCAAATACACCACACTTACCCATGTTTGACAACCTGTATATTTTGAATGAGGATCCTGTGTTGAGTTGTACAGTTGTATATAGTTGCACATTATATAGAATGGACTACTGCCCGCAGTGTTGCCCTTTGGCCACAAGATGCCACTGTTCCCCCCTGCTGTTCCTCCACAAACTTTGTTAGAGACTGGTTGGTAGGAAGAAGTGCTACACAGGAAGCTCGGATGTGGCCATGTTAGTTAGTCTCCTAGCATCTGTGAAAGGCAGAGATGCTGGCATAGGATCTGTTGCCATCTGCGATGGGGAACTTTCTGCCGGAACTGAAAATAGCACTGGGTGCACAGAGATGACCTCTTCTACACTCCTCACCTTAGATGGGAGAAGATCGCGCAGGAGAACGCCACTGGGGAGCGACGAAAGCCGGGCCTCGTGAGGAGCCGCATCGGGAGCTGACTGAATGTATGACAGTCCAAAGGCAATGCCGCTAGCAGTGGAGAAGGCCCCATATCAACATTAGCTATTCAAGCTGGAAAGGTCCACGACCTGGGTCAGTAAGCCTGAGCTCAGGTCCGCCGCGCAGTGGTGGTCTACAATGTGCACGCAACAATAGTTAGCTTTGGCGCCAAAGTTTAGGATTTGGGCGTTAGCACTTTCTATTGACACTCAGTTCAGCCTGTTCCTATCAGTTAGACATCTTCAGTTAATTGTTATTTGAATTATTAAGGACTCTGGATTCTTCACTATTTCCTGTTGCAACCTAACCTCAGAGGATCCTGTGCATTTCTGAAATATTACCAAGTTCATCAAATTGCCTGTTTTCCACTTGCTCAGGACTGGATACTGATATTCACTAGGGTGGAACAGGGAGGTCTGGGTTTAGAGTTTTCTATAAGTTTGTTAGCCCCCGTGCTGCATCAGCGGTAAGCTGGCTTTACACACAAAACACTTCCTTCTTTATCAGTGGTATTAATAGATAATTGGGGCGGCCGTCCTAGACGGGCCCATCGGTAGGCAAACTATAGTGAGGTAGTTTGGACATATAGAGTCTACCAGGTTATGCAGTCTTGGCTATCCAGTCGAGTGTGTGTGAAATTCTGTGTGGTTCTTTTACTGTGGTCTTAGTAAAATACATTTTTAGCTGAACCGGTATTGGGTCGTCCTTCTCGTCTGTAACTTCGCTGTATTCTGGGGAGCCCACCCCTGTCACGGCTTACACAGGTACTGTAATATGGGGCGGTTAAGTTGCGGCCTCAAAATGTCATATGGAAAATGCATTCCAATCTGCAGTCAGCATGTTATAGACTAGGAGTTGGTGATCAAATTAAAGCTTAGTTTATGCGGAAAGATTCAGCATAACTTGACATTTATTTCTGCTCATTCCGGACTTAGGATATATCAAAATTTAGGATGGTGTGAGAAAGTGAAGGGTGTGCTTTGGGAGAACAGGTATTTTCCAGCCAGGCAGTTAAAGGGTGTGTGGTAGAAGCCCACAGCAGGGAGGTCACCTGACTAATTAAGGTCTGAGTGTGGGTTCACACTTGCGCTTGAGTCCGTCCGCTGCCAATCTGAGTGAAAATCTCGGGAAATTGGATAGCCACCGGATAGCGACAGGTTAGCGACGCATTGCTTAAAAACCCATTCATTTAAATGGGTTTTTAAAGGAATGCGCGGGTGTCCGATTGCACCCTCTGCGCCGCGAATCCAGTTTTTTCATTGAAAACAAAGTTGGACATGCAAGACTTTGTGTCCGACGAAAAAAACGGCTTTGCGGCGCAGAGGGTGCAATCAGACACCTGCGCATTGCTTTTAAAAACCCATTCAAATGAATGGGTTTTTTAAGCAATGCGTCGCTAACCTGTCGCTATCCGGTGCCTATCCAGTTTCCCGAGATTTTCACTCGGATTGGCAGCGGACGAACTCAAGCGCAAGTGTGAACCCACCCTGATATAGGCTGAGTGTCAGAACTAGGAGGTGTGGCACTACACTGAGGAAACTGACCTGTGTATCTGGACCTGAAACAAGGTAACGCTGTGCCACCCCTGTTTGAATAACCTGAGCAGGAGTCTGGCAGCCAGACTCCTGTATAGATAGGGTCTGTTTCTGTACTACAGTAGTTATTTCTCAGCCGAGAAGGTTTTGTTTTTTCTTTCTGCCTTTGTGAAGGCAAACCTGTTATGCACTTGAATCTAAATAAACACCTGACTTGAGTGTGATCCAACCTCTGTGTCCCTGTTTCCTGCACTGCTACCAAGTATCTACCTGAGCGGTTCCCCACAATGGTGAAATAGGGATGTTTAGAGGCTACCCCCAAATTGCATGTAACCCATGCAGTAAGCATTACGCAAGGACATGCCGAGACATGCCCAAATTTGCCTGGGTTTGTTTCCAAAGCTTCAGGAATGTCTCAGCAAATTTGGGATAGTTGACAACTATGGCTTAAGAATCAAGTGCGTGCTGTCAGTGATTGACAACCTTTTCTATATCAGTGTATGTACAGAGATAGCTGTCAATCACTGATAGTAATACCCACTGGACTCCTGAGTACAGATTTAGATCAATACATGACAAGTTATAGTGAAACTTTACCCAAGAAAATATACATTCATCTGATCATCTCTTCTTTCCCATGCTGCCTGCAGACTGGATTGAATTTTGATTGTGACAGGTTCTCTTTAAGCTTTATTTATATTTCTGGAAGACATATTCCCCTTAATTCATTTAGCGTTTTTAGTGCTTTTCCTCCATTTTCAGAGAGGCCCTACTTCTTACCCTGTAGTGAGCTCAGCTTCTTTTTATGCCTGATAGCAACACACATCTGTTTTACTCTTTAATGATGCAAGCCATCTAAAATCCTAAGATTTATTTGCATCTCACACACAGGCTTAGTAGTAAATATTTCAATGTTATTAGACAAGAGACCTCGAAGAAAATTTTCCATTGCTTCCAAAATATTGAGAGGCTGGAACAGCTGACCAGTGCAGGATCCAGTTGTTGGACCTCCATTGATCAGATAACGATGGTTCATCTTAAGGATAGGTTATTAGTATGAAAACTACATCTGTTAATAGATGCTGCTCCACTGATTCCAGGGCAATGTCAGGCAGGAGCAGGCAAGGGGGCGTGATTCAGAGCTTCAAACAGAGGTGGACAGTGTTAGAGCTCAGAACCACACACCTTGCCTGCTCCGGCCAGACACCTAACAGTAGAGAGCCCTAAGCTAGCCATACACATTAGCTTATAGACTGCCATCGCTCATCTGAAGTGAACATTCGCACATTGTTAGTACAGACGACTGTTCCATACAACAAGGAAGGTTCCATCGAACATTCATTATACAAAACAAACAATCATTACACGAACGTTAGTCCGAACCCACAAGATTTGTGACCAGCCCATATTTTGAAAGACAATACACAAATCGCCCACAGGTCTGTCTGTCCAGTCCATACACAAACGATCACAGTTGATGGACAGCCAAAAAATGCAAAACATCTGGCTTTGGTCACTACCAACTGTAGTTGATGGTCGGCTGTATGGGATGAATGTTCATAGGTTTATGCATGAACAATCATTTGTTGAATGTTCAAAATCTGCCACTTCAGCAGACTAAAGTCTAATGTTTGTGGTCAGCTATAGTCACAACCAAAATCAGTTGTTTGATTTTTTTGGCCATCTGTTGGCTTTAAAGGAAGTCTATCATTACTCCTTCTACTCCCACGCATTGGCTGTTGGCTCTGCCCGATGAAGCAACAGAGCCAACAGCGCATGCGCGGAATTTCAATCCCAATGAACAGAGCATCGGCTGCTTATGCAGCGAAGATGACGTCTTGAAGAACTAGGGGCGTGAGTAACAGTCACCGGAGGCGGCGTTACGGGGATGACGATGCTATTATAAGGCTATTCCAACATGGGTTCAGTGTAAAATGGGTTGGAGCAATGATAGACTCCCATTAATAATTTGTCTATGGACAAGACTGACAGACCTATGGGCGATCTGTATATTGAGGGCATGTATTATTCAAAATATGGGCTGGTTAGAAGCCCCATTATTTGGGAAGAACGTTCATGTAAGCTGAGCTGAGCTCTCTCCATACCCATTGGATCCCGGCTGTATAATATAGCCAGGGCCCGAAGCTAACAGCAGCTGTTAACACTATTCACTGCAATATATTAGCATTCCAGTGAATAGTATTAATGATCAGACCCCCTAGGGTTCAAGGTCCCTAGGGGGTCTGAAAATAAAAAAAAAAAAGTTTTTAAAAGTCTAAAAAAAAACCACAAAAAAATATAAAAGTTCAAATCACCCCCCTTTCCCTAGATCACATATAAAAAATAAGTAAACAATAATAAACATAAATACTTTAGGTGTCCCCGTACTCCAAAATGTCCGAACTATTAAAATATTAAAAAATTTATCCTATACGGTGAACGGCATAGCAGGAAAAAAAAATCAAAATGGCCAAATGGTGATTTTTTTTTCAACACTTTGCCTCCTATAAAAAAGTGGAATAAAAAGAGATTAAACCATCAGAACGTCCCCAAAATGGAATCAATAAAAACGCCATCTTATCCCACATAAAAAGATGCCTTATCCAGCTCCATACACATAAATATAAAAAAGCTACAGGTGTCAACATGGCAACACAAAAAAATTTCTCTATTTTGCAAAGTTAAAATTTTTTTAAAAGGTATTAAAACATTACAAATACTATATAAATTTGGTAACGCGGTGATTGTACTGACTCGCAGAATACAGGTGACATGTCATTTTTACCACATAGTGAATGCTGTAAAAATTAAACCCATAAGAAATTGGCGCAAATGCATTTTTTTTCCAATTCCACCTCATTCAGAATTTTTTTCCAGCTTCCCAGTACATTGTACAGGATATTGAATGGTGCCATTACAAAGTACAATTTGTCCCGCAAACAATAAGCCATCATGTGACTCTGTGAACTGAAAAATGAAATTATGGCTCTTGAAATGGGGAGAGGGAAAAACAGAAATGCAAAAACAAAAATTGACGGAGGCGTGAAAGGTGTATTCCCACAACAACAATCATATTGCATATAAAAGTACTTTACAAAATATAATTGTCACCCATTAAAAGCAATTAACAAAAGTGTATTTGTTACTAGAAATAGCCCAATGAAACCCAATTTCCCTACCACTGTTTAAGCCCTGTTGCCATTGGATATGACCTGTAGACCATCTTTATTCAAGAGGAGCATGCTCAGTTTGTCTTTCACTTCTCAATAGCTGCTAATTAGATCAGGGCAGCATAACTATGCAAGTGCCACAGGTGGAGCATGAGCAATGATGAATGATATCTGCCAGTACAGAAGATAGAAAGCACACAGAGTAAGGTGCACCTGGGAAATTTAGTTTTTACTGGTAACCAGTTAGTCACATGCCCCATAGTAAGGACCGCCCACTCTGACCTCTGCAAGCTGAAAATGTAATGGTGCTATTGTGGTGCAGATCTTGAAAAAGAGGGCACATAGGAGGTGGGTAGTGTGCAGATATTAACTACTCTGCATGGGTTGTTCAAGTTTTTAAAAAAGTTGTATGTTGGGAAAACCCCTCTAAATGATGAAAAGAGCTGAACTTTGAAGATCTCCATTTGCTGTCGGTAAAACTTTTGCTTACATCCAGAGGCTGGAAAACAATCCCAGCCTAATAATTCTCACAGAGTAGGGTTTGTTGCAGTTACATCCAGTCTAGACCATCTTCTTTGAGTTAAACAGACTGAGCTTTTGTGAGAACAAATAAAATATGTAATATAAATAGTTAGATTAATAATTTATATAGTAAGCACTGCTGCATCCCTGGCTTAGATCTGTGGGGCCTCCTAGTAAAATGCCCTTTGCACTGCTCCCAGCATCTAAGATGCACAGGGTTAATGATCTCTTATGTGCACTCATTCCATCCCTAACCCTGTTTCCTGTCAAGATGATAAACAAAGGAAGGAACAGCTGAAAAGATACTTTAATTTGCCATAATAAAGCCAAAGGCATTCTTCTGAGTGATAATTAACAGGAAATGTTTTCCTGAGCTTTGTGCTTGTGAGGGAGAGGGACGTCAGGAAGTCATAATTAAACTGTACATGTCTCTTTAGGAACAGTAGAAAGATGGTCATAGATATTAGATTTTTGATGGAGAATGGCAATTATTTTGACAAGATCTGACAAAAATCTTATGTCTGTGGGTAGTCATATATGTTAGATAAATGTGAGCTAAAGGAATAAACTGAGATATCTTGAGGAGACAGAGGTATCTGGCAGTGGCTTACTTCACTCTCCTTATTGAGAACACATGTACAATAGACAGAGCCGAGCATGCATGTGTATAAGGGAATTGGATACTATTGTTCTTAAGGTTGATGCGAGCCCATCTATTGGACATTGATATTCATTAGTTAACTTGCCCTTCAGATGATAATTTGATAGCTTTGTACTTTTTCTATGCAGAGGTAGCATGCTGTCAATCAAGGGCTGGTGGTCGGGGTTAATCCACAGCTAATGAATCTCAAGGACTCAACAGAATGTTCAAGGCAGAGAACCAGATTTAGCTCTCACAGCTAAATAACCCGCTAATTGCAGCTAATAACACGTGATTTTATGAAGACTACTGCACCATCAAAGCTAAGTGACCCAGTACTGGTATAAGGGTCTGTGTTCTCAGATAGCTCAGCATAAACGTGCTAGCAAATTTCCTCTAAATTCTCACAATTTAAAAAATATATGCTTGCTGTCGTTAAATTGAAACAAAAGTCTGGAAAAGTAAGTGGTACTACTAATAAAAACCTGCTAGAGAGTCAATTTTCAACTAAGTCAAGTGGCTATGTAAATTAGCATGTTAGAGAGGCAGAGTCTCTCATAAGCAAAAGATGGTCAGGGGTTCACCAATCTGTGAAAAACAGCGTCTATAAATTGCAGAGCAATTTCAGAGAAATTTTCCTCAACATAAAATTGCAAAGACCTTGAAAATGCCCCCTCTACATTACATAATATCATCAAAAGATTCAGATAATCTAGAAAAATCCATGTGCATAAGGAACTGAGTCAATGGTCAATATTGGACACTCAAGATCCACAGGCCCTTAGGCAGTACTGCATCAAAAACTGCAAGTCACTGCATGGGCTCAGCAATACTTCCAGAAATCATTGTTTGTGAACACAGTTCGCTGTGCAATCCAGAAATACAAGTTAAAGCTGAATCATGCAAAGAAAAAACCTCTTTGAGACAATCACTCAAAATTGCATTAATTAGGTGGGCTTCTAGGGAGATGGTCTTGTCAAAGGAGATGGTTAATATGGGAAATTTAAAATCCATCACAGAAAATGTGGTCCCGGTAACGGGGTGGTCGTTTGGAGAGGTTTCACTGTATCAACACAATCCAGAAAATATGTCGTCTTCTACTTTGGGCCAAAGCTCATTTATAATAAACTGAGGCAAAATGTAAAACTATTCTGTGGTCAGATCAATCAAAATGTGAAATTCTTCATGGAAACCACAGACGCCATGACCTGCGGACACAAGCAGAGAGGGACCATCCAGTTTATTATCAGCAAACAGTACAAAAACTTACATCTTTGATGGTACGGGGTTGTATTAGTGCCTATGGCATGAGAAGATTAGACATCTTGAAAGGCACTATCAATGCTGAGCAGTATGTAGAGGTTTTAGAACTGCATATGCATAACAGCATCCAGACAACGTCTCTTTCAGGGAAGGACTTGCATATTTCAGCAAGACAATGCTAAACCACACACTGCATCCATCACAACAGCATGGTTTCGGGTGCTGAACTGGCCTGCATGCAGTCAGGACCTTTCACCATTAGAAAACATTTGGCACATTATGAAACGAAAAAAAAAAATCTGGCAAAGAAGACCCAGGAGTGTTGAGCAGCTAGAATCCGACATCAGACAAGAATGGAATAACATTTCTCTCCCAAACCTCCAGCAATTGGTTTCCTTACTTCCCAGATGTTTAGAGACTGTTGTAAAAAGGGGAAGAGGGGATGCTACGCAATGGTAGACATGGCCCTGCCCCAACTTTTTTGAGATGTGTTGCTGCCATCAAATTCTAAATGAGTTTATTTTTTGATGTGAAATGGAAAAATGACTTGCTTTCAGCTTCTGATATGGTCTATTGTAAATAAAATGTTACATGAGATTTTCATTTACACAGCCTCCCAATTTTTTTGGAGTTGGGGTTGTATATCTAGAGGCTAAAAACCCATCCTAAATTAATATTTCTTACAGTTGAGGGTTTGTTACAGTTGTATCCAGTGTAGACAATCCTTTGTGAGCTAAACAACTTGGAATTCAGACTGATAAATTTTAAATGAACATGAGTATTAGAAGGTTGAATCCTCAGTCTTTGAGGTGCCATAGAGGACATAACCTTAAGTGATTTACAGCGTTTGGGAGTATTCTTATAGCCTGTGCATTCCACAGGCATAAGAGGTGTGCCCATAATATCAGCATCATTTGCCAGCCATAGTATACGGTCAAGTTTCCGATGCTATAGCCAGGACCAAGCATAATACCATTAGGGGTTGTTTAACCCTTTTAGATGCCACTTGCAATAGCGTACACGGCTCACAAAATATTACCAATGAAATCTACAGCTCATCCAGCAAAAAAAGAGCTCTCACACAACTCTGTCTACGGAAAAACAAAAAAGCTATGATCCTCAGAAATCCTTTCCAGCAAAATCTGTGTTCCTAAAGCCAAAAGGCACTCCTTGCAAGCTTTAATTTGTGCCTAAACAGCAGTTTAGAACCACACATAAGGCACTCCAGTCTTTAATACAGGAAAAACTACATAAAAATACTGGGACAACTTTTCTCCTAATACCCTTTGTGAAAATGAAAAATTTGAGGCTAAATCAATAATTTATTTAAAAATATATATATATATATTTTTATTTTCACAGCTCCATATTAATAAATTCTGTGAAACACCTGTGGGGTCAAAATGATCACTACACCCATAAATAAATTCAATGAGGGTATAGCTTTAAAAAAGTCACTTTTAGGAGAAGGCCCCACGTTGCAGAAACATAACTTTTTTTGTTGCAGATTTTGTAGCATTTTTTTTTAATCCAAAGTAAGGAGTGGCTTAAAAAGGATCGGAAAATATAAAGGAAGCACTTAGACGTTTAATTTCTGTTAAATCCCCTGCTGACACTGGCTTAAAAAACGGCAGCAAAATCTGCAACAAAAAACGCTACATTTCTGCAACATGGGGCCTTAGCCTTAATGGGGTTTCCCATGAATTAAATATTGATGACCTATCCTTAGGTCCTAAGTTTAATAAAAAAAAAAAATTGACTCCTAATAAAACAAACAATACGACTGTAATGTTATCTCCATGCACGTTTTTAAAAAAAAAATTGTCACCAAATAAATATTATAAAAAGCAAAAAGTGTTACGTTCTCCAAAAATGGCATCAATATAAATGCAAAAAATAAGCCCTCCCACAAGTGGCAATACAAATATATATATATATATATATTAGAAAAGGGATTTTTACTTTGCAAAAGTAGTAAAACTTAAAAAAATACAAATTTGGTGTCAATGTAATCGCATTGACCCAGTGAATAAATTTATTAAAACCAGGCAGTGAATGTCCCAAAATTTATAACATAAAAAGACAGTGGCAGAATTGCTGTTTCTTCTATTCCTTCTCAGAAAGAGACATTAAAAGTTGATAAATGAGCTACATCTACCCCTAAATAGTGCCATTAAACATTAGAACTTGTCCTGCAAACAAACAAGCCCTCGTATAGTTAAAACAGGCTTGTCACTCAGGGGTTAAAGAGGGCACGATGTTCGGGTGAATGCCAAGCACAGTGCCATACATATCGTTGGGGCTGTGCTTGCTATTACAACTCAGCTTCACTCACTTGAATGGGACAGACCTGTTGATTTATCATGTGACCAATGGATGTCACGTCATTGGCACAGGAAAGAAGCCGCAGTGCCTGTGAGCATCGCAGCCTCTTTAAACAGGTTTCAGACCCCCACCAATCACATATTAATGACCTATCTTGGGAAACCTCTTTAACCCCTTCCCAACATCCCACACTGATCGCAGGCATTAACCCTTCTGATACCTTGGTCAGACCTGACCAAAACATATATAACATAAAGGCATTTATAACACAACAAAGTGGGATAATAAACTGAAATAAACATAAGGAAAAATATCCACACCAATATAAAATTCATAAATATTTATTAGTATCCAATAAAAGACACATACATGGACACTACAATAACATCACAAATATGAATATAATAATACATATAGAAGGGGTAGGACTCGTAAAGTCAAATAGTTTACCAGTTATACCAGATAGATTACATGGCACCGTATATAAAGCATTAACATGTGAAAAACCAGATATCAATACAATAAAAATGTTAATAAATTAAGCATAAGGGTATATCAAAAAATAAAGTTCAATAAACATAGTTCTTATCAGGAAGACCTATTTAAAATACCCAAAATGCAAAACAAACACCTATAAGTGCTAAGGTATAGCAAAGAATAGGCCATAGAAAAAATATATGATAATCTGGTTGTTACAAATAATTGTTGTGATTGATTCTCTGGTCTCCAGATGTTGATCTCAGGGTGCGTACTTAAAGCAGTCCAAAAGCATGCATCCAGCATGTTATTCCAGTGGCAGCACTCCCTTGGCTCTGGACATGACCATCCGGGTGGCTTTCAGCAGAAGAAAAACAAACTACCAGAACAAGTAGATGGTCCGTTTCTCTGAGCCCATGTGGTAGGCTTCAGGGTTTTTACTTAAGCAAGTTACAGAGCATGTGTCTCCTACATGCTGTTACATCTCTTCCAGTATAACAAAGAGTCTCAGGCCTCAATCCTAGGCCGCATGGCAGGCCACATGGTTGGTCTACCCCATGACCTCCCCTCACATCTCATCCAGGAACAACAAAGACAAAAAAGACAAAAGACCCCCCTCTTCCTGGTCTGAGAACTTTTAACTAAAAAGGTCTCCTCCCTAAGTGATGTCACCAGGAGGAGGAGCTCCGCCCTCCTCTCCAAATCTCTCAGAATCATATTTCGTTATACTTCCTCGCCCGATGATGGTAGAGTCGGGCAGGAGGTATGATAGGGTTCGTGGTGAGATCCCCATTGTGTAGACCCCAAGGATGACACCCCAATCCTCTTTGGGTAAGGAGATCAGTATCTGGACCTTTTCTGGGCTTTGAACCGTGACATGTGTATGCTTCAAACGTGCGCCTTGACTGGGCGCATCTGGGGAATTTATCAGGGTGCCTGTAAGAGGTCCCCCAGGGAAGATATGGTCATAAAACCATATCCCTTTTGATCTGTAGTTGGCTGCAGACCAGGAGTCTGGCTTGAGTTGCTTACAGCCTTTCAATACACATCTCTAGGATGCCCCCTCCCCTGTGGTAATAACAAGGTTAGCACAGGTATGCTAATAGAGTCAGGGACAGAACAATGGGACTTGGTTATAGAGTAGAATGACCGCATTCCAGCAGCCACACTATTTTTGATACTAGGCACCAACCCCCACTGTGTAGTAATATGGACCGGTAGTAATACATTACAGCAGAAATACTCAATTGGAGGTCTCTCGCACGGAGGAAGGCTGATCCTGAGATCACCTTCCGCAGGCACCTCGGCGGCCTCACCCTGCCAGAACCTGCTTTGGTCCCTGACCCGATTCCCAGCACACTGATACCCTCTTCCTCTCCAGTCTGAGTGGAGACACTTCTAAGGCTCCTGCTCTGAGCTATGCCCACCTGGCTACCTCTGACCTGCTCTGGGTCTTCATCCTGAGTGCTGGCATCCCTCAGATCCCCACTCACAAACCCAGGCCCTTGAGGTAACAGTTCAGAGACCCCACCCCCGGCGGTCTCTCACGGTCTTTCCAGCACTAGCCGCTAGCTGGGAGAGTTCTAGGGGATTCCCCACCTCCCCCTTAGCCGCCATACAGGTGGACACCTCTGGTTCTGGCACAGGTCTAACCAGACCCTGTCCTCCCTCCCAGACACACTGTCCCCCTGGGCCTGCGCCCCTTAGTTCTTGGGGGTTCCTCACCTCCCCCTGAGCCTCCTCACCTGGGGACACTTCTGGTTCTGGCACAGGTCTAACTGGATGCTGTCCTCTCTCCCAGACACACTGTCCCCCTGGGCCTATGCCCCTTAGTTCTTTGGGGTTTCTCACCTTCCCCTGAGCCTCCTCACATGGGGACACCTCTGGTTGTGGTACAGGTCTAACCGGACCCTGTCCTCCCTCCCAGACACATTGTCCCCTTGGGCCTACACCCTTTAGGTCTCGGGGGTTCATCACCTCCCCCTTAGCCTCCTCACATGGGGACACCTCTGGTTCTGGCACAGGTCTAACCGGACCCTTTCCTCCCTCCCAGACACACTGTCCCCCTGAGGCTATGCCCCTTAGTTCTTGGGGGTTCCTCACCTTCCCCTGAGCCTCCTCACATGGGGACATCTCTGGTTCTGGCACAAGTCTAACCGGACCCTGTCCTCCCTCCCAGACACATTGTCCCCCTAGACCTACACCCCTTTCCTCCTGTACTTGGGTGCTTGATGGGGATACCTTGGGCAAATGACAGAGATCATATTCCCCCAAACCATCCCCCCACAATATATTGACAGGTAATACACTTGACATACCCCCTTCTTGGATCCCACCCCCAGCACCCCAGGCCATATGCACTTGGGCCACGGATATTCCTGGAATAGAACTAGATAGAACAGACGTGCATGTCTTATACCCGCCGGACTCCTCCAGCTTCAATGTGGTGAGGCTAGTCACAGCGGTCTCAGTACTAACTCCAGGTGATATAGAAAACGGCTCAAGGATCGGAGCGCCTTCCACTTTTTTAGTACTCTGGCTGCGGGTTACCACCGCAATACCAGCAGTCCGACCCTCACCTGGATCGGCCTTGAGATCCCCGTGACCTACCTGACCACCTTGCACATAGTCAGCAGTTGGGCGCTGATCTGAGGCACTGGCTGCAGTGGTTGAAGTTGCCTCCAGTGTCTCAGAGGAGCTACCCTGTACATTTTCATGATAAGCATTGGCAATGACATTGACAGTACATTCATTAGCAATTGTTAATTCACACCGAGCTGCAGTGATGTCTAGGGAAGACAGGGTCACAAGCTGGGGGAAAAAGGCCCCCGCAGATGTTGGCATGTCTACAGATCAGGCCTCATTCAGCTCCTTTGCAGGTGTACACAAAGCCTCATAAGCATTTTCACTGCTCTCAGTTGAAGTCAGTTCATTAGCATTTTCACTGTCAGAGGGGGGTTTAAAGGTCCCCCCTGCAGATATGACAGGCTGGGAAAGGTCACCAACATCAACATCATAAACAAACAGTTTATCGCAGTAAGTTGGGGTGCTCCCACCATATATTGGAACACCATGGGCCCTAAATCCGTTTCCAACAGTACATTAGCAGGCAGATCAGACATTAGCCTCACATCCCACATTCCTTTTCCCTCAACCCAGTCCAGATGGGCACAAGCCATGGGTACAGTTAAATGTTCGTATCCAATACCCCTCAGGATCAGAGTTTTCCCAGGAATACTCTGTTCTGGGGACAGGGGGAGTGGATGGGTCACCCGGGACAGAGTTTGTCTTACCCCACGTGGAAATAGGAGGCTGTGGGGACCGCCGGCCTGGAGAAGGGCCCCCCGGGGCAGAGTTGGTCTTACCCCCTCCTCCAGCCGTTGCTGGCAGGTTTCCGCGACATCTGGTTGGTGACATAACGATCCACCATTACTGCAGCCGCGTGAAGGTCCTTGGGTTCCTGGAGCATATGGTCTGCGAGGTCCTCCTTGGTGGTGACAGACTTGCCATCCGTCCACTGCCGGAACCACACGCCCATCTGGGCTGCTGCATCCTCATGGCTCTCCATAGGTTTTTTCTACAGGCCCCAAAACTTTAGGCAGTACACCTCAGGGGTGAGCTGGCATCTCCGGATTAGCGTCGCTTTGACGGAATCATAGTCCTTGTCCTGTTCAGCTGGTAAGTTCGTATAAGCATCCAGGGCTTTTCCCCTCAGCCGGGGAGCCAGGTAACGGACCCAGTCTGTCTGTGGTAGCTGATACTGTCCACACACCTTCTCAAATCCCCTCAAGAAAGAGTCCAAGTCCCCGTTCGGTTCTAAGACTGGAAAGTCCTCGCATCAGGGCCTTGGTGCTTGGGCTTCTGGAGTTTGCGCAGGGGAAGATTGCACCTGCTGGGTTATTTCTAGCCTTTTTAGTTCAAGCTGATGCTCCTGCTTGGCCTGCCGTTCCTGGGCCTCCCTCTCGGCCCGCCATTCACGTTCCTGGGCCTCCCTCTCGGCCCACCGTTCTGCAGCTTCCCTCTCCGCCTGCAGATATTGGAGGATCAACTGTAGGCGAGTGTTAGAGTCATTGGGGCCTAGCTGCTGTAAGACCATTTGCAAATATAAGTCCATTCCCTCCACAGGGCTGGGTCTACTGGTCCCAGGCGAAGTGATCTCTGGGACCGGGCTAGTTGCTGTACCCTCTGGCCTGGCAATGATTTCTTGTCCTACCACCTCAGGATTTTGCCTCGCCTCCTACATGGCTGTGGCACCTTTCATATCAGCCATCTCCTGGAGTTCACTAGAAGCCAGTTGCTGTAGACCTCTGGTTCTGATTCTGAGCCCACTAGCCATCCATTGGAAGCCGTTGCCAAATAAAAGATAGGATAGAAAAACAAAGAGAAAGGGAAAGGAACAGCACCGTACCAAACTTTCACCGTATCTTACAGCTTGCCCTAGCACTGATCTTGCAAGTCCCCAGCATCTGAGTGATACCACACACCCACACGCTGTTTATCCTATATCCCACCGCTGCCACCACTGTGAAGGATCTCGCCCTACTGAAACCCGCGTTCGGCACACCTGAGATCGCTTCAATTACCTCACACCCACCTCCAGTGAGGATAATATGAAACAAGCTTTCTAAATTTTATATATTTATTAACCCCTAAATGGGTCCGTACTAGACACTTAACACATACAAAAAATACATGTAACAATTATCAAGCAAATACAAGTGGAAAGCAACATGACACGGTGCATAAAATAAAAATGGGAATAAACAGAAGAAAAGGAAATATTACCAACACAAGCCTGTGATTGGTTCTCTGGGCTCCGGATGTTGAGCTCAGGGCGCGTACTTAAAGCAGTCCAAAAGCATGCGTCTGGGCATGCTATTCCAGTGGAAGCACTCCCTTGGCTCTGGGCAGGGCTATCCAGGTGGCTTTCAGCAGAAGAAAAACAAATTACCAGAAAAAGTAGATAGTCCGTTTCTATGAGCCCATGTGGTAGGCTTCAGGGTTCTTCCTTAAGCAGAGGATGTGTCTCCTACATGCTGTTACATCTCTTCCATATAACGAAGAGTCTCAGGCCTCAATGCTAGGCAGGCCACATGGTTGAAGTCTACCCCATGACCTCCCCTCACATCTCATCCAGGAACAACAAAGACAAAAAAGACAAAAGACCCGCCCTCCTCTCCACATCCCTCAGAATCATACTTCCCCGCCCAATAATGGTAGAGTCGGGCAGGGGGTTTGATAGTGCTCGTGGCGAGATCCCCAAGGATGACACCCCAATCCCCTTTGGGTAAGGAGATCAGTGTCTGGACCTTTTCCGGGCTTTGAACCGTGAGATGTGTGGGCTTCAAACGTGCGCCTTGACTGGGCGCATCTGGGGAATTTATCGGTGTGCCTGTTAGAGGTCCCCCCAGGGAAGATATGGAAATAAAACCATATCCCTTTTGATCTGTAGCTGGCTGCAGACCAGGAGTCTGGGTTGAGTTTGCTTATAGTCTTCCAATACACATCTCTAGGATGCCCCCCCCCCCCGTGGTGATAACAAGGTTAGCACAGGTATGCTAATGCACCAACCCCTACTGTGTAGTAATATGGACCGATAGTAATACATACAGAAATACTCAACTGGAGGTCTCTCATCCAGTTGGTATGACCTCTACCATTGGAAGCAGTGCATTTTTAAATTTTTTAATTGTGTATTGATTGCTTTATTTTCTCTTATATATACTTATATATCCAATAGGTAATCTTGATACATACACTAGTATCTATGCTGGAATGTAGGGACTAATCTTGTGCTGATTCTATAACAACATATTCAGTCAATAAATATCTTTTAAATAAAAAAATATATATATACCGTATATATTTGTTCCAACAATATGTTGTTTTAGCCCCAAATTTTTATTTTTCACTATGGTAATAGGATAAAAAGCAACGCATTTTCTTCTGAATTCAGCAGTACCAGATATGCAGTTGTAAACTGATGTATAGGCTTACAGCAGGCTACGAGGGGAAAGAGTAAGATTTTGCTGGAATGTTTTTTGGATGCCATGTCACATTTGCAGAAACCCTAAAGTGTTGTAGGTTTTGCTGAATTTTTTTTTAAGGCAAAGCCAAGAAAGGCTACAAAAAGGATGGAAAAAATATATAGGAAGTACTTACTTCTACCTTCTGCTCAATCCACACCTGGCTTTGGCTCAAAAAAACGCAGCAAAATCTGCAACAAAAAGGCTGCGTTTTCACAAAGTCGGGCCTCAGCCTAAAGGTGTAGTTTACTAAATGGGGTCTTTTAAAGTGGCATTTCTTCTGTTTTGGCATCTCAAGGTCTCTACAGAGTGAAAAATAGCCTAACAAAATCAAGGCCCTAAATCCAAAAGGTGTTCCATATGTAAGGAAATGTAGGATATTTCTACAAAAAGCAGAATCATGATAATAAATATTGAGAGGATGGACGAAAATGGCAAATCTGCAAAAAAATATTGAAATTTTAAAATTTCACCTCTATTTTGCTGTAACACCTAAGAGGTTAACAACAATCCTAAATGCTGTTATGAATCATTTGAGTGTTGCAGTTTCTAAAATTTTCTATTATATAGTCCCTTCAGAAATGAATTGTCCCCTAAAAAATTGTATTTAGAATTTCTCTTGAAAATTTGCTATTAAACTGATAAGCCTTCTAAGGTACTAAAAAAATAAAAGGATGTTAATATATATTGGTAAATATCATCTTCAGTGGTCTGTCATACAAGCAGAATAAGTAACATTTTGAAAATTGCTAATTTTTCTAAACTGTCAAGTTATTACTACATAAAGTCATATTTGAAAAATGGGGCTGTCATAAAGGCCAAAACTGGCTGCTGCAAGAAGGGTTTAATGTGCCTTTCATGAGTGTATTATAATAAGTGCAAAATAGGATGTGGCCCGGGCCCAAGAATGTAAGGTGGCCCAACGGCCAATAATTTCCCATTTGCCCCCATTATAATCCGACCTAGGAATCAACTATATCGGCATATGCCAATACAGTTGATTACTGTGGCGGGGCATGGTAGTCTACTGGACGAGAGGGGAGTATTTGTTAGGCGAACCTACTACACTCTACACACTGTAATTATGAGTGAATAAAGTACACCTTATCGCATCTATCTATGTGTGTACGGAGTCTATTACCATTACTGTTTAAGGGTTGACTGTTAGGCGGACCTATCACCTCATGCAATTAGTCTCGCAAATATGGCCTGGCAGTTTCATTTTTACCAAACATGTCTGAAGTGCAGCTGCTATTATTATGCTCTGGAGTCTCTTTAGATCCCAGAGTATAATTTGCAGATGCTCAGGGGAGGTGAGAAAACATACCAGTGTTACTCCCCTCCCTTGGGCTCCAGCACTCAGGTTCACATCCTCTTTGGGCATCTTCCAGTCTCATGAATGAAGTCCTGGGACTGCTGAGGTCTCTGCAATCACTTGGATCACACCAGCATTATGTTGCATAGATGCAAGCATCATGACACTGGTGTGACCCAGTGTCACAGGCCTCAGTGACATTATACTAAATGGAGGCCACTATGAAGGTCTGCTACTGGACATTATTCTGTCACAGGGATCTTTGGTGTGAACAGGGGGTAACCCACACTTTCTAAACAGCCTGGGGCCCATGGTACCTTTAACCTGCCCCTGGAATCCTCGTTCCAAATTCAGAGTATGCCTGATCCCAAGCAACATCTATGCAAAGACATTTTTCTATGACAACAAAAATGGCCTAGTTTTGTAACAAAACCTTGTCTTCTAACAACCTTGGCTTACAGTGTAAACATTGAGTAAACATTAAACTCTTTTCTATTTTATGCACTAGTATATCCTTTAATAGAATGCATACTGTGAATGTGAAAGCCAGCAACGCCACCTACAGGAGGTTGATAGCTACTACTATAATACATACAGGTAATACAAAAATATTATAAATATTTGTAATGAATTTTTCTCACACAAAGGACCCCAAGTGCAGACTAAGGCCTTTATTCACATGCAGAGGAATAGATGCATATTTGCTGCTTTATTTAGGCTAAATTCATCATTAAAGTACATTGTTCTCATAAGTCATGAGATGAGAGCAAATTACTTAAATGGTGATAGAGTCAATGATGCAGATGGAGCCCCCTCTGCACTCATTGAAATGTAAAAAAGATAAGGGATGCTTTCTTTCATCATGCTTGTTTGCTTTTCTGCAGGACCACTCAGACCCCTACTGATTAGAAGAAACTGATCAATGAGGGTCTGATTCAGTATTGAATGGAATGGTGGTCAGGCAGTGCGCACATACTGCTCCGTTCATTTCAGTGGGCGTGCCGGAGATAGCTGAAATATTACGCTCGTGCTATCACTGGTTCTCCCATTGAAATGAATAGACTGGTGTGCGTGCTACCCTACATCATGCATATTCCGTGTAATACACATGATAAAAGGCACAATAAGATGCACAAAGCACAAGTAAATATACACAGCAGTTATTGTGGAACCCATTTTGTGAAAGGTGGTGGCTCCTTTCACCTTACCCCTGCACAGTCCAAATCACTATATACAAGAACATATATAGCTCATACCAGCTGTAGACATATAATTGTATACTGGAAGCTACCCAAGTTATACTAGCATGGTCCTTATCTATATATACAAGATATGACTTATGATCGACACCCATGGCACCTAATGGACCTCATCACTGCCTAAGGCCCACCAACAAAATGTATTCTGTGGTCCCACTGTACAGCTACACACATATTACCTGACACTTATTCACAAATTTCTAAAATGTTGCCAACATAAATATATTTGTCAGTAGTAGCTTCCTGCTTAACCCATGCCTCTAAGTGTTTCTGTTCTGTCAGTAGTCCGATGCCTGGCTCTTGCCTTGAACTAGGGCACTTTTAGCTATGTCAGCCAGGGATATGTGCCCACATAGCAGCAGACCACAGGCTGCTGCAACATACTGCTGGATGATTGATTAGGTTGCTGTAGTGTGATTGAGAGGATCTATTGTGTGTTCTTGTTCATCTCAGGTTGCATTTACCTAAAGGACTAGATGTTTTTTTTTATTAAATATGCCCTGATAAGTAAAACTATATTGTCTTCCTGTCTTCCCGGGTATGTGATTACACCTTCCCTCTGGTTTGCCCAGTGAAGCTGTTATCGGCGGTCACTCCCCATTTATGTTTTCTGTTGTGGATGCTTCCTGTCACAGCTTAACTGTGGATTCTTGCATACTGTCTAATGGTAACACTAATGTTGTTTTGTAATATGCTGTTGCCCTGTGGGTTGCCTTTCTCTATATTTACAGCCTGGTACCCATTTACTCATGTCACTTGCTATTGCTGTTACTCACTTGTTTCTTTGTGGTCCATTGGCATATGATTCTTGTGGTTTTTTTTTTTGTTATATTTGAAAAATCCACTAATAAACATTGAATAAACATACGTAAAACCATAGAATTCCAAAAGGGTCTGCTTTGTTTTCCTAATGAATGTATATGAATACACACAAGAAGACGTATAATTTATACGCCATCATCATAATTACGCTATGTTCACATCTGCGCTGTTGTGTTCATTGTTCTGGTCCGTCGGAAGACCAGAACAATGGACACACGGACTGCTAAAACAGCGGCCACCAATGGACCATTCTTTTCAACAAAAAAAAAAGACAAAAAAAAATCAGACTTGCATCACTTTTTTGTCTGGCAATTTTCGACGGTCAATGTGAGTCTTCAAGCCAAGACTCTGATGCAGATGTGCACCCAGTATTATTATCGTTATAGAGCAGCATGGTTAGCAGTTTAAGGCTCTATTCAGATCACATTTTTTTACATCCATTTAACGGGTGCAAAAAAACAGATGCAAAAAACGGACGCAAACTATACTGTACTGTACTGTACATAGAATCAATATTAAAAGAAAACAAATCCATTGCTATCCATTTTTTTTTCAAAGGACACAAAAACGTACTGTAGTATACTTTTGTGTCCGTCCAAAAAATTACGGAAAACAACGGATCCATGTCTATGTAAATGGATGGCCATCCGTTTTTTTGTATCTGTTAAATGAATGTAAAAAACGTGATCTGAATAGAGCCTTACCTTGCAGTGCTGGAGTCCCAGGTTCAAATCCAGCCAAGAACAACATCTGCATGGAGTTTGTGTGTTCTTCCCGTGTTTGCATGGGTTTCTTCCTACACTCCATAGGGAATTTAAATTGTGAGCTCTACCTGGGACAGTGTTGACAATATCTGTAGAGCACTGTGAAATATGTTGGTGAATTCTATTAGCACATACCTTAGGCATATAGACTTGAGAATATTTAACAGTTACAAAATGTTAAAAAAAGATGAATCACATTTTTTTATGAATTCTGCTATTATAGAAAGTGTGAGCTAAATATAAATAATTCAAGTGGCCACTAGAGGGCAGTAACATCCAACCCACATCATGCTTTCTCTATTCTGTGAACTGTACCCAAGGGCAAAAGTGTATTTCCAGAATATAAACGGTTTATGACTGAGCCGCTCATACCTCTTATGGAAAAATACTGTATTCATATTTTATTACTTCACCGCATAAACATGTTATGTAATCATAGCAGACAAAGAAATGTGGCAGACTTATTCAGATGTACCAGTCCATTTCAAGTGGACCACCCAAGAGACAAAGGATCTAAGCTGACCTGGCCTGGGCCTTCACCCAGAGTCTCCTAACATCATTGTTTTGCAGTGATTGGTGTTAGCAACAGAGCCAGTTTTTTCACTTACTTCCATTTCATTGCCAGATACAGCTTAACCCTTTTCTGATTGTATATATTGTATGTGATGGTAACCACATAGACGTAGTGGTTGTGCTAACATGAACACTAGCTAGAAGACGGCTGTAATTGACAGGTGGGTGGGACTGGAAAAAATGCTTATGCTGGTCTAATAACCCTTTTGCCACCACAATCAATGCACATGCTAACAGCAGAAATGGACTCCCTTTCTCCAGGCATGGAATGAGTTTCCCAGAGATGTCCTGAAAAAGCTCTTATTAGCATAAACCTTAGATATATAGTCTTGAGAATACTTAACAGTTACAAAATGTAAAAAAAAAAAGGAAATCACATTTTTTTTAATGAATTCTGCTATTATAGAAACAAAATTATATGTGTTTAGCATTAAAGGGACTTGTCCAAGAAAAATCCAATGGCAGCTAAAATGCCATAAAATATAAGCAAAATCAATAATCACCTCTCTGTTCCTTTGGCGATCCAGCGCTGCCTCTCCGAAAGGACTCCGAGCTGGGGAGTCCAGGGAGCTATGAGCAGTAAGTGCTGTTGAAGTCTGTAAGTATCACTCACTTGCTCCCCAGCCAATTACAAGGCAATAACTGCTTTCATCTGTACTGATGGACACACTCATTGTGGGCACCCCCATTTGCTGTGGACCTAGGCACCCAGGCTTACCGAGTGGCAGCACCTGACCTGGCTGCTGTGGTCACATGCTATCTACATGCAAACAGAGACTGCAGATCCAGTGCCGAATCACTTTGGGAATAGGGAGGTGGGTACTGAGCCCATCTTATTTTATGCCATTTACAACTGGATTTAGGTTTTTTTGATAAGTTGGATGCAGATAACCCATTTCATTTATATAGATCCCAAAATAATTTCCAAAAATTCATAACAAGATCCACCCCAAAAAATTGATTGAATGCTGTCAAAAATGCCTCCACAAAGTACAGTACTCTCCCCTAGAAAGCTAAAAGGGGTTGTCCAGGAAATACAGTTTTTTTTCTTGGAGGCTGGGGAAGGTGAAAAATAAAAAAAACAAAACATACTCATGTGTCCCTGGCACACCGATATCCCAGGCTGCTGTCCAGTCTGCGGTTCCCTGGGCTTCTTCTGGCAGAAGTCCTCGCCGCACATGACTGCTGAGGCCAATCAGTGGCCTTAGGTAAGGACCCAAGACATCACTCACATACATCAGTCATGTGAGGGGAGGGCTTCCACCGGAAGTGGCGTCACAGGACCAGACATCGGTGAGAGACACCGGAGCACTGGGGACAGGTGAGTATGTTTTTTTCTTTATTTTCCACCTTCCCCGGCCTCCATGAAAAATACTGTATTTCCTGGAAAACCCCTTTAACCCCTAGAATTCTATAGCTACATACTATACCTCTGTGCGCTCCTGATTTCCTTAGGATAGGTCATCAACAGCAAATCTACAGCAAAACACTGCATCCATCGAAAGCATAGCGTCATACACTGTGTAGTGGCCATGGCTGGCTACTACAGCACTTTCGCTTTCATTATATAGCAGACCTTTAGGGACACTAGGGGGGAATTTAATCACAGATCTGTGCCAGAAAACTGACGTAGAAGTGGCACATCTTTGGTGTACAGCCAAAATTTTCACCAAAGATATCCCATTGTGTTGTTTTTGTGCCCCACTCACCACTTTTTAAGAAAGTGAGTGGGGCAGGGATCAAGGCGGGCCAGAGTTGGGAGGCCTTGGACTTTCATTTTTACCAGAAAATGTCTGTGAATGATACCTGAAATCTACGACAGCCTCTGGTTAGTGTAGATTTCAATTCTGAAGCAAATAACCCCCAGAGTTAATAATAATTGTAGTGCACCTCGCTCCAATGGGAGAGTAGGTTAAGGCTGGCATAGGAAACACCAGTCTTAATAAACTCTCCACACTGTGAGCTGTGTTTGCTCATTATATTATGTAGGTGGTCCAGCTCTGCAGTGGCCAATCTGCTTCTGATGATCTATTGTAAGAATAAGTCATCAATAGTAATATCCAGGAATAAATAGCTCAGCATGTTGCAATTATTTTTTTCAATAAAATGGTGGACACCATGATGGAAACCCAATTGACATCATTATAGTCAATGGGGTCAGCTGGGTGCTATTGGTAGTGTCCATCATGTGTCGGACTTGTCACTGACATTATTCTGTTCTAGTGGAACAAACCAAAAGGAAAACAAAAAGATGAGCACATACTGTATGTGAGCACAGGCTAAAAATGCTGTCTGCATGGAGATATGGACATACACATAATGTTAGATTTATATATAGTAAATGTGTGTATCAATGTATAATAGATGATGTATCATATAAATGTATGAATAGATGTGTATATGTGTATTATAGATGTATATATTTATCTATGAAGGTTTGGGTATAACTGCTATTAGCTATATATTTGTATATAAGCTATATAATTGTATACCAGATGTACAGTATATACTTACCTATAGATGTGTATATATCAGTGTATAACAATTACATATATTGGTGCATAGATGTGCGTATATCACTGTATATAATAGATGTGTGTATGTATAGTATACAGTATCTGTATATATCATTGTATTTCATATGGTAGACTATATATATATATATATATATATATATATATATATATATATACACTACCGTTCAAAAGTTTGGGGTCACCCAGACAATTTTGTGTTTTCCATGAAAACTCACACTTTTATTTATCAAATGAGTTGCAAAATGAATAGAAAAGATAGTCAAGACATTGACAAGGTTAGAAATAATGATTTTTATTTGAAATAATAATTTTCTCCTTCAAACTTTGCTTTCGTCAAAGAATGCTCCATTTGCAGCAATTACAGCATTGCAGACCTTTGGCATTCTAGCTGTTAATTTGCTGAGGTAATCTGGAGAAATTTCACCCCATGCTTCCAGAAGCCCCTCCCACAAGTTAGATTGGCTTGATGGGCACTTTTTGTGTACCATACGGTCAAGCTGTTCCCACAACAGCTCAATGGGGTTGAGATCTGGTGACTGCGCTGGCCACTCCATTACAGATAGAATACCAGCTGCCTGCTTCTTCCCTAAATAGTTCTTGCATAATTTGGAGGTGTGCTTTAGGTCATTGTTCTGTTGTAGGATGAAAATGGCTCCAATCAAGCGCTGTCCACAGGGTATGGCATGGCGTTGCAAAATGGGGTGATAGCCTTCCTTATTCAAAATCCCTTTTACCTTGTACAAATCTCCCACTTTACCAGCACCAAAGAACCCCAGACCATCACATTACCTCCACCATGCTTGACAGATGGCATCAGGCACTCTTCCAGAATCTTTTCAGTTGTTCTGCATCTCACAAATGTTCTTCTGTGTGATCCAAACACCTCAAACTTCGATTCATCTGTCCATAACACTTTTTTCCAGTTTTCCTCTGTCCAATGTCTGTGTTCTTTTGCCCATATTAATCTTTTCCTTTTATTAGCCAGTCTCAGATATGGCTTTTTCTTGGCCACTCTGCCCTGAAGGCCAGCATCCCTGAGTCGCCTCTTTACTGTAGACGTTGACACTGGCGTTTTGCGGGTACTATTTAATGAAGCTGCCCAGTTGAGGACCTGTGAGTTGTCCATTTCTCAAACTAGAGACTCTAATGTACTCGTCTTGTTGCTCAGTTGTGCAGCGGGGCCTCCCACTTCTCTTTCTACTCTGGTTAGAGCCTGTTTGTGCTGTCCTCTGAAGGGAGTAGTACACACCGTTGTAGGAAATCTTCAGTTTCTTGCCAATTTCTCACATGGAATAGCCTTCATTTCTAAGAACAAGAATAGACTGTCGAGTTTCACATAAAATCCTTTGAAGACCATGTGTATAAAAATCTGTGAATTTTCAGTTCTTGTATAACACCATGTCTGATGAAGGAAGCTTGTACTTCTGAAAGCTTTCTTATAAATATACTCAGTTAGCCTCTAAAAGGTATCGCCTGATTTCTTTACTCTTCCACGAGTTTCACATGAAAATTCTCTTTTTCTGGCCATTTTGAAAGTTTAATCAAACCAACAAATGTAATGCTTCAGATTCTCAATTAGCTCAAAGGAAGGTCAGTTTTATAGCTTCTCTAACCAGCAAAACTGTTTTCAGCTGTGCTAACATACTTGCACAATGGTTTTCAAGGGTTTTCTAAACATCCATTAGCCTTCTTACACAGTTAGCAAACACAATGTACCATTAGAACACTGGAGTGATGGTTGGTGGAAATGGGTCTCTATACACCTATGTAGATATTGCATAAAAACCAGACATTTGCAGTTAAAATAGTCATTTACCACATTAACAATGTATAGAGTGCATTTCTTATTCATTTAATGTTATCTTCATTGAAAAAAACTGTGCTTTTCTTTCAAAAATAAGGAAATATCTAAGTGACCCTAAACTTTTCAACGGTAGTGTATGTATGTGCACATGTGGACAAAATTGTTGGTACCCCTCGTTTAATGAAAGAAAAACCCACAATGGTCACAGAAATAACTTGAATCTGACAAAACTTGAATTTGTCAAACTACATGTTGACAAGCCACAAAGCTTATGGGAGAATGTCCTATGGACAGATGAGACAAAAATCGAAATTTTTGGCAAGGCACATCAGCTCTATGTTCACAGACGGAAAAATGAAGCATATCTTGAAAAGAACACTGTCCCTACTGTGAAACATGGAGCAGGCTCTGATATGTTCTTGGGCTGCTTTGCTGCATCTGGCACAGGGTGTCTTGAATCTGTGCAGGGTACAATGAAATCTCAAGACCATCAAGGGATTCTAGAGAGAAATGTGCTGCCCAGTGTCAGAAAGCTTGCTCTCAGTCGCAGGTCATGGGTCTTGCAACAGGATAATGACCCAAAACACACAGCTAAAAACACCCAAGAATGGCTAAAAGGAAAACATTGGACTATTCTGAAGTGGCCTTCTATGAGCCCTGACCTAAATCCTATTGAGCATCTTTGGAAGGAGCTGAAACATGCCATCTGGAAAAGGCACCCTTCAAACCCGAGACAACTGGAGAGGTTTGCTCATGAGGAGTGGGCCAAAATACCTGTTGAGAGGTGCAGAAGTCTCATTGACAGTTACAGGAATCGTTTGATTGCAGTGATTGCCTCAAAAGGTTGTGCAACAAAATATTAAGTTAAGGGTCCCATCATTTCTGTCCAGGTCTGTTTCATGAGTTTTCTTTTTAAAAAAATTCTGTTGAAGCATGGTTGAAAAGCAATGTCTGACTTTCATTTGTTAATTTTCATAGAATTTTTATATATTATTACTTTTGTCAGATTCAAATTATTTATACTATAAATACCATTGTGGGTTTTTCTTTCATTAAACGAGGGGTACCAACAATTTTGTCCATGTGTGTATGTATAATAGATGTGTGCATATCATTTTATGCTCTGATTTGTAAAGTGCTGTGGAATATGTTGGCGCTATATAAATGAAATTATTATTATTGTTATACAGTAAACATCTGGCTAAGTGGTTAGCATTGTTGCCTTGCAGAGCTGGAGTACTAGGTTCTGTGGGTTTCCTCTGGGTGCTCCGATTTCCTCCCACACTCCAAAGACAAACTGATACGGAATTTAGATTGGGAGTCCTATATGGGTGCTGACAATGTCTGTAAAGCACTGCAGAATATGTTGCTGCTATACAAGTAACAACAATAAAAATAGTAGATGTGTGTATATCATTATATATAATACATGTATATATTTATATATGGTAGATGTGTATATATCAGTCTATAACAAAAACATATATTGGTGTATAGATGTGTGGATATTATTGTCTAATATCTGTATATACTGTACTTAGGCATAGTAAATGAATGTGTATCACTGTATATATTAGATGTGTATAGTTATGTTATGCATATTTAATTGTATATAATAGATGAATATATGTATGTATATTAGATGTGTTTATAATTATATAATATATATATACGTATATATATATATATATATATATATATATATACAGTATATATATATATCTGTATAGTAGATATATGTATTTACTATATGGTATATATATATATATATATATATATATATGTATAACAAATACGTATATTAGCGTACAGATGTGTATAATATCTGTATATATTTAGGTATAGTGGATGCATGTATATCACTGTGTATAATAGATGTGTATATTTATGTATATGTATATCTCATTGTAATATATATATATATATATGTGTATGTGTGTGTATAGTAAATGTATGTATATAATAGATGTATATATATAGCTATAGTAGATGTGTACATATCATTGTATATAATTGATGCATGTATGTATGTATAGTAGTGTATGTACGTATATAAATGTGCATAATAACACATGGACCAATCATTAGAGCCTACCTGGAGCTGAGGAGCACATGGTGGGTGACGTCACCGGACTCACCTGCCTCTCCTCGCCTCCTGATTGGTGGATGAGGTCATCGTATCGCCGGCTTTCAAGCATCTTCTCCTGGGTCCTGCAGGAGAACGGGAACATGGAGCGGCTTCTGCTGGGGCTACTGCTCCCGGGGCTGCCGGTGCTCTGCTCACAGGATGACCGGGAAAAGGAGGAAGCTGAGAGCCCGGGCGGCTTCCGGGTGGTGCGCTGGGAATGGCACATGGTGCAGACTCCCTATCTGGTGGCCGTGTGGATCCTGGTGGCCAGCTTGGCCAAGATTGGTGAGTACCGAGGAGAGAAAACCCTCTTCTTCCACTGACTGCCTCCTAAGAGACTTCATGCTCTATACTGTTCCCTATTATTATAATATACTGTGCCCCATTTTCATATCCTATTCTATGCCATCTTATCATACTTTGTACCGTTATGTTATACCTTATACTGTGCCCTTCTGTCATACACTGCACTATGTCCTCTTACCATACCCAGCACTTTTCCCTTTCATACCATGGACTGTGCCCTTTTATCATACCTTGTACTGTGCCACATTGTACCTTCTATTATACTATTTTATACCATATACTGTGCCCTCTGATCTTACCAAATACTGTTTCCTCCTATCATATCCTATACTCTGCCATTTTGTCATACCCTGAACTATGCCATTTTATACCCTGCACTATGCCCCCTTATTTACCATATCCTTTCATCATACCATGGTCCTTGCATCTTCTATCTTGTGCTTAGTAGTGGGAGAAGCTAGATAGTTGCCCTATCAGTGATGTTACTATAGCTGCACTCACCTATCAATGATTACATTTTATATGGGTGAAGAGTCTGGGCTGTTACCTTAGCAGAGGGATTTTAGAATGTGTCCGTCCACCCTAGGTCTATAAAGAATAGTTTGATGGCTGTGGGATGTACAACCAGCCCTGATTAGAAGTTGTCTGTTGGGTAAAACATTTTTGCAGAAAAACAAACTGGGTTAAAAGATGGAAGAAGCATCCTATTTCAGTGTTTCCCAGATCCCCCACTGGTTTCTACTTTTTGGTCCTTGGATGAGCAATCATTTTCTGTTTGCTTGAGAGTAACCAGAAAGTACTGAGCAACAGGGAACCCAGACAGCAATGGAACTGGAGCAGCAGGGAGTTATCGAAGTCAATTTTGCTTCTTTTATTTTTTAACCAATTCTGAACCTTTTGTAAAACAGATTGTTACCTGACAGACAACTCTTTCAACCGAGTAACATACACATTTAGCTCTCCTGAAAGTGTCTGTGTTTGTAACGTCTATGTATGTTTGTAAGGTTGTATCTCATCTGTGTGTGAATAACATATATTTTTCATGTATATGGCATTAACAAAACTTATACAAGCAATGTATTGCATCCAAGATGCACCAATTGGAGCCACAAGAAGATACCCACTTCATCCACTTCTAGTTCCAGCCCTCTTAGCTATGTAAAGTCAGAAACATGCCTCTGCAGTAAGGAAGAAAGAGGGATCTTTTGATTACCAGGTGATATAAAAACAGCACCACAAAAGCTAATATGGTTAAAGGGATGTTTCGGGATAAAATATTGCTGACCTGTCCTAAGGATAAATCAGTATGAGATCGGTGGGGGTGGGGGGAGTCTGGCACCCTGCACCCCCCACGATCTGCTGTTCTCAACAGCTGATACATGGAGAATGAAGCACACAACTCCATCCACTCTGTAGTGGCTTGACCAAGTTACTGTAGACAAACTCCCATTAACTTGAATAGGTGCTAAACTGCAGTAATTCAATTAATCTGCTAGACCAGGAATAGAGCAATCTCCTTCCTGTTCCATCCTCTGTTTATCATCTGTTGGACCCCCTATAGACCTTACATTGATGACCCATCCTTAGGGTAGGTCATCAATATTGTTAGCCTGAAAACTCTTTTAACAATGGTACATGTCAGCCAGTTACTTCCTACTCCAGAAAGTGAAGACAGTAGATATCTGGTGCTGGTAATAGGTAATAGTAGAAAGAGGAAATCTGAATTTCTCTTTAATATTACCATTACTCCAGACTGCTTTAGAGAATCACTGACAAGGCAGTTTCCTACTATAGTTACTCTTATTGGAGAGATGTCTGCAGATTTTAAGGAAGGTTTTGCTCTGCTTACGCAGTATTTATGTGAAATCACCATTGTGAACTCTACAGTGCCGCTTTTAGTATGCCAGTGAAAAGCTACAGAAGGGAATAGCCTGTACAATGCAAATTTTCATTCAGCTATAGAGGGGAAATCTATATTTGCGCACAGTACAGAATTCTTTGTCATATTGGATCAATTTATGTCCCTTTCAGAATGTGGTCATTTAATCTGCCCATTCATTCCAGCATGGCCAATCTAATGAAATGTATGTTTAAATCTCTTTATCCCTCCCCAGCAGAATTTATCTCTTTCTGTCATAGTGAATTTATCCCTTTCTGTCATTGCAATCATCTGTTAACTTTATTTCTCCTTCATTTGATCTTGCATCCCTCTGCTCTGATATGCTTCCTACCTAAAACCTACAAATTAAGCCACTGAATTATTCATCCTGTTAGGCTAAATGCACATGTAAAAAATGACTGTGAAAAACTAATGCAGTGTCCGTTTTTTCCACAGCCATATTGTTTCTGAGGGGCAGCCATTTTCATGGATCCCTCATAGACTTGAGTGTATTGACATCCGTTATAACTGACAAAAATAGCATGTGTCCTATTTTTAAACAGACTATCAAAAAAAAAAACAGACATGTGAATAGCCCTACTGAAAGCAATTTGTTTTTGTGTCGTGTACATGAGGCCTTAGTCATGGTATGAATTAGTATTAGTCACTGCATAAGTGCTAGCCCAAATGTATGGCTTCTCACTCAGATTCCCAGTACATGGTACCACACGAATATTCTGTGCTTGCTCAAGGAAACTTGTCTTAATTTAATTCTTATCGAAGCTGAGAGTTTGCTGAAATATTGTATCCATTGTAGACAGTCCTATATGAGATAAACCATACATGCACTGATTCATTATAGAAACTGTTAGGAGAGGAATCCTCTGATGCATGCAGCTGACAGAGGATTGTCTACACTTGCCTGGGTCCACACACAGTGGATTTTTCCACCACAAAACTGTCTTCAACATGCAGATTTAGGGGGCGTTCACACTACCATTGGTGACCGTCAGTAGTGTCTGTAGCTATTGTCCGTTACAAGATTTTAGCAACGGACACTAGCTGAACCATTAGAAATCCGTTAAAATTTCCATTCATTTCAATGGGGGTTTATATTGTGTTTGTTAGTGTCCGTTTATGTCCGTTTACCCCAAATCCGTCAGAAGTCCGTTTTTTCCTGCGGTCAAAAAAATCCTACATGCAGGAATTTTTTGTCCATTTGGAAAAATGGATTCTTGATGTACAGCAAGTGTCCGTTATTTTTTAACATTGAAATCTATGGGTAACGGACTTATAATGGACAGTAACTGATAGCCGTTATTTTATGTCCGTTTTTTTTTCTGCGCATGCTCAGAGTTGATAAATGGAGTTGATTTCAGGTGCTACTTATGCCAGTTCTCTGACATAAGTAATGTTAAATGTGTCAGGCTATGAAGACCATGCCCACCTGGCCCTCCCTACGCCACCACCTATTTAATTTATTTCAAAGTGTAAGCGGCAGAAAAATGATAAAATGGCACAATTTTTAATGCAGAACTGGCATGTGCCAAACATTTTTTGACTCCAGACAGGGTTTCAAAAAAGCTTTCCGATGTCTTTTACAAGACTTTTAATAGTAGAATGATTTCTAAACCTAGTCAAAGGCGGTAAAGTAAGGAGCTATTTTATTCCTGTATACCAGTGTTTCTCAACTTTTGCAGGCTCAGGGCACCCCTTAGAAAATTTCCTTTCGACACCCCTACCAAATGCTTTTTACTAAAAGACAAAAAATGCATGAAGGCATGCTGTCATTTTCCCATCCAGAGTGTTGCAGCCCCCTGATGGTTTTCTGAGGCACCAATGGGTGACCTGTTGGGAATTGCTGCTGTGTACATATATAGTACATTAGGGAATTGCTGTTTGTGGCAACCCCTGTAAAATGATCTCTTTCCTTATAAATACCATAATACTGGTGCTCCTAGAGCTGTGTTTATCAGACTTATTAATATTTAGATACAATATTGGACATAGCTCTGTTACATTTTGTACTGTATCCTGGATTTGCTACTTCTGTCATGGATTTATGAGAGCAGAGAAAATGTCCTTATGCAGCGAGTGTTACCATGGTGCACATTCAGCCAAGCTGGAGTACTGTTTATTGCTCTCATATTAGGTAAATCAGCTGCGTTTACTAAGTGACTTAGCAGAGAATGAGAAGTTTGAGGGGACTTGGAGCAGGAGCTTGTACTGAGCGGTTGGGGGTGGGTTGAGAGTCTAAATAGGTTTAATGATGCTGTGCTGAATGGCAGTGTATATAGAGCCCCAGGGAGAAGGGATGTAATTTCACATAATTTACTGGAAATTATGCCGTGTAGAAAACGTGAAAGATAACATCAGATCCTTGAACGTAATCCATAGAAGTGGTGATGTGTGTCCTTGTCTTTTGTCTTTGTCAGGGAGTCATTGTCTCATTCCCCCAATGTCAACGTGTCATTATCCTATCCCCCCCAATTGTCAGTATGTGATTGTCTTATCCCCTCAGTGCCTGTGTGTCCTTGTCCTGACCCAGATGTCGGCATGTCATTGTCCTGTCTCCAAATATCAGTATATCATTGCCCTGTCACCCCATGTGTCAGCATTTCATTGTCTTTTCATCCCAAGTGTCAGTAATATCATTGACCTGTCAACCTGTCAGTGTGCCATTGTCCTCTTATACCAGTTGTTACTGTGTCGTTGTGTTACCCCAAGTGTCAGTGTATCATTTCCCATTATCAAAAAGGTCATTGTCATGTCACCCTGTCATTGCATCATTGTCCTGTAACCCCAAGTGTCAGTTTGTCCTGTCAAAGTAATATGGTGTCATTGTCCTCTCCTACAAGTTTCAATGAATCATTTTCCTGTTTCCTAAGTGACATGGTATCATTTTCCTGTCACCCAAAGTGTCAATGTGTTTTTGACCCTTGTTCCCCAAGTGTTAGGGTCTCATTACCCCTTAGGTGTCAGTGTATTATTGTCCTGACCCCCAACTGTCAACATATCATTGCCCTATCATCTGTCACTTCAGGTATTAGTGTGTCCTTTATTGTTTTAAAACAAGTCCTGTCCCTTGTGACTTCCATTGAAGTACCTTGAATATATGTCACATTGCTTCTCCTGTCTCTTGCCCGTAGGGCTGATATCTTGGCTCATACTGCATTTCTTGGCTTTCTCTCCTTGACCGTGAGTCTTGCAAACATCAGCAGTCCTGCCTGAGGGGAATTACGCTCTGTGCTCAGCTACTGGATCATTACATAAATAACATATATAGCTGCTGTGTTAATTCATGCCATATGAAGCTTTTCTGGTTATAGTCGTTGCATAACTGTATGATATGAACGGGAGAGCAGCTGTATGACTATACAGCAGACATTGTCTAAGAGTGATATGTTGTCATGGATATAACTACTAGGGAGCAGCTATAGCAGCTTGGTTGGAGCTCAGAACCTGGAGTTACCCACAATCACCCTTAAATATGATCTGTCAGCACACACCTAGCTAGTGGGTTCAGCACAGGGGGTACACACATACGAGTGGACTCCCAATTCAAGTATACCAATATTGCCACCACACAGTGACCATGTAGTGGTAGATACTGGCTCTACCCAGGGCCCTGCAGAAAATTTAGGTGAAAACAGTGCAGGAAAAAGTGAGTGACTTACGTTAGGTTCACACCTGCGCTCGGGTTTCCGTTCTTTGGATCTACTTGGGGACCCGAAAAACGGAAACCAAATCTGCTTAAAAGCTGTTACTTGCGGAAACCCACAGACCCCATCGGCTATAATGGGGTCCGCCGGGTTTCCGCCCGAAAATGCGGAGAGAAAAGTCCTGCTTGCAGGACTTTTCTCTCCATATTTTTCAAGTGGAATGTGGGATGGAATCCCCCAACGGAAACTGAGCGCTGGTGTGAATCCAGCCTCACATGTGACGTTTCTGACTGTTATCATGATTACGTCTTCCAGCTGTGACTTGTCTCTGTAAACTTACTTTTCTGTCACCCAACCCTAAACTCTAAATTAATAATGCTTCCTGTGTGCCCCCAATTGTAAAAAAGTTGGGACAACTTGTAAAATGTAAATGATTTGGAAATCTCATCTTATCATATTTTATTCACAATAGAACACATATCATAGTTTTCCACTTTGCCTCTTTCCGTTTTAAATGAGCTTTGGCCCAGAGAAGACGACGACATTTCTGGATTGTATAGCTACTTCTTTGCATGATATAGCTATAACTTGCATTTTTGGATTGCACGGCGAACTGTGTTCACAGACAATGATTTCTGAAAATATCCCTAAGCCCATGCAGTGATTTGAATTGCCGATTCCTGATTTAATGCAGTGCTGCCTGAGAGACCGTATATCATGAGCATCCAAAATTCACTGTAGGCTTTGTCCCTTGTGCACACAGATTTCTCTAGATTCTCTGAATCATTTGCTGATATTATGAGCAGTAAATTGGGGGATATTCAAAGTCTTTGCAATTTTGCAATTTTTTACATTGAGGAACATGTTCCACAATTTTTAGATGCAGTTTTTCACAGATTGGTGAATTTCTGACCTTCTTTTTTTTGGGAGGCTCTGCCTCTCTAACATGTTCTTTTTATATACAGTCATGTGACTTGAAAATCGACCATCTAGCTGGTTTTTTTTTATTAGTACCAATTACTTTTCCAGCCAGTTTTTGTTCAGATGTGTTGCTGTTTTCAATTTCAAATTTTTCAAATGAAATGGAAAAATGTCTAACTTTCAACTGATATTCCATTGTAAATAAAATTTGAGCTCTCCAAATCATTGCATTCTTATTTTCTTTACATTTTATAGTGTCAAAATTTTTTGGAATTGGGGTTGTAATCAAGATCTAAGATTAATAATGCCCTTTGTGTGCCCGTTTAATGATTCCTATTTGCCACATTAAATTAATACTGCCCAATTCTCCTGAGTTTAATATTCCTTAAACCCCCCCCTTATATTATACCCCTGTGCATAATTGCTACCTAATGCCTTATATTAACCGCTTCCTGCCACAGCAATTTTCTGATTTTCGTTTATTATTCCCCTCCTTCCAATCACTTTTTTTATTTTTCCATTCACATAATATTCAGAATGGGGTGGATTTAGAGAAAGACGGCTTTTGTGGGACTTTCTGATGGTCTTTGTTTTTATGGCGCTAATAGTCACCTGTGTTCTATGGATTGGTACAATTATGGAGATACCAAATTTATATAGTTTTTTTATGTTTTAACCCCTTTAAAAAATCTAAAACATTGAAAAAAAAAAAAAACTTTTTTTTTTGCTATATTCTGTTACCCATAGCTTTTTTATATTTCCATGTACGGGACTGCATAAAGCGTCTTTTTTTTTTTTTTTTTGAAGAGCCAGAAATGTCTATTGTTTTGATTACTTTTTATTTAAATTCATATGGAAGGTGATGCTGTTCAGTGCATGGGAAAAATATTTTTATAAATTGGTAGACTGAGTGTTTTCAGATACAGGCGTACCTAATGTGTTTGTGTTTTACATTATTTATTTACTTTTATATGTGTTCTAAGAAAAGGGGGGTGATTTGAATTTTAGGTGTTTTGCTCTCTCTCTCTTTCTATATATATACTTATATTTATATTAACTTTTTACATTTTCTTTCTACTGTTATTCTTGAACCCTGGGAGGTCTGATCACTAATACAACACCAATACAACACCCTGCATCTCATACAATAACAAGCATGGGAACTAAAAAGATCCCTGACGCATAAAAAGAGCAGTTTATGAGCACATTCAGGAAAACTTCTGCTGTCTGTGTATAATATGCCATCTGAAATCGCACAAGCTGCCAGAAGTACATAGATGACTTTTCTTACATTGTAAGCTGTAAGATGTTCAGTCCAGTGCACAAAGAAAGCAGTTTACAGAGGGTCTGTGAGGAAAATCAGACCCTCCTCTCTGCATTCACTGTGTGAAGAGCTAAGTTCCTCCTCCTTTTACTCACTGTTAAGGGTTCTTGCTTTTTAATGATAACTATGGATGGGACTTCCCTAGTAACATGGAGTGAACTGCAAATTAGCTATTAGGGAGACACCTAATGACACATATTAATACCGTCCTTTTCATTCCTGCCATTGTTATACTGTGTAGGGATAAACCCCTTTGACAAGGGGAGTGGTGACAGCCAGTTTTATTAATACATTTCTTGAAGGGCTAGTATAAGAATGACACACCATGAAGCATTATTTCATGGGCAATACAATATTTACTAATATAGGAATAGTGACAGGTAAAGGACGAGTATGTAAGGAAAAAATCTCATTGCAAAGTTTTGAAAACTATATCAAGCAGATATTTTCATTTAGAACATTAACTGCTGATAAAATGGATGTTTTAAACGGTTTAAAAGGTTTGTCCTTTGTTCCTATCGCCAAATATAATCTTTTCCACTGGGTCCGAAACCTCCATTTGTTCACTTGTAAACTATGATGGCATAAACATTTTAATTTGGTAGATGAGAGAGAAAATTGAAAGTTGGGATTTTTGTTGAGATCCTCCAAGATGTTAGACCCTGGGTGGTGAAGGACCCTTCACTTCCTCAAAAAAATGAGGACATGCCACCAGTAGGTGAAATTAGAGGTGCAGGGGTATTGTTTCAACCGCACTTATGCTAGGTTCACACTAGCATTTGGGTCGCAGTCTTTTGAGTCCACTTGGGGACACGAAAGACGGAAACCCTGTCTGCTTAAAAAGCAGTTACATACAGTGACCTACAATCCTAACACTATATATGCTCAGTTTCACCAATTTTATGAGAAACTTTATTCAGCCCCGATGATGGCCATCCCAGGGGAGATCTCCTCATTTCTCAGTTCACTTAGCCTTCCGTCTCTCTCCTCCTCCCAGGCATCTTCTCTGAGTGACCCCATCACTTCTGAGGAACTGGATGCTACTATTGATAGCCTTAGGAATGGAAAGGCCTCAAGTCTGGATGGCTTATCCTCCCTCTACTATAAGAAATTTAAAGGAATCCTCTCTCCCCGCCTCCTTTTACTGTTTAACCACATTCTCCAGGGGGGAAAATTCCCCCAGGACATGTTGTGTGCATCCATTACAGTTATTCCCAAGCCTGGGAAGGACGCTACCATCCCAGCTAACTAAAGGCCTATTTCCCTCTTAAATGTAGATATAAAGCTGTTTTCCTCTATTCTTGCCTCACGTTTGAATCGGCTTTTACCATCCCTTGTCCACTCTGACCAAGTTGGTTTCGTCCCTGACAGACAAGCCTCTGATAATGTGCGGAAGCTTTCTAATATAGTCCATTGGGCCAGTAGTCACCGCAAACCCGTTTCCCTTCTAGCCCTTGATATTGAAAAGGCCTTTGATAGTCTATCCTGGACGTACCTGGCCCATGTTCTAAGATTCATGGTGTGATGAACAGACCCCCAGTTACATATCTGCCTTTGAAATGTATCATTCCTGATTCATAGTAGTCGTACCTACTTTTAAGAATGCCATGTTTAAGTTGTGCATAACATGGGGGATGGTCACTCCTACCTACTTTCAGGAATGCCATGGGGTAGGGTGAGTGACCCCCCCCCCCCCCCAGCTCAAACCCAGACACACATCTTCTTCTAGCTAGGCAGTGCCTGGGGGGAAAGTGTGGCAAAGTCCTTTGTTTTAGGAGCCTGGCTGGCATGAAGGAAAGACATGTTTCTGTAACTCACTGAAGAAAGCACCCTAGGCCCAAGAAACTGCTGTGGCCTAGAGAAACGGAATTAAAACCTGTGCCAGTATTTTTTCTATCTGTTATTTCCCATTTTATTTTCTGTACCGAAACTTTGCTTTTATCCGTAATCTGCTTGTTTATTCATTGATATATATTTCTGTATATGTTAATGCTTAGTACCGACCCACTTGGGTTAATAAATATATAAAATTTAAAAAGCTCGTCTTTGTATCATCATATCGGCCCGGAACACTCACTGGAGGTGCATGTGAGGTAATTGAAGCGATCTCAGGTGTGCTGAACGTGGGTTCGGCTGGACGAAATCTTTCACACATGGGCACAACTAGTCATTTTCAGAGAGCCCTTTGGGCTCTCTACTGCGACCTATACCATATCTAAAGCTCCCGACTGATTCACCTAAGCCCATCCGTATTTGTCGGGGCACCCAGCAAGGCTGCCCATTATCTCCTGCCTTATTTGCCCTAGCCATTGAGCCCCTGGTAATAGCTATCCGTTCACACCCGGATATTTGGGGTGTACAGATTGGGGACTGTAAGTATAAATCCAATCTCTTTGCTGATGATATGCTCTTAACCATCACCAATCCTTTAGTTTCCCTTCCAAATTTAATTAATACACTCGCCTGGCTTACAAGATTATCAGGCCTTAAACTTAATACATATAAATCAGAAATCATGCACTGTAACTGCTACTGCTAAGCTGATTTCGCTGAACTTTGGCTTTCAAACTACCTTCCCTACTTAGGTGTCAGTTCCCCATATATATATTATAGATACTATATAGCCGCCCGACACTCTCAATTGAGTGCTATCCATAATGAACACCACTGCCCCCAATGGGTAACATTGGAATCTGCACTGGTGGTCCCGGCTTCCTTTCAGGCCCTTTTGTGGGCCCCCCGGTCAATGGCCCACACCCTTCCTGTTGCCGCTAAGGTGACTGACTACATGCTGCAATTGTGGAGGAGGGTTCACTATCAGTATAGATTGTGAAGTTAGGTTTCCCCTCTAACACCCATATTCAGTAACCCTCTTTGCCCTCCTGGTCTATCACCCGTGTTGTTTGTTTGGTGGAGACACGCCCGATTTCGCTATCTTAATGACTTCCTCTGTAACCAGCGGGTCTTCACCAAAGACTATTTTATTAGCACGTTTTTTTCCCTCCGTGCGTCTTAGCGACATGATCTGAGACGTACGGGTCCCCTGGAGGGCAGAAGGTGAAGCAGAGGTGGCTGTGAGCAGGAGCTGGGATTGGTAAGTCCTCTACGAGACATTATATTGTGTGGAGGGGCCTCTATGTGACATTATACTGTCTGCAGGGGCTGCTATGAGACATTATACCGTGTGGAGGAGCCGCTATGTGACATTATACTGTGTGGAGGGGCCGCTTTGGGACATTGTACTGTGTGGAGGGGCTGCTATGGGATATTATACTGTGTGGAGGGGCCGCTATGGGACATTATACTGTGTGGAGGGGCCACTATGGTATATTATACTGTATGAAAGGGAGGTATGGGATATTATACTGTCTGGAGGCCACTTTGGAACATTATACTGTGTGTAAATGGGGAGTTATACTGTGTGGGGGCCAGGAAAGGGGGTGCTATGCCGAGGGGGGGGGACCCAAGTCAAAAGTTTGCTATGGGGCCCAGTCTTTGCTAGTTACACCCCTGGCTTTCCCAACAGTATCTTAATAAAGTTCTGTCAAAATGTTTTGAGTAAGGAATGCATATAGTCATTGCAGGACCAGAACAAACAAAAAGACAGTGATGGCATCAAATTCATTTTCTCGATGGTGCCTCTGATATGGTCTGGAAGGTCTTACTGCAAAACTAGGACATTCTAAAATGAAAAATTCAATGTTGAACAGATGACACAAATGATAAGGCACTATTCTTCTGTAAACAGAGTATTGCTTGTAGTGAATAGGTCTCTCAAAAAGAAAATATTTTTGGAAAATAAATAAAACTTAACTTTTATAAGAATATTATATAAATAAAATCTCTCATGATAGTAAGGTAATTCTATTATCAAGCGCTCCACCCTTAAGTGTTGTGTCAGCTAGGCCTAAGGGCTACAGGAAGGATGCTAGAAAATATGTACAAGGCTTACTGTGCCAAAGATTATAAAAAGACAGCATCACTTGCGATCGCTGTTTATGATCGTTATACGGCATATAAGGGAGAGTGTCTGGGAAAGACCTCAATGGATCATGAGGGAATCCCCAACGCTCAATTCTACCCCTCACTGCCTGGTGATTTGTAATCCTTTGGCAGCATTCAAAATAATGTGTTCAAGGTTGCGCCTTTGTAACAAAGTATGTTCTGCCCTATAGCAGATAATAAGTCACTGGCAGCATCTAAAAACAGTCTATTCAAAGATGCGCCTTTCTGATGCCCTATATTTTGCCCTATGAGTGTAGTCACACACTTGCCAAGTATTACTGACACTAAAGCTAATCAGGGGCATCCGGCAGAGTTTAGATTCACCCCTGAAGAGCATGCTCTGTGTAAACTATCAAGATCCTAAAGTAGCGGCTTCTACCTAACACACACTTCCGTACTTTTAGATTCAGCTGAAGTACTGATGTGTGTGTTAGGTAGCAGCCACTCATACTTTATGAAGAATCAGTTCTCTGTGTAGAAACTATCCAAGACATTTAGGCATTACCAACACTCACCGTATTATATGTTGACATATCTTCGGCTGTCTTATATTTTAGGGGATCATAGTTTCATATGAGAGATTTTATTTACATAATATTCTAATAAAAGTTAAGTTATATTTATTTTCCAAAAATATTGTCTATTTGAGAGACCTATTCACTAAAAGTGACATTCTAAAATGGACACACATCTCACAATTGCCATTAGTGCAAGACCACAGATTATATATAACTGGGGAAAAAGTCTAAAGGAGTCAGCTGGTACATTTTACTGCAGGATTGAAAAAAAAACTTGCTTACAAAGACTGGTGTTAGGATGCTTTTGCTGCTCCGACAGGATAGGATTTCTCCAGCAAAGACAGGCATTTTAATTACGTGATTCTATCAATAGCAGTTAGATGATATTTAATCCAACATGAATCTGTGGTTTGGAGTACATCACAAAAACAATTTATGAATTCTGCAGATATATAGATACAACTGTGACAAGGCATGCCAATGCTACACACATTCGGGTGACAAATTCTGCATCTCATTCATAGGGATGAAATTAGTAAAACCTTCACCATGGAGAGGCATCTCGGGCAAAAAAGTACACTAAACTTGGATTTACCACCTTAAAACAGCGACCCCCTATGGGCCTAAAAAAATAGTTGAACTTTGCTTGCTTTGTCTTATTATGGATTGATTCAGCCTGTTTTAATCCTATATAATGGATTTTGAAATACAACTTATCACCTCAACAATTCTGTAACATGTGCATATATATGCCGTTTTTATGATTCAGACCAGACACAGCTAAGTCAGAGCACATTGCTCATATGTCCCCAATGAGTCTGGGCCAAATTGCTGGATGAAACGTGTAGGGAGGTGGGTTGTTTTTAACCTTTATTAGTGTATTCCATAGAGCTGTGATATATTTAAATCCAGATATGTCTGTGTAATTCTATGAAGCTCCATGTCATGTTATTGCATTTGTATTATGTAGGACAATTTCCAGCTGTTGTTAAGAGTTACATTTGACCTCCCATGCGTTGAAAGAGGGAAAGATGAACAAGAACCAAATTCTCATGTCCAGTATAGGGGAGTGTGGAGGTGTAAACCACTAGGTGCAATTTTGACGTGTGCCATAATGTCACTGCTTATCTATGTTCATCTCATACATTTACAGTATACCTGAAACTGAGCAGAGCAAACAGATAATGAAAGTCTTCTGTATTCTGTTTGTAAGGGCCGGTTCACATCTGAGTTCGGGTTTCCGTTCAGGGAGTCCGCTTGGGGACCCCCCGAACAGAAACCTATATGCATAAAAAGCGGTTTACCTGGGAAACCCCATTATAGTCTATGGGGTCCGTGTGAATCGGGCCTAAGTCATTCAGGATGCTTTGTCTTTCGACCCATGATTGTGTCATTTAGTGGATATAGTGAATTCTAGTTGAGATTGTATAGGATATTGTACAGATGATCTAAAAGAAACACAATCTGGTACACCGCATCCTTTAAGGTGTAGTTGGAAAGATTAGTCTTGACTTTCAGATGCATATTATCCTTCCCTGTGTATTGAGGAGATTATCTGTTCCTTTGAATAATAATGGCATTACTATTATGAGGTGCCTGATCCCTTTTCCTGTTAATAGGGGTTTCTCTTTTGTAGTAAAAGGATTCTCAGTTTTTTTTTTCCTTGACTTTATATAGTGTCTTCAGTAACTAAGGAAACAGTGTCTTATTTTAGGAGCGTGTAATTATCACACTGGCTGTGTGCACGAACATTGTCAGCCTGGTGATACCGCTCTTTGTAATTAATTTTTATGGTGGTAAATTAATTTCAAGGACTTGACCAATACAAGCTTTTCATTGCTAGACTTGAGATAGCTTTTAGAAAATGTTTTTATGGAGAAACATGTGAGTGCTGTTTTTATGAGTGCCCTTTCAAGTATGTCTGCAAAGCCAGCCATATTGCGGAATGAACCTGTAATCATAAGAACATAGGCCCAAATGTACTCATTTCCAACATACTTTCTGTATCAGTTCCTCACAGCTTTTTAGATCTCTGCTTGTTGTCATTCATTGTTTACTCCAAGTGGATAAAAATCAACCCATGGTCATGTCATGTACAGTTATTGTAAATGCTGATCTACATATGAATTCTGCTTAAATCATAAATACATATTTTATATATATATATAGTTTTGATAAGCGTTTACCTACATACGAAAGCTGTAAGCTACATTGCTATTGAATTCTTTGCAGGTGTTGTAGACAGGAAAACCAGAAGACAACCTGTTTGTAGAAAGTTTGCGATTGGCTTTTGGTTTTATCTAATTTGTGTATCTAAAACAATTATGCTATATATTATATATAACCGCAAACATATGAATTGCCTCCAGGAAAACTTAAGTTACAATGTATAAGGACAGCGTAAAGGAGCGTTTTGTTTTCGGTCAGCATTAGACCATCTCACCTGAGCTATCTCACTTATTGATAAGTCAATAAAAGGCCTAATCCTTGATCCTATTTGACCGTGCATGTGCATTATTGATTAACTATTGGAAATTCTCCTGTCAACAATGTTAGCATTTTCGGTATTTGCTGAAACTGGACAATCACTTTAACAGTGGAGCTGAGGTCTGCAAGGCTGCTCATAGTCAAATAAAGCATATTTTAAAGGGATTGTATGGGAAAATATTTAATATAATTTGTCATTAATTCACTTATATTTTTGGTCTTTCTGTGCTTAGAGGCAGTCATCTAGTCACGGGTTCCTTTTAAATTCAGCCAGTCCCACTTGCTATAACTTGATCTAAGACATTCTTTCTTCTTGGGTACCATATCAGCTGCATTGGCTGCTTTTATGGTATGTGAACTGTTTCTCATTAATTATATTCTGTCAAATCAGCCCTAATGTGTGTAAAATTCGGAAGTTAGTTTGTAAGCTCTGGAGATGACTGTTGGTCCAGGAGGTTCTCATGAATAAGTCTCACTTTGTGTTGCAGTGTTCCACTTGTCCAGGAAGGTGACCACCGTAGTTCCCGAGAGCTGCCTGCTGATTATCCTGGGACTGGCCCTTGGAGGGATTGTCTTGGCCATAGCCCAGAGGGCTGAGTTTCAATTAGAGCCTAGTATGTTCTTCCTTTTCCTGCTTCCCCCAATAGTCCTGGACTCTGGCTACTTCATGCCCAGTCGTCTGTTTTTCGACAATATTGGTGCCATTCTCATGTATGCTGTAGTGGGCACAGTTTGGAACTCCTTTGCTACTGGAATAGCCCTGTGGGGTGTGAAGCTGTTGGGGCTTATGGGTAAGTGCAATAATCCATCATCTTAAAAACATTGAACAACCTGTAAAGTAATGGAAAAAACAATGTTCAGATTTTCTGTATTGAAATGAGTGGGAATAAGCTTTTAATAACTCCCGTTGATTTCAGTGGTGAGGCCAGCATCTTTGGCCACCATGTAACTGAGGAATTGGACATCTTTCTTTTAGAAGCTGCTGGGGATTCCAAAATTCATTGACATGTGTAAATGGGTTTCATGTAAGGTTTTGAAACTATTCCATGATCTCTGCTTTCTAACAGTGAATGACAAAGCAAAATGTCCTGTGTATGCAGAGACTAAGGTTAAATTCCCATTCCCATAAAATATAACTTTTAAACTAATTTCCTTAAAATTAATACTGGTGAATGCTTTGAGATTAAAAACCCAGTATCTACCTATGCTCAATCTCTCTAGACCCAAATTTATGAGCAGAGGGAGCCAGTACAGTAGTGCTCTCTCAGGGCAAATACCTCTTTGTCCCTTAGTAGCATTACATTGAGGCTATCATTCCAGATCAAGACAATTCGGCTGTTAATTGGCCAGAATACTGGGTTTTTAATCTCACAGCATTCACCAGTATTAATTTTAAAGAAATAAGATTAAAAATTATATTTTATGGGAATGGGAATTGAAGTTTAGTCTCTGTATATACAGGACATTTTGCTCTGTGCTTCACTAGAATCCCATCCACTTTGCTATGACTGTAAAACGCCACGATTTTTTTCCGCGGCGCTTACGCTGTGGGCGAATCGCGATGTTTACGCCACGTGGGGCTTTAGCCTAAAGGAGTCTTCTGGGACTTGCATATTGATGACCTACCCTTTGGACAGATCATCTCTATCTGATCAGTGGGATTACAACACCGAGGACCCCCACAAATCAGCTGGTGGAAGAGGCCACAGCGTTCAAGCCAAGCACAATGCCATACATAGTGTAGGGGCTGATCTTGGTATTGCAGCTCTGATCCATGCAGTGGAACTGAGCTGCTGGTGTAGCAAGTGAGTGATGAACATGATCATCAGCACAGGGATGAGGCCACTGCACTTCAAACAGATGATCATTTGGGACCCTGGGTGTCGTATGGATAGGACTTCAATATGCAATTCCCAGTAAAATAGCGCTGCAGGAAAAACCGTGGCGGCAACGCATTGCGGTTTTTCCTGCAATGCTTTTCAAAGAGAGTCTGCAGAGGTTTCTCTTCAGTTATAACTATAGGGAAACCGCTGGCATTTCCGTAGGTATAATTGCATGCTGAGATTTCCAAACCTCAACAGTTTCGGAAATTGCAGCATGTCTGCCGCGCGTATTTTTCCGCAATGTGTGGATGGGATTCACATGGTCATGTAATGGACATACAGGCGCACAGTTTGTCACAAGTAGAGTAATAAGACATCTGCACCTTGGTGTCCATGACCTAAGGATAATCCATCAATATCTTAAGCTACATTCGCACAACAGCGATAGCCATGTGACGAATGTATGTTAATGGCCGTCACACAGCTGCATTTAATTCGCTCTATGTGAATGAGGCTATTGACATGACCGACTTTTTGACCTTTTTGTTTGTTTTAACAGATCACCAAAAAATAGGTCATGTCCTATTTTTAACTGTTTTCACGGATCCCTCAATACACTCAAAGGTATGAGGGATTAATGAAAACTGGAGCTCCTGGGGTGCAAAACGGCCATGAAATATGTCTATTTTTCATGTCAGTTTCCGTACCGCTGTCGTGTGAATCTACTATTAAATTCAGATTATCCCTTTAATGCCTACACAGTATGTGTTATATGTAATGAGATTTCTCTGAGATAGAGGGCTACTAAATATATAAATTAATAATGCGAACTGAAAATGTTACCCTGACATTAAATAGACTTCAGTAAGACCTGGGATTGATCTGATGAAGATGATTGATATCACGTGTATCGGTGACTCACTGACATACAGTCACAGGACAAATAGCTGCAATGTATGTAATATCAACTAATTTTCAAGAAACGAACAGCATTTATTGCCTGTCCTCAGGATCTGGTCAGCAAGTGTACAATGGTAACCCCTGAGACACCTGTGTGAATAGAGCTATTAGTGTGCATTTGTAAACATTGCTCCTTACACTTAATAATAATAATAATAGTCCTTTAATAGTCCCACAATGGGGAAATTCAGTTACAGCAGCAAAGATAAGATAAGATAAGCAAATACAAATACAACATGTACAGGAATGTTGCAAGGTGAGAGGCATTACATTAATAGCAGACAGACAGATAGGAAGTAGCGGGGGGGGGGGGGGGGATTTAACAGGCAGAGAGATATTTCAGTTCTCTGTGTGTAATGATCTCCGCTTAGGTCGGTGTTGGTTGTACAGCCTAACCGCGGTGGGGAGGAAAGACTTCCGATAGCACTCCTTCTCACACCTAGGGTGGAGCAGTCGGTGCTCAGCGCGATCACAGTCTCATGCATGGGATGGGACTTCTTCTTCTGCATGGAGCTCACCACGGACAGTATCCTTCTGTCACCCACCACCTGCACTGGGTCCAGTGGGCTTCCCAGGACAGAGCTGGCCCTTCTAATCAGCTTGTCAAGTTTATTTCTGTCCCTGGTTGATATACTGCTCCCCCAGCAGGCCACTCCAAAGAAGATGGCTGATGCCACTACCGAGTTGAAGAAAGTTCTAAGAAGTGCCCCCGGATTCCAAAGGCTCTCAGTTTCCTAAGCAGGTAGAGCCTGCTGTGGCCCTTCCTGTACAGGGCCTCCATATGATCTGCCCAGTCCAGCTTATTATTAAGGAGCAAACCCAGGTACTTATAGGTGTTCACAATCTCGATGCCCGTCCCCAGGATGTCCACTGGTTTAGGAGGGCTTCTGCCCTTGCAGAAGTCCACCACCATCTCCTTGGTCTTCCCCGCGTTAATCTTCAGGTGGTTCCGGTGGCACCAGTCCACAAAATTCTGGTTCAGTTCTCTGTACTCCCTGTCATCATCATCTGTGATGAGACCCACTATTGCAGAGTCGTCAGAATACTTCTGTAGGTAGCAGCTGGATGAGTTGCACCTAAAATCTGCAGTGTACAGTGTGAAGAGGAAAGGGGCGAGAACCGTACCCTGAGGTGCCCCCGTATTACAGATCACGGTACATGACACACAGTCTTGGGCTCTCACGTATTGAGGTCGATTTGTGAGGTAGTCTAGGATCCAGTTGGAGAGGTGGTGGTATACTCCAGCAAGGCCAGCTTCTGTGGAACTGTCTATCTTTACTGCTCTATTCACACATAGGAACCTGTTCTTATGATCGTTGAGAACCCCAGTGATCATACAATTATCCCCTAAGCTGCAGGTAGAGGAACCTCACAAGGATGAGGCCACACATTGCAGAAAAGGTTTGTTTTCTTATGCAGATTTTGCTTTGGTTTTCTAAGCCAAAAGGGAGAAGTTTCCAATTCCTTCTGGAGCCAGTCTTGCTTTTGGCCCCAAAAAACAACATAAAAATCTGCAACAAAAAGCAGCTTCTTCGCAACCTGTGGCCTCAGCCCAAAAAAAATACAGCGGAATCGGATTGTTTTTTCTGCAGCATTTTGCTGTGCTTTCTTCCTTGCTGTGATTTTTTTCCTTCCCCTTCCCCTTCCCCTAGGGCTTTTCCGGGCAAAAAATTTTTTTTTTTTTTTTAAAAAGTATGTTAGTGCTATTAATGGGTTAATAAGTGCACCCAAATACCTTTAGCAGTGTTTTGAGTGATTTCTGGGTTTATCTGGGAGCTCCTGGCATCTTCTGCATTTTTGTTTGTTTGTTTGTTTGTTTGTTTGAGTTGGAAGGGACCTCAAGGGCCATCGAGTCCAACCCCCTGCAAAAGCAGGAATTCCTAAAACATCCCAGCTATATACCTATCCAGTTTCCGCTTGAAGATTTCAATTGATGAAGAACTCACCACCTCCCATGGCAGCCTATTCCACTCTCTCACTACCCTTACTGTTAGAAAGTTTTTCCTAATGTCTAATCTGAATCTCCTTCCCCTTAGTTTCATCCCATTACTTCTCGTGCTTCCTTCTGCTAATGAGAATAGGGTAGATCCCTCTGCACTGTGACAACCTTTCAGATATTTAAATACCGCTATTAAGTCTCCCCTTAGCCTTCTCTTCTGCAAACTAAGCAGTCCCAATTCTTTTAGCCTCTCCTCGTAGGACATGGTTTGTAGACCTTCCACCATTTTGGTTGCTCTTCTCTGGACCTGCTCCAATGAATCGATGTCTTTCTTAAACTGGGGCGCCCAGAACTGTACACAGTATTCCAGGTGGGGTCTGACCAGGGCAGAGTACAGCGGAATAATTACCTCTCTTGATCTAGCTACAATGCTCGTCTTGATACATCCTAGAATTTGGTTAGCCTTTTTAGCCACCGCACCGCACTGTTGACTCATGTTGAGTTTGCGATCTATTATTATGCCCAGATCCTTTTCCCCTGTACTCTCACTTAGTACTATTCCTCCCATACTATATATGCTTCTTGCATTTCTGTTACCCAGATGTAGAACTTTGCATTTGTCCCTGTTGAATACCATTTTGTTCACCTCAGCCCATTGTTCCAGTGTGTCTAAGTCCTTTTGGATGCACTCTCTCTCCTCTCTAGTGTTGGCCATTCCTCCTATCTTTGTATCATCTGCAAATTTTATTAGTTCCCCATTAGCCCCATCATCCAGATCATTTATAAAAATATTAAAAAGTACTGGGCCCAGGACAGAGCCCTGCGGCACCCCGCTTTTTACTTTCTTCCAGTTTGATGTATAGCCATTTAGAATTACTCGTTGTGCCCGATCATTAAGCCAATTGTGAACCCACCTCACTGATATTTTATCAAAGCCATACTTGATCATTTTTTCAATAAGAATGTTATGTGATACTTTATCAAAGGCCTTACTAAAGTCAAGATATACTATGTCCACTGCATTCCCCTCGTCCAACCATTCAGTGACTTTATTATAGAAGGAAATAAGATTAGTCTGGCAAGATTTATTAGGCATAAAGCCGTGCTGGCTTTGATTAATTAAAGCCTTCCCATCCAGGTACCTAATTAAATGTTCTTTAACGATTTGTTCAAAGATTTTTCCTACTATCGAGGTCAGACTTACCGGCCTATAATTTCCTGGGTCGTCCCTATTCCCCTTTTTGTAGATGGGGACCACATTTGCCCTTTTCCAATCTAGAGGGACCACTCCTGTCTCCCATGACTTATTAAAGATTATTGCAAGGGGTTCTGTTATTTCCTCTGCTAATTCTTTTAAAACTCTAGGGTGTAAATCATCCGGTCCTGGGGACTTGGTTTCCTTAATCTTAGCTAAATGTTCTCTTACCAAACCTTCACTTATAATCAGCTTGGAGTCCTCATTCCCCTCATCACTATCACCATTAATGTTGATATTTCCATCCATTTCTTGGGAGAAGACGGATACAAAATATGAATTTAGTAACTCCACTTGCTGATCCACCATGTTAACTTTTTCACCCTTTTCGTTCTTTAGGACTCCAATGGTATCCTTCACTTTTCTTTTGCTCTTAACATATCCCCAAAAACCTTTTACATTACTCTTATTTGTTTATATGGTGTAGCTTCCTGCTGTCTTAGCTAATGCAATGCATCATGGTAGTTGGAGGCTGACTAACACTACCTCCCTCTCACTGCCTCCCCCTCCATCTCTTACACCCCCTCCCTGTCTCCCTTGCTATCCCGCCCACTACTAGCCCTTCCCAACTGACTCAGCCCACCCCATCATACTTACCTGTCTTCCTTACAGCCTTCCTTCTGCGGGACGGTTCCTCCTATTCTTGCACAATGGTCCCGATGCTGCGCTGCAGCTGGCAATCCACCTCTACTGCGCAGGTGTGGGAGGTTCCTGCGGCCTGCGCACACGCCGGCAGAAGTCCCAGAAGACTAGGACCTGCCCGCAGAAGGAAGTCTAGAAGGAAGACACGTAAGTATGGTGGTGGGGGGGAGTGTTGGTGACATTCCGTTTCCAGAAACAGGGAAACAGAATGTCTCCGGATAACCAGAAAATGCAGTCACATGACCGCCCCAGGAATATGGGTAAATATCCATTTTTGCTAAATTATTTAATTTAGATAGTAGGCGGGGAGAGGGTGTTAAGATTAATGTAGGAATTCCATTTTATCCCAGACAACCCCTTTAAATCTATAGTGAAAACGCTTGCAATTCCGCAGCAAAATAGTTTTTGAAAAAGCAGCTTTTCCTCAAGTTTTTTTTTTTTCTGCAATGTGTGGGTGAGATTAACCAAAATCTCATTCACTTTGCAGGGACTGTAAAACACAGCATATTTTTCCACTGCTTTTCTGCAGCAGCCAAAAATGCTGTGTTTCCGTAACATGGAGCCATAGCAAACTAGAGCTAAAAAACGCTGCAGAAAAAAATGCAGGATAATTGCATTGCGTTTTTCATTGTGTTCTTGCTGCATTTTTCTCCCCTTCTTAAATCTATAGGGAAAACGTTTGAGTTTCTGCAGCTAAAATTGACATTCTGTGTTTTTTGAAAACACAGCATGTCAATTTTCTAACTGGAAAAGCAAGCTTTTTTCCTATAAATTTAATAAGGGGAGAAAAAACGCAGTAAAGACACAATGAAAAAAACATGATGCGTTTTTTGTTTTTTTTTAGCCGTGGTTCACTATGTGGAGTCTTAGGCTAAGGTTCCATGTGTTGGGTCGACTGTGGGATGTTCACAGAAGTCCTAACTGCAGCAAAAAACAGTCGAAAACCAACATATTTGGCTGCAATTTCCAACCGTTTGTGAACACACAGCAATAATTGACATGTTGCATGTTCAAAACCCACAGTCCAAGAAACTTTGTGCTACTGGTTTGTTTATGCAGTGTGTGGATAAGGGTGGGTTCACACCTGCGCTTGCTATCCGTCCGTTGCCAATCCAGTGAAAATCTCGGCGAACTGGATTGGCATCGGATACAGACCGGTCAGTGACGCATTGGTTAAAAACCCATTCATTTGAATGGGTTTTTAAAGCAATGCGTGGTTGTGCGTTTACACCCTCTGCGCTGCGAATCCTTTTTTTTTCGTCGGAAACAAAGTCGGACACGCAGGACTTCGTGTCCGAAGAAAAAAAAACGCCTTCGCAGCGCAGAGGGTGTAAGCGCACACCCACGCATTGCTTTAAAAACCCATTCAAATGAATGGGTTTTTAACCAATGCATCGCTGACCAGTCTGTATCCGATGCCAATCCAGTTCGCCGAGATTTTCACTGGATTGGGAACGGATGGATAGCAAGCGCAGGTGTGAACCCACTCTTAGGAGGCATTCGCGATACCATTGAATGTCCATTCTGATAGTGTCTGTTAAAAAAAAAAAAAAAAAGAAAAGAAAAGAAAACGGACGCCTATCATGATGGATTTTAACAGATCATGTAATGGACCAGGTAAAAAAAACAGACACATTAGCATCATTATATTGGCTTGTTTTTTTTTTTTTTTGCTTTCTGTTGAATGTTGAATGTTGAATTAATGATGAAAAATAACGGACACTTGACGTCCGTCATAAGTCCATTATTTTGAAAGGACAAACAAGTCCTGCACCCCGCGTTATTATGTCCGCTAAATAAAAACGGACATGTGACGGATTTGGTGAAAACGGACAACAGATCAAATCCCATTGAAATCATTGATATTTTTAACTGATTTATGATGGATCTGTTAGTGTCCATTGTTATCATTTTGTAATAGATTCAACCAAAGGACACTACTAACGGTAGTGTGAATGCCCCCTAAGATATCTTTCAATTTTACAGGGGGTTAACCGTCGGTAATTTTGCAATGGTTAACCTGCAGGGGGAGTCAAATATGCAAAAGACAGTGGAAAAGCAGTGGAGAATGCTGTGTTTGTTTTTGCTGCATTTTTTTTTCTGCAATGTTTTTTAGCTGTGAATTGCTTTGTGTAGTCTTAGCCTAAGCCTACATTCAGACGATCATTGTAAAAAAGGACATTTTTCCCGGCCGTTTTAAACCTGAGGGACACACGTTTTCATAGATCCTTCATACATTGAGGGATCCATGAAAACACAAAAATAGGATGTGATTTATTTTTTGATGGTCCATTTTAACGGTCGTGTGGATAGCTCCTATTCACATACAGTGATAGTAATGCAACCATGTGACAGCCATGTGAATGTAGGCTTGTTAGTGTGAATTAGTCTGAACATCTTTACCTCATCCCTATGTGTCCTGGAGGTGATAAAGTCTGAGGTCAATATGTATCGATTGTTCTGAATTGTCAGTTCTATAATTAGATGCTCTCCAGTGGTGACAGAAGATTCCAGCAGACCCCCGCAAGGACTTCACAAATTGCATTAGCGCTTATTCACACGTGGTTTGATCATTTTTTATTGTTGTACTTCATATCCAGATCTGATGTCAAAATTCTACTGGTATCTTATGTAAAAGGTGGCATTTACATTACTAAATCAAGTAACATTGTTTTCATTGTAGACCCCCAGGTGGAGGCTGGTTTGATGGATTTTCTGCTCTTCGGCAGCCTTATTTCAGCTGTTGACCCTGTTGCTGTGCTGGCCGTGTTTGAGGAGGTTCATGTCAATGAGACCCTATTTATCATAGTGTTTGGAGAATCACTACTCAACGATGCTGTCACTGTGGTACGTGGCTCACAGACTAGTATCTCATGAAACATGTCAATGTAGGCTACATAAAGGAGTCCTTGGTGTTTTGTTATAAACTAATATTCATAAAGTCTAAGTAATTCTAAAGCTTTAAAGGTTGTCTATACATTTCACAGTTCTGCATGTCTATATAGATCTTGTTCTGGTGTTTTGCATTGAAAAGTTATCTTTACACCAGACAATGTATTATTTGTCCCTCTGCATTATGGAATTTTAGCTAACAGTTCATGCTGGCGTTGTAGCTCCATTGTTTGGGTCAGTGTGGGGAAAACGCTGGAGGAAAAATTCCATCGTGCAAGACTTTTTCCTCCGCTGATTTTTGGGGGACACTGATGCACAAATGTGCTTAGTAAGAGCTTATTAAGACGTAGATTTTTAATGGACATGTACTGTCCATGTTCAATACAGACAGCTTACACCTGAAAAAAATTGGAGACATGCTCTGTTTTGGTCCATTTTGGAAACCACGGACAGTATATGAATGCCATCTGTGTATTTCTGTTTTTAAAAGATGCGAAAAATGGAAAAGATTGAAATTTTGAGTTTTGGTTCCTTCTTCTTATTGACATTAAAATGGTCCATCAATAAAATGGACATTTAAATTAAATCAATGGGGCAGATTTATTATGCCTTTTACGCCAGTTTTCTAGCATACAAGCCATAAAAATTTGCAAATATTTTGTGCTAAATTGTTTTTTTAGACAAAAAAATTGTGAAATTTTCTTGCACCATTCTTGCGACTTTCTTAAAAGGGTAGTGGCATGGGCAGAGCCGCCAGCCCCACCAGATTTATCATTATTTATTTGAGTTTAATGGCAGAAATGATGCATGAAAGCTGCGCCAACTATGAGGTGGTATAGATTTGAGTCATTTGGCATTTGGCTCTGCCGAAGAATGTGCCTCATATATGAAAAGGCATGTGCCTCTTTTATAGATGAGGTGCATTGTTCCCTGGCACCACAGATCGCTCCTACTTTGTTTTAAAAACAGCCATTACACAAACGTCTGTCATATGGCCTTTTTTCACAGACATGTGCATGAAATCTGAGTTTGTGAACGGGCCCTTAGGGAATTGTCTGATGATGAGCTTGCTGACAAAATATGTCAAGTCCACAGAAATACTCAACATTTCATATAAATACCTGTTTCAATTGCTGGTAAACTGAAACGGTGCTGAGACTTTCCGAAGACTGCACACAGAAGAGCCTGAAAGGCAGCACACCAATGTCATTTCCCTAGTACAGAAGTGTGCTGCAGCATCCTGGTGGTCACTGCTTATGTTGTCTTGTGTTTTATTTTATTGTTTTCTGTTGCACTGGATGTGTATCTATCTATCTATCTATCTATCTATACAGAGGGGAAAAAAAAGTATTTAGTCAGCCACCAATTGTGCAAGTTCTCCCACTTAAAAAGATGAGAGAGGCCTGTAATTGACATCATAGGTAGACCTCAATTATGAGAGACAAAATGAAAAAACAAATCCAGAAAATGACACTGCCTGATTTTTAAAGAATTTGTTTGCAAATTATGGTGGAAAATAAGTATTTGGTCACCTACAAACAAGCAAGATTTCTGGCTCTCACAGACCTGTAACTTCTTCTTTAAGAGGCTCCTCTGTCCTCCACTCATTACCTGTAGTAATGGCACCTGTTTGACATTATCAGTATAAAAGACACCTGTCCACAACCTCAAACAGTCAAACTCCAACCTCCACTATGGTGAAGACCAAAATACTGTGGAAGGACACCATAAACAAAATTGTAGACCTGCACCAGGCTGGGAAGACTGAATCTGCAAGAGGCAAGCAGCTTGGTGTGAAGAAATCAACTGTGGGAGCAATAATTAGAAAATGGAAGACATACAAGACCACTGATAATCTCCCTCGAACAGGAGCTCCACGCAAGATCTCATCCCATGGGGTCAAAATGATCACAAGAATGGTGAGTAAAAATCCCAGAACGACATGGGGGGACCTAGTGAATGACCTGCAGAAAGCTGGGACTAACGTAACAAAGGCTACCGTCAGTAACACACTACGCCGCCAAGGACTCAGATCCTGTAGTGCCAGACGTGTCCCCCTGCTTAAGCCAGTACATATCCGGGCCAGACTGAAGTTTGCTAGAGAGCATTTGGATGTTCCTGAAGAGTATTGGGAGAATGTCATATGGTCAGATGAAACCAAAGTAGAACTGTTTGGTAGAAACACATCTCATCGTGTTTGGAGGAGAGTGAATGCTAAGTTGCATCCAAAGAACACCATACCTACTGTAAAGCATGGGGGTGGCAACATCATGCTTTGGGGCTGTTTCTCTGCAAAGGGACCAGGAAGACTGATCCATGTACATAAAAGAATGAATGGGGCCATGTATCGTGAGATTTTGAGTGCAAACCTCCTTCCATCAGCAAGGTCATTGAAGATGAAACATGGCTGGGTCTTTCAGCATGACAATGATCCCAAGCACACCGCCAGGGCAACGAAGGAGTGGCTCCGTAAGAAGCATTTCAAGGTCCTGGAGTGGCCTAACCAGTCTCCAGATCTCAACCCCATAGAAAACCTTTGGAGGGAGTTGAAAGTCCGTGTTGCCCAGCGACAGCCCCAAAACATCACTGCTCTAGAGGAGATCTGCATGGAGGAATGGGCCAACATACTAGCAACAGTGTGTGCCAACATTGTGAAGACTTACAGAAAACGTTTGACCTCTGTCATTGCCAACAAAGGATATATAACAAAGTATGGAGATGAACTTTTGTTATTGACCAAATACTTATTTTCCACCATAATTTTCAAACAAATTCTTTAAAAATCAGGCAATGTCATTTTCTGGATTAGTTTTTTCATTTTGTCTCTCATAGTTGAGGTCTACCAGTGATGTCAATTACAGGCCTCTCTCATTTTGTTAAGTGGGAGAACTTGCACAATTGGTGGCTGACTAAATACTTTTTTCCCCCACTGTATGTAATTTTGTGTATTTTATGTTTTCAGCTTCCCTATTGTGTTTCCCCTTATGGTTTATCCCCCACTGTTGGCTACCCCTCTATCTGGTAAGGCTTGGTACAGCTTTTGTCGTTTTTTGCAAAAACCGCGTCATTTTTTTTTTTGCCTCCCATTGATTTCAATGGGTTTTTCAGGCGAAATCCTCCTGAAGATAGGTCATGTTGCTTTTTTTTCCCCCATCTAACTAAAAAAAAACAGCTAGAGGAAAAAAATCTGCTCCTGACTCCTATTGAAATGAATGGGAGGTGTTTTTTGAGGCGGATGCTGCCTCAAAATTCTCTTACAAAAAACTCTGTTTCCAGAAGACCGTCAGAGTTGGCAGTTAGTTAGTGAGCAGTTGTGTTTCAGTGTGTGCTGGCACTGACCACACTGATCCTGATGTGTTCTCAGCCGGCCTTTAGGGAGAGGAGAAACCTGCCAAAGACAAACACCAGAGGATTGAAGTCGTGCTTCCTAAGAAGTTGCATAATGGGACCCATTTGTCATCACAGGTATTTGGGCCCCTGGGACTTTGTTGTATTCAGGCCCTCAGATCCTAATACTGGGTGTGGTGAAGTTTATCACTAGTTTGGAGTGGAGAAAAGGCACCACATCACTATCTCAGTCTGGGCATCCCTTATCCTAAGCCTGGGTGTAGCAAACAAGTTGGAGACTACTACCCACATCAGGACGCTGCACGAGTTGAGAGTTATATTGTTCTCAGAGTACCACCTTCACTACTCCTCCCAATCCACTGGTTCCCTACATTGAGTTGCGGCAATGGTACATGGAGCATTACACATTTTGTCTCTACAGAATCCAGCAGGAAAATCTTCTATATTTGTCTGTATGAAGTCAGAGGTATACACATGTATATGTGCGGCCTTACTGCTACATACACCTTGGAGAGTGTAAAGTGAAGTAAGCAGTGACAAGGACATTACTCATCACGTAGATAATTTGGCTTTTGAGGCTCAGCATCAGCAGAAACTGAGAGAGAAGGCAGAATTATGACCTCTCGAACCTGTGAGCAATGTTCCTAACGCTCCATAAAATGATGAGTGATCTTCATCGAGACGATTCTATGGTAACCGGCAGCTTTAGTAGCTAATGTTTAATTCCATTCAGACACAGTAACAGAAATTCATATCTCCACATCTGTCATACTGTTAAGTCAATGGAGCAGATCTGTTTTCTTCCAGCAGATTATTTTATGTCGGGGAAATAATGGTCAGAAATATTTGTGATTGTCAATCTCAGAATGTAATTACTCTGTAAAATATTCTTGTGTCAAGTTGAAATCAGTTGTGTTATGCTGGGGTGAACCTAAAAATGTTCAAATCTCCCACAGAGATTATCACCCAGCATTTTCAGTATCCTGAACGGCAGGGCTGTGGAGTCGGTACGCCAAAGCCCCGACTCCGACTCCTCAATTTCCCCTGACTCCGACTCCGACTCCACCAAAATAGGCACCGACTCCGACTCCACGACTCCGACTCCACAGCCCTGGCACTGCTAAACCTTATAGGTTCACTCACAACTCAGTCCCATCATTATATGAGGAATAGAACAGACCTTTACAGGACATTTCATCATTTTCAACATTTCATCATTTTCCCAAATTCTTATGAAAATATATTCAGCACATACTGCATTGTACTACTAACTGTACCAATTTATTATATATTTTGGGAGTCGGAGTCGGTCCATTTTATACCGACTCCGACTCCACCAAAATAGGCTCCGACTCCGACTCCACGACTCCGACTCCACAGCCCTGCTGAACGGTGAATGTGTCTATATGCAGTCATATGGTCATAGTATCAGTGTTGGAGCTGTTCTTTTTGAGGGATTGTCATACTACATGTTGATGTTGGAATCTCAAGCATAATGACAATTCCATCAGCAAACATCAGAAGTAGTCTCAGTGGCCCTGCTGGCCTCATCACTTATTTAGCAGCTGCGAATGACACACAGACCTTTTTCATTTGCTGCCATGACATCGTCTTTGCTGTGTGGCTGATAGGATCATTCATAGGATCAGATGGTACGAGAGCTGAAAACCAACTGTTGCCATTGTCAGCATTCATATTGTATGCAGCTGTAATGTGTAACAGATGTACTATACAGTACAGTGTTGGCACTGACTGTGCCGAAGAGCTTACAATCTAAACAGCACTGATTGAACCTGCAGGACATTACACCCGTCTCTGAAATATTGGGAATTATATACCATCTCCTACAATTTAAAGGGGTCATCCAGTTTATTAAAATATTGTTCATGTAATAAGATTTTTCAATATAAACAAAATATACATCATGTTAAAATTCGGCACCATTTACTTGATTTATATTCAGGTGACATGGCCACATCACTGACATTTGTGAGCACTGAGGCTTGCGAAAGAAGTGTCACAACACCACGTGACCTGTTGGAAACTGCCCACCCTCTATCTCTACTCCCCCCTTCCCTATACTAGTGCATTTGGAGCAGGCTCAAAGAGGCAGTGCATGCCTAATGCATCTAGCTCTATGCCCATGCTTATCGCTGTAGCTGTGTGCTCCGTTATCAAAGAAGGAAACTGTAAAGAAGCATTGTGGAGTGCCATCAGAGGATATCACAGTGTAGTCCAGCAGGGACCGAAGTATGTAACACACCACCACAGCAATAGGGTGGAGTAAGAGTTGGCGTGTATACACTGCCTCTATCACATCTATGCTTGTGGCCACAGCGATAGGCAAGGGGGCAGAGCTAGATAAAGGAGATGTACACTACCTCTCTTAGCTTGGTCCCAATGCATTGGAATAGGCAAAGGTAGGGGAGTTGTAGAGTCACTTACATTAGTAACTTTTTTATATTGAGGATTCCTATTACATGAACAATATTTTAATAAACCGGATAACCCCTTTAATGACAGTAGAGAAAAGTTAGTGCTTAGTGTATTCTGCAAGACACATTTTGTACATTTCTGTTTAATTTAAATATACTTATTACTTATGTTATTATTACTTATAAAACACTTGTGTATGTAGGTATTTTAATATAGTTATTTTTGCTCTTATTATTGTTGTAAGGGAATCACTAGAGGAGCGATTCCCCAGTAGCTGCTGGAGAACTTAGCGGGGAGGGGCACAACAAGACAGTGGACCCTAAGCTGAATCCCCCCCACTGTGCCTGGCTAACTTGCCCGATCTGTCCTAGGTGACAGCCAGCAACCAGTCGACAGTCCCTCCTTATAATAAGTGATAACACAGAACACAGACAGGACGCACAACAACAAAGGGAGGTCAGCTAGCCAAGGGGTCAGTAACAAACGAGTGATGCAGTACAAAATCACAATCCAAGAGAAGTCAAAGGTAAGCCAGTGGTCAGAAAATCAGAAGTGCAGGTAACAAGGAACAAGGAGTATAGCCAGCAAGCGAAATGCAATAGCAGGCGCCAATGGGAAAGTGAGCAAACAATAAATAGGGAGAAAGAACCCGCCCTAGACTTGATAGGAGGACAGGCTGTCAATCACAAAGGCAGAACTAAAGTTAACTCTTAGTGGAGCAGGGGGAGAGAAAGGTGAAGGAGAAGGGCGTGGTGGAAAATCAATTAAGGAGGTGAGGGAATAGGACAGTGTTCAGACAATACAAGAAAAACCCAAAGGAAGGAATCACAACTGGGCACGCCTCCTGCGCCGCAGCGTGCGCCTGGAGGATGGTGCCAAAGCCTGGACAGGCAAGGATGTTACAATTGTTTTATTTTTTATGATTATTATATATAATATATATTATTATATCTCTTATATATATAAAAATTAGTTTCTGTCTGTTCATTATGCGCGACCAATCGACTGGACCGATATTCACCAAATTTGGCACACAGGTACATCAGGTGTCTGGGAAGGTTTTAGACCAGGTCTCAGCTCTCTAGGACATACCGTTCCTGAGATACAGTATTCCCAAAAAATGACCTGCATTAGCCAATAGAAACCTGCAAGTCTTTCACTCATATTCCAACTGCCATACTCACAGTCACATGCCCCTTATCAGCCAATAGAAGCTTGCAGGTGCTTAGTCTCCACATGCACACAGCTTTACCCCAGGTTTCCATAACAACCCAGCCATTTGTCTTCACTGCTGCAGGTCAGCTTTAAAGGGGCAGGGCACTGTGGATGGCACTGTTACACAAGGTCACATACACACAGTTTTACTGCAGGTTTCCAAAACAACCCAGCCATTTTTCTTCACTGCTGTAGGTCAGCTTTAAAGGGGCAGGGCGCTGTGGATGACACTGTTACACAAGGTCAGATACACACAGCTTTACTCCAGGTTTCCATAACAAGCAATTGCAGGTTTTTCACTGATATTCAAACTGATAACCAATGAAAACTCACAGGTTCTTCAGTCTTGACATACACACAGCTTTACACCAGGTTTCCATAGCAACCAAGCTATTTATGACCTGTATTAGTCAATAGCAGTTCGCAGGTCCTTAAATATTCAGTCATATGACATGTATCAGCCAATATAACTTCACATTTCATTTTCCAGGTTTCCATAACAACACAGCCATAAATAGACTGTACCTATACTAGACTGCCATACTGGATGTCAGCATTCTGATAAATTGAAATGTATTTAAACTACACACAAACGACATACAAAATAGACCAGTGACAATTCTTATGGGGCCACTACACAAGTAAAAAATTAAATATACCCGTGCGAAGCCGGGTCCTTCTGCTAGTATTTATATGTCTTGTTGCTGCTGGGTATGTACATGTTAAAACTGACCATACACATTACATGTTTGTTTGCCGAAACTATCAATTTGAGCACAAGTGGTTGTCCATCTAATTTGTGTATGGGGGCCTGTTGACTCTTTCCCAACATAAGATGAAAAAAGGAACATGCTGTTGGATTTCAGCTTCCCATTTGGGATGTCTGGCATTGACTTACTGCTTTCTTCCCAATCAAGGCACATGGACACTCATCTCAAGCCAAGTGGATGGTGGAATAGAATGAGATATATTTCCTCGGAAAAAACATTAGACAATGATGTGAATGTGGTTTTGGACCTGCAAGGTCTCCATGATAACCACATTTTTTAATGCAGGAATAAGTATGGATTCTTTTGGTACATCTGTTTTACAGATACAACAATACAACACATAGGTTGTTGAGTGCAGCCCATTTTCTTGTATGTTAAACTTGACAATCTTTATTAAGCACCATTTTTTTTAAATTCTTTATTTGTGCAGTTTTCACAAATATAACAAATGCAACAATACAGGATAAGCTCTCATTCTTGCAGAACAGGTGTTCGGGGCACAAAATCCCCATAACCAGTCTAAGGATAACAGCTAACAAGCCCTTGAGGGATCTTTAGCATGTAGAAATGTGAAAGGGAAGAAAGGAGAGAGAAAACTGAAATAACAGAAGAGAAAATAAAAGAAAGAAAAGAGGAAAAAAAAGAGTAGGGTGGTGGACCAGGTAGAGGTAGAGGGCCAGGCTCAGACCTCACGACATCTACACTGGCATAACGGACACTATGACATTTAAACCTTATATTTGTCGGAGACCTGGTACAAGACCCTGTAAAATCAGGTCCTTTCAAAGAATTCAGATCTATCATGTAATTGAGCTGTCAAGTCTCCCATGAGTCTGATTTCCTCAACTCTGCGGTTCCACTGTCAGACGGTAATAGGGTCCATTCGCCATCATAATTCTGGTGTGCAAGACATAACAGTATTTACCAAGAGACATTCAATTGACACCAGGTAGGACTTCAAAAGGATACCGCTTAGATGGTGGAGAAAGAAGGCTGGGGAGAAATGGGGGAGAGAAGTCTGTAAATGAAGTAATGATCCTCCAAGCTCCCCTACAGAATGAATGGAGAACGGCAACTCCATAAGATATGGAGTTTATCACCATCCAATTGATTGCATCAATCATCGACAAGTTGGTGGGATCAAGGACATTAACTTATGAAGTTTTGTAGGACCCTGTATCACTGAGACAGGACTTTTTACCCAGCTTCCTGGAGATGGCTGGAAATGGAATAGATGTGCGTCATCAGATACAGGTGTCAAATCTGTGAATCTGAAAGGATAATCTGTAAATCTGTTCTAAGGGACCCCAAAATGGCATATATGACCGACAGGATATGTCTGATTGTCCCTTGACCCACACACATTGACTGGAATCTTGTAAAGGGGGTAAAGGATAGTGTGGGAGGGAGAGTCACCAAAAAGTGTGAGAGTTGATTGGTTCTCCAGAAGCCTCAATGACAGGGTTCTGTGTCATTTCGTAATTGCTTCACTGGCATCTCCCATTCACAGAATGGCAAGGAAGATAAACATCCTCCCGGAACCACTGGAGGAACACCACAACGTCAATACTAGATGGGGATGCCATAAGATCGAAAACATCAGACATGGCCATGGAAGAGGTGGGATTTAGCAAAGGGCCTCAGGGCAATCTCAGAAGTGGGGCCCACTGTTGTATGCAAAAAAGCACTATGCGGGATCGTCTTCAGCCAAGTCACCACTGTCAGGGGGCAGGGAAAGGAAGCTGACTCCATGCATACCTACCTTTTAGTTTCACCATGTCTATGCCAGTCAACTATCTGAAAAAGATTGGACTTGGAGATCTGTGGTGGTTTGCCAGCCTAAATTAATTTAATCATGGAGTATAGGTCTAGGATAAAATCCCTGGGGATCTGAATAGCTAATGCGTGAATACGGGATTTGTGAAATGATGTTCGTTTTAAAGATGGATCATCGCCCAAACCAAGTAAAAGTACATGGGACTACCAGTCTAAATCTGTCCTAAGTCTGAAACCTGAGGTAGCTCAGGGTGGTGATACATTGAAATGGGAATCTCCATCACCACGCTCTGTGGGAGAGACATATTGATAGCTTAGGCACAGGCAGGGACCTACTGGGTTGGAGACAATGAACAAGAGATTGTGCTCCACGTGTCCAACCCTAACCCTAGATGTAGCAGGGTTCCGTCTAATGTGACATAACAGCGGTTCAAGAGTGAGAATTAAGATTATGGGAGAGAGGGGGCAGTCCTGACAAGTTCTGTTGGTAATCCAAAAGGGTCGGAGTATTCTCTATTAATTTGGACCACAGCTGATGGAGCAGAGTAGAGACAATCCAGCCACTTACTCATACGAGGGCTTAGACCTGGGTTCGGGGAAAGGAATCCCCAGTGAAACCAGTCAAAACTTTTCTGCATCTGTGGAAAGCAGAAGAAGGGCTGGTATCAAATCAAGTTGTTATTGTTGGATCAGTTGTTGAAGATAGGGAGTCAACCAAGTGGCGAGGATCTTAGAATAACTTAGAGGGGTTGTCCAGGATCTGAAGGTAATTGATTCTGATGACCTATCCTATCAAATCAGTTGGTTCCGACACCCGGCCCCTTCCCAATCAGTTGTTTTAGTGTCTGGAAGCCATATACTAGGTGTATGTCAGAAGCAGCCCTGCTCCTTTTCAGGATAATGGGTGCAGGAAGGCAATTCCAGGCTAGAGTGTACATCTACTACAGTGTACGAAGCTCCATACATTGTATACAGCTTCTGTTCCATACACTGTAGCGGTGGCACCTGAAACCATTCACTTGATTAACTCATCTGATACTGATGACCTATATTAATTACCTTCAGATCCTCCTTTAAGGTCAACGCTTAGAAGGGAAATGGGTAAGTAGCTGGCACATTGGTCCGGATCCCTACTGTCTTGGCACGGTGAGCACCAGGGGACTATCCAGGACCATTTTAAGTTTTATATATAAATAGCCTATAATGTTTCCTATCTCCTAAAATATAGTTTACATTAAATTATTTTTTCAGTGTATTGTCCCTTGCTGTTTGCTGATAAAACAACAAAATACAAAACCAACAGGACTCAAGTGAACTTCATGTGACCCATGTTGGAGCTCCACATCTAACATTGTACAGTAGATGACCATATGCAGCTCTATCTTGGGAATCTCAGGTCATAAGAGCTTTTGTTCCTACAGATAATAAGGCAGATATAATTAAATGAGCCCCCTAGCCCTGTGCGGGTATTGTACTGTTATTCAGCAATACAAAAACTGATCAATAGTCACAAAGACCTGGTGTGAAGCATTTCAGACTTGTGAGGAAGCTTCTATAACCTGTGCCCTAGTTGTAGTATGTTGTTTTATGGTTATTTCAAAACTCACCATTATTAAGGGTTTTTAGAACTTCACTTGGAACAAATGTTGACCTAATGCAATACAATTGTGCAATACAATGGAATCTATTGCAGAGTCTGTGATTTGTCCTTTAACTGAGGCTGATGTGACCTCTAAGTTTTAGCTACATTACATCTGTTTACAGTATTATTTGCATTTTGCAAATTTGACACAAATTTACATAAGGTTCTACAGCCAAAATCTGTGACTGACAGTCACTTCACTTTTTATTTGGACTCCTTATTCTCACTTTTCTGTGGCATGAGTAAAATTCTGGAATGGAATGTTTCCCCAGTCCATTCACGTGCGCTGAATGCAGATTGGCAATGAATTTGATACAGATTTAGGCACAGAATTCGCATTGAAATCCAAGTTGAATATTTAACATGTCAGTGGATCCATAGAGCCTCTATGAGATGCCACCCTTGCCTTCTGCTACTGTACATGGTATATGTCATGCTAATGCTACCCATTTTGGGTACAGACTTATCCTATATAAATGATACTCTGGCAATATGGCTCCTTTTCTTTGTACCATACAGGGATCATGACTGCAGGATCAGATTGCAGGGATTGTTTGTAGACTGTAACCCTAGAGACACATAGTTCAGACAGAAGCTGTAGACATATAACAGTAGGTTTGCTGGAGCTTGCACACTTGGAAATATCATTTAAAATATTCTTCATTGTATAAAATGAAAATTTTCCATAAATATGATAACTCCATAGCAACAACAAATATCTTTGCAAAGGAGGCACAAATTTTATGGGGAAAAAAAGCATTACATTCAGCTGAGCCTGACCTATCTAACTGTGTTAGTGGCTTAATATGCTGGTGAAAGACTCCCCCTTTAGGCTGAGGCGCCACACTGCGTTTTACAGTACCAGCAAAGTGAATGAAATTCTGGCTAATCCCATCCACCCATGACAGAAAAAAAATGCTGCGGAAAAGCTGTGTTTTCAAAAACAGAAGCATTTTTGAAAAAAACGCAGTATGTCAATTTTACCTGCGAAAATACAAGCACTTTCCCTGTAGATTTAATAAGTGAAGAAAAACTGCAGAGAAAAGCACAGCAAAAATGCTATGAAAAACTCTGTGGAAAAAAAAAGCAATTAGTTTTCACTGCGTTTTTTTTTCCACAGCGTTTTTTTTTTTTTTACCTTCGTTTCACTTTGTGGTGTCTTAGCTTAAAGGAGTTTCCTGCGACCATAACCATATTCACGTTTGTAGACAATAAAAAACATTTTTATAAATATAAAGAATGAAAAATTTTGCAGAGATTTAAAGATTTTCTCTTAGTGGTGACAGTTGGGCACCTGTCAGATACCAAGCAATGATTTCCTTATTGTGGACAGGTTATCAGGCAGCGACACTACAGTACTTGCATGAGAAGATAACCTGGCGGGGATAAGGAAATCATGGCTGGGTTTATGATAAGTGTCAGACCATAGAAAGTTCCCGCATTCATGGTTGTATCCATTGGCAACCAATCAAGACAACCGACTGCACTATTGAAATGATTAGAGAAAGTCATTAGGGCTGGGGCATCACATGGCGTAAATGCTGCAGTTTGAACGCGGCGGAAACGCCACGTCAAAAACCACAGTGTTTTACAGTCACTGTATAGTGGATGGCATTATAGCGAATCCCATCCACACATTGTGAAAAATATGCGCAGTGGACACGCTGTGATTTCCAAAACCGTTGCGGTTTTGGAAATCGCAGCATGTCAATTATACCTACGGAAACGCCAGCGGTTTCCCTATAGGTATAATTGAAGCTGAAAGTCCGTAGAGGAAACATCTGTGGCCTTTCTGTGAAAAGCGCTACAGGAAAAACAATGATACGTTGCCGCCACAGTTTTTGCTGCAGCGCTTTTTTGTTGCAGCCCACTATGTGAAGCCTTAGCCTAAAACTCTGAAAATGTTATTAAATATATATATATATATATATATATATATATACACACGTGGACAAAATTGTTGGTACCCCTCGTTTAATGAAAGAAAAACCCACAATGGTCACAGAAATAACTTGAATCTGACAAAAGTAATAATATATAAAAATTCTATGAAAATGAACAAATGAAAGTCAGACATTGCTTTTCAACAGAATTAAAAAAAAAAAGAAAACTCATGAAACAGGCCTGGACAGAAATGATGGTACCTTTAACTTAATATTTTGTTGCACAACCTTTTGAGGCAATCACTGCAATCAAACGATTCCTGTAACTGTCAATGAGACTTCTGCACCTCTCAACAGGTATTTTGGCCCACTCCTCATGAGCAAACTGCTCCAGTTGTCTTGGGTTTGAAGGGTGCCTTTTCCAGACGGCATGTTTCAGCTCCTTCCAAAGATGCTCAATAGGATTTAGGTCAGGGCTCATAGAAGGCCACTTCAGAATAGTCCAATGTTTTCCTCTTAGCCATTCTTGGGTGTTTTAGCTGTGTGTTTTGGGTCATTATCCTGTTGCAAGGCCATAACCTGCGACTGAGACCAAGCTTTCTGACACTGGGCAACACATTACTCGCTAGAATCCCTTGATAATCTTGAGATTTCATTGTACCCTGCACAGATTCAAGACACCCTGTGCCAGATGCAGCAAAGCAGCCCCAGAACATAACAGAGCCTCCTCCATGTTTCACAGTAGGGACAATGTTCTTTTCAAGATATGCTTCACTTTTCTGTCTGTCAACATAGAGCTGATTTGACTTTGTCCACGTGTGTGTGTATATGTATGTATATATACATATACTTTATATTACCTTGTCTACAAATTTAAATATGGTTATGTTCATGGGAAAAACCCCTTTAAGAAACACACTATGGAAAAACTAATCCTCTTGGCTGTGATTGTACTCGCCAGCAATACTGTAATTAGTACTTGATAGTTTTCTTTATTTGCAGATTTCTCTTTGTAAATTTGTCTGTGAAGACTCATTTCTCAGTGCTGGTCATAAAGGCTGACACTGATCATGTTTTTTTCTCTCGTGTTTTTACACTGTGAAGGTTTTGTACAAGGTGTTTAATTCTTTTGTTGAGATGGGACCACGAAACGTCCAGGCTGCAGATTACATGAAAGGCGTGGGTGAGTAAATGTGCTGGAGGAGCGCTTATTCATCAGACACCTAAACTTATAATGCTTTCTTTCTAACACAGTGGACACAATAGAAATTACCCATAATAGAGTGGTTTATAAAGCTGAGGACCTAACTATGTGTGATTTACAGATCATTACAATACATTTGTGTGCACCACCCATAATCACCTCCATTTTTTTCTCGTTAAAGAGAACCTGTCACCTTCCCTGCCACGTATGTTTTAGCAAATAATTGTGTATCCTATGAAATATTTTTGGGGCATATTTCCTTAGAACTTAGCGCTTTTTGTCTGCTTTTCAATGGGGCATTTCCAGTCTGCTTGTTATATGGTGTATCGATATGCAATCTGACATGGTCAGCACTGATTGGACAGCATTATTTATTTATTTATTTATTATGCTAACTTATATTGCGCCATCATATTCCGCAGCGCTTTACAGACATTGCCAGTCACTGTCCCATATAGGGCTCACAATCTACATTCCCTATAAGTATGTCTTTAGAGTGTGGGAGGAAACCCACGCAAACACGGGGAGAACATACAAACTCCTTGCAACAAAGTGTGTATGGTGTATGTAGACCCCCAAATATTAGTACCGAGCTGTCATATTATTATTCATGCTGTGCTCTGAAATATAAGAGGAGCCAGTGTGGATGTCCAAGAAAAGATACTTCAAAACTGTTATCTCCCAAAAATACAACACTTTACTAAAATATACATGTCAGGAGAGTTGACAGGTGCTCGTTGAGCTGCCCTTAACCTTTAGTATCCCGGGAAAGTTTTCTTTACATTTTGAAATATGGCTCAAATTGGGTGTTTATTCTTGACTCTCAGTCTAATGTATGTTGGATGGGTTGAGGCCAGGATGATGTGTGGTTCTCCCAACTCACTAAAAAATCTGATAATGGACCTTGACTAATGTTTGAGTGTGTATATTCTGAAAGCAGAAAGGACTTTCCCCAGACTGTGCTAACAGTATTAGAAGGCCAGGTGTAGGGTCGAGTAGCTTTAAGGCTTCTCCCAGATTGTGATCATAACGTGATGACCACATTTGACTACATGATCTTGTAGAGATGTTTAATTTACTTTGCTTTCTTGTTACCTTTTCCATGTCTTATTATATTCTCTTACTTCTCCCGACAGGCTCCTTCTTTGTGGTGAGTCTTGGAGGAACAGCTGTTGGTTTAGTGTTTGCTTTCCTGCTTGCCCTCATTACTCGGTTTACAAAACGAGTCCGCATCATAGAACCTCTGTTCATCTTTTTGATTGTCTATCTCGCTCACCTCACTGCGGAAATGGTGTCACTTTCTTCTATATTAGCGTAAGTGCATTCTCCTAGCCTCTACTAGACCCGTTCTGTATTACACATAAGAATGTAACAGGCACATAGAAATGTGGTCTAAAAGTTGCTAAAAGATGAATTGTGTCTCTTGGAAAATTGTCAGTTAAATGCGGTCTTATTTCCAAGCAAATGTGAATGGGTGGAATAATCCTGAGTGTTGTCACCCATCTCCAGAACACAACCCCATGATGTAGTCTTTGCCTCTCTCTTCAGGCTGGTGATGATGAAATTAACTCTTTAATTAGTTCCCTTCTTTTTTGTGCATTTATGTAAACCAAAGTACGCAATTGTGCTCTCAGTAAAATAATAAGAGTTGAACTGGCAGCTAAGAATTAGTCAGTTACTTTTTGAGTGGCTTTATATTTTGCCTAGTCGTCTGCATGCTGGAGATTTTCATTTTGGTTCAGATAGCTACATTCATATTTATACATGTAAAATACTTTCTCCTCTAGTTTATACCAGCTATGGTACTATATAAATACCCCATATCACAGATTTAGTAACACGTGAATAAGATCAATGTGATTAAAGAGGACCTTTCATGAATTCAGCGCACTGTCAGCTTTCCTGTTATGTGCCCTGGGGCTGGAGATATCGGTGCTGTTAATTCCGGCACCGATCTCTGCCCACTGTCGGAAGGGCGATCCTGACAGTCTAGCTGGGCTGTAAGGAAGGCAAAGCCCCCCCCCCCCCCCGACAGTACTGGGGGGGCATTCCTCAAAGCTCAGCGTCATCACTGGGCAGTAAGGAACGTCCCCTATGACACTACAGGGCTATGGAAGAGTACAGTCGGGGGGGGTCGTTCCTCATAGCCCAGCTAGACTGCCAGGAATGCATTTCTGACAGTGGGTAGAGATCAGTGCTGAAACTAACGGCACCGATATCTCTAGCTCCGGGGCACATAACGGAAAAGCCAACAGTGTACTGAATTCAGCGCACTGTCGGTTTTCTAGCAGTATATAAAACTGCATGTGCCTGAGGACATGAAAGGTCCTTTTTAAAGTAGAGACTTACATAACTGTCCCTGGATGTAGCTGTGATAGCTAGAATGATTACCTCCATTCTTTACACTGCTGGTTACAGTGTAAAGAATACAGAAATGGAAAAATGAAAAATACAAACAAGATATATTATTTATATTTATATATCTATATTATATAGTCATATATTATATTTATTTTATAAATATTTGTATTATAAAGTTGCTTATTTTCTTATTTTATGACTAAACACTTTTTTTTTTTTTAATAAAAAGGTTTGCACCGCTTTAAAAATGAACTCGTTATATGAAAAAAGTAGTCTAATCTGCAGGTAGTATGTTATAGAGTAGAAGAAGCAGATGAGTTTGATATATAGTTTTGTGGGAAAAGATTAAGTATAACTTGTCATTTTTAATTTCTATATCTACTCTTCCTATGCTGAAAGGTCAGTGAGTGACTGAGTGACTGACAACTTTTACTGTAGGAGTGTGCATACAGTTATAGCAGGCAAACACTGATAGGACCACCTCCTTGACTTCTTAACATTGAAAAAGCAGAGGGATACATGAATAAAAATTATACTGTATCTTTTTCTGTCAGTAATAGATGCCGTGCTGGGTCAAAGGTGTTATCTATAGAGATGTTCTCTTCTATTGTAATCATATCTTTGGTGTAAATGAGGTGACTGCTACAAAGAAAACCCCTACAGATTTGGTGTCAGTCTATTGTCAGGCTTAGTGGCCATCAAACTTAAAGAGGACCTTTCACCACCTCTGCCAAGTCCAGCTCTTTGCATTATTTAATAGACACTGCTCCACTGATTCCAGTACTGTTGGATTTTTTTTTTCTCTAGCCTCCTCCATTCCTGAGCAATCAGTGCTGTTAGTTTTGGTGCCTCATATGCTATTTAGGCTCTGTACTGTCAGGTGGTTCGTGTCAGACAGGAGCCGGGAAGGGCATGAATCTGAGCTCTTGATACTGTCCGCCTCTGATTGGAGCTCTGAATTACAGCCCCTTTCTGCTCCTGCCTGACACTGCCCACCTAACAATTCAGAGCCTAAGCAGCATATCAGGCACCAAAACTAACTGCATTGGTTGCACAGGAGCAGTCAGAGCTACAGAAAAATTCCATCTCAACTGGAATCAATGGAGTGCGTCCTATTAACAGATCCTAAGAACTGTAGTTAAAAGAAGTGGTAAAAGGTCTCCTTTAAGGGGAACCACGGCCCCTACAACAAGCCACTCTAGATGACAGTAGGGATATTCACATAATTGGCTCCCTTTCTAGTTTGACTGCTCAGCAAACTGTGATAATGCTCCTATCCAGAGATAACTTAGTGACAGCATAAGTCTTAGCATAGGTTCACAATGCCATTTTTCAGCTTATTGTTCTGATCAGTCATAAGATCAGAACAGCAGACTAAAACATTGAACAAATTAAATGAAGAAGGAGCGCATTCCATTTCCATCCATTATCTTTCACTCAAGTTTCTTCCATCTTGTTTGTTTATAATAAAGTCCTGTGCATAGAACAGACTGAAAAATGACAGTGTGAACGTAACCTTAGCTGCATCAATGGCATAGTGACACCATCGGGACTTGGGAGTTAGCACTGGATATTAGTATTGTGAGGTGGAGCATTGTGGCTGGCATGGTTAAGTGAAGCAGTACAGCTAGCATCATGTGTTAGGGCACTGTGGTTGACATTGTGAGGTGGAGCACCTTGGCTAACATTGTGAGGTGGAGCTCTTTGGTTCACATTGTGAGGTGAGATGCTGTTTCTGGCATTATGACATGGGACACTGTGGTTAGGATTTTGAGTCAAAACACTGTTTAGCTGGCATGATAGTTGGTATTGTTGGTGGGCAGTACTATGGCTGACTTTGTGAGATGGAGCACTTAGATTAACATTATGGCGTGGATCATTGTGTTTGGCATTGAACTTGAAATGTGGTGCACTGTGACTAGCATTGTGAGGTGGAACTCTGTAACTGGCATTGTGATATAGAGCACAGTGGCTGGCATTGTGAGGTAGAGCACCATGGCTGAGATTACGAGGTCGAGTACTGTGGATGGCTTTGTGAGGTGGAGTTTTCTTGCTAAGATTGTGAGGTAATACAATGTGATCTGCAGTGAGAGGTAGAACATTGTACATTGGAGCAATATGACTGGCATTGTGAGATAGGACACAGTTGTTTGTGACTAGCCTTGTTGGTAGACACCGTGGCTGACATTGTAAACGATGTGGCTAAGAGTAGAAGATCTGGAGCAGTGAGTAATTATAAGTCAGTGGGCTGGAAAGAGGACCACCCTTTCCAACTGTTGTGCAAAGCCCAGATAAACCTGGAACCAGCTGCATGGGTAATACATATGACAGCTGAATATCTTGTAGCCTGAAGTGGGGGGTTCCACTATAATGTACAGAAGGGGCAGATGTTGTCCTTCATGACACAAAATGTATATAGAGAATATGAATGATAACGCAAAAACTTTTTTCTCCACTCATGGTTAGTGGTTGGTTGAAGCCATTGATTGTCAAACGTCTGTGTTTTCTCTTTTTAAATCAAAATGACAACCAAAAACATCAAAATGACCCTGTTCAAAAGTTCACATACCCTGGTGATTTTGGCCTGATAACATGCCCAGAAACCAAACCACGGTCAGGTAGACCAACCAAAATTTCGACCACAACTGCCCGGAAAATTGTTCAGGATGAAACAAAGAAAAACCCACACATAACATCAGCTGAAATACAGGACTCTCTAACAACTATTGGTGTGGCTGTTTCAAGATGTACAATAAGGAGGCACTTGAAGAAAAATGGGCTGCATGGTCGAATTGCCAGAAGAAAGCCATTACTGCGCAAATGCCACAAAGAATCTCGCCTTCAATACGCCAAACAGCACAGAGACAAGCCTCAAAACTTCTGGAATAGGGTAATTTAGAGTGATGAGACAAAAATCAAACTTTTTGGCCACAACCATAAATGTTACATTTGGAGAGGTGTCAACAAGGCCTATGATGAAAGGAACACCATTCCTACTGTAAGTCATGGAGGTGGATCACTGATGATGTGGGGTGGGGTGTGAGCTTCAAAGGCACAGGAAACTTGGTTAAAGTTGAAGGAAAGATGAATGCAGCACGTTTTCAGCAAATACTGGAGGTAAATTTGCACTCATCAGACAGGAAGCTGTGCAAGGGACGTACTTGGACATTCCAACATGACAACAATCCAAAACACAAGGCCAAGTTGACCTGTCATTGGCTACAGCAGAAGAAAGTGAAGGTTCTGGAGTGCCCATCTCAGTGTCCTGACCTCAATATCATTGAGCCACTCTGGGGAGATCTCAAGCGTGCAGTACATGCAAGACAGCCCAGGAATTTACAGGAACTGGATACTTTTTGCCAAGAAGAATGGGCAGTTTTACCATCTGAGAAAATAAAGAGCCTCATCCACAACTACCACAAAAGACTTCAAGCTGTCATTGATGTTAGAGGGGGCAATGTATGGTATTAAGAACTGGGGTATGTGAACTTTTGAACAGGGTCATTTTGATGTTTTTGGTTATCATTATGATTTAAAAGGAGAAAACACAGAAGTTTGACAATAAATGGCTTCAACCAACCACTAACCATGAGTGGAGAAAAAGTTATTGTGTTATCATTCATAATCTCTGAAAAAAGGCCAAAGAAACAAAAAATCTGCCAGGGTATGTAAACTTTTTAGCACAACTGCATATGTTGCGTATAGAGATAAAGGCCATTAACAGCATCATAGCATGGAATGGAGTTTTGATGTGGATTCTGCTGACTTTTATTGCAACCCTCTTTTTCTTTTCCTCACTTTCTCCTCTACTTTATAAAAAAAAAAACTAAAATAAAAAAACAAAAACAAGAAAAAGCTGAGTCACAAGAGATGTGAAAAGGATAAGGTGAAATGAATGCTGCTCAGTGACTCATCTGTGTGACCTGGTTCTCTGAAGCAAAAACAAAATGTTGTAAGCCAGAGCCCACACTATCTGTCTCCAATGTGATTCTGACATTACAGGGGTCACTTAGTTTTTGTAAATAAAGTTTAATCAACATACAGTGAGAAATTAGCAAACATTTTTCCTTGCCCTCTGTGAATAAAAACACTTTGTGCCCAGTAGCTAAAACAACCCATCCTGAAAATGTGCTACTCACAAATCTATGATGTTTGTCATTAAGATAGAGTTCTGATACACAATGGTATATATTACATAATTACCTACATCTGTTAAAGGCAGTCTACCACCTTATATGATGTTGTAGGACTGGTTATGGTACCGGTAACATAGTTGTTTGTGTCAAAATGCAATCTTGCTGAAAATCAATTTATTCCATATGCAGATGAGCTGTTTGGTGCACTCAACGCGGAGCCACACTTGCCGAAGCATCCGTTTTCTTTTGTGGTTGCCACCCATTGCCATCCCCAAAACAGAAAGACTATCATGTGCCATGGATAGCGATTTGCAGTGATCACAAAGCAAGGGTGCTCCAGCAGGTGTGGCCTCACCCGAGTGCACCAAACAGCTCATTTGCATATGGAATAAAAGTTGAATTTGTCAGCAGCAAGATTGCTCTTTGACAGAAAAACAGTAACACTGTGCCACTAACCGCTCCTAAGACCGCATAAAACTGGCTTAACACTAAAACACGTAACACACATTAACATATACGGTATTTCAATGGGCCCATACACACAGCGGCTGTGTGTCCAGGCCGAATTGAAGAGCTGCAAATTATGGAGCAGGTGCTAGATCTGCCTGTAATTGTGGATCTGTCGATTCATTTGGATGTATGGATTAGTGAAAACAGCATGGATGACACACTGATACCAATCCGTGTGTCATCGCTGCCATTTTTACTGACTCTCATACTACACATGATCGTGTATACAAAAGCTAAAGAATGCTAATTTGCATGGATTTAAAAAAAATGTAAAAATGGGGCTCTAAGAAATCGCAAAGTTGGAGCTCCATCTAATGGTAGATTTGGATAAAGACAGGTTATGATCACATGTTAATTGGCACAGTGAATAGTATTGCTGTTTTGTGTTTTCCATTATGATAATTCTTATAGGTGACAGGCATCATGTGACACTGCTGGGTTTTGTAGTTGCTCTTCAAGTGTAAACTACCTCTGGTCTTTAGATACATGGTTGTATGTATAGTGCATTATGCTAATTATGTATTTAGATCTATAATTGTAGAAATCTTGATATTCTCTGCACAGGGTGACATTCTGTGGCTTATGCTGCAAAAAATATGTAGAAGCCAACATCTCCAACAAATCCAGGACCACCGTCAAATACACAATGAAGACATTAGCCAGCAGTTCTGAGACAATCATCTTCATATTCCTTGGAATTTCAGCAGTGGACACATCCAAGTGGACATGGGACACAGCACTAGTCTTGTCCACGCTCATCTTCATCTTTGTCTTCAGGGCTGTTGGTGAGCTTTTGTACTGTTTTACCTTCAACAAAAATACATAGTAATATCTGGTTTGTCATAGACAAGTATACCTCAGGTTTATCTGATATAGAAAAGAAACCACCTGTCCTTTAGTGGCTGCCGAGGCCAACAGTTGCTGCAAGTGGGAGTCAGCAGTATAACCACTCCATACACTCCCTTCTGACTTCTTCTGAACACGTACAGCAGATGTTCTGAAGGGGTTAATGTGTGCACAGAGCTTGTTCTGGTTATTTGTACTTTTTTATAGATATGGTGATCTGATGTGCTGTTGACAAAAACAACTGTCCCCTTGCATTGTAGGAGCGCAACTAGGTTGTTACAGATTTCTGTTGACAGGCTTGCTGACTGTTTCTAATAGCAAACAGCAGAAATTTGACTGTGGAATATAATGCATTCTGTACAAGATAGGTAATGTGGGTACCTGAGCAGGAACAGAGCTGCTACGAATAGGCCTTTTTGCTTTTGAGGACATCTTGCATAAGGGGATTACGTCAATAGATTTCAGTGTTTCCCATTTGGATAACAGCTAGGCAGGGTTCACACTACCGTTGGAGTCCATTCTGATAGTGTCCGTTAAAAAAAACCCCAAAAAAACGGACACCTATCATAACGGACATTAACTGATGTTAATGTGTCTGTTTTTTTAACTGATCCAATTAATGGTTCAGTTAAAAAAAACGGACACATTAGCATCAGTTAGTGTCTGTTTTTTAACACTGTCCATTTTTTTTTTTTTTATTGTTTCTCCTTTCTGAGCATGCGCAGGAAAAAAAACGGACATAAAATAACGGACAGTAACTGATGGCTATCAGTTACTGTCCGTTATAAGTCCGTTACCCATAGACTTCAATGTTAAAAAAATAACGGACACTTGCTGTCCGTCAAGAATCCGTTTTTTTCAAATGGACAAAAAGTCCTGCATGTAGGATTTTTTGTCCGTGAAAAAAAAACGGACTTCTGACGGATTTGGTGTAAACGGACACTAACTGACACAATATAAAAACCCATTGAAATGAATGGAAATTTTAACGGATTTCTGACGGTTCAGCTAGTGTCCAATGCTAAAATCTTGTAACCGTCAATAGCAACGGACACTACTGACGGTCACCAACGGTAGTGTGAACGCCCCCCTAGTTTGGCTGAGGCCCCACCTTGCGGAAACACAGCTTTTTTTGTTGCAGATTTTGCTGCGTTTTTTTGAGCCAGAGCCAAGAAGGGCTACAAAAGTAATGGGTAATATATAGGAAGCTCTTATACGTCTACCTTCTGCTCAATCCATTCCTGGCTTTTGCTAAAAAAAAACACAGCAAAATTTTAAAATAAAATAAGCTGCTTCTCCACAACATCTCCTAAGCAGCTGTAAGCCACTTGCAATCCTCTAATTTCCAGGGATTTTTCCTATAGAAAAGGGTTGTTAAAGGCAACAGCTCCTTAAAAATTTTCCCATAGATGACAAGTTCAGAGTTAAACAATTTGACATTTGCAGTAAATACATTTTATATTTCAGGTGTTGTGCTACAGACTTGCGTTTTAAACCACTTTAGACTCCTTCCACTGGACAGAATAGACCAAGTTGTGATGTCATATGGAGGTCTTCGGGGTGCAGTTGCCTTTGCTCTGGTCATTTTGCTAGATGGGAAAAAAGTGAAGGCTAAAGACTATTTTGTAGCAACTACAATTGTTGTGGTATTTTTCACCGTCATGTTTCAGGTAGGTGAATTGTAACTGCTTCTTGTTTTGAGTTTGGTTGGGAATAATAGCTGTACACAATGATAAATTCTGGCGTAATTTGCACCAAAAAACTGCCTAGATACTTTTTAGACACTTTTCTGACTTCACCAAAAAGGGGTGTGACCTCATGGGAAAGGGGCATGGATTAAGTTGTTCCTCTGTGTGCCAAAAATGCGCTAAGAACTTTTAAGCCGACTAATAGGAGGTGTAAACTTAGACTAGACAGCAAACAGCATCAGACATTTTCATAAATTTGATGCAGTTTAAGGCTATCGCGCCATGTTGCGGAAACGCAGCAGAAAAAAATGCTGCAGTTTACAGTACCAGCAAAGTAAATGAGATTCTGGCTAATCCCACCCACATATTGCAGAAAAAAACAGCATTTTTCAACAATGTAAATTTTACCTGCAGAAATGTGAGCATTTTCTCAATAGATTTAATAAGAGAATAAAATCCGCAGAGAAAAATGCAATGAAAAACGCTGCAGAAAATACGCAATGCGTTTCTGCTGCTTCTTTTCTGCAACATTTTGAGCTGTGTTTCGCTACATGGGTTCGTAAGCTAAGACTGTCTACTCTAAGTTTGCACTGTCTAGCTTTTAGACCAGGGGTGTCAAACTCATTTTCACCGGGGGCCACTTCAGCCTCACAGGGTACCTTGAAGGGCCAAGATTATTTTACACGTGTATAAAAGTAACTTCTCCTTAACAGTTAAGCGACCTATTAGACAGCGTATAATATAAACAGGCGCCATAGCCCCTATTTATAGCGCCCCATTTACACACACTATAATGTTCCACAGCAGTCCCTGCACACTGTATTATGACTCGCAGCTGCTCCTGCACACGGTATTATGCATGGTATTATGCTCCATATTGGCCCCTGCACATGGTATGATGCTCCATATTGGCCCCTGCACATGGTATGATGCTCCATATTGGCCCCTGCACACGGTATTATGCTCCACAGTGGCCACTGCACACGGTATTATGCTCCATAATGGCCCCTGCACTGGTATTATGCTCTATAGTGGCCCCTGCATTTGTATTATGCTCCATAGTGGCCCCTGTACTGGTATTATGCTCCATAGTGGCCCCTGCACTTGTATTATGCTCCACAGTGGTCCCTGCACAGGGTATTATGCCCCATAGTGGCCAAACCATGAACTATTATTATACTCTGGGGTCTTTTCATACCCCAGAGTATAATGAACGGAGACCCAGGGGAGGTGACAAACATAAAAACCAGTGTTACTTACCTATTCTGGACACCGGTGTACTCCTTGCAGCTTTCGGCCCTGTTTAATTGCGCACACATGTCACGTGATCAGGCCGGCGACGTAACCTGATGACGTCACCAGAGGCCTCAAGCCTGCTCGGAGTAACACCGATCGCAGGAGAGGTAAGTAGGATATGTTTTTATGTTCCCTCACCTCCCCTGTGCCCCGGAGTATAATAATAGTAGTATTTGCGGCCCGCGGCCTCACTTACCGATGCCCGCGGCCACTCACAGCGGCATCCACTTCCCTTTCTGCGTCCCATAGCAGAAGGGGAAGCGGAGGCGGCCACGAGCAGACACGGGGTAGGTAAATAAATAGGCCGTGACCTGCTGGGGATACTCCAGCAGGTCACGGCCTATTTATATATAAAACAAAGTTATACTCACCTGCGATGCCTTGATGCAGCCGCCGCCTCCTCTTCTTGTCCGTGACGTCTGTGTCTCAGCGTAGGCAGCGCGATGACGTCATTGTATCGCCGCTTGTGCTCAGATGCGACGTCTCTTAAACCAACCCAACCTGGGCTGGTTTACATTGAATAGAAAAATGCCGCCCCCCAGACAGTGAGGGACAGTGCTGCCTGAGGTGGCTGCCTCACTTCGCCTCATTAGCGGTGCGCCCCTGGGCGGCCGCCATCTTTATTGCTCTTGTATTGCGTGAGGCCGGGCCAGATAAGTGCCGGGCCGGATAACAGAAGGCAGCGGGCCGGATTCGGCCCGCGGGCCTTGTGTTTGACACCCGTGTTTTAGACAGTATTAGTAAATCTGCCCCAGTGTCTATAGTAGCAGAGTTGTAAGTGTAGCTCTGGAGTATAATACGGGATTTAACTATTTATGTGTTCATTTGGTGTTTATGAGCGTGTTATGATGGTACATTAATTTTATATATTGCAGTGCATGTTGTTATATGGTGTATTGTTATGTTCCATTTTTATATTAAAAAAGATACAAGATGTAACTCAGGATCAGAACAGACAGGTTTTAGACAGTACATATTTAGACTAGACAGTCTCAAACTGCAACAGATTTTTCTGTCTAAAGTGTCTAATGCTGTTTGAACAATCTCACACTTTCAGACTGTCTAGTCTAAATTTACACCACTTATTAGTTGGTTTGGATTAAAACCAAGCCAGAATATTTCTTCCAAAAAGAAGACCTATCCACAGACAGCTGTGTCGGGTTGATTGAATAGTTATATTTACAGTCAGTCATCAAATTGCAAACATATATGGGACTGTGACATTGCAAACTGGACCACAGCTCAATAAATACCGCAGGTATAACAAATAGTACAGAAGCACAACATACAGTAAAGGCACAGATCCTAGACTATACATTACACCCATGTGTTACACCAACATTCTACTAATGCTACATGCATCAATCAACAAAACAGCAGATAAATGACAGAGGATGGTGAGTGGGAAAAGGGGAAAATAGAGGCGAATCACAGATCCAAAACTTTATTAAAAAACAGACCCACCAAGAGGAGAGGGGGAAGAAGAGGGTGTGAAGCCTTTTTTCCGTCTATGTCCAGACAGTCCATGATGGAATATTGTCTGAGCAGACAGATGAACCACTGTGCGACAGTCCTAGACAAACATCCTCTCCCAGTTCATAACAAGGCGTTTCTTGACAAGCCTCATCTTGTACAGGGTCAAGTAATTCCCTTTTTGTTGATGCCCCTCTGTTTCAAAGCATAAAACATCATATGCAGGGAATCTAATGTAAGTAATGTATGCACACCCAGACTCTACCAGCAGAACAATGAGTGCAGTTCTGAAATATACAGTCTGGGGGAATTCATTATAAATTTACACCACTTTTTTGCATAAGAATGTTACAAACAAGTGGTTTGTGACTATTTGACACTGCCTGCAACTTCAAAAGTGGTGTTTTTCTCAAAGTGGGCAAGACAGAGCCATGAGGCTTAAGTGAGGACAGAAATATATGTCATTAAGGAGCTGATGTAGATTTTAGCCAAGAAGCACAGGCCGCTGTAAGATGTGCCTAACTAAGCACACTCTCCACCAGCACAGGGGGGATCAAGACCAGTCTTAATGAAGGGATTCCTCAGTAAAAATGTATGCAGCTCTGGAGTATATTACAGGATGCTCCTCAGTATCAGTACATGGTAACAAGTGTAATGCGTAGTGTGTACACAGGAATATCACCAGCAGAATAGCAACTATATCTCTGGGGTATAATACAGGATGTATTATAAGATCAGTAGAGAATAAGTAATGTTTGCATGTATGTGCAAACTGACTCAGGTTTGTGAAATGTTAACAGAAATAGTGCAGATCTGATTATATCTGAGCCATTTCTGCTTCAGATCAAAATCAGCAGAAAACCTTCTGTATAACATGGTGCTGGGCTTGGCAGGGAAATCATTACACCATCTACATCTTTATATATTGCTAAGTAGACCCACTCAATACTTTCAGGATTGTAATGTCCTCATTTTGTGTAAGAGTCTGACTTGTGCCTAGAGATTATTAGTGAGTGTTTTATTGAGTAATTTTAGATTTTTTTTGGATTTTTTTGTTGTAGAATCTGCAATTCCTCCAAGTCAGAGCATGGCCTAAAGAGTCATATAGTATATGCAGTATAGACTGAGCTAATGATCATAGCACTGCCATAGAAATAAATCTGTGGGGATCTTTTCTCACGGCCACTTCCTGCTATATTATCATCTGACAAATCTCTATTCAGGTCAGGTAAAATACATTAACTAGCTCTTAATATTAAAGTGGGTTAGTTATGTTTTATTCACCTGATTTGATTTAATGTACCTAGTTAATTCTATAGTTTATTATTCTTGCAGTTCAACAACATCTCCACTAGATGGCAGAGTCTGAGTACTATAAAATTTTGTAAAATCTAGTATTAAAAGGGTATAATAGACACCAGATTATCAAATATTGTGGATTATTGGATGAACCTGAAAGGAAAAAAATATACCAAACATGTTGTAATTGCTGTAGATTATCAGTGTAGACTCTATGCTGTAAATCACGTGTGGATGGGGGTTTTCAAAACCCTATTCACATATAGTGGGAAAAAAAAATCAGTGTGGAAATCTAAGTATATGCTGGTTTATTAAATCCAGAGAATGCTTCTTATGTTATGAAAAAAACCTGCAGATTTTCATAGGCGGTTTCTGCTTATGGTGCAAAAGATAACATCCACAGTCAATCCTCAACACAATCCCACACAAATCCATATGTAGCTCATGCAAATTTTGTAGTAGTATTATGTAGTGGATTTGTAGCAAGACCTGTGGTGGAATTATTCTGTACATCATACCAAAAGGGAGAGAGCACTGTGAAGCCCAAACTAAAATGTTAGAAAAAAATATGTTCCTTTTTACTTCAACTCATATCATAGAAAAACTTACTTTAAAATACCTATATTCTTTATCTTTATAATTATTTTGTTGTGTACTTCTAAGATTTGTGATCATTCAGATTTGATCCATTTAGAGTCATAGCTAAAGGGAATGTAGCACATCTGAGACCCTACCAATAGTAATGGACAAAAATAAAGGAAAAAAGAACAATGCTTGGAATAAAGAAAGCTAAAATATAATTTCCTTTAAAACTCCTAAAAATTTGTCTCCAACAGTCTACAAATAGACAATATCAGGCTAATAGAGGGAACTATGCATAACTGTTTAGGGATCTACCGGCTTCTAGAATATCTCTTGGGATCCCATCAATCCATAAACATATACTCATAACCTGTACAATCATAGTCACCTACGTCCTCTTAAGTAACAAACATCAAACGCGTTTCCATACCAATATTTCATCTTATGGTGTTACATCAGAGGTGTTGAATGGATGAGCAAAGTGCATTTACTTTTAAATTCCACACTTCTCATGTTAACCTCGCACATACAGTCATGGCCAAAAGTTTTGAGAATGATACAAATATTAATTTTTACAAAGTCTACTGCTTCAGTTTTTCTAATGGCAATTTGCATATACTCCAGAATGTTATAAAGAGTGATCAGCTTAACAGCAATTACTTGCAAAGTCAATATTTGCCTAGAAAATGAACTTTATCCCCCAAAACACATTTCAACATCATTGCAGCCCTGCCTTAAAAGGACCACCTAACATCATTTCAGTGATTGCTCCATTAACACAGGTGTGGGTGTTGATGAGGACAGGGCTGGAGATCAATCTGTCATGATTAAGTAAGAATGACACCACTGGACACTTTAAAAGGAGGCTGGTGCTTGCCATCATTGTTTCTCTTCTGTTAACCATGGTTATCTCTAAAGAAACACGTGCAGTCATCATTGCACTGCACAAAAATGGCCTAAATGGGAAGAGTATTGCAGCTAGAAAGATTGCACCTCAGTCAACAATCTATCGCATCATCAAGAACTTCAAGGAGAGAGGTTCCATTGGTGCCAAAAAGGCTCCAGGGCGCCCAAGAAAGACCAGCAAGCGGCAGGACCGTCTCTTAAAAGTGTTTCAGCTGCGGGATCGGGCTACCAGCAGTGCAGAGCTTGCTGAGGAATGGCAGCAGGCAGGTGTGAGTGCATCTGCACGCACTGTGAGGCGGAGACTCTTGGAGCAAGGCCTGGTCTCAAGGAGGGCAGCAAAGAAGCCACTTCTCTCCAGAAAAAACATCAGGGACAGACTGATATTCTGCAAAAGGTACAGGGAGTGGACTGCTGAGGACTGGGGTAAAGTCATTTTCTCTGATGAATCCCCTTTTCGATTGTTTGGAACATCTGGAAAACAGCTTATTCGGAGAAGAAGAGGTGAGCGCTACCACCAGTCTTGTCTCATGCCAACTGTAAAGCATCCTGAAACCATTCATGTGTGGGGTTGCTTCTCAGCCAAGGGAATCGGCTCTCTCACAGTGTTGCCTAAAAACACAGCCATGAATAAAGAATGGTACCAGAATGTCCTCCAAGAGCAACTTCTCCCAACCGTCCAAGAGCAGTTTGGCGCTCAACAATGCCTTTTCCAGCATGATGGAGCACCTTGCCATAAAGCAAAGGTGATAACTAAATGGCTCAGGGAACAAAACATAGAGATTTTGGGTCCATGGCCTGGAAACTCCCCAGATCTTAATCCCATTGAGAACTTGTGGTCAATCATCAAGAGACGGGTGGACAAACAAAAACCAACAAATTCAGACAAAATTAAAGCATTGATTCTGCAAGAATGGACTGCTATCAGTCAGGATTTGGTCCAGAAGTTGATTGAGAGCATGCCAGGGAGAATTGCAGAGGTCCTGAAGAAGAAGGGTCAACACTGCAAATATTGACTTGCTGCATTAACTCATTCTAACTGTCAATATAAGCTTCTGTTACTCATAATATGAATGCAATTATATTTCTGTATGTGATAAAAACATCTGACAAACACACATAAAAACCAGAGGGCAGCAGATCATGTGAAAATATAATATTTGTGTCATTCTCAAAACTTTTGGCCATGACTGTACACACACACTCACACACACACATCTATTGCTGGCACTAATACATTAACAAATTGACCCGCGAACAGAGGTCCGAAGTATGTCTCTCAATTTGCAACAGGTGTATACGTATTCCACCTCATAAGTTGCATATATACAGTAATAGGGAACTGGGACAAGAAAATATAAAAGGTGTCCAGAGCTCTCAGAGAGATAGATAGATAGATAGATAGATAGATAGAACTGAAAAAAGTAACCTTTAGTGTTCCAATAATAAAAGTGACTGTAATCGAAAATGCAAAACTAAAAGCAGGCAGACATCGCAACAACATGTTCCATTAATGGACATGGGATTTCCCCCTATTTCCCCACGGAAACTATCTAGCCCTGCATCCCTGCTAGGAAGTGGCAAAGCTATGCTTTTTATTGAGGGCTCACTGGGAATAGAGAGGCTCTATGTCCTGAATAGAAAACTATAGGGCTGTCCATATACCACCTTATTAGAAACACCCACTGGCTACTAAGTATGAAATAGTAGCTATGTGGCATGTGCTGTATGATTGTATGGTGTATATTGATCTAACCATGCGATATTGCTCTTCTAAAAGTCTGTAGTGCAATACCTTATAAAGCTGAAAATCTGCTAGAATAATTGGTTATTAAAGGGTAATAAAAGGAACCAAAACCAATAATGCACTCAGCAAGATTGGAAAATTAAAAGCTATTAATATGCACATAATGTTAGAACACACCACACTGGTTCCTCCACTATAATGAACTATCAGAAGCCAATGTATGAGAAAGGCTGCCTGTGCAAATAAGCCAACCAAACGGAGCTCAGCTGAGTGTAAAGAGATGGCCAGCTCAAGCGCACAGGACAAAGAAGCTGAGGAGGTGCTAGCACAGTGAGTGCTATATCTGCACTCTGCCATATTAACAGGCAGCCGAGAGTGAGGCTCTAAGCTGGCATATAAATCCTATAAACATCCGGCTCCAGAACCAGTGGTTTAAACAGTGAATGTAAGGCTAGCAGAGCTGGTTTTGTGTTGCCCATAGCAGCATCGCTTTACGTGATCATCTATTTTTTCCCTGGAAACCCTTTAACGGTTTGAATATATAGCGCAGGTAAGAGACAAGGAAACTGCCTGGCATATTCAGCGCTGGATAATATAAACACTATCCATCAGCACCAAAACAGTAGAAAAAGAAGCTCAGAATAAATACACACTCAGTATAATTAGCAAAAGCAGTGTGAATACAGAACAATTATGATAAGGAGAAGTCACAAGCCTCACAAAATCAAATAGTTGGCAGAATAACCAGGGGGATCTCAAGTAATAAAGTTACTATGGTAGGCAATGCAATGGACAGCCGACCAGTATACTGTAGTACACGTGCGCTAATGCATAATCAAAAATAAAATGTTCCAATTTCTGTCAAAAAAATGCAGAATTAGAACATCTATTGAATAAAACATACAAAAGATTTATTGTGAGAGATATTGTCAGAGATATTGAGCCTCCAGGTTTAACTGTTGTGAGAAAGAGAAGGGTGTGGTTTGGGAGAACAGGTATGTTCCAGCCAGGCAGTGAAAGGGTGTCTGGTAGAAGCCCACAGCAGGGAGGTCAGCTGACCAATTAAGGCCTCATATAGGCTGTATGTCAGTACTAGGAGGTGTGGCACTACACTGAGGAAAAGTGTGACCTGTGTAGCTGAACCTGCATGAAGGTACTTTTGTGCCACCCGTTTAAAGTAACCAGAGCAAGAGTCTGGCAGCCAGGCTCTTGTATAGAGAGGGACTATTTCCTTGTATTAGTTATTTCTCAGCCGAGAAGGTTTTGTTTTTTTGTTTGTGCCTTTGTAAAGGCAAACCTATTATTACACTTGCAAGTGAATAAATTCTAAACTTGAGTGTGATCCAGCCTCTGTGTCCCTGTTTCCTGCACTGCTACCAAGCATCTACCTGAGTGGTTCCCCACACTGTTTAGACAGTAAAAATCCACCAGGCCTCCCTCCAGCGTACCTTACAGTTAAAATCACCCCCCCCCCCCCAGTTCTGTATAAGGAAAAAGCAGCTATATACTGTATGTGTAGGCACAATGATTGTTTAATATTGGAGTCATTCAATATGGAGTGTTCTCAATAAATAAATTAAAACTGGGTTTTTCTATTGCACGTAGATCCTTTTGGCCTCCAACCTATAGCTCTACAATAGCTAGAGAACCAGAAATTGAAGACAATTGCAGTATAGTGTAATGTCATCATGCAAGAAAAATGGTTGCTAACTCCAGGTATAGCTTTTGTATAGGGATCAAAAGCTTTAGGCCTTCTGTGTCATGGACCATTAACTATCACATGATGGATCATGACCACTGGCTTGCATAGGGTCATAGCCATAGTGTGTCATGGGGTCACACCTGTATGTGCTTTTGGAGACAAATAGAAAGCATATTTTTTAAAGGGAACCTATAATGTTCAAAATGTAGGGGTGGTCTAGTTCAATGATTGACTGCCTATCCTGTTTACATGCTGATCAGGACCATCTCCTGAACTCCTAAGGTCAGGGTTTTAGAACAACTTATATCAAACCTTTTCCTACAAATCTATATATTCTGCTTAATCCTCCTGTTCTATAGCATGTTGTTGCCTGCAGTTTGGACTTCATTTTTAGTATGATGGGCTCTTTAAGCAAGCAGAGTGCAGATGCTTCCTTTCTAAACCTTTTTGATATAGAGTCCTATCCCAACCATGTGTATGTCTAAGCAGTCACATGCACAATAGAACAAAGCCCGGATTTCACTCGTGTTGTGTTACAGCAGTGTGGACATAAATATTCACTCCTGGGACCAGTAAATGAAGTCACTTAAAGTCTGGCTGCAGACTAACTATTCACAGTCATCCATCATTATGATAATAATTCATATTTTATGATTAAGATTTTCCATAGAATGTAATGAATACAAAAGAATGGAATAATACAAATCTATACATATAAAGTTACTGTAATCTAGTAGCCAATAAAACACGATTTCTTTCTAATACTGAGCTGTAATGAGTATATTCTGGTCATGTATCAACACATTATAGAGTGCATACAATTGCTACAAGCCCTTGTGGATAAGAGGTATTCATTCCGTATGGGGTTTTAGCCTCTGAAAATACCTATTCATGTACCTATAGCAAACTGGACTGAAACACAAAGTACAGTGTATACTGAAAAGTTGCATAACTTTCATTATACAATGATTACAGATTATTTACATAAGAATAGACAACCCCTTTAAGGACGTGAAAGGGAAGATTAGGTTAAGATGATAATGTGACATGTCCATTAGTTTCTGTTCAGGGTATAATTTGCTTACACATTGTCCTGGGTCTGTATAATGTGCTTCATAATTCACTAACTGCCTTGGATACATCAGCTGCACCACAGTCCCTTCCAGCAGACGCCTCATTCATAGCATTGTTGTAGACAGGAATAGTTCAATCAGAACTGCCTCTAATTTTCCTATTTCCATCTGAAAGTTCTGATGTGATTTAATTATTACTGAACTGTTAACCTTTTCACTGCTGTGGATACATTCAGAAGTGTAGTTTTCACAATCAAAACTGGTTCTGCAGATAACCCTGGAAGGGGTTAATAACATCTGGCAGTATTGGCGCCCTTTATTCACATGTTGGAGCCCATTAGGGTGAGAACAAATTTCTTACAGGGCACAAGCTGTCATTCATTGATTAGGGTTATGACCAAATAATACAATATATTATTGTGAGCTCAGCTTGTGGCAACCATGCTTAATGTGTCTTCTTTTGTACTGGAACGACATCAAAATCCATTACGCATATGCTAATAATTTATCCTTTCATTATATAACATATCAGAAGATTCACAGGTCTTACCGCCATGGTCCAAATCACTGTATATAAGAAGATATCTAATTTAGTTTCAAAGGTATTTATTGAATTACAGCAACAATAAAGCTGTAGTGCAAAACAGTAGCAAATAAAACAGTTCCAAGTGAAAATAGAACATACAGAGCATTGTACATAAACATGGTAACTAATCCAAAATAAAGAATCCTGTAGAAGAATAGGGATAAAAAGATATTTAACCAATGACAAACATAGAGGAGAGAAAAAGGAATAAACAGTGCTATATTGCATGGGTCAGGGAGTGGGGTGGTCCCTGCCAAGGGGACCAAAACGTACACTCAACCGCATCAACAAATTAAAGCTGGAGACATTACGACAGACCTAGGATATTAGACCAATTAATCCATCCGCAAAGAGATTAGTTTTATATTCATGGTTCCCAATCCACACACCTGCTATGTCGGGATGGGAGGGAATGGCAACTGCTAGAGGCTCTATAGCAATGGCAAACAATGCGGGAGATAAAGGACAGCCTTGTCGGGTGCCATAACCTATCTTAATGGGCAGCGGGGTGTCTGTCAGGAGTTTCAAATAGGCTATGAGGTCACAGTAAAGTGTTGAAGAGCCCTTTGGAACTGTCCGGTTATACCCATGAACCTCAGAACATGAGCAAGGTAGCTCCAGGATAAGCTATCAAAAGCATTTTCAATATCTAGGGATAATAGGGAGATCGGCTTGTGATCAGGGCCGACTCCAGGTTTGTGTGGGCCCTTGGGCGACAGAGCCTCAGTGGGCCCCTTTTGGAGCAACCCATGTGCACCGCAGCAAAAAAACTACAGAAATTGGTTGTTTTTTTTTTACTTAGGGAGACCTACTGGAGTGGAGTCTAATACAGTCCATTCCATACAACTAGATACAACCTGTTCAGACATCAGAAAGTAAAGAGGAATGTTAGGCAGACATCTGCCCCAGATTCCTCTTTATTTTCTGCCCCCTGGCTCACGGTGGTGGATGCAGAGCATCAGCATGCCCTTGCGGCTTTCCACCGCTGATTAGGCCCAAATAAATGGGTCTAACCAGTGGGGAGTCTCAAGCTACAGCCTCCGAATCAGCTGCAGAATCCGCGGCAAGATCCAGCAGGACACTTTTTTTTTTTTTCAGCATCCTGCACTAATTAATTTCAATGGGAGGCAGAATGAGGGCATAATCTGCCACTGGTTTGGGGGGCAAAATCCGCGCCAGATTCCACTGTGTGAACAGGGCCTGATTCTGTTAACAGTGCAATGAACGTTTTCATCTGTATTAATGGAAGTGCTCAATGCAGAAACTGAGTTGGCCCTCACAGATACATACATACATATATAAATATATACACAGACAGGGTATAATAAATATATACAGGGACATAGCTAGCAAAGACTGGGCCCCATAGCATACTTTTGACTTGGGTCTTCCCATAGTGCCCACTTTCCTGCCCTCCACACAGTATAACGCCCCATTTAAACACACTATAATGTCCCACAGTGGCCCCTTCACACAGTATAATGTCCCATAGTGGCCCCTGCACACAGCATAAAGTCCCATAGTGGGCCCTCCACATGGCATAATGTCCCATAGCGGCCCCTCCATATGGCATAAAGTCCCATAGTGGCCCTTCCACACGGAATAAAGTCCCATAACGGCCCCTTCACAAGGTATAATATTCCATAGCGGCCCCTCCACACGGCATAATGTCCCATAGCGGCCCCTCCACACGGTATAATGTCCTACAGTGGCCCCTTCACACAATATAATGTCTCATAGTGGCCCCTGCACACTGTATAATGATCAGAGGTCTAGGGGAGGTGACAAACATAAAAAAACATGTTACTTCCCGTTCCCGAGCTCCAGCATCTCTCCCTGCTTAGTCTTCATCTCTCTTCGATGACGTTAGAGACATGGGTTACGCCAGCGTCATTATGCGTTGCGACACCGGCCTTACCCACATGAGGTCATTGAAGAGGGCCAAAGATAATACGGAGTCGCATCAGAGCGCAGGAGAGCTAAGTAACACTGTTTATTATGTTCGCTTACCACCCCTAGGCCTCCGATCATCAAACTTCGGGGTCTGAAGAGACCCCGGAGTATCATAATAGCATTTTCAGTTCAGACCTATTTGGTCTGAACCAAACCACCTGGCGCAGGGACGTTTTAACACATTGGTGGGCCCTGTGCAAAGGTTTCATAAGTGGCCCCTCCCCCATCACCACCACTTTGAAATACTTGACCTGCACAAATTATAATGGCCCCTGAATAGCCCCCACATAGAATAATGCCCCTTAGTGGCTCTCATACAGTATAATGCCTCCCTAGTGGCCCCCCCTCATAATGTCCCCTTCCAGGTTGCCCCCACATTTACATGGCCCCCTCCAGGTTACCCCCCCCCAGATTCATGTCCCCCCACCCCCTGGTTGCCCCCACAGTGTCATGTGTCCTCCCAAGTTGCCCTCATACTGTCATGTCCCCCTCAGGTTGCCCCCACAATATCATGTCCACCCATCCCCCAGGTTGCCCCCCGACAGTTTCATTCTCCCCTGAGGTTGCCCCCACAGTATCATGTCCCCCCACCGCCCAGGTTGCCCCCCCGACAGTTTCATTCTCCCCTGAGGTTGCCCCCACAGTATCATGTCCCCCCACCGCCCAGGTTGCCCCCATAGTGTCATGTCCCCCCCAGGTTGACCCCACAGTGTCATGCCCCCCACAGGTTTTCGCCCACAGTTTCATGTCCCCCTCCAGGTTACCCCCCAGATTCATGACCCCCACCCCTCAGGTTGCTCCCCAATATCATGTCTTCCCACCCCTCAGGTTGTCCCCACAGTATCATAAACCCAACTGTATATATCAAAGAAAAAAACAAACCTTAATACTCACCTTTCCCCGTTCCCCCGTTTAAGGAGTAACAGGTGTGATGTACGTGACATCACTACATCGCGCCTCCTGCTCCCACGACATCGGGAGCAGGAGGCACAACACCAGCCTTACTTACCGATCCCCACTCCAGCAGGTAACGGCCTATTTAAAAAAAAATAAATAAAAAAAGCAGTCAGCACCCGGCAGCCCCATGGGCCCCCTCAGGAGCTTGGGGCCCCGGCACTTGCCCGAGTGCGCCGGGTGCTGACACCGGCCTTGCTTGTGGTGATGATTGACCCAATGAATAATATTACAAAGTTTTCTTACGTTATCTGAGGCCTGCCTATCTAGGATAAAACCCAATTGGTCAGAGAAGATACATAATTTATAATATATAATTTATTATAACACATTGTAATATAATGTAACAGATGTATATACATGTTTATAGACTAGAAGATGATCAGATTAAACCAGAATGGTCTTTATTACTGTATACATGAAGATGTATAATTCATATGAAATGTACGTATATACAGTATTTATATAACACACAGGTTGCTACCCACCTTTCCCAGATTTCTAAAATCTGCCTGAATATTCAGCGAATTATATAACTGCATAACTAGACAGATGTGCCACTCCAGAATAGGCTGTGGCAAACCTTGTGGGAAACACACTGTTTTGTATGATACGGTTATTGTTTCACCGGCTACAAAGCTTTTGAGAATACAACAAAAAGGAACACATAATATTCCTTTGTTTGGCTTTGGGTCTCAGCATAAAGCTTCCTTTATATTGGATTCTGTTTGGCGCAACATATCATTATTATTTTTAATTTTGTCCTCTCCCATTGTGGTTCCAGTGGCTGCCATCAGTAAATTCATTTCTTAACCATCCCTAACCTGTTTAGACATCTCCAGTTCGGGAAGTCGTCAGTGGGTGTCACATATCTATTTATCATCTCACAATAGGGACATAGGGAAGTAACAAATATCTCCTTAGCAGTCAGGGTCTCCGTTATCTCAGTTGGTCAGTAAAGGAACATATTCCCTTTTTCTGGATTATATCATATAGGATGTTTATAGTAAAGGGGATTCTAGACACTGACTGACATATGATATAGTATCAGTATATGATCAGTAGTGTTTTGCGCCATAGTCAATGGCTGATCATGCAGCTAGTTGGAAGTTGGACTTTTGCCACAGTTGGAGGGTCATAGGTTTACATAATAAAACATTTATAATATGTACATAAAGACAGCGGGGCAGATTTATGAACACTGGCGTTAACGTCAGTCTTCATAGTTCCTTCACCGGTGGAGCATGTAACTATATGACAAGGTGTACGTCTCCTCGTAAATGTGGCACACTCACCCATAGACTGTGCGTCTGGAAGGAAATGTACACCAGCTCATACCTGGTATTTATTGCCTGCATCATTTACGCCAGATTTCTGGCGTAAGCTAGGCGGTGCAGAAATGAAAAAGACACAATTTTTTGGAGTACAAGTCATAATAAATCTGCCCCAATGCATCATATAAATCAATCTGTATTAAATGTATTTTTTTCTGAAGCATTTTTCATTGAGTTTTTTCTGTGTTTTTCTCTGCTTTTCTCCTTCCCCTATAAATCTATAGGGAAAACACTTGCAATTCTGCAGCTAAAATTAACATGTTACATTTTTCTGCAATGTGTGGATGGGTATAACCAAAATCTTTTTCACATTGCTGGTACCATTAAAATACAGCGCTTTTTTCCGCTGCGTTTCTGTAGCAGCCAAAAACACTGCATTTCCGCTATGTTGGGCCTTAGTCAAAATGAGTTTTGTATCTCTCTCTGGAGGTCACAGCAGTTCGATGTATTTTTCAAACAGTCCATTTATTTCAGTGGTAATCGTGTAATACTATGCAACACCTGTGGGGGGAATCAAATACTGACTTCCGGGCTCTCCCAAAGATTACAATTTATTGTTGGGAGTTAAAACAGCGCATCATCATGTGATTGACTTATTGTCTGGGGACCTTCTATCATGAAGGAATTGTCCAAAGCCAAGAAAGCACCTGGAATCCATCTTTTAAATCAATTTTTCAAAGTCCTTGAAAGTTCCTACAATACTAATTGCATGTTTTATTCCATTCAGAATTAAGCTGTGACTCGCCTTGATCCCAGTCATTCCACTCTCTTAGGTCTCACTCATTTAGTCTCTGAGATTTCGGAAGCTGACAAGGTTCTTACACTGGAGAAATGGTGACGAGTGAATATTTTCATTATAATAACTTTACAGTAACGTCTCAGCATAGACAACACAATGCAAACTTTGCTATACCACGTGAAGTCGTTGGGTATTGTGCACAACAAATCCATGTTGCGGTCCTATAGTCCTACTAGAGCTCAATATCAGATCAGTCAATGCTTGTGCATTCCAGTGGTCTTCAACCAAGATCATCTTAGCCTTTACAGCAGCTGCCTGGCATTAGGTGTCATTACTCAGCTTACTATTCACTAGTATTCCTAAGTCCCTCTCCATCTCTGATTTCTTCAGTTGTATTATGAGAAGCATTTATTATGGCTTTTCATTTGTCACTAGACTACGAGGTTCTGGTGAGCACATGTTCTCCTCACATGAACTAGTACAATCTAATGTTTTGAGAAAGTAGTTGGTGAAGGTTTATTACTGTACAAATTGAATCGGTCATACGTAGATACTTGATTTAAAATAAAAATGGCCATTCTTCTGTTCTATTTCAGGGTCTGACCATCAAACCTCTTGTCAAGTGGCTAAAAGTGAAGAGACGAGACCACCACAAGCCAACGCTAAGTGAAGAATTACATGAGCATGTAAGATGTTCGGCCATAGCAGCTGTTCATCCTCCATCCCCAGCAAATCATCCATGCCATTTAATTAAGTGTCCTCAGAAAACCGCAAAGCCAGGGTCAGCTTTTCTGTGGTTTGCAGGAACGGAGGGGAGATATAGATAGAGATACAAGAGTTTGAAGAAGAGAATGACTTTGTAATGGCATGGGGAATGCTCACAGTTATTTTTGGGTATGGCTATGAAAGGGCCAGTGGTGTCTCATAATGAATGATCGTGGATGACAAGGCTTGTAACCTTGCAAATTTAAAGCAAATACAGAAACTTGGCTACGGTAAAGAAACTACAGGCTTTTGGCCTGTAACTTCAGGTACTAATATCTCAGCAAAGTAGGATATTAGAAAATTGCTTTCACATTTTTCTATACATTAACTTGTATCTTCATTAAGAAAAATCTACATAATAAACACTCTAGGAAAAGATTTCGATAAAGATTGTTATCTTTATCTAATATATATTTTCCTATAGTCCTGTCCTGAAAATAAGTTGATGTTTTCTGTTTTCTTAAGGCATTTGACCACATTATGGCTGCTGTCGAGGACATAATTGGTCACCACGGCTACCATCATTGGAGAGACAAGTAAGTGAACCCTAATATTGCATCCTGGTAGCATGTCAGTGATTGTGTTTCTGACCAACCAAGAGAGAGTGATGATTATCTTATTTAATGCATTAGAGACACGGCGCAACACAATGAAAAGCAATGTCAGCATAGCTAAGGTCCCACGTTGCAGCTTTTTTGTTGCAGATTTTGCTGCGGTATTTTGAGCCAAAGCCAGGAGAGGATTGAGTAGAAGGTAGAAATAGAAGTACTTCCTACAGTGCTGGCCAAAAGTATTGGCACCCCTGCAATTCTGTCAGATAATACTCAATTTCTTCCAGAAAATGATTGCAATCACAAATGCTTTGGTAATAATATCTTCATTTAATTTGTCGTCAATGGAAAACCACAAAAAGAATTGTCAAAAAGCCAAATTGGATAAAATTCCACACCAAACATAAAAAGGGGGTGGACAAAAGTATTGGCACCCTTTGAAAAATCATGTGATGCTTCTGTAATTTGTGTAATTAACAGCACCTGTTACTTACCTGTAGCACATAACAGGTGGTGGCAATAACTAAATCACACTTGCAGCCAGTTGAAATGGATTAAAGTTGACTCAACCTCTGTCCTGTGTCCTTGTGTGTACCACATTGAGCATGGAGAAAAGAAAGAAGACCAAAGAACTGTCTGAGGACTTGAGAAGCAAAATTGTGAGGAAGCATGAGCAATCTCAAGGCTACAAGTCCATCTCCAAAGACCTGAATGTTCCTGTGTCTACCGTGTGCAGTGTCATCAAGAAGTTTAAAGCCCATGGCACTGTGGCTAACCTCCCTAGATGTGTACGGAAAAGAAAAATTGACGAGAGATTTCAACGAAAGATTGTGCGGATGGTGGCTAAAGAACCTCGACTAACATCCAAACAAGTTTTAGCTGCCCTGCAGTCTGAGGGTACAACAGTGTCAACCCGTACTATCCGTCGGCGTCTGAATGAAAAGGGACTCTATGGTAGGATACCCAGGAAGACCCCACTTCTGACCCAGAGACATAAAAAAGCCAGGCTGGAGTTTGCCAAAACTTACCTGAGAAAGCCAAAAACGTTTTGGAAGAATGTTCTCTGGTCAGATGAGACAAAAGTAGAGCTTTTTGGGAAAAGGCATCAACATAGAGTTTACAGGAAAAAAAAAGAGGCCTTCAAAGAAAAGAACACGGTCCCTACAGTCAAACATGGCGGAGGTTCCCTGATGTTTTGGGGTTGCTTTGCTGCCTCTGGCACTGAACTGCTTGACCGTGTGCATGGCATTATGAAGTCTGAAGACTACCAACAAATTTTGCAGCATAATGTAGGGCCCAGTGTGAGAAAGCTGGGTCTCCCTCAGAGGTCATGGGTCTTCCAGCAGAACAATGACCCAAAACACACTTCAAAAAGTACTAGAAAATGGTTTGAGAGAAAGCACTGGAGACTTCTAAAGTGGCCAGCAATGAGTCCAGACCTGAATCCCATAGAACACCTGTGGAGAGATCTCAAAATGGCAGTTTGGAGAAGGCACCCTTCAAATCTCAGGGACCTGGAGAAATTTGCCAAAGAAGAATGGTCTAAAATTCCAGCAGAGCATTGTAAGAAACTCATTGATGGTTACCGGAAGCGGTTGTACGCAGTTATTTTGTCTAAAGGTTGTGCTACCAAGTATTAGGCTGAGGGTGCCAATACTTTTGTCCAGCCCATTTTTGGAGTTTTGTGTAAAATGATCAATGATTTGACTTTTTTTTTTCATTCTCTTTTGTGTTTTTTCATTGCAAGCAAAATAAATGAAGATATTATTACCAAAGCATTTGTGATTGCAATAATTTTCTGGAAGAAATTGAGTATTATCTGACAGAATTGCAGGGGTGCCAATACTTTTGGCCAGCACTGTATATATTTTCCATTCCTTCTGTAGTCATTCTTGGCTTTTGCTCAAAAAAACACAGCACTATCTGCAACAAAAAAAGCTGCTTTTCTGCAAGGTGGGGCCTCAGCCTTCCGTAGGTATAATTGACATGTTGCAATTTCCAAAACTGCAACGGTTTTGGAAATCGTAGCATGTCCACTGCACGTATTTTCCTGCAATATGTGGATGGGATTCACTGGAATTCATTTTGCAGGGACTGCAAAACTCAGCGGTTTTCTTCCGTTTAGTTTCTGCCGCGGTTTACAACATGTGGGGCCCCGGTCTTAGGCCATATTCATATCTGCATCAGAAATCTTCATTCAGAGTCTCAGTTGCAGATTCTGTTGTCAGAGCAAGACACATTGATGGAACCCATTGGACCCTGTTATAAATCGCTGTATCCATCAGGGGCTGTTGGTGTCTATAGTGTGATGATCCATCACAGCGCTCGAGTGTCCACTGTTGATTCTTCATGGCTACTAGTCATACCTTACAGGGCTTTTCAATTTATTTAATACATTTCAGCTTTGTATAAGACATTCTTCAATAATATAATATATTTTGGAGTTTAAGTCCCCCCATTTGCAAAATCTCTGCTTGCTGTCAGTGATTTAGAATAATTTTTTTTACATCCTTTGGCTAAAAACCTGTACAGTTCCTATAATTTTTTTCAAAGCTGAGGATTTGTTACAATTGAATATTTCAATTTAATTTCAATCCAAAATATTTAAATTCCAGGCCTATATGTTTACTGGTAAGAAGTTGAAACATAAAATATGTTAGAAAGTTGCAGAACTTCTCGGCATATATATAATTTGTCCTTTGCGTGGTTTACACAGATAGTAGATAAAATGTATTTTTTTTTCTTCTAAATGTAATTTTTTTGGGTATCATAGGTGGGAACAGTTTGATAAGAAATACCTGAGTCAACTGCTGATGAGGAAGTCTGCATATAGGATCAAAGATGAGATATGGGAGGTTTGCTACAAGCTGAATATTCGGGATGCATTAAGCCTGGCAGATCAGGTATGTTTGCACAAAGTGATAAACCTTTTCTAAAAGTCTGCCAATTTCATTTACTCCTTAAAGGGAACCTATCACCAAAATTTTGCCCTATGTACCATCACCTGGATTAGGCAGACCATTTCACCTGTTGTACAACTCTGTTTGTCTAATGTTGCAGCGCTGGTTCTATCACTTGTTTTTATTATTCAGTATGCAAATTAGCATTTTTCAGTCATGGAAGTGGAGAGCTAGCACATAAAGTCAAGCTCCCCACAGCCCCATCTCCTTTTTCTTGTCCACCTCCAAGGCCTCTGTGATGTCAGTGCTACCAGCCAATGAAATCCGGCACTTACGTAATGTAAGTGAAGCTTCAGTCCAAAGCTGGTTGTACATCCTCGACTTTATTTCAGCACTGCTGATACACCAGGTTCTCTGTGTTGTGGTTCGGGGTACACGTACACACACATGCTGGCCCAAACTACATCACAGAGCACTTGGAGCATGTGCAGTATTGATCTGAAGCCGGGGACATATACCAGGCTTCAGACAGATGCTTACTTTACAATGTGCAGGCGTACAATTTTGTCTCTGGTAGTGCTGACGTCCCTTTATGCAGTAGTAGATGTGTATTGGGTGTAGTGCAGTCAGAAATGTTGTTCTATAACCTGCAGATTTGGGGTCCTTTTCCTTCTCTGCTGGTTTTTGTAAATTTATACTTTCTCTGTTACTTGCTTGGTGTGATGTCGGAACTTGTGCTCTGAACCACTTATATGTGTCCTTCCATGTTCCTCCTGACGTTTCTATGAATATTTTTGAAAGTATTGCGGTGCTTCTGAGTATCTGGAAATAAGAGCTTATGGTGGTTATTTTCTTGTTGCTGTAATTGGTGACTTTGTTTGTAACCAGTCACATTTGCTGGATAAGATACAACATAAAAACTGCATGGGATTGTTATATTAGGAGTGTTATAGTTTTAAGGCTTAACTGGCTTCCAGTCCTCCGCTGTTCATGAATAGTGCTGGCAACTCATCCTTAATATAAAGTGCTGTACTTCTGGCACCCTAGGTCCATAGATTTTTGAAAAAAAGCCAGAATTGTTACTTCTAGTTCATCTAGCCATCCAAAAAAACATACGTGACCAGATAATCTTATATACCCCAAAATGGACCAGTGGAGGATGCACCAATGCTAAGCTTTATGTTCCCTGTACTAGTGGAGGATGCACTTACTTTATGATGAGGTTGCACCTCTTCATGAGTTAGGCTCATCCACCCAGGATCTTTGCGCCTAGGGAAAAATTAAGCCAGCTCCTTGATAATGAATGTGGCGCGGGTGACGGCCCTGCCTATTTGGCGCAAAAATGCCACTTATGACTTTTTGAGTAAGTTTAAGTAGCTTAGACATGTTCATAGCTTTTTTCCAGGAGGATTTTGATTTAGAATTCACCTCAAAATGCATCTCCCATACTCTCCCGTTCATTTGAATGGCAGTCAGTAGCAGATTATTTTCCTGATTTTTCAGCTAGAGAGAAAAAAGCATCATGATCTATCTTCAGGCGGATTCCGCCTTGCAAAGTCCATTGAAATAAATGAGGCAGAAAAAAAAATGCACCTCCCATTCATTTTAATGGGCTTTTTAAGGTAGAATCTGCCTGAAGATAGGTCATGACACTTTTTTCCCCTCTAGCTGAAAGAATCAACTAGAGGAAAAAATCTGACTAACTCCCTTTGAAATGATTCTGCCTCAAATATCCGCCTGCAAAAACTCAATGTGAGCCTAGCCTTTAAGTAGCAAGTGGTGTTAAATAGTTTCAAATTGCAAACTGCTTACGCAAAAAAAACAACAGTGATGAGAATTTTTCATTATGAAATGGGAGGAAGGATGCAAAACGTGACACACAGAGACCTTATAAAATCTGTGATAATGAAAACACCTGGGAGTTTTGGAGACTCAGAAAACAGAAGATAAAGGAGTCAGCAAAAACTGACGATTGTGCATTCATCCTGCATCTGTGCACCCGGAACAGTACAGGTCCCATCCCAATTTATACCAGCTCAAAAATAGATTTGCTGACCAGATGGACAATGAGTCAGGGCTGGGACCAGACGGGAACATTTATACATTACTAATAAGGGCAGAGAGGACCATGTGTGAAAAGGGTTCCAAGTACTTTACAGAACTTCACACACATTTTTAAAAAAATGTATTAATAATATCTGTTTATAGGAAAGCTGAATAAAAATTAACTTGACCCGCATTTAAGATTGCTCAGGAAATTTTACCCAGTATTCCCTGAGTCTGAAACAGTAGAGTTGCGTAGCTGAAGTGAAGCAAGAGTAGTATTGCTGGGTAACTTGGGAAATAGGCATGCACACATCTAGGAAAGCTGAGTGATGTGATATGTCAGAGACTGCTTTTTGCTATTGTATTGATAATAAATTATTTTATTCAGGGTTCCATGGGAGTGTGGTGTATTTTCATACAAACCAACCATCTTTCTGAGATTTTTTGATTGGTTTCTATGGGCATCATCATGTACTTGTAGTTTGCATTCATTTTTGAAAATCTCCCCAGATATGCATCTTCTGACGCTTCATCTCCTTCCCACTAATCCTATAAACAACCCTGTCTCATAGGGTGGTCATATAGTGTCACCGGATAGACTGTCGTTACCTTCCATGCCAAGCCGAGCATCCATGTCGGAGACTTCAGTGACCAACCTTCTGTAAGGACCCATGTATCATCTTGTTTTCATTGTCTTGATCATGTATACACGTTGAAGTAAAAACTATACTTTGTTTTTGCATCTATTTGCAGAGGGAATTCCCTAGTGACATCACCATATGACCTCATTCAGTCATTCCAAATATTTTTGACCTATTCATTAGTGTAACCTTCTGTGTCTTTTGTTTTTTTTTTCATTCTAGGCGGGAGAATGGCAGCAAAGCGTGTCTGGATCTTCAGGCTATTGACACTGTGCGCAGTGGGAGGGACAGAGAAGATGCAGTTATGCATCATGTGCTTAGGGGCGGCCTCTACAAACCACGCAGGATGGTGCGGTTTGTTACACTTTTGTAAAATGTCTTTATAGGTTATTATTGTCAAATTGACCTTCACAAGGAGTTATCTTTTCATTAAAGTGCAAAGCCAGCTACAGTCGACATTTTATGACCCAGGATGAGCAGGAGAGGCAGGAAAAAGAGGTTTTCCAGCAGAACATGAAGCGTAGGTTGGAGTCTTTTAAATCCACCAAGCATAACACCTGCTCGTCAAAGTCAAGGGTGAAGAAAGATGGACGTAAAAAGGTAGGGATGAAAAGATTTTCACTTCCTATCTCAGACTTTTTTGAACCAAAGTGGGTTTATGTTTTTTCAAACAATATGAATGCTGTTAGACCCTGAATGTGCTTGGCTGTGTCTCGCCTGTAGGTTGACAGAGTAGATTCTCCTTTCTTTTATGAGAAAAAGGAAAGGTTTTATACCTTATCATATTGTTATGCCCCAACAAAAATGCTCCCCTTTGGCAAGTTTGATGCAATAGAAAATGGATAATTCATGGTCAATTTAATATTGGAAAATCGTTGTGAACAACAGCAAATTTTCCCACCATCAAAATCTCTTTATTTCTCCTTGATACTGTAAGTTTTATATACATTAAATTAGATAGGTAATTAACGTGTAGATGAAAATTAGACGTTGGCCCCCCCCAAAAAAAAGAAAAAACACAAGTATAGGTGATAAATGTATAATCTTTGGGACGACCACTGGTCACAAGAATGTCCCTCTTTTGAATTGAAAGAATTTGTGTTAAATGTTTTCCCTGGGTCAACCACTTTAGGTTAGTATAATTCATGTCTATAACTATAGCCCTAGTATCTTTGGTGGTTGTTCTGGAACCAGAAGGCTGATGGAACTGATGGGGTTGAATTCATCAAGTCTGGCATTTTCCAATTTGGTCTTGATATCCCTTATGCCAGTGGAGAATGAGTCTAAACTATGATCCGTGACCTAGTTTGAAATGTCAGCTCATTGCTGGTATACATTTCATACATCATTTACATAAAAAAACTGGTGTGAATGATAATAAATCTGTTGGGGACGAAGAACCTGCCAACAGCACATTCACTTTTCACAAAGTGGCAAGGGCAGCATAAAAAAAGCCACTTGCAACTAATTTATTTGCAAATGCTGTTAAAAAGGTTACAAATTCCTGGTGCAAGGGGATAATAATTTGGGAGTAAGCGAAAAAATGTGGATTGCCCCTGTTATGGAATTGCAACTTAAGCAGTTCCCAAAGTAATGGAATTGCCTTTTAACCATTTCCCTAATATGGAGCAGGTAACTGGCAGGACTAAAAGACAGCAAGTAAGATACCTATAATCCAACACCACTCCGTTTCGCAGAGTCTAAGGTTATTCCGAGGTATTCACAAGAACCCTCTGCGAGGCAGGATGGACTCAGGCTGTTCTGAACCTAGGTTAGGGCTTTGGAACATTGCAGGATAAGGACCAAACCAGAAAAACTTATAGCAGGCAGGCAAAGAGTAATTCACAAGCCAAGGACAAAATTAGCAGACTAGGAGAAAACAACAGCAGAGGAATAACAGAATCCAAGCCAGGGTTGAGTCCAGGAGGCCACAGATAAAGCCAAATTAGCAGGAGGTTGGATAACTAGGAGAGTAAGCCAAAATTAGTAAACCAGGAAATCAGCAGAAGACAGGGTAAGGTATTAAGAGTAAGTTCAACAACACAGAGTCAGAAAAGTAAAGTAATCACAGGCAAACCCAGAGTTTGACTGGTAGGCATGGCAACCTTAAAGTAATGACTCTGAGCAGTGCTGCACTGAAAGTAACGATGGATGCAAGTAAGAGGCAGGAGCACAGATATTAAGATTCCTAACAACTCATTTGTCCAACTCTGTTGCCCATCCATTGACTGCTACTAATGCTGATGTTTACTGCTAGATTGGAGGGCAATTCCTGGCTTTGCTGTGGTGTCCTTTGAAGTCCAATTATATTTCTGATGCGCCATCTTCCATATTTTCCCTACATTTTCCTGTTTTGATTCTATCCCTTGGTCAGCTCAGTGTGAATCTGTACTTGTGGTCCGGATTGTTTATTAGGTTATTTTTAGTTTAGTCTGGCAGTGAGATATATAATATTGAGAGGTTCTTGATCCCAAGACAACTTTCTTGGTGAGTGGAAACATCCAGATCACATGTATTTACAAGTGGATTCTATTGACGTAATTTTGCCCTGTACACAGTCCCGCTACCCTAGGTTATTTTATCCTCAGATGGTTATCAAATAAGATTCATTTCAAGATTTTTCCTCTGAGTAATTGTAAGAAAACCCCAGAAGTAAAACCAGAGCCAACAGAATGGAACCTTTGTGGATAAGCCAGGGCCTGAGTGTAACTAGTAAGTTTTTCATTTAACCTCATCTGTCCTTTTCCTTGCGAGACTGATATCTAGATATATAATTATTCTATAGTGCTTGTTGTTTACTACTTAGCTTTTTCACTGCTGCCAAATGGATGATAATTCAGCCTTATTCTGGTTTATAGACTATAACATTTGGGGGGAATAAAGATATTTTAGTGTACAGTAATTCTATTTATTAAAATAACATTGAAATTTCTGCTGGATGTTTCATATAAAGGGAGTCTGTCAGCAAGAAATTCTCTAATATACTAATGACAGCACCTTGTAGAGTGGCTTCTGCACTTTCCAAAGATGATGTTTTTTATTCTGCGTTGCAGCTCCGTTTTCATGAAAATCATCATTTTATTCTTATGAAAATTACCTGAAAAGAGTTTTAGGGCGTTTATTCTCCTGCTGAGGATAATCGTCCCTAACTTCCACCCAGCTCTGCCTCCCATTGCTTGAGTGACCTCTTCCACTTTGTCACACATTGTCGGCAGTTAGGGTCGATTATCTAGAGAGGAGAACAAAGCCCCAGCAGGAGAAGAAATGCCCCTAAAGCCCTATTCAACTAATTTGTATAAGAAGAAAAAACTGATTTTCATGAAAATGGAGCTGCAATGCAGAATAAGAAAGGCACCTTTGGAAAATGTAGATGCCACTGTACAAGATATTGTTATTAGTTTGTCCTGCTGACAGACTGCCTTTAAATGCTACGCTCATTGTTTGCATTTTTTTATATTGCTCCAATACATCTAAAATGGAATTTGAAGAAAACTATGGATCTCCGGAGTCAACATACAAACTCTGTGTAGTTTGATCTTTTTTTGTAGAGAGCATTGGGAGCTTGTATGCTATTAATTTTCACATGAGGAGTTTATCTATTACTATTATCTATTATCTACTATTACTGTACAATATAGATCTCCAATTTCCTAACAACAGTGGCTTCCAGTTTCAGAGTTTCAGACAAATATTGAGAGAAAAATGTTATTTTCTGTATGGTGAACTGTTCTACAGTTTTCCAATATTGTTTCTGTAATTCCTCACGGTTTTCTAGATCTCTGCTTGCTGTCATTCATTTTGCTTACTGCCAGTGAATAAAAATCAGTCCATGGTCATGTGATGTATACAGGTGCACAGCTCGTTACCAGGCAGATGTCTGATTACTGTGTTGTGACTATAACGAGCTGTGCACCTCTGTGTCCATCACATGACCATGGACTGATTTTTATCCACTGGGAGTAAGCAGAATGAATTGTAAGCAACCAGAGATCTAGAAAACCGTGAGGAACTGATACATAAAGTATATTGGAAAATTGTATAACTTTTCATTATACAAACAATAACATTTGTCTCTCAATATTTGTCTGAAACTGGACAACCATTTTATTTTAATGTAGAGATTGGCAGTCCTACCTCCACCATAATTTTAGAGAATCTATCACGAACGTTCCTACATGCCACTTAAGCCCTGCTAACCCTCCTAACAGATCTGGCCTGAGGAAGGTCTCATTCAGGCTGAAACATCATCCCTCAGTTGATCTGCACCATTGCATATATTCTTTTAGCCAGATGTAGATAACTCTATAGATGTGGAGTCATGGAATGATTTACGTTGTAATTATATTGCTCTTGGAGGAACACATTGCTGTTCAGTAATACTACCCGTGGATAAACAGGTACTGTTCAATATAAATAACTTATAATTTGCAAGCTACTACAGTGTGTGCTATGATTTTATTCTCACTGTGCAATTGGGTTGGAGAACCGGATCACAGGCACCACTCTTATACGAGAGTGCGGTACCATTGACATTTACCTACCTGTAGTTAGGGTTCTGACTTGAGGTCTGTAGTAAGTTTTGGGTCTGATCTGAGGCTAGAATTAATTAATTTAACAGTCTGCTCTAAGTTCTGAATTAATTTGTAGGTCTAGATTGAGTCCTGAATTAAATTGGTCTGCCCATGAGTACAACTTGTCTCTTATCAACAGGATAGGGAATAAGTTGTATTCATGGGAAAACCACTTTAATCTAGTGGTCTGTTTCGAGGCCTTAATTCATTTAGGGGTCTGGTTTGAGACCTTAAAGGGGTTTTCCCATCTCCCTGTTTCAGCAGCTTTGCCTGCTGTCTCTTGTTCTCACTTCCTGTATTTCCCTCCGCCCCTCCCAGCTTGCTGAACAGGACACTATGAAGTATCACAATATTTATTATAATTTATAGAAATCTAATATAAATGCAGATCAAATAATATGCACCTGCTTCTAGAGAAAAGGACTCAGTGTTATCTGTGTGTTTACATAGAGAGATAACAGACAGGGCTTTATCAGAAAACTGCAATTAGCTGAACTGATTGTCCTGCTGGTAGAGCTTTACATAACAGTGAGAGCAGTGAGTGACGTCACTTGTCCTATCATATAGGTCCGGCGCTATGGAAATGCTGTGTAAACAATGGGAGGAATAATTTCACATAGCAGGAAAACCAAGCAGCATTTCTAAAGCAATATATTTAGGAAAAGTCTTCAATTTACATAAGCTACCAGTATAGATAGGATCCTTGAGATGGGAATACCCCTTTAACTAATTCTGAGGTCAGGTTTGTCCTTCTGAGATCTAAATGAGAGAGTTTTGGGTTTTAATTCATTTAGACTGGAATTTATTTAGGGGTTCTTCAGGGAGTATTTATTCACTTACCTGGTCCAGCGGAATGCTTTTGATGGACCTGGGGGCTCCAGCAACATCACAACCACAGCTCATGTGGAGGTAGCGTTCAGCTCCCCGAGTCGCTGAGATATTCCTCCCCCTATCTCACAGATAATGAATTACCTGTGCTATGGGGTTTTTACTATAGTCAGCCAGCCGACATAGCAAAGGTCATTAATTACCTGTGAGTTTAGGGAAGGAAGGGTGGAGCGACCTAGGGAGCTGAACATTGCCGCCGATCACATGACCAAGGGGTTGTGATGTCGGCGGGTCCATCAAAAGCATTCCGCCAGACCAGCTAAGTGAATAAATATTTCCCACACAACTCCTTTAAAGGGGTTATCCAGTTTTAGTAATGATGGCCTATTGCAAGAGCTTACAATCTATGAGGTAGAGGGGGTGGCACAAGAGGTAGCAGGGGCAACATAAGAGTAGGTAAAGTAGTATTTATACAGTGGACCAGCCATTTTTTATGAAAAAGGTTTACTATAATTATACAAATCAAGTTGTGTAAGCTGGTCACCAAGCAGTGTCCTTTTATGAACAGATCCAAAGTGTCTGGGCATACGGGGTTACAGTCCGATAAAATACATCATGTTATGTGGGATAATGGAAGGGGACGGCTTGAGCAGAAGAGGGTTAATTTTATGGACTGTAATTGCAGAAGGATTTAGAATAGGAAAAGTGATAATCCATCCTGGAGAGATGTGTCTTTAGAATGCGCTTGAAGCTTTTGAAGTTAGAAGGGGTATCGGTCAGACCCGTAACATGAAGTTTATGGGCGTCAATGCAAAATCTCTATCAAGACCCCCAAGTATAATGTATTATTTATAGTACTGGTCTTCTCATATTCGAAGAGACCTCTAATGGGCTCCCTAAGGCATCTGGGCCTAGGTGCGACTGCACCCACTCAAGTTACACCTGTAGTTTCAGCCCCTGAATGGGAATGGAAATGTTTCCATCCGCTGATAACAAGCATATATCTGGAAAATAATGGAAAATTTAATTGGAAAGTATACTAGAAATTTGCAGAACTTTTCATGATGAAATTTTCCAAGATCGTTTGTATAGAACAACAAGGAAATTGACTGTATAAGTCATAAAATGTCAGAGAAATGTGGAAATCAAGATAGATAAAAAGTGTGAGCTATTCCAAGTGTCACCTTCGTTTCAGTCCAGGAATCACTGCTTGTTCCAGTGAGTCACTCTCGTGGTGGACTTATGGAAAAGCTGTGAGCCCCTGGCCTGGGTCATAATACCGTGTTCTCTGTAGAAATTTCATACAATCAGATTAATGCATACTCTACTTAGCGATGACTCAAAGTTCAGGGTCATTTCCAGGCACCTCCTTAGACCTCCTTTTGAATAACAGGCCACTGTAGGTACATTGTGAACTAGCAATAATACTGGACCAATGTATGCTCAGCTGGAAGATGTAGTACTGTGCACTATCCACACAGAGTGATAACAAATACTGAGAATAATTATGATCATACAGAACAAGAGAAGTAGTAATGCATAGAGAATAGAACAGGTTTCGGTAACCCCCAGAGTGGCATGCGAGGCTTATTGACCTGGCACAGCAGCCAGAGTCCTCGTCCAGCAGTTTTATTTGGACCAAACACGGCCAAAACAAAACTGCTATTATTATACTGTGGGATCTCTTCAGACCCCAGAGTATAATAAGCGGAGCCCCAGGAGAGGTGATCAAACATTAAAAAACAATGTTATTCACCTCTCTTGTGCATCTCCATGCTGTCTTTGGCACTTCTGCCTGACGTAAGAGACCGCTGATAGGGCCTCAGGAGTCACGTCGGCGTGATGATGCATAATGACGCTGACGTGACCCCCAAGACCCAATGAGCGGTTGCTGATCAGGCAGAAGCGCCGTAGAGAACAGAGCCGCTCCGGAGCAAAGGAGAGGTGAGTAACATTGTTTTTTATGTTTGATCACCTCTCTTGGCCCTCCACTTATTAAACTCTGCGGTCTGGAGAGATCCCACAGTATAATAATAACTAGTGAGTGTCAAAAATTCAATGGAATATTATACCGTGTGGAGGGGCCGCTATGGGACATTATACTGTATAACGGTGTGTTTTTGCACAAAAAATGCAGGCAGTTTTTTTGTGTAAAAATGCACCATGTGAACGCAGCTTTACATCCAAGTAAAAGTACAAGTGGCATAAGAATAATAGCTGCATCCAGATACATAGTGTGTTATCACCATAAGGATGCTGCCATACGGTGCTCCTGAATGCATACATTTACCACATGTACTTTCATTGGGACCTTCTAATGGTAAAGTACAGGCGCGTCACAGGAAATAGCAGTAAAGGCATGCGTCCTGAAACATCTTGTGGCAGCACTTCTGTGTTATGGTTTGTGCTATATGACTTTAGTATAGGGGTCGTCAGCCTTACAATTATTGCGCGGCACTCCAAGTTCCTCATCTTTGATTTTTTTTTTTTTTTTTTTTTAATTAAAATCTACAACCCGAACAAAAAATGTTGCCTACCCCTGGAATAGAGGATAACAATAAGAGTAGAATTACCCCCGTACAGCGTCTATACAGGCAGAATAAGATATTGAGAATTGCATTCACTTTACTGAACAAGGGAAGTGGCACCAAGAGAAATGGTACTGTGCAGTGTCCATATATACAGAGCAAGAGAAATGGTACTGTGCAGTGTCCATATATACAGAGCAAGAGAAATGGTACTGTGCAGTGCCCATATATACAGAGCAAGAGAAATGGTACTGTGCAGTGCCCATATATACAGAACAAGAGAAATGGTACTGTGCAGTGTCCATATATACAGAGCAAGAGAAATAGTACTGTGGAGTGTCCATATATAGAGAATAAAAGATACCAAGAATTACCACTACTATACAGAACAAGAGAAGTAGTACTGTGCTTTTTTCCATATGTGTAGATCATGAATAAAAGAGAGTGAGAATTGCATTTATACTGAAAAGTGGTGCTGTCTACTGTGCACTCTCAACACATACAGAATAACTAGAGATACTGAACATGAAACCCAGCATGCATGCCTAGACAGTTGTTACTCTGCATTATCTGTATATACAGGATATACAGGAGTAGAGGCTTCCCTAGACTAGATATTGTGTAGAAAATCCTTAGTAGAAGAAGCGTTAGGTCTGTACCAGTTTTTTTTTTTTGTTTGTTTGTTTCTATATATAAACAAAATATTTTTTATGTACTGACTGTAAAGGAATAAAGCAAAGTTTTTTTTTTTAAGATCTTTTAAGAGAAACTGATACGATTATTCTTTAAAGTAATGTGAATGGACTAGACTGGTAGAACATAAGACTTCATTGTGTGTTGAGGGATCATACCAATGTTTCTGGAAATTTATGGGACACCTGGACAAATGAACCCTTAGGCCAATGCAGGTCGTACATGGCTGATATTATAGAAAATATATAACTCCAAAAATTAAGACCCACCACATTGTATCTTAATATAAAAACACCAAGTCAGCATTCTGCTAGCACACACTTTTATTATTAATCCAAATTCCCCATTACCCTGAGTCTGCCAGCACCGCAAGAAAACAGACTGAAAGAATCTGATCTGGAGAGGGAGACGTGTCCTGCATATCTTGTGCCAGCAGTGCTTCCCAGGCCAGGTTTTTCCAATCATTCTTGGGGTTGCAAACTCCAATTTCCTATGGATTCAGAGACTTTACAAGCTAGAAAATAGGCCTGTGAATTTGGAGGCTGCTGCTTAAATAATCCATAGCTCTCTGCTCTGCTGTGACTTATATTTTCCAGTAAGTGCTGCGGTATGGTGAGAGCATGATGGATTTTACAGTCTGGTTTTTATATAACCCACTGTTTTCTTTCTCGTCTAGAGCAGACATTGTGTATATAGAGTTCTACATTATCGACAGGCTGATAATCGGTTTCGGGACTCCTGTTTAATGTCCACAGGGGAGTTTATCAAGTGCTAGTTTGGTAAATGAAAACACTGGTTTGCAGATTATATAAAGAGTATATGTGAAAAAGGCACATAAATGTTGCACATAGCTGTTATAATGTAAGTATATATTGATGCTGCCTTTGAAAAGAGTACAAATCACCAGTAATTGATCGAAAAATTACTGTTCTACATCTTCACATGGTCACTGCTTTAATTATATCATATACTTACCTGTCTTTGGTTTTAAGTCCTGTTAAAGAGGACTTTTCACCACCTTGACCAATTCAAGTTTTTGGCATGTGTTAGTAGTCGCCACTCCACTGATTTCAGAACAGTTGGAATTTTTTCTCTAGCCCCCACCGATCCCTAGAAACAAGAGCAGTTATTTTTGGTGTCTGATGTGCTATTTAAGCTCTGTAATGTCAGAAGGGCAGAGTCAGACAGGAGGGCGTGATTCAGATCTCCAATCAGAGGCAGCCAGTGTTAGAGCTCAGAATCACACCCCTTGTCTGCTCCTGTCTGACACCGCCATCCTAACAGTACAGGGACTAAATAGCAGCTCAGGCACCAAAGATAACAGCATTGATTGCTCAGGAATGGTGAGGGCAAGAGAAAAAATTGCAACTGCGCTGGAATCAGTGGAGCAGCAGCTATTAAATAATATAAAGAGCTGGACTTGTTGGAAGTAGTGAAAGGTTCTCTTTAAAAATCCTATGGGTACGATCACACCACGATCTGGTGTGATGACCTGATGTGACTCTATTCACCTCATGTTGAGGACTAGGTTTGGCATGTATGCCAAGAATTGTTCCTATTATATAATTTAAGCATATGTATAAGGGTTTACCCAACAGAGACCCAAATAATGTGTTTTTGACCTCTGTCAGGTAATAAATGTCAATATACTATGGGCATACGGCAGAGTCTTTTAATGGGAATATACCCCAGGCAATAATCCCAATTTATATGTCCAAAGGAAGGCTCTAACACAGTGATGGCTAACCTTTTAAGCTCGGTGTGTCAAAATTCGTTAAAAAAAAAACTAGCTTAACTCGGGTGGCGTGTCACATCTAGAAATATCCATAATTTTGTGATATTTGTAGCTCTAGTAAAAAAAAAAAGTTATATTTTTGATATACAGTATGTATTTATATTATATGTATTTCTTGCCCTTCAAACAGTATATGACCCCCTTTTTCTGGCCCATCACACAGTATATGACTCCCTTTTTCTGGCCCATCACACGGTATACGACCCCCTTTTTCTGGCCAATAACACAGTATACGACCCCCTTTTTCTGGCCAATCACACAATATACGACCCTGTTTTCCTGGCCCATAACACAGTATATAACCCCCTTTTTTTAGCCCCCACATGGTGACCCCATTTTTGCCCCCCACAGTATATGAACACCTTTTTTTTTACCCCCCACACAGCATATGATCCCCCTATTTATGGCCCTCATACAGTTTATGACACCTTTTATACCCCCCACACAGCATATGACCCCTTTTTTAAAGCCCACCCACATCATATGACCCCCTGTTATCTCCCCACCCTCACACAGAGTATTGGCCGATAATTTTTACTCACTTGTCCACGCTTCAGACCTGGACGCCCTTCGCTGCCAGCCCCAGGGTGCACTGTTGACAACGCTGAAGAAGGCCGGGACGCTGTACGTAGCGTTCCACCATTCTTCAGCATCATGATATCAGTGTAGCACCGCTGGCGTTCTTCAGCGTTATGACGTCAGTGTAGCGCCGCCTAGAGTAGGCAGTGGAGGGCCAGGACAGGCGCGTGGACAGGTGAGTAAAAGTATCGGCAGCTTCCTTTTGCAATAACACAATACGTAGCTGCCGATGCGTGTCACCCAAAATGTCTTGGCGTGTCACCTGTGACACGTGTGTCATAGGTTCACCATCACTGCTCTAACATGATGTGAACTGTACCTAAGCAGTCCTTTGTTTGTATATTGCATATTACATTTTTTAACTCCAATCAATAAAATTGAAGTTTTTTTTTTCACTCTTTCTTGGCAACCATTGGTGAAAAATCAACTGATTACTGATGGTGTCTGTGTTCTAAATGTTGGATCTGTAATATTGAAGAGAGGGACTGGGAAACGTCCATTGCAGAGAGCCAGGGACACTGCATGCTCTACCTTGAAGAGTCAAAAACTGCTGACAAACTCCCTTTAACCACTTAATGACCAGGCCATTTTTTTCCCAGTTCATGACCAGACATTTTTTCTATGGTATATGTAGCTATAACTTTTTGTTCCGGTTGTGCAAATTATTTTTGTGTCTTTGTTGAATTATATATAGGGATTTATTTTTATGTCATTTTAATTTTTTTATTTTTTATCTGGATGAATATAGAAAAAACAAAATGAGGCATCAATTTTTCACATTTTTTCTGTTTTCTTTTAATACCACAAAGTACTATTAATTTTTTAGTAATTTTAACTATCCATTACATAGATTTTTATGTATGTGACGCATAGCTTTTTTTTTTCTGGGGCAGGACTAAAACGTACGTGGGCATGGTATGTCTCTTTTTTTATTTTATTTTTTTTTGTCTTAATATTTTTTGTGTTTAATTTCTTTACACATTTACAATAAACCTATGGCGGGCATTTTAACATTACTTTTTTGTTGTTGATTTCCCTTGTAACAGGGGCGATACAATGTATACAATGCAGAGCATCATGGCAGCTCCTATAGCTGCATACACAGCAGTCATTAAAGTGTAACTCCCACTAATCTCATATATTACTAATGAAAACAAAGTCAGGAATTGTTGATTATGATGTTAATCTGTTTTTCCTTAGTCCTAACAGCAGCACAATATGGGGTATTCCAGCCCCTGTGTGCTGGTAGGACAGGCGGAACTTTTAATTAACATAAAGTATGCATGACTATGCTACCCTTTAAGAGGGCAAAGAGACCTCCCCCCCTTGTGTAAGTTATAAAGTAAAACTATCTAAGTTTAAGGAGGGAAGCTTGTGCTGCTGATAGGACTAAGGGAAAACAGATTAACATCATAATCAACGAGTCCCTTACATCCTACAGCAGCACAATATGGGGATATAGCAAGTAATTCCCTTAGGGAGGCTTTCCCTTCTCTACAACACCTAGGACTGACTGTCCAAAGGCAGTCGCCACAGAACTCCGAACATCTAGTTGATAATGATTTACAAAGGTTAGGTGAGACGACCAAGAAGCAGCAGCACAGATCTGATCCAGCGGTAAGGCCCGGTTCTTAGCCCAAGAGGTTGATACAGCTCTGGTTGAATGGGCTGTACAAAATTCGGGTGGAGCTAACCCCTGAGCAGAAAAAGAGACTTTGATTACCTCCTTGATCCACCTAGACAAGGTAGGCTTGGAAGCCCTGAGACCTTTGTCTCTACCATACATGTTGACAAGGAGATTCTTGGCTCTCCTAAAAGAACGTGTACGTAAGAGGTAAATCTGGAGACATCTCACATCTAGTGTGTGAAGTTTTTTCTCCTCTTCAGAGGAAGGGGCTGGAAAAAAAAACACAGGTAAAGAGACTAATTGGCTAATATTGGCGCGGGAAGGCACCTTAGGGTTAAACACAAGAATAAACCTGAGTTGGACCCTATCCGCAAAAAATGATACATAAGGTTCCTTGGTAGAAAAAGCCTGGAGCTTACTCTCGCTTTTGGCTGAAGTGATGGCTAATAGAAAGGTGGTTTTAAAGGCAAGAAATTTAAGATCTACATCCTCCAAAGGCTCAAAAGGAGGACCACAAAGACCTGAAAGAACAGTGGAGAGATCCCACTGGGGAACCGGAGCTGAGACCACTGGTCTAAGTCTGGTAGCGCCCTTAAGGAACCTAACAATAAGGGAATCCTGGGACAATCGTCTGCCTAAACAGTCGGATAAGACTGAAACCTGTACCCTCAGTGTAGCAGGAGAAAGGCCTGAATCCAAGCCGCTTTGAAGAAAATCCAACATTTCTGCCGTAGTAGGGTTTGAACTATCAGCTCCTCTTCTGGAGCACCAATGCTTGAAGATGTTACCTATCCTATGGTAGCTTTTCTTGGTAGACTCTGCTCTGGCACAGGAAAGAGTCCTCAGGACGGCTTCTGACAGTCCACTAAATCTCCGTAGGAACTGGTCAACCTCCAGGCTGTCAGGTTGAATCTTCTCAGATCCTGGTGCTTCTGAGTTCCTTGGGAAACCAGGTTCTGGGTTGGGGGGGGAAGCCTACAATATGTCCCTCGACTCATGTACATGAGCTGCGCAAACCAAGTCCTTTTTGGCCAGAATGGAATGATGGCTATCACAGAGACTTGGTCCTGTCTGACTTTCATCAATACCTTTGGTATCATGGAAAGTGGAGGGAAGATGTATGCAAGCCTGAACCTCCAAGGGATGGACAGGGCATCCACTGCCAAGGGATATTCCTCCTGATACAGTGAGCAGAACATCTCTACCTTGGCATTGAGCCTGGTCGCCATGAGGTCTACTTCTGGGAGACTCCACTTCAGGGTGATCTGATGGAACACATCTGGATTGAGAGACCATTCTCCTGATACAACATGACCCCGACTCAACTGATCCGCTACTATGTTCAGGGAACCTTTGATGTGAACTGCGGATAAGTGGGTCAGATTTTTTTCTGCCCAGGTAAAAATCAAATCTGACTCTCTGAGGAGAGATAACGATCTGGTGCCTCCCTGTCTGTTCAGGTACATTAAGGTCATCATGCTGTCTGACCAAACCTTGATTGCTCTCCCTCTGAGGAGAGGAGAAAAATGAAGTAGTGCCAGGTACATGGCTCTGAGCTCCTTCCAATTGGAAGATGTCTTTTCTTCTAGACTTCTCCAGACTCCTTGTACAGTCTTCTTGTACAGGTGGGCTCCCCATCCCGAGAGGGATGCATCGGTAGTCAACAGGGTCCAACAAGGTTGGACCGTGGACATTCCGTCTTTCAGGTGTATCCACCATCTGAGGGAAAGACGGGTACTGGGAGAAAGTTTGATCTTCTTGTCGAGACCGAGAGGAGTACGGTTCCAGGCTTTTAGTACTTCCATCTGGAGAGGACGCAAATGCCATAAAGCCCAAGGGACTGCGATGGCTGAGGATGACATCAGGCCTAGGACTCTCATGGATGTTCTGATGGATACCAGCCGTGTTCTGAAGAGAAACCGGACCGCTCTGATTAATCTTTCCTTCCTTGCCGGTGTTAACGAAACCTCCATGCAGTCTGAGTCCAGGAGATACCCAAGGAACTTCCTGCGGGCAGAGGGAACTACTTCTGACTTCTCCCAATTTATCAGCCAACCCAAGCTTTGGAGAAGGGATACGGCTATCAGTATCTGCTGGAGCAGAACAGACTCTGACTGGGCTTTTATTAGCCAGTCGTCCAGGTATGGCACTACAAAAACGCCCTGAAGCCTGAGAGATGCGGCTATAGGAGCCACAACTTTGGCATCACTTCAGCTCCTCATACCTTCACCAAAGGGCAGGGCTGCGAACTGAAGATGCTTTCTGTGGCCGGAAACTGAAACGGCAATTCTGAAAAACCTTCTATAGGAGGATATATTGGGACATGCAGATAGGCAACCTTTAGATCTAAGGTGACGAAAACTTTGCCCTGTTGAAGAAAGGATGTAACGGATTTTACGGTCTCCAAATGTTTTTTTTTTATGAAGTGATTCAGATATCTTAAGTTCTATATTCATTCTCCAGCTGCCTGATAGTTTTGGCACCAGAAAAACTGGGGAGTAGACACCGAATCCTTCTTCCAAGGGGGGGACCTCTTCCAAGGCACCCTTGTGGATGTAATCATGAATGAAGCACTCTAATATATCCTGCTGAGCCGCAGGAAGGGAGCGGGTTATGACGAATCGATCTTGAGGCTGCTGAAGAAACTCGATCGCATAACCTTGCTGAACAATCTGCAAGACCCAAGGGTCTTGAATTTTTTCCTGCCAGATAATGTAAAAGTGAGAAAACCGACCTCCGACAGGAGTCTTGGCCACAGGAAGAAGGCAGCTGATGTCAAAAGCTAGGCTTCTTTTTGTCCTCATCCTTGGGGAACCTTCCTCCAGAACCCCTAGGCTGATATCTAAGATGTCTCTGGAACTGAGGTCTGGGTTGAGGCTGATGACCTCCCTCTAAAGGCCTGAGGCAGAGTCTTACCCTTTTTATCAGCAAGGTCTTCCATAATCTCATCCAGGCCTCTGCCAAAAAGCTTACCCGGCTCAAAGAGAACAAAGGTTGAACTTGGAGGAATTATCAGCTCTCCAGGGTTTTAACCATATCGGCTTTCTAGCTGCTGTAGAAAGGGTCAAAGATTTGGCCACCAGCCTTAAATGATGTCGAGAGGCTTCGGCTAAATAATCTGCCAACAAGGAAACCGAACTAAAAAAAAGCTAGATCGTCTCTGGAGACTCCAGAGTCGATGTCTCTTGCAAGCTGGGCTAAGTCAGCACGTAATTTGCTTGAGACTTCATTAGAGGCAATAGCCACGGAAGTCTGACCGGAGGCCAGAGAATAAACCTTCCTGAGGGTACTCTCTATGCGTCTATCCATGGGGTCGTGGAGGTTAGAACCATAATCCACCGGGACCACCGTATGACAGGACAACTTGGCCACTGCAGTGTCCACTTTAGGTGGAAGGCCCCACCGATCCCACTGAGCCTCCGCAATAGGGAACAAGGTTCTAAATTTTCTGGAATATAAACTAGACTTTTTTTTTTTTTTTCTGTTTTCAAACTCCTTGCAGGAGCCACCGTGCTGCCCGGAGCTGCAGCAGCAAGAACAGTAATCCAAGTGGAGTACTGAGGCCTTCCTCACTAAGAGACAAGCCATCTCCTGCATTGAGATGAAGGCTTCTATAGGAGGGGAGGAGGAATAAGCAAGTAGTGCACACAAATAACCCCCCCCCCCCCACAAATTTTGCAAACCTTAATTCCTTGTACACAGAATTATGCTAAAAATATACAGACCGATGCCAGAAAAGAGGCTCAGCAAATATAAACTTGCAAAAAGGAGGAAAAACTAAGCCGCAAAAAGTCTGTCCAAGAATTCAGTCCCCGGAAAACCGGAACACAAACAAAGGTTCCGGAGGAACAAAGTGACCAACGTCACTTCTGGCGGCCGCAGAGCTTGTAAGGTAAGTGAAACGGTAATGCACAACATCAAGGCCACACAAGTGGCCTGCACTACAGGTCTTTGAACATGCAACTACCGCTACATGTACTACTGAAATCAACCTTTTCAGAGCAAAGGTTGAAAGCTTGGCTAGGCACAAAAAAGGTAAGTGACACGGCAATGCTCCACCTCAAGGCTGCACAAGTGGCCTGCATACTGGCCTTTGAACATGCAGCATGCAACTACAGCGGCATGAACTAATGAAATCAACCTTTTCAGAGCGAAGGTTGAAAGATTGGCTAGCACAAAAAAACTGCCTAAATAAAACCACCCCTTCTTTTCCACAGAAGCGTCCAGTGGAAGAAAGAAGAGAAGAGAGGTGTAAAGATGACTCCCCAAAGGAAGTTAACAAACTTTAGGGGAAAAAACAAAATATGGGAGGACAAAAGACCTCCCTCCACCTGTCCTACCACACAGGACAGAAAATAACACAAGGGGGGAGGTCTCTTTGCCCTCTTATAGGTAGTCATGCATATTTTATGTTAAGTAAAAGTTCCGCCTGTCCTAGCAGCACACAGGGGCAGGAATACCCCATATTGTGCTGCTGTAGGACGTAAGTGAATGTGATTTTATATAAGGCATGAACTGCTGCATTTTAAGTTGAAATTCCCGACGGTGTTTTTAACTAGTGATTTTAGTTATTTAACTAGAGATTCTGTTATAGCTACTTCTTAAATCTTGGCATCATATGACAACCAAGAAGATTCGGCTTATAAAACCAAAGATGCAGCCACCTGAAGTGACCATTCCCCTTTGGTAAGTGCTTTAGCTCTACATACTACATTGCGTACATGTGTACAAACAGTCTCCTGGCAATGCTTACTTAGATCATTGCTAATACAGGTACATCTTTGCAGAGTTAATTGCTTACAGCCTGCAGATCATATGTAGTCAGTTGGTCTAAAATATAAACTGGCTTTTTGCCCATAGCAACCAATCACAGTACAGCTTTTTTTCTTATAGAAAGTTTCATAAATCTTCCCAACTACTGTATATATTACAAAGTTGCTAAACTTTTCATTATGCATAACTGAATAAGCTTTATTTATATAAAACTGGAAATTCCCTTTAAATACAACCTCCTAACCCACACCCCATACACACATTGCACCACAGGCACAGGTCTGCATCTATTTTACAGCATGATCTAACTCTATTTCTGACAGATGCAACTTGGCTGAACCTCTCCTTTGCCTCGAATTCTGAATACATTGGCGTACGATCTCTATATTGATTGGAACAGTCTGTGTTTCCAATAGAGGAATAAAAAAAAACTATGAAAACAATCATAAAACCATTCAATTAACCTTATAAAAGTTGGTGGATGGCGTACGAGTGGCTGCCGTGGTTAGTGATTTATGCCACATCAAATTCCTTTGCTCATTCACTTTAGATCCTGATTTAGATTCTGATCTTTGGATTGTTTGTTGTCCCTGACACTCACTCAGCGGCTTTATTCTGTCCTCCTATAATGAGTGTTGACAAAATGCTGAACAGTAAATGGGGGTTCATGCCTTGCTCTTTAGGAAGACAGACATTGACTCCTTCTCTTTCATCTAATTGGATAAACTGACTCACCATCTCTGGATCTATTAGTGGGACATAGAGCATGACCTTCTGGCAGCATCTCCAATGATGCTTATTAGCTCTCAGACATAAATAGGTTTCAGAAAAAGACTGCCCAGGGACTGTGATAGTTTTCACGTGAATATGGAAGTATTTTTGAGGTACCCAGTCCTGTACCCCAAAATAAATAAAGTGATTAGTGTATGTAGTGTGGATTCAGCTCCAGTAGTTGCTCCAGAGCTTGTACAGAGAAGGATACCATCACCTTCACCATGAGCATGTTATTAAACAAGAAGGCCGTTGCCCAGGGTTCACATTGGCAGGTACAGCGGGAGAGGGCTCTGTTTTGCACCAATATTTGTAACCAACGCTAGAGCTGTATCTGATGACCTGCTACTGTAGGTAATCCATATTCATAGATCCATCCACCATACATTATTGTTAGATGACTTTTTTAGACCAACACCCCTCTATATTAGTCCTTAAATAAAATTTGAGCAATTTTCATAGTTGCTGCTTTATCAATTTTCACATGGTAACTTTATATACTGCAGTTGGAGGTCGAAGAGCTTTATTTACATAAAACTGAAAAAATCCCTTCATATTCTCAGTGTTGATATTTTTCAATGGCAGAATTCAATAGAAGGATATTGCCACAGTGACCTTTTTCTTGAAAGATTTTGACTTTGTGATTGAAGTTTCTTATTCTTTCAGAAAGTTCCCAGCTTTGGTCTAACACGTGTCTTTAAACTGCCATTCTTTTTATTTGCAATATATTAATCTATCAACACCTCCATTGTCTGCAGAACTCGTAGCTCAAGACTTGGAGGAAGTAGTTGTTTCCCTTTAGCAAACGGACAAATGATCACTGACTTGCTTACAGAATATTGAAAGAACAAGATTGTAAAATTAGCAAATTTTATTCAAAATATTAATCACAAAAACAACACATGAAGTTTGCATTAAGTAGAACAATACAAAGACATGGACAGTGCTGTACAACATAGAACACCAGCCAAAAGGTGAATAATAGGGTAAGACTATAGAGGCGCAGCACCAATATTCTATAAACAAGTGTATAATTATTGACTGTAGTATTCTTAGTTATAAAATAGTCCAGTCAATAAAACACACTACAAAGACAAACATGTGTAAAAAGGAAAAAATGGAATTCCTATTGGCAGTATAGATAGCTACAGCTACCACTAAATAGATGGACATATACATAATAAATCACAATACATCACAAACTATTGTATGTCACAAAATGTCAGCATATAGTATTGAATATAAATGTCCAATATAGGAAGAAATAGTGATAGCAAATGTTATGTCACAACCAACTCCTACACCAATACCACATAACTATATCAATTGGATAGACACTGTAGGAGACATATCAACACCCTGCATCAACAGTACTGGAAGGATGGAAGCGACACAAACTCCAATATCAGTGATCTTTAACCTGGAGTAGAAAAACTACTACTCCTAGCATGCCCTTACAGCTGGAGAGCCACACAGTGAAGACTACAGGTTTACATAAAGAGGGGGGTTTCTGGCCCTACACGGCGTAAATGCTGCAGTTTAACTGCGGTGTAAATGCTGCGGGAAAAACGCAGCCACACATTGTGGGAAAATACACGCTGCGACTCACTGCGATTTCCAAAATAGTTGCGGTTTTGGAAATCGCAGCATGTCAATTATACCTATGGAAACGGCGGCGGATTCCCTATAGGTATAATTGAAGCAGAAAGTCCGCAAAGGTAACCTCTGCGTACTTTCTGTGAAAAGCGCTGTGGGAAACATTGTGATGAGTTTCCGCTGCGCTTTTTTGCTGCAGGACGCTACGTGGGGCCTTAGCCTAAGTATGTGGGTTGTAGTGACTTGTGTACACTACCATAGCTATTTTATTAGTGCCAGTCTAAGCCTGGTTCTGTGTAATATTCTGATGTGATACCTGGTTCTGTGTAATATGCTGATGTGATACCTGGTTCTGTGTAATATCCTGATGTGATACCTGGTTCTATGTAATATTCTGATGTGATACCTGGTTCTGTGTAATATCCTGATGTGATACCTGGTTCTGTGTAATATCCTGATGTGATACCTGGTTCTGTGTAATATCCTGATGTGATACCTGGTTCTGTGTAATATACTGATGTGATACCTGGTTCTGTGTAATATACTGATGTGATACCTGGTTCTGTGTAATATCCTGATGTGATACCTGGTTCTATGTAATATTCTGATGTGATACCTGGTTCTGTGTAATATACTGATGTGATACCTGGTTCTGTGTAATATGCTGATGTGATACATGGTTCTGTGTAATATCCTGATGTGATACCTGGTTCTATGTAATATTCTGATGTGATACCTGGTTCTGTGTAATATGCTGATGTGATATCTGGTTCTGTGTGATAAGTTGATGTGATATCTGGTTCTGTGTAATGTGCTGAAGCATAAAATACTTGATTTTTGGCTCTTTCATAATTATTTTGTGAGAGAGTATACACTTGCTGACTCCATTAGACTCTTTAACCTGCAACCACCCCTATAAAAGACCATTTTTCTGTGCAAACTTGGGTGGTCGTCTCAAAGAGGTATAACTGTATAATAATGCCAAGTACTCCCACCACCTATCAATTTATATATCTAATACCATTATTAAAAATGTTCAAGACCTGCAAATACAGAAATATATCAAGCTTATGAGAGACATTGTCTTACAGTGACCCCGTGCATTACATGACATATTGCTGTTGGTAGCTTTGCTAGGAGTCTTAGAGAATATTAGGTATTATAGCTATTGAGTTGATTTTTACAAAATGGTTTATGCTTAGGTTCTCTCAGGGATGTGCATACAATAATGGACTCTGTGGAGCCCCTACCTCATAGTTAGTCCCATCCTTTTACCCATAGCAAGTACAAAGCTCTTTAAAGTTCCCCCTCTTGGAATGAGAAGGTGTGTCCAAACTTTTGGTCTGTACTGTATATATGTATGTATATAATATTTCTCCTTCATTATTTTTTCTTGAATGACAGAGAAGAACCAGCATGGAGCTCGAGTCACGGAATGGAAGACAAAGCAAAGTGGTGAGCTGGGAAAATACCGGTAAGACATAATTTACGTCATCATCACTATAAACTTGCAAATGAATGTAAGAATTTTTAGGAATCTGTGTTACTGAAAATGACCATAATTCTCTCAAGCCTCTTTTTGTTTTAAAAACATTTAATTTTATTAAATTAACTCCTTTAACACATTAACTCCTATATAGCAAGTGTTTTATAAAATCCTAATCTCCTTCACTTTCACAGTCTTGTAAATAGTGGGACTGCCCTGGGGTTGCCATTGTAGCATCATCAGACTAATGTTTGCGTTGAAGCATTTCCTGTCAGGTGCAAAATCCGCCTGAAAAACAGCGGAGGCAAAAGTGCCACACGGAAGACTTTTTCCTCTGCTGGTTTCAGTTTTAAAAGGAGGGACAACTGATGGACTCCATTATAGTCAGGTGTCATTATAGTCCGTGTAAGGAATTGAAACCATAACAGTGTATATATTAGAAAGCATCATTTAGCCATTTCGGGATCGGGCCATTTTCAATTTTCTTTGGTTCAGAACCAGACACATTTTTGTTTTTTTTTTCATACATGCGGTTTTCAGCACTATAACATTTTTTTCATTTGGGTATTAAAACAATGTTTGCGTCTTTTTTTTCAGTGATAAATAGGGCTTTATTTTTATGTTGTTTTTATTCTTCCATATGTTTTTTATTTATTTTAATATCTGAGAAAATGTAAACAAAAAAGGAGGGAAATTTGAGTTTTTAGCACAATTTTTCCATGTTTTTTTTTTTTTTTGGCTGGCACAAAGTGCTAAAAAAGAATTTAAATAGTTTTCCCTCTCTGTTAATAATAATTTTTATGTAGGTGATCATTGTTGCTGTGTCGTCGGGGGTGGGGCTAGAACCTGTGACGTGGGCGTGGTAGTGGCGTTTTTTTTTTTTTTGTTTATTTTTCATGTGAACCTGGGGCCAGAAGTGGAGCTGCATCATGGCGGCTCCCATAGCTGTGTATACATCAAAATAAAGATAGCAGGAACACCAATAATCCATTCATGCCTTCCCTATAGGATGTCCATCTGTAGTAACAGCTGGCTTCCTGCTTCTGTAGCTGCACAATTTAATGCAGCTACTAAACACCACCCCGAAGGTCAACAGGCAGTCTGGAAGCAGTTAAAAAATAAGAAAAAAAACAATGGAACTATATTTTTAAATGTATAGTGCTCTTTAAAGAGGTTGTCCATACTTTTTTTTTATATTAGACAGGGGAAGGTGAAAAACAAAAACAAAAAATGAAACACCATACTCATCTGTCCTCAGTGCCCCGGTGTCTCTCAGTTTGGTCCTGCTGCTCCTGTGTTTTCTTGCGGCAGAAGTCTGCGCTGCACTGTGGCATTCCGTGTTCCTTTCCTTAGGCCGCTGATTGACCTCAGCAGTCACATGTGGGGGACTTCCGCTGGAAGAAAACACCGCTGCAGCAGGACCGGACCGCACTGGGAGAAACCGCAGCAGCGGGGACAGGTATGTTTTTTTTTTAAAATATTTTCAGTCTTCCCAGGTCTCATATAAAAAAAAAAAAAAAAAAAAACATTTATCCTGGACAACCTCTTTAATGTAAATGGTACATTGGGTAAATGTTATATCCCATCCTTTTGGATAGGCTGTCAATATTTGCAGTCAATTTTACAGCTGTGCCTACTTTATTGTTTACCAGGCCCAATACCATAAATGTGATAAGAAATCTGATCAGTTCCATTGATCATGGGGTGCCAAGGCTGTATTAGGCAGCCAAATCTCGGTCCCCCGTTCACCGTTCACTGGCACACATTTGCGCGCAGCCTAATTACACAGCCCAATGCAAACTGAATTGGGGGGCAATTTCTCCTGTTGTTGTTCCTTTTTCATTTGGTTGCATGGATTATTGACAGAAATGTCCCTATTACACAGGCAATGCTTGCGATAATCTGCATCTTTAATCCTGCATAAAACATGCGATCAGCTGACCAGCGAGTGTTTGCTGATCAGCAGCAATATTAGACAGGGTTGTTATTGGCAACAAGGGTTCCTAGGAAGTATGGAGGAATGTTCCTGTAAAGGTGTGATAATCTGTTTAAAGAGTTGTTGTATCTTCACTTCACATTATTACTTTAAATTTTTGCTTTGGTGCATTGCATGTGCATTGCAAACCATTCTTGTGTTTCTTGTGTGGTGTTTCAATGCAGATATTAATATTTCTGAATGTTTTCCTCATGACAGCATCCATTGTGGTCACCCCGGACTCAGAAGATGAATGTTCAGATATTGAAATAGAAGAGGATGAGGGTATAACCTTTGTTGCTCGGGCAACAGATGAGATTCTTCATGGTGTTAAAATCTCAGGTAAAACATTGAACTCTAACTGAACCAGCCACAGATGTCAGATACATTACATGACAGTTTTGACAGGATCTATAGGCACTTTCAAGTCCATTATATCTGTAAGGCTAAGATTCCACGTTGCGGAAACTGAGCATTTTTGCGGGAAAAAAAGCTGCGTTTACAGTACCAGCAAAGTGAACGAGATTCTGGTTAACCTCATCTGCACATGGTGGAAAAAAAGAGCTGTGGAAAAGCTGTATTTTCAGAAACGCAGCATGTTAGTTTTCACTGCAGCATTTCATAGGGGAAGAAAATACGTAGAGAAAAACACAGCAAAAACTCAATGAAAAACGCTGCGGAAAAAAGCATAATGCATTTTTTCCACAGCATTTTTTGCTACGTTTTGCTATGTGGGGTCTTAGCCTAAAAGTTGGAGAAGCAGGGTATGACAGACAGGAGCTTTACCTGTTGATGCATTGCTTTGCCATATCCGTGGTGACAATGGCAACCCTTTTATCTCTCCCTCCCTACACTTAAGTAACAGGCACACTTGGCCAAGTAAATGTCAAAAGTAGATGATGGTGGGGACATAGGTTTCCTCTGTCTTAAATCTGAGATCTGTTTTCACTGATCACCAGAGCAAAAGAGCATAGGCAGATACCAGAATCCCACACAAGCTAATAAACCAAGCATACAAAATGTCCTGACTCATGTTGATTGTGAATATTTAATGGGATTCATGTTTGCCCCATATCCTTGTGAGTCACATCAATATCCATCTGTGCTTCATATGCTTCGATTTTGGATTCAGTTCAGTCAGGTTGTTTGAAAGCACAACAAATAAATGACACTGTTCTGAACTTTACAAAACGTTATTATATCCACAGGAATGTTGGGAGTTTGTCAAAGTCCTCGAATTGTCCCACCATCACCAACTATGGCTGAAAAGGTTCTTCCATGGAAAGGGGAACCAGATGAAAACACAGTCTGTATCTCTTCAGAGACTACAAAAATTGTTCCAGTTGATCTACAAAAGTCCTGGAAGCAAAGCATCTCATCTCTAGAGAGCATTAGTTCTCCACCAGCTCCGGGGGCCATCTCAGACGGAGCAAAGTGTTTGAGGCAGGAGATCTGCAGCCCACCGGTACTTCAGACTCTGCCAGAGACCTGTACCTGTTTTCCTTTCTCTAGTTCTCCATCACAAGGTATAAAAAGTCATTTATGTTCTGCAGACATACAGCAACAAGAACTCCAGCCTTTAATGCCTCCAGATGAGGTTTTTGGTTTGAGTCCTGTGTCCATCAGGCACAACCATAATAAAAGACGATTACATCGAACTTCTAAAATCTGAAGCTGGTTCTAGTTTTGGGTTGGTTCATAATTACAATCCAGGCAAGATATCAAGGTGTTCTGATGATCAGAGTCTTTGATGGGACATTGGTAGACCCACCAGAACCAACAAGCTGTAATGACTTAATCAAGAGAAGTTCCTTTGTCGCCATCTATGTGCATAGTACATTTCATTATGGGTGTGTGCCAACATAATATTACTGGTTATTTTTTACAAGGTTCATAATAAGGTGCTCAAAGAAGACAGGAATCCTTGTAGGATGTTTGTATTCTTCTTTTATGAAGGAGGGTTGACATTTCTTGGAATTAATTTCAGCTTTGTTATTGAGTCTTGTTCACATTTGCATTTCTTTTGAAAACTTAATTGCAAATGTGTGTGTATATATATATATATATATATATACAGTACAGACCAAAGGTTTGGACACACCTTCTTATTCCAAGAGTTTTCTGTATTTTCATGACTATAAAAATTGTAGATTCACACTGAAGGCATCTAAACTATGAATTAACAAATGTGGAATTATATACTTAACAAAAAAGTGTGAAACTGAAAATATGTCTTATATTCTAGGTTCTTCAAAGTAGCCACCTTTTGCTTTGATTACTGCTTTGCACACTCTTGGCATTCTCTTGATGAGCTTCAAGAGGTAGTCACTTGAAATGGTTTTCACTTCACAGGTGTGCCCTGTCAGGTTTAATAAGTGGGATTTCTTGCCTTATAAATGGGGTTGGGACCCTCAGTTGTGTTGTTCAGAAGTCAGGTGGATACACAGCTGATAGTCCTACTGAATGGAGTGTTAGAATTTGTATTATGGCAAGAAAAAAGCAGCTAAGTAAAAAAAAACGAGTGGCCATCATTACTTTAAGAAATGAAGGTCAGTCAGTCCGAAAAATTGGGAAAACTTTGAAAGTGGCCCCAAGTGCAGTGGCCAAAACCATCAAGCGCTACAAAGAAACTGGCTCACATGAGGACCGCCCCAGGAAAGGAAGACCAAGAGTCACCTCTGCTGCGGAGGATAAGTTCATCCGAGTCACCAGCCTCAGAAATCGCAGGTTAACAGCAGCTCAGATTAGAGACCAGGTCAATGCCACACAGAGTTCTAGCAGCAGACACATCTCTACAACAACTGTTAAGAGGAGACTGTGTGCAGCAAGCCTTCATGGTAAAATAGCTGCTAGGAAACCACTGCTAAGGACAGGCAACAAGCAGAAGAGTCTTGTTTGGGCTAAAGAACACAAGGAATGAACATTGAGCTGGACCGCAGAGTGAAGGCAAAAGGGCCAACAAGTGCTAAGCATCTCTGGGAACTCCTTCAAGACTGTTGGAAGACCATTTCAAGTGACTACCTCTTGAAGCTCATCAAGAGAATGCCAAGAGTGTGCAAAGCAGTAATCAAAGCAAAAGGTGGCTACTTTGAAGAACCTAGAATATAAGACATATTTTCAGATGTTTCACACTTTTTTGTTAAGTATATAATTCCACATTTGTTAATTCATAGTTTAGATGCCTTCAGTGTGAATCTACAATTTTTATAGTCATGAAAATACAGAAAACTCTTGGAATAAGAAGGTGTGTCCAAACCTTTGGTCTGTACTGTGTGTGTATATATATATATATATATATATATATATGTTATGTTCTTTTAAGCTGCAACTGTTCCTGAAAAATAGTGACCAGTGTTGGCTTTGCAGAACCTAGGGGCAGGTAGTGCAAAAAAGGGAGAAAACTCCATGCATATGCTTGTAGGTACTGTAGTACTTCCCACCAGGCCACCATGCTGCCACCGAGCCACCATATTGTATTGCTTTCTTTGATTACTTGCTTTTCATCGTATACGTGTCCCCACCTTGATGTTTGTGGACAAATATACATGTTCCTTCATAGAGATGTCTTCATTTTATAATCTCCCAGCTTTATAGTTAGTTGGTGAGGATATTGGCACAAATAATGATGCACAATCTTACAGAGACTGATTCCTTTTTGTAGTACTCTGCAATTTTGTATAGCTACTATTTTTATTGCTACACTTCTATTTCTGTGTTATTTATATATATTTATGTATGTGCTGTTTGCTAAGGGCTGCTGATATATTTATTACTTTTTCTTTGTGTAGGCATCTTTAATTCTTATAGTTTTTTTGTACTATAACGTATTAATATATTATTTTGGGATACGCTACCTATAAATGCTACATTTGATTTGCTATTGAATACATTCAATACACCCATGACCTTCCTTATTAGGCAGTTCTTTTGTTGTACAAGTCATTGTAGGCTTGTATGATTGAAAATTCAATGATGAGTAAAGCAGAAAGCATCTCCCAGATAATGTGAAACATGGCCTTCTTAGTAGGAGGGACAGTCATAGTAAAGACAGAAAGTATTTATAAACTGTTGTTACATGTTACTTGGCAAGTATTTTTGCATCCATAAATTCAGTTGTGACAGCAACTATCGAACCAGGCTGTGTGTCGAATAGATAATCTTCTTCATATAGACATCTTGGAATCATTTATTATGTCAAATGATAATGATATTAATTAATAAATAATTGCTATTTGCTAGCGGCATTGATCTGTCTATAGTACCTACAGGTGAGTGCTGGGGTCTCTACATCTATAGACTTGTATTGGATGGAGTCTCAGCTGTGCCTCATTTTTTAAGGATAGGTTTATATGTGAGCTTATCTGCAGCTTCCATACTCCTGGACTTTTATTGGTTGAGCATGAAAATTGTATTTTTTGGAGGCGCTGTTCATTTTAGGATCCACCACATCAGTTTCTAATCATAAAAAGTATACCGGTCTTCTACCTTAAAATATATACACATTTGTTAGCATTTATAATGCTCCAATGCATCTGCAACAACATGTACTCAGTCCAAACCTAATTTTATATTATCCATGTGCATCTAAAATGAAAAAAAAAACCAGTAACTTTGCAATAGATGATAAAGGGAATCTGTCATATGGAAAATGCTGTTCTGCAGGCAGCATGCTATAGATCAGGATCAGCTGAGCAGATTCTTATGTGATTTTATGGGAATAGTTTTGGTATAACTTGTTTTTTATCTGTTGAATTCTCTACTTTTTCTATGCTGAGGACTAAAGAAGCCGTCCTGTCAATGATTGACAGCTATATCTGTGTGCAAAGTGGCAGAGTAGAGGTTGTCAATCACTGGCTGGACCGCCCACTTGACTTCTCAGAATAGAAAGAGCAGAGATTTTAATGAGTAAATTTACATTATACTGAATCTTTTCTCTCAATCTGTTCAGCTGCTCCTGCTCCATAATATACTGCCTACAGATTGGACTGTATTTTGCATGTAACAGGTTCCTTTTGATTGCACATTTCTTGTTTTTTGGGGTCTGCAACTTTATGCAGACTTATGCATCTCCATGGTAGCAGACACCAAAGAAACCATGTTGAGCTTGATCCTGCATTCACATTTTCTTCCATCTGCTCCCAACTGCATGCTGTCATTCATTAGGTTACCAAGAAGAAGGGGTATGATGGAAAAAAAAGTGTATGCAAGATCAGACTATACTGGACTTGTTTGTTATCTGTTACCATGGAGATGCATAGGTTTGCATAGTAGAAGTATGAACAAATCAGTAGTAAATTCTTAATCCAGACCTATTGCTAAGTTGTTTTTTTCATTTTAAGGCTGAGGCTCCACGTTGCGGAAATGCAGCTTTCTTTGTTGCAGATTTTGTTGCGGTTTTTTGAGCCAAAGCCAAGAATGTCTACAAAGGAATTGGAAATTATACAGGAAGTACTTATACTCCTACCTTCTGCTCAATCCACTCCTGGCTTTGGCTCTAAAAATGGCAACAAAATCTGCAACAAAAAAAGCTGCATTTCCGCGACGTAGGGCTTTAGCCTAAATGTGTTTGCACAATTTAAAATATGGATGCCAAGATGTAGGCTTAGTGTGCCGCTAAAGGCAGCATCATCAGTCCATGACTCTGGAGACAAGTCTAGCTGTCAAGAGAGACTGCTGCCTTTAATAGTGGAGCATCTCTTTAGAAATCATTGACTGCGCCTGCTGAGTTCATGGTAGGGGACATATAGCAACGTGGTAGAATAACAAATGTTAAAAAAAAAAAAAAAAAAAAAAAAAGTAGCAGAAACTAACAATGTTTTTATGATTGCCATATGCAACACTGTGACAAGATTATGTATAAAATCCTTTGAGTGAATGAAAGACTTAACTCTTTCCTTGCCAGCAATACTTGAATAGTCTATGTTGTAGGCTCCAGCATCTTTGCACCATGGTTCAGCCAGAGGTTGCAGTCGGTCTCAGAAACCTGAATATTATTTTTCTTACCTCCCTCTGACTCATGTGTGTGGATATAAATCCCAAGCTTTTACAGAGGACTTGTTAAATACCTTGTCACCACCTGCACAAAGGCTGCAGTGTTGACTTGGGCAGCCTGACCAGTCCAACCTCCTTCCTTGTTCTAGAAACTTAAATGATACAGTAGCTGGGAATACACTGAGAAATGAGCAGTGAATCCTTTACAAAAGTAAAGATCCTCTCCATCAACTGTTTTGTGAAGAATTACAGCAACAATGCAAAGTTGTGAGGACTGAGAATATATTTCTTCTCTTATCATTGCAGGTAGGATTGACTTTTATCTATATTTACATTTTTATATAAAAATGAAAGTCTGACACTTTCTTATATAACTGCTTGCTGTACATGAATGGGAATGTTCATTGCTTGCTTCTAGATGCTGAAAACTGGTATGGACAAAGTCAAAGTTTTGCTAAAGAGTCCACTGTAAGCTAAATACATCAGATCTCTTTCCTGTCCTGATAATTTACTACAATGTATCAGTGCAAGTAAAATGTATTAGCCTAGAGTCCAAGAGATTTAACCTTATAGTCTACACTAGATAAAACTATAACAAAATCTCAACTGTTAAAAGTATTAATCTGGGTAGGTTTTCAGCCTCTGCATTGAAAAGAATCGGAATTTGTTCTCTTTGTTTAGAATAAATTCACACCTATACTTGACTTTTTAACCTTTAGTTTCTTAATTATTGTACCCAGTTTTTGGATCCCATTAATTTCTTTAGGAAAGAACATGAAGTTCAAATGCTGCATCAATGCAAAAACTTCCCCCCTCCCCAAGTTAGGAGAACTTGGAATGAGATGTCTTGTCCTAAATTCTTCGTTGTTTACTTAAAGTAGATTGGTAAGACGCCTTAAGAACAACGGTTAACACAAGTTCACTAGGGCTTGACTGGTGCACAGACTTTTGTTTGTATTTGAGTGGCACTGGTGTAGGTCACCAGATTATGTTTTATGGGGGAGGGGAGTTCATAGTTTTAAGAGGAAAAGTGTGATCAGTAAGCAAATCTTTGATTTTAATTTGTGCTCCAGCTACAGCTTAGATTTAGAAGTAATCTACATAAAGAGCTGAGACACTTAGTAAATACACTCACTGAAAAAAATAACATATGCAGATAGAAATGTCGGATTGCTGCAAACTCGGCATGCAGTTATGTCTCAGATAGTTATGTAAATCATTATAGTTGTGGTCTGATTAGACACTGGGTCTTGCCACAAGAGGGCATAAAAGTGCTACTCCTGCTGCCCAGAGGCTACTTTGGGGTAGTGTACCTCTTTGACTGCTAGACATACCTCTGTGTTGCACCCAAAGTTATTTTGCTCAGTGGACAGATTTTGATAGATGGTGCTTCACTGGACTAAGTGAAGCAGAATGGTCGTTTCAATGAATTGCTTGCCATTTAGACTGTCATGACCTAACGGTTAGGAGGAGATGGGAGTGGTGGTTACATGAGGGCATGCACACACAGCGAACAGGCTCCAGACAAACCACCAGCAGAGAGGATTGTTGGATCCACCCACAAGCACGAGCAGCTCTCCTAATTTCCTTTTCCACCATCCAGACACAGGTGGCACCTTCAATACACACCCCTGTCTCTTTCTGGACCATTTCCATGCACTCAGTAAATTTGATATCATGGTGCCCATTATGTATTCTACCATTGACAGTCAGCCACCGTCACTTTTGTTTGCAGCGATGCCATGAACTAGAAACCTAAACTGCTATGCACTGGAACACTATCATCTTTAGTGATGAATCCAGGTTCTGTTTGGGATCTCATTATGTTCGGGTTTGAGTACAGAAAGCTTGGGGTGAGCACTTCAATCCTGCCTTTGACCTGGAACAACACACTGCTTCAACTGCTGGTGTGATGATCTGGGGAGCCACCGCATATGACAGCCAGTCAACCCTAGCAGTGATATAAGGGACACTAACAGCTCAGCAATATGTGTAGAACATCCTGCAGCCATATGTGTTGCCTCTCATGATAGAGCTTTCAATTGGCAATTTCAGCAAAATAATACTCACCTAGACACAGCAAGGGTTTCCTGGGAATCTATGTCCATGCCAATCAAGCATTTATGGGCCATGTGAGCAAATCTGTGGCAGGATACCATACGGAACCTGTATGCCTCCATCCAAGCAGGTTACATGACCATAAAGTCGCATAGAAGGCCAAAGTAATGACAATGTAACATAGATATCACTTTACATACATCCATACGCATGAGATATTTATCCTAATAACAAGCCTGAGACTAAGGCACCTTGCAGATGGCCGTGGGCTGGCCGCTGGCTGTGATTGAACGTCATGGCCAGCACATGGAGGCACACTGATATCATCCATGTGCCACCCGTGCACCAGCCGTGTGTCCGCGGCCCCATTCATTCAATGAATAAGATCCACAGAAGCATGGCCGCAAAACCGGACAGGAATAGGACCTGTCCTGAGTTTTGCAGCCCGGACTGTCAGCCTGCACACTGATCCGTGTAATATACGGTCATGTGCGTAGGCCGATAGAAATCTAATTTATGTTATGAAGCACACCTCAGCATGCCATAAACCAAGTGCATCCTCCAGTGGGAGTATGCGCCTGCACGGAAATTGATGCCATCCATACACTGAAATCTTCACCATCTGATCCTATGTTGCATCTTGTATTATTCTCCTGGGCAGCACTCCCAGTATGACTTGCTTGTTCAATACCTATATGCCTAGAACTTGTTCTGTATTTGCATTTTAGGAAGTGTTGTCTTTAGGCTGCTTTCATACTACAGTTTTAATGTCTGTTGTTCTGATTCATCAGAGGATCACAATGATGGACATTAAAGTTGTGAAGTTTGTGGATGTCTTTGTGGTTGTCATTGATAACAACATTAACATAAAACCAAAGGTTCTTTTGTATCAACTTTCCAACAACATAAAAAAAAACCAATACAAACGCTGTGTTGTCTGATCCTGCATTAATATTTTTTTCCATTCACCCCCTACTTGTTGGTAACCTACTGAATGTGTGTTAGCTTTTAGCAAATTGCTCTTTTTTCCTCTGTCATAACCTCCCCAGAAAGTCAATGGAAGAGGCCAACTCTTTTTACTTTAACATTGCTTTAAGATAAAAGGAAAGTGTATTTGTATCCATTAGTCTGGCATCTTTAATGTCCCTTTTGGACCAGAACAACAAACAATAAAATGGCAGAGTGATACTAGCCTTGGACTAGGCTCTGTACAGTTTTTAGGAAATACTCACTGCCCCCTGCATTATAAGGTGTTGACCTGTACCATGTTGCTGCTTCCATGGGTAAGGCTGAGGCAGCTTTTTTTGTTGCAGATTTTGCTGCGCTTTTTTGAGCCAAAGCCAGGAGTGGATTAAGCAGAAGGGAGAAATATAAGTGTGTCCTATATATTTCCCACTCTTTTTGTAGCCATTCTTGGCCTTGGCTCAAAAAATTGCACCAAAATAAACTCAGCCTAACATTCACTTTAAACCACCTCTGTCTGGTGGTTCACCTGAAGGGGCCATTGAAATCAGTCTCTTATGGATGCTTCAGATCGAGGACCATACCTATTTGTTTCTTTAAAAAGGTTGTATAGTGTAAGCTGCTTTAAGCAGCTCCACACTAGTGTAGAACAACACAAGCAGGATCTTTTCATGACTAAAAAAAAAACAGATCATTTTACTAGAAGTCAATGGCAAGACTTGAAACAAGATCTTTGTTCCCCTCATCATTTCCGTGTGACTGACCCTCTGCTACAGGTTTAATGGCAAACACATCTGTCCTGTCTGCAAGCACCGCTCATAAAATGGCCAGTTACCTTTCTACAAGAACTGACTAGAAAGTGATTATGTGACAGGCTCTATACTCAGCATGGGCTTCTCTGGCAATTGTTGTGCAGCTGTGTGACAAACTATTAAACTAATCGGCACATAAACTAATATTGTCTACCTTTTAGATAGTGTAAAATTAGACTAGACAGTCTTAAACTGCAGCAGATTTTCCAAAGTTTCTAATGCTGTTTGACAGATCTGAGGTACTTTTAGACTGTCTAGTCTAACTTTATACCACTTATTAGTTGGCTTAGTTTCTAAAAAAACGTTGGTGCATTTTGAGGTGTAAAGCATGTACACCATTTTTTTGAGCACATTATGCCAGAATACTGGTGCATATTTATTAGTTTATTTGCCACAGTGTATTTTTTATCACTATCTTTGTAGGGACCTGACCTGACCTCTCATCAGGTAAATATATGGATGTTGCAGTTGCATAAGTGTAAACATCAATTGGTGGCTCAAACAAAGTCAAATTCATAAAAAAAGCAATGTTAGATCAATGATCCTGATAGGGCATAATGCCACTATATACACAAGCACGGAAAAAAGAATACACATATTAATAAATCTTTAGGTTAAGGACCCACACTGCAGAAAAGCTGCTTTTTCTGTTGCAGATTTTGTAATGGTTTCTTCAGCCAAAGTCAGCAATGGATTGATACAGAGACGGATCAATCAACCATCAGCCAGGTAAAGATACTCAAGAGAATCGAGAAATAACAAAGTCACAGGGTACAATCTCTTAAAACATAACATTTAAATATACTAAGAAAACATGTGTGATAACCAAAATACTAAATATACCACCACCTAGAGCGAAATCAATAAAATTACTGGAAAGATTAATGAAATTCAACATGTTTCCCTCTTAATCAGAGAGTTCATCAGGAGACAAAAATCCAGTAAAGAGAAATCTAGAGAAACAGCAACACAACATACCAGTCAGCTGGTATATAAAGGAGATAATATATCCTCAATCACTGAGATGGAATGGTTACAATTAAACAACGGGCAATGAGCAGCTTAAAAAGTGGCCAATGATAACACAGATTATATAAATACATATTAATATAGTCAACATATAATTCATAGAAATTTATATGTGTATCCTTATATAGTGGGTTGAGTATCTCCCAGTATATACAAAAACCAAATATGTGTTAAATAGACTGACAGTTTATAGTCATACACATGGGGATTAAATAGCTCATGCATAGTCACCAATTGGAGGACCGATACAGATATGATATATAGATTAATCAGTCCATCAAGGCATTACCATGTACTCACATGATGGTATCATAATAGAATTTCAAATAAAACATACACTACCCAATTTTATAGAAAAAGGAGCCAAAAGACATAGTTGATAAACCCAAGCTACTCATCTGTTGTGGCATCCCCTCTCTGGCATTTTGCAAGTAATTGTGATGGTGCCGGACATTTAAATAGTAGTGCCACCCAATTCAGCGACATCATCAGTGGGCACAACAGTCACTGACCGATGAAGAATTCTTCATTATAAATGTCCAGCCTGGAGATTAGGTAAACCAAGATGGTGCTGGAATGTGCAGAAACATCATGCACATATGCAGTCTGATGTCATCCGCATGTGCAGATCGAACAAGCCGATGGAGAAGGTGATAACACATACGCAACACCATTCCCGATGTCAACAATTGTACGCATGTGTAAGGACACCCACAATATGTGCTCAGAGTGGGTAATTCATTGGTGTATAGCCATACAAAGGTGACCAAGTGGATAGATAATCCTATAGATTATTTAACGAAGGGTATTGTAGAAGTATCTTGGTGATGCCATTGAGTAGAAATAAAGGTACATTTTCTGTTAAACTCCAATAGGAAAATTGTAAGAAAAAAGTATGATTAGACCTGCAATGAGTTCAGGCTATCCCAGTATCGATATCTGGTGTTCAAATATAGAAATTATATCTTTATAATATACATTGAAAACTGGACATCCTTGATTTGGTCCGGGAGGCACAGCCCATATATGCAAAACCACCAAGACCTGTTTTCACCTTTAGCAGTCACCTTTCCCAGGTACTAACAGTGTCTCCCAGTACTCAGGTACGCCCAGAACTTACTGTAGTATTTTGGTTATCAAATATATTTTCTCTTAGTATATTTATATTAAAGGTTATGTTTTAAGGGATTGTACCCTTTGTTATTTCTCGCTCCTCTTGCTTATATTTACCTGGCTGATGGTTGACTGATCGGTCTCTGTTTATATCAATCCATTCCTGGCTTTGACTGAAAAAAAACCGATGCAAAATGTGCAAGAAATAAAGCAGCTTTTCCGCCACGTGGGGTCTCAGCCTTAAGCTTCTACATATATTTTGTCCCTTACAGCATAGGGATCAGTGATCCCAATTTCAGAATTTCAGTTATTGCACATTACAGCAAAAATCCTTGTCTGTCAGAACCGGTTTGCTATGTGTGTGTATTGTTGTGTAAATAGAATGTCCTAGAGGGCAGGAAATATGTCAAAATGACCATCCTGTTTCTCTCAGTCCAGTGATACACCCCCTATCAAAGTCTGTCAACTGGGCAAAATGTCTTTTACAGTAGTGTGTGGTAGAGGCATGTCTAGCTGTCAAAGATCTCTCATCAAGAGGTATGCTACCCAAAAGTAGCCTCTGAGAGCCTTTTTATAGGGCAGCGAAGGAGCAATTTTTATGCCCTCTTGTGGCAAGACCTAGTGTCTGAGACCACATCTGTAATCATTTCCATATCTTTTTAAAGCAATCCAACATCTGGTTACGTTATTTATTTTTTTTTGTCAATGAGTGTACACGCACAAAACAAAAAGTATACTGCACAGTTTTCCTCTGTATAGAAAAGCACAATCTGCTGTGATTTCCTGTACAGTTGATCCATACCAGACAGCCAGAGGACAGAATGTCAATCTTTTGGAGAATGGAAGCCTATGGAAGCTTTACCATATATTCTGGTAGCTTTTTTTTTTTACACAGAGGCAGTGTGCACTTTGTCCAAAAAACAGGGATCGCATAAAACATGGTGGTATGACAGTCACACAGCTGCAGTATGTCACAATGTATTTGTAGGCACAAATCTCTCTCATGGGCTCGCTTACACATCTTACTTATACTGATAAATTGTAACCAAATTACAAATTTGTGAGTAGGACAAGGCCAGGATGTATTTAGCCTCTTAAAGTTCTCATTCATTGATAGAAAGCAGAAATCTTGAAAACATAAAGTACAAAGTTATGGAACTTTTATTCTATTTATCGACAACCTCTTGTTGAAAAAGTTGAAATATTTACAAACATTTAGCGTAATTGTTACAGAATTACTTTTCCTGTATGTCTGGAAGAATCTTTGGAGCCATGTTTATTTGCACCCACAGAGATGCCTGACTCCTTCAATGTACTCAGCCAAAGCAGAAGCCAGGAGATCAGGCTGGATATGCAGATGAAGGAAAGGAAGGGGGGTAAAGGGGGAAGCACAGGCTGACTCTGTGATTCATGTCAGAGCTACAATTATTCCCGAGGAGGTTTCCTCTCCCTCCAGTTACACAGCCGCTGATTTAACATCAGGACGCAGAGTTTTCCGAAAGTCTTGACTGCACTGGAACATCAGGAGTAGGCGTATTCCTAGATAAAGCCTGAAGAATCTACAGAGCTGTCACTGTGAGTGGTGCAACCAAGTTAGAAAGGCTGAAAGCGACATAACTATGTGGCCTCCTCCGTAAATCCTTGGGTATTACACCTTTATATTAGTGTGCATGGTCTGTAGCATAGTGCATGTGTTTATTGCTACATGTACAGAGTATAGCATGACTTGCAGTATCATTTTATGGCTCCTATTACTAGTGTATAACCTGCTATTACTGATGTATAACTTCTATAGATTGGTAGATTCTGCGCCCCTTTGGCAACTTTTTTTTTTTTTTTTTACTTGTTTCTATGGCTCCTGTTTATTGCTAAGGTGCCATTTGCATTAGGCCCATAAGGATCCTAAAAAGACACCTTGCTTCATTGCAATTCTTTGTAATCACAATGGAGCTGTCCGCAGTTCTTATTGATTTTAAAGGAAAACTCCAGATAAATATTTAGATTCCCATTGTAATTATCGGTAATTATTCATTACTGAGCCGCACTGTTTTTCTGGGTAGTGGGGTGGAAATGGTCAAGCTGTTGCTTGGTAACATCAGATGCTGCCTGCAGGTGACTATACCAGATCTGCCCTTATGTACTGTCACTCACTTAGGAGATTAAGAGGACTGGGACCTGCTCTGGTTTATAGACGGCCACATCCTGGGGCATGATAAGGGATTCAGAGATAACCAAAGACAACCTCTGTTAGACACTGCCCCCTCATGCCCTGCAGAAGGCATAATAAAGTGTAAAATGTTTTACCCAGAGTGTTCATTTATGGGACAGAACAATGCATGTTTCTTTTTAAGTAAGTACATTTTTTCATTCAATCCATTTGGATCATAAAGAAATCATATCTTTGCAGTTTGTGGACTCCCAGCAGCAGATTGCAGGATATCTCTGCTCACCTACTTGTTGGCTGGAGAATCTATTTGTTAGTTGTTGTGAAGGCTGAAAGCGTTTGATGATCCTAGCAGCTGTTTCTGAGGGTGGTGGGAAACTCTGTATGAATGTTGTCATTGTAAATACATGCTTCAGAGGCCAGGAGGGGCTGAGATCACAGACGTGCACCTGGTCTCTATCTCCCTCATACTAATAGGCCAGTGTGCCAATAGGCTGCAAAGAAAATGATAGACTGCAAGCAGTGACTATCCTCAGATGTTTGCGAATGTCATACGGAACCACAGATGCGTTGACTTCTCTCTCTTAGTCACAGCAAGGCGAACGATAAACCATGTGGTGTGAGAAATCATTCCCCTAAAATCTAAAACCTCTGGTAAAAAAAAATTCTTCTCTTGTAAGGTTGTTAAATGTGTTATTCTATGGGGGAACTTATCAAGACCAGCATATTCTACTCTAGACTTAATTATCCCTGTACAGACAGAGGAATAGCCTTATTATGTAAGTTTATGACAAGGTAGAGGCCTTGCCATAAATCAGGCACATCCTTCAATTGGGCTGTGCACCTAACAGAAATCTATGCTTATAGCTGGTGAAAATAATGATGCATCTGGCTCAGCCAATGGTTCTGCCCACAGCATACTCATGCCATGCTCCCTTTTTGAAAAGTGGCAAGGGCTATGTAAAAGTGGCACCTGCAAAAATAATTTTTTCAAGTACCTGAGGTTTGAAACTTTTTTATGTCACTTTTCTGGTGTAGCGGCTCAGTAAATGTGCCTCTTTATGTCTATATTTTCTATATTTGTTTCTGGGAAAACAAGATGAATATGTATTGAACTATTATAATTTCCATTTTGGTTGTTACCAGTGGTGTAAGTACTGCCATAGCAGCCATAGTGGCTGCCACAGGGCCCGCCACCTTAGAGGGCCCGGTGAGCACCTGCTTCTTTTTCTTTTTAATAGACTGGGGTAATCTCAGCAGGTAACGGAAGCTATTTACTCCCTGCTGTCTTCGGCCTCTGTAGTGACATCACAAATGTCACTTGGGTCAGGCCGGCGTCACAACGCATAAAGACGCCGTTGTAACCCATGTCTGTTACGTCATTGAAGAGGGCCGAAAACAGCATGGAGTTGCGCCAGAGTGGTGAGTAACACTGGTTTTCATGTTTGTCACCTCCCCTGGGCCTCTGATCAATATACTCTGGGGTCTGAAAATAGTATAATAATAGTTTGTGGGTGGTGTACCCCAAAGATCTGCCGAACCTGAAATTTTTGCAATATTTGAAATGAACACCGTAGGGGCCACAATGGGACATAATACTGTGTGGAGAGGCCACTGCGGGATATTATACTGTCTGGAGGCCACTTTGGGACATTATAGTGTGTGTGTAAATGGGGCGTTATACTGTGTGGAGGCCAGGAAAAGGTGCGCTATACCATGGGGGGGGTGGGGGTGGGGCCCCAAGTCAAAATTTTGGTATGGGGCCCAGTCTTTGCTAGTTACACTCCTGGTTGTTACCCAACTTTCTGAAGCTAGCTATACACAGTTGTTTTTTAAAGGCCATGATCCGGTTGTTTGATCAATGGTGGAATCATTTGGACAAACAGTCCACCATCAACATTAACCACTTTCATACCAGATGCTTTACCCCCCTTCCAAACCAGGCACCTTTTCAAGTTTTTTGTAGGTTTGGTTTTGGAGGGCTATAAAAATTTTTATCATTTGTGTTATTTAACTAATTGCTGCGTCTTTTTTGGTGACACATAGGGCTTTATTTTTAAGTTTTTATTTTATGTGTTTAATTTTTTTTTTATATCTGGGAAAATATAAACAAAACAGGAGGGAAAAAGTGTCTGTTTTTCACTTTTCATTTTTTTTATTTAATAACACAAAGTGCTACTAAAAAACTTTATAAAATAGTTTTTACTCTCCATTATGATAATTTTTATTTTGTATGGTGTTGTCGGGGGTGGGACTAAAACCTGTAATAAGGGCGTTTTTTTTGGCGTATTATTTTATTTAAATTTTTTTAACTTTTCTATCATTTTTTTTTTTTTACATTGTGTCCCCATAAATTCATAATAGACTTTTGGGGACATCTGATCACCTTTTTTTTTTTTTTTTTGTGGGGAGGCTGATTTCCCCTGTAACTGGAGATGGTACATTTAGCCCCAGTTACAGGAGGAATACAGCCTCCTGCATGTTACTTGCACATTATTACAGAGCTGATGTGGGTCCTGTAGGACCCAGCAACTCTAACAGACTCTCATCCCGGCGGATCACGTGACCGCCGGGTCAGAGGGGAGCTGTAAGATGGCGGCGCCCACACCGCTGTATACAGCGTTCATTGAGCGCTGTATACACAGCAATCAGGAAGGCAGGGAAGGTAATAAACCTTCCCTGTCTTCTCTCTGTGAGCTCCGGCTGAAGTTACAGCCAGCCCCCCCCCCCGTTTCAGCAGCTGCACGATTTCATGCAGCTGATGAGTTCTGCTTGGACGTAGCGGTACGTCCTTGCAGAACTAGACAACCACCTTCCGGACATAAAAACCCAATGGGCGGTTCGGAAGTGGTTAAGAAATAAACTGGCTTGTCAGCGGCAAGTTTAGTTTATAAAACGTAGAGCAAGTCTGTACAAATTGGCTCCCGAGCATCCAAGAACAGCCGAGCATTCCAAACACTCATATTCTTGGCTGACCACTGGACAAAAATATCCAACATGGCTGAATTATTTTTAACAGAATAAAGTTGGCCACTGCAAATGTCTATTGTCATGCCATTTTGACCAACACAAGTCAAGCGTTTATGTCCAGCTAATGCTACAAGTAGCGAAATGCAGAGAAAAAAAATGCAGCAGAAAAAGAAGCAGCAAAAACACTTGCATTTTCACTGCTTTTAAACTGCGTTTATTAAATGTTTGCCTCCCTACCCCATATAAGGCTGTGGTGAAAACGCTGTTTCCACAGGTAAATTTACCATGCTGTGTTTTTTAAAACCCACGTGTTGTTGAAAACGCAGCTTGTCTGGAGCATATGTTTCTGCAGTATGTGGATGAGATTAAATGAAATCTTGGTCACTTTCTTGGGACTATAAAACAACACGTTTTTTCACAGCAAACGCTGCGTTTACACAAGTGTCAAGTTCTGAATGACAAACCTGCCTAGATGTACCCTGCTCCTGTGTTGCTCCACAACTATGCCGATTTCTCAGAAACACATGATGACTGTTCCTATGGGTTAGGATGGGTAGCCATATTGGTTGCCGTACACTTCTTTTAGCAGCCAAAAAAAATGTCAGATGATTGTATATAATTTTTTTGTATATCATCTTATTATGACTCTCTTTATAGAGTCATCTTGTGTTAAAGATTTTATAATTTTATAAGCTTAAAGGGGTTTTCCGGGCAAAAAATGTTTTTTTTTAAAAAAGGTCTGTTAGTGCTATTAATGGGTTAATAAATGCACCCATATACTTTTAGCAGTGTTTTGAGTGATTTCTGGGTGTCTCTGGGAGCTCCTGGCATCTTCTGCATTTGTTTACATGGTTCAGCTTTCTGCTATGTAGCTTCCACACTAGGTCCCTCTCACCTCACTCCGCCCCTTCCTCTCTCCCTCCCTACCATACACCCCCTCCCTGTCTCTCTAGCTATCCTGCCCACCCCCGACCCTATTATACTTACGTGACTTCTTTCCAGTCTTCCTCCTGCAGGACGGCCCCTCCTTCTTTCCTGATTTTGCCAGCTCACACAGTAGTCCCAGCGCGGCTCTGTAGTCGACGATCCACCTCTACTGTGCCTGTGCAGTAGAGGTAGATTATCAGCTGCAGAGCACAGAGCAGCTGGGACTATTGCACGCCCCGGCAGTCAGAAAAGAGGGAGGACCTGCAGAAGGAAGTCACGTAAGTATAATGGAGTGGATGGGAGGGGGAAGGGGAAGTAATAGTTTCTGGAAACGGGGACATGGATCGTCACCGGATAACCAGCAAATGTTCCTGGGGCGGTTATATGGGTAACTATACATTTTTGATAAATTATGTTTTTATTTAGAAAGTAGGCGGGGGGAGGGTGTTTAGATTAGTGTAGGAATTTGCTTTTATCCTGGACAACCCCTTTAATAATTGTATAATGACAAGTTATGGTCAGGCTGCATTTACACTGCCATTGAATTACCGTTTTTCTGATCCGTCAGAGGATCAGATTAATAGACACTAGCCCAGATTTACTAATAGACAGCGCAAACTAGGCAGTCTGAACCTGCGCAGACAGTGACTGTATCTTTAGACTAACTAGTCTCAGTTAAAACCGCTTTTTACTTGACTTACTTTGAACCATAATTTTACAACACACTTTTTATGTATTTTTGCCATGCCTTTTATGTAGTCATAACCACAATCGTAAATGTGGGCCACTGAAGTTTCCTTATTGATTGACACAAATGGAAGACTTTCTGTTTGTATCTGTCCTCTGTAACTTTAATGTTAAAATAAAAGTGGAAGGTCTCTTCAGCTTTCCGTTTTTTTTGCTGAGAAAATAGCTTTGCATGCTGTGTAGAGCTGAGAAATTCATTTGATTAATTTGCCATTTGTCTGCTACAAGATTCCGTTTTTTCACAGACCGATACATTTAAATGAATGGCGCTGAGCATGGTCATGTGACTAAAGGAAAAAGCTAATATCTCAGCAATGGGGGCACCAATCGGGAAGCAGAAAAAAGTGTTTCATTCAGGTGAAACCCTCCTATCTGACTGTGTTTATAGGTCAATAGAGACTGTTTTGGTGGCAGACTCCCTTTAAGCTTTATTGACGTAAAATTAGAAACCTTTCTTTATTTTCCAAACTGGTTCTTTCAGAAAATAGTGCCTCTAAATTCAGACTGTGATCTCAGCCTCTTCCCAGGAGATAGTCCCTCAACATCTTGTCCACACTGAATACATTTTCCTGGCAATTTCCCCCCAAACCGCCAGCTTTCTGAATGTGGAAGATGAGAACAAATTGCGGAGAAGCTGCTGATTCACTGAGCCATAATTGCCTGGTTCCCGGCTATAATTGAGCCTGTAACTCGCTTGGTTTCAGGTTGCATCACAAGCGGCTGGTTGTACATTCAGCTGAAGTCATGGAAATATGATGTAATGAGGGGATTAATACACTGTTATTATTTGTCTTTTTATTATAGCTGATTATATAGCCGCCAATGAATTGTTGATGTTCTGGATCGTAAATACCAGGGTAAAACAGTTTTACTAGCGGAGGACATGAGAAGAAAAGAAAAACTATAATTAAATATCTGAAAATGTAGATTGCATTACACCATGAGAATGTTTAGAAAACAACTGCAGAGGAAACTTCTCGCTAAAATCATATAATGACCTGAAATGATCTCATATGCCACATCCATTTGTGAGCTATCCTGCCATGCATGATGCTGGGTGACTACCACAAGCTGCAGCTATTATTGCTGTTACCCAGCTTTGTATAGATCCTGAATGGCATACAAAAATGCACTGCTATCCCCCATTTTCCTACTACTATGCCTGTATGGCACACAATTTCTACCAAGCCCACTGTGTTCCCAAGAGCTCTGTTCCCAAGTTAAACAATACTATAGTTCAGAGGTCCCCAACAGGCTCTCCAGATGTAGTTTGAGAGCACTGCTATAGGTCCTGGCCACATAGAATACGCTGCATCTACAAATTCAACTCAGGTGTCCTGGGTAAAAATATTATAGGTCCTGCCCAGATAGGTGGAGTTCTGCACTAGGAAATTTTACTCTAATTCTACTAATGACCCTGAAATCAGGGGTTCGAAAATACTATAGGTATTGCTCAAATATTGGAATGTTCTGCTTGAGATGAGTGGAGAACAAAACTTGATACCTCTGGTATACATGGCCTTTTATTTAGTTTTACATTGTGAAATATTGCTAAAAACTACGTGTGATGTTTATACCTAGATGGTGATGTTATACCAAGTAGCACAGCTTTGTAAAAAGCACAAACATGGTGACATGATGGAAAAGGAAGTCTGTTTCGGAGAGATAGAAGCTGAGGCAGCTTGACTTTTGTGTAGAAAGAAAAGGAAATTCTCTTTTCTGAGAGTTGTTGATTTGAGGATTTTGAGGATTAATCCACAATAGCAGCTGAAAATGAGAAAAACATGTGAGCATTCCATAACTCCATTCAGCACCAAGCAGGGATATAAGTAGAAGCTCCTGAGTCAAAATTTGTGATAGGGCCCCACTTACCATATGCTGTGTATAACTCTGGTGTCTTATCTGAAGAGGCCCTTATTCCCCCTCAGCCTCCAGGGTTGGGTAGGGCCCTGTATGCTACCTCTCCACCCCTTATAGCTACGATCCTGGCATCAAGTAATCACACAGTGACAGAAAGTCTATCAGGCACATTCATCTGTAAGGTTATAATTGTATTAATTGTTTTTTTCTTGCCAAGACACTTAAAATGTAATTTTAAGAAATTAATAGTTTGGGTGACTTTAAGAAACTTTGTAATGTAGCTTATTAGAGGAAAACGATCTGTTATCAGCTCCTCTCCTACCTGCTACATTGCTCGCTTCACTGCTCAGACTCTTCTTAAGTATAGGCAGGCTAGAGTGCACACACAGATCAGGTTACATAGAGGTCTAGAGAGAGAGAGAGAGAGAAGGGGGAAGGAGGAAGAGCCCAAGAAGACAAAAGGAAGTGTTGCCTCAGATATCACTGTTTAGCAATAGTTTAATACATGTTTTCCAGCAACTTTTAGCCAAACTGCTCAGGATAGATGTGAATGAAGCATGTCAGATGATATCTGCTTCACCTGTGTCTTCCTGTTCTCACTCACTTCTCTTCCTCTCCCCCTCACCTCTCTATAGATTTCTAGAAACTGCAGCCTTTCTTCAGTGAATACAGGTCTGAGTAGTGAAATGACCAGTTTAGCAGGCGAGAGAGGTTTGATAAGAGGAGATAAAAACATTTTCCTCTGATAAGGTATATTTACTCACTCATATTCATGATATTAATTTACAAAAAAAAATAAAAAATTGAAATGACAGGTAAAGATGTCTATGTGTCATACAGACAGTCCACTGATTTCAATGGAACCCATATAATGCTTTATTTCCCTTGTAGTAGTGCTGCAGTTTAGAGGGGTTTTCTGGGACTGTGATATTGAACTTCACTTCTTCTTAGGTTATGGCCATGCTGCAGGTCAGTCCCATTCATATGAATGGGGCTGAGCTGCAATACCAAGCACAGTCATTATACACTGTACGGTGCTGTGCTTGGTAAGTAGCGAAGAGGCCACAGGAATCAACAGCATAGCCCTGGACAACTCTTTAAAATGATTTTTTGCTGAATTTTTCCCATTGTTTACATCTGATAGCTGAGGGTTCCCAGCATCTTGGCACTCTTATTTCCAGGAGATACTTTCAGCAAAAAGTTATTATGAAAAACAGACAATCCTTTAAATGTACACAAAGACAAAAAAAAATATAGCGAGGGTCCCTGTAATACCTGTCCCCATAATGTTCCCATGTTCCAGGCGTGAACCTTCTGAACACCTAAATGGTTATGTAACCTTTAGTCGCATGTAATTGGAGACAGGAGGAACGCCAGATATTAGTGCAGGCTCTCTGGTGATTTTTAATCCTCTTTCTGCCTCAGTGCCGCCCCATGTCACATTGATCACATCACTGACTGGTACCTGCTATTTCCCCTGCCAAAGACTTAACTCCTTCATGACTCTTCTAGCATTCTACTCTATGTGTTCCTGGCATGCACTTTATTTTAGCTCCTTCATTGCAACGAGGGTTTCTTCTATAAAAACATTTAGCATTACAAGTTATACAATACTGAGTTACAGAGTGTACAGTCGCCAGATACAGTGACATAAAACACGATGTATAATAAATGAGGGTTCCGAGAGTGGCTGAGGGACATTTGCAGGGTATGAGTAGGGCAGTGGGTGAGGAGTGAATTACACCAAAGACCTCAAAATTGACAAATTTCAAGAGGAAATGTCTTTTTTTATATACCACATTTTTGTGATGAAATGGTCTTCTCGGTGATTTCCACTTTTATATGGATGGATGATCTGGCATTCACCTGAGGGTTATTGAATTTATTGCCATAAAAAGTGAATCCTGGAGGAAGATCTTGATATGGTGAGGCCATTGCTCTTATTGCAATAACCCTAAAAAACAGGTCTTAGGTGTAAGGGTTACTGGTTCGGCCCCTATTTCTGTCAAAAGGTAGACTTCCTCCCAAAAATCTTTGACATGATTGCAGTCCCATATCATGTACCCAAAATTGTCAGGTTTCTGACATCTATGACAGCAGGTATGTGACCCCAGAACTGCAAGGTGTCAAGCTGCCATTAGAAAAACAAAGTGACAATGCCATCATTGCTGCAAAACTTCTTTTACATATTAAAACCCCCCACAATATCTTAGCAATGGAAGTATTGATACACAGGGGAAAGACACTGTTTGATCAGGTGACCCTAACCTATGTATTTGTAGGGCTTTGTTAATATGCTGGGTTTTGGTTTTACCTCCCACCCCCCCACCCCCCCAATTCTCATAATTTTAGGAACAGCTAGAGTCTAGACCAATAAGCTTGCTGAAAAATCTATAAATATAAATGGTGAAAATGTTATTAAGTGTCTATACACTTTGTTATTCATGGTTACATAAGCCCTACTTTGAAAGTTGTCCTTTCAATGTATTTTTGCACCAACACTGAAGTATCAGGAATGTTCACACATCTCAGGAGTTGTTTCTGTAAAGTAAACAGCAGTCAGTGTGTAGCCAATATCCATGTAGTGTGATTTTACAGTAAAGTGTCATTCCAAACAAACCCTCACAGTGCAATGCAAAACCACAATGGTGATATTTATCAAGACTGGAGGGGTGTACACTGGTCTTGATTTACCTTGTGCTGCTGGAGAATGCGCCTAAATTATGACATGGCACATGCCTTTTCATTCATCAGGTGCATCATCCAGCATAAATCTGCCCCAATATAATACTAATGCAGTCAGTTTTACAACAAGAATCAGCAAAATGACCTCCTTTAAAGAAAAATGTAGAACAACTAAACCTTGGGTGCATTTGCAGTATAAATTTGGTGAATGCACTGCAAAAGCTTCTGACATACATCTAAACTGTATCCACAAAAAAGGTAATGGTGGAAAAAACACATACAATCATACAGTGCTTTCGTGATGCGGCCATTATGTGGCCATGGTATGGACTGCCTCCATGGCTTACCCTTGCCATAGAAGCAATGTCTATGTAAGCCAGGTTAATTTGGGTCTCATTCAGATCCAGGTGCCCATCACCTAATTTACCATCATATCATCAGTGATCCCAGAGGTGACAATATTCACAGGAGCAATCCAATGACTTGTGGGAAGGGTAATGATAGCAAGCCTCTTATCTCTGTATTTGTTATCTGTGTTGTCAGACAGCCATTGTCCCAGAAGTATCTAGCTGCTGTGACACTTCCTGTCGGTGACAGACAGCAGAGGACACACAAGGTCACCCCTTTGTTCTGTACTTGTCCCTGACAGTAAATGCTTACAGATATACATCCAAGTCCATGGGCTAAAATTATCACATGGGTAACGGCAGTGTTACCTAAAACTTTAAATAGGAGCCTTATATGGATTCTCCATATTCAGACTTGTTTATTATGGCTTACTAAATATATTGCACCTAGTGGAAGAGTGAAGAAATCAGGCGATACCTTTTAGAGGCTAACTGAGTATATTTATAAGTTTTCAGAAGACTAGCTTCCTTCATCAGACATGGTGTTAATGATGTTAATGATGAAGGAAGCTAGTCTTCTGAAAGCTTACTTATAAATATACTCAGTTAGCCTCTAAAAGGTATCGCCTGATTTCTTCACTCTTCCACTACTTTCAATGGCTAACACGGTACAACATTATACTACTATATTGCACCTAGACATGGAAGTGCTCTTCCAAGAGACCCTCATTCATTGTACAGATGCAACACTTCTTACTCATAATAATGGTGCCTTGTTATTTATAAACACTCATCTTATAATGTAAATACACATTTGTCAGTGTTTCATTATTCAGTGCTCTATGCCTCATTGTTGCTAAATAGAATATATAAACTTCAGCCAAAAGGTAACACAAATTTACAATTATGTATATAAAAATACTGCATGTGTTAAATGGACCTTTATTTTATAATTTTTATGTTGCTTTTCCCAACTCATATTAGTAGACAGTTTGATTGGGACGTTATAGGAGTTTTCCTTTCTTCTATAAAAGTGTTTATATTAAAGGATTGTTCATGACACTATTTGAGTTGCTGCTTTTGTCTTTTGTATACTGTTTTAACCCTTCTCTTAGTTTGTAGTGTGCAGAGGAACTCAATTGTAGGCTTAAGATGAAGTAAGAAATTATTTTGTGGAAAATATTGAGCATGTAATGTTCCAGTTCTGTCACTAGAGGCAGTGTTGCACTATGCACCAATTATGATTCTTTATTCTATACTATATGGAGAAAAGTATTGGGACACAGCTCTTAGTCACTGAGTCCAGGTGCTTCATTCAGTCCTATTGCCTCAAGTGTATAGACTCCAGAACCTAGTCAAGCTATCTTTACAATCATTAGCAAAACAATGACTAACAAGCTGTAATTTCAGCGTGGTACTGCACTAAGATGCCACTGTTATAAGAATCCAGCTGATTCTCTCCGGTTCTGCCAATCTGCTTGTTAAAATTATAACCTGATCACAGAACTAAGGAGAAGAGGGACCTTCTGGCACAACAGGAAGTCAAAGGCTTCCGGCCCCATCACTTTCTGACTTGTAGGCCGCAGGCCTACACGCTGCAGGGATGAGTGGCAAGCATTAGTGAAGTACTTACTTCTATGCTCCCTGGACTCTCCCACACCGACTTGCTCCGGAGCACATGATGTCACAACAGTGTGCCCCAAGCAAAGGAAGAGCACGGCCGGAGAGCAAACAGAGAGGTAAGTACTATACTAAAACATTGTGTGGGGGCCACTATAGGGGGGAACTTTTATTGTATGGGGGGGCTACTGGATAGGGGCCATTATACCGTATGGGGGCAGTGATGGGGGCATTATAGTTGGTGGGGCATTAAACTTAGTGGGACATTAGGGGGGAATATAAGACTTTGTTCACACAGCAGAATCTTGCAGCGATTTTGAGGCAGATTCTGACACAAAATCAGCGCCAGATCTCTGTCTTCATTTTGCCACCCATTATTCTCAATAGGAGGAAGACATCAAAGCAGGATACGGAAAAAATAAGTGTCCTCAATTTTGCTGTAGATTCTGCTGCTGATTCAGCCACAAAGTCCGCAGCATAACACACCCACCTGATTGGGCTCATTCTTCCTAAAGGAAGAATAATGGTTGTGGTGTTTTAGAGTTCAGGCCATATATCCATTGAAGGCAAATCTTTCAGATACAGCAACCAACTACTTTTAGTAAAGATCCGTTGACAGAGTTCTGCCATCAAGTAAAGGTCTGGGCTGAACAGTCCAGTATTTACATTATTTTTTCAACAAAAAGATGTGTCTGACTATAAGATGCACCTTTGCTTTACACAAGAAAAATTAAAAAAATATATTACATAATGTGGCATTATAATGTGTGCAGGGGGTACTTATGTGGCATTTTACTGTATGGGGGCGACTCCAAAGACATACTGATAGGGAATATAGATTGTGAGCCCTATATGGGACAGTGACTGACAATATCTGTAAAGCGCTGCGGAATATGATGGCGCTATATAAGTAAGCATAATAAATAAATAAATAATAAATAATAATGTCACATACGATGTGCAGGGGAACTAAGGGGCATTATACTGTGGGTGGGGTCATTAAGAAGCATTATAATGTGAGTGGGGGCATTAAGGAGCATTGTACTGTGGGCATTACGGAGAACTGTACTGTGGGTGGGGGCATTAAATAACATTATACTGTGGGTGGGGGCATTATACTGTGCCGTCAGCTTTCCCATTATGTGCCCGATGCTGGAGATATTGGTGCCATTAGTTTCGACACCAATGTCTCTCCACTGTCAGAATGGCGGACCTTACAGCCTAGAGTCATCGCTGGGCTGTGAAGAAGGCCCCTACAAGGAGGACTTTTTCCTCCACTGGATTCAGTTTTAAAACAATGGACACCCGACAGACCCATTATAGTCAATGGGGTCCATCAGACTCAGTGTGTTACCGCTATTTTAGTGGTCTGCCTTTCTATTGTTCTTGTCCTCTGACAAGTGTTACCTAGCATAACACTTCTATTTTTGAAAACATTCTTAATTTGCAGCATTTTTTTCCACACCTACCTAAAACTTTTGCACAGTACTTTAAATATTTCTTTCTATCTATCTGTAGCTACATCTGCTACACTACAGTGGAGAAAAAAAGTATTTAGTCAGCCACCAATTGTGCAAGTTCTCCCACTTAAAAAGATGAGAGAGGCCTGTAATTGTCATCATAGGTAGACCTCAAATATGAGAGACAAAATGAGAAAACAAATCCAGAAAATCACATTGTCTGATTTTAAAAGAATTTATTTGCAAATTATGGTGGAAAATAAGTATTTGGTCAATAACAAAAGTTCATCTCAATACTTTGTTATATATCCTTTGTTGGCAATGACAGAGGTCAAACGTTTTCTGTAAGTCTTCACAAGGTTGGCACACACTGTTGCTGGTATGTTGGCCCATTCCTCCATGCAGATCTCCTCTAGAGCAGTGATGTTTTGGGGCTGTCACTGGACAACACGGACTTTCAACTCCCTACAAAGGTTTTCTATGGGGTTGAGATCTGGAGACTGGCTAGGCCACTCCAGGACCTTGAAATGCTTCTTACGAAGCCACTCCTTCGTTGCCCTGGCGGTGTGCTTGGGATCATTGTCATGCTGAAAGACCCAGCCACGTTCATCTTCAATGCCCTTACTGATAGAAGGAGGTTTGCACTCAAAATCTCACGATACATGGCCCCATTCATTCTTTCATGTACACGGATCAGTCGTCCTGGTCCCTTTGCAGAGAAACAGCCCCAAAGCATGATGTTGCCACCTCCATGCTTCACAGTAGGTATGGTGTTCTTTGGATGCAACTCAGCATTCACTCTTCTCCAAACACGACGAGATGTGTTTCTACCAAACAGTTCTACTTTGGTTTCATCTGACCATATGACATTCTCCCAATACTCTTCTGGAACATCCAAATGCTCTCTAGCAAACTTCAGATGGGCCCGGATATGTACTGGCTTAAGCAACTGGACACGTCTGGCACTGCAGGATCTGAGTCCCTGGTGGCGTAGTGTGTTACTGACGGTAGCCTTTGTTACGTTAGTCCCAGTTTTCTGCAGGTCATTCACTAGGTCCCCCCGTGTGGTTCTGGGATTTTTGCTCACCGTTCTTGTGGTCATTTTGACCCCACGGGGTGAGATCTTGCGTGGAGCCCCTGATCGAGGGAGATTATCAGTGGTCTTGTATGTCTTCAATTTTCTAATTATTGCTCCCACAGTTGATTTCTTCACACCAAGCTGCTTGCCTATTGCAGATTCAGTCTTCCTAGCCTGGTGCAGGTCTACAATTTTGTTTCTGGTGTCCTTCCACAGCTCTTTGGTCTTCACCATAGTGGAGTTTGGAGTGTGACTGTTTGAGGTTGTGGACAGATGTCTTTTATACTGATAACAATGTCAAACAGGTGCCATTACTACAGGAAATGAGTGGAGGACAGAGGAGCCTCTTAAAGAAGAAGTTACAGGTCTGTGAGAGCCAGAAATCTCGCTTGTTTGTAGGTGACCAAATACTTATTTTCCACCATAATTTGCAAATAAATTCTTTAAAAATCAGACAATGTGATTTTCTAGATATGTTTTCTCATTTTGTCTCTCATAGTTGAGGTCTACCTATGATGACAATTACAGGCCTCTCTCATTTTTTTAAGTGGGAGAACTTGCACAATTGGTGGCTGACTAAATACTTTTTTCCCCACTGTATATCACCCATTAAGACTGCTTTGTATCAATAATTAACCAACAAGTTTTCAAGACCCCTGGCTACTAGACTAGCAGAGTCTCACACATTTTGTCAGTGAAATTTAGAAAGTAAAAGCTGATTGGTTTTTGAAGGCCACCTTTAATGAAAACAATGGAAAGCAGGATCTGTGCAGGAAAGAGTTAATTCTGCTTGTCCTGGCATAAGTCCTTGTACAGAGATTTATAGCTCCGGTCCAGTGTAATAATGATTTTTTTTTCTTTGTATTGTTTGCAGTCTCAGCCTTTTTCTGGGATCCACCTGGATAAATGTTTGCAAATTTTAAAATCAGAATGTAAGGTTTCTCAGCTCGGAGGCATTTACACTAACCAATCCTTAATATACTGTATAAATAATGCTACTATCAGAATATCTCCCTGTACATGCTGTGGACCTGTCAACACAATACAGATGGCTTGTGTTCTGTCAGTGCAGTAGTCTTAGGCCATGTTCACATCTGTGTTGGAGTCTCCAGTAGGTCCACAGCGTCCGCCTAAAATCGGCAGACGAGAAAATCCTGCACACATGACTTTTTCTCTAACGCTTTTAATTTAAAAAACAACGAACACCCGACAGACCATATTATAGTCAGTGGTGTCCATTGGGCTCCTTATGTGTCTGTGGTTTTAGCGATCCGCCTGTACGTTGTTATGGTCCTCCGATGGACCAGAACATTGGACAACCTGATGCTAGTGTGAACCTAACATAACTGTTTCTCAACACTTTTATGCTACAGGTAACCATTCATGTATAAAAAGTAACAACTGCTGCCATTTTGTGGCACTCTAAGGCGTTGTCACTTCCTGTTCCTCCCCCACACAGAAATTAAAAATGATAAATTAGACTGACTAAGGCTACATTCACATCTGTCACTGTCAGTCCAGAATAGAGACCATCTGAAACTATGAACAAAAAAGTCCTGTAAGCTGACTATTTTGTCCAGCGTTGTCAGTGAGAAAATAACAGGTAAGTCTGGAATTGCTCTTAATACACAATTACAATATAGAAACTAAATGGCCACTTTATCAGGTGCCATTCAAATCACGCTCATTAGCATCTGATTATAGGATACATTTAAAAACCTGTAAAAAACCACATTCAAAGGTAATCCACAACAGGTCCATTGCCTTTAATATCAATATGAAGTCAAAATGACTAACTTTTCAGTCCATCTTATTTGATTTCTATTGCTATAGGTTGACTGAGAAAAAAATTTGTCATACTGCACTTTTGTGTCCATTACAAATGTAGAGAAACGGAAACTAAAAAAATGGATGTTTTATTAAAAGTCAATGGATCCTTTGTGAATACATTTTTTCAGGTTTTCAAATGTATCATCCACAGGTATCAGAGGGCCCAGACTGCGCCAAGAAAGCATTCCACTTAACACTATTACTTCACCTCCACCAACCTGAACTGCCTACCTATTCATGTTGTTTGTGCCAAATTCTGATACTGCCACCATCATGATGCAACAGAAATTTGGATTCATCTAACCAGGAGATGTTTTTCCACTGCTAAGTGGAGTCTTGCTTTTGTGTTTCCATTAGACAGCAATGTCACTAGAACTGGTCATCTACCGTTTACAGCCCAACTGTGCTAAGGAAGGATGAGCTGTTCATTCAGACATGTTAGTTGGAGAACCAGAGTTGTATACAGTTGCAGACGACCGTGCTGTGAGTCAGTGTGCTATCCATGTATTTCACGGAGAGCACACTGACCCATTCTTTTCTATGGGCCCGTACACACGAGCATGATTTTCACGGTCCCGTGTACGGGCCAACAGTCCAGGCCGCATCAGATAGAACATGTCCTATTCCTGTCCTATTTTGCGGCCCGTGCTTCCGTGGCTCCTATTTACTTAATCAAAGGAGCCGCGGAAGCACGGCTGGCACACCGGTACATCCCCGTGCCCCCCGTGCGCAGCCCGTGCTTTTAAATCTCGGCAGGCCGGTTGCAGCGCGGTTGTCTGCAACCGGCGTTAAGGCTACTTTTAGGCTAAGGCACCACAAGGTGAGCCGCAGCCAAACACAGAAACACATTACAGTTTTTCCCACAGCACTTTTCACGGAAATTCTGCAGAGTTTTCCTTTGCGGACTTTCTACTTCATTCATACCTATACGGAAAATTCCAGTGTTTATACCTACTCCTTAGGTATAATTGACATGCTGTGATTTACAAAAACGCAAAATTTTTTTGAAATCTCAGCATGTCCGCTGCAGATATTTTTCTGCAAAGTGTGAATGGGATTAGCCAGAATCCCATCCACTTTGCAGGTACTGTAAAATGCCACGTTTTTGCAAAATCACAGTGTTTATGCCACGTGGGGCCCCAGCCTTACACTACTTTTTGTCAGTATTTCTCTGGCCGGTATATGTTGGTATACCTTTTTTTTCTTTTTTTTTTTTGCTGTATGGAATAATGTAACAAGCTCGTGCTATTCCATACAGCTCTATCCAGTAAAAAATGTATATTGGATATGTTTCGAGGTTTTTTTGCTTTTTTTTTATCATGGGAGTCTACAGACAATGGATGGCACTGTTTACCTAAACATATAGGTATACATTGTGAAATCTTACAAAAGTAAATCTATGAAGGACACTGCAAAACAAAATGTTTAATGTATAAGTACTAGAAAGATACAAAAATGTCATTACACTGTATACTATGGGAATTGCACCCCTACTACAAAACCAAATAAAATAATATTTACAAGCCATAAAGTGTATTGGGGGGGGGGGGTCACATATTTCACATGTCTGTGCCAGATCCTTTTTAACCAGCTCTGTTTAGCTGGCTGCCTCTGTTTTTACATGCAACTATTCTGGTGGTTGAGGACAAGGCAACTAGGTTTTTTAAAGCTACCATTCCCAGCATAACCAGCCAGCCAAAGACAGTAACTGAAATAAACCGTATCCTCATAAACCAGGCTGCAGGCCAACTGTAACATATTGCTCTTAATCCTCGCACAAACATGTTCACACCAGAACGCAGCACAGTATTGCCTCTAATGTCTATGGGGGTGCAGGGCATTGTATTTGTACATGTGAAGTCATGTTTTAGCAATCACAAAAAAATTTATTGGTCATTATTACAGAACATGAGTACGTTCTTTGTCCATAGTTTCTAAAACTGTGATGGACATATTGCATACAATTCTGCGCAGCAATCAGGAATAAGATCACACTGCAAAACCTTAAGATATCTGTAACATCCTTGCCCGTTCAGACTTCGGTGCCATTCTCCGGCCGCATGCTACGGTGCAGGAGATGTGTCCTGCTATGATTCCTTGCTTTAGTTTCTTGTCTGAACACTGCTCTATTCCCTTACCTCTGTAATTGATTTTCCACAACACCCTTCTCTTACACCTTTGTTCCCCTCTGATCCTCAAATAGTTACTCTCAGCCTTACTTGGGTGATTGACATCTTTTCTTGCAATCAAGTCTGGGGTGGGTTCTTTCTTCCTATTTATTGTTTTTCCACATTCACATTAGTGCTTGCTATTGCCTTTTCTGTGCGTGTTGTTAGCTCTATACTGTTACTATTTGTGTTTAGATTTCTGACCTTTGGCTTTTCTTGTGACTACCCTCTTGGATTCTGATTTTGTACTGCGCTGCTCGACTGGTTCTGACCCCTTGGCTAGTTGACTTCCCGTTTCTTGTTGTTTGTCTTGGCTTCATTCTGTGTTTTCACCTATATCCTAAGAAGGGATTGTCGCCCAGTTGTCCTCTGTCGCCTAGGACAGTGAGGCAAGTAGGCAGGGACGGGGCAAAGGTTCAGCTTAGGACTCGCTGTCTTGTCGTTCCCCTCCTCCCAGGGTTCACCAACAGCTACTGGTCATTGCTCTTCTAGCAATTCCCTTACAATATCTCTGTGGAATACCAGCCAGATGAAGCATCTTCTATATGACTACTCACCTGAACTTATATTGCTCATGTTGAGGGTTCATTAGCATAATATTCAGGCATGCTAATTCTGTAATAACATGTAAGGCTGGGTTCATTGCTGCATCGGAGCCTTGCAGTGACCGACAAAAATCGATAGAGTTGAAATCCCTGCTAATGCCGAAACAGCGGGACAGCAACCGAAATGTGGGACTGTCCCACTTGTTCTGGGGCGGTTGAGGTTGGTCCCTGCAACCATAGGGCCCAGTGCGGCTGCACCGTTGGCCCTATGGTTAAAGTGGCCCTTTATATATATCTATCAGAAACACAAATCTTTCTTCTGTAGTGAAAGTTTGCTACAACAGATCAGTCTAGGATCCAGGCTTTTAGGTCATACCTTTTTGTTCTGTACAGGATTTTAGACTTGGATGTAAACATGAATTTTTCTATTCACTGACAGCAAGCACAGTACTGTTAGTGTAAAATGTACCAAAGTTATCAAATGTACTTGTATCCTGAGATGTTACTCCACTTGTTATTTTACCACTTTACTGGCGTAAGATTCCAACAATTTTTGCATCAATTTTTAAATAGTCACAAATTCAACAAATTTGGTGTGCATCAGCTTGATATGCTAACTGTCCACTTTCATATATATATACAGTACAGACCAAAAGTTTGGACACACCTTCTCATTCCAAGAGTTTTCAGTATTTTCATGACTATAAAAATTGTAGATTGACACTGAAGGCATCAAAACTATGAATTAACACATGTGGAATTATATACTTAACAAAAAAGTGTGAAACAATTGAAAATATGTCTTATATTCTAGGTTCTTCAAAGTAGCCACCTTTTGCTTTGATTACTGCTTTGCACACTCTTGGCATTCTCTTCATGAGCTTCAAGAGGTAGTCACCTGAAATGGTTTTCACTTCACAGGCGTGCCCTGTCAGGTTTAATAAGTGGGATTTCTTGCCTTATAAATGGGGTTGGGACCATCAGTTGTGTTTTTCAGAAGTCAGATGGATACACAGCTGAGAGTCCTACTGAATGGAGTGTTAGAATTTGTATTATGGCAAGAAAAAAGCAGCTAAGTAAAGAAAAACGAGTGGCCATCATTACTTTAAGAAATGAAGGTCAGTCAGTCCGAAAAATTGGGAAAACTTTGAAAGTGTCCCCAAGTGCAGTGGCCAAAATCATCAAGCGCTACAAAGAAACTGGCTCACATGAGGACTGCCCCAGGAAAGGAAGACCAAGAGTCACCTCTGCTGCGGAGGATAAGTTCATCCGAGTCACCAGCCTCAGAAATCGCAGGTTAACAGCAGCTCAGATTAGAGACCAGGTCAATGCCACACAGAGTTCTAACAGCAGACACATCTCTACAACAACAACTGTTAAGAGGAGACTGTGTGCAGCAGGCCTTCATGGTAAAATAGCTGCTAGGAAACCACTGCTAAGGACAGGCAACAAGCAGAAGAGACTTATTTGGGCTAAAGAACACAAGGAATGGACATTAGACCTGTGGAAATCTGTGCTTTGGTCTGATGAGTCCAAATTTGAGATCTTTGGTTCCAACCACCGTGTCTTTGTGCGGCGCAGAAAAGGTGAACGCGTGGACTCTACATGCCTGGTTCCCACCATGAAGCATGGAGGAAGAGGTTTGATGGTGTGGGGGTGCTTTGCTGGTGACACTGTTGGGGATTTATTCAAAATTGAAGGAATACTGAACCAGCATGGTTACCATAGCATCTTGCAGCGGCATGCTATTCCATCCGGTTTGCGTTTAGTTGGACCATCATTTATTTTTCAACAAGACAATGACCCCAAACACACCTCCAGACTGTGTAAGGGCTATTTGACAAAGAAGGAGAGTGATGGGGTGCTACGCCAGATGACCTGGCCTCCACAGTCACCAGACCTGAACCCAATCGAGATGGTTTGGGGTGAGCTGGACTGCAGAGTGAAGGCAAAAGGGCCAACAAGTGCTAAGCATCTCTGGGAACTCCTTCAAGACTGTTGGAAGACCATTTCAGGTGACTACCTCTTGAAGCTCATCAAGAGAATGCCAAGAGTGTGCAAAGCAGTAATCAAAGCAAAAGGAGGCTACTTTGAAGAACTTAGAATATAAGACATATTTTCAGTTGTTTCATGCTTTTTTGTTAAGTATATAATTCCACATGTGTTAATTCATAGTTTTGATGCCTTCAGTGTAAATCTACAATTTTTATAGTCATGAAAATACAGAAAACTCTTGGAATGAGAAGGTGTGTCCAAACTTTTGGTCTGTACTGTATATATATATATATATATATATATATATATATATATTTATTTTATTTTTTTAATTTTGCATTTTTTTCCACTACTAAGCCCAAAATGTCAAAAAGCTCCTATGTTATAATGTTTTAATGCCTGAAATCTGGTCTGCAGCACTGCAGAAATTTCCTATTTGCAAGACTGTAATATTGCAGATCTAGTATGTGTAACTAAACCTTGTGTGCATGTGTGTATGTTACTTCTGATACCTGTTTACATTTCTTTGTAAGATTTCTGACTACTACATTACTGCCATAACTTCCTAATACTATACACAGGAGACTGAAGGAGTATTAACAGGACAGGGGTGCCTTGATAACAGGACAGGAATTGGCCCCAGTGACATAAGAAAGTAGGGAAAGTGATAAGATTGGAGCACATGGGACATCACAGCTGTGGGCACAGGAAATGTCTGCAAACTTTGCATATTTCCCACCCAGAAGGGGGCCATATGGGTCTCTGTGACTATTCCAGGGACATAAACCTTGAGATAACTGCAAGGCTGCAATCCTAAGAGGTAGACACTGGCTGTACACACGCCTGACTGTACACTAAAGACCCTGTTACATGAGTGTTAATCGTCCCACAAGCGTTGACTAAAAATAGCAAGTTGATCAGTGCTCCTGAGAATGCCTTTAAATAGGGCAATAATCTGTAAGGGTACGGCCACAAACTCCAGCAAATGTATGCAGCTGAATATCCAGTCGCCAATAACACCACGAGATTAAAGTCAATACCTCAGTATTATTGGCAGCCACTTACCACTGCGGGTGGCCAGGAATTCAGCTGCTTGTTGAAGCATGTGACCGAATAAAAGGTCACATTAACGACTGATCACAATGAACGATTGTCGGTGCCCTGTATATTTACATTATCAGCAGCACATTCCCTGTTTACAAGAGAAGAAGCATTGCCTATGATCAGGCATCTTTTATGCTGCACAAAAGATTAGATCAGCTGACAAACAAGCTCAATAGTTGGCTTATCTTTGTCCTCTATATATGGATGTACAGTATACACACATTTTTACAAGCTCTCATTCCTTTTGATTGGCCCATACTAGGGCCATATAAAGGGGTCTTATTAAATATATTATGAAATGGACCTTGTGTAACATTATGTATTAAAACAAGTATAAAAATCAAACAAACAAAATCATATAATAAAAATATATAACATAAAATAACATAATAAAATATATTAATAAAAGTAATATACTGGAATGAATCAAAAGCTGGTTTAGAAAGCATGAACAATGTATAGAAGGAGTACAAATGTATAAATATATAATAATTAATAATAGATATAACCTACTTATAAGGTGGTATCACTTTGTAAATATCACCAGGTGCAGTGAAAGAAAGTGCAGAATTAAAGGGTTATTCCCATGAACATAATCATATCTATATTTGAAGATAGTGAAAAGTTAAACATTTTTGCAAATATAAGTAGTTAAAAATTCTGCAGTGTTTTACAGATTTTCTCTAACTATCTCAGTGGTGACAGTCTGTTGTCTTGATCGGTTGTCAATAGATATGACCACGAATGCAGAAACTTTCTGTGGTCTGGGACTTGTCAGGAACCCAGCCATGATTTCCTTATTGTAGCTGGGTTATCAGGCAGGGACACTACATGTATCAGAAGATATTCCGGCCACAATAAGGAAACCATGGTTGATTTTCTGACCTTAGAAAGGTCCTGCATTCATGGTCATATACACTGGCAACCGATCAACATAACTAGTGACCACAAGATATTTAGAAAAAAATCTTTAAAACTGCAAAATGTTTAATTACTTATATTTGCAAAAATTATCTACAAATTTAAAAATGGTTATGTTTGTAGGAATACCCCTTTAAACACTGTTAAAATCTTGCAGCATACAGTCATATAAAAAGTTTGGGCACCCCTATTAATCTTAATCATTTTTAGTTCTAAATATTTGGGTGTTTGCAACAGCCATTTCAATTTGATATATCTAATAACTGATGGACACAGTAATATTTCAGGATTGAAATGAGGTTTATTGTACTAACAGAAAATGTGCAATATGCATTAAACCAAAATTTGACCGGTGCAAAAATTTGGGTAACCTTATCATTTTATTGATTTGAATACTCCTAACTACTTTTTACTGACTTACTGAAGCACAAAATTGGTTTTGTAACCTCACTGAGCTTTGAACTTCATAGCCAGGTGTATCCAATCATGAGAAAAGGTATTTAAGGTGGCCAGTTGCAAGTTGTTCTCCTATTTGAATCTCCTCTGAAGAGTGGCATCATGGGCTCCTCAAAACAACTCTCAAATGATCTGAAAACAAAGATTGTTCAACATAGTTGTTCAGGGGAAGGATACAAAAAGTTGTCTCAGAGATTTAACCTGTCAGTTTCCACTGTGAGGAACATAGTAAGGAAATGGAAGACCACAGGGACAGTTCTTGTTAAGCCCAGAAGTGGCAGGCCAAGAAAAATATCAGAAAGGCAGAGAAGAAGAATGGTGAGAACAGTCAAGGACATTCCACAGACCACCTCCAAAGAGCTGCAGCATCATCTTGCTGCAGATGGTGTCACTGTGCATCGGTCAACAATACAGCACACTTTGCACAAGGAGAAGCTGTATGGGAGAGTGATGCGAAAGAAGCCGTTTCTGAAAGCACGCCACAAACAGAGTCGCCTGAGGTATGCAAAAGCACATTTGGACAAGCCAGCTTCATTTTGGAAGAAGGTCCTGTGGACTGATGAAACAAAGATTGAGTTGTTTGGTCATACAAAAAGGCGTTATGCATGGCCTCAAAAAAACACAGCATTCCAAGAAAAACACTTGCTACCCACTGTAAAATTTGGTGGAGGTTCCATCATGCTTTGGGGCTGTGTGGCCAATGCCGGCACTGGGAATCTTGTTAAAGTTCAGGGTCGCATGGATTCAACTCAGTATCAGCAGATTCTTGAGAATAATGTACAAGAATCAGTGACGAATTTGAAGTTATGCCGGGGATGGATATTTCAGCAAGACAATGATCCAAAACACAGCTCCAAATCTACTCAGGCATTCATCTAGAGGAACAATTACAATGTTCTGGAATGGCCATCCCAGTCCCCAGACCTGAATATCATTGAACATCTGTGGGATAATTTGAAGCGGGCTGTCCATGCTCGGCGACCATCAAACTTAACTGAACTGGAATTGTTTTGTAAAGAGGAATGGTCAAAAATACCTTCATCCAGGATCCAGGAACTGATTAAAAGCTACAGGAAGCGACTAGAGGCTGTTATTTTTGCAAAAGGAGGATCTACTAAATATTAATGTCACTTTTCTGTTGAGGTGCCCATACTTTTGCACCGGTCAAATTTTGGTTTAATGCATATTGCACATTTTCTGTTAGTATAACAAACCTCATTTCAATCCTGAAATATTACTGTGTCCATCAGTTATTAGATATATCAAATTGAAATGGCTGTTGCAAACACCCAAATATTTAGAACTAAAAATGATTAAGATTAATAGGGGTGCCCAAACTTTTTCATATGACTGTATTCTGCTATATCCATTTCACATCTGCATCCTCATGGAGTCTCTGTGTACAAACATTACATTACTTATCCTATACTGTCCCCACAACTTGTATTATAGGAGCCCAGCTAAACTATCCATTTGTCTTTTAATAATAATAATAATAATAATAATAATAATAATAATACATTTTATTTATATAGCGCCAACATATGTGGCAGCACTGTACAATTTGTAGGGTTCAAGTACAGACAAAAAAAGATACATTACAAAGAAATAGTCAATTCACTCAATGAGGGCCCTGCTCACAAGAGCTTACAATCTATGAGATAGAGGGGGTGACACAAGAGGTAGCAGGGGCAGCATCAGAGGTAGCATTGCTTATACAATGGTCAGACAATTTTGTAATAGATGTTACTGTCTTTACACATATATAAAGCTGTATGAGCCATCACCAGTCCTGTCCTTTAACATACAGATGGTGCCTGGACATATAAAGTTTGTCTGAAACGGCATCATATCCTGTGGGGAAATGTGGGAGCGTGAACAGAGGAGGGTACGTTTTAGGGATTCTAACTACGGAAGGGTCTACATTACGAGTTGTGATAGGCCTGAATGAAAAGATATATCTTTAGTTTGTGCTTGAAGCTGTAGAAATTGGGGGTTAATCTGATAGTTCGGGGTAGAGCATTCCAAAGAAGTGGTGCAACTCAGGAGAAGTCTTGTATACGAGCGTGGGAGGTTCTGATAATAGAGGATGGTAGTCTTAGGTCATTGAGTGAACGGAAAGCACGGGATGGGCAATAGACAGAGATGAGGGAGGAAATGTAGGGAGGTGCAGCATTATGAAGAGCCTTGTGGATGAGGGTGATAAGTTTATATTGTATTCTGTATTGAATAGGCAGCCAATGTAGTGACCAACACAGACCGGAAGCATCGCTGTAGCGTCTAGACTGATAGATGAGCCTGGCCACCGCATTCAGAATAGATTGTAGAGGGGAGAGTTTAGTAAGGGAAGACCGATTAGTAAGGAGTTACAGTAGTCAAGGCGAGAGTGAATCAGGCAAAAATAAGTGTCTTTAGTGTATCTCTGGTAAGGAAAGGGTGGATTCTGGAGATGTTTTTGAGGTGGAGATGACATGAGCGTGCGAGTGATTGGATATGGAGGGTGAAGGAAAGGTCTGAGTCAAACATAACCCCAAGGCAGCGAGCATACTGCCTAGGAGTTATGGTAAGGCCGGAGACTGCAATGGAGAAATCAGGGACAGATCTATTAGATGGTGGTAACAGCGGTAGTTCAGTCTTTGAGAGATTCAGTTTCAGATAGAGCGAAGAGGTGATATTTGAGACAGCAGAGAGACAGTCACTGGTGTTCTGTAGTAGTGCTGGGGTGATGTCACAGGATGACGTATATAATTGGGTGTCATCAGCATAAGGATGGTACCAGAAGCCAAATATGGTGATTGTTTGTGCAATGGGGGCCATGTAGAGGAAGAAGAGCAGGGGGCCTAGGACTGAGCCCTAAGGAACCCCGAAGGCAAGAGGAAGAGGGGGAAGAAACAGAGCCCGCAAATGATACACAGAAAGTGTGGTCTGAGAGATAAGAGGAGAACCAGGAGAGTGCGGTGTCCATGAGTCTTTTACAAGCTTTCCGACTTTTTTTCATAAGCAGCCTGCAGAATTATAAGTGCAGCTCTGGAATATAATACAAGCTGGTCCACAGGATAGGTAATGTATTATAGAGAGAGAGACTGACTCCCCAAGTAGAAAAGTGAGTGCAGCTCTGGAGTATAGTACTGGATGTAACTCAGGATCAGTACAGGAAAAGTAAAGAAATGTATATTGTACACATTCTGGGGCAAATTCATCATTGTCTCTTTACCTCTGCTGTAGATGGATGACAATAAGGTGCACGTTTGGCGCAAGGACCTTTATTCTCAAACACCTTACCAGCCACATTGTGCAAATGTGGGCCTTGCTGGTCAAGGTTTGGAGTCCCTCGGACTGGCTGATTTATTAAAACTCACACCAGGAAATGTGAGCTATAAAGTAAATCTACACCAGTTCCTAACTGGTGTAGATTTTGGTTCTGGTGCAGGGACAGCAGACAGATTTTTGAAGAGGACGCAGCCTCTTTATAAATCTTTCGGTCCCTTGGACCGTTTATTAACCAGGGCTGTGGAGTCGGAGTCGGAGTCGTGGAATCGGAGTCGGAGTCGGTATAAAATGGACCGACTCCGACTCCCAAAATATATAATAAATTGGTACAGTTAGTAGTACAATGCAGTATGTGCTGAATATATTTTCATAAGAATTTGGGAAAATGATGAAATGTTGAAAATGATGAAATGTCCTGTAAAGGTCTGTTCTATTCCTCATATAATGATGGGACTGAGTTCTGAGTGAACCTATAAGGTTTAGCAGTGCCAGGGCTGTGGAGTCGGAGTCGTGGAGTCGGAGTTGGAGTCGGTGCCTATTTTGGTGGAGTCGGAGTCGGAGTTGGAGTCGGAGTCAGGGGAAATTGAGGAGTCGGAGTCGGAGTCGGGGCTTTGGCGTACCGACTCCACAGCCCTGTTATTAACACTGGTGTACAATACGCCAGTCTTAATAACTCTGCCCCATTGACTCCACCAACAGAATGGTGAGTGCAGCTCTGGAAATTTAAAATATAAATATAGTTGCACTTCTATGAAACAAGCATATCTGTGTGTTTGTGTGTGCATATATCAGGATTAGGGCCAGCTCCAGGTTTTGGCAGATTTTGGTGGATGCAAACTGAGGGGGCAGAATCTGTCATTCTGTCAGAACAACAAACTAAAAAGCGGGAACCTAGCCTTACTCATACAGTACTGTAATAACTGGTTGGATGTACACTACCGCTCAAAAGTTTGGGGTCACCCAGACAATTTTGTGTTTTCCATGAAAACTCACACTTTTATTTATCAAATGAGTTGCAAAACGAATAGAAAATATAGTCAAGACATTGACAACGTTAGAAATAATGATTTTTATTTGAAATAATAATTTTCTCCTTCGAACTTTGCTTTCGTCAAAGAATGCTCCATTTGCAGCAATTACAGCATTGCAGACCTTTGGCATTCTAGCTGTTAATTTGCTGAGGTAATCTGGAGAAATTTCACCCCATGCTTCCAGAAGCCCCTCCCACAAGTTGGATTGGCTTGATGGGCACCTTTTGCGTACCATACGGTCAAGCTGCTCCCACAACAGCTCAATGGGGTTGAGATCTGGTGACTGCGCTGGCCACTCCATTAGAGATAGAATACCAGCTAACTGCTTCTTCCCTAAATAGTTCTTGCATAATTTGGAGGTGTGCTTTGGGTCATTGTCCTGTTGTAGGATGAAATTGGCTCCAATCAAGCGCTGTCCACAGGGTATGGCATGGCGTTGCAAAATGGAGTGATAGCCTTCCTTATTCAAAATCCCTTTTACCTTGTACAAATCTCCCTCTTTACCAGCACCAAAGCAACCCCAGACCATCAAATTACCTCCACCATGCTTGACAGATGGCGTCAGGCACTCTTCCAGCATCTTTTCAGTTGTTCTGCGTCTCACAAATGTTCTTCTGTGTGATCCAAACACCTCAAACTTCGATTCGTCTGTCCATAACACTTTTTTCCAATCTTCCTCTGTCCAAAGTCTGTGTTCTTTTGCCCATATTAATCTTTTCCTTTTATTAGCCAGTCTCAGATATGGCTTTTTCTTGGCCACTCTGCCCTGAAGGCCAGCATCCCTGAGTCGCCTCTACACTGTAGACGTTGACACTGGCGTTTTGCGGGTACTATTTAATGAAGCTGCCAGTTGAGGACCTGTGAGGTGTCGATTTCTCAAACTAGACTTTGTTTCCAGCGAAAAAAAACGGCTTTGTGGCGCAGAGGGTGTAAGCGCATACCCGCACATTGCTTTAAAACCCCATTCAAGTGAATGGGATTTTAAGCAATGCGTTGCAAACCCCGCAAGTGTGAAGCCACCCTTATCCATCACTTATCTGTGGTCAATCACATACCAGCTGTTACAGAAGCACTACAGTCATGGCCAAAAGTTTTGAGAATGACACAAATATTATATTTTCACATGATCTGCTGCCCTCTGGTTTTTATGTGTGTTTGTCAGATGTTTTTATCACATACAGAAATATAATTGCATTCATATTATGAGTAACAGAAGCTTATATTGACAGTTAGAATGAGTTAATGCAGCAAGTCAATATTTGCAGTGTTGACCCTTCTTCTTCAGGACCTCTGCAATTCTCCCTGGCATGCTCTCAATCAACTTCTGGACCAAATCCTGACTGATAGCAGTCCATTCTTGCAGAATCAATGCTTTAATTTTGTCTGAATTTGTTGGTTTTTGTTTGTCCACCTGTCTCTTGATGATTGACCACAAGTTCTCAATGGGATTAAGATCTGGGAAGTTTCCAGGCCATGGACCCAAAATCTCTATGTTTTGTTCCCTGAGCCATTTAGTTATCACCTTTGCTTTATGGCAAGGTGCTCCATCATGCTGGAAAAGGCATTGTTGAGCGCCAAACTGCTCTTGGACGGTTGGGAGAAGTTGCTCTTGGAGGACATTCTAGTACCATTCTTTATTCATGGCTGTGTTTTTAGGCAAGACTGTGAGAGAGCCCATTCCCTTGGCTGAGAAGCAACCCCACACATGAATGGTTTCAGGATGCTTTACAGTTGGCATGAGACAAGACTGGTGGTAGCGCTCACCTCTTCTTCTCCGAATAAGCTGTTTTCCAGATGTTCCAAACAATCGAAAAGGGGATTCATCAGAGAAAATGACTTTACCCCAGTCCTCAGCAGTCCACTCCCTGTACCTTTTGCAGAATATCAGTCTGTCCCTGATGTTTTTTCTGGAGAGAAGTGGCTTCTTTGCTGCCCTCCTTGAGACCAGGCCTTGCTCCAAGAGTCTCCGCCTCACAGTGCGTGCAGATGCACTCACACCTGCCTGCTGCCATTCCTCAGCAAGCTCTGCACTGCTGGTAGCCCGATCCCGCAGCTGAAACACTTTTAAGAGACGGTCCTGCCGCTTGCTGGTCTTTCTTGGGCGCCCTGGAGCCTTTTTGACACCAATGGAACCTCTCTCCTTGAAGTTCTTGATGATGCGATAGATTGTTGACTGAGGTGCAATGTTTCTAGCTGCAATACTCTTCCCAGTTAGGCCATTTTTGTGCAGTGCAATGATGACTGCACGTGTTTCTTTAGAGATAACCATGGTTAACAGAAGAGAAACAATGATGGCAAGCACCAGCCTCCTTTTAAAGTGTCCAGTGGTGTCATTCTTACTTAATCATGACAGATTGATCTCCAGCCCTGTCCTCATCAACACCCACACCTGTGTTAATGGAGCAATCACTGAAACGATGTTAGGTGGTCCTTTTAAGGCAGGGCTGCAATGATGTTAAAATGTGTTTTGGGGGATAAAGTTCATTTTCTAGGCAAATATTGACTTTGCAAGTAATTGCTGTTAAGCTGATCACTCTTTATAACATTCTGGAGTATATGCAAATTGCCATTAGAAAAACTGAAGCAGTAGACTTTGTAAAAATTAATATTTGTATCATTCTCAAAACTTTTGGCCATGACTGTACACATAACTCGGAGAAGACAGCAGCTACAAAGGGGTCAGAGAGGGGAAACTTTAAGACACAGGGTGTTGCAGACGGACAACAGCAAGTTTAGCAAAGATTTTGTTAATAAAACTGATGTTTTCAGTTCTCAGCTGAGCAGTGGGCTCCCTTTATCCTAATGGGCCCCAGCATCTGCCCGGGTTTGCCAGGTGTTAATGCCAGCCCTGATCAGGATGTCACGTTATAGTCATAACAGGCACAGCAGAGGTTAAAAGGATGTAGACTTGACTATGATGCCAACTCTGTGGGCACAGCAGCCCAGCCTGTGGGATATACTGGGAAACCAAGCCTCTAATCCACCTTTCTACCCGTGGAAGGTAAACAGTCCATTAAGCCGTTGAGATATGAATGGGTTTTTGTTCCTTGTATAAATGTATTGGTAGGGAGCTATGGTGAAGATTGTTTATCTGCCCGGGTTACAGCAGGTAACCTCTGCAGGCCATTATGTAGCTAGAAAATCGAGTCAAATATTTAAATAACAATACCATTAAAGACCAGAGAATAAGGCTGGGTTAAGAATTGGGTATGTGATCATAAGGTTGGACAGACTATGAGTCACTCAAGCTTCCTGATCTGTACTGATCTTTTCTCTTATGTATCCTATATTTTCATGTTATATCCTATTATGCAGCTCTTAAAGGGGAATTCTACACACAGTGAAGGAAATTTACTATACTATGCATTGTAGAAGCATCGTTGGAACATAGCCCTGATTTGTGTAGAAGATGCACAATTTTCTGCATAAATTTTGCAATTTTCTCCACTTTTTAAGACAGTGGCTGAGGCACAGGAATCAAGGCAGGGATATCAGTTATAGCTGAAATTTACACCTAGCACAGATGGAACCACCCAAGATTTGCCAGAATTATTAAGAAGCTGAATAATTCTGACAGATTGCATTTTGTTTTGGTTTTTTTTAAGGACTCTAAAATCCTTTGAAGACCATGTGTATAAAAATCTGTGAATTTTCAGTTCTTGTATAACACCATGTCTGATGAAGGAAGCTTGCACTTCTGAAAGCTTACTTATAAATATACTCAGTTAGCCTCTAAAAGGTATCGCCTGATTTCTTCACTCCTCCACTACTTTCAATGGCTAACACGGTACAACATTATACTAGATCTCATAACAGCAGGGAAATTGATTAAAACTGTCATAGGAAACACAGTCTTAATAAATTTCCCCCAATTAGTTATTTAGCGCCATCATACTCCACAGATTTACAGACATTGTCAGTCACTGTCCCATATAAGGCTCACAATCTACATTCCCTATCAGTATGTCTTCAGAGTGTGGGAGGAAACCCATGCAAACTCAAGGAGAACATACAAACTCCTTGCAGATGTTGTCCTTGGCAGGATTCAAACACAGGACTCTAGCGCTTCAAGACTGTAGTGCTAACCACTGAGCCACTGTACTGCCTAATGACTCCACTAGCAGAATAGTGTAGATCTGAAGTACTCCATAACTAGATATTGATGACATACCCTTATGATAGGTCATCAATATCAGATTGGTGGGTATTTGACAGCTGGCATCCCAACTGATCAGCTGATATGTGTATTTGGAGCTGGAAGTAGACAGCTGAATAGACTGTGTAGTGACCATGCTGATCGAAGGGAGTTCAGCTCCCATCATGCTGCAAAAGTGTGAAATAGCTGATAGATGGTATACAAAGCCATCTACTGCTGGCTATGTACACTGTGCTGAAAACAACCGATAGATAGACATGTGTCAAACTCCCACCCGCCTGATATACATGAACTGATGACTTATCCTTAGGGTAGGTCATCAATATTCAGTCTATTCAGAAACCTCTTTAACATTAGTACAAAATAAAGTAATATATGTACACAGGGACTCAACTGTATATGTAGAATCATTCTGTATATAAATGGTAAGGCAGTATTTTTATGGTCATTACAGCAGTAGTTAGCCATCTCTAATGGCATAAGAAATACGTAACTGGGCCATTAGTCAATCTCTTGAATGGAAAAAATTAAAACCATTGACCACTTCAGTAATTTATGTGGACAATCCCATGTGTCTTTGTTTTGTGTGTTTCCTGCATATTCCCACCCTGGACACTGTATATTCAATTATGACATCATCCTTATCACTGCAGGAGATTTCCTTTCGGGAAGCTGTCATTAATACATTGTTGTCCTATTGCCAAGTCACACTTGTGGCCCTCCCATCCTTTGTATAGAACTGGCATTTGTGTGTTATGTTGCCAGGGGATGATCTGTGATTCTAGTTCATAGTCAGCCTTGGAAAAGCTTGGTGATAACCTATATGATGTCCACTAAAACCCCACATAAAACTTTCCCAGACTCCCGAATCACCTAGTAAGGCTAGGTTCACACCTGCACACCTGGGCTTCAGCACTTTTCTCTCTGCATTTTTCGCCCGGAAACCCTACGGACACCATTATAGTTTATGGGGTCTGCGAGTAACCACTTTTTTAAGCGGATTAGGTTTCCGTTCGGGGGGGTCCCCAAGTGGACCCCCCAAACGGAAACCCCATTGCAGGTGTGAACCTAACATATGTCTACTTAGGCCTTATTAACCTGGATTTGGCTGTTTTGCGGATGCAAAAATATGGACCATTTGGCTCCCATGATTTGCATCCAAAAAGGTCCAGGTTTAGCATGTGCTTTGTCCATGATTGATCTGCTTTTCATGGACTAATAGTCCGTGGAAAAACAGATGACTGTATACACCTATTGAAATGAATGCAGAACATGGACAGCACATGTCCGTGATATGTGAATAAGAGCTAAAGATCTAATATAATAATGGTTTAGCCATATTGGTTGTCACATATCCATCTCATTTAAACATATAAGTAAGAAATTATTGAATACATTTTTTGATATATTGGTTGAAGACTGAGATTGTGATCATTTGGCTCATAGGCTGTAAAGAATCAAACTTATGTATTTCTAGAGATATGCAGAAAATCTGTTCAAAGTCTTGTATTTCATTGTGGGCAATAAAACTGCTGCATTTGTTTGGTAAAAATCCAGTGTTTAGCCTACAGATATTTTATAAGTTATACTGATCTAGAGTGGAGGAGAAGCTAGCTATTTCCATATTGCACATGTTCATGCATATATATTTTTTCCTCTATGAGGCAGATGGAGAAAGAAGGAATTATGTCACAGATATTTGCTGTCTGGACGTCTGAGATGGGGAGAGGGAGGAGCCTCTTGTGACCAGGTGACCAATAGCACAACCCCATTACAGTTACAATGGATAACAACATAATGAGTCAGAATGTTTTTCGGGGTCGAGCTACCAGAGGTGGAACTTGAACCACCTGGCACCAGTGTGAAATAGTAAGGGTATTTTCACATGGTGGAAAATGAAGAGGAATTTGAGGTGGCCATCCTATAGCTACCCCACTGACATTTGCTAGCATTTTACAATATCTCTATTGATGTCAATAAATGGGAACATTTTTTTAATCATTCATAGATTGAACCCTTACTACCACAGCTGCAGGGCTCCTTACACCAGTGACAGTTACAATAATAAAGAGTTGCTTAAAGGCGTTATACACTTTATGAAATTGCCTTAGGATTGGCCATCAATATTAGATCTGCAGGGGTCTGACACCCAGGACCCCTGCAGATCTCCGATGCCGAGGCTTTCGCAAAGCTGCTCACTTGCTTTATAAACTGTAGTGGTGAGTGTAGGTACTACAGCACTGTCCCATAGATTTAACCCCTTAAAGAGGTTGTCCAGGATAATTTTTTTTTTTTATATATTAGGCCGGGAAAGATGAAAAAAAAAAACAATAAAAACATCCTGCTGCTCCGATGTTTTCTTGTGGCTGAAGTCCTTACCTGCTGTGATTTCTTGGGTCCCTTTCCTTAGGCCGCTGATTGGCCTCAGCGGTCACATGCCATGCATACGGAGGAGTATGATCAGGAAAATCTGGCCCAGTACATCATCCAGATTTTCCATCTCAAACTTAATCTAGTGACCCAGACCCCTGCATCATAATGATCTATGACAGGGGTGTCAAACTCATTTTCACCAGGGGCCACTTCAGCCTCACGGGGTACCTTGAAGGGCCAAGATTATTTTACACATGTATAAAAGTAACTTCTCCTTAACAGTTAAGCGAGCTATTAGACAGCGTATAATATAAACAGGCGCCATAGCCCCTATTTATAGCTCCCCATTTACACACACTATAATGTTCCACAGCAGTCCCTGCACACGGTATTATGCATGGTATTATGCTCCCTAGTGGCCCCTGCACACGGTATTATGCTCCATATTGGCCCCTGCACACGGTATTGCGGTGACCAGATGGAAGGCAACGCTGCAGTTGGGATTGCGGGGTGCAAACAGCGCAGACTTGTCACGGTCTCTGGGCACGAGGGCGCAGCGCTGGTGCTGTCCCACGTTACCACCACTGGTACCGGTGATGAGGGGGCTGCACAAATGTTGGTGGTGATTGTTCCCCCGGGGCGCTTCCCCTATACTGTGCCGACTGGTGGTGTTTGGGGCGCCCTGATGTTGTCGGTGCAGAGTCAGACACAGAAACGGTTGTAAAGTTGAACTTTTACTTCCATGGGTGTGGAGGCACAAATGCTTAAACAGTTTCTTCACTACAAAACAACGGGGTACGCCTGGTGACACAGCAAAGTCCTGGGGTGCAGGGTAGACTTGATGAAAGGTGTTCCTAGCCCCTTATACTTCAGTGTTACAGCCCTAAGGTGCGTCTGGGCTCCTATTTGGCTCATAGGAGGATGCCCACCATGATACTAGTACATAATATTCCCCACTCACGTTATGTGGTCCTGATAGCTCAGAGTTTCGGGGTGCAATATTCAGGGTGGCAGGATATTCCACAGGTCTGGCCTTGGCCCCTGGATCCTGTGATACTTGCTATGGAGCACGTGTTCCAGAATGTTCTCTCCACAGTCTCATGCTGACAAGATGATGATGCTTGACTTCCTTCAGGGCGATGGCTAGGCAGACAGGGGACAGGATCTTCTGAATAGCTGGAGTATGTCAGCTCTCCAACCTTCCTGGGCCTGTCTAGGACTTGAGATTCCTGCACTAAACTCACTGCTTTCTTCACAGGACATCACACTTATCTCCTCACCTCCTCCTCCTAACACTCCACACTTCTAACTCCTCACATGCAGGACCTTCCTGCAGGGGTGTTACCATGGGGACCCAGCGATCAGCTGACTCCTCCCCTTTTCCCAGGCGATGTCCTCCCATTGGACATTTGGTTACTATTCAATCCTATGGGAGGTGTAATGCATATGTGAGGCTCACTAGGTGGCGCTGTGTTGTGTGAGACTCAGGACCCCCTGCTATGTCACACAGGCTATGAAGCAACAGGAAATAATACAATGCACAGAGATCACCCTCAGCCCAGCCATAGCCAGCTCGGGGATGCCACATACTCCCCCCTCTTTCACTGAGCCGACCTCGGCGACGGGCTGGGGTGAAGGTGAGAAATGTAACATAACGTTAATAAATACGAATAAAGTGCAAATGTCACTAACAGTTTAGAAAAATATAATACTTAGAAACTTGAGGTAAGACCTCCCGGCATAGTCCTGGAATGTCCATGAGAAGTCTGAAGGGTAACTGAGAGATAATTAAACTCAGACTTATGGAACCTTTTGGCGGTACCATCAGACAGTCCATATAGAAACAACAGTAGTGCAAATGGGTCCAGAGGCTCTCTGGCACAAATTTCGTGAGTGTCCATTATCATGAGAGTCTCTCTGAGAAACAATAAACATTCCTTTCTGTAAGGAAGAGTAGGCACTCTAGCACGAATGTCTATACCGCAATGGGGTAACAGAACTTCCTTGGCTCGGTGAGCCAGGCACTATGGCTTGGATTGTTGCATATAAATGTAAATACTATATTACATGGCAAGATATTATATATATACTGTATATACACACAGGAAAAACATTAATGTAATCAGAGCAGGAATAACATATATACAGAAGCAGAGACAGTTAACCTCTTTTACTCAAGGACAGCCATGGCATCACTATAGCGTGTTGGAGGTATGCCTTTTGTGGTACGCTCAGAACGCCTAAGTGGAACGAGATTTGAATCAGGAACAGAGTCACTGAAATCAATTAAATCATCTGTCGAAGGGTTCTCTTGCACTAGAGCAATTGGTGGATAACAGCTAAATGGTAGTAGTTTAGGCGCCCACATAAGCTCAGTTAACGTTGGGGGTCTCTCTTTCGCTTCAGAAGGTGACAAGATCTCTGTACTCGTTGTCTCAGCTGGGGGCACCTCTGTGGGTAGTCCTTCTTTAAGGCACAGCTTCAGACGGTTTCGGTGTACTACTTGGGGCTGTCTCCCAGGTTTAGAGATCTTATACACGTAGGATTCAGGATATGGTATGGAGATGACACTGTATGGTTCTTTCTACCAGAATGGATCCAATTTCCCATTTCGATGGTTATTCCTTAACCATACACGGTCGCCAACTTTCAGGGGCGCTGCATGGGCGTGATGGTTGTAATCCTCCTGTTGTCTCCTACGAACCTCATCCATGCGCGTTTCAACTATCTCTTTAGCTTCCTCCATACGTCGGCGGTGTTCAACAACCCAGTCTGTTATGGGTAGTGGATTGATGGTGTCAGGGACCTTCACACCAAGGGTTAAGTCTGAAGGAAGTTGACCTTGTCTTCCAAACATTAGATAAAATGGTGCGTATCCCGTAGATGTTTGGGGTGTGTTGTTGTAAATATAGGCCAAGTCCTTGATACGCTCAGGCCACTCAACACCAGGTGTAACTGCGGCTGTTCTTAGCATGCCGATGATCACTTGATTTGCCTTCTCACACATACCATTCCCTTGAGGGTGATACGCTGTGGTTCGCAACTTCTTGCAGTCTTGGAACTGACACAGCTCACGGAACAATTGGGATTCAAACGCCGATCCACGGTCGGTGAGGATATGCTCAGGACAACCGTAATGGCGGACAAACTCTGCGTAGAAGGTCTCAGCCGTAGTTCTTGCTGTAAGATCTCTGACAGGCACGATGACAAGGAACTTGGAGTAATGATCCACCATTGTCAGAGCATAGCTGTAGCCGGAACGTGTGGGACCCAACTTCACATGGTCCAGAGCAACAATTTCACACGGCTTTTGAGTCTTAATTGGATGTAGAGGGGCCTTCTGATCTCTTCGACCTTCCTTGGTGATACTACAGGCGGGACACTCTCGGCACCAACTCTCAATGTCACTCCTCATCCCAACCCAATAGAAGCGACGACGGATGGTAGCTTCGGTCTTTTGTACCCCGAAGTGACCGGATCTGTCATGATACGCCTCAAGTATCATCTGTGCGTCTCTTCTTGGTACGAGGATCTGATGAAGCCTTTCACCTGTGACAGGATCAAGAGTGTTTCTAAGTAGAAGGCCTCGTTGGACAAACAGGCGCTTCCTCTGTCGCCAAAGGCGTTTTAATTCCACGTCATGAAGACCTCTCTTTACACGGGTTGGTATTCTTCCTGTAAGCAGAAAATCTGACAATTCTCCTAAAACTCTGCTCTCTTCTTGGAACGTTTTCCACAGAGATAGCTCCTGGAGGGATTCGGCAGCTGTTTTCGCCAGAGATTCTCCTTCTACAGGGACACCAATAGCAACCTGTTGGGCAAACTTGTTGTAGAATGATGGCATCTCCACCTCTTCCCAGATGTCTTCTCGGGGTGGTTCTTCTCCCACAGGCAACCTTGAGAGTGCATCAGCGTTAGCGTTGGACTTGCCACTGCGATACTTGACAGAGAACTTGTAATTCGCGAGTCTTGAGGCCCACCGTTGTTCAAGGGCTCCCAGTCGAGCAGTGTCCAGATGCGCCAACGGATTGTTATCTGTGTACACGGTAAAGGGTGTGGCAGCCAGGTAGTCTTTAAACTTCTCTGTCACGGCCCAGACAAGCGCCAGAAGTTCGAGTTTGAAAGAACTATAGTTCTGGTCGTTCTTCTCCGCGCCTCTCAGACTCCTGCTGGCGTAGGCGATGACTCGCTCTTTGTTGTCCTGAACCTGGGACAACACTGCACCCAAACCTTGGTGACTTGCATCTGTGTACAAGCGGAATGGCTGACTGTAGTCGGGATAGGCTAGAATTGGTGGTTGCGTCAGAAGCGCTTTAAGCGCTTGAAAGGCTTCCTCTTGACGCGCTGTCCAGTCTACCGGAAGCTTTCGGTTGTAGTTTTCTCTGGGACAACCGCGCAACAACTCGTTCAGAGGCTCGGCTACTTGGGCGAAGTGTGGTATGAAACGCCGGTAGTAACCTGCGAATCCAAGGAAGCTTCGGACTTCTTTGACGGTAGTTGGTCTTCGCCAGTTCTGGACTGCAGTGATCTTTTCAGGATCAGGTTGGACGCCTTGTGCGCTCACGACATGCCCAAGGTAGTGAACTTGGGGTTTCAACAGGTAGCACTTGGAGGGCTTCAACTTTAGGCCATGCTGTATAAGTACCTTGAATACCTCAGACAGGTGACGAAGGTGTTCTTGGTATGTCCGGGAGAATACAATAACATCGTCCAGGTACAGTAGCACACTCTGGAAATTCTCATGGCCGAGGCACCTCTCCATAAGCCGTTGGAATGTGGCTGGGGCATTACATAGCCCAAATGGCATACTATTAAATTCAAAGAGTCCCATTGGGGTCGTAAACGCAGTCTTTTCACGATCTTCAGGCGCCATAGGGACTTGCCAGTATCCACTGGTTAAGTCCAGGGTCGAGAAACAGGTAGCTGATCCCAAAGCCGTTAGAGATTCCTCAATCCGCGGCAATGGGTATGCGTCTTTGTGCGTGACGTTGTTGAGTTTACGATAGTCCACACAAAATCGTAGGGTTCCGTCTTTCTTCTTGACAAGGACTAGCGGGGCTGCCCAGGGGCTGTTACTCTCCCTGATGACATCAGCATCTCGCATCTCTTGGATCAACTTTTTCACCGGTTGGTACATCGCTGGTGGTATTGGACGGTGACGCTCCTTGGATGGTGGTTGCCAGTCAGAATACGATGTTGTATGGTCGTGGTCTTACCAAAGTCCAATGGGTGTTTGCTGAATGCCTGTTGGTAACGCTTGGCCACATTGCGAACCCCATTGATGTGCTCTATAGGGGTATTGGCGTCTCCCACGTTCAATTCATCCCACCAGGACTTCGTGGCTCCATTCTGAATGTTCTCAGCAGCTTGGGTGGAACGCTGTGTGGCGGTAGAATCACCAGAGAGAATGTCTTCTGGTGCTAACCGGTGTAGCAGGGCCACAGAGTGGAACTTGTGGAGGTTCACTGGAGCATCGCCCAAGTTGACTAAGCGGACAGGAACACGTCCATTGGAAACTGTGACAAGGCTGCGGGCAGCCATGACAAGTGGTTGGCCATCTATCTGTATGGGTTGTAGCAAGGCCTCGTAGTCCTGATTTTCTATGCCCGGACGGGCACGGCACCACACCATAGTTTCTGTTCCAGGCTGTAGGGTTACTGGACGGGTATCTTGGATCCGGACTCGACCAATTTCACCTTGTTTGTTGGCGAACTTGTGCTGGGCATTGAGTACACGAATGGCCCGCTGAATGGTCTGCTGGTCACTGGGAGAAGCTGTAAGGAGAGAGGCATGCAAGGCATCCAACACTTCTGCAAAGCAATGGCGTAAAACATTCATGCCTAATATTACAACTGCAAACCTATCATCCTCTACATCAGTGACAATTACACCCTGTCTAGGCAGTTTCAAGTCCCCAATCTGGATAGTGGGTTCCCAATAACCCTGCTGTGGTATGGGCTTTACATTGCTGGCACACAGATTTATCCATGTGTCAGGTGTTCTATTCAACACACCTAAGTCCCAATGTTCAAGGAACGCCTGCTTGCGCAGGGTTGTTACCTGAGATCCAGTGTCCACCAACGCTGTCAGAGGGACGCCGTTCACCCGGATTGTGATGTGTGGGCAGGCTGAGACGAAGCGTGACAATGGCACTGAAGATTCACCTGGGCCCTTCTTCTTTCCTCCCGAGGGGCGGCCCGCTGCCTCGGGGGTGGCCCGTTTAACTGAAAACACTGAGGCCTGGTGTGTCCATATCTATGGCAATAGGTACAGTATGGCCTCTCACTCTGCGGAGGTTTCACTGAAGACGGACGTCTGGGTGGCGACTCAGGTGAGATGTTGAGACTTCGCAAAGGATCACTGGACGATGAAGACGGCTGGGTCAGACGATCTAGACGGTGATCTGTTCCATGGCACGGGTCAGATGATCCACTCGGGCCAGAAGGTCATCTCTGGAGTCTGCTGGTGTAGTCTGCGCAGTTTGGGCAGCAGGTGAGGTACCCAGAGGTAGTGACAGGACAACTGGAGCGATGCTTGTTGAGGGTCCAGGTGAGGGAGCACAGATGACTGGGCTCGGCTGGGGCTGCTCCTGTCTCAAGACCTGGATGGCAAGGACCTTGAAGTCAGCAAACGTGATGCTGGGATGTTGTGCAGCAAGCATTCGCAACTGACTCTGGAGCAATGTGGTACCCGCCCCTTCTATGAAGCGGTCAAGCAAGATTTTATCAGAGTCCACATTTTCACGTGCATCCACTTGCACCACAGCTCTGAACGCCTCTTGGAGGGATAAAGCATAGTCCCGCAGGGTCTCACCAGGTAGTTGTCGTCTGGAAAAGAAGCGCATCTTTACCTCGGAGACAGATCGCACGTCAAAGTTCACCTGGAGTTTGTCCAGAATTTGCCCAGGGGTTCTTTTGTCAGAGGCAGGCCAGGATTTGACCTCCCTAGCTGCAGCACCCTCAAGCTGGCCCAGCAGGATCTGTATCTGCTGTTCTGTATTCAGAGGATAGAACTGGAAGAGAGACAGCATCTTCTCACGAAAGTCCCTGAGGGTATGCGCCTCCCCTTTGTAGTGCGGCAGCCATGGTGCGCCAGGGTAAAATGGCATGGAGAATGGTAGGCTGCTCGCCATGGGCACTGCTGGATCACTAGAAACAGATGGCACAATGTCACTTTGCTCAGTCATGTTGTTTGCAGGTATGACTGAAATTAGGTCGCCGTCTCTTTAAGAAACTCAACTGCTTGCTGGCAGGGAATGGAGACTACAACTTGGAATGCTGTAGCTATTAACAGAGTCACTGTGATGCAGGCTGACGGTGTGCTCCCCCTCTTTAATGGTGGCACTCCCCACGGACACTGTACACGGAAAACACTCGCTGGGGCCGTGGGAGGACTGAAGACGAGGACAGGGAGGCACAGTACTCACTGACAGCAACTGCAGCGTGGACCAGAGATCAGCGGCGCACAGCAGGGACGGTGATGCGGCACCGGAGAGTCAGAAATGGCGCTGGCACGTTCGCCTTTCACTTTCTTGTATGGGTGCGCTGGAGCATTGCGCTCAGCATTCTGGGCTCTCCTAAGATGGCGGCAGATGGGTCTCCTGGCCTCATGGGCAGTGCTAAAAATCTCCCGCACTTTTGCAAGGTACAGTTAACCCTTTGTGGGCGTTCTTACACAGCGATGTGGCACAGCAAACAAGTCCTGGGCGTTTTAACTCTTCCAGGGCTGTAACACACTGAGAGGACAGTCTTTAGGGCTTACTTCAGGGGTATAGGGCTCCCCCCTCTTTGTGGCAAGCACTCTCAGGGAATAAACTTGATCTTAGCAAAGTCCACAATAAAGACCGATGCTCTGGAGACAATTTGGCGCACTTTTCGTGGCGACTTTCTCAAAATGGCACACACCCGTATCCTGTTCGTGACGCCAGTTTTTCTTGCGGTGACCAGATGGAAGGCAACGCTGCAGTTGGGATTGCGGGGTGCAAACAGCGCAGACTTGTCACGGTCTCTGGGCACGAGGGCGCAGCGCTGGTGCTGTCCCACGTTACCACCACTGGTACCGGTGATGAGGGGGCTGCACAAATGTTGGTGGTGATTGTTCCCCCGGGGCGCTTCCCCTATACTGTGCCGACTGGTGGTGTTTGGGGCGCCCTGATGTTGTCGGTGCAGAGTCAGACACAGAAACGGTTGTAAAGTTGAACTTTTACTTCCATGGGTGTGGAGGCACAAATGCTTAAACAGTTTCTTCACTACAAAACAACGGGGTACGCCTGGTGACACAGCAAAGTCCTGGGGTGCAGGGTAGACTTGATGAAAGGTGTTCCTAGCCCCTTATACTTCAGTGTTACAGCCCTAAGGTGCGTCTGGGCTCCTATTTGGCTCATAGGAGGATGCCCACCATGATACTAGTACATAATATTCCCCACTCACGTTATGTGGTCCTGATAGCTCAGAGTTTCGGGGTGCAATATTCAGGGTGGCAGGATATTCCACAGGTCTGGCCTTGGCCCCTGGATCCTGTGATACTTGCTATGGAGCACGTGTTCCAGAATGTTCTCTCCACAGTCTCATGCTGACAAGATGATGATGCTTGACTTCCTTCAGGGCGATGGCTAGGCAGACAGGGGACAGGATCTTCTGAATAGCTGGAGTATGTCAGCTCTCCAACCTTCCTGGGCCTGTCTAGGACTTGAGATTCCTGCACTAAACTCACTGCTTTCTTCACAGGACATCACACTTATCTCCTCACCTCCTCCTCCTAACACTCCACACTTCTAACTCCTCACATGCAGGACCTTCCTGCAGGGGTGTTACCATGGGGACCCAGTGATCAGCTGACTCCTCCCCTTTTCCCAGGCGATGTCCTCCCATTGGACATTTGGTTACTATTCAATCCTATGGGAGGTGTAATGCATATGTGAGGCTCACTAGGTGGCGCTGTGTTGTGTGAGACTCAGGACCCCCTGCTATGTCACACAGGCTATGAAGCAACAGGAAATAATACAATGCACAGAGATCACCCTCAGCCCAGCCATAGCCAGCTCGGGGATGCCACAGTATTATGCTCCACAGTGGCCACTGCACACGGTATTATGCTCCATAATGGCCCCTGCACTGGTATTATGCTCCATAGTGGCCCCTGCACTTGTATTATGCTCCATAGTGGCCCCTGTACTGGTATTATGCTCCACAGTGGTCCCTGCACAGGGTATTATGCCCCATAGTGGCCAAACCATGAACTATTATTATACTCTGGGGTCTTTTCAGATCCCAGAGTATAATGAACGGAGACCCAGGGGAGGTGACAAACATAAAAACCAGTGTTACTTACCTATCCTGGACATGGTGCACTCCTTGCAGCTTTCGGCCCTGTTTAATTGCGCACACAAGTCACGTGATCAGGCCGGCGACGTGACCTGATGACGTCACCAGAGGCCTCAAGCCTGCTCGGAGTTACACCGATCGCAGAAGAGGTAAGTAGGATATGTTTTTATGTTCTCTCACCTCCCCTGGGCCCCCGATTATTATACTCCGGGGTCTGAAAAGACCCTGGAGTATAATAATAGTAGTATTTGCAGTCCGCGGCCTCACTTCCGATGCCCGCGGCTGCTCACAGCGGCATCCACTTCCCTTTCTGCGTCCCATTGCAGAAGGGGAAGCGGAGGCAGCCATGAGCAGACGCAGGGTAGGTAAATAAATAGGCCGTGACCTGCTGGGGATACTCCATCAGGTCACGGCCTATTTATATATAAAAAAAAGTTATACTCACCTTCGATGCTTTGATGCAGCCGCCGCCTCCTCTTCTTGTCCGCGACGTCTGTGTCTCAGCGTAGGCGGCGCGATGACGTCATTGTATCGCCGCCTGCGCTCAGATGTGACGTCTCTTAAACCAGCCCAGGACAGCCCCCTGGGCTGGCCTACATTGAATAGAAAAATGCCGCCCCCCAGACAGTGAGGGACAGTGCCGCCTGAGGCAATAAAGATGGCGGCCGCCCAGGGGCGCACCGCTAATGAGGCGAAGTGAGGCGGCCGCCATCTTTATTGCTCTTGTATTGCGTGAGGCCAGGCCGGATAACAGAAGGCAGCGGGCCGGATTCGGCCCGCGGGCCTTGTGTTTGACACCTGTGATCTATGATGCTAGGAATCCCTGTCTCCCCACAGCTGTATTGTCTTATACTATATACAGTGCAAAACAGTGGAGACGTAGTGAGGAAAGGACTCCTAGGACCATAGATCACTATGATCAGAGCTGCTTTAACCATAGGGCCAACTTTGCACTTGCAAAGGACCCTATGGTAGCGGGGGCCCCCTTGGGTCAGCAGGACAGTCCTGCATTTGGTGTCCCGTTGTTCCGGGCTGCCCCAACTTCAGCTCATTGGCATCCTAAGTAAGGGGGCGCGAGGGGCCACTTATGAAACCTTTGCACTGGGCCCACCAATGTGTTAAAACGGCCCTGACTATGATGCAGGGAATCTGGATCTCCAGTCTGAGTTTGAGCCTGGAAACCTGGCTGGCGTACAAACTGGAAAAATCTGATCTTGGGCCTTAAAGGCAATATAGCAGGTCTAAAATGCCTCCCAAACCAATAATAGTGCCATATAGGGGCCCTTAAAAGATGCAGAAAAACATATCTTTGTGGCCACAAACCAATGGGGCAATGCAAAGATCATCTTTTTATAGATATTCACGTCATCCTGGAAGTGCACAGGGGGCGGGATCTGATTTACCAGATTTGCTTATGCCCAACACCTCCCATTTAGATATGATTGACATTTTCATTCTCTGCCAGTTTCCCAGCTGTCTATAGATACATTTGTTAGATCAGGCCCCGCCCCCGAGCACTTACAGGCTGATTTGCATTGCTTCGGCTCCTATACACAGTACTATTAATAGCTTGTCAGGCATTATCGACTTGATAGACTTCCTTTATTAAATCGAGTACATGAAGAAACTACAGAAGTTTGTAACTTGCAGTTCTTCAGTTACTGCAAAACTACATACCCAGATATGGCATAGTATTTCTACCCACTGTATACTTTCCTCAGACCTCTCTCAGCAGGCACACTAACTTGCTGGTACCTGTAGTTGTCCCTCTGTTGTGGGCTGGGGTCAGCGCCGCCGGCCACCTCATCCCCCCTTGTCCCCTCAGGTCTCCGGAGTAGTGAGGAGGGGGCGGGGCTGTGCTGAGCGCTGCTCTGGGGCTCGCACTACTCCGGAACATGGCAGCGAGGTGAGCGGAGGAGAGAACAGCGCCGGAGACATGGTGAGGGGCACTGCCTGGGTAATGCAATGGGGCATTGGCGGCGGGGTAAACCAGTCCTGCACAGGCAAGGGGGGGCGACGACACGTACTTCTTGTCATATGGCTCCGGTCTCACCTGTCTATCACCGCCGGTAACTTGTGCAGGAGCTGGCGGGATGTTGGAGAGGGAGTGTGAGAGGTGTGCAGTGTTGTCATGTAGTGTATAGTGTCTATTGTCTGGTGCAGCTTTTGTAGTGTGTGTTGCGTCTGTGTCACCTTGTGTGTAATGGTGCCCTTTGTATAACGTGACTTTCCTGTCTCACAGTTTACTAGTGTAAGAGATGTGGTGTGTGGGTAGTGTGCAGTGACTTGGGTGCTGTTGTGTTATGTCCATGGTGTGTCTAGTGCTCTGTTGTGTCCTGTCTGTGACCTGAGTCATACTGTGCTGTGTCTGTGATCTCTCTCTTGTGATGTACAGTATATCACTTGTATTACTCTTGCCTTGTATATTGTATCACAATTGTGTATGTGCGTAGTGACCTTTGTGTACTCAGCTGTTACTTGTTAGACACTTGTGGTATATTGTGTTGGGCAGACTGTGACCTATGTATACTTTGTGTCACTGTCATTTGTGTGCATCTTAAATGTAGTTGTATTTGATGTTTGTCTGTGATATGTGTATGTTGTACAATGTCGCTGTCATGCTCTCTGTGTATTGTGATGTTTATATCAGTGTTACATGTATAACACTTGTGGTGTATTATGTTGCACTGAGTGTGACCTCTGTGTATTTTGTGCCACTATTAGGCTATGGTGATTTTGGCCACGACTCCTGTTGTTCGATCTTGTTAGTGAGTGGAGTCGCATTGTGACCCCAAGAGTGTGATTGTGACTTCAGGTTGAACATTGCTTGACCTTTTTGTGACTAGAAGTCGCAGTCGTGCCACCCTTCAGGGTGCAACTCTATTCACTAACATGAGTGAAGGAGTCGCAAGTGAACTCTGCAATCTGTGGACGGGAGTCAATGTGTAGCCTTAGCCTTAGATGTATGCAGTTCAATGTGACATGTAATGTTTCTTATTGTCACTGTCATGTAAGTGCTGTCCTATGTTCCCTAGGTGTGTGGGATCTTGTGTATTGAAGTGTTAATATCAGTGTCACTTGTATGTCTTTTCATGTGTATTGTGCTGGGCAGACTCTGTGTACATTGTATCGCTGCCATGTGTGATCTCTATATAATGTGACTTGTGTATCTTGTGTTATCACTTTGTATACACTTAGGTTTTGTCAGTGTCTTAGTCGTTTCTTTCTTTCCTCCTGAGTACACTTCTAGGGTGCTATGTGTTGGGTACTGTGCCAGTATCTGCAATATGTATACATGGAAAACTATGTAGTCCAGGGGTCAGCAACCTTTCTAGTCTGGGGTGCCGATTTGGAAAAAAAAAAATGAAAAGATGAAGTACTCAGTGTGCCATGTAATAATTGTAAGGGTGCCACCCTCCTACATCGGTGATTACCAACAGAGGGCCTCAACACTCTAGAACCGTGATGGCGAACCTATGGCACGCTTGCCAGAGAGGGCACGCAGAGCCCTCTCAGTTGGCACGCGCGCCGTCGCCATGATCGCTCACTAATGGGGAATTCGGTGCAGGAATCTCTATTAGTGAGCGAACGCGTCTTTTGGCTGAGCTGTCAGTGTAGGCCGCGGTCCGTACCGTGGCCTACACTGACTGCAGAGTGTAACCTCTGCCCCGACGCAGGCGTGATGATGTAAGTCATCAGCGCACGCGAGCAGAAGGAGGAGGAGGATGTTCTTCGTGGGACTGCAGCTCTTCATGGGACTAGGTAAGTAATATAAACTACTGTGTAGGGGCCTACTGTGAAGCATATACTACTGTGTGGGGCCCTAGTGTGAAGCATATACTACTGTGTGGGGCCCCACTGTGAAGCATATACTACTGTGTGGGGCCCCACTGTGAAGCATATACTACTGTGTGGGGCCCCACTGTAAAGCTTATACTACTGTGTGGGGGCCACTGTGAAGCATATACTACTGTGTGGGGGCCACTGTGAAGCATATAATACTGTCTGGGGGCCATTCTGTAGCATATAGTACTATCTGGGGGCCACTTCAGATCAAATTGTACTATGTGGGGGCCCTTCACTATTTATATCACACAGTATCTGTTTTATAGCAGACATGTGATATTATTACAGGCTGTAATAACATTGCATAGTCACTATAAAACAGATCCTGGTTAATTTAAGGTTATATTGCCGTGTTGGCACTTTGCGATAAATAAGTGGGTTTTGGGTTGCAGTATGGGCACTCAGTCTCTAAAAGGTTCGCCATCACTGTTCTAGAAGTATTTAGAAGGATGAGCCTATGCCTTTATACAATGTTATCTCTGCATCCTTAGGACATTTTTTGTTTTTTGGTAAAAATTATTTGGTAGGAGTGTCCCAAGGAATTTTTTCCAGGTGGAAACACTGTCCTACATGAAAGTCACATAACGCAAACCATAACTGCAACCAGTTAGTTAGTCGATTGAACTTACATTTCAATATGATCCATTAGCAAAATGATTCATATTTGGGCTGGACATGGGGCAGCGTGATCTGCAGGAAACCTGCTTTGTGGGGGCAGAGGGTGCCCATCACACAGCCTGGTCTTTTTGTTGAAGAAATCCAAACAAATTTTTACAGTCTTATTGAAATGAATGAAGGCAAATTTCTCTGCCATATTTTACTTTGCACAGGTAATTGTTGTCCTTTGACTAGGCTACTGGCCCCGGCACTTAGACATTGTGCCTCATGTTCCCACCACCTCCTAGTGCATCCTCCCCTCCGACTGTATTTACATGGACAATTAGAGAGACATTGCCACCTGATGCAGAGAGAGTCCTGTGCCAGGTAGATATGCTTTGGGTGCCGACTCCGGCACCAGTGCCGGGGGTTGCTGACCCCTGATGTAGTTACTAGAACAGCTCATACTGCAGTGTCACCCAACTTTCCTAAACCTTGAGCTGTAAATGTATCTTTGTACTTGTCCCTTGACATCAAGACTGGTGGCATCTTCTGTAAGAGCAGTAAAGGTGGAAGTATTGGTTGCCACACAGCTTTCCCACAAACAGATTTAGTAGAATTTTTAATATGATAAAGACCCAATGACTTCTATGCACTGGGTGTTGATGTAATGTTCTGGTGTTGCGTATAAGAAGATGGATGGGTGTGAATATTACCTGAGTTCTTATTTCTTGTGTATTATTGTGAGGGTTGCTGCTCTCTGGCCGCTGAATTTTAGGGAGTTGTTGGTGCTTTGAATGGTCAGTTCTGTCCTCAGAAAGGAGATCAGTGGCATCATCCAGAATGCACCAAAGTTCAGGACGTCACATGAAATCCCTTCAGTGGAGAGGGCACAGACATGGAATCCTAGCGTGGGAAGGACTGTGTTGTGCTGCTAAAACCCCGAGAGGAAAGAAACATGTTTAATTTGGGCAGGTGCCAGTTTAGAATAAGACAGGACTGGTGACCCGGAGTCTCCAGCTGTATGTTTTGCTGCACCTTGTGTCAGGGTTCAGATACTGGACAGCAGTGCAGTCTCCTCTACCAATGTGAGAGTAACAAAAGATATAACAGGTGCCACCGGTATTTGCATTCCCAGCCTGCTAAGATGACAACTTCCCTGTGCAGACCCATCTGTGCTAAGAATAAAAGAGGAAACCGTTTGCATTTGTATCTCCGGCATATAGCTGAACTGATAAAATCAATATTACACACCTGTTAGAAACAGCAGACGTGTGTCTATATATATCACCTTATCCTATACTGATCACTGAGTGACACTGTATTGTACTAACTGTATTTCTGGGAAAGTGTCTGTTTACATACATCACATCGTGTATTCTATACAGGCCCTGAGTTACATCCCGTATTGTACTCCAGAGCTGTATTCACTGTTCCACAGCTGGAGTCACTGGGGGAAAATTCATCAATCCCTCCACGCCAGTTTTTCTGGCATAGAGGGATAATATTGTGGCGTACATTTAGCACAAGGCTCTGTTGTTTTTTGGCACAAGTTGTATTGGAAATCTCCTTCAGTTCCTAACTTCCATTCTGGTGCAGGGATATCCAACTGATCTATGAAAAGGTTGTAGCCTCTTCATAAATCTCTGGATCCCTGCACAACTTGGGCCCTTTATTACGCCATTCTTAATAAATCTGCTCCACTGTGTACATACATCACCCTGCTTATTCTGTGTTGATCCCAAGTTACATCTTGTATTATACAGTCCCTAACAGAAGTTCTGTCGCTTATCCATGTTGTGGAATCCAAAGCTTATAACCTGATTTTAAATTCATCCATTGGTTTTAGAAATGACTCACATGAAAGTTGAAACCCTCCCAAATGATTTTTTGGTTAAGAAAATAAATTGGCTTCACTGCTGAAATATTCATCATTTAATGAACACAGAAAGGTCAGATTTTGGCAAGACAAAAGTTTTGTCGCACACATAAAGTAATGTGAAAATCAAACCAATAATTCTGTTCAAAAACAAAGATATGTTTCCTAACATTGGTGAATGAAGTTGTGGTGCTATTAGAGCCATATTTAATATTTTGTGTGACTTCCATGAGCTTGTAGGACTGCATCCATGCGTTTCAACAATGATTCATACAATTTATTGATGAAGTCATCAGGAATAGCAAAGAATGCCGTCTTACATGCCTCCTAGAGTTCATCAAGATTCTTTGGTTTTGTCTGCCAAGCTTCCTCTTTCATCCTACCCCAAACATGCTCAATGATGTTCATGTCTGGTGACTGGGCTGGCCAGTCCTCGAGCACCTTGATCTTCTTTGCCTTGAGGAACTTTAATGTAGAGATGGATGTATGAGATGGAGCACCATCCTGCTGCAAAATTTGACCCCTTTTATGATTGGGAATGTAAGAGGAAGCTAATACTTCTTGATATTTTAGGCTATTGATATTGCCTTCCACCTTGCAAATGTTTCGCACACCCCCATACTGAACGTAACCCCAGATCATGATCTTTCCACCACCAAACTTAACAGTTTTCTGGGTGTATCTTGGATCCATACGGGCTCCAGTAGGTCTCCTGCAGTATTTGTGGCGGCTGTGGTGTAATTCAACTGAAGATTCATCTGAGAAATCCACCTTCTGCCACTTTTCCAGCGTCCATCCGTTTAGCAGGCTGTGGGCCTTGGCAAATGCCACACGTTTTTTAATTGCCTTTTGTTTAGTGCTGGCTTCTGGGCACTGATTCGACCATGGAGGCCATTTCGAGACAGAATCCTACAAACTGTTCTAGTTGACACAGGGACTTGAGGTGACCAGGCCTGTTGGAGCTCTGCTGCAGTGGAAGAGGGGCTGGCTTTTGATTTTCTAACCAACAAACGTTCCTCCTGAGCAGTTGTCTTGCGGGGTCTGCTGGACCTGAGCTTGTCAAAAACATCTCCAGTCTGTTCAAATCTTTTGTTTAATTCTTTGTACTTGACGCAGAGACACATTAAAGGTGCCAGCCACCTCTGCAGTGGATCTGGTTTGCAGCCTCTTGATAATCAAGGCTTTGGTCGCAGAGTTGATTTTTGGCATGTTGTCAGAGGTGAAGTTGCAGTTCAAGTGAAGGTTTGGGGTGCGGGAGTTCTTTTTATACCCACTCACTAATTAACCGATCAATTAGTGAGCACAGGTGAGGCTTTAAACTAGGATTGGGTGCATTATATGACAAGGCGACAAAACTTTTGTCTTGCCAAAATCTGACCTTTCTGTGTTCATTAAATGATCAATATTTCAGCAGTGAAGCCAATTTATTTTCTTAACCAAAAAATCATTTGGGAGGGTTTCAGCTTTCATATGAGTAATTTCTAAAACCAATGGATGAATTTAAAGTAAGGTTATAAGCTTTGGATTCCACAACATGGATAAGCGACAGAACTTCTGTCAGGGACTGTACTCCAGAGCTGCACTCACTATTCTGCTGGTGAAATGTCACTGTCTACATATCTTACATTCTTTGTCCTGTACTGAGCCTGAGTTACATCTTGTATTATATTTCAGAGCTACACTTAAAATTTGTCAGGCTTCACCCCACAGATCTTGCTTAGAACATGAAGTAAACTGTATGGTTTGTCTAAGGGTGCATCCTCACATTGTGGGAGCCACATATGGCCAAAACCCAACCCACATGTAGTCACCAATGATGGCACGACTATACAGTAAAATTGCACCAATAATGATGGCTGCATGCGGCTGTCACACCCTAGGCATGCAGCATAGGACACAGATCCTTAGGAAAAGTTCACACAACTGAATATGCAGCTGATTTTGAGACAAATTTCGCTTTAAAATTCCATCTGGAATCTACCTCCCATTGTTTTCAATGGGTGGCAGCAACAGCCGCTTTTTGTTTTCAGGATATTGAAAAGAGAAGCAACCTGCTTGATCTTCCTGCAGATTACATGGCTGATTTACTCCCATTAGGGGTTATTTATCATCTGCACATTTTTTTTGCTGTATTTCTCACAAATGCGCCTTTTTTTTTAGATTAGTTTTACTGTGGTGTTTATTTATGATGTAGTTGCACCTCCTTGTTAAATGTTGTGCACATGTGTTAGTTTACCTGCGCCTTTTTAAAGAGAGTCTGTCAGCAGCAAAATTGGTTTTAATCTAATGACAGTACCTTGTAGAGCAGCTTCTACGCTTTCCAAAGATGCCTTTCATATTCTGCATTGTAACTCCACTTTCATGAAAGTCTGTGTTTTATTCTTATGCAGATTAGCTGAAAAGGGCTTTAGGGGTGTTTCTTCTCCTGCTGGGGCTTCACTCTCTCTTCTAGATAACTGCTCCTAAGTAGAAGACATCACTCAAGCAATAGGAGGGGTGGAGCTGGGCAGCAGTTATTTAGAGCAGAGAGTGAAGCCCCAGCAGGAGAAGGAACGCCCCAATAGCCCTTTTAAACTAACTTGCATAAGAATCAAAAGCAGATTTTCATTAAAATAGAGCTGCAATGCAGAATAAGAAAGGCATCTTTGGAAAATATAGAAATAGCCCTACAAGGTACTGTCGTTATTACCAATTTTCCTGATGACAAACTAACTTTAATTATGTGCAATTGCCCCTTTTTAATACTGTCTAATCTGACAGGCTTTTTTACACTGTCCATGTACTGGAGTTATTTGCTTTCCAGCAGGAAGCGCAGGGCCAGAATTAGGTAAACTGTCTCTAATTCCTTTCCATATTCCATCATGTAAGCCTAGCATTAGAGAGAGTATGAGGAGGAAAATATTTGTCCACCACTATGTTACCTGTGCAGGTGCTGAGGGATCAGGATGTGTACTCTTTCCTGACCCTTCATTTATAGATTCTTCATGTAAATGGGTGCCACTTGCGTTATGTCACCAAGGTAAATTTGGTGTATGAGAATAACAAGGGGTTAAATGTACAAAGCTCTTCCAGTATACAGAAGAGAGGAAGAGACCAAAACACAAACACATTTGAGCGTGCACAGGCGTGGTGATCTGGGTCAGTGCTTATCACATCTATGAGTGGATATTTTTAGGCGGGCTATATATTCGCTTTTAGCTAATGTTTCAGGCCTAAATATATATGTGCAGCTATTTTCAAAATAGCTTAAGACACGGATGCAGAGATGGTAAACGTGTCTGGACCTGCAGCGCTGGACGATCAAAAGCCCTAAAGGCTGGGTTTACACTGTGCTTTTTTGTTGAAGAACTGCATACAGTTTTTAATTGCAGTAATGAGTAGTACATGATACTGTAGTACATAATAACAACCATTAAACTGAATACCTCTGGTTTACTGGCCATTATGGCCCTATTCACATCTGCGTTCCGGGAGTCTGCTTGCAGCACTTTTCTCTCGGCATGTTTCGTGCGGAAACCGAGCGGAAGCCACACGATCCCCAGTCTATGGGGTCCACGGGTTTCCTTAGGCAACCGCTTTTTTATGCATATAGGTTTCCGTTTGGGGGGAAAGATGTGAATAGGGCCTATCATACAGGTGAGAAATATAGTAAAAACTGCATGTGGTTCTTCAGTAAAAAAGTGCTGTAAAGGAGCTGACTATCTATTAGGCTAGGGCTACATCAACTTTGGCCATGACTCCTTGTGTGCTACCAAAGATTGCTGGGTCATCCTGTGTTTCCTTCACTATTGTTAGTAAATGGAGTCTCAATTTAACCCCTAGGGTGCTGTGACCACGTCTTCTAGTTGCAAAAAGATTGAACACTTTAAGGTTGTGGCAAAAACTGCAACGTTTTACAGCCCCTGCAAAGATTCTAGCGAATCCCATCCACACATTGCATAAAAATACATGAAGCGGAAATATTGCAGTTTCCAAAACCGTTGCATTGTCGCATGTCAACTATACCTATGGAAAAGCTGGCGGTTTCCCTATTGGTATAATTGAAGCAGAAAGTCCGCAGAGGTAACCTCTTCGAACTTTCTGTGAAAAGTGCTAGGGAAAAACCGGGATGCGTTGTTGCCACGGTTTTTCCCACAGCGCTTTTGTGCTGTGGGACACTACGTGGAGCCTTAGCCTTAAACTGCATTAACTTTATCAAAGTGTCTAATGCTGTTTGCTGTCTAGTGTAAGTTTACACCTCCTATTAGGCCTTGCCCCTTTCCCACGAAGTCACAACCCTTTTCGGTCAAGTTGGAAAAGCGTCTAAAAAGTGTCTAAGGCACTTGACAAATGTGGCACACAGCATGGTAGACAGTTTTTTTGGTGCAAATTACGCCAGAATTCATCATTGTGTACAGCTATTATTCCCAACCAAACTCAAAACAAAAAGCAAAGTTACAATTCACCTATCTGAAACATGACGGTGAAAAAAACAATTGTAGTTGCTACAAAATAGTCTTTAGCCTTCACTTTTTTCCCATCTAGCAAAATGACCAGAGCAAAGGCAACTGCACCCCGAAGACCTCTGTATGACATCACAACTTGGTCTATTCTGTCCAGTGGAAGGAGTCTAAAGTGGTTTAAAACGCAAGTCTGTAGCACAACACCTGGAATATAAAATGTATTTACATGGGACCTTAGCCTTAATCATGCATTGTTTTGTTTTGGACAATTTAACCTTGTCAGACAACACCCAATAGCTCAGCTTCTTGGACTGCTGTGTTTGGGGTTAGCTTCAGCTATATCTGGATTTAGAAGTCACATAGACTAGGAGCTAAAGTAAATATGAGGACCACAGGCTCGCCCTTCTTTTTCATGCCTTGCATTGAATATCTGGATTGCATTATGGCACGGTATTGGTTTTTATGTTCGTGGTTTTACCCTGATTTGCATCTCTGCATTTTTGCATAGAGAGAATTTGTTGCCTGAGGTTAACTCATTCAGGACAGTCAGCTGTGGCCTAGGATAGTGTTCCTTTTACAAGGAATTTTTTTGTGTTTGTGTTTAAATTTGCATTTTACAATATTATCCAAAATTCCCGTTAAAATGATGTTGGTTGCCATTGGAAACAGACAGCAGTTTGGCTCTACTCTGTTGTCATGTGTTCTCACAGCTTTGGTCTATATTGTCCGTCTTACCACAAAGCCATGTGAATTTTAGCTTTGGTTGTAAATTGGGAAGTACCCAGTATGCAACTCAGAAATGGTACAAGACAAATGTGAAAGGATATGTACTCATTGTACGGAGATTTTATCTGTGGAATGTTGTGAATTGTTGTCCCAGTAGACATTTCCTTTAAGCCACAAAATATTACTTGTTTAGTGAGCCTCCTGGGTGCCCTGTTGTAATAATTTCTATGCTTTGAGATACTTCTAGTGTGCACACACATGATGATATTCACTATTCTGAAGCTGGAGGAACGCGACCAACCAGCAGCTGACCATATGATTGAGGTGGGGACAGGGGCCGCTCCTTTATATCTATGCATATAAACCTTGGCTTGTATAGAGCCGCCTTCCATAAGCTTTGATGCATTCTGAGCTATAAATTTCATTATCTTCACAAGATTGTGTGAGTTTGCCGTGCTTTAAACAGGGTGCAGTCACAATTAGTTGCCAGGGTAGCACTCCAGATGAGGTCTTTGTTCCCTGGAAGTAAAAAAAGGTTTATTAATAAGAAGCTCCCATGTTATGTACAAAACTTATATTGTCATATGTTGCTTTTTTGTTTGTTTGTTTTATAATCCATAGTGAAGAACATTCCGGATTTAAAAATTGGGATACTTTAGACAACACCTTTTAATCCGTGCAAAATTGACTTTATTATTTAAAGAGAACCTACACAGACCAAAATCACTTTAAAATAGAGCTAGGCGATTATGACGTAAATGAAAATCATGATTAATTGAACAATTTTCCCACAATTTACCATTACTGGATGATTATTTTAGGAATCCTAGTATCATAGTTATCTATGCTGCTAGGATTCCCTACCTCTCAGTGACATACTGTCCCGTACTGTAATGGTATGTCACTGGGAAGCAGTGGCTCCTAGCAGCATAGATAAATATAATGCTAGGAGTCCCTCTCCCAGCATACTGTTTAGGCTGGTAAATCTGACACATACACGGACCGAGTTTCATGGCTGAAACTCAATCATGTGAATGGGAGGTATCTGTTTTTATATGGCTCTGCTTCATGTGGAAGCAGCCTAGGTTAAGGCCATACATGGTGAAAATGCTGCTGAATGTCCTCATACCATAGACTAAAAATGAATGTTTATATTGGGTCCAAAACACCCTGCTGTACTTGGAAGTCATTTTTGGTATAGCAGCCACTGACATGATGCTCTGTGGACTGGATGTGACCAAGGCCCTGCTATCAATGTTTTTCCTTGCATAGAGCAGCCTGTATGACCAGTAAAGAAAAAAAATCCTGTCCCCATAATATTTAAGACAGATTTTATTAGAAAGTTAGAACATTCCAATTTACTAAAAACACCCCTCTAATGCTGGGTTCACACCTGCGCATGTACTACATTCGGGAATTCTGTTTCCCCTCTTTGCAAGCAGGACTTTTCTCTCCTGATTTTTCCACTCTTTTCAGGCGGAAACCACACAGACCCCATTTTAGTCTATGGGGTCCGTGGGTTTCCTAAGGTAACCGCTTTTTTATGTGGATTAGGTTTCCGTTCGGAGTGTCCCCAATTGGACCCCCCCGAACGGAAACCCGAATGCAGATGTGAACCTAGCCTAAATATGATAAGAGGGTACTGTCCTGATCTATTTTAAGTAAAATTCTTTTAATCTGGCATCTACAGGTGCTCAATTATGAAACACGCTGGGTAGAATAATATATAAAGTTCAATGTGTGAGATCCATAGGATGAAAGCCCATAATAAAATCTGTTGCTGAATTAAAAGTTTCATTTGTGATTTATCATTTGCAGAACGTAATGTACGTTCAGCAATAAATCCGAGCAACCGTGAATCCGTGCAGAACGTCATGATGTGCTGTTTGTCTGCAGGGCAGTGTCTTGTTGACACTTGGCATATCCTGTATACTGTGTAATTAACACAACGGTAATACATTTCTGCATGGTGGCCTGAAGTCAGTGGGAACTTCACACGTCTGTTCTGACCTGAAGCGCTGAGAAATAGTAACTAGTCCTTACTTACCTTGTTCTTATCTGTATATTGCAATTGTATTAGTTTAATTGGAAGTTGCCAGCAATATTATCATCACTTACTCCCCAACAACTTATCTGAACCAGTTAATTTTTTCCTGAATTATGTGCAGCGTCTTGTTGGACGGTCTGCTTTATGACTTAGGTTTGGAGAAAGAAAAACTTTTGATTCTCACAATGGCGCCTTAGATGGTCGTATGTTGGAGTGAATGATGGTAAAATCCAGTCAAAGGAGAGGGGCCCTTTTGGTCGAAGGGTAAAGCTGCTGCTCAACCCCGGGACCACTTGTCTATTTTGACAGTGGTAATGCAATATGGGAACAAAAATTGTAAAGAACGGGGTATGAATGGGCGCTTTTTAGTATGATTAAGAGAGTAGGAGCCAGAGTTATTAAAAATCAAAAGATTTTTATTCACATATAGACTCCATTTAGTGATAGTAGAAGTATGGCTTGTAATGGTATGGCTCATCGTTTTATACAATTTTTGTTCCCATATTGCTTTATGACTTCATACGTGGTGTCTTATCAGTTTTTCTATGGCTAATATTCACATTATGACTGCAGCACATTTGTCCCTGAGGCCATCAGGGTGTAAAATAATGAGCAGTCTGCCCCCCTCCCCTATCCATTACTGATGCTAATGGTTTCTTTATATGTAATTGTGCCATTGGCAACTGTACAGTAGCAAACAAATAGCTAAGAAAAGCCCAAGTGACTGTAATATAGGAGATTCAGGAGCACTGTACTGCACATACAGGCAAATAAACACAGTCAAACAACTTGTAAGCTGTGAGATGTGCAGAATGTTAAGTCCTTTTGCATAGAGCAAAAGTTTGCAGATGTATGTGTGCAGACTTGAGGAGAATCAACCCCTCCCCTCTCCATTCACTGTGTGAAGAACCTCACCCTTCCACTCACTGTGATCCTGTCTAATGTATTTATGGACGGACCTAATGGCAGGAACTTTAGCAAGGTTTTTCAGGCAGAAAGCAGCTACATTTTTAATTAAGGCTAAATTCACATCAGCGTCATGGTCTTAGTTGTTTGCATCTGCCAAGGGACCTTAACGATGGAGAGCCGGAACGCTGAAACAGCAGTTACGCACGGAGACCAGCAGTCCCCATTGACTATAATGGGGTGCGCCAGGTGTGCGCCATAAAGTGGTGGAAAAATAAATCCTCTGTGCAAGTCTTTTCTCTCCAGTGATTTTCAGCAGTTTCTGCGATGGAGTCTCTAACGCTCAGATGTGAACTTAACCTAAAGTGCATTTTATTTTGGCCCAGAAGTACATGCTCTGTGAAATGAGACTACGTTGTCTGAAAAGTTAGTGACCATTTAAGGACATACAGGAATCATTGGGGCAGGGGTAGAGGAGGGTACTCACTTTGTACATCTATTGCAAAGAGGGTCTGCTCTGGTGGACTCAATGGTTACTACTGTGTAATACTACAGATTGACCAGAAACTGTATGACAGTCACCAGCTCATTGTCTATGGAGCTGTGAAACAAAAGGGGTCTGTCCTGATTAGACAATCATTTTAACATATATTTGCATAGAAGTTCAGTTTAGCAACCCTCTAAATCAAAGGCGAATTGAAAAATCTGCCTTTCATTCTATTTTTGTATGTATTTTGGATTTGGTGGATGTTAACGGATTGCAGCCAATAGGAGCTAGGTGTGGCTAGCGTGGGCGAAGTGGCTATGGATGAGAGTGCTGAGATTGCGTTTCAGAGTTCTCCTCTCCGTCTGTTCTATCCCACCCTTCAGATTTTGTAGCTGAGAAAAGGGAAAAATCCATGTTCTCTGACATCCCATTGTCTGCGCCCCGCTAGTTCTGATGGCTCTGCAGTTTGTTCTGCTGAGTGCTTCCAGATTAACCCCTCATCCCCTGGACATAACTGTACAGGATTAACAGATAAAAATGAGCAATGGAAAGTAGTTGGGTCCTCAGTGTTCAGCTTCAGGAGATTCACATAATAACTTTATATAACTGAATGTTGCATTTCTTCCCTTGTATTTCTTGCTTTTTTTTTTAGGAAGGTCACATAAAGCAATCTCTATGCATTAGAAAGGTCATATATGTATAATTGTGATATAAAATACTTTTCACTGAATTGCACTCCATGTCACTTTTCAAAAAAGTGATCATGTCAGGGCTAGCATCGAAAACTCCATTTTTGATAAATATCGCCTAATGTATTTTCCCAGAGGGCTGTGTGGACTGACTTTTGCTATGTATTTTTAATTTATCTTAATTATATAGCACCAACATATTCCGTAACGATTTGCAGATTGTAATCACTCTCAGTAGGGATCTAAATTAACAGTACGTCTACGAGTGTAGGAAGAAACCAGAGTACCCAGAGGAAAGCCATACAGACACCATGCATATGTGTGTGCAACCTTGGTTGGATTCTAACCCAGGACCCCTATGAGTCTGTCACCAGGGTGAAGCATATTAAACCACCAACACAAGTTAGAAAGGTCAGGATCACCTGAATGTAACGTTTTTTTTTCCCATGAAAATGTTTGCCTCCAATGCAGAGGTATTCATCTATTTCACAATATGTAAATTAGCAATCTGGGAAACTGAGGGTGGCTTCGTTGCTCCAAACCGCTAGGCTCCACCACTAGGACCCCATTGACTATAATGGGGTCCACTGTTTTTATAGTGAAAGCACTGGAGAGAAAAGTGCTCTGTACGATTTCTGGCGGTTTCTGCGACAGAGTCTTCAACGGAAATCTCATCATGTAACTTAAAGGGAGTCTCTCAGCAGGAAAATCGGTGTCAGGCTGTTAACAGTACCTTGTAGGTTGACTTCTCCACTTTCCAAAGATTTCTTTCTTATTCTGCAATGCAGCTCCCTTTTCATGAAAATCAGTGTTTTACTCTTATTTTTACAAATTAACTTGAAAAGGCTTTAGGGGAGTTGTTTTCTGCCGCTACTTTCTGTTCTAAATAATTGCCCCTAAATGAAGCCCATCCCTCACCCCCATTGCTTGTGTGACATCTCCCATCTGTCACACCTTGTCTGTAGTGAGGGGCGGTTATCTGGAACAGAGAACTAAACCCTGGCAGGAGAAGGAACATCCCTAAACCTCTTATCAGCTAATTTGCAGAAGAATAAAACTTGCGTTTGGTGTCCAATGAAAGAGCAGATTCTCATCTTTCATATAATGCTAAGGATATAGTTCTAACTATAAAATTTCCAGAGAAATCGCTGGTTGAAACCACAGTTGGGATTGAATTTTTACACTACGCTTTATCAGTTCCCAATCCCGACTGTGTTACCAACCAGTGTTATCTCTAGAAATATATAGCAAAGGTGGAACTGTATCCTGAATTTGAATCTCCTTTTTCATATGACACCAGAAGCAAGGTTTACATTTTATAATGCCTGAAATACAACTGTTTGAAGTCACCCTCCCCACCCTCATTTTCTCTTTATTTCACACAGCTCCAACATGTACACAGGGAGAATCAGGGGAAAGCTCTCAATAGAGAAGTTAAGGAATGAGTAAATGCAGGATTTCACAGGAAGGAGCCACAATTTGTTAATAAAGTATATTACAATATGTATTAATGGCGCAAATACTGCCAGAAAACTTTTTGTCTGAAAGTTTAGTTAAGCTTTAAATCTCTGTACATTCCCAGTCTAAGCTGCTGGTTTGTTCTGACTTGCAAGGCATAATGGGAGCTGTAGTTTATTTGCACTAGTTTTTCTGTTATACATGAAGGGCAATAACCAACATTATGTTTCCCAAAGACTTGGAACATACTGTAATAACCCAACAGTCATCTACATTCATGTTGTATAGTTGGAAGCTTTGAGTGTCATGATGCAGGGTACATCCTGCCGAGACACAGGCCTCTTTAATACCAGCTATAACTGCATGTGTCCGCAGACCATCCCTCAGTCAGTGGAATTTGCAGCACACAGTCAGAGCATTAAAGTCAATTATGAGCTCTCATATTCTGCTTATTTGCTTTGAAATTTCCTTTGCACAATTGACAGGGTCCTACCAGCTTATTAAAAGTATTTCCCCTAAACACCCCTAAGTCATTATCTTGTATATAACATGCCCATAAAGTTTTTCACACTAAATCAGGACATTTACGCACCATAACATATCTTAACCTGTCTTTCATCTCTCTTGCTGCACTGTCTGTGTAAGGCTCTGTTCACACTTTGTTATTTAAACACTTTTATCCTATCTGATGGGATAGCCCTGGTGCATACACTGAACATGGCCATAGTGATAAATTTGATTTATTCAGGTTCATTTGGCATGGGCCAGGCTGGTATGCCTTGGCATATCTGTTTTTCACTGTATAGGGAAGTGCAATCTGCTGCATTTTCTATAAAGAGAGGTATAGTTTAAAAAAAAAAGTAAAACTTATAGTGTGTGATATGTATTTGCAGTCACAATAGGAGTCATGGACAAGTTAGGTATACATTAGGGAATACACCCGAAGACAGAAGCAGGACAGAAAATGTGTATAGAGTCTTTAGTGTCATCTTAGACCCCGGGATGAGCAGAGCTGTAGGTCCCAACCAGAAAAGGGGGTGCTGCAGAGCATGGAAATGTTGCATCACTAAGAAATACTGTATATGTAGCTGCAGTGTATGGAGGGCTCCTGGAATGTGAGCTGTTATGTGAGCTCAGTATATGCCGTCCTCAGTGTAGGGCTAGGTGACTTGAGGCTATGACTAGCATTTAATATATTTTTGGGCATGGCTGATACTGGCTCAGGGAGGTATTTTAGAGGGGGGTGTGGCACAGATGGGAATTTTTTCGCTCTGACCCACAATCAGAGCTTTGTTTATAGCCGGGCCCTAAGCCAGTATGTGGGTGCTGCTGAGACTGGACTTATACTGGGAAAGAGACATTATGGATTGTGTCCCTGGACTTCTTATGGCATAGTCCTGAATGATAAGGGTCTGTCCTTATTGCTGTCTGGAGTTGTCATGAGACTGCACTTGGTTCATAAGGACAGAATGTCTCCAAGTGTAACCTAAATGGAGTGTAATGGAATGTTTTTACAATATTCACATTAAATATTGGCTCAGCACTCGAAATGCATAGTTACCAACTGTCTAATGTCACAAGTTCCTATAGCTTGCCTTAGTGTGCATCAAAATTATCTTGGGAACATATACTCTACTTTGGATCAGATGGAGATCTGGATGAATGTGCAACTTGTTGAAATCTCATACAAAAGCCTTGGTTACACGCTTGGTCGTGTTTGGAGCCTGTGAGCTTCTATCAGGTGTATTAGGTATGTTAGATGACAGTGTTCCAGCACAGCCACCCTGCTTGTGCCTGCTTTCAGTTATTTGATTGACTGCTGTGTTTTTTGTATTTTTTATCTGTATCATGTTATACCTGTATTTTTGGAAACCGCATTACTGAGAGTTTTGCAGGCATCCAGAATAAATGCTATGGACATGTACAATTTGCTGACCAGGTTTCGGATGATGGAAGGCATTCCAGCTGTTAATAGAAAGGAAATAAAACTGAATAACGGAAACATTAGATCTACACACTGTGCAGGCAGCTGTGTCAAAGTTCTTTTTGTATCAGTTCAGTTCAATGGGTTGACTTACATTATCTCTCTCTTTGCTCCATGCTGGAGAATGATTTAACTTTAGGTATGCAGAGATCGCTAGATAGTCTTATCTGGTGGTACTTGCCTTCCAGCATTCCCTGCTGGTTCAGAGCCTTCACAGAATGTGCTCTGCTGATATTTACACTGTAAAGTGTCATATAATACAGACACTGTACATTAATCTTACAAAGAAAGAAATAACTGTCCCCTCCATTAATATTTCAACAGATGACCAGCAGAATACTGAGTGCAGCTCTAGAGTATACTCAGAATCACTGGTGCTCTCCTCCATGTGAGAGATTCTTGTCCCTAACAGAATCAGTGATGTAATACATGTACTAAGTGACTCCACCAGCAGAATAATCAGTGCAGCTCTGGAGTATAATACAGAATGTAACTCAGGATCAGTACAGGATAAGTCATGTATGTACAGGGTGACTCCACCAGAAGAATACTGACTGCAGCTGTGGTGTATAATACAAGGTGTAATAAAGATATAAATATATATATATATATATATATATATATATATATATATATACAGTGCTGGCCAAAAGTATTGGCACCCCTGCAATTCTGTCAGATAATACTCAATTTCTTCCAGAAAATGATTGCAATCACAAATGCTTTGGTAATAATATCTTCATTTATTTTGCTTGCAATGAAAAAACACAAAAGAGAATGAAAAAAAAGTCAAATCATTGATCATTTTACACAAAACTCCCAAAATGGGCCGGACAAAAGTATTGGCACCCTCAGCCTAATGCTTGGTAGCACAACCTTTAGACAAAATAACTGCGAACAACCGCTTCCGGTAACCATCAATGAGTTTCTTACAATGCTCTGCTGGAATTTTAGACCATTCTTCTTTGGCAAATATCTCCAGGTCCCTGAGATTTGAAGGGTGCCTTCTCCAAACTGCCATTTTGAGATCTCTCCACAGGTGTTCTATGGGATTCAGGTCTGGACTCATTGCTGGCCACTTTAGAAGTCTCCAGTGCTTTCTCTCAAACCATTTTCTAGTGCTTTTTGAAGTGTGTTTTGGGTCATTGTCCTGCTGGAAGACCCATGACCTCTGAGGGAGACCCAGCTTTCTCACACTGGGCCCTACATTATGCTGCAAAATTTGTTGGTAGTCTTCAGACTTCATAATGCCATGCACACGGTCAAGCAGTCCAGTGCCAGAGGCAGCAAAGCAACCCCAAAACATCAGGGAACCTCCGCCATGTTTGACTGTAGGGACCGTGTTCTTTTCTTTGAAGGCCTCTTTTTTTTTTCCTGTAAACTCTATGTTGATGCCTTTTCCCAAAAAGCTCTACTTTTGTCTCATCTGACCAGAGAACATTCTTCCAAAACGTTTTTGGCTTTCTCAGGTAAGTTTTGGCAAACTCCAGCCTGGCTTTTTTATGTCTCTGGGTCAGAAGTGGGGTCTTCCTGGGTATCCTACCATAGAGTCCCTTTTCATTCAGACGCCGACGGATAGTACGGGTTGACACTGTTGTACCCTCGGACTGCAGGGCAGCTAGAACTTGTTTGGATGTTAGTCGAGGTTCTTTAGCCACCATCCGCACAATCTTTTGTTGAAATCTCTCGTCAATTTTTCTTTTCCGTCCACATCTAGGGAGGTTAGCCACAGTGCCATGGGCTTTAAACTTCTTGATAACAGTGCGCACGGTAGACACAGGAACATTCAGGTCTTTGGAGATGGACTTGTAGCCTTGAGATTGCTCATGCTTCCTCACAATTTTGCTTCTCAAGTCCTCAGACAGTTCTTTGGTTTTCTTTCTTTTCTCCATGCTCAATGTGGTACACACAAGGACACAGGACAGAGGTTGAGTCAACTTTAATCCATTTCAACTGGCTGCAAGTGTGATTTAGTTATTGGCACCACCTGTTATGTGCCACAGGTAAGTAACAGGTGCTGTTAATTACACAAATTAGAGAAGCATCACCTGATTTTTCAAAGGGTGCCAATACTTTTGTCCACCCCCTTTTTTATGTTTGGTGTGGAATTATATCCAATTTGGCTTTTTGACAATTCTTTTTGTGGTTTTCCATTGACGACAAATTAAATGAAGGTATTATTACCAAAGCATTTGTGATTGCAATCATTTTCTGGAAGAAATTGAATATTATCTGACAGAATTGCAGGGGTGCCAATACTTTTGGCCAGCACTGTATATATATACAGTGACTGAACTTTTTATGTACAGTTTGTATATGCAAACTTTATTTCAAAATGGACATATCCTTTAAGGAATGAAGTAGGGTTGTTTTAGAAAATAGTTGCACCATACTCAACTGTTTTGTGATTAGAAGTCGTGGTCATGGCACGAGGGGTTGCAGTGTGACTCCATTCACTAACATTTGTGAAGGAGTCGCAGGGCGACCCCACGATCTTTGATTGTCCAACAGGAATTGCAGCCAAAATCATTACGTAGCCCTAGCCTTAGAGAACATCTCGTCAGAGAGGTGAAGAATCCATGGCATTAATGCTGGTGGTTGTCTATGGCTTAGTCATTGGAGGAGGAGACATTTCTTGAGCAAAGTAGTGGTACTTGTGCTGAGCACTTTCACAGAGCAGAGGTTTCTGAGAGGGTTAATTTGCCTGGGAAACATTTTTGCATTCCATATTTTAGAAATCATCTCAGTTTTTTTTTTGCTTGTACAAGGTGGGCCCTGTTCCATGCAAAATAGATCTTTTTCTTCTGCATAGCTAGGAATAGGATATGGATTGAACCTCTGTTCATTTATGTTGGGAAAAGAGACTTCACTTTAAGTTTGTAATATATATAACCTGTGTACAGCACATTGCACTGCAAAATTATGACTACTGAGGCCACAAATTGTAATATCTGGTATAGAAATCCAACTGTGCAAATAGCTCTGTACACAGCAGACTTAACCCGAAATTCTGCAGTTGGTTAAACTGCTGCAGCATCATATCTTATCAAAGCATGTTTCAATGACTTTTTATTGTTTTTGTTGTCTTCTGCGATAAGTTTGACCAATTGCAGAAGTTGGGGTTAAGGCAGGGTTCACACTACTGTTGGAGTCCGTTATGAAGGTGTCCGTTAAAAAAAAACAAAAACGGACACCTATCATAACAGACACTAACTGATGCTAACTGATGTTAATGTGTCCGTTTTTTTAACTGATCCAATTAATGGTTCAGTTAAAAAAACGGACACATTAGCATCAGTGAGTGTCCGTTTTTTTAACACTGTCCGTGTTTTTAAAATAACGGACAGTAACTGATGGCTATCAGTTACTGTCCGTTATAAGTCCGTTACCCATAGACTTCAATGTTAAAAAAATAACGAACACTTGCTGTCCGTCAAGAATCCGTTTTTTTCAAACGGACAAAAAGTCCTGCATGTAGGATTTTTTGTCCGTGAAAAAAAAACGGACTTTTGACGGATTTGGTGTAAACGGACACAAACGGACACAATATAAAAACCCATTGAAATGAATGGAAATTTTAACGGATTTCTGACGGTTCAGCTAGTGTCCGATGCTAAAATCTTGTAACGGACAATAGTAACGGACACTACTGACAGTCACCAACGGCAGTGTGAACGCCCCCTAAGTCAGCTACATCAATATGTAACCTTCCATCAACAATTATCTGTTATGTAAAAATTTCCACTGTACTTTTGAAAGTGCTTCTAAATGTATTAAGTAAAGCTTTTCAATCATGAATTTGTGAACCCAAAAGTATAAAGAATTGAGGCCAAAACATCTGCTGCCTATTAACTGTAATGTGTACGTATGACTATATCTAGTGCAGACTATAGTGTATGCACCTATGCACAGATAAATAGATGTACTGTAGACTGCATCCAGAGAACTGTAAATGATGCAAAACAATTTTCTCATGCGCCTCTTGATTATGGATGTCCATGGGAAGCTGAACTTTCTGACTAGTCCGAAATGTCTAAATTTAAGATGTGGCTGTGAGGACAATGGATCATTTCAGGAGAAATCTGCTTAGTACAGAGAATGTCACTCCATTCACACATCCTTAGCTCAGCTTCACAGTAAGGTTGTTATGTTGATGATGGATCAGGCTCCTTATTTGTCATGATGGTGAGCCCTCCAGGACTGACACATTTCATTGTTGCTCATAACCTTATGTCTTGTTTGAACTTGTTTTCCATGGAATTCAGACACATAATGAGAGGACTGGTGTGAGAGACACATGCCAGGTTTACTGCTCTTTACACCTGGAGCTTTGCTTCTTCCCACAAGATTCCAGAATTGCTACTTTACAGTGATATAAGAGCATGGAGGGGAGATGTGGGACTCCATTTAATAGGCAGATCTGTTATGTCAGGAGTCAGGGAAATTTAGTTGACAACCCCAGGTGGAGCATGGAGAATATTACTGCAGACTTCTATTTAGGTTTGCTGGTGGCCACCTCATTGATAACATGGTGAGTATGGTCCATAAATAGGCAGATCTAGCTTTCACTTGCCTTTGGAACCTGACGCTAGGTTCACACCTGTGTCTGGGGGGTCTGCTTGGGGATCACCCGAATGGAAACCTAATTTGCTTAAAAAAGCGGAAACCCACAGAACCCATAGACTATAATGGGGTCCGCTGGGTTTCTGCCCAAAAAGGGCAAAAAATGCAGAAAGAAACATTTTTCAAGCAGAATGGGGAACGGAATCCCCCAGGGGACAACAGGCGCAAGTGTGAACCTAGCCTTAGTAACCCCTTCCCCACAGGTGGAAGTTTTACAAAACTGGTTTTCAGTAGTTTTGGAGGAGTATAAGGAGAAAGAACTGACATTCAGGCATGATGCAAAGCTGTGTGACCACCCAAGGGGATTCGTGGTAGACAATGCTCTATAACTAGGCAGTGGAGTAGCTATAGGGGGTGCAGAGGTAGCAATTGTTGCCGAGACCCTAGAGGGGACCCAAAATCTTCAAGTTACGCCTCTGCATTCAGGTCTTTTCTAAAGTTATGTGACCACACTAGGTGGAGCATGGGAGTATTACTCCATTAGCTAAGCTTTACCAGTCTGTCATAGTCAATTTCACTGCCTGTAAGGTGGCTGTAGTTTGCACACTAGGCATAAAGTGACTGACAGTCTAGTGGTGCTGAGTAAGATGATGGTTTGGGCACAGGGTGGTGTACTTGGCAAATAAGCTGAGTTGTGTCTCATTTTTATTGTTTCATTTTCTGCTCACTAGTGTGAAGAAAATCCATCTGTACAGTGAGGTTGGGACAGATGGCAACGAGTGAGCTTGATGTTGCCTGGTGTAGGGTGCTGTAGATAGGTGCATAGATCATAGAGATAAGACAAATCATGGATGGAGGAGAGCTGGGTGGAATAGCCATACTGTACACTTCAGGTGGCTGCAGTAAACAATGCCACCACACAACTCATTACGTCTTTCGTCTTTTTCCATTCATGAAGCAGAATGAAGAGATCAGCGCAGAACAAAGAGCATTTAATAGCTGTGTGGGGAACAGTGGCTGTCTGCTTCAGGAAGCCCCTCGAGTCCTATTGGCTGTTTATTGTGCTAATTAAATGGCCATGACGTAGGAAATCCCAGCTTTCCTACACTAGTCTGCTTGTATGTTCACCTTTCTACATCACTTTACAGTTTGCTGTCAGCATTAGTCAAGATAAAACACTGAGCAGATTACTTATCTTGTACTGATCCAAAAGATATGTTAAACTCCAGAGCTGTACTCACTTTTTTTGCTTGTGAAGTCACTGTATACATACATTTCGTTACTTATCCACAGTTACAACCTATATTACACTCCAAAAACGATTGGGGCAGATTTGTTAATAACCATTAATAAAAGTTAGACAGTGCAATGTTAGATGAGACAGTCTGAAACTGTGCCAGAATTATAGTGTCTGATTTTGGATGATAAATCTGTTGCATTATTAGACTGTCTAATCTAAATTTACGTCTCCTATTAGTTGGCTTAGTTTACCCCCTGAAAAATGCACCAGTTATACAAAGGAGGAAGCAGTGTAAAACAAATCCAAGGAAAGATTTGCATTCACCCAGTGCACAGCAACATTTCAATTCCTTAGGGGTTTTTTCATGTGCAAATTAACTAGTTCTGGACCACCTGTTGACTCTTATATGTCTGAGTAGTCATACACTTAACCCTGCAAGGGCTTTTTTATATATATATATATATATATATATATATATATACACAGTACAGACCAAAAGTTTGGACACACCTTCTCATTCCAAGAGTTTTCTGTATTTTTATGACTATAAAAATTGTAGATTCACACTGAAGGCATCAAAACTATGAATTAACTAACACATGTGGAATTATATACTTAACAAAAAAGTGTGAAACAACTGAAAATATGTCTTATATTCTAGGTTCTTCAAAGTAGCCACCTTTTGCTTTGATTACTGCTTTGCACACTCTTGACATTCTCTTGATGAACTTCAAGAGGTAGTCACCTGAAATGGTTTTCACTTCACAGGTGTGCCCTGTCAGGTTTAATAAGTGGGATTTCTTGCCTTATAAATGGGGTTGGTACCATCAGTTGTGTTGTTCAGAAGTCAGGTGGATACACAGCTGATAGTCCTACTGAATGGAGTGTTAGAATATGTATTATGGCATGAAAAAAGCAGCTAAGTAAAGAAAAACGAGTGGCCATCATTACTTTAAGAAATTAAGGTCAGTCAGTCCGAAAAATTGGGAAAACTTTGAAAGTGTCCCCAAGTGCAGTGGCCAAAACCATCAAGCGCTACAAAGAAACTGGCTCACATGAGGACCGCCCCAGGAAAGGAAGACCAAGAGTCACCTCTGCTGCGGAGGATAAGTTCATCCAAGTCACCAGCCTCAGAAATCGCAGGTTAACAGCAGCTCAGATTAGAGACCAGGTCAATGCCACACAGAGTTGTAGCAGCAGACACATCTCTACAACAACTGTTAAGAGGAGACTGTGTGCAGCAGGCCTTCATGGTAAAATAGCTGCTAGGAAACCACTGCTAAGGACAGGCAACAAGCAGAAGAGACTTGTTTGGGCTAAAGAACACAAGGAATGGACATTAGACCTGTGAAAATCTGTGCTTTGGTCTGATGAGTCCAAATTTGAGATCTTTGGTTCCAACCACCGTGTCTTTGTGCGACGCAGAAAAGGTGAACGAATGGACTCTACATGCCTGGTTCCCACCGTGAAGCATGGAGGAGGAGGTGTGATGGTGTGGGGGTGCTTTGCTGGTGACACTGTTGGGGATTTATTCAAAATTGAAGGAATACTGAACCAGCATGGTTACCACAGCATCTTGCAGCGGCATGCTATTCCATCCGGTTTGCGTTTAGTTGGACCATTATTTATTTTTCAACAGGACAATGACCCCAAACACACCTCCAGACTGTGTAAGGGCTATTTGACCAAGAAGGAGAGTGATGGTCCCAACCCCATTTATAAGGCAAGAAATCCCATTTATTAAACCTGACAGGGCACACCTGTGAAGTGAAAACCATTTCAGGTGACTACCTCTTGAAGCTCATCAAGAGAATGCCAAGAGTGTGCAAAGCAGTAATCAAAGCAAAAGGTGGCTACTTTGAAGAACCTAGAATATAAGACATATTTTCAGTTGTTTCACACTTTTTTGTTAAGTATATAATTCCACATGTGTTAATTCATAGTTGTGATGCCTTCAATGTGAATCTACAATTTTTATAGTCATGAAAATACAGAAAACTCATGGAATGAGAAGGTGTGTCCAAACTTTTGGTCTGTACTGTATGTCACCTTCATAAAAATTACCGTTCGGGAGAAGTAAAACTATTTTAAAAATAATTTTTAGTAGCTATTATTCACTATTAAAATAATGAAACAGACCTGTTTCCCTTCCTTTTTTGTTTATTTTTAGGTTGTTTTTATTTTTGCATGTTTTTCCTTTAATATCCAAGAAAATGTAAAGACCCTTTTATCACCAAATAAAAGACACAAACATTATTTGTATAACCCAAAAGAGAAAATGTTATAGCCCTCAAAACCAGAAAAATGTGTTCAGTCCTGAACCAGGGAAAATAGCCCTCCTCCAGTGGTTAACCCCGAATTCTGGTGCATTTTGTTTAGTAAATTTTCCCCATTGTTCTTCTGGTGGAGTCACTTTCTACATATATTATATTACTTGTGTAGTGATCCATGGTTACAATCTATAATATTCTCCAGAATTCCAATTCTACAGTCATGGCCAAAAGTTTTGAGAATGATACAAATATTAATTTTTACAAAGTCTACTGCTTCAGTTTTTCTAATGGCAATTTGCATATACTCCAGAATGTTATAAAGAGTGATCAGCTTAACAGCAATTACTTGCAAAGTCAATATTTGCCTAGAAAATGAACTTTATCCCCCAAAACACATTTCAACATCATTGCAGCCCTGCCTTAAAAGGACCACCTAACATCGTTTCAGTGATTGCTCCATTAACACAGGTGTGGGTGTTGATGAGGACAGGGCTGGAGATCAATCTGTCATGATTAAGTAAGAATGACACCACTGGACACTTTAAAAGGAGGCTGGTGCTTGCCATCATTGTTTCTCTTCTGTTAACCATGGTTATCTCTAAAGAAACACGTGCAGTCATCATTGCACTGCACAAAAATGGCCTAACTGGGAAGAGTATTGCAGCTAGAAACATTGCACCTCAGTCAACAATCTATCGCATCATCAAGAACTTCAAGGAGAGAGGTTCCATTGGTGGCAAAAAGGCTCCAGGGCGCCCAAGAAAGACCAGCAAGCGGCAGGACCGTCTCTTAAATGTGTTTCAGCTGCGGGATCGGGCTACCAGCAGTGCAGAGCTTGCTGAGGAATGGCAGCAGGCAGGTGTGAGTGCATCTGCACTCACTGTGAGGCGGAGACTCTTGGAGCAAGGCCTGGTCTCAAGGAGGGCAGCAAAGAAGCCACTTCTCTCCAGAAAAAACATCAGGGACAGACTGATATTCTGCAAGAGGTACAGGGAGTGGACTGCTGAGGACTGGGGTAAAGTCATTTTCTCTGATGAATCCCCTTTTCGATTGTTTGGAACATCTGGAAAACAGCTTATTCGGAGAAGAAGAGGTGAGCGCTACCACCAGTCTTGTCTCATGCCAACTGTAAAGCATCCTGAAACCATTCATGTGTGGGGTTGCTTCTCAGCCAAGGGAATCGGCTCTCTCACAGTCTTGCCTAAAAACACAGCCATGAATAAAGAATGGTACCAGAATGTCCTCCAAGAGCAACTTCTCCCAACCGTCCAAGAGCAGTTTGGCGCTCAACAATGCCTTTTCCAGCATGATGGAGCACCTTGTCATAAAGCAAAGGTGATAACTAAATGGCTCACAGAACAAAACATAAGAGATTTTGGGTCCATGACCTGGAAACTCCCCAGATCTTAATCCCATTGAGAACTTGTGGTCAATCATCAAGAGACGGGTGGACAAACAAAAACCAACAAATTCAGACAAAATTAAAGCATTGATTCTGCAAGAATGGACTGCTGTCAGTCAGGATTTGGTCCAGAAGTTGATTGAGAGCATGCCAGGGAGAATTGCAGAGGTCCTGAAGAAGAAGGGTCAACACTGCAAATATTGACTTGCTGCATTAACTCATTCTAACTGTCAATATAAGCTTCTGTTACTCATAATATGAATGCAATTATATTTCTGTATGTGATAAAAACATCTGACAAACACACATAAAAACCAGAGGGCAGCAGATCATGTGAAAATATAATATTTGTGTCATTCTCAAAACTTTTGGCCATGACTGTACTGATGGAGTCACTGTGTACATATATTACATGAATTACTCTCTAATAATATAATTTATATTATACTCCAGAGCTGCACTCTCTATTCTGTTGGTGTAATCACTGTGTACATACATTACATCACTTATCAAGTACTATTCTTGAGTTACAGCCTCTGTTATAGTCCATATTTGAATGCTGCAGGCCTCAGTGTTGAAATCTCTTGTTCAGTAGGTGTATATAGTTTTTTTTTTCTATTCAAATGACACTCTCTCCCCAATGTGTAACGACTTGGGATTTACCTTATAACAGGCTTTCTCACTCACAACAACATCCAGCAAAATATCAAGTGAATTCCCTGGAGTAAAATACACGATGTAACTCAGGAAAAGTGCAAAATAATAATGTCATGTACAAAATTAATCCACTAGCAGAATAGTGAGTGCAGCTCTGAAGCATAATGTTGACAGTTATTTAGGATCAGTCCAGGATAGTCAATGGAATATGTTTACAAAATGACCCAACTTTATTTATGTAGAGTATATCTATGTAGAAATGTGGAATGGAGGACTTTATGTCGGAGGCAATGTCTGCAGGAGCTGTTCTTTTTTTGTATTTAATCATTTTTATTAAGATTTTGAAAACTAACAAAAGAAAAACTTACAAAACAATCTATGTCCCTCCCCCAGTGTTCTGCCCAATCAGTCCACTAAATAAAGATGAAACCAAAAGTGGGAAGTCCAAGGGTGATCTGCAGAGGTCCACAATATCGCCACATCCAACAGTCCAGGAGTCTGTATAGATGGTTCCACAATACAGAGTCACAAAGAGAGTCCCACCTCCCCCCTCCCCCATTCCCATATCTCAAACAGGGTAGATGAAACAAATAGCATGGCAGCATTCCCACAGCATTACAGTAAATCAGAGCCATATAGTGTCAGTCAGGAGAGCCAGCATCTAGGTCGGGCCACTTCCAAAAAATGGTGTCAACCAATAAAAAGCTCGATCTACTAGTAGAGTTGTAGGGTCCAATCTTGGCGTGTGAAGCCATGAGGCCCAAAGATCTTCAAACTTCTTAAGAGTCCTTTTTTTATACATATTTCAGGCGCAACATTATATTTACTTGAGATTTAAATTCAGCTAAATTATGGAGAACCACATCTTTCCAGTGGGAGTCCACAAGCTTACAGGCCTGATATAAATGTCGCTGGATTGCCAGATGCTGATTCTTTGTTACAGAAAGTGTAGTAACATAACCTAGCACACATATTATTGGATCCATCACAGTGGTAGACATTTCCTATAAAGCGAGTTATTGTCCTCCAAAAGCATTGAAAACTTTGGCAACTCCACATGACATGAATAAGCTCTGCCCCTCCCCTGTACATCTATAGCATTTGGAGACAGCCTTATAGCCCATTTTGTGAAGCAGGGATGGCATCTTATAAACCGTGTGTAGGAGATGCACCTGAGAGAGCCTACGCATTTCACTGACTGACAACTATGGAACGGCCTCTATCTAGGATGACTGACCATACACCTTTCTCCAAGTAACCTAGATCTCTCACCCATCGGGCCAGCAGTGGCAATGGTGAGGTCTCAGAGTGGCCTCTTTAAAGGTATAAATAGTGCATGGATGTCACTTCTCCAGTATCACCCTGTCCAGCCACTTGGTGAACCTGTTCTTATACAGGGGAGTGGACAAAGCACATTTAGCAAATACATATTAGTGTCAGACAAGCTGTGAAACAGATCTGCTGGTGGATGCTGCAACTAACTACTCATGATCTTCTGCACTCCATCCCACTCCTTGTCTTGTTGCATTTTCTTGCGACTACAAGAAATGCTGAACATTAGATACTATTTGTGTTTTTGTTCCTGACACATCTGAGCCACTCTCCATTATCCTTCTTTCTAAACTAGTGTGAGACTGAATGTCAGTAAGTAAAATGGTTTTAGTCTCTTGCTTCCCCTCCCCCTCTTTATTATCTTAATTGTTTAAGTGACTGAGATGAAGTGTGATGAGATTATATGGTGTGAGTCTTTGACATGTGGCAGTAGCGGCTGAGATAACACCATCTTGCATAAATAATAACTCCATGCATCACTAAATAGATAGTCCCATGAGAGTCATAGGAGTGCATTTAAAACCAGGAACCTCACATGTTCAATTTGGTACAAGTTACATATAAGATTGTGCCATGTTTGTTACTCCGTAGTAGTTCCTGGTAAGTGCACCTATGGCTATTCCTCCAAAGTCAGGCATTTGTTGAGAAACCATTTCCCTGTTTAGAACATTCTGTGCATTCGTTCTTAAGGTCAAGGCTAAGGGTGGGTTAACTGTAATTTTCAGTGTGAGGGGCAGTGGTATCTTCTGAGGAAGGATGGTCTTTAAATGGAAATGGCTTAAGCAGCTGTGCATTTCTTGTCTCTCCCTCTGTAGGATTCTCAGTCTCTGGACAGTTGCATTCAGAAGACCCTCTCCTCCCTCTACCATCCATTTGAGTCCACTGCTGCCACCGTGTTGTGCCAAGTTTTGGATGTTGTGGAGAAGACCTACCGTGGAGATGGCCTCAGTTATCTCATTGATTTTCTGATCCCAGCAAAACGAATCTTGCAGGGTTTGCAACAGGAGGCTTGTGTGAGTTTATTGAGGGACTGGGAGGGGATTAGTTGTTCATATATAAGTTTCTATTGGACCATCAATGAAATCTGGTGTTTGAAAGACATTTGTATAGTTGGTTCTAAATTTAACCCTATAACATAATAAGGTTGTCTGAGGTCACCAAAGAACCAAAGTGATTTGGTATGTTTAGTAATCTGACTGACTCCTCCCTAGCTAGATGTTGTACTCTAGCATAGAAGGGTTTACTGTAAAGTTTTACTGCAGTGTATGGTAAAGCAGTGTTTCTCAATCATTGAACCAGTTAGGAATCCATGTAAAAGAGTTCTACACGTACTGTAGAGCACACGTATACACTTACTATGTTTTCCACGTTGGATTACATCCCTCCTGTGATAATTTACTGTCCGTGTTCAATGGATTTTGTTGGAACCCTGGTTGGGGAAACACTGTTTTGGGGTTATCTGAACTGTTTTGTTTCGCAAATATGGAAAATTGTAGCCTAAATAGAATATGACTTTACTACTGTCATTCAATCAATAGGTGACTCCATTGTGTCAGACTAGACTTGACTATACAGCAAGCATACAGCTCTCCAATGTCACTTGTAGTCTTCCTTCCCCATATACACTTTATTTGGACATAGATTCAGTTTGTTGGGTTTGTGTCCAGTGTATGATTGTGTATTCTGTGTTTCTGTCAGAAATCTTCACTGTTGTCTTCTTCTTGCAGTTGCAGTATTGTGGACTACTATTCCGACATGCTGGGTGGCCCCTCTGTATCCATGACAAGATTGTTCTACAGCTTGCATCCATTGACTGGAGACTTCTCCAGCCTGGAGACTTCTACCTCCAAGTGGTGCCTTATTTGAGAAAGACTCCAAGGATTGTGCTAAAATGTCTTGCACAGGATCAACATAACATTGAGGAGGTTGTGCTCCCAGAGGTGTCATACACTTCCATCTTCACCTTGGAATGGTTGGAATTCATCAACACTGAGCGATTCGGGGCCTTGCTGGAGAACTGTCTCCTGACCTGTGATGACCAACTCCATAGGGTGCCGTGGGATATGATAGTTCATCCTGAGTTTGTGGAGAAAGAACAGTCAACTGAGGAATTGGCAAAAATTTCTGAGAGCTTTCCTCACGAAAGTAAGGCGGGTTCCACCCACCATTCTGTGGAAGAATTGATGGTTCAAGATCAGAAAGTTATTTATGAATCTCAGTCCACCAGCCATGGCCATACAACGGTTAATACTTTGGATGTCAAATCAGATTGCTCCAGTGAGATGGAAGGAGAATACGTGGAGCTGCGTGATATTACAGTGCCACGTTTTGGCCCTCAGAAGGGCTCCTTAACTCAGTCTATAGCCTTAAACTTCAAAAGCCAGCACAAGTCACACCAAAGATCCAATAATAATCAGACCTCGAGCAGCAGTAAGTACTTGCAGTTATCTGACACTGAGACTATTATGGGAGCAAGTGTGACACATTACGAAACAGATTATGTGCAAAAGCCAGAGACAATAGGTCTGGTGGACATTGAATTTGGGGTTGGGGAGTCATCAGTACCTGACTGCACACATTTCTCCTTTGACAATGGAACTACAAAATTCCAGCAAGCCTTTAGTCTAGAAAATGAGGCCTCGTTGGAAGTATCTGAGGTTGAGGATGCTAAGAACAATGTTCTTAAAGAGACTGATAATGGCAGTCAAATCTGTGAGCAGCCGGATAATTATAGCACATCACTATCGTTCCAGGAGGAAAGTAGAAGCCACTTTACAGAGTTCACCGAGGATGCCCAGGGGGTGACAGATGCTTCACAGGGACCTGTTAAAGAGCATTCAAGGACACATGGCAGTCCAGTTATGGAGGACAGGGAATCTTCTAACCAGGAACCTTCCAAAACTTGTGTATCCCACCTAAGCACAGAGGCCAGTGACCAAATGGCACCACTCTTATTAAACAATGGTGTTCCTTTGACAGAAAACATTGACATTGAGGAAAGTTCAGAAAGCAAAGACAATGTAATTGGTCTCGGCAGAGAAATTATAGAACAACATGAGTTGTCTCTAGCTGAAGAAGAGGCGCAGTCTGAAGAGTTTAATGACCAAAGCATGTCAGTTGTGTCTGATATAGGACAGAGTCTTAGCCTCGCCACTGATGTCTGTGATGAGCAGCTTGCCATAGTAATGAATGGAGTTGCAGACAACCTGCCAGTATACACCATGGAACAAACCAAACTAGAATTACCTTATTGCCATGTAGAGAATGGAAGTCCACCAAGAAGTCCGCAGTATAGCAAACGTGCACAATCCCCAGCAACACAACTACCTCTTGAGACACTGCATGAAGATACAGAGGAGGAACAAGGTGCTACCACTGATGAGTCTCCAGAAATCATAAGAGGGGATGTATCTTTACAGGATATAACTGTGAGAGGTAAGATTGTAGAAAAAGGCAGAAAAATAATAAAATAAGTAGAATATGTACAATGCATGCTTGTGTGTGGGATGGAGGTCACAATAATTTCCATCACTTTTCCACTTTGATTGATAATAATGTTGTGTGCGTGTGGCCTTAAAGGGAGTCTGTCACCAGAGTGAAGCTTATTAAACCAGCAACACCGTTAAATAGGTCAGGCTTTCCTAAATGTAACGCCCTTCTACCCATGAAAATTTGTGCTTTTGTTGCCAAGAAACAAATTTATCTCATAATATGCAAATGAGCAGTCTGGAGCACCAAGGACGGCTCCAGACTGCCCTCAGTGCTCCAGACCACCTATTTGCATATTGTGAAATAAATGAATTTGTTGGCATAAATCTTCATGGAAAATTTAGTTATATTCAGCTGAGCCTGACCAATCTAACTGTGTCGCTGGTTTAATATGCTTCACCCTGATGACAGACACCCTATAAAGGACAGCTACACCTCTGGGTTGCCATTGGCATCTATAAATCAGCCTGTTGACTGACATCAAACACTGGAAATCTTCTTGCCTCTAGGGCAGTGTTTCCCAACCTTTTCAGACTCAGGACACCTCTACTAAATAATGGTCACCAAAAGACAAAGATGTCCTAAGGGCACATGAAGGCGAACAGTCATCTTCCCAGCCAGAGTGTTACGGCCCTCTGGTGGATTTTCAAGACATCTCTGGGTGCTGCGGCATCCCTTATTGGGAATCCCTGCTCTGGGGAGTTGTCAGCTACACTTCCCTGGTTAACAAATGGCCAAAAAAATTAGCCAATCAAACTGCAACTGTGCAAGTATTTGCTGTATAGGAAAATGTTTCAGATCTTGCAAAATACTTCAATATGCCTATTGTTTTCAGATGAGTACATATCTGATGTTTGATCTGTGGGTAAGTCTGTGACCAGGAATTGCAAAAATCCCTTTGTACTATCAGTCTGGTGACTGTATGACAGGGCTAAAGGCTAAAGGATCTATCTCTAGATCTGATCCTATACATGGACCCTATAATAGGCTCATATATAGGGGTTATAACCTATACTGTATATGGTCTTGTCTGCAGGGAGCCATACTGGAATTCCATTGATACAATGTTTTATTTTATCTTGTGTGGAGATTCTCCCGAGTAATTCCTCATTTCCGGAAATATCCTATGCATGTGCTTGTTTCCTGTTTTAGGAGAGGTCATGATATTGTGTTCATATGGGAAGTGTGAAGGACAGCTGCGAGTATTTTAGATTTTCTGATGTCATGCCATAGAAATAACTTTCACATTCCGCCTCAAAATCTGCAGCAGATTTCACCCTGGAAACTACAAGAGGCAGAGATCGTATTAGGATGCTAAAAAAATAAGCGTCCTACTCGATCTTGACACAGATTCTGTGCCTGGTTCTGCCGCAGGGTATACGGCTTGAGACTCCCCACTGATTATGCCCATTTATCTTAGCCTAATCGGCGGCAGAAAGCCGGGGACGGAAAATGAAGAGGGATGACCACCTCAAATCCCTCTTCATTTTCCTCCATCTGAACGTAGCCTTAGAGTAACAGTAGCATGTCCCAGCACACCTTAGTTTGGGTACCACTGGTGTGTTTAGAGATATATATGTATATGTACGCACATTATTATATAAAGTGTGTGTATATATATATATATAATGCTACGGACTAAGAATGCTTTCAAAAATAAAAGAGTTAATAGTTTATCTTTGTCAATTAACAAAACTAAGTGAATGAACAAAAGAGAAATCATATCAATATTTGGTGTGTCCTCCCTTTGGAGGAGAGTTCCTGGAAGTGATGATATGGCTTCCACAGAGCCCTCATCTCAACATCACTGAGTCTGTCTGGGATTACATGAAGAGACAGAAGGTTCTGAGCAAGTCTACATCCACAGATGTGCTTAGTTCTCCAAGATGTTTGAAGCAACCTCCCTGCCGAGTTCCTTCAAAAACTGCCTGAAGGTGTACCTAGAAGAACTGATGCTGTTTTGAAGGCAAAGGACCTAGGTCACACTGAATACTGATGTGATTTAGATTTCTCTTTTGTTCATTCACATTGCATTGTGTTAATTGAAAAAAATAAACTAGTAACACTTCTATTTCTGAAAGCATTCTTACTTTGCAGCATTTTATCCACACCTGCCTAAGTCTTTTGCTGCATAGTTCTGTGTGTGTAAAGAGATATATATATACAGTGCTGGCCAAAAGTATTGGCACCCCTGCAATTCTGTCAGATAATACTCAATTTCTTCCAGAAAATGATTGCAATCACAAATGCTTTGGTAATAATATCTTCATTTATTTTGCTTGCAATGAAAAAACACAAAAGAGAATGAAAAAAAAAAAGTCAAATCATTGATCATTTTACACAAAACTCCAAAAATGGGCTGGACAAAAGTATTGGCACCCTCAGCCTAATACTTGGTAGCACAACCTTTAGACAAAATAACTGCGAACAACCGCTTCCGGTAACCATCAATGAGTTTCTTACAATGCTCTGCTGGAATTTTAGACCATTCTTCTTTGGCAAATTTCTCCAGGTCCCTGAGATTTGAAGGGTGCCTTCTCCAAACTGCCATTTTGAGATCTCTCCACAGGTGTTCTATGGGATTCAGGTCTGGACTCATTGCTGGCCACTTTAGAAGTCTACAGTGCTTTCTCTCAAACCATTTTCTAGTGCTTTTTGAAGTGTGTTTTGGGTCATTGTCCTGCTGGAAGACCCATGACCTCTGAGGAAGACCCAGCTTTCTCACACTGGGCCCTACATTATGCTGCAAAATTTGTTGGTAGTCTTCAGACTTCATAATGCCATGCACACGGTCAAGCAGTCCAGTGCCAGAGGCAGCAAAGCAACCCCAAAACATCAGGGAACCTCCGCCATGTTTGACTGTAGGGACCGTGTTCATTTCTTTGAAGGCCTCTTTTTTTTTCCTGTAAACTCTATGTTGATGCCTTTTCCCAAAAAGCTCTACTTTTGTCTCATCTGACCAGAGAACATTCTTCCAAAAAGTTTTTGGCTTTCTCAGGTAAGTTTTGGCAAACTCCAGCCTGGCTTTTTTATGTCTCTGGGTCAGAAGTGGGGTCTTCCTGGGTATCCTACCATAGAGTCCCTTTTCATTCAGACGCCGACGGATAGTACGGGTTGACACTGTTGTACCCTCGGACTGCAGGGCAGCTAGAACTTGTTTGGATGTTAGTCGAGGTTCTTTAGCCACCATCCGCACAATCTTTTGTTGAAATCTCTCGTCAATTTTTCTTTTCCGTCCACATCTAGGGAGGTTAGCCACAGTGCCATGGGCTTTAACCCCTTAACGACGCAGGGCGTAATAGTACGTCCTGAGTCGCATGACGATGTATGGAGAGCGCTCAGGAGCTGAGCGCTCTCCATACACCACGGGTGCCGGCTGTATAATACAGCCAGGACCCGCAGCTAACAGCAGCAATCGGTGCCTGCACCGATCGCGGCTGTTAACCCTTTAGATGCCTCGGTCAAACGCGACCGTGGCGTCTAAATTGCGGAGCCGACAAGGGCGCCGCAATTTTTACCTCATCGCCGCCCTCCGGAACGTCATCGGAGGGCGGCGCTTGGTTGCCATGACAGCCGGGAGCCTATTGAAGCCTCCCAGGCCTGTCATTTCAGTATAGCTATTACACGATGCCAGAGGCATCGTCTAATAGCAGTGAAGGCATTTTGCTATTCACTGCGATACAGTAGTATCGCAGTGAATAGTATGATCGATCAGACTCCCTAGGTTTCAAGGTCCCTAGGGAGTCTGATCATACAAGTAAAAGTATAAAAAAAAAAGTTTTTAAAAGTATGTAAAAATTAAAAAAAACACAAAAGTTCAAATCACCCCCCTTTCCCTAGATCAGATATAAAAGTAAATAAACAAAAGTAAACATAAACACATTAGGTATCCCCGCGCTCCAAAATGCCCGAACTATTAAAATATTAAAATATTTATCTCATACGATGAACGGCGTAGCGGGGAAAAAAAATCAAAATGGCCAAATAGCGTTTTTTTCAACACTTTGTCTCCTATAAAAAATTGAATAAAAAGTGATCAAACCATCAGATCTTTCCCCAAGTGGTATCAATAAAAACGTCATGTTGTCCCGCATAAAAAGACGCCTTACCCAGCTCCATACATGTAAATATGAAAAAGTTACAGGTGACACAATATGGCGATGCAAAATTTTTTTTTCTATTTAGCAAAGTTTTTAATTTTTTAAAAGGTATCAAAACATTACAAATACTATATAAATTTGGTATCGCCGTGTTCGTACTGACCCGCAGAATACAGGTAACATGTCATTTTTACCACACAGTGAATGGTGTAAAAATTAAACCCATATGAATTTGGCGCAAATGCCGTTTTTCTCCAATTGCACCTCATTCTGAATTTTTTTCCAGCTTCCCAGTACATTGCACAGAATATTGAATAGTGACATTACAAAGTACAATTTGTTTCGCAAACAATAAGCCATCATGTGACTCTGTGAACTGAAAAATGAAAAAGTTATGGCTCTTGGAATGTGGGGAGGGAAAAACGAAAATGCAAAAACAAAAAATGGCCCGGTCATTAAGGGGTTAAACTTCTTGATGACACTGCACACGGTAGACACAGGAACATTCAGGTCTTTGGAGATGGACTTGTAGCCTTGAGATTGCTCATGCTTCCTCACAATTTTGCTTCTCAAGTCCTCAGACGGTTCTTTGGTCTTCTTTCTTTTCTCCATACTCAATGTGGTACACACAAGGACACAGGACAGAGGTTGAGTCAACTTTAATCCATTTCAACTGGCTGCAAGTGTGATTTAGTTATTGGCACCACCTGTTATGTGCCACAGGTAAGTAACAGGTGCTGTTAATTACACAAATTAGAGAAGCATCACCTGATTTTTCAAAGGGTGCCAATTCTTTTGTCCACCCCCTTTTTTATGTTTGGTGTGGAATTATATCCAATTTGGCTTTTTGACAATTCTTTTTGTGGTTTTCCATTGACGACAAATTAAATGAAGATATTATTACCAAAGCATTTGTGATTGCAATCATTTTCTGGAAGAAATTGAGTATTATCTTACAGAATTGCAGGGGTGCCAATACTTTTGGCCAGCACTGTATATATATATATATATATATATATATATATACACACACACACACACAGAAATAAATATATATATGTGTGTGTGTGTATAATGGTGATGTCTGAGAAGGCTAAAGTTATATCGCTGTTTACAGTTCTTCTGCTATTGGGGAGCATTTAGTTTCCTTGATTCCATATGTCTTGGGTTCACGTCTTAGGCCCGGTTCACATCTGCGTTCGGTTTCCATTCAGGGAGTCCGCTTGGGGACCCCTCCAAACGGAAACCTATACGCATTGCAAGCGGTTTACCAAAGGAAACCTGCGGACCCCATAGACTATAATGGGGTCCGTGTGGTTTCCGCTCAGTTTCCGCACGAAGCAAGCGGAGAGAAAAGTGCTGCAAGCAGACTCCCCGAACGGAAACCCGAACGCAGATGTGAATAGGGCCATAATGGCCAGTAAACCAGAGGTATTCAGTTGACTGGTTGTTATTATGTACTACAGTATCATGTACTACTTATTACTGCAGTTTAAAACTGCACGCAGTTCTTCAACAAGAAAGCACAGTGTAAACCCAGCAAGCAGCACTTTCCTCTCCGCATGTTTCATGTGGAAAACGAGCGGAAACCACATGGACCCCATTATAGTCTATGGGGTCCATGTGGTTTCCCAGGTAAACCGCTTGCAATGCGTATAGGTTTCCGTTCGGAGGGGTCTCCAAGCGGAATTTCCCCAATAATTTTATTATCAAACCTTTGTGCCTGCTTCTCACCATCCTGGGGATGTGGTTGGGAACCATTGGGATCATTTAGCAGACAGGGAGGAGCTCTGCTTTCATTGTTCACTAAAGTTCCCTCCAACTGTGTGTGATTCTGCCTGGTATCAATGGGAGAAGTCATTTGATCCTGAGATGTGTCAGCACACACGGGATTAACTATCTCCCTCCTGTATCCAACCTAAAATATCCCATGCGTACATAACTGACTCCTGTCCTTCCTGTGCACTGCATTTCCTGGACGTCTAAGGGATGTGAGTGGGTCTTGGGCTCCTATAACGTTCCATTTATTATAAGGAGGGGGCTCCTTATTGTATACACACTGTGTTAGTCACCCATCGGTGAAAAGGTCACAGTCCCTTCATGCCATTGTGTCATCAGGCAGCAGGTTTAATGTGTCACCCAGTGGGTGCGGCTGTGCCCAGTTCCTGAATTTCTGCATTATGTGTCACAGTCTGTTTGCACATGGAGAATTTAGCAAAAATTAAGAATAAACCTTAATCCTCAATCTTGAAAAGTTTTAAACACTTACATAATAAGTTACACAATAATTGTGTAGAATAATATACTTGATTATACTTTGGGTGTATTTTTTAAGATCTTTGCTTGCTGTCCGTGAATGGAAAGATTCATATGGTATGGACATCCAGAGGCTGAAATGTATCCTGACCATTCCAAACTGAAGGTGCCTGAACACCTTATGGTACTGTGTGCGAGAGAAGACTATATTTGGTTTTATAGTGAATTACCAATTTAGTTTTTTTTTTTTGTGGTTCATACATGATTTAGTCTGTAAGTGTATTCACACATAGATATGGAGAAGACTCCATCTGAAAAATTCATGCATTCTTGCTATGGATTTGTGATGCGTTGCTTGGCCATACAATTACAGGTGAAACACATTTATATTACATGTTTTGCATGTAATAACCACATAACCCTGGCAAACTGCATGAAAACCATATGGTTTTTCCAGTTCTTTTTTGTCTCCTTTTAATCCCGTTTTTCTCCAACTACTGCAACTGATTGTACCCTAAAATTCTTACCGCTAAAAAATGCACAGGCTGCACAGCACACTGCATTTAGGTGTATGGGGATCCTCACACTACTGCACCTCTTCTTACAGTGTATCAGAACTCTCTTGTAACAGGGCCAGCACCAGTGTCAGCCAGGCATGGAAAGTTTACAGTTTTTACGTCCAGTGTCGTGATTGTGGAAGGAGATGTTTTATTTCCAGACTATTAACTTTAAGTTTAGCTGTTCAGTTTTTATTTATCTTTTGTATTTTTTGTTGTTGAGGTTGATACTGTTTGCAGTGAGTGATTCATCATTGTGCCTGGCATAAATGTCTTCATAGCTTCACTGAAGGTTATGAAGTTACTGTGTTGAATGTTATATGTCTGCTTATGGATAGGACTCTGTCTTTTTCCTCTATAATTTAGTACCGTATCTCTGATTGTGATGGTCAGAAATTTAAAGGGTTTGTCTGTAATAAATAAAGCTTCGTGTTTGTATATACATTAGGTCTCACCATTTTCACAATCTCTGCTTGCTGCCTGTAAATGAATATACTGTCATTTAGATTCAGAGGCAAAACCCCATCCAAACCTAGTTTATGTCAGCTGAAACGTTATTACAATGTATTAGTGTAGTTAAGCGCCATCAGCCTCACATTCACGACAAGAGAGAGATTTGTACTGCTGCTGTGTTTTTTACACCAATAGAGCTCAGGTAAGCTGTTAGGGGTCTATCTGTAAGCTTGCTGACTGTTTCCAATAAAATACAGCAACTTTCTTATTTCTTATACAGGATCAGTACTAGATAAATAACAGCATGTATTCACAATTCCTCCATTTTTAAAAATTACATTTGTATCTAAACTATAGAATGTTGATTGTCAATAGTGAAATTATTATTATTTTTTTAAATAATTATCAGTCCTCTTCCAGGAACATCATAATCTTGAATTCCTCTATTTTACAGGACAGAACAGTAACCAGGAGAAGACACCAGAAATACACCCTGAGAGAGATGCGTCATCATTATGGCCACATCACTTGAACTCCCCAGGTGCCTGTAAGAAAAGCGAGAGTGAGACCCATCCCTGGCGGATCAGGGATGTTAATGTGGAGGTTCTGATGAGCGGTGTGGTCTATGTGCCTGGTGAGCTGGTACTATATACTGATTGTTATAGAGCATGTAGGGAATGTGCTCAGCTGATCAATTTACAGCCTGGCAGACTCTGGGTGCTGCCACACGATGTACCATATGGTCCTCTAATTGCCATCAGTGTTTTCACTTTATTATTATTATTATTTATATAGCACCATTAATTCCATGGTGCTTTACATTTGAGGGTTTACATACGGTACGCAAAATATACAAAACAGATAATACTAACAGTGACAAACTGGCACAGTGGGATAGAGGACCCTGCCCGCAATGGCTTACAATCTAAGTAAGTGAAAGCATTAATCGAATATGGGATTTTGCTTATTACTGACTGCAACATAACTTGAAAACCTGCGCAGATAGTAATAAGGGAAGGTCCATAATCAATTAGTGCTTTAATTTACTTAAAGGAATTTTCCTTAGGATAGGATAGGTTAACGATTAAAGATCGTCAGGCCAATCAACTGTTTGAAGAGGCAGCAGCTTCTTCAATACTTACCAAGCAAAACGCCATACATTTGTGCAGTCTGTGCTTGGTATCGCTGCTTAGCGCATTCACTTGAATGGGGCTGCACTTTTATCAAGTCATGTGACCGATGAATGTCATGTCACATGGCCTGTAAAGTGGAAGTGCCGCTCGGGGAGTCAAGAGGCCACTTCCAACATCTCATCTATGTGGATCCCAGATGTTATTTCCCCCCACGGATCTTCAGATGATGACCTATCCTAAAGATAGGTCACCAGTTTAAAAGTCCCAGAAAACCTCTTTATCTGAAAGTATTAACAGCCAACCCTATGGCCAAGGACTGGGAGTGAAGGTTGGAAAAAAGAGCAACTCATTGAAACTATCATAAAGGGATATGGGATGGTTCTTTTCCCTAGTAATTCCTATAGCACAGAACCTTGTTTGTCCCCAGTGCCGAAACTTGGGACCTTCACCCTAGATGGTATCCACCCCATCCGGAACTTTTTCCTGTACTACAATGCCCTACAATACCCTTTTTGTACCAAGTAGCCATCTCAAAATGTTTCTGTCCAATAGTTTTGCAATACAGTTTTAGAACATGCGGCTAACAGTAGGTTCACATTATTGTTTGAGTCTCTCTACGAGACTCTGTCCCCCATTCCACTTAAAATCATCGGAGAGAAAAGTCCTGCAAAGAGGACTTTTCTCTCTGCTGTTTTCGGAAGAAACCGGGCAGAAATCCGGCGGACCCCATTATAGTCTATTTCTACGTGTAACCCCTTTTTAAGCAGATAGGGTTTCCGTCTTTTGGATCCCCAAGTGGATCCAAAGGATGGAAACCCAAACGCTAGTGTGAATCTAGCATTTGACAGCATAGGAACCCTAAATCTAGTAGCCAGAAATTCAAATCAGTTGTCCAAGTAACCTCTGGTATCCATCTAATTTCTACAAAAGCTATAAATGTTCATATATATGTTTTTAGGAACACGAGACAGGAGTGGACGTGCTTTGGTGATAATCAACACTCGCGACACATGCTGGTTAAACCCGCATTGCAACACCTTTGAACTGGGGCGCCTCCTTTTGTACTTCTACAGCACTGTACGGTAAAAGCATGTCCTCCTGTCTGGATTTTATATATTGCCCACTGACTGCCCCTCTGTGTCTGAGCAATCCACATGATTATTAGGCCTGAACTATAGGGTTTCATTTACACTTTTGTCGTTGCCTCTAGTAGCAAAATCTATCCACATTACATCCTGGAATAGTACACAAAGCTGTATACTTTGCAAGGTTTGACCATTTTATGGCCATGATATCATTTGCATGGTGTCACTAACTATCTCTTCTTTTCCCAGGAGAGATTGCAGAGCTCTGGGGCTTACACTGCTGGTGGACGCTCGAAGGTGCTCTCCAGTGCCAGCCTTATTCAAAGCCATTCATATAGTTCAGGTATCTGACAATCCAGTTTACTTGTTGTATCTGTAGATTTATCAGTAGTTGTTTCCCATAGTAACAAAAAGATTGCTCTCAGCACCATCATTTTTGCGTGAAATATATTAAAGGGACCATGAAGATTATGGGCTCCTTGAAAGGTTTTGTGGGTACCTCACATCCTCTTGTCACAATTGTGATAAATCTAGTGCTGTAGATGTAAAAATTTTTGTTATAATTGAACAGATATAGAAATGATTGTGGGATCAGATCATGGGGACTGTTTATTCCTGTGGTCAGCTTAGGGTTGGTTCATACTTGCGCCCGAAGTCCATCCACTGTGAATCTGACCTAAATGTCAGAAAGGATTGGGAAAGGTTTGAAATGGTTTGTTTAAAAACCCATTCACATCAATGGGTTTTTAAAGCAATGCACAAGTGTCCGATTGCAGCCTCTGCGCCATAAAGCCAGTTTTTTTGGTTGGAAACAAAGTCGGACATGCAGGACTCCGGGCGAAAGTGTGAACGAAGCATTAGTAAAAAGCACTAGATAACTGAGCTGAGAAGGCGTCACAGCCTCACAGGACAAGGCAGTGTTCTGCAGGAGCCCTGTGTACTATCGATGAGACTGATGTCCAGAGGTCTACCTGTCATTCATTGCCTGGTACTCTCCATCTGCTGTCTGCACATGTCGATAATAAAACAAAGCTCACAAACAATGCAACACTCTACATGGCAGGGCTCTCTGACAGCTGCTGTTTGTTGCAATGAACACACCTCTCATATTAAAACCCTACCATATTTTGTGAGTTATGTGATACAGTGATTTCTAATCTGTGGCTATCCCACTGTATTCCTGTCTAGTGATAATATAGCCTGTAGCTGGTCATGCACTTTAGGCTAAGTTCACACCTGCACTCCACTAAAATAGACACCTGTGGATTCCATGGACTATAATGTAGGGTCCACTGGGTGTCCATTGGGTTTCCGCTGCTTTAATACTGAAACTGGCAGAAAGAAAAGTCCTCCATGCAGGACTTTTCTCTCCTCCGATCTTTGGCGGTTTCTGCGCACATGTGAACCTAGCTTTAGACAGCTATAAGCAATTTCGATACACATACACCATTAGATGGTTCATCCTCCCTGATGAAACTGGCAGATTTGTCCAGTACACAGTTAATGTATATGGCCAGTTTAAGATAGCATTCTTTCAGTTTCTCTATCGAATGTGAATATATACATAAGACTATGTTCACATCTGCACCAGGTGTGCGTGCACATGATGGGCAGCCGACAGGCCCCATTATAGTCAGTGAGGTCCCTCGGGATCTGATTGTGTCAGTCATTAGACAGACCATTTTTTCCGTTCTTCTGGGACTGGTTTTCCCAACACAGATGAACATAGTGTCAGCTGTCAGAATAATGATGGTTATAACCTGTGTTTGGACTGATTTAGGGTAGCAGAGCTGCAATAATCAATATGTCCCACTACTCTGTTCCAGGACACTATTCCTCATTCTATCCATGGAGTATTACTTTTGACAGAGAAAGATCTTGTCCTGTCTTCTGAGAGACCACATGGAGTGCAGGTGATGAGCGTCAGCCTTTGTGGCACCATGCTATCCACGTTAAATGTTCTATTTTGTGAAAACTGTAGGGTGGTTCAAGTTGACTGGAGGAGAGGGCACTGGCTTTGCTGTAGGTATTGCATCTCCTTAGTATTTATGGAAGCGGTGTAAAATATTAGTGACCCCCATGATAACAGCCCACATGAATGTTTTCCTATTTCATGTAAACATGCATGTATATAATTGAAGCCTGGCAATCCGGCACCTAGTGGTCTGGACATCCTGGTAATTCATTATGAGGCAAAAATAGTCCCATTGCTGGATAATCAGGAATTTACCTGAAAGTCTGAACCATCCTTCTGTCCGAGGTAATCTTTATTCTTAGGCATTGGGCCAATGTTTAGGACACCGTGATGCACTACCATAGACGCTGGCCTGAAGGTACAGGCTGCAGAAGAGGAGGGAAGCTTGCAGCTTGCTGCAGGGATACCATACTCCGCTAGTGTTTGTTGTTTACCCATCTATTGTAGAATTTTTCTCTGATAGACCAAAAGTTCCTTTATTCCGGCCCCTTGAAGAACCAAAGCTTGATAAATAGTTGTTTATATAGTATATATAATATATACACAAATAGTAGTGCAGTCCTGGATTGTAGTGCCGGATTATATGCATGAATTCTGCATAATTCTGGTCAGTATGGACCCAGTCATGACATGAGTTGTGACTCCCACCAAGGTTGTTTATTTAAGACTTTCAATAATTGTCTTAAAATCCAATTTTTCCATCAGTATTGTCTGATTTAATTGTGATAGAGCATATGGGAGTCCCCTCTGAAGTGTGCTTCATACACCCGCCCGTGTCCCTAGAGGCGGCATGGGGGTTAAGATTAGCATAGCTTTGCGCCTGACCTCTTCCTTGTGTCCAGCTTACACAAAAGCAGAGTGAAGAGCCCCTGACAGGTTGCCGCTTCCACCAGCTAATTTAAAGGCTTTCATAAACAGATCTTGTTCTTGGCTCATTAGGGCAAAATAACAGAGAACAATGTTGGGCGCTGACCCCTGACCTTTGGTGAGTTAAGCTGCAGTTATGATGATTTATATAAGCAGCTATTTCCTGGACCCTTGCTGCAGCCCCAATGCACACTGAAAAAAGTAAGGACTTTCTGCTTGCAACTTGCTATAGATGTGGATACAGTATAGATAGATCAATCGATAGATAGATAGATAGATAGATAGATAGATATGATAGATAAATTATATATGAACTACAGCTGTGTAGTCCAAATGATGGGCATTGGGGTACTTTACAGGGATCATGCAAGGTAAAATAAAGCATACCATTCAGACCATACCATTAGAAAATATGTATGCTGGTCCCCTGGAGTCTCGATGATTATTTTTGCAGAGCACATGGGGTTGCCAGAAGTCTGTGTAATCTGCCTCTCCTGCTGCTGCTCTCGCTCTCTGCTCTACTCGGGCTGCAGGCCCATAGAGTAGAACAGAGTCAGTCATGTGACCGAAGGTCAGAGCATCAGTGAGAGAGGCAGAAGAATGAGACTTTCTGACTGGGTTTTGCAAATGTAATTATGAGGGCGCCAAGGGACTAGCATTTGTTAGTAATAAAGCTTAGTCAGTGCAGGGAATGGATTGTTAAAGACGTTGTCCGGCCAAAGAAAATTTTTTTTAAAATAGGCCGGGGGGACATAAAAAAAAAAAAAAAAAAATCATACTCACCTGTCCCCGATGCTCCGGTGTCCTCATAGCGTGGTCCGGTCCTGCTGCTCCAGTGTCTTCTCAAAGTGAAACTGCTCACTGGCTGTGACGTCCCGGATCCCTTCCGCTGAAACTGCTAATTGGCCTTAGCAGTTACATGACCGTCAATCAGTGGCCTCAGGAAGAGACCCCGGGACATCACAGGTAGTGATGTCATGTGGCCTTAATAGAGGCTGCTGATTGGCCTCAGCGGTCACGTGGTGGGGACTTCCGCCAGAAGAACGGAATTGGGAGGACCAGACCGTGCTGGGAGGCACCGGAACATCGGGGAAAGGTGAGTATGATTTTTTTTTTTAAAGTTTTTTCACCGCCCCCGGCAGATTTAAAAAAAAATAAAAAAATTTAAAATTAGCCTGGACAACGCCTTTAAGCTGTACTTTTCCCTATAAAATAAAATGTACTAAGATGTGAACGTAGTTTAAAGCAATTGTCTATCTAATGTATGTGTATCTTTGTGTTTTTATTCCTCATTTTAATATTTTGGTTTCTTAGCCATGAATGTAAGCATTCTTGTTTACATTCAGGGGTTGAAAACCTGCAGAGACCTAATACTTCTCATAGATGAAGGTTCACCACACTTCTATTCTATCTGGATAATCCTCTGTGAGGTAAATAGTTTAGGCTAGGTTCACATAACAGAATATGGAGAGAATTTGAGATGGTCTTCTACCTCAGATTCTTCTCCAAATTTTGCTCCTGTGCATCCTGCGACTTTGCTTGTTGATTAGCCCAGGCACAATGGGGTTAAAAAGCCTGAGCCTCATGCTGCGATTCTATGTCTGAGTTTGCAGACAGATTGAGCAGGGCACTTCTTTTTTTCAACATCCTGTAAAAAGAAAGATGTGTCACTGCCTCTCATTCAAAACAATCCTCCTCAATATCAGCTGCAAATTCAGTCTTGTGAACCTAACCTAAAACTTCAGCTTGCATTAATACATTGTATCAGAAGAGGAGAGAGGTGTGTATACTGATGTGTTTAACTTGCAGAAGACATGAAGAAGAGTACAATGGCTGTAAGAAGTGTGTTGGTTTCCAGCCAGATACAAACAAGAATGGTTCTACTCACAAATGCTGCGAAATTAAAATACAAAGTTTATCAGAAAGTTGCAGAATTTACATGCAATTTGTCTTTGTGAAATACATTTGTGGTGTCATTCCATATGTTTTACTTATTTACTGTCTAATTGTTCTACATAGTTTGATGTTCTCACGTCATCAAAGTCTCTGCACAAGCACATCGAGGCCTCACAGCTCCCACCCACATTTAATGGAACATTCCCATACTATCACCAGGACTGGCTGACATTCCGCATGGTGAGTAACAGCCCTGGACTTTGGTGTAAATTTATTGTGCCAGCCACCATGAACCTCGCATGGCTTACACTGAATACAGCGAGAGCACGCTCACTATCAGGTGGTGGGCTGCTTGTGCAGATGCTTATTCAATATGTTGATTTTTTTTCCTCTTGATACAGAAGCTGGAGAACTTGCAAGACAGCTGTCGTGATGCCTCCATGTTTCTGAACAATGCTATCCAGAACATGCATATCAGCTCTCTGCCCAGTATGGCTGAGGTAAGGAATACGTAAGTTTTTGTGGGGGTTGATCCCTACAGTGTAAATGACCATAGACATTATATCAGATTAGTAAATCTCAGTTGTGTTTTACAAAAATCTACTAGCCAGTAAATGGAAACCCATGCAGACTTAACAGCTGGGGGTTTTCTACAGTGCACTGTGTTTATACATCATAGCACAGTGAGGAACGGAGAGAGCGTTGTCCTGCTTCTTTCTATGTGTAGTTTACACAGGATTGTCCAGACTGTTTTTGGCAGAAAAGGTATTTGCCACCCTGTGCTTTTAGATTTTTCTTTCATTTTATAACATTAGGTCACATGTCCATGTTGCCAAGTTTATCTCAGCTTGTGAACAATGCTAGGGAGTGCTTAGTAGAAATCTGTGCCTCTCATGTAATGTGATTTGTCTTCCTTATGGCAGGAGGCCAGTCTGCAGCTGACACGTTTTGGACAGTTGATGAAGGCAGTGCTGGAAGACACAAGACTAGTGACACTGCAGACAGAAGGGGGCGCTGTTTTGGCCAGACTGAGGAAGGAGGAGTCGTGTGTAACGCTCACAGAGGATTACAGGTATTGTGACATTTTAAGAGTAATGTGGGAAAAGTGAGTTAAAATTATCAGGGTCATGACTGCACTTTAGATTATGTAGCAGTCGAATTAAGTAAAGCTGGTGATACTCATTCCCTACAGGGTGGTGGTTTCACCATTTCTGAGGTCAGTAAATGGAAACATTCCTGCTAACATACAGAGGCAGAAAACCTGTACATAGTACATAGATAATCCTTATTGAGGTAAACAGCCTGCACTACAGACTGTCTTTTAGCTCAGAAAGGATTGACTAGCTTCGATACAATGATAGTGAATCTTCAGCTGTGCAAAATATTCAGCCAGGGCAGGATTTCAGTTTCTGGAAATATACAACTATATTCCTATTAACTGGCAGTAAATAGAGATCTTGGAAATATTGAGGACGTGAAACAAAAGGCTTGAAAGAAAAAGAGAAGGCTTGAAAAATGTTCAAGTTACGAGGAGCAAGCTTTATTTATATAGACCTGGAGAAAAATTATCTCTGGCAGTGGAAGTGTTACAGCCACAATGTGAACAGCAGCCGCTGCTGATAATGTAGGTGTTTGTTGGAGGAAGCTGGGACTGGGGGTTATCTGCCAGTAAGGTCCTGGCCTGGCCGTTTTTTTTTTCCAGCCACTTTGGATCACTGCGCCGTGTCTGGAATTCGATTGAAGCTGTTGGAATTGTGAAATGTTTTCCCGATATTCACTCTGTCATCTGGCACCAAATCCTCTTCACAATAACATTAGCCAGTAGAGCTATGTCACTGCATCCTGAGAGGGATGTGGGGGGCCCATAATTTCTTCCCTGTATCTGAGTGACCTCCAAACAGGGAAATCACTGGGGAAAGAGTGTTAGGTTCTGTTTCCACAGCGTGTGGCTGAAATACAAACATGTGCTGTAACATGGCCATTGATGCCTGTAGGGTCAGCACATGCCAAATACATGTCACTGCACCAGATTACTCCTAAAATTATTTTATCAGTTACATTTTATAATGCATATGACAACTGCTGTAAACGTTCTCTACTCGACCATAGATTAATATAAAAAGCCCTCCTCCTTTCCATTAAGAAGGTCTGCAGCAGTGTATTTTTATGTTCTACATGTGTGAACTGCTTACTCAATCACACCGGGTGTGCAGGCCTTTTTCTACTAACTAACTGACTTGTAGTGTTTCTGAAGTGCATATTATATAGCACTGTGCCCCATCTGCTGCAGTACTTCTTTTTCATAAGTGAGAGAACATTAGATGTCAGTTTCTCAGTGGTTGCCACGAGGGAATGAACTTTTTACAAGTGATCTGTGATAGGTCAAGAGATGAGCAGCATCTACTGTAGTGTTGCTTATATCTGTAAAATCATAGTATCTGACATCTGAATGTTAGGTTCATACAAATCTTATTTATAGAAACATTTTCATCATAAGTAATATATTTATTATGGTCACCTGAATATTATTACGCAGTTTATTATCAGATAACCTTTTTCTGGAGTCTGCCTATTCATCAAAGGAGCACCGCTCGACTCATGGTGCTGAATGTGACATTTGCATGTTTCATTTAGGGAAGCCGTGGACATTGCAGCAGAGCTGTATAACCAAGTGGATGAAGGCGTGCACACCCTTGTCAGATTGTCTAACCAGCGCATACAGGAGATGGAATTGGTCATTGACTTTCAAGCTTTTGAAGAACGGTTTCAGGAGGTAAGAATTGAATTGCAGATCTGTGTGGAGGGTAAGCAACATTCATTGAAAAATTTTTCACCTTTTGCCTGGTTTCATTGAACATGTATGACCAGTTTGAATGACTATAACCATGAGCCTGCTTATGTTCTGTATGACCACCTTTCTGTAGGATATGGACTGCTTGATGCTTTCTTGAAGGTTTTGTACTTTTAGTGATGGCATGCTAATACACTAAAATTCCTTAAAGCAGGTGTCCAAGATTCCATTTGTTTTTGGATATTGATAACCTATACACAGGATAGGTTATCATAGGGCTGGCCAATTAATCTAAAAATAACCAAAATCAAAAGTCAGCTCATTAATTGTTGTGAACTTGCTGATATTGATTATTTCAATAATCTTTCTTCCATGCCATCCTGTGTCACTGTGCCACTGGCTAAAGGATATGTCACTAACTTAACACCAGTCAGGATCGATGATATGTGAATAACTGAAACCAAAATTCAATGGTATGGCATATAAATAGGGACATGGAATGTAAAAAGGGGAGTGTTCCTAAAATAATCGCTCATTAATCCTAATCAAGCTAAAATGTTCAGTTAATTGGGATTTTGATTTAGGACATAATCGCCCGGCCCTAGGTCATCAATATGTGATTGGTGGGGTCCGACACCTGAACCCCACACTGATTAGCTTATCTGGGTGCTTGAAACCATATAGAGTGTATTTGCAGTTCCCTGGTGCCACTACTACAATGTATATACTGTTTACAGATTACAGCAGCTGAATCAGTGTGGAATCTAGGTGCTGGACTCACCAATCAGATACTGATGACATAGCATAAAAATTCTGTATTATGGGATGGACATAAAATATGTGTAAAAATTGGAAATCCTGTTGTGTGACTCATTATTTTTGACCCTTGTTATTTGGCCTTTTCTTCTTTCCTTAAGGTCAGCGGGTGGATAGAGAATGTTGGCCAGCGGTTACTTGAGGAGTGCAGTGTCCTAGAAGATTCTCTAGAGGTTCTTCTTCAGACGCAGACGCACTTTAGGGAATTTGATGGTGTGGCATGTGTAAGTGGCAGCAGATCCCATACCTCCTCTATATGAATTGTAGGCTTGGACCACTCACGATTGGTTCCTGTGTGTTCTAGGAGTACTGCAAACGTGGTCAGGAACTTCTCCAGACAATGGACCAGTGGGAGAGCTTGTCCTCTCCTGAAATTCAGAAATACATGGTTAGGTTAAAGAAGTGTAAGGAGAAAGTGAGCAACTTCTCCAGGGGAATTGAGGAGTGCAGGAGCAGGCTGGAGAAGACAGTCAGACTCTATCAGTTCTTTGATAAGGTAAGTGAATAAGTAACATTTTTAAAACTGAAGCTATACTAAAAGCTATGCATGCAGGACTTTTACAATTTCAGGTGGACACTGCAATAGCTCTGGTGGTAATGTGCACGTAGCCTTAGAATTGTCTGTTGAAGTATGTGGTAGTCTCAATTCTACCTTTTATCTCATTAGAGACTGAAGCTGCTGATCTATTCCTCCTCAGTGCTTTACACTTCAGCTCTGCTTCATCAGTTTGACTGATTTGTAGGCAGAAATGACATTTTCAACTTTGATGTTGGCCTCCAGAGAGCTAGCTGTGGTGGAGAGGTTGATGAGAAATGCTTGGATTTGTAGAGCAATCGCATAGGAGCTGGAAGCCCACATTCTCACAGTAGCTGTATATTTTATCATCATACCAGTAGCTTTCCTTTTACTGCACAGAGTTACAGGCAGATACTGATGTTAACGGCTGATGTTGGTTCACAGGATAAACATATTGTATAAATGACTCCAGATGTTGTGGTGGGTTCAGTCTTGTGACTCATGGAACAAGCAGCTTCTTTTTCTAATGCCATCCTCTCTTTATTATATTCTCCTGGCTTTACTGTACAATCTCCCTTTTATATAGAAATCCTCCTACTGCACTGATTTCTTATTTGAAGTAATAGTTTCTGAGCCAGACATCTGAGATTAAAACTTCTACCTGAACAGATGCCTCCATAGCTGCTCTCGTTATCCCTCTGCTGGTCACAACTGGAATTACAGGCCGACGTGCAGTGGCATGTACAATTGTGCTTCACTCTTCTTTGCAACATAGTGGTTCCTTATATTTGTTGTTGTGTAAACTTAGTGAAAAAAATCTTAATGAATCTCAAAAAAACATAAAATTAAAAAAAAAACGCTGAGGGTGGGTTCACACTTGCGCCCGGACTCCGTCCGCTGTGAATCCAACCTAAATATCGGAAAAAAGGATAGGGAAGGGTTTGAGACTGTTTGCTTAAAAACCCATTCACTTCAATGGGTTTTTAAAGCAATCAGCGGGTGTGCGATTGCACCCTCTGCGCCGCAAAGCGTTTTTTTTTTGTCGGAAACAAACTCGGACAAGCAGGACATCATATTTTTAATACTATATTCAATAAAGATGTTTGATAATTTTTTATACATATGTTTCTGTGTAGTTTTTCACTGAAAGAGTAGTTGAAACTTGGAACAAACTTCTAGCAGATGTGGTTGGGAAGTCTACAGTAAGTGAAGTTCAGCATGCCTGTGATAAACACATATGTATCCTAAGATAAAATGGTAATAATATAAAGGCAGACTGTTTCTATGTGCTGTATCTCACTAACTCCAAAAAGCAGGTAACTGCATATACGTATGTAAATATGGAGTGGACCTGTGGTCCAAGAATCTAGCATCTCAGATTGTCAAAACTATATTGTACTCATCTCCATCTGACAATAAAAAGATCTGTAGTGGTCAGCAGCAGCAGATGTAGAAGCAGTGATGTGTGGGATCTGAGCACAGGCCGGGCTGGGGCTGGAGAGCTGTCATACCACACAGGGCTTTTATGTGTCTGTAGTTTAGGATTAAAGGGAGTTTCTCTTAAGCTGTTAACAGCTGTTTCCCTGGAATTTGCACAGCAGCCTATGTTCAGACTCAGAAGAGAATGAATGAAGATGTGGGAGGGACAACCTGCGAAGCAGCATTATTATTATCATTACTGTCCTAAAGGGAGTCCTCTTCTTTGGTTGAGCACAAGGAATGTGGCAGCTGATTCTACCCCTCATAGAAAGGACTGATGCTGTGTAATGCTCCATGTAGCCTGTCCTGGGAGGAGACAGAATATATCAAGCTATAGTTTGTAACCCAGCAGATAGTGACAGAGGGGATCTGGTAATAGCTCGGCCCCCACTTCATCCTCAGACTTCTCAGGGTTGTGAATAATTCATAGAAACAGAGTGACATGTAAATGTTCAGCTGTGAACTCCAGGTTGATACCAGCTCAAGAGGTTTGCCTCAAAGAGGATCGTTTAGTCTGGATACATTGTGACAAACTCTCAGTTGTGAGAGTCAGGAGGAGTTTTCAGCCATTGTATGTAAATAATAGTGTTCCATTTCACTGACAGCAAGCAGAGGTGTTAAAATAGTAAAAGATTGAAATACAGAGCAGAATAGAAAGTTGCATCATATTTTGTTGTTAACGTCTTTGTTCTCAGAGCTCACAGTCTCAATAGTGAATGAACTTGCTGTGGTTTCATTGTGTACATTTCTGCATAATCTGCTCTCCTGATGTGCAGGTAAAAATCTTATCCTGCATTATAATCCAGCTCTTTGTAGTGTTACAATGCCTAGTAAATGTCAATGATTATAATCTGCAGAGAAAAAATTGTGACCGTGTCACTTTTAACATTCCTTATGAACTGTCCTTTTTCCTTGTTACTTGAGTCTGGGGGTTTTCTGTTCTTTTCCTAGGTCTAGTCAAGAAGTCAATTCCCCCCTTTCCACCAGTCACACACTTCAGTCTGGGCCCATCCCCCTCTCCCTTTCACTGGGTCTAGGGGCTGCCCATCTGCCTCACATTTGCTTGTGAATAGCTGGGCTTGGTAGGGTGCAGGCTCTGGGCGCCAGTCGCTTACTTCTCCTGCAGTTCATGAGAAGAGGCTGCGAGGAGTACAGCTCAGACTTAGAGCAGGCAGATGGGGTCTACAGACATTCAGGTAAGAGGGACTCCATATTTCTTTCCACTTGTATAGATAGTTGTAGAGTGGGAGTACAGCAGGTGCTGGATTTTCCCGCCTCCGAGATGAAGATTGACTCCATCAGCAGGTGACAACCATGTAAAACAATGGGTTGGTGGTTCTGATCAGAATCCTTGTCTTGTATATGAGGGTGCTGGGGCATTATAGGGCTTATTGTAGGGTTTCCTTCGGTTGTGACCATGGATATTGATGATGCAGAGGTATCGGTCCCCTCTCCAGCTGCAGTTTTGTTCCATGTACAATATCACTGGGTCTGTGCCAGGCTCTGAGTATTACGTCTTGCACATTGTGCTATGGGTGTGATATCCATGTTTAGGATTCACTGTTAACTGTCTAGAAGTGTTAACGCTAGCGTTGTGTAAATTCATTTTACATCCCTGATACTGGGTTATGGCAGCTGTGAGGGGTTCATGAGCTAATGAGAAAACCAGTGTGGAGTATTCTACAGAAGGGGGAGCTGATCGAGGCTTGTGTCTGAAAAAAACCCAAAAAGCTGGTTGCGTGGGGGAGGTCAAACGGCTTTAGCTGTTCATACAATGCAGCCTTTTTTTTGTGGGTGTAGATTTTTAACATGACAATACCCCCACACTGAATGTACTACTCTTCATGGTTAAGACTGTACCTGTCTTTGATATTCAGATTAACTTTATGCTCCTGCAAAACCCCCAACCCAGAGTGGTTTGTCACAGGCACAGGCAGAGGGTAGTATGCAACTTGAGGACAAGAGATGATGACAAAGTACAAGGACAATGGCTCACTATGTTTATTTGTATATTTGATGGAACAGTTTAGGTCAGATTTACATGGGGTGAATATCCCACAATTCAGTGGGCTTTATGATAATTCTTTACCAAAGGGATAAACCCTGCAAGACAGTTCCAGCAATCGCCTAGTCGTCACAGTTCATACATATTCTTGCCTATCGGCAGGGCTGTGGAGTCGGTACGCCAAAGCCCCGACTCCGACTCCTCAATTTCCCCTGACTCCGACTCCAACTCTGACTCCGATTCCACCAAAATAGGCACCGACTCCGACTCCACGACTCCGACTCCACAGCCCTGGACTGCTAAACCTTATAGGTTCACTCAGAACTCAGTCTCATCCTTATATGAGGAATAGAACAGACCTTTACAGGACATTTCATCATTTTCAACATTTCATCATTTTCCCAAATTCTTATGAAAATATATTCAGCACATACTGCATTGTACTACTAACTGTACCAATTTATTATATATTTTGGGAGTCGGAGTCGGTCCATTTTATACCGACTCCGACTCCACCAAAATAGGCACCGACTCCGACTCCACGACTCCGACTCCACAGCCCTGCCTATCGGTCATATACATATGTTGTCACATAATGCTAATTATTCTAATCATATCATTATATGTAGGTATGTGTGTGACCCCTGGTTCTCTATACTGACTGGTGTATAGGTCTGTCCATGTTTACCTGTATAGATATGAATTGGACTCAGGCTGTCAGTTGCTGTCATAACTTACACGTCTATTGCTAGAACTCCATCCTTAATTGGCTGTGAGGTTAATGAAAAATCTCTTCCACTCAGGACTGACAGTAACCTCTATCACTGGACTGACACGTCTGATGGGTAATAGCCACTGCATGCTTACAGTCATGGCTTATTAAAGACTCTGTGGACCTGTCAGCCACTGCTTTGTAATTCTTGCATAAATGTGACGGCAAATGGCCCTTTCTCACCAGATGTAAACTGTGATCTTCTGTCAGCCTGCAACTTATTTTGTTATGTGGAAGATCAGATCATAAACTTGGTGGCTTATTCATCTTTTCATACATCCTGCAGAATATTGAATTATACCGCATGTCCTCTGTAATTCCTACAACCAAGGAAATCAGCACTTCACAATCAATGCAAATAACATCTGGAGGAACAGCTCATCTTATTGCTTCATTTATTCCTATTTTCTCTATAAGAGTAGTTATGACAATCTGATGTGATGGGGCAGTGTAATAATGTCAGCTATATGATTGTCTGTTCTGACTTACGTAACTAATGTTTTGTAAAAAGTTCTGTAACACTGCAGAATAGATGTTGTATTTTTATTTCTCTCTATTTTTGTGTTGTGGGATTATTTTTGGTTTAAATCCAGATTCTGAAAATCTGAATGGGCCTAATACTTCTCAAGCAGAGGTATTGCTACAAACACATCAGTATAAATTCCTCTCCTGTCCTGATATTTTGCTTTATCAGAGCAGGTAAAATGTATCAGTCTGCAGTCCAGGAAGGATTGCATGAACTAGATATTTGTAACTTAAAGCATACCATTATCTGTGAGAAGTATGAGGTCCGATAGCAAGCTGAGGACAATGGTGAGGAATACTATATATGAAAGTTGCAGAGCTTACACTGGTTAAGCTTGTGACATTATTATGAATGGATGCAGTTTCCACTTTTGATTCCTGTTCTGGTTTCTTTTCTTGTACGTAGAGAAATAGACAGCAAAATAAAGCCGTTGTGTATCCCAGACAGATCTGGTTATATAACTGGAGACCTCTAGTAGCAGCTGTGATCACCAGTCAATAGGAAAACGATCCTGTGTTTTCAGAGCACTTGGCATTAATTGTGAGGCTCCCAGAGAAAAGGCTTTTATGAGGGAGAAGTTGAAATACCCATTTCCTCCCACATTGGTGACATCCTAAATACCTGTGCTACTGAAAGGGAGAATCTAACATGAGAGGTAAGGAGTTTATTTCCCAAAAGCCTTAACGTAATAGAAGCCTAACATTTTAGATCATGTGCTGCATCCCCTTCCCCCTCTGGTTTTAGAGGAGAAGCCACTGTCCCTTTTTGGACCTCTGTTACCCAATTCCTTTCAGCTGAATTAAAATTCCATCCACGCCTGATTCTTCTTCTTCGTCTCCAATCATCGCTCATTGTGCTGGAACTCACAGGGTGACATGAAATAGAGCATGATGCAAGTTAACTCCCTTCCATCTGAATTGGCTAGTTGTAGTGGACTCTAACCTGTGGCTTGCCACAACAACTTTCAGCATAATCTGACAGCTGCATTTTGGGTGACAGGTGGATGAAGTAACCTTTCACCCTTTATTTTGTTTTGCTGTAAGTGTGTTCTTGTCTTCCATGTTGACCTGTCTCTGTACACCTGTCTGGTACAGTATGAGCTTCTACATTAGCAGCTGCACAGGGGCTTGGCCAAGTCCCTGTGGATTTGCTCTCCTGACCCACTGCTCCTGAGAAGGCATTGTGCTGGGTGACACTGTGTTTCTATTGATGTAGGAGCAATGCATTGATGGCTGGGGTTGACCTCAGTGATCAACAGCTGCTGCAAGCCTCCTTCCGTTCAGACGGCTTCACGACTCACATATATAAAAGAGGTTCTCTGCCCTGTACATCTGCCCTGTCCTCCCAGCAGATGTGACTAGTATATGGGGGAGGGGATGCTTTGGCTGCTATATTTTACCCACTTTACCAACTACTATAGGTCAACTGAGTTGTCCTGAAATTCTGCACCTTTGTGTTAGACGCAGAACTGCCCTCTAAGTCCCTCTGTAACAAAATGGTGAAATGCCCTGCTCTAAGGGTGAGGAGGTGAGATATGAAGTGGCCTCATTCTATTCAGGTACATTAAAAGTTTATCAATAGTAAAGAATTGAGGCATTAAGGGAAATGAGGGTCCAGATAATGAATGTCTCAGTGGGAAATTGTTGGTGCAGACAACATGTATTCTGTATATAGCTGTAGGCTGATGGCATATATGTTCCCTGATGATGACACAGTCTCTATGCAACAGTCACTACTGAAAAAATGTTCTGAATTATTATAAGAATATTTTCAAGCTTTTATTAATATGCAACATAAATCCTTCACCATCCCCCTGATCTCTGGGTGCTATATTTAAGGGAGTTCTTGATTTTATATAAGTAAAACTTACAGAGCACTGTGCAGCTCTTCTGGCATGTCTGTTTTAGTAAATACTTGTAGTCCCCATGAGTTAACAATTCTGCTGAATTCTTTGTTGCCCCGATCCTTTTTTATGTATACATTGACAGCGGGGTGTTACCAGTTGGGGTCCTGTGGGGAATGGTAATCCCATGTTGTCAATTTATTTAAAATACTAAGAAGGAATAAAAGAGAAATGGCACACCAAATTATTATGTATGTACAATGCAAGCATTTATTAAAACTGACATGTCAAAAGTGGTGACAGATTATCAATCATGTGATGTGACAAATGATACATAGGAAGGTGAGCATATTATCATATCGTTTCTTTGCTACATCTTGCTATGTTAAAACTTCAAAAATCATTGAAAACCCATTTAAGATTGTAGTATCCCTTTAAGACTGTAGCTAGACTCTTCTTTAGGAGCTAGTTACTTAGCTCAGTTGTATATGGTTGAAGTATCAGTGACTGGTTCCACTTTGTTACAATATATAGACATTGACTTGTGTGAATGAAGAGACTTGCTGGGTGATGCTGTTATGTAGATTTGCTAATGCCCTCATACTGTGTGGACTGGGCATTTCAGGACAAGCAGTAAATCTTTTGTCTGTAGAGCATAGAAGGTCCTCTATTGTACTGGGTACCTCCTTCGTCCTGGCACAGCTTCACCCTCCATGAATTTCAGGAGCCCGCAGTCAGGTGACCGCATTCCTGAACAGAACATGACTATTTGTGAGACTCTGCATGAGTCGGGGGTCCAGTTTCCCACAGGATGAGAACCCTTTTTGTTCTCATGGAGGCAACATTATGAATATTTAGTAGGTGGTGCCCCTACATATCAGATGGTTGGCACCATAATGTCTCAAAGAAGAGAATAGACACTAACCTGGAGGTTTCACACACTGATCAGGTTGTAGATAGGATGTTCATGGCATAATATCTGACTGACTTGAGAGATTGAACTAAACAGTTTATAGGCCACTTGTATGCTGTACATGAGAATATGTGTATACAGGAATATACAGTATACACTGCAGAGAGTTTGTAGTTGGCATTACTATTCTTGGAGAAGATTTAGAATTAGTAAAGATCAAAGTTCCGGATATTTGCATTTAAATGTCCCTTCCTATAATTGGTACAATAGTGAGTTAAGGCCCTTTGTCAGGGTCCTGCTGTGCCCGTATCTACTCAGGGGAATATCTCCATCTAATACCCTGTGATTATAACAGTCGTGAAAAGGGGAAAAAAAAAAAAAAAACAAAGTTAGTCAGAACATTCAGATATGTTTGCGTATACCCGTTTGGCGTTGAGCTGAACCTAAGTAGCTGCATTTGTTCAGATGGATTCAACATTTCTACCTGGTGACTTTTCTATTTCCTTTCTGACCAATGGCCTCTCATAGGTTTAGATAGATGTTTTTATGACACAATGGCATATCCTTAAAGAGGGTTACATCACGGTAACAAGATGTAACCCTCTATCTAAATCTAATGTACAACACTCAGCTATCTCTGGCCATTCCCATTGAAATTAATGGAGCGATGGCACACATTTCTGACCTGCTGCTTCATTCAAACTGGGGTGCAAAACGCTGCAGTTCTCATGATCATTGGAGGTCCCAGCAATCAGATCTTCACCGATCAACAAGTAACTCTTTGTATTTTGGATACAGGGTAATTTCTTGTTACCAAAATATCCCTTTAACAATCAGAAAGTTGAGTCTGATGTCAGGATCACTGTATAAGCAATGCTGCCTCCGATGTCGCCCCTGCTACCTCTTGTGTCACCCCCTCTACCTCATAGATTGTAAACTCTTACGAGCAGGGCCCTCAATCCCATTCTGTGAATTGACTATTTATCTGTAATGTATCTTTTTGTCTGTACTTGAACCCTATACGTATTTTGTAAAGTGCTGCGGAATATGTTGGCACTATATAAATAAAATGTATTATTATTATTATTCATCAGCAACTCTCCTTTCCAGTGGCCTGATCTAATGTTAGTACTTTCTACAATTACATATATTTTTCCTAACTATCTGCATTTGTTCCTTCAGGCTTATGAATGGGCCCTGGATGGGATGCGTCAACTTGGGGCCATCAGCCTAGATGACTGTAACTCCCCTGAGCTCTGCTTTGGTGCACTTGAGAGTCTTGAGAAGTACCAGGTGGAGCATCCTGTTATCAGAGAAAAGAAGTTTGAGGAGATGAGGGAGCTCGCCTATGAGCTGAAAAGTGAGAAGGCGGTCAAGCATTGGAAGTTTGCCTGGTCAAAGTGTCAAGAGGCAAGACAAGTTTTTGAGAAGAAGCTTGAAGCTGCACTGAGGGCTAAAAGCTCGTTGTCAGGAAAACAAAACTCTCCAAGGTCAAGAACTTCAGAGGTTGTAGATCAGAAAGTACATTCAGATAACATAAGTGTGTCTCATATCCAAAATAAGCTGCTTAACTCCCCGGTCTGTGGCAGGGAGAGGAGACTTGGGAGAGTTCTGTGTCACCGACCAGAAATGGAAACAACGCCTTTCAGACCTAGTCCGCCTGGTTCCAGCACTAGTTCAGTTGCATCGTCATCCGCATACAGAGTACGTAAACTATCCCTTCAAAATTCTCCTGGGGAGGACCTTCACCTTGAACTGATTCACCAGGTGCCTTCTGGGTCTTCGACCCCTACCCTGTCCCGTCCTATGGGAAGAAGGTTGCTAAGAAAGGCTCAGAGTTTTGACCTACCTGGGACTGATGTAAACAGCCATGGTTGTCAGCGAAGACTCAGCGAGCCTGCTAGAAGAGGGAACACTGGTGTGTTTATTAAAGGACTTGAAGTGAGCAGTACAGAATTAGCAGAGCGTCCCTGTAGCCCCAGACTACTATTGTCCACAGACTGGTCAGCAGAACGAATGCGGAATGACAGGAGGAGTAGTGTATCCTCAGCAGATGGAAGATGCCGCAGCAGGTAAGAGGCCATCATAAGAAAACAGTTTTTTTTTATAGTTTTGGATGTTTGACAATGTACATAAATTTTTCCACATTTATAGTGCTCAAAGAACTGGCATGCTGGTTGTTTGTGCCAACTACCACTCTTATTAGCCTGTGCTCAGAGTGCCAATGAGGCTTTAGAGCAGTGGTCTTCATCCTGTGGCTCTGCAGCTTTTCAGGCATATTGCTCCTTTTATGCAGTCATCAAATTGGAGTCTGGCATTGCAACAGCTAGAAAGCCAGAAGCAGGATGGAAAGGCTGAATGAAGAGATGGCACTGGCTAAATAACATGACCCTATCATTTTCGCTAACATAAGGCCCTTACTAGTGATTTCTGGGAATCCTAGCAGCCAGAGTTCCGTGATCATAAGATCATAATTTAGTGGCTTATTATATTGATATGCCATGATTGTTATTGCTTGGAATACTTTAACTTACCTTTCTGTAATGCACTAGAAAGGAGCTTATACAAGAACTGGACATGAAATTCAATGAAGCCCAGCTCTATAATCTTGTTTATCTTCTGCTGTAGTAAACTTCGACATATCATCGATGAAATGGTCACCACAGAGAGAGAATATGTCCGATCCCTGTGGTATATCAGTGAGAACTACTTTCCTGAGATGGATCGTATTGATCTCCCCCAGGACCTTCGGGGAAAGAGAGGCATCATCTTTGGAAACCTGGAGAAGTTGAGAGATTTTCACAGCCAGTATTTCCTGAAGGAGTTGGAGAGCTGCTGCAATCACCCACTAAGAGTTAGCCACTGCTTCATCCGGCATGTAAGTGATGATACAGGAGTCACCTGCGATATTTGCTTTCTGTGTATCGATTCTCTGTGCAACTAGACATTAGGAACTTAAATTGACAGCTGCGGGTACAGGGGCCCAAGCTATCTAGTTAGTATATGCATTTTCCATATAGACATAGACATTGAAAAGGTTAAACCATTAGTACCACCCGCACAACACCAGGACCTCTTCCACACTGGGCTCCATAAGCAGTTTTGAAGTCTTCTAAATAAAGAAGTCCACTGATCCTGCCATTATTAAAGGGATTATATCATTAAAAAATTGATTTTTAACTAAAAGCATGTCGAAATAGCCTTTAGAAAGGCTATTCTTCTCCTACCTTTATTTTTAAGGTCCGCGCCGCCGTTTTTGAGTTTTGTCTTCTTTCTTCCTTATGCAAATTGGTCTTCAGAAAGCATAGGGGACGTTCCCCCTGTCCTCAAAGCACTGGCTCGTCAGACGTTTCCAGTGCCACCTCTCTCTTCTTTGTCTCCTCCTCTTCACTCCTTTTCTTACACAAGACCACCGCAAAATGGCCGACAGAACAGCCAACTGAGCATGTTTCGTTGTCATTTTGTGGTGGTCTCGTGTAAAAAGAGGAGTGAAGAGGAGGAGACCTGTCAGGAGCAGAAGAGAGAGGAGGCGCTGGAAACCTATGACGAGCCAGTGCTTTGAGCACAGGGAAAACGCCCCCTGTGCTTTCTGAAGACCAATTTGCATAAAGAAGAAAGAAGACAAAACTCAAAAACGGCGGCACAGACCTGAAGAAGAAAGGTAGGAGAAGAATAGCCTTTCTAAAGGCTATTCCAACATGCTTTTAGTTAAAAATCTATTTTTTAATGATAGAATCCCTTTAAGTTCCTTCACAGGTATTGTAAGGGTAGGTTCACATATATCAGTTGCATCAGTATCAGTTTTTTTGTCCCTTAGTCATTACAACTGATGCAAAAATGCTTCAGTTGTCATCAGGCTTTTTTTTTATAAATTTCTACTCCAAAACCATAAGTTGTCACCAGTGGTCATCAGTTGTCATCAGTTTTTACTATCAGTTTTTACCAAGATGGTCCACAAGGCATGATGGGCTGCCGAGGCCAATAGAGTAGGGGTACTCAACTACTTTTAATAAATTTCCATTGACCGGGATCCACCATCAAGTAAAGGTCTAAGCTGAACACGTCCAGTATTTATGGTATTTTTCAGACAAAAAGACATGTCTGACTATAACACGCACCCCAGGTTTAAACAAGAAAAATAAGGATTAGATCGAGGGCGACTAACGTGCCGTTATACTGTGCGGGTAGTGACTAACGTGGCATTACACTGTGTGCGGTGACTAACATAGCATTATATTGTTCCGGGGGCACTAACGTGGCATTATACTGTGTAGGGGGCACTAACATGGCATTACATGGTGTGGGGGGGCAACTAACGTGGCATTATACTGTAGGGGGGCATTAAGGAACAATATATTGTGGGTACTGACATTAGTGCTCTCACACAGTAAAATACCCCATTATTGTTCCTCCTCAGTATGCTCCTTAGCAGGGCTGTTTTAACACATTGGTGGGTTCAGTGCAATGGTTTCATAAGTGGGCCCCCCCCCCCCATCACCACCACTTAGGAATACCCGACTTGTACAAATTATGTCCCATTAGAGGCCCTAACACAGTATAATGCCTCCCTAGTGGCGCCTTACACTATAATGTCCCCATCCCCCTGTCCCCAGTTTAACCCTGTGCATGCAAATTAAATAGGAGCTTACATAAGAATATAATTTTCTATCTCCATATAAAAATTGTACCTCTAATGAATAATTATAATCCCTATCCCTAACTAATGTGATAAGTGATAAGTCACCTATTCATATCTTTTTATTGTGTGTAACACGACCGCTTTATTGCTCACATTTTATGGACACAACCTGAAAACTGCCAAATACTGGGATTTTATATTGTGAAATTTAATGGGTAAAAATGTATCATCTGACTGACTGAACTGCCGTTTGTCAGACGTGTTTTATATGTTCATCTCTAGTGATAATCGCTATTGCTATTATTTTAGCGTGTAACGGATATCACTAGAGAGGCGGGCGGTGTATTTTACTCTATGAAGATCAGGTATGGACAGGACAGGGACAGTGAAAAAAATTTAAACTTTATTAGTGACTTTGTGTAAGTGTTTGGTGTGACTCTTTTGGCGCTGCGATCTGGATGATGGTAAATGTTTGGGTCACAGTGCCAATAAACTTCCTGGTAGGTTCAGAGGGGTATTAGATAAGACTACCCCTGCGATTAAGCTCTGAGGGGTATTACATTATCCATCTATCTGACAATCAGAGAGCAAAAGTACAGTATGCTCTCTGATTGATAGGAGAGGGGATAACATGGACAGAAGTCCAGGCTACCCCCCTCCCTGGGGTCATCTGCAGCTTATGCACAGACAATGATGTTATCATTGTCTGCAGCTCCCTCCTCCCCCTCCTTTCCTTAGCTCTAAGATGCTGCCTGAGGCGGGGGGGGGGGGACTTTAGAGCCCCATATTTCAGGATCTGTTAGGGCCACAAGATGCAACTGGATTCATTTTAAAGATGAGAATCTCATCTTTAAAATGATACCAAGATCGCCATGATAGACCTTACAGATTCAGAGCGATTCACTGTTAAAAAGATGTCGGGAATTGAGATCTGCATTGGGATTTCAGTGCAGAACATCGTTTTCACCAGCAAATCGCTCAGCACGTGTAAGGACGATCATGGTGATCTTGATATCATTTTAAAGATGAGATTCTCATCTTTAAAATGAATCCAAGTGTTTCTTTATAGCTTTAACCGATCCTGAGCAATTCGCTCAGATACAGTAGTGAAGCCGGCAATTACCTGTCGCATCCATCTTCAGGCAGCACCCGGCGCTAATGAGATTTTAAGGAAGCCGGATGGAAAAACGCTGCAGGTAGCGTTTTTCCATCCGGCTGAGGCACAGATCTGGCGCCATACGGCTCCAGAACTGATGTCTCTTGTGCCAGAACCGATCCCATAGAAAACTATAGCTGCGCCGGACATATGTGAACACACCCTAATACGGTATCTTCAGGAAGTGTGAAGGAGTTATGTAGTGCAGCCAATCACATCATTAGCTGGCATATGTCTACCTACCATAGTAAGATGAGGTCTGAGTGGTTGCTCTGGACACATTCTCCATTTCTTCTGATTACTTTGAGGACTGTTCCTGTAAGTAATGCTGTACCACTTGCAGACACGCCGATAGAAAATTTTATGGTGTTTGATGCTTGCTTATATGTACATATTGCTGTAAGGATTCTGCTTTGTTATCATGCATATTCCACCTCAGTTCTGTTCTTTGGAAATAATTTTATATATATAACATTTTTATAAAAAAAAAAAAAAATTGTAAAATATAGTTTGCTCTTTTTATCTAATGTTTCCTTTTCGTTTTCCCTCTAGAAAGACCAGTTTGGGATGTATGCGTTGTACAGCAAGAATAAGCCCAGGTCAGACTTGTTACTTGCCAGTCACGGGAACATATTTTTTAAGGTAAGAAAAGTAGAGTAAGTTTGTGGAATATTTTGCTAAACGTTCCTATAGACACAAATGAAATCTTGACATGAAACGTTTATGACCCAGAACAAGCAGCGACAGCTCGGAGACAAGATGGACCTAGCCTCGTACCTGCTGAAGCCCATTCAAAGAATGAGCAAGTATGCGCTTCTCTTGAAAGACCTAATCAAAGAATGTGGGGAGGCACAGGAGCAGGAGCTGGCGTACCTGCGGGCAGCTGAGGAAATGGTAAAGTTTCAGCTGCGTCATGGCAACGATCTTCTAGCTATGGATGCCATACGGGACTGTGATGTGAGTTATTGAACACTTCATTCATTGATGATAGTATCCTATATCATAATGAATCACATATGAGAAAGCACCATGACTACATCCTCCTTATTTTCTGCCATCAGGTGAATTTGAAGGAGCAAGGACAGCTGGTGAGACAGGACGAGTTCACAGTGTGGCTGGGCCGGAAGAAGTGCCAGAGACATGTCTTTCTGTTTGAGGATCTCATCTTATTCAGCAAACCCAAGAGGATCGAGGGAGGATTAGATGTCTACATCTACAAGCGTTCATTTAAAGTAAGTAAAGCAGATTGTTGAGAACTAGTGATGAGCAAACCCGAACTTCAAAGTTCAGGTTCGTTCCGAACTTCGTGGGTTTGGCTCATCCCTAAAGCTGGTTGATTGACTGCTGAGCAGCCAATCAACCAGCTTTAAGCCCACAGACATGCTGTGATTGGCCAGGCGGGACATGCGACCCCTCTGTATAAGAGGCAGGGTTACAGGTCCCATCACCATTTCAGCTAGTTAGGCTAGGTAGCGAGAGGCTGCAGCTGGAGAAAGGGATAGTCAGGGCCTTAGCTAAAGTTAATAATTGTCCTTTTCTTGGCAGTGCAGCGAGGTAGGGAGAGGAGCCGGATACGGTGAGGGACAGTTACCTTATAAATAATAATTGTCCTTTTCAGGACAGTGACAGTAAACTGTGTGTGTACCCATACCTTCTCCTAGCGCAGTAACAATAACTGCGTATGTACTCATACCTTCTCCTAGCGCAGTAACAATAACTGTGTGTGTACCCATAACATCTCCTAGCGCAATAACAATAACTGTGGGTGTACCCATACCATCTCCTAGCGCATATTTTGACTCACATGGTGGATGAATATCTGTCAACACATCTCCTGGTACTGAGTGATGGGTCTTCCCCCATTCAATTTCTGGGTTGGTAAATTGGACACGTGGTCAGAGCTTGCCCTCTATGCCTTGGAGGTGCTGGCCTGCCCTGTAGCAAGTGTCCTATGAATGTGTGTTCAGCACCGCAGGGGGTGTCATCACCGACAAGAGGATCCATCTATCCACAGCCAACGTGGACATATGTACGTTCATTAAGATGAACCAGGCATGGATCCCACAGGACTTGGCTGTGCCAGTGCCTGAGTGAGTGGTTAAAGTGTTAGCTACCTCCTTCTCCACTTCTTCTACTTACACCACCACATCCACCTCCACCCCTCCTCCCTCTGGACCTCTACGACCTGTTTCAAAATTATTTTATTTGTTTTTAATTTTTATAAATTTCTTTCTTTCTTTTATTTTTTTTATTTTTTGTTATTATTTTAAGTACTTTCCCTACCCCATTTTTTTTTGCAGGGCACTTGCTCTGTTATTACCCCCATTTTGCTGCCCTCTACCCCTTACTATCCCCATTTTACAGCCATTTTTGGGTCACTAAGTTCGGGTCCCCATTGATTTCAATGGGGTTCAGGTTCGGGTACCCAAACCGAACTTTTGGGCAAAGTTCGGTTGAACCCGAACTTCGATGGGTTCGCTTAACACTATTGAGAATGGAACAAGAAACCGCTGATACATTTTTTTTTTCTTTAACAATGGTCATTAAGGGGCCGCATTTCTGAATAATCTAAGCCACCATAGAGCAGATGCTTGACTGTCTACTGATAGCCTAACCCTTTGTCATGGTCAAGAGTGACCATGCAATGTGACAGAAGCAAAGGGGACAATACCCCCTTGATCTGGTCACCAGGTTTCTAGTTGACGTGATCAGGGATCAGTGAACCCATATTCAGTCAGCACTTGGGACATAAAAAGGACCATAAGGCTATTTGTTTTATTAGCCCTCTTTAAGAGCACACAGAGTGGAGCCCTAACAACAGCATAACACAGATCATAATGTATTAGCATATAAGTGTATAGTAAACATGGAAAACAGCAAAGAAAAAAAAAAAACGCTGTCAAAAATGTACAAAAATGTTTAGTATAAAATACATTCTTTGTGCATACATTGCATAAAACCTGCACTTAAGTATCAACATGACAGTAATAACCTAAATAAGTAAAATAACAGGTTATGTAGTGTGAAATGTGAATGGTAGAAATTACACCAGCTGAAGCACCATCTTCTTTTGTGACTGCTGCAAGTCACTGTCCATGGGACATGTCAGTCTTCCTGATTTGGGTGTGTCACTGGATGGCAATCACAAAAGACAATGTGTGCTGTTAGTTGTGGCTGGACCTGAGTGCACAGAAAAGCGCGTTTGGACTTTGACACAAGATTGGTATGTTCATCATGCCAATACACACACCTAAAAGCGATTTTGGTGGTGGTAGAACCCTTTAAGGCCCACACAGGCTTGGTCATTAGATAATGTCCAGTTAAAGTTGTACCCTTTGCACATTTTGCAGACTGCAGACATTGGCTTAACAGAAAACTCTGGAGACAGCGGTTTGCGCTTTGAAATCTGGTTTAGGAGGCGGAAATCTAATGATACTCACATTCTCCAAGCATGCAGCACTGAAGTCAAACAAGCATGGACAGCCGACATTGCCAAAATCCTGTGGCAGCAAGCATCCAGGAATAAAGGTAGAGCAACCAGTTTTCTTAAGTTTTCCTTTGGGTTGTCAGCTTTGGATAACAACTTTCTGTTATAAAAGACCACCTTTGTTAAGCTGAATATAGTCGTAGTTGACCAAGAAATGCTTTTCCACTGCTCAGTGATTCAGTCTTTGTGCTTTTTTTGCCCACTGGAGTTTTGCCTTTCTGATTCCTTAGAGCGCAATGGTTGTCTGCTTTTTCTTTAGCCCATCTGTGCTAAAGAAAGAAAAGTTGTACACTTGGACACGTTAGATGGAGAACCAGACTTTTACGATGCTGCAATGTGCTTGACCGTGCACTACATTAACTCTTTACATCCTCTGAACCTAATTGTCAATGAGTAGTCTAGCACCAATGACCATGCCTTGTTTGAAGTCACTCAGAGTGCTTGGTTTTCCTATTCTAGTGTTGATTCACAGGGAAACTGATCCATGTAAAACTTGCTTACTTGATTTTATGCCGCAGTCCTGAGTCACTTGTCTAATTTCCATACAGTTATGCTCAAATCTTTAAAGTGGAGTTGTCTCTAATAAAGTGACCATTTAGTTTGCGTGTATCTATACAATAAATACTTTATATAGGTGATATATATATATATATATATATATTATATATATTTTTTTTTTTTACCTTCTCTAATTATGGGGATTTTACTTTCTCAGAGATCCGCATGCAGGAAATGGTTTCTATGGGTGTTGGTAACAAGCCATTTTTGGACATCAAGCCAAGTGACGCAGCGATAAATAACCGTGCTATTGATTACATCATGAAAGGGAGAGGTATGTGATTATAATCCTATTACACTCACAGTGAGGTTACCAAGATTATAGTGAGAGTAAATGTATCAGATTGATTTAGCTAATACTTTGTTTTATGTGCAGGAGCAAGGACCAGGGCCTCTATTGCAGTGTCATTATTTGACCATTCGGATCCTTACAAGAGGACTCAGGCCCCTATAACATGTAACTCTGTCCCTGCAGCCTGTGGCCCTTCTTCTGCTTCATTGCTAGGACCCCTTAACTTGCACATGTATGTCAACCAAACGCTTCTGCCTGGAGTGCTTTCATCCAATAGACCTTTTGAGACCACCAGTTGCTTAGAGGAAGACGAGCTGGAGAATGAGACAAGCTGCAGCCAGCCTTCCATGAGTGCGTGTCATATTTATCTGTCTTCTACTATGTACTTCTTACTGGTCAGTAAGTACTAACCCTCTTGTGTATTTCTTACAGCCACAGAAAGCTCAGAGTCATCTCATTGTATGTCTGGTGCTGGATCCAGCGGCTCAGACAGTGGTTGCGTCTCCGGTATTCCCCAGGACAATCTGTCTGAAGATGCTGGATCTCCATGTGATGCCTCAGCACAGTACTTATTTCCAGAAAGGAGGAACAGTTCCAGTGTCTCCTCCCCAGTAGTAGAAAAATCCAGATTCATCAACCGCCAATACATCTCTGCAGTAAGCTTGTCATAGAATACCTACTGTATATTCTACCGCAGTGTTCCCTAAACTATAGGTCTCTATCTGTGGCATAAATAGCCATCTTTCTGAGTATATTGGGGTTGTAGTTTAGCAACAGCTGGAGAGCCACAGGTTGGAGATCACTGCTTTACAATTTCCTGATCAGTTATACCAGTCACTAAGGTTAAGGTCACACTAGTGTCTTTTTAGTCCATTGTTTTGATCTGTCATAGGATTAGAACAACGGGCCAAAAAGCCAACAGAATGATGAATGCAGATAGAGCTCATTCTGTCTGCATCCCTCATTATTGACTGCAGTGTAAAAAAAAAATAAGATGGAAGCTTTCTTACCCCTTCTTTGTTGTTATTTGCACAAGGCTTTACCTTCCTTTTGAAAAGTAAAGATGCTTTCATTTTGTTTTTTTACAAAGCAGTAAATCATGAGGAATGCAGACAGAATGGGAGGCTTGATGAGTGTTTTTCTTTTCTTTTAAACTAAAAAAGAAATTTGCTGCATATTTTTTTTTTATATATATATATAAAAAAAATGTTATGGTACCCTACAATTTAAATAATGTGATAATTTAACCCTTTAAAAATGCAGGATAGTTTAGCATTTAAAACCTTATATAAATAAATAAATTATATATATGTCTGGACTGCTTTCTTCTTCTCAGGAAGTGTCATTGGTCGTATGGCCATGCCGTTGCTCAGTCCCACTCATTTTTGTGACCAACGGACATCATGTCACTTCCTGAGAAGCAGAAAACAGCCAAGTTTTCGAGCCTTGTGCAACCCCTTGAACTGGCCTCTTGGCTGCTATAGCAACCCCTTGGCACTCAGCAATCTCACTGCGGGGGGGGGGGGGGTGCAAGGGGTAAAAGAAAGCCCCCTCCAAATGTGGTCATTGATATTAATCACAGCATCTGAAGGATAATCTGACTATGGCATTTAGTCCAAGCTGTATTATACAGCCACACCTTAGTTATCTTATGCAATGATACCAAATATATGTGTGATTTGTTGTGTTTTAATTTTTCAGGATATTTTTTATTTTGCTTACTTATATAGAGCCATTATATTCCATAGCGCTTTACAGAGATATTGCCGACATTGTACCAAGTAGGGCGCAGAATCTAAATTCCCTATCAATATGTCTTTGAAGTATGGGTGGAAACTGGAGTACCCGGTGGAAACCCATGCAAACTCCTTGCAGTTGTTGTCCTTGGCTGGATTTGAACCTAGGACTCCAGCGCTGCAAGGTTACAGTGCTAACCACTGAGCCTGTACATCATTCTATGTTAAGGGGTTAATAAATTTAGTGCAAGTCACACCAGCTGCCACCAATTAAGGCTTTGTTCACATCACTTTTGAACCCCATATATGCGAAATGTTTCCACAGACCTCAGTTAACCCAGCAGAGGCAATTATTATTTTTTTTTTTTTCTGCTGGGCTAGTTAAGGCTTCATGCGCATGCGTGACTGGAACTTCAAGACCATGCATTGCCCACATTTCCCTTCTGGACTGGATCTCTGATCCAAAGTCTCTGCCTCGCTGCAACTCTGTTTCCTGTACTGTCTATAGTATGAGACAGTAGAGTCGCGGAGACAGGGACTTCTAGCATCATATACAAATACACACGTGGACAAAATTGTTGGTACTCCTCGTTTAATGAAAGAAAAACCCACAATGGTCACAGAAATAACTTGAATCTGACAAAAGTAATAATATATCAAAATTCTATGAAAATGAAAATGAAATCAAATGTTGCTTTTCAACCATGCTTCAACAGAATTTTTAAAAAAAAGAAAACTCATGAAACAGGCCTGGACAGAAATGATGGTACCCTTAACTTAATATTTTGTTGCACAACATTTTGTGGCAATCACTGCAATCAAACGATTCCTGTACCTGTCAATGAGACTTCTGCACCTCTCAACAGGTATTTTGGCCACTCCTCATGAGCAAACTGCTCCAGTTGTCTCAGGTTTGAAGGGTGCCTTTTCCAGACGGCATGTTTCAGCTTCTTCCAAAGATGCTGAATAGGATTTAGGTCAGGGCTCATAGAAGGCCACTTCAGAATAGTCCAATGTTTTCCTCTTAGCCATTCTTGGGTGTTTTAGCTGTATGTTTTGGGTCATTATCCTGTTGAAAGACCCATGACCTGCGACTTACACACACACACAAAATAAAGTGTCATATAGGCGATATATGCCTATATATTGGCATATGCCAAGCAATGCAGCCCAACATAGATGTCTTAACAATTGGCTTGGCCATGTTGTAAACAAAACCTTGGACTGAGATAATAAACTGTGGTAACAAACTTGTCTCTGCTATACTGGTATATTCACAACATTATTTATCATTCTAAGCTATCCAGAAAGAATAACGCGGTGCATGCCTGTTCCTATGTTTTGTGCTGTAAACAGTGGAGACAGTAGTTAATACTCAGGGATCCATCAACATTTTCATTTCTCCTCACGTTGTATATAATTCTCACTTCTTGGCTGCTATTAACACATTGTCTCCTGACTGGACGGATTTATTTTTCAGATTCTGCAGTCTAACCTCTCACTCACTCATTACCGCTTCTCTCTCCAGAATCCAAGCCACATTTCCCTAAGTCCTTCCACCATTGTCTGAATTTCCTCCTAACACCCAGTAAGTGTCTCTTCAGCTATTCTACTACATGTAACAGATTAGTGTGTGTGCGGGCAATCACTGGTAGCAGAGAATGTACACAGAGACCAAATGGAGGGGGTCACCCTTTATCAGCAGCAACAGCCTTGTAAATGCTATGAGCATCCTTTACAGATTGCACGGCTGAAGATAACTTTTTTTTTTATTGGCAGCACATTCATCCAAGGTTGAAGATAAAATATATTGTTGTTTTATTTTATTTTATTCTCTGCATGATCCTGGTAATGGCCAGACAGTGAATGCAGCTTTGTATGCGATTAGTGTATATAGATGTAAAATCTGTAGAAAGAGAAGGCAACCTTCGACCGACATTAGACCCCCACCAATCATACATTAATAAAAGACCAGTTGAAAATCCTGGCAAAACAATTTAAGATTTGGGTATATCACCTTAGTGTGTGGTGATGTGATTTTGATCGTTCTTTCTTGGGTGTCCCCAACATGAGTCAGTACATTTAGATTCAGCTGTTGTACGCAGCACATGCCCGTGATGGTCAGGGAAAGTAGCCATTATAGCAGAGGATTTCCCATGCATATAGGAAAGTATTTTTGCTGTGCAGGTTTTACAATTTTGATTGGATATTTACCAATGAATCGAAAAATGAAATAATAGACATCAATGGAGAGTCATCAAATGACATTAGAAAGAGGATGCTGTATTATACAGCACTGTGCCATAGCTGCTACAGAACATAACAGTACAACTGTGGTTACTTTTTTTTTTATAAAAAGGATGGGTGAATTTTAAATTAAACTGGATAGGAAGCTCCGTATCTGTGCTACCTTGTATACGCCACCACAATATTAGATGCCGAATATATTCAGTCTCAGACCTCACACTTTTACATGGTTACCGAACTCCCTGGTGACACGAGATATTCTTATAATGTAGAGTATATTAACAGATTCAGCATTAAGGACACAGTCACTTAATATAATGTCACTTAATAAAATGAGCTGTCAGTGAAATATTTTTCTGTAATCTAGGGGGAAAAAAAAAAAAAAAATACAAATAGGTTTTAGTGATTCCACATTCATTGAAAGCTGCTGAGTAACTGATTGATCTTTTAGGTGTGAACAAGTTTTCAGCGATTGGACACTGGAAGTAACCGAGACACAGCCTCCCACCTATCAGCCCTTCTAACAGAAGACTTTGTGACCCTCTCAAGTGTAATATTTCATGCTCCCTGTATATAGTTTACATCCAGCAGTCAGTTTCTGCCTTCTCTGTGACAGATTTACTTATTAAGCTGCACAGTTTGTACAATTTATTAAAAAAAAAAAAAAAAAGTCTTTTGCAAAATAGATCCTGTATTTAATAACAAAACTCTTTATGTAATTGTTTTCAAGAACTGGAATCTGATGTGTGTCGTATTTTGTTATAGTTGTTCCCAAACTAGAAATAATTTATTTACTGGAGTTAAACCTCAAATCTGAATAAAACAAGTTTATTCCATGTCTGTCTATTTTGTTGCTTTTAAAGTTGTTGGCTATATGATGGTCACCCACACAAATACAGGTCTCAGACACATTAGGAGTTATATGCCCCTGAAGTGCTAGTTTTACATATGACCCCTTATGTTACAATCAAATAATTCACCCCCAAATCCTGAGCAGACAGTTAACTGCTGAACAACCCCCTTAAAAAGACACTAATAAATATGTAACAATCACTTCATCTGGACACCGGAAAATGTATTCACTTAACTGAAGTGATCATGATGGTGATGGTGCTGCTGTGTTCTCAAGGTGATGCTTAAAGAGGACCTTTCACGTCCTCATGTATATGCGGTTTTACATACCGCTAGAAAGCTGACAGCGCGCCCCGGGGCTGGAGATATCGGGGGTATAAATTTCACCGTTCACTGTCCAGAAGGGCGTTCCTGACAGTCTAGCTGCGCTGTGAGGAACGCCCTCCCTGACTGTGCTCGTCCATAGCCCTGTACTGGGGGGGCGTTCCTTACAACTCAGCGTCATCACTGGGCGGCAAGGAACGCCTCCTCTCTCTGTACTCACCCATAGCCGAGTACTTTCAGATGGGTCGTTGTTTACAGCCCTGTGATGATGCTGAGCTGTAAGGAACAGCTTTCTAGCGGTATGTAAAACCGCATATACATGAGGACGTGAAAGGTCCTCTTTAATGCAGACTTGTGATGTCCCTTCTGCAGCACTGGCTGCATCTTTGTGCACATGACAGAGAAAACTAAAGAGAATCTGAAATGAACAGGTGAAAGTTTGCTGATGAACAGCTAAGCAGACACTTTGACCATATAAGACTTGCCTCATCATTGTGCGTATTACAGAAATATACTATTAGTCTTCACAAATAGCTGATTCCACATGAATGAAATAGCCATTCACATGTAGCAGGGAAAGAAATCTGTACAACTTGTACAATTTTTCAGATTATTAGCATTCAACATTACATTATAACTTTCATAGACTGTGGTAAAGGTCAGCAGGTAAAGAACATTTAACAGCCTAAATCTTTATACAATATGTTGTGTCTTTAGAAGCAGTATTATGAGCAAATCCTGCTCATATTGATACATGACTACTTGCTATAGTTCTAATCTCTTGCCTATAACCAGCACTGAAGAATCTTTTCTTGTCCTTTTTTCCCTCTTATAAAACTTAAGGAGCATCAGATTATTCACAAACCAATTGGATTGTGGAAAGCCTGAAACCAAATGTAAATGATATATCACTATTTGGTTTTCAGTACAGCAGTCACAGACATAGATACTTAGACAAGTTTTATTAGAATAAATAGAGGTTGGCACATCTGGGTGCAAACACCATGTAATCTCAAAAGTGTCATGTTTCTAGCTTGAGGTCACAAGTACCAGTTTAATGCAGATAAAGAAGAGACAAGAACAGGCTCCTCTCATGGCAAAGGTAAGATAAACTTACCAAGAATCATACATATTTCTATCCCCTATATTGAGCTTACTCAGCACTCCATGACTAAAGGATCTCTGCAGCTAGACCCATGTCGATCTATCATTTATGACTTATAGTGGGGAAAAAAAAAGTATTTAGTCAGTCACCAATTGTGCAAGTTCTCCCACTTAAAAAGATGAGAGAGGCCTGTAATTGACATCATAGGTAGACCTCAACTATGAGACACAAAATGAGACAACAAATCAAGAAAATCACATTGTCTGATTTTTTAAGAATTTATTTGCAAATTATGGTGGAAAATAAGTATTTGGCCAATAACAAAAGTTCATCTCAGTACTTTGTTATATATCCTTTGCTGGCAATGACAGAGGTCAAACGATTTCTGTAAGTCTTCACAAGGTTGGCACACACTGTTGCTAGTATGTTGGCCCATTCCTCCATGCAGATCTCCTCTAGAGCAGTGATGTTTTGGGGCTGTCGCTGGGCAACACGGACTTTCAACTCCCTCCAAAGGTTTTCTATGGGGTTGAGATATGGAGACTGGCTAGGCCACTCCAGGACCTTGAAATGCTTCTTATGAAGCCACTCCTTCCTTGCCCTGGCGGTGTGCTTGGGATCATTGTCATGCTGAAAGACCCAGCCATGTTTCATCTTCAATGCCCTTGCTGATGGAAGGAGGTTTGCACTCAAAATCTCACGATACATGGCCCCATTCATTGTTTCATGTACACGGATCAGTCATCCTGGTCCCTTTGAAGAGAAACAGCCCCAAAGTATGATGTTGTCACCCCCATGCTTCACAGTAGGTATGGTGTTCTTTGGCTGCAACTCAGCATTCACTCTCCTCCAAACACGATGACTTGTGTTTCTACCAAACAGTTCTACTTTGGTTTCATCTGACCATATGACATTCTCCCAATACTCTTCTGGAACATCCAAATGCTCTCTAGCAAACTTCAGACGGTCCCGGATATGTACTGGCTTAAGCAGGGGGACATGTCTAGCACTGCAGGATCTGAGTCCCTGGTGGCGTAGTGTGTTACTGACGGTAGCCTTTGTTACGTTAGTCCCAGCTTTCTGCAGGTCATTCACTAGGTCCCCCCGTGTGGTTCTGGGATTTTTGCTCACCGTTCTTGTGATCATTTTGACCCCACGGGGTGAGATCTTGCGTGGAGCCCCTGATCGAGGGAGATTATCAGTGGTCTTGTACGTGTCTTCCATTTTCTAATTATTGCTCCCACAGTTGATTTCGTTCACACCAAGCTGCTTGCCTATTGCACATTCAGTCTTCCCAAGCCTGGTAAGCAGGTCTTCAATTTTGTTTCTGGTGTCCTTCCACAGCATGTAAAAACTTCACCATAGTGGAGTTTGGAGTGTGACTGTTTGAGGTTGTGGACAGATGTCTTTTATACTGATAAAAATGGTCAAACAGGTGCCATTACTACAGCGTAATGAGTGGAGGACAGACCTGGAGACCACTTAACTGAGAACAACGTTACAGGTAACCATGTGAGAGCCAGAAATGCTCTGCTTGATTTGTAGGTGATCAAATACTTGAAATTTCTCCACCATGAATTTGCAAATAAATTCTTAAAAAATCAGACAATGTGATTTTCTAGATATGTTTTCACATTTGTCTCTCATAGTTGAGGTCTACCTATGATGACCATTACAGGCCTCTCTTCTTTTTAAGTGGGAGAACTTGCACAATTGGTGGCTGACTAAATACTTTTTTTCCCCAGTGTATGGGACCTATGCGGGTGCAAGGCCACAGGAGGGGTGAGGCAGACCCTTTTTGTTTCAACTGGTAAAAAAATCAAAGATGAAATTTGTGGTACTCTGAGTGCCGGTCAATAATTCATAAGTCTGCACAACGCCATAAACTAAAGTCATATACCACAAACCATAACACAGAAGTGCTGCCACCAAGATGCTTCAGGACGCGTGCTTTTACTGCTATTTCCTGGGATGCATCTGTGCTGTTCCGATTAAAAGCTAATGAAACTACATGTGACCAGCCCCCACTTAATAGAAAATGTATGTGTCCAGGAGCACCGTATGGCAGCATCCTTATGGCTGGTAACACACTATGTATCTGGATGCAGCTATATTCTTGGGTCCACATGGAACTTTTACTTCAATGTAAAACTGCGTTCACATGGTGAATTTTCGGATGCAGAAAAAATAGAATTAGTATTGGCCGGTAGTTCGGTTTCTGGTAAGCCCTCCATGACAGCACCACAGGAGGTTGTATCTCCTCCCACTATTAGGGACAGGAAAAGCACACAAGAGGTTAAGTAGCCCATCCCCTTCCTCCCTCTTACAGTGTATCTCAGATGACCACTATTAGTACAGTCATATGGAAAAGTTTGGGCACCCGTAGCCTTAATCTTAATCATTTTTAGTTCTAAATATTCTGGGTGTTTGCAACAGCCATTTCAATTTGATATATCTAATAACTGTTGGACACAGTAATATTTCAGGATTGAAATGAGGTTTATTGTACTAACAGAAAATGTGCAATATGCATTAAACCAAAATTTGACCGGTGCAAAAATTTGGGTACCCTTATCATTTTATTGATTTGAATACTCCTAACTACTTTTTACTGACTTACTGAAGCACAAAATTGGTTTTGTAACCTCACTGAGCTTTGAACTTCATAGCCAAGTGTATCCAATCATGAGAAAAGGTATTTAAGGTGGCCAATTGCAAGTTGTTCTCCTATTTGAATCTCCTCTGAAGAGTGGCATCATGGGCTCCTCAAAACAACTCTCAAATGATCTGAAAACAAAGATTGTTCAACATAGTTGTTCAGGGGAAGGATACAAAAAGTTGTCTCAGAGATTTAACCTGTCAGTTTCCACTGTGAGGAACATAGTAAGGAAATGGAAGACCACAGGGACAGTTCTTGTTAAGCCCAGAAGTGGCAGGCCAAGAAAAATATCAGAAAGGCAGAGAAGAAGAATGGTGAGAACAGTCAAGGACAATCCACAGACCACCTCCAAAGAGCTGCAGCATCATCTTGCTGCAGATGGTGTCACTGTGCATCGGTCAACAATACAGCACACTTTGCACAAGGAGAAGCTGTATGGGAGAGTGATGCGAAAGAAGCCGTTTCTGAAAGCACGCCACAAACAGAGTCGCCCGAGGTATGCAAAAGCACATTTGGACAAGCCAGCTTCATTCTGGAAGAAGGTCCTGTGGACTGATGAAACAAAGATTGAGTTGTTTGGTCATACAAAAAGGCGTTATGCATGGCGTCAAAAAAACACAGCATTCCAAGAAAAACACTTGCTACCCACTGTAAAATTTGGTGGAGGTTCCATCATGTTTTGGGGCTGTGTGGCCAATGCCGGCACCGGGAATCTTGTTAAAGTTGAGGGTCGCATGGATTCAACTCAGTATCAGCAGATTCTTGAGAATAATGTACAAGAATCAGTGATGAATTTGAAGTTACGCCGGGGATGGATATTTCAGCAAGACAATGATCCAAAACACAGCTCCAAATCTACTCAGGCATTCATGCAGAGGAACAATTACAATGTTCTGGAATGGCCATCCCAGTCCCCAGACCTGAATATCATTGAACATCTGTGGGATAATTTGAAGCGGGCTGTCCATGCTCGGCGACCATCAAACTTAACTGAACTGGAATTGTTTTGTAAAGAGGAATGGTCAAAAATACCTTCATCCAGGATCCAGGAACTGATTAAAAGCTACAGGAAGATACTAGAGGCTGTTATTTTTGCAAAAGGAGGATCTACTAAATATTAATGTCACTTTTCTGTTGAGGTGCCCATACTTTTGCACCGGTCAAATTTTGGTTTAATGCATATTGCACATTTTCTGTTAGTACAATAAACCTCATTTCAATCCTGAAATATTACTGTGTCCATCAGTTATTAGATATATCAAATTGAAATGGCTGTTGCAAACACCCAAATATTTAGAACTAAAAATGATTAAGATTAATAGGGGTGCTCCCCCAAACTTTTTCATATGACTGTATATCCTAAACCAAATATAGTCTAGCTCTTGGGAGAGAAATCAGGGTGCTGTCATGGAGGGCTTACCAGAAACAGAATTGCCGGTAAGTACTAATTCTATTTTCTCAAATGCCCTCCATGACAGCACCACAGGAGGAATGCCAGATAACTACTCTGAGGGGGGGATGGGGGGGGGGACTATCGCCTGCAGGAACTTCCTCCCAAAGGAGAGGTCCGACGTGCGAGAAAGGTCCAATCTATAACGTTTGGTAAATGTATGGACCGAAGACAAAGTATCGGCTCTACAGATTTGGTCTAAGGAGGCATCAGCCCTTTCAGCCCAAGAAACACACATGGCTCTGGTAGAATGAGCTTTAAGGTGTTTCGGGAGAGCTAAACCGTGACACAGATAGGCCTTACAAATTGCGTTTTTAATCCAACTAGCAAGGGATTTCCTTGACAGTTTCTTCCCCTTGTTAGGGCCACAAAACTGAATAAAAAGATTCTCATCCTTTCTCCAGTCCTAAGAGGCTTTCAGATAAAGGATAGTTCTGCGGACACCTAGCCTATGAAACGATTCTTCCCGCCTATTAGATGGATGTTGACAAAAGGAAGGAAGAATGATCTCCTAAAACATATGAAAATCTGAAACTACTTTTGGAAAAAAAGTAGGGTCAGGCTGAAAAACTATTCTGTCCTCTAAAATTTTTAGGAAAGGTTCTCTGATAGAGAGAGCCTGAATTTCAGGCAGATGTTATGGCAACCAGAAAAGCCGCATTTCAGGACAGTTCTTTTATATTAGCCTCAACGACTGGCTCAAAGGGATGCGGCGTCAGGCCCTTAAGGACTATATTGAGATCCCACTGTGGAAGTAAAACCTTCCTCCCTGGGAGAAGCCTGCAGGCCCCACTAAAAAATCTCTTAACCTTAGCGATGGTTAGCTAAGTCAGAATCAAAATAACTGCTAAGGGCTGATACTTGTACCTTCAAAGTACTAGGTTTTAGACCCTTATCCAGACCTGCTTGATATCTAGAACACTACTGCCACACCAGGAAAGGAATTTCTTCCACAACTTACTATCGATAGCCATGGGTAACTTTCTTCCTCCCCGCCTGGAAGGTTTGAATGACTCAAACAGTCCTCTTGATTTCAAAATGCAGATTTCAGAAACCAGGCTGCTAACCAGAGTTTCTGAGGATCTGGATGAAATATTGGACCTTGATGTAGAAGGTCTGGAAGTAATGGGAGTATCAATGGATCTGCTATTCTGAGACTGTTTAGGAGCCCAAACCACACTCTCTTGGGCCATACTGGGGCTATTAGAATGACCCTCAGATTCTCTTTGATGATATTTTGCAGAACCCTTGGGAGTAAAGGAAGTGGAGGAAAAGCATATGCCAGAGTGATATCCCAGCTGTGGGAAAGGGCATCTACCCCTACACAAGGTTCTCTTGGGTTGAGTGAAAAGAACTGAGGAACCTTCGCATTTTGACGATTGGCAAATAAGTCCACCTCTGGAGTTCCCCAGATCTGACAAACCTGCTGGAAAATTTCTGTCTTTCTGCTCAGAAAATCCACTTGATGGCTTGAAGAACCTTTTAGATGGAGAGCAGAGATGAATTTTAGGTGTCTCTCTGCCCAGGCGAATATCTGAGCTGAGAGGGCCTGAAGGTTCTGCCATTGAGTACCTCCCTGGTGGCGCAGGAATGCCACTGCTGTCATGTTGTCTGACAATATCCTGACATGAGAGTCTTTTATCAATGGTCTGGTTGCTTTTAGTGCTTCCCAAAATGCCCTGAGCTCCAGGAAGTTTGAGGAGTGGCTGTGGAGAGTTGCAGGCCAGGCCCCCTGACATGATCTCCGAGAAAGGGTTGTTCCCCAACCCAATCTGCTTGCATCTGTAGTAATCTGAATTACTGGAGAGGGGTTCCAAGGAATTCCCTGCTGTAAGTTTCAGCTCTTCCTCCACCATTGTAGGGAGACTTTTACACTGTGAGACACATAGATCATCTTGTCTAATGACAGCTGACTCTTGTCCCAACTTGATAGTATCAAGGACTGAAGGGCTCTTGAATGAGCTTGAGCCCAGGGAACTGCCGGAATGCAAGCGGTCATAGACCCCAGCACAGACATTGCCTCCCTTATAGATACCTTTGTCTTCCTTTGAAAGGTAGAAACTTTGGACTTTAGAGCCACTATCTTGTCTGGAGGGAGAAAGGACATCTGCAGATGGGAATCGAGCAGGATGCCTAGGAAAATCTTGCAATACCTTGGGACTATACTGGTTTTCTCCAAATTTATTACCCATCCTATTTTTTGTAAAGTCTGACACACTATCTGAACATCATATTGGAGAAGAGAAAAAGACTGAGCTACCACTAAGAGGTCGTCTAGATAAGGAACCACTATCAGATTTTGTTTCCTTAGAAAAGCTACTACTTCCACCATCACCTTCGTAAATAGCCTTGGGGCTGATGATATTCCGAAGGGGAGAGCCCAAAACTGAAAATGGAGTGTCTCCCCCCCATGCTGGACTGCAAACCTTAAAAATTTTTGGTAGAGAGGATGAATAGGAATGTGATAGTATGCATCTTGAAGGTCAATGGTGGCCATAAAATGGTCCTGCCCTACCAGGGGAATTGTGGACTTTACTGACTCCATCTTGAAGCGATGATAAACTATGTAATTGTTTAGAGGCTTCAAGTTTATTATTATTCTGTACGCCCCACTTGGTTTTTTTTTACCATAAACAGGCGGGAATAATGACCTTCCCCTCTTTCTAAGGGGGAGAATAGGACAAATTACTTCCATGTCCAGAAGTTTCTGGACACCTTCCATCAAAACCAGGTGAAGCGTAGGAGATGGTATGGATGTGAACACTACTCTCCTGGGGGGTTGAAAATTCTATTTTGAAGCTGTGTGTTACTGAATTTAGGATGTACAGGTTGGATGTTATTTCCTTCCAGTGTACGGCATACCTGGACAACCTGCCCCCTTATCCTCCTGGCGTCATTGTTTGTCCCGGGATTTCTTATTGGTGTTAGAAGATATTCTTCCCCCTGCCTCCCTTACCGTAGCTCCATCTGCCTGTTTTACCCTTGGATTTAAATTCAGAACTGTATCCTTGAAAAGGACGAAATGGCTGTTTTCTTTTGGAACGTTTTGGCTCTGGAAGCGATTTCTTTTTATCCGTTGCCTTTTCAAGCAAGATATTTAATTCTGAACCAAACACATACTCTCCCTGGAAGGGAATAGCACAGAGCTTCTGTTTAGAAATTGGGTCATCGGCCCACATTTTCAGCTATAATGCTCGGCGAGTTGTATTAGAGAGGACCCCAGATCTGGAGGCAATCCTTACTGACTCTGCCGAGCGTCTGCAAGAAAGCCAGTGGCCTTCTGAAGCAGCGGAATGGAGGATAATATATCTTCCCTTGAGGTGCCTTCTCTAAGATGGATCTCAAGTTGGTCTAGCCATCTATACATAGAGCTTGCCACACAAGTTGATCCAATATTAACTTGTAACAGGGCTGAAGAGCACTCTCAGGATTTCTTAAGGAGGCTGTCAGCCTTCCTATCTAGCGGGTCTATAAGCTGCGACGAGTCTTCAAAAGGAAGCGTCGTCTTTTTCCCCACTTTGGCCACCTGTATATCAATTTTTGGCACTTCTGCCCAACCTTTGATTTTAGATTCATCAAAGGGTAATCTGTCCTTAATTTTTGAGACAGAAACAGTCTATTCTCCTAATGTAGCCATTCATCCTGAATTAGACACTCTAAATTCTCATGAATGGGAAAAACTAATTTTTTCTTTGGCCTAAGACCTGCAAACATTTCATACTGAATAGTTTGCTCACAGATGGCATATTTTTTAAATACAGCCACTTTCTTAGATTTAGAAGACACATCTTTAGCTTCTTTTTCCTAAATAAATACATGACAATAAAGGGACATGAGAACTCCCCTAATCATACCATGTAACATCCCATTACCAGATTACTCACTGGGGCCGGGGGGTACGCCAGGCTCATACACCACTCTAGAGGATTCATCTCCAGGCATTATAACAAACAGACACAGATGGTCCTACCTTGAGGAGAAAGCCTCTTGGTCTGTGAGGCGTTTTAAACCAGCCACCGACGACCAGCGTACTGCATTCCACGAATAGGAATGCTTCCAGTCCACCTGCATCTGTTCAGGACGCTAAACTTTTCAAATCTCCCTCCTTTAGCATCTTTCTCCGCAACCGGAAGTGACGTCACCATGACCGGAAGTGGCATCGGCGTGTATCTCAGCCGGGAACGCCGGCTCTGAGAACAGGCAGGGGACTCTACAGGCCAGGGAGCCTCTGAAGAGGGACCGAGGCCTGCGATACACATCTCCACTGTCCCAGGATGGTGCAGGAGGAGAAAGACCCACCGAGTCTCTGCGGAAAGACGGCGCAGATCTGCAGAGACAGCCGCACTGGACCCCACTCTGCTGGGTAAGTATGCTCAAAACCTCTTGTCTGCCCACTAATAGGGACAGGAAAAAACACTGAAGAGAGAGGAAGGGGAGGGGCTATTTAACCTCTTGTGTGCTTTTCCTGTCCCTAATAGTGGGAGGAGATACAACCTCCTGTGGTGCTGTCATGGAGGGCATTTGAGAAAAATGCCTGAGTTTCCTGTGCAAAAACACACGTTACACAATAATGTCCCATAGCGGCCCCTGCACATGGTATTATATCCCATAGCGCCTCCTGCATACAGCATTATGTCCCATAGCGGCCCCTGCACACCGCATTATGTCACATAGCGGCCCCTGCACACAGCATTATGTCCCATAGCGGCCCCTGCACACAGCATTATGTCACATAGCGGCCCATGCACACAGCATTATGTCACATAGCGGCCCATGCACACAGCATTATGTCACATAGAGGCCCCTGCATACCGTATTATGTCCCATAGCGGCCCCTGCACACAGCATTATGTCCCATAGCGGCCCCTGCACACCGTATTATGTCCCATAGCGGCCCCTGCACACAGCATTATGTCACATAGAGGCCCCTGCATACAGCATTATGTCCCATAGCGGCCCCTGCACACCGCATTATGTCACATAGCGGCCCCTGCACACAGCATTATGTCCCATAGCGAACCCTGCACACCGAATTAGTCACATAGCGGCCCCTGCACACAGCATTATGTCCCATAGCGGCCCCTGCACACAGCATTACGTCCCATAGCGGCCCCTGCACATGGTATTATGTTCCATAGTGGCCTCTGCACATGGTATTAGATCCCATTGTGGCCCCCACACACGGTATTATATCCCATAGCAGCCCCTGTACACCGTATTATGTCCCATAGCTTTTCCTGCACAAGGTATTATGTCCCATAGTGGCCCCTGCACACAGCATTATGTTCCATAGTGGCCCCTGCACACGGTATTATGTCCCATAGTGGCCCCTGCACACAGTATAATATTCTAACTTTTATAATATTGCAATTTTCACCACTCACTAGCTATTATTATACTGTTAGGTCTTTTCAGACCCCATAGTATAATAAGTGGAAGGCCAAGAGATGTGACATACATAAAAAACAATGTCACTCACCTTTCCTGTGCTACGCAGCCTCCCTGTTCTCTTTGGGCGCTTCTGCCTGTAGTCAGTGGCCACTGATTGGGTCTCAGAGGTCACGTCGGCGTCACGTCATTATGCGTAATGACGCCAGACGTGACCCCCAAGGTCCTGTCAGCGGTCTCTTGCGTCAGGTAGAATCGCCTGCAGAGCACAGAGCCGCCACGGAGCGCAGGAAAGGTGAGTTAACATTTTTTATGTTTGATCACCTCCCCGGGGCTCAGCTTATTATACTTTGGGGTCTGAAGCCCCAGAATATAATAATAGCAGTTTTGTTTTGGCCATGTTTGGTCCGATCGAAACTGCTGGGTGAGGACTCCGCTGCCCGTGCCAGGTAAGTAAGACTTGCGTGCCACTCTTGGCACGTGTGCCGGGGGTTGCCGACCCCTGGTCTTCAGACTCAGCTGCAAGATCTGTGGGCAAATGTGCCACAGGATACCATACAAGGACAACATCTGCAAGGAGTTTGTATGTTCTCCCCGTGTTTGCGTGGGTTTCCTCCGGGTACTCCGGTTTCCTCCCACACTACAAAGACATACTGATAGGGAACGTAGATTGTGAGCCCTATATGGGAAAGTGATGGTCAATGTCTGTAAAGCGCAGCGGAATATGATGGCGCTATATAAGTAATCTTAATAAATAATAATAAATAATACAGAAACTTCTATGCCTCCATGCCCAACTATATCTCGGCTTGTATCAGAGCTAGAGACTACCCAACAAGGTATTAGAGCCTCCTTTCAATTATACAATTTTCCCCAATAAACATAAGCTTAATGATTGTAATTTTCCCTATTAGTTAGTGTAGATTTGACTGGTGAATGGAAAGCCAGAGTTGTGCCTAATTTATAAGAGGCATGTGGCATAAGAAGCAGAAACATTGCCATCTAGTGACAAATTGATGCATCAAGTTTCAGAACTAACAAGAATATAAGGCCATCCTGTGGTGGTTTGAGATGCTTATACCTAGGTTTCCCTTTGTTTAAAACATAAAAGTAGGAAACCTAGTAAGGCAAAAGCAATGAATTTTTTTTTTTTTTTTTTTTTTTTACTCAGACGGATGATGGACATTCCCAAGTTTCAGGACATGTCTAAATATCGCTATCTCCCTTCATCAACAAGATAAAATTGCATGTAATCTATCATGCTTTCCTGGAGACAGAAAAATAGAGGTGAATTTAAAGGGGTTGTCCAGGATAAACTGTTTTTGGCAAGGAGGCCCGGGAAGGTGAAAAAAAGGAAAAGGACAGGAGAGTATGTTTTTTTTTTTACCTTCCGTGGCTTCCTTGCCAAAAACAGTTTATCCTGGACAACCCCTTTAATTTAACTCACTTAGGATTCTAAACCCATCTCATGCAAAGGTAGAAATTAAGTAACATTTAAAGATGCTGGGCAAATTTATTATGTTGTCTATACAGGATTTCTTGTTTAAATACTTGTTGCAACAGTAACTGCCACAACTGGCGTTTTTCCTTCTCCCACACCACTTTCATGAAAGTGAGAGACATGGAAGTTATGTTACAATTTACTGGTACAGTTTTCTTAATGTCAGTTTACTGGTGCAAGTGATCACTGAAATCTACACCAGCTACAAGTGTATTGCCAGACAGAAGAACTGCAGCATTTATAAAGAGGTGCCAGTGATATGAAGTCTGGCATTAAATACACCATTCTTAATAACAATCCCCCACTGACTGAGTTATTTGATTGTGCATTGATTTATCAGCTATCTCTGTGGCTTATGAACGATTTTGCCTTTTGGAGTCCTAAAATTTATATTGATGAAGATATTACAAATTGTTATTAACCCCTTCCTGATGGCGGATAACACGACACCCACTCAGGAGCTAAGAAGGTGCCATAGCCATAGTTCTACACAGCAGAGACCTAGGCATTGCTGGCAATCTGATTGTGGACATTTAACTCTTTTGATGCCTCGGTCAGTTGGTAAGCGAGGCTTCTAATGGCACTGCCATATTGAATTAAACTGTGCCCCTGAAGCCTTATCCAGCGGCATCAATCTATTACTATTACAAAGTGCCTAGTATAGTATATAGTAATAGTATAGTAATACACTGCTAAAGGAAACGTGTACAGTAAAAGAGAAGCAGGAATTAATGTAATACATTAGGCTTTATTTACATTGGGGCAGATTTATAAAGACTGGCGTTAAGGCCAGTCTGGTCTACAAGTAGAACTGTCTCAGCTGTCCATATGAATCAATCACAATGCAGCTTTCATTTTTCAGAACCAGAATACAAAATGAAAGCTGGGTTGTGATTGATTGCCATGGACAGCTAAGACAATTTTGCTTTTATACCATTTTACTAAATCTGCCCCAATCAGGTACAAGTTTAAAAAATTTGTTTAAAACAATAACATACATGACAGAAGAAAGCTTACCTCTTTTTTAACCCCTTCCCATCACCCCCCGTACTATTACAGTGGATGTTGGGTCTTTTAAAGATGGCGGCCATAGTCAATGCCTACGATACTCCACTCTGAACGAGGGCATTGGATACCGATCCTTCTCCCAAAGTTAAAAAAGTGTTCCCGTACCTTTGACGTTGCAGGCTGGCTCCCGCGCCGCAAAATCGCAGGAGCCAACCTGTTCCTATGGCAGCCAGGAGCTCCATAGGAGCAGCCAGGCTCTTTGGCTTGTCATTGGAATATTACTATTGAGGCTGGTGACATTAGGGTGAATGATGAAGGATGCAAACAGAAGGTGCTCCATCTGCATCCTTTTTATTCTGTCAACGGTTCAGTTCTGCTCTTACGTTGTAGAAGAACAATTGACAAAACAACGGCAGTGTGAATGTAGCCTTAGTTCCAAGCTAAAACATGGTCACTTGAAGTTGCAGCCTCAACACCCTAGTCTGTACTACTGAAAGAACTTATTGGGGAAGATTTATGAAGACTGGCATTACTTATACCAGCCCCTGGGCTGTGAATTTTGGGGGAAATGATGATAAATTTGGTGGGTCGATGGCCCCACTTCCTGCCTATCTTCACCATGCCCCCTTTTTGGTATGTGGTGAAAATGACACAGATTTTAAAAATAACGATTATTCAAGTTAGGGGAGTTACAGCATTACGTCAATAGTGTTTTGGATTTGTCAGGATGACGAAAAAATTGAGATCATTAACCACTTCAGTACCGGACCAATTTCTTCTCCAGGACCAGACACATTTTCAGGTTTTTTTTGCATGTGCAGTTTTGAGGGCTGTAATAATTTTATCATATGCGGTATTCAACTAATTTCTGCATCTTTTTTCTGTAACACATAGGGCTTTATTGTATGTTGTTTTTATTTTTGCATGTGTTTTGATTTTTTTCATATCTGGGAAAATATAAACAAAAGAGGAGGGAAAACGTGTCCGTTTTTCACTTTTAATTTTTTTTTTTTTAATTTAATAACACAGAGTGCTACTAAAAAACTTTATAAAGCCAGGGCCCCATGAGGAATAAACGCAGCAGAAAAAAAAATCGCAGCGTTTTAAACAGTCAGAGCAAAGTGGATGGGATTCCAGCAAATCCCATGCCCACTTTGCGGTAAAAACCGTGCTGCGGACACGCGGCGATTTCCAAAACCCAGCATGTGAATTATACCTACGGAAACGCTGGTGGTTTCCTCATAGGTATAATTGAAACAGAAAGTCCGCAGAGGAAACTTCTGCGAACTGTCTGTCTAAAGCGCTGCAGGAAGAACTGCTATGCGTTCCTACCACAGTTTTTCCCGCAGCACTTTTCTGCTGCGGGACGCCACATGGGGCCTTAGCCTCAAATAGTTTTTCCTCCCCATTACGGTAATTTTTATTTTGTATGGTGTCATCGGCGGCGGAGCTATAACCTTTAATAACGGCGTTTTATTGGCGAATTATTTTATTTATTTTTTAAACTATTTTATTTACTTTTTTTTTTTTTTTTTTTTTTACACTTTGTGTCCCCATAAGCTTATAATAGACCTTTGGGGACATCTGATCACTTTTTTTTTTTGTGGGGAAGGCTGAGGCCCCATGTTGCGGAAATGCAGCTTTTTTTTTTGTTTCAGATTTTGTTGAGGTTTTTTGAGCCAAAGCCAGGAGTGGCTACAAAAGAAATAGGATATATCTAGGAAGTTCTTATACTTCTACCGTCTGCTCAATCCACTCCTGGCTTCGGCTAAAAAACCGCAACAAAATCTTCAGCAAAAAAAGCTGCATTTCCGCAACGTGGATTCTTGAATGGCGATTGTTGAAGAACATGGGCTACTCATTACTGCAATTAAAAAACATGCGCAGTTGTTTAACAAAACGGCACAGTGTCAACCCTGCCTTTAGACTAGGGCTACACAGACACTTTTTGTAGAATAACAGATTTTAGCTAACTACAGCTGCAGCCCAAAAGACATTGGGGCAGATGTACTAATCCTGTCAAAGATTTAGACAGGGCAAAATTAGACTAGACAGCCTAAATATGTCTCAAACTTATTCCAGTGGCTAATGATGATACATGTGATGCCTTTTTAGCAGTTTGCTGATACAGCCTTGTCTGTTATGTCTCTATGTAAACAAAAAGATAACACTGAGTCTGTTCTATATAGAAGCATGGTAATGTACTAATGTTCTATAAACATGTGTAATGTAACACATTTGCTGTGCATATTATTTGATCTTCATTTATATTAGATTTCTAGTAATCATAAATAATCTCTCATGGTAAAGGCAGAGTCTATATTGTGATACCTCAGTGTCCTGTTCAGCGATCTGGAGGGAGGCAGCTTTGACTGTTTGATGAAGAATACAGGAAGTAAGAAGAGACAGCAGGCAAAGCTGGTGAAACAGGGAGATGGGAAAACTCATTTAAATACCCCATATTCCAGGAAGCCACAGTCCTTTCCTGTTAAGGCTAGGTTTACACTTGTGCCGTGCTCTCCATTGTTCGTATCTGCCATGGGACCTGAACGGCAGTGAGCCCGCCCCTTAAAACAGCGGTGACACGCGGACACCTGCGAACCTCATAGGCTATAATGTCCTCCGTGCAGGAATTTTCTCTCCGCCGATTTTTCTCTTATGGAGACTCCAACGCAGATGCAATCGAAGCCTAAGTCATACAAATGTGGTGCAAATTAAAGGGATTTTTAAGGACTTAAATATTGATGACCTAGTGCCACAACCGACTAAAGGGAACCGGAAGATGGGAGTACTAGTTGTATTTGTCAATGGTGGCCAGGAGCACTCAACCTACTCCACTGGAAGGGCCTGCGGTGTACCTGATGGTGGTGGAGTCGTAGTTATAGGAATCCTTTAGTCTCACAAAGCCAGAGGGCTGTCCAGGATAATTTTTTTCCTTTTTATTTTCTCTACTCTCTTTACACTGACAGTAAGTATCTTTTCTGTCTCAGGGCTGTAGCAACAGTGTCGCTGGGCAAAGGCTGTAGCAAGAACCTCTGAACACCACTTTCCTCAACAGAGGCTGTAACTGACTCTCTCCCCGTGGTCTACTCTGCTGCTAATAGACGCCACCCCTTACCCCAGTCAACCATTGACTGGGTTGGACCATGGCTCAAGAAAAGGAGGAGTGTACCAACTCCACAGTGGAACGCTTTCCAAAAGAGGGTGTATATAGGAAGCTGCAAAATAAATAAAACAATGCAAAATAATATACGCAGTGCCCACTGGGATGCTCCAAAAGTTCATTAAAGAGGTTAGCCAGTTTTTTGCTTGGTAAGCATTAAAAAGGCTGCATCACTTTTTCAAATGTTTCTTCCTCTTCAAAACAAGTGATTGAAGAAGTATTGGACGTTGGGCCCCTAATGATCTGATATTGAGATTAAGGATAGGTCATCAATATTTAAAGAGGACTTGTCACCAAGTAGAAAATATTAATAACACATTATATTTGATTCTCACTGTGACCCTTATCAATTTGGCAATTTTTTTTAATCTATCCATCTATCCGTTCAAAAGAAATGGCCCCTGGAAGGTTATACACACGTGGACAAAATTGTTGGTACCCCTCGGTTAATGAAAGAAAAACCCACAATAGTCACAGAAATAACCTAAATCTGACAAAAGTAATAATATATAAAAATTCTATGAAAATGAACAAATGAAAGTCAGACATTGCTTTTCAACCATGCTTCAACAGAATTAAAAAAAAAGAAAACTCATGAAACAGGCCTGGACAGACATGATGGTACCTTTAACTTAATATTTTGTTGCACAACCTTTTGAGGCAAGCACTGCAATCAAACGATTCCTGTAACTGTCAATGAGACTTCTGCACCTCTCAACAGGTATTTTGGCCTACTCCTCATGAGCAAACTACTCCAGTTGTCTTGGGTTTGAAGGGTGCCTTTTCCAGACGGCATGTTTCAGCTACTTCCAAAGATGCTCAATAGGATTTAGGTCAGGGTTCATAGAAGGCCACTTCAGAATAGTCCAATGTTTTCCTCTTAGCCATTCTTGGGCATTTTTAGCTGTGTGTTTTGGGTCATTATCCTGTTGCAAGACCCATGACCTGCGACTGAGACCAAGCTTTCTGACACTGGGCAGCACATTTCTCTCTAGAATCCCTTGATAGTCTTGAGATTTCATTGTACCTTGCACAGATTCAAGACACCCTGTGCCAGATGCAGCAAAGCAGTCCCAGAACATAACAGAGCCTCCTCCATGTTTCATAGTAGGGACAGTGTTCTTTTCAAGATATGCTTCATTTTTCTGTGAACATAGAGCTGATGTGCCTTGCCAAAAATTTCGATTTTTGTCTCATCTGTCCATAGGACATTCTCCCAGAAGCTTTGTGGCTTGTCAACATGTAGTTTGGCAAATTCCAGTCTGGCTTTTTTATGATTTGTTTTCAACAATGGTGTCCTCCTTGGTCATCTCCCATGAAGTCCACTTTGGCTCAAACAACGACGGATGGTGCGATCTGACACTGATGTTCCTTGAGCTTGAAGTTCACCTTTAATCTCTTTGGAAGTTTTTCTGGGCTCTTTTGTTACCATTCGTATTATCCTTCTCTTTGATTTATCATCAATTTTCCTCCTGCGGCCACATCCAGGGAGATTGGCTACAGTTCCATGAATCTTAAATTTCTGAATAATATGTGCAACTGTAGTCACAGGAACATCAAGCTGCTTGGAGATGGTCTTATAACCTTTACCTTTAACATGCTTGTCTATAATTTTTTTTTCTAAGCTCATGAGACAACTCTTTCCTTCGCTTCCTCTGGTCCATGTTGAGTGTGGTACTCACCATGTCACCAAACAGCACAGTGAGTATCTGTAGCCCTATATAGAGGCCCACTGACTGATTACAAGATTGTAGACACCTGTGATGCTAATTAGTGGACACACTTTGATTGAACATGTCCCTTTGGTCACATTATTTTCAGGGGTCCCATCATTTCTGTCCAAGCCGGTTTTCTTTTTTTAAAAAATTCTGTTGAAGCATGGTTGAAAAGCAATGTCTGACTTTCATTTGCTCATTTTCATAGAATTTTTATATATTATTACTTTTGTCAGATTCAAGTTATTTCTGTGACCATTGTGGGTTTTTCTTTCATTAAACGAGGGGTACCAACAATTTTGTCCACGTGTGTATGTAAATTAGTGCTAATTCACCAAGTGGGTGGTAACCATTTCTTATAAAAAGTTATAGCCCACTTGGAGAATAAGCAACAATTTACATATAACCTTCCAGGAGCCATATCTTTTGAATGGATTTAAAAGAAAAGAAAAATAAATGATCAGGGGCACAGAAGCAATCAAATGATGTGTGTTATTTAACATTTTGTACTTGGTGACAAGTTCTCTTTAAGTCCTGGAAATCCCTTTAGGCTAAGGTCCTACGTATCAGAAATGCAGCGTTTTACAGTACCAACAAAGTGAATGAGATTTCATTAATTTCATCCACACATTGTGCAAAAAAAGGGCTGCCAAAAAGCTGTGTTTTCAAAAATGCTTGCATGTTAACTTTAGCTGCAAAATCGTGTTTTCCCTATATATTGAATAAAATACCACTATTCTAAACTACTCATGATAGACAGGGGCCCCATTACAGATTTTGCACTGGGGCCCAGAAGCTTCAAATTATGTTACAGTCCGCCATCATAAAATCTTTTTTTTTTTTTTTTTTTTTATGAGATTCTCATCTCATAAAAGTGATTCTCATCATTCATATCACTTTTTTCTGAATTTTTTTCGGCAATGCCTTTGTTGCTCCAAGGAGCGTATTTGCATATTGACAAAAACAGTAATATCTCGGTAATGGAGGCACTGATTCACAAGCGGAAAACTCTGTTTGATAGGTGACCCTATCATATCCGTGAGTTGGTGTGATTCAGAGCGCCAATCAGAGGCAGTGTCAGAGCTCACAATCACACCCCTTGCCTGCTCCTACCTGGAACCGCCCTCCTCACAGTTACAGGGTCTATATAGAATATCAGGCACCACAGCTAACAGCAATGATTGCTTGGGAACGGTAGGAGCTAGAGAAAAAATTCCAACTGTACCAGAATCAGAGGAGCAGCAGCTATTAAATGATGTAAAGAGCTGAACTTGTTGGAGGTGGTGAAAGGTCCCATTTAAACTGTACCAGGTTTATCAAAGTGTCTGATTCAAATTGATAAATCAGTTGAATTCTTAGTCTGTCTAGTCTACACCTCCTATTAGTTGGCTTAGTTTACATCACAAAAATGTGCCAAGAAGCAAATTTTTTGCACCCCGGCGTTGCAAATTAGGTCATGCCCTCCTTATTGTACATGTCGTAAAAGTGTCTAAAACACTTGATAAATGTGGTGCACAGTATGTTAATTTTTTTGATACAAATTATACCAGAATTTGGGTGTATTTTGCTTGATAATTCTACCCCAATATGTACAGTCACCTAGTAAATGACAACATGGAGCAGACAACAAACGCCACATCTTGGAGAATTAGTTATTAAGTGACAAATTTTTTACAGACAACTGATAGAGTCTGCTGCTACATTTACAAGTTTTCCAGTACTTATTGGATGCTTTCTAAGTGACAAATATTTCTAGTTTCATCTGCCTGTGCAGATGGGTTCCTTGTTTTTTTTTTTAAACTGTAATTTTTCTTAAAGATTTAAGGTTTTCATAAGCAATACAAGAATATATAGAAAAAAGAGAACCACAATATAACAAAGCAATAAAACCATCCTTAATACAAAGACTATACACAAAGAGGACAGACAACCGAGACACAGAAAACAACAAGAAAGGCTAAGGGGGAAGAGAGAGATAGAGAGAATGGAGGATATACTACGTATGCCACGGAGACCATATGGATTGGAAGGCCTCCACTGTGTTGTTAAGAGTAGCAGTAAGGTATTCCAGACTCCTAACATCTTTAATACGAGTCACTTGAGCAGGACCTGTGGAAGGTTGAGTACTCCTCCAGTGAAGAGCCACCAGATTCTTGGCTTTAGTGCAAATATATGGGAACAGTTTTGATGTCTTTTTACCCAGATGTCTGGGTGGCAAATTGAGGAGGTAAACTAGAGGATCTAGCGGGACGCCCTGGGGAAAGAGCGCATCAATCATAGCCCTAACTTCCAACCAATAGGGATGAATCAAATGGCAGCCCCAAAAGATGTTGTGCAATTTTCCCACATCCGAGAGGCATCTCCAGCAGGGTGGGGGGGGTAGGGGGGAGGTGGACATTGGGGTTAAGAGTGTGGAGAAGAACCAGGATATGGTACCAATACATCAAAATCTTATACTGGGTCTTACGGAAGGTTATACAGGTAGAGGATTTAGTCGCACGGGACCATATGATCTGCCATTGAGCAGGTGAGATCTGTTTGCCCAGGGCCTCAGTTCACCGAACCATATACAGTGCCTTGCGAAAGTATTCGGCCCCCTTGAACTTTTCAACCTTTTGCCACATTTCAGGCTTCAAACATAAGGATATAAAATTTTAATTCTTTGGTAAAGAGTCAACAACAAGTGGGACACAATCGTGAAGTGGAACAAAATTTATTGGATATTTTAAACTTTTGTAAAAAATAAAAAACTGAAAAGTGGAGCGTGCCAAATTATTCGGCCCCCTTAAGTTAATACTTTGTAGCGCCACCTTTTGCTGCGATTACAGCTGCAAGTTGCTTGGGGTATGTCGCTATCAGTTTTGCACATCGAGAGACTGAAATTCTTGCCCATTCTTCCTTGGAAAACAGCTCGAGCTCAGTGAGGTTGGATGGAGAACGTTTGTGAACAGCAGTTTTCAGCTTTTTCCACAGATTTTCAATTGGATTCAGGTCTGGACTTTGACTTGGCCATTCTAACACCTGGATACGTTTATTTGTGAACCATTCCATTGTAGATTTTGTTTTATGTTTGGGATCATTGTCTTGTTGGAAGATAAATCTCCGTCCCAGTCTCAGGTCTTTTGCAGACTCCAACAGGTTTTCTTCCAGAATGGTCCTGTATTTGGCTCCATCCATCTTCCCATCAATTTTAACCATCTTCCCTGTTCCTGCTGAAGAAAAGCAGGCCCAAACCATGATGCTGCCACCACCATGTTTGACAGTGGGGATGGTGTGTTCAGGGTGATGAGCTGTGTTGCTTTTACGCCAAACATATCGTTTTGCATTGTGGCCAAAAAGTTCGATTTTGGTTTCATCTGACCAGAGCACCTTCTTCCACATGTTTGGTGTGTCTCCCAGGTGGCTTGTGGCAAACTTTAAATGAGACTTTTTATGGATATTTTTGAGAAATGGCTTTCTTCTTGCCACTCTTCCATAAAGGCCAGATTTGTGCAGTGTACGACTGAATGTTGTCCTATGGACAGACTCTCCCACCTCAGCTGTAGATCTCTGCAGTTCATCCAGTGTGATCATGGGCCTCTTGGCTGCATCTCTGATCAGTCTTCTCCTTGTTTGAGATGAAAGTTTAGAGGGACGGCCGGGTCTTGGTAGATTTGCAGTGGTCTGATACTCCTTCCATTTCAATATGATCGCTTGCACAGTGCTCCTTGGGATGTTTCAAGTTTGGGAAATCTTTTTGTATCCAAATCCGGCTTTAAACTTCTCCACAACAGTATCACGGACCTGCCTGGTGTGTTCCTTGGTCTTCATGATGCTCTCTGCGCTTTAAACAGAACCCTGAGACTATCACAGAGCAGGTGCATATATACGGAGACTTGATTACACACAGGTGGATTATATTTATCATCATCAGTCATTTAGGACAACATTGGATCATTCAGAGATCCTCACTGAACTTCTGGAGTGAGTTTGCTGCACTGAAAGTAAAGGGGCCGAATAATATTGCACGCCCCACTTTTCAGTTTTTTATTATTTACAAAAGTTTAAAATAACCAATAAATTTCGTTCCACTTCACAAAGGTGTCCCACTTGTTGTTCATTCTTCAGCAAAGAATTAAAATTTTATATCCTTATGTTTGAAGCCTGGAATGTGGCAAAAGGTTGAAAAGTTCAAGGGGGCCGAATACTTTCACAAGACACTGTATTTGTGAGTTGGAGGGGGCCATCCCTCTGAAGAGGATAGTAGTCGATAAATGACTGAGATCAGACCTTTCGTGGAGGTGCCTGTGCGATACAACCTCTCAAAAACGGTAGGAACGGAAACCCGCGGACATGAAATGGGCTATCTGCTGTTAAAGGAACCATTCTGAATGAGTCAGTTGCAGAGTAGTAGTAAAATAGTCAAAGGGTCTGAGCTCAAGAGAGAACGGATCAATCAAGTCAGCCACATGAAACAGGCCTAACCTGCTCCAGGGGTGTACCATGGCCGCCTTCAGCCCCCCGGGAGGAGCACATTAAAAAGAAAAGAGACCATAGAGGAGTGCTGTAAGGATAGTGGAAAGATTTTTTGACAAGTGAGCAAGATAGCTCTAGCAAATCGAATTGAACCTAAAAGGGGGGTGGCAGGCAGGGGAGAAGTGCAGGAACACAGGAAAGCATTAGGATGGACCAGGGCCAACCATAGATTTTTCGATTTCAACCAACTTCATGTAGGCCTGATACACCGCCCAAAACGGAATACATCGTAGCTGAGTCGCCCAGTAATAATGGAGGAGATGTGGTATCCCCATCTGTCTTACCAGCCAACATAACAGAGTGAGAGATGCGGTGACGTTTCCTATTCCAGATAAATTGAAAGATAGTCTTCTGAAGGGAATGTAACTCAGAGCGAGGAACAGCGACAGGAAGAGTCTTAAAGAAATACAAGATTTTTGGAAGAAGTGTCATCTTGACAGCCATGATACTTCCTGAGTGATATATGTAGAGGGCGCCACTTATCCAGGAGGGAACGAAGCTCGTGAAAATCGCGGATAGTTAGCTATGTATAGTGTGGAGTAGGAAGAGGACAGCTGAATGCCTAGATATCTGAGGGAGCGGTCCTTCCATTGAAAGTCGTAGTTTTGGCGGAGGAGTTGAAGGGGCGAGTCGGGAATGTTAAGAGGGAGGGCCTCAGTTTTCGATGAGCTTACCTTGTAGCCAACAACTGTCCATAGTCCCATAGCATTGACATAAGGTTAGGGAGAGTGGTATGGGGATTAGTTAGAGTCAGTAAGACAACATCAATTTTAAAGTCCTTGCTTTTCTAAGGTCTGTTAATGACAACCAAATTGCTACTACTGATGGGAATGACAGACGCATGAGAAGATCAGAAAAAGAAGCTGAACATGTGCAGGAAAGACACACAAGCATATAAACGCAATAAGAGTAAACACAAAAGGAGAGATTATACATCTATGTCATTCAATTCATGGACTTACTTCAACCATACGCATCAAATATTGAACAGCCGCAACATAGCCATCTGATGAATGATGGGATTGTTCATACAAACAATCCCACCATAACTATTCCCATTAAGCTGCCAAATCGGGGGTATTTATCTTAAAAAAAAAAAAAAAAAAAAACATAATGAGTTTGTGCAAGTTGGCTGATCATGCCAAATACTGATATTTTCATCTGACAGATGACTGAAAATATCAATCACAGCTGATCATCATTCACAGCACTGACATGGCCGATTTCAACCAACAATTAGCTATTTTGATCAATGAAAATCTAATGTGTTTAGCCAGTTACAGCGACAAATGCTGAAAACCTCCATTTCCATCATACAGTAAATTGCCAACAATAACTTCAAGAAGGAGCTTCCAAATAGTATCATGACTGGTTCCACACTCCATGTTCTGAGAACACAGTCAGGAGGCTGAGCAGACTGTGGCTGTATGAAGCGGAAGCAGAGTGAGAGATTCCTCTCAGGGTCCACTCAGTAAGGGTATGTTCACACGGAGTTTTTTGCAAGCTGAAAAAAATCTGCTTCAGGAATTAGGAAATGTTTTTTTGACACTTTTTTTTTTTTTTTACATGATGCGTTTTTTTGTCGATGTTTTAGCCACGGTTTTCTTTCTCCAGCAAACTCTATGGACCTGAAAACGTCTCTTTAAAAAATACTAGCAGTTTTTGACGCGGTTTTTGCAAAAAACGCATCAAAAAACAAAACGCTAGCGATTTTTCCACCTCCCATTTTTCAAGGCGGAATCCGCCTGAAGATAGGTCATGTTGCTTTTTTTTTCACCTAGCGAAAAAAAACTGCTATTGACTCCCATTGAAATTTCCGCGTCCGTAACAAACTGTGCAATAAAAGTAAACCATTAATTAACCCACACTGGAAACGTCAGGTAAAAAAACGGAAATAAAAGCACTAGAAGTAACAATTTTTGCCATCTCGCTTCAGATAATATGGAATAAAAAGTAATAAAAAAGTCATATATACACCCAAAATGGTACAAAGAAAAAGTAGAGCTTTTCCCGCAAAAAATAAGCGCTCAATCAGCTCCGTCAATAGAAAAATAAAAATGGGCACCTCCAGTCAAAGAATGGAAGGAGAGCTTATTTTGGGTTTTGGAGCACAGATTTAGACGGTTTGGTTTTTGGACATCATGACACTTTTGCAGAGCCCCTGAAATGCCAGTAAAATCTTCTGACATGTTACCCCATTTTGGAAACTACATCCCTGAAGGAATTTATCCAGGGGTAGAGTGAGCATTTTTAACCTCCAAACGATGCATTCATTTATCTTTCAGACATGAATGCGTAGCTGATGGTGAAAGGAGGAAATGGCAATTTTTCCAGTAATAAGTCATTTTGGTGTGTAATAAGTTGTGCAATGCTTGTATCAGAGACAAATGCTCCAAATGCTGTTGTGTCCGGCATACCCAATTACCAGTTTTTGAAGTGTGTGTCTCTGCTGACACAAGCTGGGCACAACATATCGGGTACTGAAATGGCGTACCTCTGAAAAAAATTGCAATTTTCACTTTTCCTTATCAGCTGCGCATTCGTTTCTGGAAATTAAATGAATGCAACACTCAAGGGTTAAAAATGCTCGCTACGCCACTTAAAGGGTGTTGTTTCCAAAATGGGGTCACATGTCTGCAGATTCCACTTTAGTGGCAATTCAGGGACTCTGCAAAAGTGGCATGACGTCCAAAAACCAAGATAGAACGCCTTCCCTTCTGTGCCCGGCTATGCCCAAACAGCAGTTTATACCCACATATGACATTGTTAATTAAGTTATCCTGGGTACAACAGTGTCATACACAGCAGGGCACACATGTGAATGAGCCCTATGTGCTTTTGGACCGCTAATTTAGATTGTTAGTTTTTGGACGCCATGTAACGTTTGCAGAGAATCTAAAATTGCCCCTACAAAATGGGGGTCACTTCCTGAGGAATTCTGAGTTACTGCCACCTCCAGGGCTCTGCAAAAACAACATGGCATCCAGAAAGTCCCTCTAAATCTATATCCCAATGCTAATAAAATCTGTGAAACAGTTGTGGGGTTAAACTGCTCACCATACACCTTGAGAAATTCCTCGAGGGGTATAGTTTCTAAAATGGGGTCACTTTTTGGGGGTTTCCATTATATTGGTACTCTAGGGGCTCTGAAAATATAACATGGCACCTGAAAACTATTCCAGCAAAATCCACCCTCCAAAAGTCAAATAGCGCTCTTTCCATTTTGAGCCCCGCCATGTACCCATACAGCAGATTACGACCACATATGGGGTATTGCCGTGTTTAGGAGCAATTGTTTAGCAAACTGTGGGCGGCTTTTTCTCCTTTAACCCCTTGGGAAAATGAAAACTGCGCATGACAAACCACTGGAAAATGGCGGCCCGTCATGAGCAGTCGGCTCTGCCCGAACCCAAAGTGGCAGAGCCGATTACGCACGCATGAGATTTCGCTGCCATCCAGCGCTGCGTACGAGGACTTAGAAGAAAGCAGATACAGAGAAGACCAAGAGGGGAGTCACCACAACAGACTAAGGGGCGGTGGAAAGCTATGGTGGAACGCCCCAGGTGCTCTGTGATGCTCATTACCATAACTGACAAAACAAATGTTATCAGAAATGGCCGAAAGAAGAAAACAATGGAAGGTAGGAGTAGAATGGCCTTTTTAAAGGCCATTAGCTTAAAAGTTGTTTTTCTAATACTAGACTCCCTTTAAAGTGTCTCAAAGTTATTGCCATATAAAGTGATACATGTCAATTTTGAGAAATGAGTCCTAGTCCTTAAGAGATTAATGACTGAGGGGTAGAGGCACTTTGCCCCTTTACAGGGGCGGAACTTTGCTGCACAGGGTTACACAACACACAAAGCAATGGCAATGCCCAGTTTATATCTCTCAAGTACACAAAACATTCGTGACTGGTGGTCAGATACAAATATGACAATGAAGACGTCATGAATAGCCTCTCATTACCCGTCTCACCAGCAGCTCGTTCGCCGCCATCATTAGCGCTTATTAAAATGAACCAAACCCAAACTCCTCGAATATCACCTCAAAAAACAACCCTCCCTTCCCGCCACCAATCCTAGAGCGTATCCCTGCCTCCTCCCTCCATGGCAACAGCATCAATCACTCACAGTCACTATGGAAACCACCAATGGCTAGTTCTCGTGTCGTACCCCGCCCACATACTCCACTTGCTGCTGGTTATTGGACAGTCGCGTCACCCGTGCGTTGCTAGGTGTCCATCCCGCTCTTCCCCGGAACCTTTCCCGCGAACCCTGTTTGCCGCCGTTGCTAGGGGACTGTTGACGATGTTGCACCCATTGAATGGGATGGCGGTGAAGAGGGTTCATCTGAGGGAGAGTTGGGTGTACGGGAGAGCTGAGCTGCAAGCGAGCACGGCAGGTAATGAGGGCGCAGACTAGAGCAGCATTATGTCATCATATATAGAACCTTATTCATAGCTGTCATCGTCAGTGCATAGGAGAAAGTGCATTTCATGAGTGCCCACCAGGTATACATTGACATATTCCCATAATGGGGTTTTGGCTGGATCTAAGTCCCTCACTATTTCAGAGGAACCTTCAGGAGGCAGAAAGGACTACTGTAAAGAAAGCTGTGGTCTTCAGATAATAATCGTCATCTATCCAGCGCCAACATATTCCATAGCACTTTAGGGTACGTGTACCTACAAAATCAGACATTATAGAGCAGCAGTCTGAACCGTTGATACAGCTGGAGCAAGGGCCCTGCTCACAAGGGCTTACAACCTATGTGTGCAGGTTAATGTGTTTTGTCGCATATCGATGCAATGAACAATTCACACCTGTACAAAAGCAAATTAACCCCTTAGATGGCCTATTTTGGCCATGTGGATGGGGCGTACTTTTTTGCGCTTTTCACCCCCCATCTCCATACCTTTTCATTTTTCCTTTGATGTAGCCAAATGATGGTTTGATTTTGCCGAGATAAGTTGTATTTTTTTTTCTTGGGGTATATTCAACTTTTTGATCACTTTTTATTCCGTTTATTTGGGAGGCAAGATTAAAGGGGGTTATCCGATTTCTAAGACTGATGGCCTATCCTCAGCAGTTTACCTAATGCACTGGTCAAACGCCTCGATTTCTGCTTGTTATTTTCTTTCAAACCAGCATCTGATTTTTCAACATGCTCTAAACAGGACTGCTTTCAGTTACTGACAGCAAGCAGAGATCTTGTCACTAGCGAGTTATTAAAATATCAGAAAGTTGGAAACCCCTCTATTATACAATACACATAAGACTGAATTAAAGGGAGTCTGTCAGCATGAAAATTGTAATCAAAGTAATCCCAGTACCTTGACGTGCTTTTTACACACTTTCTAACTATGTCTTTGTTATTCAGTATTACAGCTCCATTGTCAAGAAAATGTATGTTTATTCATATACAAATTAGGCAAAAAGGGCTTTTGGGAGATCCCTGTGTTTTACAGAACACTGCAGCCTACATTTTTACAGTGGACAGATTTGTTATCGTTCTTTATACTGATACATTTGTATCTATTGTAGAGAAGATAACGCCACCAATTCTTTTTTCCCCTCCACTAAAGACACTGTTGAGTCACTTAACCTCCAGGGGACGTACAGAGAAAAAATCCTCACCTTGGGAGATGCATTTAAAAATTTTAAAAGTCTACGATCACTGGATCTGTCTAGAAATTTAATAATCAGCTTACAGGTAAGGGACGGCTCCTTGGCTTAGAACTTTCCATTGCAGAATGAATTTATTTTTTTTTTTTTTTTTTGTAGAAATTCTCCAAAAACACCATGAAACCTGCCATGGGCTTCTGGTAGTGGATGCAGTCTAATACTTATGGGGACTTCTATACATTCTCCCAACTTTGTACATCCAGCAGGTTGGGATTTTGCTTTCAGAATTCTTATTTCTAAAGGGATAAGCAGAGTCAGAGGTTTATGCCAGCTACTTATTTCTCCCTCAGAAAGCAAAATTGATCATACCAACTAATGACAAGATGAGCATGGACTAGACAGGTTTTGACCTGAAGATAAGCAGCATCATTGATGTTTGATGCAGCTTCTGAGGTTTATGTTTATGGAGGAATTGGAGTGATACTTGTATAGATTGACAGTTATCCACCAACTTTAGAGTTCTGACAAGTATATGAAATAACAGTTGGCTGATTATATTGTTTTTACATTGACTTCTACAGGGCATTGAATATCTACACGCTCTTCGTTCCCTTAACCTATACTATAATGATATTGAATCCGTGGAAGAAATAAAGCGTCTTAGAACATTGTCACATCTCAAGATCCTTGATCTGCGCCTCAACCCAGTCACCAGACAGGATACTGATTACCGCCTCATTGTCATCCATGCTTTAGGCACCATAGAAACACTAGGTGAGTGATACACTATGTTGGACAAATATTGTGAAGAGTGGAATGTTCTTTGCCAGTCTAATTTCTAAATATTTATCGCTTTGTGTGGGTTTCCTCCCACTCTCCAAAGACATACTGATAGGGAATTTAGATTGAGCCCTATATAGGACAGTGACTGACAATGTCTGTAACGTGCTGTTGACGGTTTGTTACAATTGTAGCTAGTCTAGGCTAAACATATCAGAGCAAATCTTTCTCCGGCCCTGATAGTTTGCTGCAATGCGTGCAGTTAAAATTTTTTACATTTGCTCATTTTTATACTGGATACAGCTGTAGCAAACCATCAGCTGTGATTGGTTTGGTCTGTACAAGTTTTCAGCATCTGAAAGAAAGGAAGAATGTCTCCATTTACAGCACTGTCCACCTGAGGAAATCTTGATAATAGTGAGGGGATTATTCACAATGGAGGAATTTATCAAATTATGTGCTCCAGAATTCTGGAGTAAAAACTCAGTTATGTTTTTTTAAGCTTATTTGCTCAAAAACTGTATGATATTTAGCATTTTTAGACCACTCACTCCACTTTTGAAAGGTGGGTGTGCTTAGCCTGTCTAGCTGTCTGTACAAAAAGTATATATTGTGTATTTGTATATAAATTTGTTTTTATTTCATTTTATTTACAAAAAAATTCTATTTTGCACTCACAAAGTATTACATTAATGATCACATTGAAACAATATCTGCTAATAACAAACTAAAATATATATATATCTTGGTTTTGAAACCGTGTAATAAACACACGAATGATTTTAGCAAACAGGCAAATGCAAATAGAGGAGTAAATGTTTGCATGGTTAAATAAATTTGTATTGTGATTTGTTTCAAATTAATTTGTCAATTGGAGGAAAGAATTGATTGGTAGTTTACATCCTGTGGCTCTATAGCAGTTGTGAAACTGCAACTCTCGGCAATTCTGTGGCAGTCGAAATTTGTCAGAGCATGCTGGGAGTTAAAGAGCAATAGGATTGCAGACTACTATTCAACACTGAGATTGCAGGAGCAGGGCAGCGAATGGTTAATAATGAATAAACAAGTGGGCGTGAGGGAACTCCAAGCCATTCCCTGCCCAGGTTTCTGTTGTGTCCTGCACAGGGAGTTGCCATGGCTTCGCCAGGAGTCTCTGCAAACCTTAACCAACTGTCAGTCAGCCCATTAATACTGAGATCACCAACCTTACGCCCTCAGCATCTCCAAAACCGGGAAAGGGAGGGGGGAGTAAGGTGAAAAGTTATATGCCAGACAGTCAAAAGCTTCAAAGCAGCTATGTCCTTGTTTTCAGATGAACGTCCTGTGAGAGACAGTGAAAGGAAAAACGCAAAGTTTAATTTCCAATTTAAAGAATATAAAACAAAAGAGATGCCAGAAGTGGAGATTGGGAGGTAAGTGCACACTTAAAAACAAGACCGTCCTATAGAAGGGGTCCCACATCTGGTATGCATGAGGAGAGTTCTTGCTTTATCTTTACTGTATTCCTTTAGTGTATATATAGAGTTTAGACATCAGATATATCATCATGATATTGAGCTAGCATCACGATAATGAATGCTATAAAGATATATAATATAGCATAATATTTTGTTTGATTTTTATTTTTATTTTTTTAAATTGACTTTTACCTTATTATATAGATAACATACATTTTGTGAAATCTGTATTACCAGCCCTGATCATAAAGCATATAAAATACAAGAACAGCAGCTTGTACATTTGTATCCCATACCATATTGATGAAGCTCAGGTGCCACTTGATGCATGCAACTTTCAGAAAAGTGGCAAGGGAAATGTTGTTCAGGGGAGAGACAGTTGCACATTGTTCACGCATCCAAATAGTTCACGCACATCCAATAGCACCTGGTCTTTATAAAAATTTGTCATAAGAGTCAGTAATGCAAGAGGTGAGATTTTTCATATGCATCATGTCATTAACCTTTGAAATCCGGAGGGACATAGATGGCAGGTTAGTTTGCTTCCATAGCAATAGTATACAGGCTCACGCTGCCATCACCAGAGATCTCAATAAGGAATGCTTGTAGACTTGTAGAGGTATGTCACTGTGATGCAGGAATAATAGGGCAGGACCAAGAGGTCTAGTGGTGCCAGTCACATGTCTGATCACTTTGCGTACCTTGTCCCAGAAAGGAGTTAAGGCTCGACATGACCAGAAAGTATGTAGCAGTGTCCCCTCTGCCTCCCCACACCTCCAGCACTGTGCATCGACCTTAGGGAAAATGGTATAAAGCATGGAGGGGACCCAGTACCAGCATGAGAGCAGCTTATAGCTCACTTCCTGGAACCGAGAGCTGATAGAGGCTTTATGAGTCAATTCAAATATGTGGTCTCTCTGTTCCACCAAGAATACAAGATTTAAGTCTGACTCCCATTTGAGTAGGAATGGGGCAGGAGGATGATCAGGGCATTACCTACCTTGCCTCCTCATGATTTGATGCAGGAGAACGATATACTAAATTGTTATGCCAGTCTACCATGATATTGGAAATTCCCATTATCACCAGATTATCTGGATAATATTGGTAGACTAACCAATCCTACTTGTTCATTAAGCTAATTATAATATTGTATGTGCTTCTGTATTTGTTTATCATGGTTTATGTATGTAGAATGATGGGTGACTACGGTATATACTACATTGTATGATGTCTAATGGACAGGAGTCTTCCATTCATACATGTTCATAACATAATTGAAGTACAGGATATTTATACCAGAAATTATTTGTGCTTTTCAGCATAGGAAAAAGTAACAGTTACATGCAGAAGACCTCAGCGAGAGCTCACCTGGATTTTAACATGAGTAACACAGGTATGTAAAGAGAAATATATAAAGGAAATATTAAACTCATGCATAGCAATATAAACATGGACACTGATGTTAACTCTGGGAAACCATTTATGATTTCAAAAGATGTAGTGACTCCAAGGCATCTTTATAGTCTTGCCATGCTATTGTTATCGATAGGATCTTTGCAATAGAAACTTCTTGATACAGATACACAGCTCTGTCTTCTGCTGGAGTATATTTGTCAGCTACGGGTGTCAATGCTGATGTAACTGAATGAAAAGGCTAATCCACATAATGGCACACACAATTTATAGTAAGTAGTGTTGCATATGTTGTTTCATTTATAATTGGATGTACATTTCAAAATACTGGGTTTTTTTTGGACCATAAGACGCCTCCTACTATAAGATTTAATTAAGAAAGATTAGGAAAAAATATTTCCTATTAATTTAAACTTCCCTGGTGGACAAATGGAGTAGACGGGTCATTGTCACTAAATGGTATGCTAGGGAAGATAAAGGGGGCTGGTAGCGATCAGTCTGCTCCTGCTGCTCACAAGGTGCACATACACAAAAAGTCCTGTTAGTGGCCTCCACCACATTGTATAATGTCCTATTGATGCTTCTACACAATGGGGCAGTATAATGTGGCATTATACTTTGTGGTGGATACTAAGGAGCATTATACTGGGTGTATGATGGCACAGTATAATGCCCCATTAGTGGTCTCTATATGTTATAATGCCTAATTGGTGTCCCCTGATTGTATAATGTTCCTTAGTACCCCCAACAGAGTTTAATTCTCCATTAGTGCCCAAATCACTTACAGTGGTCAGGAAAAACAGTCAGCACTCAACCACTGCCCATTAGCTCTAATACATTACAATAGCGGCAGCTTAGATCTCCCTACAAAGGAGAGTGGCCACGTTTCCTGAGCTGCTTTCATTATGCAAGTGAAAGTAGGCAGAGGTCTGGACAGTCCACCAGTTGAGCATCATGACAAGAGAGGGTGGCTTTCTCTCTTCTGCCCTGCACTGATCTTACTGAATGACTGTGTGGATATGCATTCTTGATGCTCTGTTCTGTTAAAGGTAACAAAAAGTCCTGACAAAATAGTGCAGCATGCTGTGCTATTTTGTGTGGTAAAATACCATACTCCCTATGTACAGTAAAATCCTACTTAGTGCCTTCCACATATTAGTATAATGTTCCTTAGCTTCCCGTACACAGTATAGTAACTCATTAAGCCCTACATAGTATAATGCACCAAATAATCTTTCACTTGCTGTTAATTTATCTATCCCATCTGTGCTGTTTTATGATGCGGGATCACCTTAACCCATTCTGCCAGCCTCCATCTCCTTTGGACAGCACTCCAGGCTGACAGAAAAGGGGCTGGATAATCATCAATTATAAAGAATATGAGATAAATTTACAGTATGTAGTCGTGTTAGGAAAATAATGGCTTGTGTGCCAAGAGTTTCTGACCCCTGTCATACACTTTATTTTGAGGGTAGAATCATTTTCCTACCTTTCAGGTGAATTCAGGGTTTTGTTTATGATATGAATTTCATTTTAGATTTCAACAAGATAGCCCGGGAGAATGAACGTACAGATTACATGAAGGGATTGTCCCCATCTAAATATGAGGTCGGTGCAGTGTCTATTCTTGTGAACATAGAAGTCCTTGAATAAACTTTTAAAATCAGCATATTTGTGAGAGTTCTGTGATCCCCATAGAATTCCATTGGTAAAAAGGATGTCAAAAGTCTATACTTTTGACTCCTTTAATCCTCTAGTACATCATAATTGTAATTAATGGACAAAAAAAGCATGACATACCTTGCTTTTTCATACTCTGGGGTCTCCTCAAACCCTAGAGTGTAATAAATGTATGCCCAGGGAAGGGGCGATTTCTTGTAGCCTCTTCTGGCCCCTGGATGACGTCAAGCGCTTTCATATCACGTGGGGCACACTGACGTCACAAAGCTATGACAGTTGGAAAGTGTTGTAAAGTCAGCGCGCACCACATGACCTCTTGAGGCCCAATCACAGACCTTAGAGGTGAGCCAAGGGCATGTGACATCATACAGGGATTGGAAGAGGCCAGCAGAAGCTACCAGTGGACGCCCAGGAGAGGGGAGGCAAGGTGAATATTTCTGTTTGTTGTTTTCACTCTCCTCCTCTGGGCCTCTGCTTCTTATACTCTGGGGTCTGAGGAGACCCCAGAGTATAATAGCACTGTTGGAAACTAACAGGGTGAACCTTGTGAACATTTGTTGAAATTGCATGCGGTTTTCCCTTATCTACACATCAGTATTCAGGGCCTTTCCTATTTTTTAAATGGGAAAAAAATAATGCATATCTGTATATGTTTTTACTATTTAAAAAAAATATATATATATGATCCATTAAACAGATCTGCTGAACAAACAGCAGAAATGTGTTGTGAACAGACCCCCAAGAACAATCCAGTTTTGAGAAAAGCTGCATCAAAATGTAGGAAACATTTTATATCTGTATTTTTTGTTCCTGACTATAAGATTTTTTTTTTTCTTGCTAAAAAGTGCATTTTATAATCCAGAAAATATAGTAATTTGTTTTCTGTTTTATACTGCTATATTTATTCTACTTTAAATGTCAATATTATGTCCCATATCTTTCTCTTTATTCACAGACTGTTGAGCACCAGTCATACGTGCAGCCACAGAGCGACTATGAAGACGGTATTGGTATAATTCCAGCTTCACTATAATTAATCTTGTGTTACTAACAACAATGTGGTTGCTAATTGTTAAAGTTATGTAAAATCTGTGCAGTTCAATGGTCCTTGCATGTTGCATTGATCAGACATGTAATTTACTACAAAGCAATTACCCTGCATATATTAAATGCACAGATCATTAATCTGAATCTTCTCCAAATATCAAAATTATGCCAAGTGCTGGCTGTTTTTGCACCCCTTTATTTATACTTCAAGCTGGTTGTGAAAAAAAAAAATGACATAGGTTACATAGTCATTTTAACACAAACATTCTGGGTCATTGACTGTAAAGAGCTGACCACCTGAGCATGGTGAATTTGATTTTTGCTTTAAAAAAAAAAATTACCAAAGTAACCTTGAACTTGACAGCGTTTTTATGTTATTTGCAGATTATCGCCCCTTACCTTCACCCACACGTTCATCCTTACGTTCTCCTGGTCCCTCCTCACGGGCCAAAGAAGGGCACCATGTTACTTTTGCTGAGTCAACCATTTCAGATCTATTTCCAAAGAATGAGGATTTTGCCCGATGTTTAGAAAGTGACAACAATACTATCTGCACAGAAAAACTCACATCAGATAAACCTGCTTCAGTGTTCAGCTTCAAAAATACGTACCTCACATCCACCCCGGTAAAGAAAGAGTCTACCAGCAGTGAACGCATGAGGGCTGATACCAGAGTCCTAAATGACAGAGGATGGAGCACAGAATCCAGAGATCATTTGAAGCCTACAGAGGAGTCAGTCAGAGAGAGACTCTTGAGACTTAGCTCAGGTAAATAATATAATGCTACTGTGTCTCAAAACGTATCAGTTATAAAGCCACAAGATATACTGGAACCTTTCCCACAAAACTATATATGGATCTGCTGCTTGTAGTTTGGACAGCATTTAATGTCGGCTTTCTAGTGGTATATAATACCGCACATCTATGAGGGCATGATCGGTCCTCTTTAACCCTTTTGCTGCTGGGGTATTTTGGACATTTTGCACAGCTGGTAACCAGGATAAAAGAAAACCTAAATTAGAGAGTAAGAAAATCATACTATTCCGCTATACTTGTATATTTTCTGAAAGCAGACATTTGACACGTTGACAATATGGCACTCAACACTTTTATATACACAACCTCCTTCACCATTCAACACTATGTCTACATGCACATACATTCATAAAATCACTAGAATTGGAAGAATCTGAATTCTGGAAGAAACTTTTAAGTTGGACATTTTAAAATAGTTACAACTTAGAAAATACAGGGATTAGACACCTTCAGAATAAAGTGCACCCTTAACCCTTAAATATGGCAGCCGCTCAGGAGCTCATATGGCTCTGTGAATGGAAAATTTAACGTTATGGGGTTTGGAAGATGGGGAGTCAAAAACGAAAATTGAAAAATGCCTGTGGTGGTAAGGGATTAAATTCTGTATACAAATGTAGCAGAGTTAAGCCTAACTTTTGCAATTGGTTAAACTGCTGCAGAGTGATATCAGAGAACACAAAAAAAAAACAATGAAAAGTCATTGGAAAAGCACTTTCCAATGATTTTTCATCGGTTTTTATTGTCTTCTCTGATGAGATATCACTCTGCAGCAGTTTAACCAATTGCAAATGTTAGGGTTAACTCTGTCTCCATAAAGTAATACAGATGTAGCAATCTGATAGTGGCATTTGTTTTGACAAATTTTTGACAGTTATGTTCATATTTATGTAACTTTGCGACAATGCAAATGCTTTGAAAAATACATTAAAACATTCATTTGTGCCTAAAACTCACATCCAAGCTGATGTTTACATACAAAAACAATGTAAAAATCACGGGTTAAAGTTCATGCAATATTTGCCTGTGCCAAACTGTATACTGCATATTGCTAAAATTCTATCGAAATCTAATTTCTTTGAATGTACAGTATACCTTGTATAAAAATACACCAGAACCACATTCGTGCAACTTTGCAGCAAGTTGTCGTTAGAAGCAAAAATTGCATTAAAATTCAGACTTGCCACCAAAATGCACCATTAAGCAGACTCCTTATTCAAAGAAAATGTAGTCTCCAAGAACTGTAAGGCTAAGTTCCCATCTGCGCCGCAGTCTCCATTGGAAACGACAGAGAGAAAAGTCCTGCATGGAGGATTTTTCTCTATGCCGGTTTCAGTATAAAACAGTGGACCCCATCACATTCTCTGGTGTCTGTGGGTGACCTCTGTTTTAGCAGTCCAGCTCTCTGTCCTTCGGGTCCCCCGGCAGATGTGAACATCGGAGAGCCAGGCACAGATGTGATCCTAGCCTAAGATGTTAGGACTTCATACATACCCACATATAATAAAATTATACTTATAAATCTTGGAAAAAGGTGATGCAAAAAAAGATTATTATTTCAAAAAGGGTTTTTACTTTGCAAAAATAGTAAAACATAAAGGGGTTGTCCGGGGGAGTTAAAGGGACTATCATAAAAAAAAAACGTTTTTAAACTAAAAGCACATAGGAATAGCCTTTAGAAAGGCTATTCATCTCTTTATGCTAATTATTAGTTCCCCCTGTGCTCAGAGCACAGCGTCGTCATCGAATCCAGCCTCTCCTCTGTCTAGTCTGTCTGACGCGTCCTGTGTGTTTCCCCTCCTCTTCGGCCATTTTGCGGTGGTCTCTTGTGTAGATCTATGGAGTACTGAGCTACTGCGCATGCTCCGTCGGCCATTTTGCGGTGGTCTCTTACATGAGCGCGGCCGCGCGGGGCGCGCGGGGGGGGGGGGGGGGGGGGGGCGGGCCCGGCCCCCCCCAACAAGAGCCGTGGCCGAAGAGGGGGGGGAAGGGGGGGGACTCGTCAGGAGACAAATGCGGAGGCAGGCCGGCGCGGGCCCGGCCCGGGGGGCCCCCTGTGCTCTCTGAGCATAATTAGCATAAAGAAGAAAAGATGAATAATTTGAAAATGGCGGCGCGGACCTGCAAAATAAAGGTAAGAGATGAATAGCCTTTCTAAAGTCCATTCCTACGTGCTTTTAGTTTAAAAAAAATTTTTAATGATAGAATCCCTTTAAGTTCACCTTAATTCATCCAGCGAATTCTTCCTGATGGACTGAGCCTGTGATTCAGAACTCCAATCAGAAACAGCCTGTATTGGAACTCAGAATTACACCCTTTCCCTGCTTCTCTATGACATCGCCCTCCTGACAGTACAGAGCCTAAATAGTTTAAAGGGATTCTATCATTGGGAAACCCATTTTTCTCTAACACCACGTCGGAATAGCCTTTAGAAAGACTATTCTTCTCCTACCTTTATTTTTCTGATCTGCGCCGCCGTTTTGGAGAACTTTCTTCTTTCTTTATGCAAATGAGTCTTCAGAAAGCACATGGGGCGTTCCCACTGTGCTCAAAAAGCACAGGGGGCAATCCCTGAGCTCAAAGAAGACGCTCTTCCGACGATCCAGGGCCGCCTCTCTCTTCTTCTGCTGGTGCCTCTCCGCCGAGTCATCAGCCCCTAAGTCACTGTTTGCGAAATGGCAGAGCCGTCTGAGCATGCACGGGATTTGAATCGCAAACAGAGACTCGGGGGCTGATGACGCGGCGGAGAGGCGTCAGCAGAAGAAGAGAGAGGCGGCGCTGGATCTTCGGAAGAGCGTCATGTTTGAGCACAGGGGACGCCCCCTGTGCTTTCTGAAGACTCATTTGCATAAAGAAGAAAATTCTCCAAAACTGTGGCGTGGATCAGAAAAATAAAGGTAGGAGAAGAATAGTCTTTCTAAAGGCTATTCCAACGTCGTGTTAGTGAAAAATCGGTTTCCAAGTGATAGAATCCCTATAAGGAACAGTGGGGGCTGGAGAAAAAAATTCCATCTCTGCCAGAACCAATGGAAGGGCACCTATTAATTAATTTAAAGAGCTGGACTAGATGGAGGCAGTGAAAGGTCCTCTTTAACTCCCTGCACAACCCCTTTAAGTTTTACTACCACTTTCCAAGACAAATTAGTTTTTTTGTCAACAGAATGTGTGTGGACTTATTTTTTGTGGGAATACCTGACGTTGTTATTGATGCAGTTTTGGGGAGCATAACACTTTTAAATTGCTTTTAATAACGTTTTTTCAGTGGCCAACAGACAACACAATTTTGACCCTATTTTTTTTTGACCTATATTTTTTTTTTTTTTTTTTTTTTTTAAGATATTTTTTTACGCCATTCATCGTGTGGGGAAAATATTGCTAGGCTCATTACAGACGCAGCAATACTCCAACACTTGTTATGTTTTTATTTTATTATTTAATGTTTTGGGATGAGGGATGAATATAGTGTTATAATTTTACTGTGTGTGGTTTGTTTTGTTTTTGTTTTTTTAAGTCCCTCTTGAGGACTTGAACTTATGATCTTCTGATTGCTTATATAATACGATGCACTAATGTAGTGCAGTGCATTATACTGCCTGTCAAATTCTGTAATACAATCTATTAAGCCATGCCTTTGGTATAGCCTAGTAGGACTTTACAGAAGGCAGCCCTGAGGACTTTCGCAAGAGTGCTGATACCTAGAAGAGGGAACCAACTCCCTCCAAAAACCTTTCAATGTTGTGGTGGCTATTGACAGCAGCATCTTAAGGGATAAACGCTTGGGATTGGCAGTTTGCCAATCCCAGTCTTTAGGAGCAAATGCCCAGCTGTAAGTACACAGCCAGACCCCGCACTAGTCCATTGCAATTGATGTAAAAAGCCAATTACAATGGAATAAGGCCCATTAGTGACCGACGTAGAAAACCTAATGGTGGTTTTAAAAGCTGAATTTTCAGTGTAATTTAGGGAAATGATTGTTGTGCGTCTATCTAGCTAGAATTTTATTTTTTAATGTATATAAGTGGAGATACACATGAAATTCCTTATGTAATATTTAGGTTTTGTATAATACTTCTGTTGTATTTTCCATTTCTAGATCTTTATGTGACTACACACCTGCCTGATCCCCCCACATCTTCAAATTCTCTCTCTGCTTTAAGAAAAGGCTTTACTGATGTCTCCAAGACATACACGCTGCCTTCTAAACCCACACTGGCAAATAGTCACCTGTCCACAGGAAAAACTTTGAATCGTCCTGAATGCAACAGCATCTACAAGAACTCTTGGAGCCCAGATAAAATGTCCAGCATAAAGTTTGACAGCCTGTCAGTGCCACAAAATGGAATGAAAAGAGCCAGCAGCCTTAACTCTCTGCTGTCCCCTAAAGCCATTACTGTGAGTGCTGCCATCCGTTTGTACTATGTGTGGGCATGGCAATGGCTCGTACTTTATTGTGCCAGTAGTTTAAGGTCATTCTACATAGAGAACATTTCTGCATCTTTCTAATGTGCGACTTTTCAATTGCTCACCAACTTTAAGATCTCTGCTTGCTTTTAGTGAATTTTTTTTTTTTTTCTTGTTTACAGCCAGAGTCTGAAAGCTGTACAGATCTAACAGGGTTGAGAATGTGCTACCATGTCAAGGCAATGTTCTGTCAGCTCTGAGTTTAGGCTCTTTAACTCACAAAGAATTGCTTGGATTGTTTTATCTCTCAACTGTGACTTTTTGTGAAGGTATATAAACAAGAATGTTTTATTTCACTCAGCAAAAATCTTAAAAATGGTGAGGAATTCAAATACAAAGTATATTTAAAGGGAGTCTATCACCAGAATGCAGCATATCAACCCTGCCCCGTAGATTGATTGATTGATTTGGGTGAGCCTAACCTACCTGTGTTTACTCATTGTGAATTAGTGAATCCATTTGTCAATATGCAAATGAGCTCTTTGGGGAAAGGAAGACATTGCCACTTATCTCTTTGGAGCAACAGCAAGGTCCTCATTGCTTCAAAGAGCTCATTAGCATATTGACAAAAAAAAGGCAATAACTGCAATGGAATCTCCAATTCACAAAGGGAAAACACCATTTGATTTAAATGACACTAACCTATTTATCTGCCGGGCAGGGTGGTTGTGCTTTTTTTTTTTTTGTTTTTTTTTTTTCTTGTTTCTGGGGTCACGGGCCATTGATGCCCCTAGGCACTGGTTTCACAGGTAAAACAGGGGCAGATCCTCAAGCTTCAGTGCTCTGGACACTGGAACAGGTCCCCAGCCTGTTCCCTCTCCTTTGAGTGATAGCTGTAGCAGTCTCAGGGTTGGACACTACAGCTGTCGCAAAGGTGGTAGGGGCTCAGTGCACAGTGCCTGGAGCACTGTAGGATGAGGGATACATGTTTAATGTATATTTAAAAAAAAACAACAAGCAATCGCTGTGGCATCCATGTCATAGCAAAATTGCATTGTGTTGTGGGCAAGTGTCGCCGTGTTGCCCTAGCCTAAATTCTAAATTTGTTAACTCCAGATACCACTCTTAAAAGTGCACAGGGTATCCCTCATCCTCCAGTGCTCCGAACACTGTGCACTGAATCCCTACCACCTTTGGGGAGCAGCCTGTTCCAGTGCTACTAAATGTTTCATCTCCTGTTTTCTGCCTCCCCCTAGGTTTATTTATAATACTACTGCCCAACTTTATATTGGTGTTCCAGCTCTGTACTGCTTCTACAATATATTGATGCCCCACTCACAAATATACGAAAATTAAAATTTTTAGCCATTGGGCTCCTATGAATTACCATTACCAGAAAACCATTATTTGCACTATAAATCTCACCTATTTTGTAGAGTGATGATTTATTGCTTGGAAATGAGCTGAAGAAGAGAGACCATTCCCCCAGTAGCGAGGTTCCTAGTATTAGTGATGTCCTGCACCAGCTAATGGAATTAGTAGATCGATATTGGAATGGTTCAGGATCCCTTCTACAGAACCAGAGGTTCCTGGGTAAGTACACTGGAGCACAACATTTCACATTACTATACAAGTCAGTTTTAATCTCTGAAAAGCTAAAATGCATTTAATTCTTATTTCATTTCAGTACCAGCTCGAGATCTGCTTTCACGCCTTATGTCTGAAAAACAGACCTCACAAGTGGATTCTACAAAGAGCCACAGACAAAATGAAGATACAGAGACCACAGTAAGTTGTTTGTGACATAGACAACTGTATATTTATTATCAATATACAAACCTATCCATAGATGTTAGCTTATTGTCAGCAGACCCCAGCATTATCTACAACAGTCGCAGGAAAAGTCCCTCTACATCAGCTTTCCACATGCTGGATTTTTAGTGGTCTAATCCTTTGTTTCCCACAGAGGTGTCTGGCAGCTTTTTATCTCCCTTTTTTATATTTATAACATGAACACAAAACTCATTAAAAACAAGGCAGTGTCAGGAACTGTACATGGATGGCATGTGCAACTTTGGCTTACTTCAAGTGAATAAGCTGCAATACTTGACCTATAGACACAAGAGAAAGTACAATCCTCAACATTGAAATTACAACATCAAGAAGGACAAGCCATAAGGCTATCTAAATCAAGAAAGTTGCAGGTGTCACTAAGACCTGCAAATGATCACCTTTTCAAACGCCTTGCTCTAGTCTGTGGCATGTGGAAGGGACACAGAAGCCCGATTGAATCTTAAAAATTGGATTGAGTGACATGGGATGATTGTGTGATGTCTCCTTGCCAGTTATCCCCACTTTTCACAAACTGCGAGGCACAGAATCCTTGAACCAAGAGACCTTGGTTTTTCACTCCAGCAGTAAGAGGTACACGGAGAGGAACTATTGCATGGACGGATCGTCTGATTGGAAGGATGACGTGTAGTCATCCATTCTATACTGCAAGTGAAATTGGGCATTAGGCTAGGGCAGCAAACCATGTCGACAAAAACCATCAGAAGGCGTTTGCACAACATTGGGCTACGAACCAGATGTCCAACTCCAGGTGTTCTATTGACCTCACGCCACCACTCTAAAAGGCTATCACGTTTCAATACTGCAATAATGGCAGAAATAGAGGTCTATGCTCTTCAGCAATGAATCCTGCTTTTGTCTCAGACTCAGTGTGGGTGGCATAAATGTACAGTAACTGAGCCCCTCTACTCTTCATTTCTGGAATACTGAAATGAAAAAAAAAAAAAAAGCGTTACATTGATTTGGTCGTGTAACTAGTGTTATGGTGTCCTAGGAGCCGTTTTACAACAGGACGCCAGATCACAAGCTGCTCGTGCTACTGTGAGCAGCCTGCCTGGCCTAAACATGTTACCATGGCCTGCAGCATCTCCTGATTTGTTTCCCATAAAGCACATCTGAGATGTCATTAGTTGGCAATTGCAAAGGGAGCTGCAAGCAGCCAATCTTGATGATTTTGTTTATATTTTGATTCAATTTTTTTAATCTTTTACATATTATTAACATGTCTATCGAACCTGTGATTTCCATAATGCCAAGACTTCACTTCTTGGTGTTGCACTTTCAATGTTGGTGAATGCAGAAGTAGCACAGCAATGGATATAGTAGCAAAAACTGTGCTATACACCTATCATGGTACAAAGATGCGACATTTCAGCTCGTCCTTGTAGCTAAAACATCTCATCTTTGTACCATGGTTGGTCACTTTTTGCTACTATATGCATTGGACTGCTGCTTCTACTTTCTCTTTAGGACAGTGGAGTAACCTGGGAATCTGGCTACTTGAAGCTTTTGTACTCGGAAGGGTCTCTTGAACCTGAAGACACAGTTCAGCTCTGCGACTTGTCTACTGACCTTGGACAGGTGTGTTTTTTTTTTTTTTTGTTTTTTTTTTGGTTGTTTTTGTTTTTTATTTAAAGAATACAATCATGTTTTTATAATTGGATAGCCTCTTTGAAGGGATACTCCAGCATTAGAAAAACATGGCTGCTTTTGTCCAGAAACAGCACCTGTCCATGGTGGCATTGCAATTCTGTCCCACTCACTTTAAAGCGTAACTAAACTTTCGGACAACTTTTGATCTTCTGGCAGTCATTAATATGTCGCTGCAATACCAGACAAAACCCATGGGCAGGTGTGGAGCTGTTGCTCCTCCATTTCATTGGGGAGAACCATGCATCCACTCTCTGTATGCATTAGTTGTTGGTCTTTAAGGGTGCATTCAAAAGTTTTTGTCACATCCCCAATTCCCTCTGCTGCTGGGCCAGATGTGGTAAGCTCTCCATGACCACTGTGGTCTGTCACCGGTATTGCACAGTGATTGGCCACATCATTCATGAAAGCCTCACCACTTTTATCCAGGCCAGGGAAGGCAACACCCAATCGGAGTGTTGGGCATATTGCAAGTATACACCTCCCTGGCCACTGAGAGAACCCCATTTTCTCGCTTATTCAATTGGGGGATACAGCACCATAGGGCTAGACCTGGCCACTAGGAGGCTGACACTAGGAATAACAAGTCATCGGCTCCTCCTCTGGGCTATACCGTTTCCACAGACACTATGCTAGCTAGAAGACCCTGACCTCCTGGCCTCAGGTGTAGACTTTCCTGCAGGGAGTGGCGCACTGTGCTCCTGCCTACCATCCTCCTGTGGAACCGTGTGACTTCAATCTCATCTCTGAGGCGCTTCAGGCTCCCCCTTTGAGCCTTTGTGCAAGATCTCACTTCGCCTTCTGTTCTGGAAGGTTGCCTTGCTGATGGCCATTAGTTCCATCCACAGGGTCTCCGAACTGACTACTGTACTGTCCCAGAAGCCTCCTTTTTTTGTTCTTCACAAGGACAAGGTTGTCCTTCATCCACCACCGTCTTTCCTACCGAAGGTGGTTTCTTCTTTCCACATCAACATCTTACCATCTTTCTGCCCGGACCCCAAGCATCTGCGTGAGCGCTCTCTTCACTGCCTGGATGTGTACAGGGCGATCCGGATCTATTTGTCTCTCACGGACCCCTTCTGTCGTTCAGACACCTTGTTTGTTCTCCCTGAGGGCCCTCGCAAGGGCCTGGATGCTTCCAAGGCTTCCATCTCCAAGTGGATTCGGTTTGCTTCCACCACTGAGCAGGTCTGCAAGGCTGCCACCTTGGCCACTTTCACCATGGTCTACCAGATCCATTCTTTGGCTTCTGCCAATGCCAGCTTGGGTCGTAAGGTTCTGCAAGCGGCTGTGCGCTAGGTGGTTCACATGACTGTGTAATTCCCACCCTTTTGGACTGCTTTAGGACATCACATGGAGCTGTGTCCCCCAATGAATGAGCGAGAAAACTGGATTTTTGTACTCTCCGTAAAATCTTTTTTCTCGTTGAATTCATTGGGGGGACACTTATCCCATTTTTTTTTTTTTTCTTGTTGTTTCTGCCCTGGGCTGTTTTGACTCTTTTTCAAGTTCAGGACCTGTTGGTGGATGCTGGTTCCATGTTCTGCGTTCTTTTTTTCTTTTATTGGTATCTGTCTCCTACTGCTGCAATACAAACTGGCTAGTATAGTCTCTGTGGAGAGGGTATATCCCAGAGGCGGAGTCAACATCTTTTGTTATTGCTAGTGGCCAGGTCTATACCCATGGTGCTGTGTCCCCCCAATGAATACAAGAAAAGGATTTTACGGTGAGTACAAAAATCCATTCATTTCACCTGTCAAAAACACTTTTTTTTTTTTTTTCCAATGTGGTTTTTGATGCAGTTTTAACTGCACCCTGGCATAGTAAACTTTTGGCTGACCAATGTTTTTGTATATATTTTTTTTTCCTTCCCTTAGGACTCTGTGAAACTAAAGTTGATAAAAGTCATGGAGGAAAATCACTTCCTACGGACCAAAGTCTATAAATTGGAGAATCAGGCATCTCATAAGGAAGTTTCAGGGGGTTCATCTGTACCCCAAGGTACATTTCATTAACACAGCATGTGTTGTGACTGCTTGGAAACTGCTCAGATGTGAGAAGAATTTGCAGAAATTGAATAAAATCTTTTTGTTTTTAGATAAACTGCAGCAGAAGTATGAGCAGCTAAGTCTTCAGGTTGAATCATTACAGCAGCAGCTAGAAAAAAACACTAAACTTCAAGAGACTATTAACTTGTTACACAACAGCCAGAGGTGAATACATATAGACATTGAAGTATTAACATCTTTGGCTCCATAACCATTGTTGTTCCCATTGAAATCATAAAGAGGTTGCCCATATATGTAGTTAATATAATCTCATATATATTTAATGTGTGTGTGTGTGTGTGTGTGTGTACTTTTGTGTACTGTATTTTTGAAGTAATAGCATCAGAATGGTTGCAGCCCCTCAAATGGTGGCCACATGTGATGATGTGGTCATGCTGCACCCATACTTGTTGCTTCGGATGGAAATTACAAATGCAGCCTGTCAGTAAACACATGTTATATGTTTAACTATTTTTTTTTTTTTTGTAAGAGGAGATTTAGTAGAGATATTTAATGATTGTTAGCACTTGGGAAATTTAGAAAGGGAAAATGGCTTGTACATCTTGGTCACCATAATTTCTCTGGTCTCAGGCTGTATATTCTGTGCTCTGCAGGTCATTAGTCTGCACAAATGAATACCTCCTACAACAACTGAGTAAAGTCTCTCCAACTGCAGCCTCCAGACCTCCTCGAGGAACTTCCCCCGACAGAACCAGCACAGACAGATACCTCTACTCTGAGCCTAGTGAACCCAGTACTCTAACATCTCACAGCGCTGGGCATTACAGGACCCCTGAGAGGCTCAGCCTGTGCCCATTATAAACTAAAGTTCCTATACTCCTATACTCCCAACTCGCTTCCGTCACATCCAGGGTAATTTATTTCATAGATTCTTCAATCATGGTAATATATGAAACATGCCCTTAAATCACAAGGAGCAACTACATTGGGGATTAAAATTATGACAAATTAAAGTGCCACAAAATGACTATTAACTAGTGTTGTAGACCACTTTTCAAGCACCAGCCCCAGAAGGTAAGCACAGAACATTACAAATATTTATCACTTATGGTACCCCAAGTGATGAAAGTGCCTAGACCAATACTCAGGAACATTAAATATTTTATCGTATTGCAAATGCTTGCTGAAAGGGTTTTCAATAAACATTTTAAATTTGTAGACAATTAAATGTTAAACATTTTGGTAAATATAAGTTATGTTGCAGAGTTTATAAGATTTTCTCTGTTCTTCCTTAGTGGTGAAGGTTGCAACTGGATAAACCATGACTGCAGAAAATTTCTATGGTTGGGTGCTTGTCACAAACTAAGCCATGATTTCCTTATTGTATCTGGTTCATCTTTTTATGCATGTAGTGTCCCTTCCTGATACCTCGGCCACAATAAAGAAATAAAGTTCCTGCATTCATGGTCCTATCCATTGGTACCTGATTAAGACAAGACTGTCACCATGAAGGTGATTAGAGAAAATCTTTAAAACATTGCAAAATTTTTAATTATTTATATTTGCAAACATGTTTTAACATTGAATTGTCTATAAATATGATTTTGTTTTTGGAATCTCTTCAATATCTGTATAATGAATTTAGGAGACGTCTTTTGTTTAAAGATTTTCATCAACAATATGTATATTTTTTCATACACCACTATGTATAATTTTTTTTTAACTAATCATTTGATTAATTGTTTTTTTTTATATAAAAGCAAATGTGAAATTATGCTGCATTTTGTTTTCAGTGAAAAAGTGCACTTTTTTGTTATAAGCAGAAATGAGTATGTCCCTGCCAACCACACAGCCATTGCTGTGCAACAAAATACTGTGAAAGAGCAGCTACTGGAGCTGCTGCCCTTTCATTCTGAGGAGTGTTAAAAAAAACAAAACAAAACTGGTTCTTCTCTTTAATTAGTGTAGACTACTTAATATACCTAGAGGCTTGGCAGCATCACAGTTAAGCAAGAGAAACCTCACTGTTGCAGAATAGGAAGATGGTGACCTCAGACATCGCTATGGGTAGAATTGGGGACAGGGTAAATCTTTACAGTCCATCCTCAGCAGTCTGGTATAACCAATGAACATATACAGTATAAGTTATAGTATTGTATAGATTATCCTTTGTTTAGGTATATCGCCTGGTACACCACTGGAATTCTTTTATTGGCTGTTTTCAGCACCTGTTTACATTGCCAATGAAGACTTTTATTGCAGCAAATGGTTGGTCATATTCATATGATTGTTTAGTCCCATACAACTGCCCCACTGTCGACAGCGCATGCTCTTTCTACCCAGGGCAATGATTATTTTTGCAGGTGCATAAAAGATGGAATCGGTGAGCAAATGAGCGTTTTCAGTAATTGCTTTCGGCTGCTACTGGCTGAGCTTCTGCTTGCTGTTTCTTTAGATGGAAAGTACAGGTGCAACCAGTGGCGTAACTAGGAATGGCTGGGCCCCAAGCCGAACATTTGACATGGGGCCCCCCCCCAAACCGCCGCCCCCAACCCCCCCACACACACAAACCGCATTCCTGCGCACACTATTATGCCCCATAGTGGCCCCTGTACACGGTATTATGCCCCATAGTGGCCCCTGGACACGGTATTATGCAGCATAGTGGCCCCTGCACACAATATTATGCCCCATAGTGGCCCCTGCACACAGTAGTTTGCCCCATAGTGGCCCCAGCACACAGTAGTTTGCCCCATAGTGGCCCCTGCACACAGTAGTTTGCCCATAGTAGCCCCTGCACACAGTACAGTAGTTTGCCCCATAGTGGCCCCTGCACACAGTAGTTTGCCCCATAGTAGCCCCTGCACACAGTAGTTTGCCCCATAGTGGCCCCTGCACACAGTAGTTTGCCCCATATTGGACCACCCATGAACGATTATTATACTCTGGGGTCTTTTCAGACCCCAGAGTATAATGATCAGAGACCCAGGGGAGAATACAAACATAGAAAACACTGCAACTTACCTCTTCCTCGCTCCGGTGCACTCCCGTGCGCTACTCCGGCCATCTTCAATGTCGGACCAGATCTCGCGCGATCCAGGCCGGCGTCGCGATGCATAATGACGTCGGCTGACGTCTGGGACGTCACCAAACAGGCCCGAAGCCTGCGGAGCGGCGGATAGGTGAGTTACAGTGTTTTTTATGTTCGCTCACCTCCCCTGGGCCCCCGATCGTTATACTCCGGGGTCTCAAAAGACCCCGGAGTATAACGATAGCAGTGATTGTGGGGTTCGCGGTAGCGACTGCCACAGGGCTCCGGGCCCCGTAATGTTCCGGGCCCTGTGGCAGTCGCTACCACTGCTACCCCATTAGTTACGCCCCTGGGTGCAACCCAGCAAATTAGTACAGTCAGGCTGCACCGTGTACAGATGCCATTATACGAATCAATAATTGGCTGAATGATTGTTCCTGCTTGCTTCCCATAATTGACTTGGCCTCAAAACTTCACTGGTTTTAGGGATAATTATAACAAAGCAAATATAGTTTTATTCCATTATTGCAGAGCAGTGCCATTCTTTTCTCGCTTACTTCACTGGGGGACACAGCACCATGGTATAGACCCGGCCACTAGGAGGCTGACACTAGGAGAATGAAAAGCTGTCAGCTCCGCCTTATAGGCTATACCCTCTCACAGACAGAGTGCTAAGCCCGTTAAAACCTAGCCTCCGTAGGAGGCAGACACGACCTGACTGAGGTCTTTCTGTCCTGCATCGTTTTTATTTTTTATTTTCTTTCAGGTGCAGGGGGTCTTCAGCATGTACGCCACACTAGTTGTACCCCTTTGCGGGCACAGCGCTCTGCAAAAGAGCGCCTTGCCAGTCATCCAGTCCCTACTCCCTACTTACTGCATCAGCGGCCGGATGTTCCGGTGACCCCACTCTCACATGCGAGGTCCACCGAGGGGGTGACCCTGCAGCACCTGAAGACACCAGACAGGTGAGTATTAGAAGAGAAGATGGGTGAGTATATACAACCCCCCCCCACCGAACTCCTCGGCTCTTCTCTCAGGGGGTTAAACTGGCCAAATGGATCATCTTACAGTGGAACTGAAGGGGTTATTTTCTCCATGGGGTCTCCCTATAAGGATAAGCCCCTCTCTATGGCACTCCGGGGCCCTTTTTTCTCCGCTCCCTGAGCGGCTACCTGTGGGGGGGGGCATCATTTTTTTCGGGGGAGTCTCCATGAACCCAACTTTTCTGGCCCTCAATACCTTCCACTGCCCTCGCGGTGCCTCTTCCCACGCCGGTGGTGTCGCGCTGCTGGCCGCGGCGTTTACTTTAGTCTCAGGCTTCTCCAGGGACTAGGCCGCACTTAGGCCCGCCCCCTTCCCGTGTGCTCTTAGCTTCCGGGCTCCTCCTATCTCCTTCCATTGGCCAGGGGACTGTCCTGGACTGTCTGCCAGTCCTCCTTCTAGCCCCTCAGCGCGGGAACTCCAGGGGAGGGCACTTGTTCTCCTCAAAGTGTGTTTACTTCCTGTATTCCGTTTTTTTCCAGTACTGGGACTTCTCTCTGCCTGTGAGACACAGCACCTGGGGATCACTCTCTGTGCAGCCTCTCTTTAGCATTCGGCGAGCGGACATCTTTCTCAGTGGTCTGGTAGGCTACCCTCCTGCGTTCCCTGCTTTTTCCCTGGACCCTCGCTGCCATGTCCTCCTGTGAAGAGTCATCTCGCTCCTCGGCCCCCTCCGGTGCCTCCACATTTTATACATGTGCCTGCTGTAACAAAAGGTTACCATGCGGACAACCTAAGCCCATCTGCTCTCTCTCTGCCATCCGTCTCAGCCAGTCCAGGAGCCTCCTGGCTCCTCTCCGGTTCATCCTTCGCTGGATTGGGCGGTTACTCTCAACCAGGCCATTGGTAACCTTGCCAGACTTAACCAGTCTGTGGTGGAGACTTTGGAACGGCTGCCTTCCCAGATCGCCGCTCAGTCGACTGCATCTAGGGAACCTTCCGGGCGCCCTCATTGTTCCCATTCCAGATCCAGGAGCCGTCCCCACAAGAGGACCAGGAAGTCTTCCTACAAGTCACGGTCGTCCTCCCCTACCCCTGGGCACTCTCCAGGCAGGGCCTCAACCCGTGACTCCACTCCAACAGGCGGAACTCTTTCTCCCCCTGCTCACTCTGTTTCTCCTGGGGATGCCTCTGACTCTGACTCGGAGCATCAGCAAGGCACATCTATATCCGCTGCTACGTGGGAGCAGAGATCTCATCCGTGCGGTCAGAGATACCCTACAGATCTCAGAGGACCCGGATCCTGCCTCTCAAGAGGACATCTCCTTCCGCCACAGTCGTCGCCCTCCTGTGGTCTTTCCCAACCACGGGGCGTTTGACCACATCGTGAAGGAACAATGGCTTCACCCGGATCGTCCTCTGTCTTCTACTAGGAAGTCGGACGTTCTCTTTCCCTTTCCAGACCAGTATTTCTCCAAGTGGACAGAGCCTCCCGCAGTGGACCCCGCGATCGCTAGAGTCTCCAGGGCTACTATTTTGCCTTTGGCGGACTCCGCCTCTCTCAGTGATCCCTCGGACAAGAGGGTGGACTCTCGCCAAAGTGGCCTTCACAGCGGCTGGCTCTTCTCTGAGGTCTTCCTTCGCTGCCTCTTGGGTCAACAAGGCCTGCATGTCCAGCTCCAGACAGGCCTCTCTGATGAAGCTTCCCTCCAAGACAACCAGCTGCTTGTTACACAAATCCTGAATGCTTCCAAGTACCTGTGTGATGCCTCCCTGGAAGCAGCTCCACCATTCGGTTTGGATTCGTTCATGGAACGCTGAGGCCGCCTCCAAGAAGACGGTTGTGGCCCTTCCTTTTTCCTGGAACGAACAGGGCCGGCTTTTTGGTAAGGGTCTTGAGAAGCTCATCTCTGAGGCCACAGGGGGTAAAAGTTCTCTCCTCCCCCAGAGGCGTTCTCAGTGCCAGCCATCTTCTTCCAGCTGTTCTCAGCGCTTTCGCTCCTTTCGTGGCTCCACCTCTCGCTCTAGAGGACTGTCTCCTCTGGACCCCTGCTCAAAGATGCCCTTTTTCAAGCCCAGACCTGCCTGGCAGTCCCGCTCCAAGCCCTCTAGGCCTTCTGTTTTCAAGCCCACCTCGGCATGAAGGTCTTCCTCCACTTGGGGGCCCTCAGGTGGGGGGGGACGTCTGCTCTCCTTCCGGGAGACCTGGCTTGCCAGCGTCGATGACGTCTGGGTCCAAGAGGTGGTGTCAACCGGCTACTCCATAGAGTTCTCCTACCTTCCAGATGGAAGAGGTCTTCGGTGTCTTGACCATTCAGGGCCTGTGGTCCAGGGCGGTGTCCTCCCTCCAGATCAACCTGCTGCAACTGAGGGCCATCTTCTTAGCCCTGTCTCATTGGACCTCTCCCCTTCAGGGTCGTCCGGTCAGAGTCCAGACTGACAACTCCACTGCAGTCGCCTACCTGAACCATAAAGGGGGCACCAGGAGCCGTGAGGCCCTTCTGGAATCCTCCCGCTCTCTCCTGTGGGCGGAGCATCATGTTCCGGCTCTTTCAGCGGTCCACATTCCAGGCGTGGACAGTTGGGCAGCAGACTACCTAAGCCGAGAAAAACTCAACCCAGGCGAGTGGTCTTTACATCAGGAAATATTCCTCCAGTTATGCTCCTGGTGGGGCTTACCCAACGTCGACCTCTTCGCCTCCCTGGACCCTCAAGCCATTGCAGCTGATGTTCTCGTGATTCCCTGGTCTGACTTACGCCTTCTGTACCTGTTCCCTCCTCTTCCTCACCTCCCTCGGGTTCTCAAGACCGAGAGGGTTCGCACCATCTTGATGGCTCCGGATTGGCCCCGCAGGGCCTGGTACGCGGATCTTGTGTTCCTGCTGGCAGATGCTCCTTGGCTTCTTCCCCTGCAGGCAGACCTCCTGTCTCAAGGGCCGCTGCTCCACCCAACCTTACATCAGCTGCGTTCAACGGCATGGCTTTTGAAGCCGAGGTTCTGAGGCGTCGTGGATTTTTGGAGCCAGACGATGCTCAAGGCCCGGAAGCCCCAGTCGGCAAGATCTACCACCAAACGTGGAGGGCCTACGTCTGCTGGTGTGAGAGTAACTATCATCCACTCTTCTCGCTTCCCAGGATCCTGGCTTTTCTCCAGTCTGGTCTGGATCAAGGTCTTTCTTCTCTTAAAGGACAGGTTTCTGCTCTCTCTATCCTTTTTCAGAAGACTCTGGCCTTCTGCCCTCAGGTGAAGACCTTCCTGCAGGGTGTGACACACTGCGCCCCCCTTTATCGTCCACCCGTGGACCCATGGGATTTTAATCTCGTCCTTGAGATGCTTCACGCTCTCCCCTTCGAGCCTTTGCGGGATATTCCGCTTTGCCTTCTGTCCTGGAAGGTCGTCTTTTTGGTGGCCATTACTTCCATTCGCAGGGTCTCCGAGCTCGCTGCCCTGTCTCGGCAGTCTCCCTTTCTGGTTCTCCATAGGGACAAGGTGTCCTTCGTCCGCCTCAGTCTTTTCTGCCGAAGGTAGTTTCCTCTTTCCACATCAATGAGGACATTGTCTTGCCGTCCTTCTGTCCGAACCTTAAGCATCCTCGTGAGCGTTCTCTTCACTGTCTGGATGTTGTCCGGGCGATTCGGGTCTACTTGTCTCTCACTGACCCTTTCTGTTGTTCAGACACCTTGTTCGTCCTCCCTGAGGGCCCTTGCAAGGGCCTGCCTGCTTCTAAGGCTTCCATCTCCAACTGGATTCGGTCTGCGATCAAGGAGGCCTATCGGCTTAAGGGTACAGACTTGTCCTTCCATGTGACGGCTCACTCCGCTAGGGCCGTTGGAGCCTCCTGGGCTGTTCGGCATCAGGCTTCTGCCACCCAGGTCTGCCAGGCCGCCACCTGGGCTTCCATCACACTTTCACAAAGTTTTACCAGATTCATTCTTTGGTCTCTGCTGATGCCAGCTTGGGTCGTAAGGTTCTACAAGCAGCTGTGCGCCAAGTTGTTTGCATGACTGTTTATTTCCCGCCCTCCGGGACTGCTTTAGGATATCCCATGGTGCTGTGTCTCCCAGTGAAATAAGCAAGAAAATGGGATTATTTTTTTTTTTTTTTTTTTTGTACTCACCGTAAAATCTTTTTCACGTTGTATTCACTGGGGGACATAGATCCCACCCTTTATTTTTGTTTTTTCTGCCCAAGCTGTTTTGGTACAGGACATGTTGGTGGTTGTTGGTTCTGTGTTCTTTTTTTTTTCTTTTGTGTCTCTCTCCGACTGCTGCGGTACAAACTGGCTTAGCACTCTGTGCGAGGGTATAGACTATAAGGCGGAGCCGACAGCTTTTCATTCTCCTAGTGTCAGGCTTCTAGTGGCCGGGTCTATACCATGGTGCTGTGTCCCCCAGTGAATACAACGAGAAAAGGATTTTACGGTGAGTACAAAAAATCCAATTTTTTCCAGTCTGGCTAGTCACAGGCCATACAAATTTATTGAACAAGCAAAGTGTGGAAAAGCATTCCCGGTAACCACACCAGCATTGTGTATAGGCATGGTCTTTGGCCATTAGTATTTCTATACGACACAGGTGGTTCAGCTCAGCAATCCACTCTTCCATTGAGGTTGCCAACACCGCTTTCCTGGCTGGAGAGAGGAGTGAAACTTGTGTAGTAGGAAATAGGCTAGTGCCTGTCATCTGGGTATAGATATAAATATGGCTTGCCAGAAGGGTTGAAGAGTTGCACAGGCCCACCACTCCTGTAATATATAGCTTACCTCAGTATTGCAGCATCAACATCTATCAGAGATCTCGCGGTAGAATCTATGGAATGTCAAGACAGTTATACCACCCTGTTAATATAGACCATAAATAGGTTTGTGGGTGAACAGAAAATTTCCTATTCCGTACCAAGATTTTATGTAGGCAGGAGTATAAGTAGACTTTTCAAGAAGAAGCCTTTAGGAGAAGGCCCCACGTAGCAAGCTGCAGCGTTTTTCACAGAAAGTCTGCAGAGTTTTCCTCGAATTTGAAATTGCATTTTCGCTGCATTTTTTAGTCTGAAATGTGTGGATGGGATCAGCCAGAATCACATCCAATTTGCAGGTACTGTTAAACGCTGCAGTTTACGCAACCTGGGGCCCTGGCCTCAAAATGGAAATTGTACAAACAGAAGAACTAGGATGAACTCTAATGCTCATTACTTCCAGGAAAGTAGTAAATAAGAATGTCCTCAGTTGTGCATATTCTTGCCAGGAGATAATCTTCTATAGGCAGACCCCATGTATGGATGAAAATATACTGTACTATGTCGCCAAACTTCTAGACAGTAATTCTAGGTTAGAAGGTTGACGACAAAAACACTAATGTATAGAGTTCACCATGTTACTGCTAGTTTGTGGTATTATTCTTAATAATGATCAGACATATTAGATTCATCTGATCATTTTAGCAGAACTATAACTCATCCCAGAAACTAGTAGTGACTTGGTATAGTGGGCTAGATCTATATTCTCATCAGTATTCCAGAGAAATAATGAACTAGATCATAAGAATGGGAACTGATCTCTAAAATCAAGTAGATTACCCATCACCACTCACCACCAATCCCATCTGAAAAGTCTGTGGCCTTTCAGGCAAAGGAGTCTCTGCCTAGTCCAGGGAAAAAGCCAGAATGTCAAACAAAAGGACCCATGGGTCATGAGACATCGCAAGTGGAAACAGTCCTACCTGACAAAGTCAGAAAATGTAGTGGTAGCAGGTCTGCCTGAACACAAAATCCACAACAATACAGCAAAGAATGTTGAACACTAGTAGTCCTATACCTTGTTTATCACGGCAACTGTGAGGCTAAAGCCCCACATTGCAGCAAAACCTGCAACAAGAAAATCAGCTTTTCTGCAGGTCTTTGAGCCAAAGCTAGGAGTGGATTGAGCAGAAGGGAGAAGTATAAGTGCTTCCTAGATATTTTCCATTCCTGCTCTAGCCACTACTAAATTTGGCTTTTAAAAATAAATAAATAAAAAAGTGTTTCTGCAACGTGGGGTGAAGCTTCACCTGCAAACAATCCACCAGTCTGGTAAGAACCAGTGCTCTGTGATACACCTTAATGTCTGGGAGATCAGCTACTTTACCTGCCATAAGCTCTTCCCACTCGCCTCCCGTAACATCCATGGTTTCCTTCCTGTATAACCCCCTCCTCCCGGGAGGCCTTTTGCCTATTTTACTTCCAACCTGCACTTGCCACCTGCCGAATGGCTTCACTATAGACAAATACCGCATCTTATGACCACTGTGTTTGGGGCCCTGCGGGTGTCCGTCCCTACGCCTTTTGAGAAGATTTGCAGAGTGGGTACATCTACAAAGGGCCTGATATCATCTATTTACCGCATCCTCTCTTCTCCGGACAGATGTGCTCACCTCGTCCACAAATACATGGTCAAGTGGTCTGAGGCTCTGAGCAGGCAGATCTCCCCGACACAGTGGCAGATCATATGGTCGCGTGCGGCTAAATCATCCACCTGTATTACATTCCGTGAAACCCAATATAAGTTGCTGATGTTCTGGTGCCACACCCCAGCCCTCTTACACACCCTCAACCATAGCATCCCCAGTGCTTGCTGGAACTGCCCCATGATCTGTGCTTTCTGGACTGAAGTTAAAGAGTTAACTGACTAGCTCTTTCTCCAGGGTGTCCTGCTAGATCCTTTGGTTTACCTACTTAATCTGCCTCCCTGACACCTTGGCAAAAAGTCCTCTAGGCTCTTCCTCTATCTTTGCACAGCAGCTAAAACACTTATAGCCCTTCACTGGAAGAGTGTGCATCCCCCTACTGGTCCTGCTTTTGTGGCCCGTGTCAAGGATGTACACAGCCTAGAGTATCTTACCGCCACACTCCATAGCACGATGGATGCCTTCCAGTCGATCTGGTCCCCGTGGGATTCATACTGCATCCTCCATGGCCTCTGATCTCCTTGTTCCCCTACCTCCTCTCCCCCTGTTCCCTGTCCTTGTCTGTGTTATGTTTCGTGTTTGATGTCTTATTTGTCCTGGTTCAAACTGGCTTTTCTTGGTTTACTGTTTGCTGCTTCCTTCCTCATTTGTTTTTTGTATTTTGGATGTTTATCCTTTTGCTTGTATCTTAAAATGTTTGTAAAAATGTAATAAAAATTGCAGTTTAAAAAAAAAAAAAAAATACAACTTTATACTCACCCTGCCGCTATACTCCGTGCCTGCGCAGTTCTTCAATGAAGCGAGAGGAGTACTCCTCAGCTTCAGTGTGCATGTCCCACAATTACACAGTGAAGCCAGGGTGTCCATCTTTGGCTTCACTGAAGAACAGCGCAGGTGCCGGGAGGCATGCCTCATGGATAAGCCGGACCGTTCTCACCAAACAGCGTCGATCGGACCCTTATCTAAGTATAAAAGTTTTTTATTTTTAATGCGCCTGCGGATTGCATTACAACAGGACGATTTGGGACACTAAACCCCAGATCTATAAAGACCTGAGGGTGGTTTAGTGTCCCAGACAGATTTGACAGATTCCCTTAAAATCCTAAAGGGGTGGTTGGGGTTATAAGGAACCCCAACTGAACCTAGAAATGGCTTTTGAGTGTAGTTCAAAGTGACATCGGGATTATCTAGAAGAGGTACAGAAATTGTAGAAGAATTGAACGACCATGTGCAGTCTGCGGGTCCATGAAAATGGCACAGATGACACCCAGATTGGTATTCTGTTTGTTTTCACTAACCCATCCATTCCATTGAATAGGCCAGCTGTGTGTATATGAGCTCATTGAAATGTACAAGCCTGTATTTTTATCCGCAATTGCAGTTGTATACATGAGGCTGAATTGAGTGGGACTGCCATTCAGAAGGCACTCTAGATTCCCATCTTTCACATAACCACCAAGGTCACAATTCTACCTTTATTATTTTCAAAACAAAGCCCAGTTGAAAATGGAATCAGAAAGTGGATTTCACAGAAAGGAGCAAAAAATCTGCTTGAGGTTAAGGCACCACATTGCAGAAATGCTGCGTTTTTCCTGCTGTGGAAAAAAAACCGCTGTATTTTACAGTACCAGCAAAGTAAATAGTAATCTGGCTAATCCCTTCCACACATTGCTGAAAAAAAACAACTCAGCATGTTAATTATACCTACAAAAACGCTTGCGTTTTCCCTGTAGGTTTAATAAGGTAAGAATATCCACATAGAAATATGTAATGGAAAAAAATGTGATGCGTTTCCACTGCCTTTTATTATATATATATATAATCTGCATTCTGCAATGTGGGGCCTTAGCCTAAAAGTATATTACAAGAATTGAGACATATACTGCTAGAAAATCCAAAATTGTTTGATAGTTTAGGTTGCATTTAAATAACTAGTCAATCTGTTTATAGCGGTCAAGCGGTTTCTGATGGTACTTTTGTTGCAGATGCAGGGAATTAAAGCCTTTGTCATTTGAGGTTATTAAGAGTTGTCTGAGGAGTATTTTGCCACACAAACATTCAAGATTGGCTACTTGCAGCAACCTTTGCAATTGGTCAGAACTTGCAAGCCATAGTAGCATGGTTAGGTCATTTAGGTTGCGCACAGTACCACAAGGACACAGCCTAGCATTGTACTGTAGAAAAACCATTTCCTAGGTCACCTTGGTGAAATGGGCATATAACTGGTTCCACAACCAAATCAATGTAACGCCATGCTCTTCTTGCACTTGAAATGAAGACTAGCGGTATCCAGCTACCATACATTATGACACCCTATACTATAATCCTGGGAGTACTACTGTAAACTTCCCTTATGAAGGCCTCAACAGGGCATTGCTCATATGATCTCTAGACCAATCTCTGTCTAGCCACTGCATCTGAGACAAAACCTTGACTCATCCTTCCATTGCTTTGCACCATGATAGACTTTGATATCGGTGGCGTGATAGAACACCCATAACTGGCATTCAGGCATTAGTCCAGTGTTGTGCAAACACCTTCTGATGGTTTGTGTCAATACTGTTTGCTGCCTTAGGCTTGATCAGTGATGTCCAATTTCACTTGCAGTTTACAATAGATCACTACACACAATTCTTCCACTCAGGCAGGCCATCCGTCCCCACACACCTCTTGCTGTCATTCTAGTTAATAATCAATCATTCTCCCCACCTTGAACCAAGCTGACATCTTGGCTTGGGTGTATAGCGATCTGCCTAAGTGTTAAACTAAGCTCTCTCAGTTTAATGATTCTGCCCCTCTCAGCTTGCAACAAGTGCCTTGTAAATTTGGCCAGTTGCAGATCTTAGCGACAGCTTCTACTTCCTTGATTTGCATAACCTTACAACTTGTCCTTTTCAGAGTTGCAAATTTAATGTTGAGGGTTTATTACAGAACCTACACTACACAAACACACCTCCTAATCATTGACTATAGCTGTATGAAATCCAGAACCTAGCCATGTCATCTGGTTTTAGGAGGATACCACAAGGTCTACCTTGCATGTGGCCAATTGATACAGTTCATATCTTTTCTAAATAAGCCTTAGTGCCTGGAGCTTGAAGTGATAGTATAGATACACGAGCAGGGACAGACAGTGCTTTGTGATGGCTTCCCATTGACTTAAATTTCTTGTGCCACAAATTTTATCACAGCAAAAGAAAGTTGAAAACACAGTCAGTCAGGTTAATGAGGAACCATCACAAAGCAGTGTCTGTCCCACTCCTGCATCTTTAACATCACTTCAAGCTCCAGACAGCAAGATGTGTTTAAAGGCCTAAAACAGTGTCCACTGGCACCATGAAAGAATGGCTTTCTATAAAGAGCTGTATTTGAGGACAGCACTATAATAGGATGCCACCACTGCAACAAGTCTGTGGAATAGCTAAAAGGGAAGAAATTTCATTGTCAACTGTGCATGAGATTATTGAAAAATGGAAGCGTTTAAAGGAACAAAAAGGCACATACGCACTCCAGTACATGGGCAGCATTATTAAAAAAAAAAAAAAAAAAAGTCTGTTAGGTCAGACAACATTAAAGAGGGCAAAACACACGAGTACAACATTTAACAAAGATGATGTACCTACATCATAAAGAGACACCACAATAAAACTAGTCTAAAAAGATACATAAATATGGCTAAAAAAGGGGAAGAGGATAAAAATAACCCCAATGCTCTAAACCTGCTCTGGCATTAGCAGCACAAAAACTGTGCTGGGAGTGTCACATGAGCAGCTGGATACAAGCCTTACGCTACCAAGTGTCAGATAGGGTAATGTACACTACACCACCACTGGACTCCACTCTATGGAGTAACGAATCACACGTCTCTACCTCACAATGATTGAATCTTGGTTTGCCGAATACCAGGAGTACATTACTGGTCTGACTGCATTGTACCAGCTGTAACGTTTGGTTGAAGTAGGATAATGCTATGGGGTTGCTTTTCAGGGGTTGGCCTAGCCCTTTACGTTCACTAAAGGGAAATCTTAATGTTGCAGCATACCAAGATACTCTTGTCCAAACAGTTACTGTTCCAGCAGAACTATGACCCAGAGAACAAAGCAAGGTCCATATATGGGTTTGGGACGGAAGAACTTGAATGGCCTGCACAAAGCACTGACCTCAACTTCAACCACTTTTAGTATGAACTGGAATTAAAACTGCAAGCTGGGCCCTCTCAAACATTCTTCTGGATGTGTGGACAAAAATTCTCCTAGACAACCTTGTAGAAAGCCATCCCAGAAGAGTGGGATGTCAAAGCTCCTGTATGCGTAATGGGTAGGTATCCCAATACCTGTGTCCATATAATGTGTATACTGTGGCTTCATTGCAGTTTTGAGTTTATATTCATTAGAAAATGATATTAAGCTTGACTGCATTATAGGTAACTTTGGAAAAAGGTATGTGAAATACTCTGAAGTGCTGCAGATACTGGAATCTAAGGCTTCACTCATTGGAAACTGCAGTTATTAGAATCTAAGAGGCTTCTCTGACTAGAGTGTGGATTCACACAGCAGTACACTACTTTCTCACATCCTTATGAATTTACTGCAAAGGATAGAGGGAAAAAGTTATCTGAAATGACACAATACATGAAGTGCTGGTGAAAACAGTTTATACATTTATTAACAGATGCAATGTTTCCTGTTCTTAATGCACTGAATGAAAATATTATTTAGCTCACACCAACTCTAAGCAGCAGATTAAGTGGTACATTCCCCATTGTTCAGTTCATTTTTATCACCTCTGTGCCATAAACCACACTGGCATCAATTACACCCAAATCTCCAAATGCATTGTTAGGGCTCATTCAGACAGACATATTGTACCTGTATTTGAGTACCCTTTTACAGTATGTAGAAAACAGACATCCATGCTTGTAGTGAATAAACAAGAGGCCCCAACACATAGCAAAATGGGGGCACCCACATAACACCCCTATATATTATATATATATATATATATATATATATATATATATTGTAGTGAATATATATATATATATATATATATTTTTTTTTTTGTTTGGTTTGTGGTACTTCTAAAAACATTGCAATGTCCATTAAATAATCCCTGCCACCTGCATGTTCTTTGATGTTTGCAGTTACAAAATCAGAGATTTGTGTACTAAAACAAAGTCATGTAAAGTAGATTGAGGCAGAAGCCCCACGTTGCCGCTGAAAACGCTGCGTTTTACATTACCTGGAAAGTGGATGGAACTTTGGTTAATCCCATCCACACATTGCTGAAATGCTGCGATTTCAACAGCATGTCAAATATACCTACGGAAAGGCTGGTGTTTTCCCGTATAATAGAGGCAGAAAGACAAAAAACGCTGCAGAGAAAACTGCGACACTTCCACCGCGATCTTTTCCACAGCAATTCGCTGCTTGGGGCCTTAGCCTAAAGGGAGTTTGTCAGCTGATGACAGTACCTTGTAGGGCGGCTTCTACACTTTCCAAAGATTTTTCTTATTGTGTATTGCTGCTCTATTTTAATAAAAATCTGTTTTATTGTTATGCAAATTAGCTGAAAAGGGCTTTAGGGGCATTTGTTCTCCTGCTGGGGCTTCTCTATCTGCTCTAGATAACTGCCGCCCAGCTCAGCCCACCATTGATTAAGTGACATCTTCTACTTTGTCTGCCATTAGGGACAGTTATGTAGAGCGGAAAGTGGAGCCCCAGCAGGAGAAAAAACGCCCCTAAATTCCTTTTAAAAAAAAAAAAAACCCCAAGCCAAAACACACACACACACACACCTGATTTTCATGAAAAAGAAGCTGCAATGCAGAATAAGAAAGGCATCTTTGGGAAGTGTAAAAGCCACCCCTGTCCAACTACAAAATGCTAAATGGCATATATTTGATTACCAAATCACTCGGGGGGGGCAGCAGCGTCTGAGATCTGTCCATCCATTCAAAAGATAAGGCCCCTGGCAGGTTAAATCCAGGTTGGAGTTAGCTCTTATTCATTATGTGGGTTATAACAGTTTCTCAGAGAAATCCTTCCTGGCCAGAATCTTTGAGTGGGTAGATAAAATGCATTGTTCAGGGGCACAACAGCAATCAAATAATTTTGTACTTTGTGACAGGTTGTCTTTAACTTAAAAGAAGGAGGCCATTTTCTCGATTACCCTGAAAAGTGATCCCAAACATGAAAGGCAGAAATACAGCAGATTCAAGAGCATATCCAGGACAAGAAGTGTAAATGAGATGAGAAATTTCTACAGCTAGGGGAAACACTTTGGGTTCATATACACAATCAGGATTCCGTGCAGATTTTGTTTGTGTAGTTCAATGTAGAAAATGCACAACAATCTGTTAGCATTAAAAAAAAAAAGAGATAGAGATACATAGAGATAGAGATACAAGAGATAGAGATACATAGAGAAGAGATACATAGAGATAGAGATACATAGAGATAGAGATACATAGAGATAGAGATACATAGAGATAGAGATACATAGAGATAGAGATACATAGAGATAGAGATACATAGAGATAGAGATACATAGAGATAGAGATACATAGAGATAGAGATACATAGAGATAGAGATACATAGAGATAGAGATACATAGAGATAGAGATACATAGAGATAGAGATACATAGAGATAGAGATACATAGAGATAGAGATACATAGAGATAGAGATACATAGAGATAGAGATACATAGAGATAGAGATACATAGAGATAGAGATACATAGAGATAGAGATACATAGAGATAGAGATACATAGAGATAGAGATACATAGAGATAGAGATACATAGAGATAGAGATACATAGAGATAGAGATACATAGAGATAGAGATACATAGAGATAGAGATACATAGAGATAGAGATACATTAGATATATATTTTCATATTCATTAATTCATTTTATTTGTCATGCATACGATGCAGACTTCTTTCCATGGGGAATTTGACCTATGATGTGGATTTTTAAAAACTGCACCGATATCCATTCCAGTTGGCGCAGATGTTCCACATGTAAATCCTGATTATGTGCATGCACCCTTATAGTGTTAGTCAAATATATTCATCAACATTTCCAAAACAGAGTGCCTACACAAGATAGTTTGATGCAAAAAGTGGAGAAGAAGATTTAAGAAAAATTGGTTTCAAACAATACATCAAGAAGCTGCACCCAAACAAAAACATGTAAATGGAGCCTCATCCTGCACAAAGTGAAAAAAAAAATTAGAATTATCACACAAGTGCTCAAACTGCCATTACTTATCCAGCAAGGAAAGCAAGAACATAGCAGTGTAGTGGACAGGAAAACATTTGTGAAAGAGGTAAAACACAAAAAAAAAAAACAAAAAAACAAAAAAAAACCAAGACCTCAGAATCCTAAGCAAAGGTATCATATAAAGAAAATCCAGTTTCTTTACCTTTCCTAAAAGCTATCCTCAATCAATTGCCAGGTATAATTTGTACTAAATATATAAATATATTTATTTTACAGACTATTTTTAACTGTATTCTCATTCAGTTTTTGCTGCAGCCAAATTCAAGACAATAAAAGTAAGAACTAATTGTTAAAGATTCACATTTGCAGAAATTTCTGGAAATGAAAATCAGTTCGGCAATAAATTCACAGACAGTGTCACATTTTTTTCTGCATGTAATAAACCTCTGAGGCCAAGGCCACACAGCAAAATGCAGGTAAAGAGTCACAGGGGGAAAATCCCAATACTTGTGTTTTTCTGCTGTGTTTTGCATTTTTGACAACCCCCATACAAGTCTATAGGGTAAGTGAAAAACGTTTGCAGGTTAATGAAAAAATTCAGCAGGTTAAATGCAAGATAAAATCTTATTCACTTTGCTGTGGCTGAATTTCAGCAAGTTTGGTCTCAGCATAAGGTTAGAATTGCTCATGCAGTTTTTGTGGTACATTGGTTTTTCCTCAATGTATTAAACAAAAAAAAGAAAAAAAAAATTATATAGAGATAGATAGATATAGATAGATATATCTTTATATCTGCGATTCCAGCTTATGGCTGGAGACACTGGCAGGTTATGCCTTGTACACTAGCTTTCTGGCATTCAAGGTATGAAAACCACTTTCATGGCGAGGGGCGGGAAATTGTGTGGTGAAGGAAATGGGAAAGAACACTCAGAGCATGCTGTGCTATGCCAAAAACCAACAAACTTGTTTGCCATGTTGGCTGTGCTTGAATTCTGGTTTAAAATAGGCAGATCTAGATTTTTTTATTTTTTTTTTTTAAAATACCCCCTAGACACGATGGGAGTTTAGCTGAAAACCGCATAGCCTTATGTGACAATATGCACCCCCATCCACTCCAATTTATCTAAGTTCGCACTGTCTATTAGTAGATCTAGGCTATTATATACAAAGGCCTACATTTACGAATAGACAGTGTAAGGCTGGGGGCCCCACATGGCGTAAATGCCATGGAAAAAGACTGCAGCGTTTTACAATCTCTGCAAAATGGATCAGATTCTAGTGATTCCTATGCACATAGTGGAAAAATACGCGCAGCGGTCTTGAAAATCACAGCATGTCAATTATACATACAGAAACGCTGGCGGTTTCCCTAAAGGTATAGAGGAAGCAGAAAGTCTGCAAGGAAACCTCTGTGGACTGGGAAAAACCGTGATACATTTTTTGCAGCAGTTTTTCCTGCAGCGCTTTTTTGCTGCGGCCCACTACATGGCACCTTAGACTCAATGTAAAACTTAGTCTGAAAGTTTCCCAGATTTATCACAGGGGCTGATGCTGGATATTATCTCTGGTGTTAACTTTAATACATTTGACTACAGTGTTTTTTTGGGCAAATAAAATACACATTATATAATTAGTATACCTGTAGAAAAGTAAGGAAATACAGCATTTCTGCTGGAAATCTACAACTGGAAAAAAAAAAAAAAAAAATGTAAACACTGCAGGGTTTTTCCAAATTTATTCAGAAAATGTTAGATTTCCCTCTACATAGAAGAATGAAATCCATGATGAAAATGCACAATTGGAATAAATTACCATGCAGCAGATGTGAAGTCTGCATCACAAATCAGTTTTACTAAAATCTCATCCACTTTACAGGGACTGTAAAAACACTTTTTGCAGTTGTTTCTGCAGCATCAAAAACACAGCATAAATGCCATGTTTCTGCTCTTTGTGTATTCCACCTTAGGTTGCCATCACACGGTTAGTGTTTGGCAAATGATTTTTTTGGGAATTGTGAGCCCAAAACAGGAGTGAGCTGAAAATACAGAACAGGTGCAAGTCTTTCTACTATACATTACCTCTGTGATCCAAAATCAGGAATGACCAAACCACAGATTGTGTGAAAGCAGCCTAAGCCTAGTTACACACGACCGTGTGCTAGCCACCGGCCGTGAATGAACGGCACATGAATGTCATCCATATGCCACCACATGCACCGGCCACGCTTCCGCAGCCCCATTCAATAGGAGCCAAAGAAGCACGGCCACACAAAAAAAACAAAAAAAAAAAAAAAAAAAAAAAAAAAACACCCACACACACTTACAGCTTTTCCACAAAGTGTGGACTCAGCCTCAAAAATATTTAGTGGATATTTAGCCACAAAATCCATTTATAACGGCACACATCAACAAGTTAACCACTTACTAAACATCTCCATTTTAATGATTAAAGTATGGTCAGAAACTTGCTGCATAAATTTGAAGATAAAATAATCTGAGTTTACATGACCTTGTGTCTGCTCCTATAAATAGTCCAACAGAATGGGATACAAAAGAGAAAGTTATTTTATGGTAACCCTTCCTTACCTCTGTCACAAACAAAACACATATTAGTCTCTGTATCAAGCAGCAATGGCAACAAATGTATCCGTTTATTGAATGAACATAAAACAAACTAAACATTGGTGATCATTAAAGAAAAAAAAACAAACAAAAATAATAAATTTATGCAGATTATTGTCACCAGGACTGATGTGTGCTTGTGTGACAACACTGCAGGTGCTGTAGAAGGCCAGCACTGCAGTGTACCCCTTTACCCAATAAAGCATACTTATAACAGATGCACACTGGAAGCAGCCATTTTGTGGGAGGAGCCAATGTTCATGAAAATGCAACCTGTCATTCTCTATGACCTTGCAAACCAAAGTGCATAGGTTGGTTCCAGTCACAAACCAGTCTGGCCCCCGTTACACTGTAAGACATTCTTTTCCATACCGCAAACTTTAATCTCCCACTCTGAAAAAAAAAAAAGTGCTAGATGTGGAGTTATCAAACACAGTATTTACAATTTTAATATTCTAACTGTATTTACACAAAGGCATTATTAAAATCATTATACTACAGACTTCAGTTATATGTAATGTATAGTTTTATCTCATGTAGTTCCTAACCCCTTTTAATCTTGCATACACCAAAACCCTCATCCAATCCAATAACCTTCCAATAGGTACATCCAATAAAGGAGGTGAACATTTTGCTAACTGCCAAAAGCTCTGCAGAAAGAAGCCGAAGCGTGCATGCAACTCCTGCAGAGGGCACAACGGCAGACCCCACCCTTCTGCAAATATTCAGCCTTTCCTACAACTTTAGGTGGAGAAATGCTCCACTGTCCAGGAGCATGGGATTAAATAAAAAACCTGGAATGAAACACTTAGGTTCCAGATTGAGTTAAAATCCAAATTCATGTTGGAAATCCACAACATAAAATTGAAAGCCTGATCTTTATGGAGGAGAAAGAGCAAGGATTAACCCTCCCCACCTTCTTTAATACAGTCAATGCCATCATTAAGAATTGGAGTCCACTGCTTTCCCCTTCCTGTGCTGTGTGCAGCAAGCACTAGGTCTGTAAAACGCTCTCCTCTTTACTGAACGGCAGGACAGATCCGGGTTTCACCCAGGACAAACCAGTAGCATGGAGGCTTTTATTCTGCTCTTCAGATTTCCTCTAGGTAGAAAACAGAGAAATGCAGCTGAACAACAATTCATTGCAGAAAATGGTCTCCAGTGGTCATATTAAGATCGAATGGCATCACCTAAAGCATTAGTATCCATGCAAGATACTTATGACCATTTCTACAACAACAATCTAAATCCTACATTAAACTTTATATAAAATCAATTTTAATCGTTATATAATTAAGAGTTCTTTAATCTTTTTGCTTAATTTACCATTTTCAAGATCTCTGCTTGCTGCAGAAACGTTGAAATACACAGCCAGAGGTTACAATGCATGTGCTTTACATTATATGGAAATTTTTTTAAAGCTTTATTTACCTAGAACTAGTAAACTTCTATAAAAGGCCTTTATAGAAGCCAAATGGATGATTTTGGCTAACTTAGTCAAAATTTCTAACCCAATGCTACTAACTGCAGACAAAGTAACAAACTGGAAGGTGTCACTTAAGCAGTGGGGGGTGAAAGGGGGGCCTTGAGCATTGGATCCGAGCAATTATATAGAGGAGGGTGTGAAATTCAAGCAGGAGAAAACACGCCCCTAAAGTCTTTTTCAGATAATTTGCATAAAAATAAAATACTGATTTTCATAAAAAACACACACACTACATCTTTGTTAAGTGTAGAAGCCACCCTACAACGTACTGTCATTAGTTTAATACTGATTTTCTGGCTGACAGATTCCCTTCAAATGCCTGCCGCTATACAAAATAGGAAGGTAGGTAAACATAAAAAGCCCAGCAGAAGTAAAAAGTTAACACTTTTGGTCTCTGTTGGGCAAACAGGGACCTATGTATATGTTTGACTATGCACCAGACGCACTCCCTATTATAATGCAATACCATCAACTGATGTACATATACTGCCTGAATGAATGGCTATTTTATAGTCATACTTTTTGTGCCAACATTTTTTCTCTGGCTTCATCATGTAGTGCAGGATTCCATGGAGAAAACCTGTGTAAAGGAAAAGAAAGGATTGTAAAATGGTGACGGTGATGAATAAAGTGAACCATTCTCACACAATCTAGTTTCTTAGCCCTTCTATACAATTGATCTTTTCCTACCGTTAATAGTGATGCTATGAATATTTACAGAAATCGCCCTTTTTTGCATAGGAATGACATCACATAACTGAGCACCTTTATGCAGGTTTATGATTTTTCCCCATTCCTCATGTTTTCTGTCTCACGCTAGATTTCCTAGATTATACTTCCTGGTTGTGGGAGTGTCAGTGCTCTTTGAAGCAGCCTATCCCAGCATCTGCCCACTATACCTTCTAGCAGTTTTCATCCATGCCCAGTACAGCCTACTTGTAGCCTCTCTTTCCCACCCAGTATACCATCTGATAAGGTGTCAGAGTCCCTGTGCAGTTCCAGCATTGCTACTTTTCTAATAATAAATATACACAAAAAAAAAAAAAACAAACACACACACTCTAACACTACTACACAGTGGCCTAGAACAATGCCCCAATTCCTCTCATTTATTTTATTGTCCAGACACATCAGTACCAATTAGTGAAGTCATACATGACCTGATGACATTTATTGTAAAATATCATGAACTAGATCTTGTTTCTATGTGACTCTGTTATAAAAGGTTTCCGTAGTTTCCCCCCCGCCCCCCCCGCCCCCCCCTCCCCCCCCCCCCCCCCCCCCATCTTCCTCTCCTATCCTCTTCAGTCAATGTGCTCACCTCTTTGCTGGGCAACCTAAGGACACATGACAATGGCCTCCATACTGTGTATGCACAACTCCTAAAACCCAGGTCAACCTTGCTTTGATTTCTTTAGAAAATTAGCAACTGGCACAGCTGTAAGCAAGGAAAGAGTCACTTTTCACATGTAGTACACATGATCGGCGCAGCCTTCCTTGATGAAATGATACTGGCTTCTCATTCTGCATACCTAAATGGCCCCATCCTCCTTTTTCACTGTATTATAAAGTCAAGTTTGTCCTGAAGTGGTGACAGCCTTTACAGCGGTGCCGCATCAGGATTAACTATTTCTAATGCAGTAATAGCAGTAGTGAAAAAAGCAGGCCAGCGCCATTCAGGTATGTAGGATGAGAAGCCAGTGTTACATCATCAAGGAAGAGAAGTGTCGGCTTTTTACATGCAGTAGACACGATCAGTGCCACCCTCTTAAACTGCTGATGTACTGGCTGTGGCAAGAACACTATTGCTGCCGCCCACCTCTGGCCTTCACAGCCATGCTGCATTGCCGGATATAAGCGTTAATGGCGACGTGTTCATTGTGAGCGAGACCACCACCATGGAGAAGACATGTGGCCAGTTTGTAAATAAAGCAAGTCACAGATTTCACCAAGAACTGACTGCACTGTGTTTTTATGCGTTCTTAGGGGTTTATCCTGTGCGCACGCTCTCACAAATACACTGCACAGTACACACAGAGTATGGACAGTGTGAATCAGGGACATTTTAGAGCTCTGCTCTATACAGGAAAGCAAGCTCTGAAGTAGTTGACAGACTGGGGATTATATGATAACTTTCTATAATAAAAGTATTCAAAATGTATGGATGAAAGAGATTGGATTATTAAATACACTGCTATAACATTGTTGGCAAGTTAGCATTTTGTGGGAGATTTACTAAATCAGAGTGCTGGCATAGTTTGCAGCAAAAATTTGGTGTGCATGTATAACACCACATTTATTACATATTTCAGACAATTTGTACCACACTATGTGTGGATGGGTGATAAGGGTCAGATCGCTGGGGGGAATCCAGCCACTGGATTCCCCCAGCGTATAGGAAAACAGAGACCAAACGTCCCCCTAAAGCTCCCTTGTGAATGGTGTGCCAATGTGCTTGTGTAACTGGTGCTCCCTTCACTGCTATGGGGTTGCGGACGCTGCTGAAGATTAGCAGTGAATGGAGCGCAGGTCACGCAAACGCACTGGCACCATTTACAAGTGGACTTTAGAGGGAGGACGTTCGGACCCCCAGCAATCTGACACTTAACTGCGATCCTGTGGATAGGGGATGGGATAAAAGTGTCCTTAACGGCACAGCCCCTTAAAGTGTCTAAAGACTCTAAATTTACCATTCAGTTTGAGCTACTGTGATAAATTTGTTGAAATTTATATTGCTTAAATATTAGACAGGATTAGCAAACTTGCCTTTACATATGTAATAAATAAATTCCTTGCATACCTTAGAGCAGGAGGCGGCAACCCCCGAAACATGTGCCATATTTCCGTGGCATGAGTCCCTGAGGGGCGGCACTTGGACGAACTGACCCAGCAGTTTAGTTCAGACCAAACACGTCCGAAACGAAACTGCTATTTTACTGTAGGTTCAGCTTCAGACCTCAGAATATAATACACGAAGGCCCAGGAGAGGTGATACAAAAAAAAAAAAAAAAAAAAAAAAATATGTTTCTCACCTTCCTTGGACTCAGTTGTGGCTCTCTTCTCTTCAGTACTTCTACCTAACAGAGACCCCATTTTTATGGGTCATCACCTTTTCTGGGCCTCCGCTTATTATACTCTGGGGACTGAAGATACCCCAGAGTATAACAGCATCTCATGAGTGGCAAGCCCCAAAAATTTCAGGTTCGCCTGAACCTGAAATTTTTGAAAAATTAGTTGGGGCCGCTATGGGATACTATACTGTGTGGAGAGGTCACTATTGGACATTATACCATGCGGAGGGGCCACTATAGCTGCAGACAGATACATAGTGTGTCACTACCCAAAGAGTGCTGGCACACTGTGCTCCTGGACGCATACATTTACCACTAATTGAGGGCTGCACATGTACTTTCATTGCTTCTAATAGCAAAGTACAGGTGTGTTCCAGGAAATAGCAGTAAATGCATGTGTCCAGAAGCATCTCATGGCAGCTCTTCTGTGTTATGGTTTGTGGCATATGACTTTAGTATAGGGGTTGTCAGCCTTACAATTATTGCCCGGCACTCCAAGTTCCTCGTCTTTGATTTTAAATTAAATCGGCACGCCAACCAAAAGAGGTTGCCTGCTTTAGAGCATAGCTCTACTAATGATAGACAACTCTCCTATTTAAAAACACATATGAAGCTGAGCATGTGTGTTTATGGTGAAGTCATGCTGACAGTTCTCACATGGGTACAGATTCTTAGTAGTGACATGCAAAAATGCATAATATTTAATTCACTTACATAATTGCATAGGGATCTTCTATTTTCGGCTGGTCAAATAAGTGGCTGTTGCATAGTTTAACACTGTCTACCACTTTGCTTTTAAACAGCTGAACATCTTTTTCATATCTAAGAAATAAAATATTTTATTAACCCACAAAAATAAATCTATCCAGAATTCTTTCTTCCCAGATCAAGGACTACTACACATGAAGAACTTGATTAAAATCCCCTCTACATGTAAAATAATGAGAGGCTACAATGCAAACAATCTCACCATTGACATGAGCAAAGTAGCAAATGATCAGCTGACCATGCCATACACATGTAGTTTTTAAACTGGCTGATCAAAGTCTGCAATTGTTTGAAAACGACAAAAAAAAGGTGAACTGAGGAGGGAAAAAAAAAACATAAAAAATGTGTGTAAATAAAATAAAAAAAAATATATATATATATATATATATATATATATTTATTTTTTTTTTTTTTTATATAATAAATTTAATTTTATGTTTTTTTTTTCCTCCTTATAAAAAAAAATATTTTATGTTTGTGGTGGGGGGGGGGCGGGGGGGGGGGGGGGGGTCGGCCGTGCCCCCCCCCCCTTTTTTATATAGTATGTGGTGTGTGAAATAATAAGGTAGGGTGGGGGTGGGGGGGGGGGGGGAAAAAAAAAAAAATATGTTCTGGCCGCGGGGGGGGGGGGTGTGGTGTAATTTAAAATTAAAAGAGAGGGGGGGGGGGTGGTTTTGTTTTTTTTTTTTTTTTTTTTTTTTTAAAAAATAATAAAAAAAAAAATTAATATATTATTTTTTTTATTAAAAAAAAAAAAAAAATAATAATTTTTTTTTGTTGTTTTTTTTGTTTTTTTTTTTTTTTCTTTCTTTTTTTTTTTTTTTTTGTGTTTTGTGTTGTGTTTGGTGTTTTTTTTTTTTTTTTTTTTTTTTTTTTTTTTTTTTGTTGTGTTGGGGGGGGGGGGGGGTGGGTATAGACCTGGTCACTAGGAGACAAGACACTAGGAAAAAGCAAAAGCTGTTGGCTCCACCTCCAGGCTATACCCTGCCACAACCACTGTGCATGAATCAGTTTGTACCGTAGCAGTAGGAGAGAGAGACACAAAGGAACATGGAACCAACAACCACCAACAATGCCCGAACCCAAAAAGGAACCAACACAGTTCGGGCAGGAACACTGAAAAAAACAAGGGAGGGATCTGTGTCCCCCAGTGAATACAACGAGAAAAGGATTTTACAGTGAGTACACAAAAATCCCACTTTCTCGTCTACTTCACTGGGGGACACAGCACCATGGGATGTCCTAAAGCAGTCCCAGAGGGTGGGAATAACACGGCCATGCAAACCTGTAATACTCAACCGCTTCCAGAAACTTACAACCCAAATTGGCATCAGCAGAGGCCACAGAATGGATCTGGAGAGACTTAGAGAAAGAGGATGGAGGCCCAGTGGGATACTTACAGACCTGGGAAGCAAAAGCCTGATGCTGGAGGCCCCGGGAACTCCAACAGCTCTAGAGGAGAGAGCCGTCACACGGGAAGGCAGAGCCTTACTCTTAAACCGATAGGTCTCCCTAATCTCAGACCAAAGCCATCGGAAGATGGGAGCTCTGGAAGCAGGCAGGCCCTGGCAAGGGCACTCAGGGAGAATGAGCAAAGCGTCCGAACAAGAGAAAGGATCCGTGAGGAACAGTATACACGCAAATTGACCGGGCAACAACCGGGCAGGGAAGAGCAAGCACTCACATGGACGCCTGGGGACCGAGCAGAAAGAGGGCAAGACCAAGTCCTCGAAGTGGAAGCAGGAAAAACACCCTAAGAAAAAAAGACTGTGGCAGACAGAGGAAAACCTTATCCTTGTGGAGGACCAGAAAGGGAGGCTGCGCGAAAAAAAGGGGCAGCCAATTAGGGACCCCTGCGGATGGAGGTAATGGCCACCAGAAACTCATTCTACCAGGACAGAAGGGAAAAAAAGGGATATCATAGGCTCGAAGGGGAGAACCTGAAGCACCTTAAAGATGAGGTTAAGATCCCACGGATCCAAGGGTTCCAAAGGAGCACAGAGTGGCACTCCTGTAGGAAAGTCTTTTAAAAAGAAAGAAGACTAAGACCTTGATCCAGACCAGACTGGAGAAGATCCGATGAGAATCGTTACTCTTCCAACAGTGGACGTAAGCCTTCCACGTTTGATGGCAGATCTAAACTATCTGGAACTTCCGGGCCTTGAGTATGTTAGAATAACAAACTCCGAAAAAACCACGACGCCTCAAACCTCGGATTCAACAGCCACGCTGTGAACGCAGCTGAGTCAAGGTGGGGTGGAACAGCAGTCCTTGAGACAGAAGGTCGACCAGCAGAGGAAGAGGCCAGGAGCATCCGCCAACAGGAAAATGAGATCCACATACCAGACCCGGCAGGGCCAATCTGGAGCCGCCAGGATAGCTTGAACCCCCTTGGTCTTGAGATTCTGGAGGACCCAAGGGAGAAGAGGAAGTGAAAAACCGAACTTACAAGAGCGCCAGCGGTGATGGCTCGAGGATCCAGAGGCCTGGCAATTTAGCCGGGGACCTTGTGGTTCCGGCGGAGGCTAAAAAGGTCGACGTTTGTCACACCACAGCGGGAGCACAGTGGATGGAAGATCTGCAGATAAAGCGACCCTCGCCCGGAGCAATATTTTCTCGACTCAAGTAGTCTGCCACCCAGTGGTCCACGCAGAAAAAAGGTTGACCACCAAAAGAGCTGGAACAAGGTGCTCCACCCAAGGAAGAAATTGTGAGGCTTCTAGTAAGGCCGCACGGCTCCTGGTGCCCCGCTGAGGGTTCAAGCAGGCGACCATGGAGGAGAGGTCAGTCTGGACTGTGACAGATGTCCTTGGAGAAGAGAGGTCCAAGGAATAAGGGCAAATAAGATAGCCCTGGGATCCAGCAGGTTGAACCAGAGGGAGGAATCGGCCCTGGACCACAGGCCCTGAACAATCAAAGCATCGAGGACCACTCCCCAGCCGGGGAAATTGGCGGCAGTGGGAATCACCTACCAACAGAGGGGAAGAAGGACTTCCCTTGAGAAATTCCTGGAGAGGAATATACACTAAAGAATCTCTCAGTGAACCAAGGTGGAAAGAGAACCAAGCAGATGAGGCTGTCCGGAGATTTGTCCCAGCAGGCCGTAATCTTCAAGAGGAGAGAACGACAGAGTGAATGAAAGGTACAGCCTAGAAGGTTGAGGCGATCGTGCGCAGGACCCACATGCCGATTCAAAGACAGCAAGGAGAGTACCTCGGAAGGTGGAACACTCAGGATCTTGGCCTCCGGAGGGAGAATCACACCCTGGAGCGAGCAGAGGATCATGTCCCGGATTCCATGTGCTTAGAGGACACGAGACATCCTCATTGATGAGCCAGCAGAACTGGCGAAGAACAACCAAGGTGAACCACAAGCTGGTCAGATTGTCTGGCTTCACCAGGAGGTCGTCAAAGTCTGGAAACACGGCAGCACCTCTGACGCAGAGGATGGCCATGAGAGACGCCATCACTGAGGGGGAAAAAACCCCCGGTGGCAGAGGCCAGCCTGAAGGGGAGAGAGACAACTGGAAAGGTCAAGGATCCACAGCAAAACGAAGAAACTGCTGACGGCACAGCGCGATGATGTAGATGGACGAAGAATTCGCCCATCTCCAGGGATGCCACCACAGACTGCATAGACTACAACGGAGCCTGCAGGCATGGAAGAACCTGTGGAGCCCTTTCAGGTCCATGATGGGACAGAGGAAGCCGTCCTAGGCGAATGGAGAACAGGTAGGAATAGTAACCCCGGATACACTCTGAAACGGGAACAGGGACGCTGACTCCCTGCCGCTGGAAATTGGAGACAGCCTGGATTGTCCAACATAGCGAAGGCATAGAGACTCCAGCGAAAAGTGGAGTAGCCGGACGACACTGCCTCTCAGGCCCAGGCTCCAGACGTCCCGCCATTTGAGATGCCCAGAGAGGGGAAAAAACTTCATGCCGAGGATGCTAGGAAGAGGAAGACCTGGACGACCTGGTGCAGAACCGCCAGGGAGGCCTGGACTTGAAAGAAGCTTTCTGGAGCAGGAGAACGGCTGACACATAGGACGCCTCTGAGGGAGGAAGAATCTATTCCCCCGTGGCCTCAGGGATAAGCTTCTCGACGCCCTTAACAAAAAATTTGGCCCAGGACGACCTGGAAAGGGAGAAGGACTGCGTTCGCCTTCTTGGAGGCGGACCCAGTATTCCACAACGGATCCCAACGGTATGGCAGATAATCACTGCATTGGCGGCCGCCTTAGCAGATTTGGGAGGCATCTCTAGTTATTGGGAAGCGTTCAGGATCTCAGAGACGAGCGGCTGGAGGGAAACTGCATCAGGGAGGTTTGACTGAAGCTGTTTGGCCCAGGAAAAGAAGGCCTTGATGACCCAAGAGGCAGCGAAGGAGAGCCGCAGGGAGAAACCAGCCACTACGAAGGCCACCCTGGTGAGGGAAGCCACCTTCTTGCAGCAATACAATAGCCAGCATTTAGGGCAATGCAATGTATCAGTTCTGCATTGCAAACAATACAACAGATGCGATCCGATCTCACTCCGAGGGATCACTGAGGTAGGCAAAGTCCGCTGAAGGCAGACTAGAAGCCTTGGAGAGCCTAGCTATCATGGGATCCACCGTGGGAGGCTCTTAGTGATAGGAAGGGACACATGGGGCAGCTCGCTGACAAAATGTCAAGACAGGCCAGCTTGCGCTCACTAGTTACTGATATATAAGTACTGTGCGCTAACCGATTGCACCACTGGAGCAACCTGCTTCCCTTACCTCGGATGTTCATCATTGCCAGCCAGGGAGAGCTAGAGACTTGTGTCACAGCATAGCCTGGCAGAACTGCCCGAGCTCACCTTCCACTTGGAGACACACAGGTCAAGGGAAGGGATGTCCGATTTCCTAGTCGAAGACAGAGGATGGTCCAGGGAGAAGTCACTGTGCCCTCAAGATGATATCAAACATCCAGTGGCAGAAAGAGATGTCCACTTGAGAGGATGAGTCCGGGTCCTCAGAGATCTGTAGGGTCTCTATCGCATAGATGACTCCCGCGTAGCAGCAGATATAGATGAGCCTAGCTGAAGCTCCGAGTCGGAGTCAGAGGCGTCCCCAGTTAAGTAGACCGAGCAGAGGGAGGGAGGTATCCGCCTGTCGGAGTGGAGCCGTGAGCTGAGTTCCTATCTGGGGAGTACCCAGAGGAAGGGGTGGCGGACCGTGAACCGTAGGAAGACTTCCTGGTCCTTTTGAGGCTCCTGGAGCTGCGAAGGGAACTATGAGGGTGTCCAGGGAGATCCCTAGAAGCAGCCGACTGAGCAGCGATCTGGGAAAGCAGCCATTCCAAGTTTCCAGCACTGACTAGTTAAGTCTGGTAAGGACACCATGGCCAAGATTAGGGAGGCCGCCCAATCAGGGAGATGGAAGAACCGGAGAGGGGCCAGGAGGTTACTGACTGGCTGAGGCGGAAGGCAGAGAGAGCACATGGGCTCGGGCTGTCCGCATGGCAACTGTTTTTGATACAGCGGGTGCACGTATAAAAACGTGACGCAACCAGAGGGGCCGGAGGGTGAGAGAGGGAGCCCAAGAAGATTAGGGGTAACCCAGGGGGTTAGCCTACCAGACTGCAAAAGATGGCCGCTCACAAACTGCTGCAGCAAGGGTTCCGCAGGTGCAACGTCTCCCAGGGAACTGGGAGGAGAGTAAGAATCCCTGCTGTCCCAGCAAGCCAATAAATAAATAATTGAGAATATGAGGAGAGCAAAGCTCTTCCCCTGGTAAATACAGGCTCAGTAGCTACTGGGCAGGCTGGATGGCTTGCCAGGACAGCCCCCTGGCCAATGGAAGGCCCTAGGCGGAGTCTGGGTACCAGAAAAGCCCGGGAAAGGGACGGGCCTGTTGCGGCCTAGTTCCCAGCCAGGCCTCGGACTCGCGTAAAACGCAGCCGACCGCGAGGCACCGTCGGCGGCGCAGCGCGACCGCGAACTCCGGAGGTTCCACGGAGGCCTGGGAAAAGGTACCGGGGGGCCAGGAAAGGGGGTCCCCACACGAGCGGGGGGGGGAACCGGGTGCCCCCCCGACGGGGGCCACTCGGTAGGAGCGACCAGAAAACCCCAAAACGCCCCAGAAAAAAAAGGGGGGGCTTATTTACTAAGATTTAAGGCCCAGTTCAGGGGAACCCTGTGATGCCCCCCCCTAAACAGGACCCATGCTATTGCCCCCCTGGGAAATGGCACTAAGGGGCTGAGAGGGGCTGAGGGGAGGTGGAGAGGGCCTGAAGGGGAGATGGAGAGGGGCTGAGGTAACTTTCATACTCACCTGCCTTGTATTCTTCTCATACTCACCAGTCTGGCGTCTTCAGGCGCCGCAGGGTCACCCCCTCAGGACCTCGCACGTGGGAGTGGGGTCACCGGTACTCCGGCCGCTTTCGGGGTGCGGCGAATGGTGAGTAGGGACTGGGTGACCGGCGAGGCTGCTCTTTTGCAGAGCGCTGCGCCCGCAGGAGGGTATGACTAGTGTGGCGTACACGCTGACTACCCCCTGCACCTGAAAGAAAGGTAAAAATAAAAACGATGCAAGACAGAAGACCTGAGTCAGGTCGTGTCTGCCTCCTATGACACTAGGTTTCAAACTGATTCATGCACAGTGGTTGTGGCAGGGTATAGCCTGGAGGTGGAGCCAACAGCTTTTGCTTTTTCCTAGTGTCTTGTCTCCTAGTGACCAGGTCTACACCCATGGTGCTGTGTCCCCCAGTGAAGTAGACGAGAAAACACTTTATTCTTATATGCAAATTCCGCCCAGGGGGGGGGGGGGGGGCCCCCCCGGCCCTCGGGGCAGAGCCCGGTTCCCCCCTGTATTCCGCCCCCCCCGGTGTTTCCAACCCCCTTTGGGGGGGGGCCCCCCCCCTTTTTTTTTCTTCTTTGGGGGGCGCGGGCGGGGTTTGGTGGGGGGGGGTGGGTTGGGGGGGGGGGGGGGGGGGTGTGGTGGCGGCGGGGGGGAGGAAAAAAATGTGCGGGGGTAAAAAATTTAAAAAAAAAAAAAAAATTTTTAAAAAAAAAGAGTTGAACAGATGATGAAAGGGTAGGGTTGGAACAGACTTCCTTTAAAAGTTTAACACACAAAAACTTACAGCACCGCAGCTTCTGGGTTCAGTGGGCTGGTTGTGTCTATCTTGTAGAAGATCCGTCTTGCATACATAAGCACCTGCCATATGTGGTTGTGGTTTCTCCTAAAATGAAGAAATTAACAGTTTAATAGCAGAAATGCAAGGAGTGTTAGGTATTGTCTGTTGAATGACAGACTGAAAGTTATGGTCACCATCCCAGCTATGATCAGTGACTGTAGCATACTATATTTGGAGTTCATATATGAACAGTGGTGCTGCAAGTCCCAGTTATGATCCCAGGGTGTCTATGGGCTACAAGGAAATCAATTACATTCACCTCCACTTTGCAAATGCTCTTTTTACATCCAGTTCGCCAGAGACAGGATCCACAAGAGGGTGGAAAACAGGGATGTCAAAGACAAGGTGCTAAGATACAAAAAGATAGAAGTCACATATCAGGTGACATAACTTGAAATATAACCACTGACATTTCTAGCACCGTTTCTATTAAATGCTCACCGGACATTCTCCGTCAGGATAATTGTCAGGGATGTACACTGTGAATTTAAATACACCGTCCTGGTATAGGCCATGTCGTATAAAGATTACTCCAAACCACGCTGGAAATAAAAAAAAAAAAAAAAAAAAAAAAAAAGTCACTGCGATAGCACAGCAGAATTCAATACCTTAGGAGTAAAACTATCAGGGAGAAGAAATGATGGTCAGGATAACAGGAGATCAGATTACTGCCTACTTTATATTATCGCATCATGGCAAGTGGATATATTCACACACACTTGGCTTATTCATTAAAATGATCTGTTCGATAACTAATAGACAAAAAGGACAATTATAGTGCATATCCCATTATAAAAAAAAAGTATTTAGTCAGCCACCAATTGTGCAAGTTCTCCCACTTAAAAAGATGAGGCCGTCCTGTAATTGACATCATAGGTAGACCTCAACTATGAGAGACAAAATGAGAAAACAAATCCAGAAAATCACATTGATTTTTAAAGAATTTATTTGCAAATTATGGTAGAAAATAAGTATTTGGTCACCTACAAACAAGCAAGATTTCTGGCTCTCACAGGCCTGTAACTTCTTCAAGAGGCTCCTCTGTCCTCCACTCATTACCTGTAGTAATGGCTCCTGTTTGAAATTGATATCAGTATAAAAGACACCTGTCCACAACCTCAAACAGTCGCACTCCAAACTCCACTATGGTGAAGACCAAAGAGCTGTGGAAGGACACCAGAAACAAAGTTGTAGACCTGTACCAGGCCGAGAAGACTGAATCTGCAATAGGCAAGCAGCTTGGTGTGAAGAAATCAACTGTGGGAGCAAGAATTAGAAAATGGAAGACATACAAGACCACTGATAATCTCCCTCGATCAGGGGCTCCACGCAAGATCTCACCCTGTGGGGTCAAAGTGATCACAAGAACGGTGAGCAAAAATCTCAGAACCACACAGGGGGACCTAGTGAATGACCTGCAGAAAGCTGGGACTAACGTAACAAAGGCTACCGTCAGTAACACACTACATCGCCAGGGACTCAGATCCAGCAGTGCCAGACGTGTCCCCCTGCTTAAGCCAGTACATATCCGGGACTGTCTGAAGTTTGCTAGAGAGCATTTGGATGTTCCAGAAGAGTATTGGGAGAATGTCATATGCTCAGATGAAACCAAAGTAGAACTGTTTGGTAGAAACACAACTCATCGTGTTTGGAGGAGAGTGAATGCTGAGTTTCATTCAAAGAACACCATACCTACTGTGAAGCATGGAGGTGGCAACATCATGCTTTGGGGCAGTTTCATTGCAAAGGGACCAGGACAACTAATCCGTGTACATGAAAGACTGAATGGGGCCATGTATTGTGAGATTTTGAGTGCAAACCTCCTTCCATCAGCAAGGGCATTGAAGATGAAACATGGCTGGGTCTTTCAGCATGACAATGATCCCAAGCACACCGCCAGGGCAACGAAGGAGTGGCTTCGTAAGAAGCAATTCAGGGTCCTGAAGTGGCCTAGCCAGTCTCCAGATCTCAACCCCATAGAAAACCGTTGGAGGGAATTGAAAGTCCGTGTTGCCCAGCGACAGCCCCAAAACATCACTGCTCTAGAGGAGATCTGCATGGAGGAATGGGCCAACATACCAGCAACAGTGTGTGCCAATGTGTGAACTTTTGTTATTGACCAAATACTTATTTTCCACCATAATTAGCAAATAAATTATTTAAAAATCAGACAATGTGATTTTCTGGATTTGTTTCCTCATTTAGTCTCAGTTGAGTTCTACCTATGATGTCAATTACAGGCCGGCCTCATCTTTTTAAGTGGGAGAACTTGCACAATTGGTGGCTGACTAAATACTTTTTTCCCCACTGTATATGCATTAGTCTATGGAGAGGGAAGGAAGAGGCTGCTGGAAAAGATATACAAATAATTGCAGCTTCTACACTGTGGGTAAGGGCACTCTTAATTTAATATTGCTATATTTCAAGATAAGAGTCCAATCACGGCACAGAATGGGGAAATAAATTGATTAAACAGTCTCCTCCACCTCCCCTCTCCAGAGAGTTGTGTGCTTGAGCTGGATATGGAGAGGACCATGTAAACAAACAGTCTGAATGAAGATAAGGAGGAGGAGGAGGAAACAGATTTCTTTAATAAGATATTGAAAGTTTCTTACATTCACATGTACTATTCATTTATGAAAAGCTTTTTTATGACTGGAGGTACACTAAGCAAAGATGTTCAAACAGAAAGTGTCTTTCCCACTGTCCTAATGATTTTCCAGGTTAAAAGTTAGCCGTTATCCAAAGAATAGCACATAACCATCTTATTGTAGTGGATCCGACCAGAGAGTCCCTCACTGAATTAGGGTCAAATTTATCTATCCAAATTGAATGGCATGCTACCACTCCATTTGTTCTCTATGGTTCTGCTAGAGATAGCAAGAGTGTACAAGCATGGCTAGAGGAGAACTTTAAAAGTTGGCTCAACCCTTTTTTGTTTAGGAGACGGGTGCATTGGTGGCATCATCTGTCATATATAATAATAGATAGTGCTTACTTAGAGCAGAACGATACGATGGCTGCACATAGACACCCGGCAGTTTCTGCTTCACCACCAGAGTACTGCGAGTAGAAAAAAAAAAATTTATTAAGACTGTCTACAAGTAAAACCAAGTACAGCTTTCATTTTGTGATCTGCCCCTGAAAAAAAATAGCAGCAGCACTATGTTAAGTTGCTATGAGCAACAGACATTTTTGTATTAAGTAACCCTGCAGTGGTTTACAGAGCAGAATAACTGGATAAATAAAAATGCAACAGAACAATCCCATCAAAGCATGAGAATTGTAGGTATTACATATGGGTACCACAACAGATCAGATTAAGCAGTATTGCCCATTTCCAACAGAACACAACGCAAGTGCTACAACTGGAAACAAAACAGAAGTCTTTTAAAGCACTCTTATGTAATCTGTGGACACAAGTCTCAGGAAATCATTGCAATCTGCAGTAGCTTGAGATCTATAGGATGTGCACCACAACTGCAACAACGGTTTACTACAAAACTAGCACATTATAGTGTACAGTAGATAATCTTACAGCTAAACTATATCTGGAGCTTAAGTACAGGGGGAGCAGGAGCTACAAGTTACACCTCTGTTACTAACATATATGCAGTTCCCCACTGCCCTCTTTATAGGTTTTCAGAATGTTGCAGGGGGACAGAAGTCTCATTTCTCTTCCTCACCTGCTGATGCTCCAACTCTGTCACATGACAGACTCTGCTCTACATAAATACCAGCTGCAGAAATTGAGCGGAGTCAGTGATTTAGCAGAGAACCAGAGTGCCAGTAGAAGAGGCCGAGCACAAGACTCCTGGCACCCCACAAGCTAAAAGTGGGGGTGATGAGATTTGTAGATATAAGTTAGTAAAGCTTTCACAGTCTTCCCATTCACAACACATGCACAGTCAGCCACATAAATGGGGGAGTCGGACAAGATAGCTGTTGGCCAAGCATTTACCCAACAGTCATGCAATCTTTATAGCCAACTTAACCCCACTGTCCCCATTCAAAACATGTGTATTGGGGAGGGGGTCTTGACAAACAGCCAAGACTAGGCATGTTGAATTTTGACAGTTTTGTTTCTATTCTTCCTATTGAAATAAGCATGGCCAGGAGGTCATGTTTACAGTTAACACACTGTTTACTTTCTTGCCTCCATTCTGCATTTTACACACTACTTGTAGCATACATTGCACTCTATGGAAGCAAGAGACTTCAAAAAGCAAAAAAACAAAAAAAAACAAACAAGAAACAATGTGACTAAAGATACATACAACTCTGCCAGAAGAGAATACTCTAGGTAGAAAGGACCATAGGATGCATGGGTTCCATTCGTGGACTGTGCAGTGGGGGCAGGGGAAATAGGTTTAGTAGTAGGGACTACATTCTTCGGTATAGTAGGAAGCTGTTTCTTGGTGGAAGAGGAGCGAGGGGGGCTGATTTTCTGGTCGCCCGTTACAGTCTTCTCCTCATCTGGTTTCTGCAAATAAGTGAGAAGCAATTTATCGATTGGAAGTCACTTCCCGGCTGAGATTATAGACAGATTGAAAGAAAAATTATACATTTTTATATATATATATATATATATATATATATATATATATATATACATATACACAGTCATATGAAAAAGTTTGGGCACCCCTATTAATCTTAATCATTTTTAGTTCTAAATATTTGGGTGTTTGCAACAGCCATTTCAATTTGATATATCTAATAACTGATGGACACAGTAATATTTCAGGATTGAAATGAGGTTTATTGTACTAACAGAAAATGTGCAATATGCATTAAACCAAAATTTGACCGGTGCAAAAGTATGGGCACCTCAACAGAAAAGTGACATTAATATTTAGTAGATCCTCCTTTTGCAAAAATAACAGCCTCTAGTCGCTTCCTGTAGCTTTTAATCAGTTCCTGGATCCTGGATGAAGGTATTTTTGACCATTCCTCTTTTCAAAACAATTCCAGTTCAGTTAAGTTTGATGGTCGCCGAGCATGGACAGCCCGCTTCAAATTATCCCACAGATGTTCAATGATATTCAGGTCTGGGGACTGGGATGGCCATTCCAGAACATTGTAATTGTTCCTCTGCATGAATGCCTGAGTAGATTTGGATCATTGTCTTGCTGAAATATCCATCCCCGGCGTAACTTCAAATTCGTCACTGATTCTTGTACATTATTCTCAAGAATCTGCTGATACTGAGTTGAATCCATGCGACCCTCAACTTTAACAAGATTCCCGGTGCCGGCATTGGCCACACAGCCCCAAAGCATGATGGAACCTCCACCAAATTTTACAGTGGGTAGCAAGTGTTTTTCTTTGAATGCTGTGTTTTTTTGAGGCCATGCATAACGCCTTTTTGAATGACCAAACTACTCAATCTTTGTTTCATTAGTCCACAGGACCTTCTTCCAAAATGAAGCTGGCTTGTCCAAATGTGCTTTTGCATACCTCAGGCGACTCTGTTTGTGGCGTGCTTTCAGAAACGGCTTCTTTCGCATCACTCTCCCATACAGCTTCTCCTTGTGCAAAGTGTGCTGTATTGTTGACCGATGCACAGTGACACCATCTGCAGCAAGATGATGCTGCAGCTCTTTGGAGGTGGTCTGTGGATTGTCCTTGACTGTTCTCACCATTCTTCTTCTCTGCCTTTCTGATATTTTTCTTGGCCTGCCACTTCTGGGCTTTACAAGAACTGTCCCTGTGGTCTTCCATTTCCTTACTATGTTCCTCACAGTGGAAACTGACAGGTTAAATCTCTGAGACAACTTTTTGCATCCTTCCTCTGAACAACTATGTTGAACAATCTTTGTTTTCAGATCATTTGAGAGTTGTTTTGAGGAGCCCATGATGCCACTCTTCAGAGGAGATTCAAATAGGAGAACAACTTGCAATTGGCCACCTTAAATACCTTTTCTCATGATTGGATATACCTGGCTATGAAGTTCAAAGCTCAGTGAGGTTACAAAACCAATTTTGTGCTTCAGTAAGTCAGTAAAAAGTAGTTAGGAGTATTCAAATCAATAAAATGATAAGGGTACCCAAATTTTTGCACCGGTCAAATTTTGGTTTAATGCATATTGCACATTTTCTGTTAATACAATAAACCTCATTTCAATCCTGAAATATTACTGTGTCCATCAGTTATTAGATATATCAAATTGAAATGGCTGTTGCAAACACCCAAATATTTAGAACTAAAAATGATTAAGATTAATAGGGGTGCCCAAACTTTTTCATATGACTGTATATATATATATATATATATATATATATATATATATATATATATATATATATACATACATACACACATACACACACACACACACTTTTTCTTATTGCATCCATAGCAGCCCTGTTAAGGTTTTTAGGCCTCTACAGTGACCAAAAAAAAAAAAAAAAAAAAAAAAAAAAATCACTGGCAGAGCTGATCTGGGTTTTTTAAGGCTCAGCACCTCTGCCATTCCAGAGGGCATCTGGCAACCACGTGGTTTATAGGTCCACTACATACACTGCATGCGCTCACTAAGCATTATGTAGCTTGGAAAGGCAAAAAAGTTACTACAGGAAGAGTATTGCTGTGCTGTAAATTTACAGTACTTGGTCCTTTATGACTTTAAGTCCAATATGACAATGGGTTTTCTATATGGGAAATCCACTTTACTTTTTACTTGCTTCAAGCAAAGCTTGGAGAGATGGAGCAGATCTCCTGAACGTCATCTGAAACCAGCCTTTTGCATGTCACCTCATTGGTCCTTGCTTCTTACCTTTCGTACTGACGCTGATGACATGCTCCAGAATGGGTTCATCATCTCACCTCTGGGCAAAGCACGTCTCAGTTCTGAGGCTCAACCTCTGCCACTTCAAGACAAAAGCACAGAAAATACTGAACACCAGGTTTCCAGCAGGAATTACATAGGTAAAGTTTTCTGTTCACCACAGTAGACTAAATGCTTTAGTAGACTTTACGGCCATCATTGGGGATGGACAAGTCTATACTGATGAAAGTCTACAACCATATCTATACACTTTCAAATAAAGTGAGATGTTTCCTGTAGCACAATGCAGGCAGTGGGGCAGTCATCGCACAAAGGCAGCATTATCTGGAATACTTGACTGAGCTCACTGCATGCCAAGTCAAAAGGGGAAGACTTCAGCCTGCAGCTGAACTATCCATTCTCACTGGATTCAGGGAATTATAGGAACATTAACCCTGTGAAAACCAAAGGACACGGTCAAGAGGAACTTTCATGCTGCACACAGAGGAAGCTTCATGTTCATACAATAAGTGGTCCTCATAAATGCCTGCCCCTAGAATGATGCCAGCTTGTGCCAAGTCACTTATTGTATTTACAGATAAATGCAATGGGATACATGTACAATAGACCAGCACCAGCAAACATGGCATACTGAAACTGGTAGTTACAAACCCAGAGTGACACCAAATAGCAATTCTTTGGTAAACAGTCTTATCTGCTCAGAAATTTGGTGTACACACTATAAAGCAGTAAAATGAGGACAAAGGTTAAAAACCATTTTGCCAGAATGTAAAAAATACCTGAAAATTGCTCAAGTTGTCCTGTCTGTTACATGACAAATTGAATACTTTGAAAACTAGTCATTGATATGTCATTACTACTCCCACAGGCATCGTCATCCAGCTTCCCAAGTCTCCTGAACGTCAGCTGTATGCAAGTGCAGGGATTTATCATTGTCTGACTAACCAGATTTACCCAGACATATTTTTAATAAACTGAAAGATAAGCATGGTTAGAGAACTTCTGTTTACCGAGGAGCTTCTCTGTGGTCATTCTAAGGCTGCAACAAATAGACTATGTGGTCATGCCAGTGATCTATTTAGGGATCAAAAGGGATCACAGATATTGCAGAAAGTTGGAGCGACATTTGGGAAAGCATTTAACTGGGCCATACTATAGAGATGCCTCATAGGGGTGTGTCAGCTGTGTGTCAGGAATGCAGCAACATTAGATTTCGCTCTGAAGACCGGAAACGTCTGCAAACCCCAAAACGATAAAATGCTACACTATCCAGACAAGCCTGATGACTTACCCAGAGCAAAGTCTAAAGAAGATCCCGTCTAATGCCAGCAAGCCTCCCCCAGGCACAACTACAGAGTGAAGCTCCACAACTCCAGCATAGGTTACTGACAAGCTGCACCCCAGCTGTGCATTCATATCCCCATCCATTCAGAACATTTATGGTCCTATCGATACAGTCAACCCTCTACTCCTGGTTGACACAGGGTTAAACTCCAGAACCCATTCACATACCTTCATAGGAGGACTGGCAGCTGAACACACGTCTCTCATATTACAGAACAGGTTGTGTCAGATGCTGCAGTAAAGTGAAGTCACTTTGCAGCAGTAATTAATTTTACAGCTTCCACACTGACACGCTGAGACTGAACGTGCTATAAGACACTCAGTGATATTGTATCTCCAAGCCTCTGACACAGGCCCTGCACTGGCATCTCTAGCAGAATACAGGAGAGACCATGGAATCAGACGCTATTAAGAGGTCTCATTTACTACACGGATTTTACCTTTCATTTAAAAGTATTATAAGAAGGTCCATTGTGGTCCTGAAGATTTCGATAGCAAGAATCAGTTTGTAGCAGTATTCTTGCCATCAAAAGTACCAAAACCTCAACGATGAACTCCTTATATCCATCATACATATTGTGACTCCTATTCATCATGCAGCCTTTGTGATCACTCAGCACAGTTCTCCATAAGGGATTTACAGTACAATGCGTCAGGTCATCATCAGGGTCCAATGACTGTAACCAGCAGCTTTCATTTAACAGTGGTGACTCTTGGGTGTGATGACAAGAGATTATCACGGGAGTCACGAACAAGAACGTGAGATGCTTGTAGTATAACGCATAATTATCTTCCCACCCTATCATGCCCAGATGTAACACTTACTGCAGACCAGGACAACACTGCGACTATTTAGCGCCACTAGTTGATTTTATTATTTTGCTATTGAGTGACAGCGGCAGTCTACAAGATTGTGTACCGCAATGCATTCATTCGGACCACATTCAGATTATGGTGATACCATATTTATATTGGTTTTATTAGGTTTTACCACTTTTACAAATAAAATATCACTTTTTGAAAATTAACTTTTTTGAAATGGGATAACTGTATTCTAAGCTTTTTTTTTACTGTTTGTTGACAGACATATGTCAGGGGTCTTTATTTGCGGGGAAAGTTATACATTTTATTGGTACCAATGTTTGGTATGCATCATTTTTTATTGCTATTTTTTAGGGAAAGCAAGGTGACCAAAATACATTATTTTGCACTACCATGTTTGTTTAATTTTTTTTTTTACATTAAGTGTTTTTTTAAATTTAAATGTGGGGTGTTTTTAACTTTTTATTTATTATTCTGTTTTTATTTTGTGTTTATTTTTTTACTGTTTACTGTCACAAAAGGGGACTTGACCCTGGGATCTCTGATCTCCAGAGCAATGTACTACAACATTACTGCATAATATTACAGCACATCACACATAAGTTTCCTATAAGTAACAGGGAATGGCAGTCACGAGGCATCCGGGTGGGGGGGTAAGATACTCCGACTCTGGCAGCCTGTCCCAGGCCTCGGCTGTGTAACACAGTCGAGTGCCAGGAGTAATGCCACAGGCACAGCTCCTGTGCTCACGGCAATACAGTGCCGTACTATTACGGCGCTAAGCATTAACTATAAATTGTAGAAAGTGAATAAGCTACTGCATTGCAATTGCTGCAACATTGGAACACAGCTCTGGACTTCTAAATAGGTCCAAAGGTGGACATAAACAGTCCAATGCCTCAGTAGCAACATGTGCGAGAAAGCAGCAGGAACAATCCTTCCTTTATCTCAGAAAAATTTGCACATTGAGGGTAATTTTATTCATGATTATTATTTGGAGGGAAAAAAAAAAAAATCAATTTACGTCACAGGATTGCCCGGGCTTATTTATTTAAAAAAATAAATAAATCTAAGTGGATAGGTGGGTCAACATCCAGCCCGAACAGCTGCACAAAGTCTCTTCTGGTGCCAGTCCTGTAAACAATACGGGGCCAGAAGCAGAAAGCTCTGTCTGCTGTATAGCAGCCCGGCACCTTCACTGCAGCCAGCTCTTACTGACTTCAATGGGAGCTGAGCTGCAGTCAAGAGACCCAACCGCTAGACTACAAATGGAGCTTTTCGCTTCTGGCTCCGTATTCTGTACTGGACTAGTGCTGAAGCGGCTCCATACAGATGGCTAATTTGGGGGCCAGGTGTTGGCCACCTATCAATGATATATTCATGGCATATCCTGAGGCTAGGCCATAAAAAAAAAAAAAAAATATATATACATAAAACTGATGGGTCTATGGAGTCCGCGGGTTTCCGCAGGTATATCTATATGTCATACCAAGTCCATCTCCAAAAATATTTGAATCGAAAATAACCCTGTAATACTCTATTGGAACCAGACAACCGTTTTAAATAGTTGTGCTGCCAAGCCTCTGTCCAGATGTCGTATCAGGAGGACACCCACTTGGGATCTTCTGAATTATCTGTAAAGAGCATTGTCCAACCCAAAAGAAGTTTTCTGTATTGGTCACCGATTCATTTACTACTTCTGGGCCAGCAAAAACTGGAAACTTGATCTGGGGACTTCTGAAATCACACCTGCAATGATCACCAGACAATGTGCCCATAAGTTGTCCAGTTATATTACAATACTAGACTAGCTTTCCCATCAAAGTCACCTTAGTGGCTCCCCCATTGTAACTACAGAGAAGACCCACTCGTCCAATCCTGTCTCTTGGGAGATAAGCGGCTAACAGACACGTCTTCGCTGCTTATCCCCTGACATGTCACATTGTCCTGTGTTATTCTTATGCACGTGACGACATATAACGCACCATACACAAGCTTGCACTACACCACACAGTGGTTGGGATCATCACTAGATTTCTTCACAATTACATAATTAACAAGCTTAGCTATGAACCTGCTGTCGAGGACATCAAGGTGTCTATCCTTGTCAATCACATTCAGCTCTACCTGTGATTGGAGGGGACGCAAAGACAAGGGGCGGGACGAATTTTCTGATTGGTTAGCAAATGACAACCGTGCCAGACTGGGGAGCGGCACAAGGCTCGGTGGGTCTGAGGCCTGTAAAGGAGTTCAGTGCCAAACGTACACATACCTCCGCTATCTCATGTCCGACAGTCACAGGCCAGTCTACGTGACGCTACTATCCTTTGATTGCCCTGCTGCTTTATCCTCTACCGCAGCGCGTCATCTCGGCACTGCCGCTGCTTCACTCCAGTATCAACACCGCCAGCCGCTTCCGCCCCTAGCAACGGATATCCTCCCCACCCGCAACCATGGCGACCGCTGCAGATGCTCATTGGTTAGCAGAGCTATCAGTCTGCTGTTAGTGGCGGGGAAAGCCGTGAAGAGGCGTAGCCACCTGGTCGCAGTACAGAGAGAGTTCCCATTGGCTCATTTCCTTCTCAATCACTTTTAAATGGGTGGGATTTACAAGTGCACAGATTTAGAAAGGGCAGGGCATCATGCTGTGCCTTGGTGGAAAGGGATAGTATATGATTGGCAGGCGCAGGGTCGGAGCAGCTTATTTTAACTGCACCGCACCCAGCACCCCCCAAATGTTTGGCGGGTCAGTCCCTAGTTCTGCTATTATTTATATGATGAAAAGTTATGCAAGTTTCCAATATAATTTCTATATAGCAATTCCTGACGGTTTTCTAGATCTCTACTTGCTATCATTTGTTCTGTTTACTTTTAGTGGATAAAAATCAGTCCATAGTCATGTGATAGACAGTCCATGGTCATGTGATGGACACACGGGTGCATAGCTCATTATAGTCACAGCACAGTAATCAGACATCTGCCTGGTAAGGAGCTGTGCACCTGTGTGTCCATCACATGACCATGGACTGATTTTCATTCGCTGTAAGCTGAATAAGTGACAGCAAGCAGAGATCTAGAAAACCATAAGCACAAAAATCTTTAACTTTTTTAAACTGTGCGCAGCTTTCACCACTTTCCCAAACAGAGGGTTTTTAAGGGGCACTGGCAGATTTATCTTTTACACCCAAAATTTTGTGTAAACTATGCTTGAAATAACACATGCTATAAATTGGCATACATTTCCCCCCAGGCGCACAGCCAAGCAGAGGGTGCATCTCATTTATGAAGAAGCGTGCTTCTCATCATATATAAGCACATCGTCCACTGGCTATGAAGACTAGCATTAGTAATGCCAGTCTTCATAAATCTGCCCTATTGTGTACACTGTGACATGGTGTATGAAGAAAGTCATTATTATGTCACATGCAGGTGTTATGATGTTCTCACTCAAGTAATAGAGGCAAATTCAGTTTTCCACATCCCCTTCCATCATCCATAGTTATCACTAATGCACCCATGGTCTCAGTGGAAATGGGGTCCCATAGGTGATGGGCCTCATTGCTACCCTGGTAGTTATGCTCACTGCTGAAGCCCTATCGCAGTTGTATCCTGTTAGAACAATCCGCTGTGATCTACCAACAGCACAAACCTCTTTCCTGTCCTGATATAATGTATCAGCGCAGCTAACGCTATCAGTCCTTGCTGTATATCTAAGGGTAAGTTCACACAGAATTTTTTGCAGGCGGATTTTTGAGGAAGAATTTGTCTCAAAAATTACCTCCCAGCTCTCCTATTCACTTCAATGAAAGTCAGGAAGATTTTTTTTCCTGTAGCTGACCACATAGGTTATTCTTCTTGAGCCAGCAGTGCTGTTCTGTATTACATACAGTGCATGCTTTCTGTTACATTCCCCTCCACCTGAAATTCGGCGTGACTGTAAATATTAGTATTATTGGGTATCCTTATATAAAGCAGTCTGTCTAGTGACAGATACAGCCAGCATAGCTGCCAGGGAATGCTGGGAGTTTTAGTTTCTCTAAAACTGGGGATCCAAAGGTGTTTTACAAAGACTTCCTCCTCTTGAGTTAAAGATTAAAGATACAGTCTTCATCTTTTATGCCACAGATATAATAAACCCGCCTTATATACAGGAGAACAGCCTCCGCCTCTGGAAGTTCCAGAACTTCCAAAGAATTAAGACGCTCTGGTATTTCCAGAAGCCAGAAGAAAAAACATTGGCAGGTTACAAATAAGCGGTGCATACGTTAACAGGAATAAATGTCCCTCGAGCCATGGAGACTGGACATAGAAGAAATAAACCTAAATACTAATATTTGTACATTTTGCAAAAATTGTTCCCAGTAGCACAGCTTTTGCAATGTTTACCCACTACATTTACCATATGTTAAAGGGATTTTCCAGTCTTATGTCAATTACGTTAAAGAAGTTGTTCAAATTATTTTAAAAATTCCCAAATTTTGGGAAAGAGTTAAAGCATAACTTTTGGGCAACTTTTGATTTTCTGCCAGTAATTGTATCATTAATACATTTTGTAATATATTTTATTAAAAAATCCTGTATCTCTTTATTCTCTCCTTTGCTTCTGTATTGAGAGTTGTTTCTGCCTCTCACTGAATGTTACTGTGTATGGCGTATGGTGCTGTTTAAGATGGAGAGAAAATGAGGGTGGGGGAGAGACACTTCAAACAGCGTTTGAAAATGTAAAAACTTGCTTCTGGTATCATATGAAAGAGATTATTCTTTCATATGACACTAAGGTTGCAGTGTTATCTGTATAATTTCCAGATATCAGTGGCTGAAAATACAGTTGGAATTAGGATATTTATATGCAGCTGCATAATATATATGATATAAATATCCTAATCCCAACTGTGTTTTCAACCAGTGGTATCTCTGGAAATAATATAGTTAGCACTGCTTCCTTAGTGTCATATGAAAGAAGAGAATCAATTACTTTATACCATATTTTCTGGGACTGTCGCCTGATACAGAGCTTTTGGGCGATGCGAAGGCGGTGACTGATGCCCTTTTTTTACAGGGAGGCCCTCTAGATCCCTTGACCTACATCCTAAACTTACCCCTAAACACTTAGGCAAGAAGACATTCAGACTTTTTCTTTATTTGTGTACTGCAGCTTAGACCCTTATAGCTAAGCATTGGCGGCGTTTTGACCTTCCCACTCAGGTGCTGACTTATTGGCCAGGATGAAAGATGTTCGTAGCCTGGAATCTCTGACTGCGAGCTTAAATAACACTGTTGAGTTGTTACAGTCTATCTGGAATCCCTTGGATACATATTGTATATTGCAAGGCCTTTGATCATAATTTCCTTAATCCTCCCTCCTTTTCTGCCTCCTTGTCTCATTCCTTATCTCTTGTGAAATCTTACATTTGATGTTCCTATTGATATGGTTGTATCTTTGTTTTGTCTTATTCTTAGGAATATGGCAATGCCTTATGTTTGTTTAATTTGTATTTTTCAAAAAATGTCAATAAAAACAGTTATATAAAGAAAGAAAGAAGAGAATCTCCTCTTTCATATAATGCAAAAAGCAAGTTTTTATGTTATATATAACGCCAGATATATAGCTGTTTGAAGTGACCCTCCCCTAACCTCATTTTCTCTACATTTTATACAGCCCTGTATTTCAAGTCCATACTTTATTCACAGTAACATTTAGTGAGACAGGAACAGCTCTCAATATGAAAGAATAAAGAGATGGAGGAGCGAAAATTTGTTAATAAAGTATATTACAAAATTAATGACACAAATACTTCCAGAAAATCAAAAGTTTTCTGAAAGTTTAGTTACGCTTTAAAGTGAGTCTGTCAGCAGAAAAAGTCTAAACAAAGTAGAAATGAAAGGAAAAGTGCTTTGGCTGGGAATCTAGAGGTGAGACTGAAGCCCAGGCAAACTAAGGGTGGGTTCACACTTGCGGCAGCACTCCATCTGCCACGAATCCGACCTAAATGTCGGAAAACTGGATAGGCACTGGATAGGGAAAGGTTTGCGATGTTTTGCTTAAAAACCCATTCACTTGAATGGGTTTTTAAAGCAATGCGCGGGTGTGCACTTGCACCCTCTGCGCTGCAAACTGTTTTTTTTTGTCGGAAACAAAGTGAAGGACTTTGTTTCCGACGAAAAAAAATAACTTCGCCGTGCAGAGGGTGTAAGCGCACACCCGCACATTGCTTTAAAAACCCATTCAAGTGAATGGGTTTTTAAGCAAAGAGTCGCAAACCTTTCCCTATCCAGTTTTCCGACATTTAGGTTGGATTCGCAGCGGACGGAGTGCCGCCGCAAGTGTGAACCCACTCTTAGATACACCTTTAAAGCACATATAAACAAAATGGCGATTTACATGAAAATGGGGCTCCAATGCTGAATAACAGAGACATATTTGAAAACTGGAGAATCATCTCTACAAGGTACTGAGATTAAGTTTACAGTCATAACTGTAAGTGTTGGCACCCCTGAAATTTTTACAGAAAATTACGTATTTCTCACAGAAAATTATTGCAATTACACGTGTTTTGTTATACACATGTTTATCTCCTTTGTGTGCATTGGAAAAACACAATAAAAACAGTGAAAAATGGCAAATTGGACATAATTTCACACAAAGCTCCAAAAATGGGCTGGACAAAATTGTGAGTAAATAACTTTGTTTCAAGCATGTGATGCTATTTCAAACTCACCTGTGGCAAGTAACAGGTGTGGACAATATAAAAATCACAACTGAAACCAGATAAAAAGGAGAGAAGTTGACTCAATCTTTGCCTTGTGTGTCTATGTGTGCCACAATAAGCATATACAGCATATGAAAAAGTTTGGGCACCCCTATTAATCTTAATCATTTTTAGTTCTAAATATTTGGGTGTTTGCAACAGCCATTTCAATTTGATATATCTAATAACTGATGGACACAGTAATATTTCAGGATTGAAATGAGGGTTATTGTACCAAACAGAAAATGTACAATATGCATTAAACCAAAATTTGACCGATGCAAAAATTTGGGTACCCTTATCATTTTATTGATTTGAATACCCTAACTACTTTTACTGACTTACTGAAGCACAAAATTGGTTTTGTAACCTCACTGAGCTTTGAATTTCATAGCCAGGTGTATCCAACATGAGAAAAGGTATTTAAGGTGGCCAATTGCAAGTTGTTCTCCTATTTGAATCTCCTCTGAAGAGTGGCATCATGGGCTCCTCAAAACAACTCTCAAATGATCTGAAAACAAAGATTGTCAACATAGTTGTTCAGGGGAAGGATACAAAAAGTTGTCTCAGAGATTTAACCTGTCAGTTTCCACTGTAAGGAACATAGTAAGGAAATGGAAGACCACAGGGACAGTTCTTGTTAAGCCCAGAAGTGGCAGGCCAAGAAAAATATCAGAAAGGCAGAGAAGAAGAATGGTGAGAACAGTCAAGGACAACCACAGACCACCTCCAAAGAGCTGCAGCATCATCTTGCTGCAGATGGTGTCACTGTGCATCGGTCAACAATACAGCACACTTTGCACAAGGAGAAGCTGTATGGGAGAGTGATGCGAAAGAAGCCGTCTGAAAGCACGCCACAAACAGAGTTGCCTGAGGTATGCAAAAGCACATTTGGACAAGCCAGCTTCATTTTGGAAGAAGGTCCTGTGGACTGATGAAACAAAGATTGAGTTGTTTGGTCATACAAAAGGCGTATGCATGGCGCCAAAAAACACAGCACCAAGAAAAACACTGCTACCCACTGTAAAATTTGGTGGAGGTTCCATCATGCTTTGGGGCTGTGTGGCCAAGCCGGCACCGGGAATCTTGTTAAAGTTGAGGGTCGCATGGATTCAACTCAGTATCAGCAGATTCTTGAGAATAATGTACAAGAATCAGTGACGAATTTGAAGTTACGCCGGGGATGGATATTTCAGCAAGACAATGATCCAAAACACAGCTCCAAATCTACCAGGCATTCATGCAGAGGAACAATTACAATGTTCTGGAATGGCCATCCCAGCCCCAGACCTGAATATCATTGAACATCTGTGGGATAATTTGAAGCGGGCTGCCAGCTCGGCGACCACAAACTAACTGAACTGGAATGTTTGTAAAGAGGAATGGTCAAAAATACCCACCAGGACCAGGAACGATTAAAAGCTACAGGAAGCCACTAGAGGCTGTTATTTTTGCAAAAGGAGGATCTACTAAATATTAATGTCACTTTCTGTTGAGGTGCCCATACTTTTGCACCGGTCAAATTTTGGTTTAATGCATATTGCACATTTCTGTTAGTACAATAAAACTCATTTCAATCCTGAAATATTACTGTGTCCATCAGTTATTAGATATATCAAATTGAAATGGCTGTTGCAAACACCCAAATATTTAGAACTAAAAATAATTAAGATTAATAGGGGTGCCCAAACTTTTTCATATGACTGTATAATAGAAAGAGGAGAAGAGAACTGTCTGAGGACTTGAGAAACAAAACTGTGGAAACATATGAACAATCTCAAGGTTACAAGTCCATCTTCAGAGATCTTGATGTTCGTTTGTCCACGGTGCGCAACATAATCAAGAAATTTACAACCCATAGCACTGTAACTAATCTCCCTGGACATGGAAGGAAGAGGATAATTGATGAAAGGTTGCAACTCAGGATAGTCCGGATGATGAATAAGCAACTGCAATTAAGTTCCAAAGAAATTCAAGCTGTCCTGCAGGCTCAGGGTGCATCAGTGTCAGAGCAAACTATCCGACAACATTTGAATGAAATTAAACACTATGGCAGGAGACCCAGGAGGACCCCACTGCTGACACAGAGACATAAAAAAGCTAGACCGCAGTTTGCTAAAATGGACATGAGTAAACCAAAATCTTTCTGGCAAAACATCTTATGGACAGATGAGACCAAGATTGAGCTTTTTGGTAAAGCACATCATTCTACTGTTTACAAAAAAAACAGAATGAGGACTACAAAGAAAAGAATGCAGTACCAACAGTCAAATATGGTGGAGATGCAAAGATGTTTTGGAGTTGTTTGCGGGTTCTGGCACTGGGTGCATTGACTGTGTGCAAGGCATTATGAAATCTGAAGATTACCAAAGCATTTAGGGTCGCAATGTAGGGCCCATTGTCAGAAAGCAGGGCTTGTGTCCTAGGTCATGGATCTTCCAGCAGGACAATGACCCCAAACATTCTTCAAAAACAACCCAGAAATGGATGGAAACAAAGCGCTGGAGAGTTCTGAAGTGGCCAGTAATGAGTCCAGCTCTAAATCCCACTGAACACCTGTGGAAAGATCTTAAAATTGCTGTTAGGGAAAGACCTGGAGCAGTTTGCAAAAGAAGAGTTGTCCAAAATTCCAGTTGAGAAGTGTAAGAAACTTGTTGATGGTTATAGGAAGCAATTGCTTTCAATAATATTTTTCAAAGGATGTGCATGAGATTATTTAATTTTTGGCTTTTTTTTTCTCAATTTTTTGTGTTGTTTCAATACAAAGGAAATAAAACATGTGTATAACAAAACATGTGTAATAGCAATAATTTTCTGGGAGAAATACTTAATTTTCTGGAAAAATTTCAGGGGTGCCAACACTTACGGCCATGATTGTATAAACAATTTACTGCTAACGGACTGCCATTAAAATAAAAAAAAAAAACTATACTTACCCATCCACCCTGACTACACTCCAGCGTTGTATGCTGGTCCTCCCAGTCGTAGTATAGATTGCTCTGTTATTGCAACTCTTTCTGTGTATTTGGGCATTTTTTTAAAATAATTAAACCCCTTAAAAAGTAAGACAATTTTTGTTTTTGCATTTCAGTTTTTTCCCACCCACCTTCCAAGAGCCATATTTTTTATTTTTCAGTTCACAGAGTCGCATGATGGCATATTGTTTGTGGGACAAATTGTACTTTCTAATGGCACCATTCAATTTCCTGTGCAATGTACTGGGAAGTTGGAAAAAATATTGAGAATGAGGTGGAATTGGAAAAAAAATGCATTTGCACCAATTGCTTATGGGTTTAAAGGGGTTGTCTGGGATAAATTGAAATTTCTAAACACCCCCTCCCTCCCCTGCCTACCTTCTAAATTACTTAGTGTACAAAAAAATCTATATTTGCCTAGATCACCATACATTTTCTGATTTTCCAGTGATATTCTGTTTCCAGAAGAGAGGAAAAGGAACATCACCTATACTAACCCACCCCCCACCCCATCATACTTATTTATCTTCCGGACCGGACCTTCTGGGCACAGGACGTCACTTCTTCCAGGCTTCTTTGTCTGCCAGCTAGCTAGGGAAAAAGGGAGGGGGTTTGGGTGAGAAAGGGAGGGGAAGGAAGTGAGAAAGGGAGGGAGAGAGGAAGGTTTTATGAGTCAGATCAGAATGATATTTGACATTTATTACTCAGTTGGCCTGATGAAGACACACTGTTAGTGTTGAAACGCGTTGCCTTTTTACTGGAATAAAAGCTATTGGAACCACGACTGTTCTTCTACTCATTATTGCAGTTTCTGCATATTCCATCTGGGTACAGCAGCGCTCAGTTAGTCCCCTACCCTTTTTAACCCTACGTGTATTTGTAGGAAAACACAGAACAGGATGATGCCCATGTAAACAAATGCAGAAGATGCCAGGAGCTAACAGAGAAACTCAGAAACCAACAACGTAGGTAAACATGCGTTAGCAATTCAGAAAAAGGGAAGAGAGGTGCACTGACCTCCCACCCCAAAAGGAAACGGTGAGGTGTTCGGTCAATGAGGGATGAAGGCAGAATAGAAGGGAGAGAAAAATGCTAGAAGAGAAGTAGCGAATGCGGTCTACTGGATGGGTAGGGGGAATTAGGAAGACAGGGAAGGAAAGGCAAATTGAAAAACAGCGGAAAAATAAAAATGGTTCCAAAGGAGCCACGTTTGTTGGTGAACCCTGTTATCCTGCTTCAGTTTTGCGAGTAAGGTTTCCATACTATGAATATGTAGGATCTCCTGGAGCCAGGACATCAGAGACGGGGGTGATGGGGATTTCCACAATCTAGGTATTACCAGGGCCGTTTTAACACATTGGTGGGCCCAATGCAAAGGTTTCATAAGTCATCCACCCCCCCGATCACCACCTGCTATTATACTCATCTGAAAACTGCCAAAAACTTAAGATTTTATATGGTGAAAATGTATTTAGTTATTGAAAATGTATTATCTGACCGATGGAACTTTCTGCCTGTCAGAAATGTTTTATACGTTCATCTATAGTGATAATCTCTATTGCTATTATTTTATCGTGTAACGGATATCACTAGAGAGGTGGCTGGCATATTTTGCTCTAGAAAGATCAGGTATGGACAGGGCAGGGACAGTGAAAAAATGTAAACTTTATTGATGACTTTCTGTATGTGTTGTGTAAGTGTTTGGTGCAACTCTTTTGGCGCTGCAACTTAGATGATGGTAAACATCTGGGTCACAGCACCAATAAACTTCCTGATTATGTTATGTTCGGAAGGATATCACATAAATTACCCCTGTGATTAGGCTATGTGCGCCACAGCAAATTTAGCTCCAAGCACTTCTACGTTGACTCCACCCATTCTCATCCATTTTTCTATGTGCCCCCACACAGTATAATCCTCCAACGGTCACCCTAACATTATTTGCCCCCACATTATAATGTTCCCACGTTATAATGTTCCCCTCCAATTGCCCCACGGTATGGTCCCCTCTCCTGGTGCCCCAGTTTCAACTGGGGGAAACTGAAGGGGGACATTAAACTGGGGCAGGTGGAGGGGGACATTAAACTGGGGGCAACTAGAGGCAGACATGTCCCCCTCCAGCTACCCCCATGGTTTAATGTCCGCCTCCAGTTGCCCCCAGTTTAATGCCCCTTTCCAACTTGCCACCAGTTTAATGTCCCCCTCCATCTACCCCCCCCAGTTTAATGTTCCTTTTCATCTCCCTCCAGTTTAATGTCCCCCCTTCATCTGCACCCAGTTTGATGCCCCTCTCCATCTGCCCCCCTAGTTTAATGTGCCTCTTCATCTCCTCCCAGTTTAATGTCCCCCTTCATCTGCCCCCAGTTTAATGCCCCCCCTTCATCTGCCTCCTGTTTAACATAACAAAACACTGATACTCAACTCTCCTCGCTCCCCTGCTGTCTCTTTTCCCGGACTGTTCAGGGAGCTACAGGCGCGATGTGAGTGACGTCATCACATCGCGCCTACAGCTCCCGGGGATCGGAGCACACCAGGATACGCTTCAAACAGGGTGGTGAAGCAGGAGCTGTCTGTGGAAGGCTCCTGCTTCATCATTGTATTTAACTCATATGCGTCTGGAAAGTATGCAGATGAGCTGATACTGGGACATACCTACCGCCGACCGGGACAGCAGGCAGGACCTGGAATCCCAGACTGTTGGGAGGTATGCCCAATGGGGCCCCCGTACCATAGGGCCCGGTGCAAGTGCACCGTTGGCCCTATGGTTAAAGCGACCCTGGGTAGTCTACGGGTGTGTTTTTTGAATTTACGGGTGAAGATAGAAAGAAGAAGGGGGGCAGGGCAATACCAGTGACCATCTGAATAATGCAATGGACAGCAGCCCAGAAAGAGCGAAGGCGTGTACATCCCCACCAGACATGTGTCATCGTACTCCGGGCAGTATTACATCTCCAGCACCGGTCCGAGATGGGGGGTAGATCTCATGTAGGACAGAGGGGACTCTGTACCATATTTTTAATGTTTTAATACCTTTTATAAAAATTTAAAACTGTGCAAAATATAAAAATTTATTTGCTTGGCCCATATTCTGACACCTGTAACTTTTTCAAATTTATATGTATGGAGCTGGGTAAAGTATCTTTTTATACCGGATAAGAGGCTAAGGCCCCACGTTGCGGAAACGCAGCTTTTTTTGTTGCAGATTTTGCTGCGTTTATTTTAGCCAAATCCAGGAGTGACCAGAAAAGGAATGGGAAATATATAGTAAGTACTTATACTTCTCCCTTCTGCTCAATCCACTCCTGGCTTTGGCTCAAACGACCTCAGCAAAATCGGCAACAAAAAAAGCTGTTTTTTTTACGCCATGTTGGGGCCAGATGTAGTTTTTATTGACACCATTTTGTGGAATGTCTGACAGTTTGATAATTTTCTGTTCAATTTTTCTTAGAAGACAAAGTGTTGAAAAAAAAAACGGGATTTGGCTATTTTGATTTTTTTCCCTGCTATGGCGCGCACTGTATGGGAAAAATATTTTTAAGTTTTAATAGTTTTGGCATTTTTGAGGATACCCAAAGTGTTTATGTTTATATTTTATTTTTAAATGTGACTTACAGAAAGAGGATGATTTTAATTTATGTAATTTTTTTATACTTTCAAAAACTTTTTTTTTCCTTTTCTTTTCAGACCCTCTAGGAACCTTGAACCCTCTGGGGTCTTATCGCTCATAAAGTACACTGAAATACTAATGTATTTCAGTGTATAGTAAAAGCAATTGACTTCTACTTGCCATGCTTTGACAGTATGTAATAGAACTATAATAATGACAAGCCTGGGAGCCTTCAATAGGCTGACGCTGACGTTCCGGAGGGTGAGATTGTTAAAAAATGGCAGCACTCATGGTACCTGAGCTATGGTCTCATTTGCCCATGGCATCTAAAGTGTTAACAGCTGCAACCAGTGTCGGCATCGATTGTGGGTGTTATTGGTTTGGTTGCTGTTCCTGAGCCCTCTCCATACAGGACTTCGGGTACGTCATTGGTCGTTAAGGGGTTAAACAGCTCCTTTAACCCCTTCCCAACATCTCTCATACTATTACGGCTGATGTCGTGTCTTTAAATATGTAGTTTTTTACATTATTTCTTTACATTATTAAAAGTTCAGACTTTAATTTAAGGGGTTAAAACTTACCAAAAATATCAATTTGGGATTGCTGTAATCTTGCCAACCCACACAATTCAGGTAACATGTCATTTTGGCTGCAAATTGAGTGCCATAAAAACAAAGCTGTAATAAATTGTGCAAACACAGTTTTTCTCTAATTCCACACTATTGTGATTTTTTTGAAGTAAAAGGAGCAGTGCATCAGCCATGACCACTACGTGGCTCTAGTTATCAGCATCACCGTTCCTATTACTTGAACAGCAGCGCTGCATGCGCCGCCCATCCACCAGCAGCTTCCATCACCTGGAAAACCCCTTTAGGCTGGGGCCCCATGTGGCATAAACACCACGGTTTGGCCGTGGTGGAAACGTCGCGGGTAAAAAAAAAATGAGGCGTTTTACAGATCCTGCATAATGGATGAATGTATCCCATACACACACTGCGGAAAAATACACGCAGCGGACACACTGTGATTTTCCAAACCGTTGCGGTTTTGGAAATCGCAGCATATTATATCCACGGAAAGGCCAGTAGGAAGTCTCTGCAGGCTTTCTGTGAAGAGCACTGTGGGAAAAACCACGAGGCGTTGCCTCTGTGGTTTTTCCAGCAGTGCTTTTTCGCTGCTGCCCACTATAGTAGCCTAAATTTTAGATATCATGTAAATGCCCTCATTTAGTCTCATTTATTCCAGGATTTAGATTATTGCCCCTCCCACATTAAACAATTCATAAAAGTCCCTCAATGCAGAATTGCCTACATGGATTTGTAGTTCAGTGACCTAGTCATCTGTCTGTTCTGTCACTACAGCTACTGGGTGGAGGCCATCAGCATCAGGGGTATATACCTCCTTTCCAGTTCCTAGATAGAGACAAAATTGCCTCCTATTACATGGTCAGACAATACAAGACATTGTTAAAGGCCAAGGTCACACATAGCATAACACAGCTAGAAAGTGGGAAAAAAACTGCAAAAATGCAGCAGAAAACACAATTGTAAAGACATTTGCATTTTTCACTGCTTTTCCACTACGTTTTACATTTTTGTCTCAGGTAAGATTAACATGCTACGCTGCATTTTTTACAACACTGCATTTTCTGCAGCGTTTTTCTCTACCAAATGGGGATGAGATTAAATAAAATCACTTTTCTAGGACTGTAAAACACAGGGTTTTTTTCTGCTGCAATTCAAAAAATGCCGCATTTCCTCAGCCTTAACCTATCTACAATTAAAGGGGATATCTGGTTTCCTAAATAAATAATAACAACGGGGCAAATACTAGAGAAAAAAGCTTTCCTCTTCTATCCCACCACTGCAGCACAGACAATACAGCAGTCCCCCTTTGTTTACAAGTGGCCTGCTAGTGGCCACCACAAAAAATTAGTGGTCTCCTCAGTTATATACTGCCAGCACTATGGTTCCCATCACTGAGTAGAAGGAGCGTCTGCGCAGGTAACTGAAGAGGTAGGGAGTGTTTTTTTTTTTAATTTAGATGATTTGATGCTGCTTCCATTTCCTTTATTTTCAGAAATAGAGCTGTGCATGCTGGGGTTGGCGGATGCCCATTCTCCAAATAAATGCAGGGTACAGAGGTGGACCATAAAGTATCAGAGATATGAGATGGGAAAATCTTTTATTAAACCTTCCCCAATATGTGATACCAAGCTTCATGCCAACAAGAAGGAAGTGTTCTGATCAAATACCTATTGTAGTATCACTGTATAACCATGAGTCACATGTAGAGGAAGTACAGATTACAATCTTCTACTGCCAAGAATAGCTCTAATGATTAGGACATATTTCAAATTGCAAAATATTCCAGATTACCCTCTTATTTGCACATAAGCGTTAATTTGCTTTGATGCAAAATATTAACTCATATGTGAACAAACCGGACATCATCTTACATGTATCAAGGTTTTCCTTTACTAAATATATAGCAATAATTAGTTACATAAAGAATCTCTAAACCAAAATGTATATTACTGTATATTAATATCTTAAAAGTGGTTGTTTCTTTTGACAACCTTTTACTACCTTCACTACCACTATGTACCATAATGGTAGATTCACACTACAGTTGGAGGTCTGTTATGATAGGTTCCATTAATAAATAAAAAATCAAAAAAGGGATGATAATCATCTTATTTAACATATACATTAAAATGATCCGTTAAAAAAAAAAAATACAGTGAAAAAGGACAAAAATTCAACCATTCACATCGATTAATGTCTGTTATTATACTGTAATTTTTTTTCTGCTTTCTGAGAAATAGAAGACGGTGTAACGGATGACCATCTGTTACCATCCGTCATCTGTCATACTTAACATCGTCATAAGTCTTTTATTTTGAACGGAGCAAAAAAGTCCTGCACCCCGTGTTATGAACCTGTGACGGTTTTGATGAAAACAAGCACTAACGGACAACACAACATATCCCATCAGTTCCAACAAGTTTTAAAAAAAAAAAAGAAAAGTCCCTTCACCGACATGCTTTACATAGACAGTCCAGTAATACTCCTCTTATGAACCATGTGTGATTTTGGCTTTATAATTGCATTAAAATAATGGACAAAACCTGCATTTGTAAAAGTACACTTAGGTCAGATGCAGATGGCCATGCCATGCGGGTCTAACGATCTGAACATAAATCCCAATCGTTGATTGTAATGTCAATCTGTATTCCCTTAGTCCAGACAGCAGCACAATATGGGGTATCTCTGCCCCTGTGTGTTGTTTAGGACAGGTGGAACCTTTAATTAGCACCAAAAAGGTGCCTCCTACTAGCCCTATAAGAGGGCACAAGAGACCTCCCTCCACTGTGTAAATTATAAAGTAACAGGAAACAAGCTTCTAGGGAGGGAAGCCTTGTGCTGCTGTCTGGACTAAGGGAATACAGATTGACATTACAATCAACGATTCCCCTTACGTCCGACAGCAGCACAATATGGGGAGATAGCAAGTAATTCCCCTAGGGAGGGTTTCCTCGCCTTACAACATCAAGGACTGACTGACCAAAGGCAGTTGTCTGGAAACTGCGGATGTCCAATGATAATGTTTAACAAAAGGTCAACTGAGATGACTATGATGCAGCCGCACAAATCTGGTCCAATGGTAAGGACCGATACTCAGCCAAAGAAGTCGACAACCCAGGTCGAGTGGCCGTAGAAAGACTGGAGGGAATAACTCCTGAATAAGAAAGGAAGACTTAATTGTCTCCTTGATCCATGTGGATAGAGTAGGCTTGGAAGCCTTGAGGCCTCTGTTTTTACCCTGCATATCAATTAGTAGGCTTTCGGCCTTCTTAAGCGGTTGAGTGTGGAATAGGTAAATCCACAGACACCTTACCACATCTAAGGTGTTGAGCTTTTCTTCCTCCTCAGAGGTTGGAGAGGGGAAAAACACAGGTAACGAAATTAGCTGATTGCTATTATAGTATGAGGGGACCTTAGGGATAAACCCAGGCAAACCTAAGGTGCACCCTATCTGCAAAAACAAAATGTACGGTTCTCTAGAAGAGAGGGCCTGGAGTACCCCTACTCTTTGGCAGATATAATAGCCAACAAAAAAGTGGTTTGTAGGCTAAATATTTTATCCCCGTAGTCTCCAAGGGTCCAAATGGAGGACCGCACAGGCCTGTAATGACTACCGCAAGGTCCCACTGGGGATGATACTGAGGGCTTTAGCCTCATTGCCCCTTTAAGGAGCCTTGCAACCAGAGGATCCTGAGACAGACGTCTGTTCAAATGAGCGGAGAGGGCCGCAATCTGCACTTTCAAAGTGGCAGGGGCAAGGCCCTTATCCAAACCGTCCTGAAGAAAATATCAGCCGTTGAAGGTTCTAGATTATTAATACCCTTCTTGGAGCACCACTCCATGAAAATCTTGGCTGTCCTCTGGTAGTTCTTATTGGTAGATTCTGCTCTTGCAGAATAAAGGGTCTTCAGGACGACCTCTGACAGTCCTCTATCCTGCTGTAGGGACTGCTCAACCTCCAGGCTGTCAGGTTGAATCTCCAGAGATCCTGGCACTTCAGAGATCCTTGGGAAACCAGGTTCTGGATGGGGGGGAAGCCTCCAATATATCCCTTGACTCATCTCCATGAGTTGGGAAAAACCAAGCTCTTTTTGGCCAGAATGGAATGATGGCTATCACAGAGACTTGGTCCTGTCTGATTTTCATTAATACCTTTGGTATTATTGGAATTGGAGGGAAGATGTATGCCAGCCTGGACCTCCAAGGGATGGACAGGGCATCCACTGCCAAGGGATTGTCCTCCTGGTAAAGGGAACAGAACTTCTCCACCTTGGCGTTGAGTCGGGTTGCCATGAGGTCTATTTCTGGAAGACCCCTGTTCAGGGTAATCTGATGAAAGACTTCTGGATTGAGTGACCATTCTCCTGATATGGCATAACCCCGACTCAACCGATCCGCTACTATGTTCAGGGAGCCCTTGATGTGAACTGCGGATAAATGGGTTAGATTTTTCTCTGCCCATGTAAATATCAGATCTGCCTCCCTAAGGAGGGTTGGTGATCTGGTGTCTCCCTGTCTGTTCACGTACAGCACTGTGGTCATGTTGTCTGACCGGATTTTGACTGCTCTTCCCTGGGAAGAGGCAAGCAATAGAGTAAGGCACGATATACGGCTCTGAGCTCCTTCCAGTTGGACGAGGTCCTTTTTTCAGGAGCGCTCCAGACTCCCTTTATGGAGTTTTTGTCCAATGGGCTCCCCATCCCGAGAGGGATGCATCTGTAGTCAACAGGGTCCAAGAAGGTTGGACGGTGGACCTTCCGTCTTTCAGGCGCAACCACCACTTGAGGGAAAAAGACGGGTCCTGGGGGAGAGTCGAATCTTCTTGCTGAATGTAAGAAGGGAGCGATCCCAAGCCTCTAGTAACTCCTTCTGGAGGGGACGTAAGTGCCACAAGGCCCATGGGACTGCCTCCACTGCGGAAGACATCAAGCCCAGGATCTTCATCAATGTTCTGATGGAGGCTATCGGCTTTTTGAAGAGGTGCCGGACTGCCGCAACCAGCTTCTCCTTCCTTGCTGGTGTCAAGGAGATTTGCAGGCGGACTCAATCTAGGAAGTAGTTTTCTCAGAGGAACTTCCTTCGAGTTGAAGGGATCGTTTTTGACTTCTCCCAATTTATAAGCCATCACAGACTCTGAAGGCTGTCTGTAGGTACTGGAGCAGAACAGACTCTGACTGGGCCTTTATCAACCAGTCGTCTAGATAAGGCACCAAGAATATCCCCTGAAGCCTAAGGGTGGCCGTTATGGGGGCCACTACCTTTGTAAAGGTGTGGGAAGCAGAGGAGATCCCGAAGGGTAGTGCTGTGAATTGAAAGTGCTTCCTGTGGCCGGAAACTACTACGGCAATCCTTAGAAAAAAAAACCTTCTGTGTGGAGGTAAATAGAAATATGCAAATAGGCGTCTTTTATATCCAAAGAAACAAAAAACATTGCCTTAGAGGAGAAAGGTGGTGACAGACTTTATGGTTTTCCTATGGAAGCGCTTCTTTTTGATGAAGCGGTTGAGGTACCTTAAGTCTATGATAATTCTCCACTTGTCTGCCGGTTTTGGCATCAGGAAGACGGGAGAATAGACACTGGATCCTTCTTCTAGAGAAGGGACTTCCACCAGGGCTCCCTTGTGAATGTACTCTCGGATGGAGCATTCCAATGTAGTCTGCTGCATTGTAGGGAGGCTGCGAGTTAACACAAACCGATCCTGAGGAGGACGGAGGAACTTGATTGCATAACCTCTTTGGATTACCTACCGGACCCATGGGTCTCGAATTTTTCCCTGCCCGCAGTTGAGAAAGTGGGAGACACGACCTCCGACAAGAATCTCGGCCACAGGAAAACTGCTTCTGATGTCAAAAGCTAGGCTTGACTTTTTTATCATCAGACTTCGGAATCTCCGGCCGGCGTCTCTAGAGGAATAACTAGAGCCTCTCTGGACTGCCTTCCACGACGAGGCGGATAGCCTCTACCACGGCCAGAGCCAGACCTACCTCTGAAGGCCTGGGGTAAAGTTTTACCTTTCTTGTCGGCCAAGCCCTCTAGGATCTCGTCTACGGCACAGCCAAAGACTCTACCCGGCTCAAAGGGTAATGCGCACAAATTATACTTTGAGGGGAACACAGCTCTCCAAGGTTTTAACCATAGAGGTCTTCCTGCTGCAGTGTTCTTGGTAAGTGCCAGGGATTTGGCCGCCAGCCTTAATTGATGGTGGGAGGCTTCCGTTAAATATTCAGCTGCTAGGGAAACTGAGCCTAGAAACCCTAGCAGCTCGTCTCTGGAGACTTCCAGAGTCGGTCACTTTCGAGGTGGACCAGGTCAGTACATAATTTGGCTGACACTTCACAGGACGCAACCGCCACAGCGGTCTTGGGCGAGGCAGCTGAATAAGCCTTCTTGAAGGTATTGTCGAAGCGCCTGCCATGGGGTCGTGCAGATTTGCTCCATCATCTGATGGTACCTTAGTGCGGCAGGACAGTTTAACCACCGCCATATCCACCTTGGGAGGAGGACCCCATTGATCCCATTGAGCAACTGGGAATAAAGCGCTGAACCTCCTAGGAACCACAAGAGGTTTTTCAGGACTTCTCCACTCTGAGGACATTGTTTTGTAATGTCTGGTCCACTTGGAAGACCCTAGGCCCTCTATAGGTGGACGTGGAGGCTTCCCCGTCAACATCACGATCCTTAGACCGGATGGACTTCAGCAGCCGGCTTAATTTTTCGAGTGGAAGCACGGCCTGCTGGGATCTTCAGTGGAATCGTCAGATGAGAGTGTCTCGTCCACTATCTGATAATCTTCATCAGAGATCCGTAAGGAAGATTGTGTCTCAATCTGCGGTCTCTTGGCAATCTGGGCGATGGAAGAACGAATCTCCTTTAAGAGACTCCTCATATAGTCCTTTACCAAAGTAACAACCTCTTATAGAAGGTACTTCCGGCGGAGGTCTGCGACACTGGTGACAGCGGGTAAAATCATAGCCGTCAGGTAAAGGGGTATTGCAATCCAAACACATTAGGTGTTTCAAGTTTAGAGGAATTTTTCCTCCTAAGCGCATCGCCATTACGTGCTGCAGAAGATGACATCTGAAACATCAAACAGCCACGTGACACTGAAACAGGGAAGATCGCCAAGCATCGCATAAAAACCCAAGGGGTACCTTTTTTTTTTTTTTTTTTTGAATCGGTCACTTGAAGAGAGAAAAAAACCGTCAGAAAAAAACCAGCCACCGCAACTCGCAGCAGAGGAGCTAGAAACCACTCACTCAACAAAAAAAGGACTGCAATCAGACCTTTTAAATGTAATCCAGCAGCGAGGGGAGGAAGCCAACAAAGAAACATTTATACAGCACCAAAACAAGTCAAACGCCATAATGGAACATAGAGGAGCATAAGCCTAAGCCAGAGGCTCAAAATACAAGCAGCAAAAATCAATTCTATAGTTTGCCTTTAAATTTTAAATTTCCAAACTTACCGCACTTTTTCCGAGAAAACCGGAAGTAGGGCGCGGTGGTGCGCAAAGGCTTCCTTCCCCTGGGAACACGGGACCGGAGAAAAGTTCCGGCCGAGGAGGTTCCCCGCTTACTTCCGGGATCGCGCTGCCTGCAGATGGATGCCGGATAACGCTGCGCTGCGGTGCGAAGGCCCGAAGGACCGGAGGTTTTTTCTTTGGGACCGAGGTACCCCAAAAAGGTAAGCCAGGAGTAAATAAAACCCCTAGCAACGGGAGGTCACAAGAGACCTCCGTCCACCTGTTCCACACAGGACAGAAAAAAACACAGTGGAGGGAGGTCTCTTGTGCCCTCTTATAGGGCTAGTAGGAGGCACCTTTTTGGTGCTAATTAAAGGTTCCACCTGTCCTAAACAACACACAGGGGCAGAGATACCCCATATTGTGCTGCTGTCGGACGTAAGGGGAATGATAGTTTGGGTCATTAGACTTACGGTCAAGTCTATGCTGCTATAAGTTTGGATCATTAGACCCACAGTTGAGAGGGGGTTTGTAGTCATAATACAGACTGAATTACAACTATCTAAATATGGCCTAACTGCGGCTTCCTTAGAAGATTATAGCTAATGATGGGAGGATGAATTGTCCAAAACAAAGAACCTTCTTTAACCCCTTCCCACCACAGCCAGGTTTTGACTTGCTGATATAGCTCGATTTTTCAAATCTGACATGTCAATTTATGCAGTAATAACTTTGGAACATTTTAACTCACCAAAGTGATTTTGAGACTTTTATCTCGTGACATATTGTACATCTTCTTAGTGGTAAATTTTAGTCGATATGTTTTGTGTTTAATTATGAAAAAAATAAGAAACTTTGTGGAAATTTTGAAAAATTTAAATGAGCTTGAATTGATCTGCTTTACATACAGATAGTCAAACCATCCAAATTACTTAATAAATCTAATTATCTACCATATCTCTGCTTTATGTTGGCATAGAAGTTTAATCACCCTTTAAATTTTTACAGACGTTATAAGACTTACAGGTCAAACAGCAATTTTCTAAATTTTCAAGAACATTTCCAAAACCCATTTTTCAAGGGACTAATTCAGTTCTGAAGAGGTTTTGAAAGGCCTCTGTATTAAAAAATCCAATAAAGCACCCCATTTTCAAAACTGCACCCTTAAATAATTCAAAACAACATATACAAAGTATCTTAACCCTATAAGAGATTAACAGATATTAAGACAAAATGGAGGAGAAATTTACATGTTTCAATTTCTTTTACTAATATTTTCATTTATTCCTAGAATTTACACATTCACAAGGGGTTAAAGGAGAAAATGCATCACACAATTTGTTATGCAAGTTCTTCCAACTATCATAATACCTCACATGTGAATATTAACTGATATATGGGCACATAGCAAGACACAGAAGGGAAGGAGCACCAATGAGCTTTTGGAGTGCGTATTTTGCTGTGATCAGTTTTAGGCACCATGTTACACTTGCAGAGCCCCTGAGGTGCCAAAACAGTGGAAACCCCCAGAAAGTGATCCCATTTTGGAAACTAGACCCCTCAAGGAATTTATCAAGGGGTATAGTGAGTATTTTGACCCTACGGGTTTTTTACAGAATTTATTACCTTTGGAATGTGAAAATGAAAAATGTAGCTTTAGTCCCAAATTTTTCATGTCCACTAAGGGTTTAATGTGAATAACCAACTAACATTTTTCTGCTGAACACGACAATACCCCATGTGCTGGTACACTGCTGTATGGGCACATGGCAGTGCTTGAAACGGAAAAAGCGCTAATTGGCTTTTGAAGGACAGATTTTGCTTTAAAATAGTTTTCATGTATTATGTCCCATTTGCAGAGCCCCTGAGGTACCAAAACAGTGAAATCCCCCTAAAAAATGACCTAATTTTGGAAACTAGACCCCTCAAGGAATTTATCAAGTGGTATACTGAATACTTTGACCTTACAGGTCTTTCATAGAATTAGGCCATGAAAATTCCTTTATTATCTATAAAGGGACTATGGGCTATATTAATTTACGGTGAGCATTATTGATTTAAAGGGGTTGTCCATGAATTTCAGAAGTCAGGAAGGAGAAAGTGGAACGTGAAACATAAAAAAAAACAACAAAAAAAACATACCTGTCCCCAGTGTCCGCCACCACTGTCCTGTCCAGCAAACACCGCGACTTTGCCGGTGAAAGCTCCTTTGCCACACATGACTGCTGAGGCCAATCAGTGACCACAGGAAAGGAACTGATGATGTCACATACGTCACCAGCTCCTTTCTTGTGGCCGCTGATTGGCCTCAGCAGTCAGGTGCAGCACAGAACTTCTGCCAGCAAAGGAACAGCACATGCTGGACTGGACAGTGGCGGCAGACACTGGTGTCAGGTGAGTATGATTTTTTTTTTTTTTTAAATTTCACCTTCCTTGGCATCCTCTCTGAAATTCCTGGACAACCCCTTTAAAGAGGCTGTCCTGGCTAAATATAAATTTCTAATTATGCCAGGGGAGCTAAAAAACAAAACAAAAAAAAAACATACTCACCTGTCCCCAATGCTTTGGTGTCCTCCCAGGGTGGTCCAGTCCTGCAGCTCAGCTGCTTTCTTGCTGTGGAATTTCTCGTCGACTGTGACGTCCCCTGAGTGAAAGACAACAACACAGCAGCAGGACCGGACCGCGCAGGGGGGCACCAGAGCATTGGGGATCAGGAACAAGCGAATATGGTTTTTTTTTTCACCAACCCCGGTCGATTTAAAAAATAATATTTGATTCCATTTTTGCATGGACAATCCCTTTAAGGGGATATGCAGGAGTATTATTATTATTATTATTATTAGGGGCAACACAAGGGGCATTATGAATTGATGGGCACTCTTAATTTAAAGTGAGAAAAAGCAACGGGCCGTTTCGTGCTACTGCACTTCTACAGGCTTCTACAGGTCAAGCCTGTAGAAGTGCAGTAGCACGAAACGGCCCGTTGCTTGTGAGTCCACAGCTAAAACATGCCTGTAACTTATTGAAATAAAGAGGTTTTTTATCCGGATGTGACTGCCGCTGTCCTGCTTTTTCCCACTATTTTTTGGACGTGTTTCTACAGCGTGCCCCCGTGTATCCTCTGCTGCACCAGCGATTCAGCTAAGTAACAAAGCCATATCATTCAATTCATATGTTCTGGTAGTGCCTGCTGTGCTTTTGTTTTTTTGTTTTTACTCTTAATTTAAAGGTTTAAACTTTTAATGCAGACAGCAGGGGAGGCTTATAATGCATCTTCTCCTCCTTACCGGCGCTGGGTAGGCTGTCACTTTGTATGTGTAAGAGACAGCCAATGTTGTCTTAAGCTTCATTTGTCTGTATAAACTGTTAATGTTGAATGTATTTCTGTGATTCTGTTCCTTTAAGACAGCAGCCATTGTAATTGTGACATGATGCTGGAGTGAGACCCCCCCCCCCTTTTATGTCAGCCTGCCTGTTCTGCAGACAGAGTGTGAGCAGAGAAGCAGGAAGTGACGAGACAGAGAGCAGCAGCCATCTTGGCAAGTGTTGTATTGAACTGGTGTGGAGATATTTCTGTACAGCTAAGCTGTATCTTGGTCCAGAGACAAACAGAGTGTAAAGAGACAACAGGACTAGTGAGTCCACGTGAAAGGAACTGTGCTCAGTGGCTGATCAGTGAGACTGACATTGTAACTGTGTATATGGATACCACAGATAGAGACTCGCAGTGCTGTTGATGTACTGGACGGCACCTGCTAAATCCCGGCTTACATCCCAGCTCAGTGTATGGATTCGGCAGGACTGTCAGTGTGCTGAGTGGAATCTGCTGTTGGATTACATTGCATTCAGTTGGTTTCCCTGTCTGTTAAAGAGGACTTCATTTCTCCCAAGATCCTGATAACCGTGAGGAGAGGACGCTTCACTATAAAAGAAAGGACCGACTTTGGGCCCCACCGCGCGCTTCTACGGACTGTAAGCGGTCCACCTGGACCACTGGGGAAAAGGGGGTGCACCCAAATGTGAAGTCAGGGTCAGTTAGGGATAGTTTTGAGTATATTGTTCATTCAGTGTCCATACTGCAGAAGTGGACAGAGTAAAAGTAGAAACCATTGCAGAATTTGCCTTGAAATTGTTCATGCTATATTGTATATTTTGCTTGTCTTTAGCCCTGTCATTTTACCTTTAACTAGCCTTTATTAACTTATAGTAAATATATATTTTTTTTCTTGAACTACCGCGTGTGCGTTCATTTCTGGTTGCGGAGTCCAAACCACCTGCCTTGCTCTCGGTTCACAAATTGGCGTAGTCGGCAGGATCCGCTTACCAGAATGGACGGTGACGCACCCGTTCGGGAGAATGGTGCTGGAGGAAGAATGCCAGCAGGGGCTATAATGAGTCAGTTAGCTAAATTTGATGGCAATAATATGTCAGTGAGTATGTGGGTGGAACAGATACGAATGATACAGCGAATGTACCAGACCGCACCAGAAGTACTAGTAGAGCTAGCAATATTGACATTACAAGGGGATGCTAAGACCACGGTGATACTGAGGCCATTTGAACAAAGGCAGACATTTGAGCAAGTAGTCCAGATTCTAGAAACCATCTATGGAGAAACTGCATTGCTGGGGTCTCTGCAGGCTCGGTTCTTCCAGAAGGTACAACAGGAGAATGAAAGCCTTCCCCAATATGCAAATGCCCTACAAGAACTGCTCCGAGATATTCAAAGGAAGGAAAGAGGGGGCTCGCCAGCCTTCTGTAACCCTGATCGGACTCTCCGTGACCAGTTTGTCCTGGGGATACGTGACGGCAGTTTAACTGTGACTATGCAGGATTTTATACGACGAGAGACTGATGCTAAATTCCATGATGTACAGGTAGAGGCCATCTCCCGTGCCAATAGTATGGTCCCGAGGCCGCAGACCGCAGTTGGAGTTACTTTGTCACAGGGGGCTAGTTCTGGCTCAGAGACAGTAGAAAAAGGGACGGTTAAAGTAATTCTCACAGTAATGCAGAAACTGCAAGAACAAATGGAACACTTGCACACTCGTTGTGATGAGCAGTCTATGAAAATTGCAGACTTCCAGAAGACTGGAGATGAAAGGGTGAGCCATCCACACCCAGCAAGTCAGAATCACCCACCACCCCGCTGGAGGGGTGAGGATAGGACCTACCGAAGGGGTCCAAATCATTTAGTGCAGTGCTCAGGAGAAATCGAAGGGGCTTACCGAAGGGGCCCAAACAGATGGCCAGAACGACGGGGGATACGCTGCTGGGAGTGTGGACGGATGGGCCACGTTGCTGCTAGATGTCCAGAGCAGCGACAAACTTATGAGAGACCGCCGTTAAACTGAAGTCCCCTGCTGCTGAAGGGCGTGTAGTAGGGGAGACTGACAAGGAGACTATGTGGGGAGAATGCCCTGATGATGACCTGATCGCTGCAAGTCCTGTCATACAGGTGGAAATGGAGGGTATTCCGGTTACCGGGATGATTGACACGGGTTCCCAAGTAACGACCTTGAGTAGAGACTGTTATGAACGGTACTTCTGGCAACATGTGAAATATGATCCCCATACATTCGTACGAGTGGTCGCAGCTAACCAGTTACCAGTTCCGGTCGTGGGAGTGGCCTGGATGAATGTCCGGGTATGTGGCCAAGATCTAGGTAGGAAAGGCATTGTGGTGGTACAGGAGTCACATGAAGTAAAGGTCCCTGTCATTTTGGGGATGAATGTGTTAAAAGAATTAGATCAGATCCTCTTTGAAAAGAAAGGTCACGGTTATTGGAAAGAAACCACCACCCATCGGCCTACTCAAACAGCTTTCCAGCGGCTGATCCGGACATGTGGCTTACAGAAAAGTTCAGATGCACAGCGTCCTCTGGCTCGAATTTCAGTTCCTTTGCATACAAAAGTTACACTGCCACCCAGTCGGGAGACAATAGTGTCCATGCCCGTAGGCACCTGTCGGAAACTAGAGGGCATAGCTGTGTTGGTAGAACCACTGCAGGCAGCCGAAGGAGGTGTTGATCCGCTAGTGGCCCGTTCCTTGGCAATAGTTCGCAATGGAAGAGTACCACTTCGATGTGTAAACACTCAGGACCGGAGTGTGGACCTGACCCCAGGGAGGCTGCTGGCTAACATCTATGTGACTCCGGAGGAAGTAAGGAAAGTAACTCCAATGCAGCTGAAGCCGACTGAAAGGGATGAGTGGACCGTAACTGTGTCCATGGGAGAAGATGAGGAACCCACCTCTGAATGGAATGGCTGTGCAATTCGAGAACAGATGAAGATGGATGTAAGTTCATGTTCTCTGGAATGGGTGCAGAAGGTAGATGAGCTGTTGTGGGAGAACCAAGCCACCTTTGCACGGTATGCTGAAGATTTTGGATGTACCACAGGGATCTACCATGAGATTCCCACAGGAGACACCCCTCCAATTAGAGAGCGCTACCGACAAATTCCTCCACAGTTGTATCAGGAAGTGAAAGAACTGTTAGCTAAGATGCTACAGGGTGGGATCATCCAAGAAAGCCAGAGTCCCTGGGCGGCTCCTGTGGTGTTAGTAAGAAAAAAAGATGGGTCCATCCGATTTTGCGTAGACTATCGGAAGTTAAACGCTTGCACCGTACGAGATTCCTACCCCTTGCCACGGATTGAGGAGTCCCTCTCAGCGCTAGGGAGAGCCCGGTACTTCTCCTCACTAGATCTGGCTAGTGGGTATTGGCAGGTGCCGATGGCCACAAAAGACAAGGAGAAGACGGCATTCATCTTGCCCATGGGACTATACGAATTTAACCGGATGCCCTTCGGGTTGACAAATGCACCCGGAACGTTTCAGCGGTTGATGGAGAAATGTCTCGGTGACTTCAACTTTGAGTTCACTCTCATCTACTTGGATGACATTATAGTGTATTCTGCGACCTTTGAAGACCATCTCCACCAGTTGGGGCAAGTATTTCGAAGATTGCGGGAACATGGGCTCAAATTGAAACCCAGTAAATGTCGGTTGTTCCAATCTGAAATTGATTACTTGGGTCACCGCGTATCAGGAGAAGGGGTGAGACCATCAAGAGACAAGATAGCGGCTGTTCAAGATTGGCCGATACCGACTACCCTGCGAGAAGTGAGGGCGTTCCTTGGAGTAGCCGGTTACTATCGACGGTTTATTAAGGAATTCGCCAAGGTAGCAGCACCACTTAATGCTCTCCTACGAGGCACATCCGGTGGTCCAAAGAACCGGTCCGTGAAGTGGGGACCTGAACAGGAACAAGCCTTCCAGGCATTGAAGGATGCACTGACAACAGCCCCAATCTTGGCATATGCTGATTACCACTTGCCGTTCCAGCTATATACAGATGCAAGCCTGTATGGTCTTGGAGCAGTGCTTTCCCAGCTTCAGGATGGCCAGGAGAGAGTCATAGCGTACGGCAGCCGGTCTTTGAGAGATTCTGAAAGAAACCCCGAGAATTATAGTTCATTTAAATTGGAGCTGTTGGCACTGGTATGGGCCATGACCGAGAAATTCTCTGAATATTTGACCGGTGCTGAAGTTTTAGTACTGACTGACAACAACCCACTAGCTCACCTGGAAAATGCCAAGCTCGGGGCGTTAGAGCAGAGGTGGATAGCCCGAATGTCTACATTCAATTACCGCATTAAGTATCGGTCCAAGACAGAGAACCAGAATGCTGATGGACTTTCTAGGGTAACTGCCCAGACCCCCACAGAAGACGTGGATCATGAGTTGGAGCATGTGGAGGTGCCCGATTTCAGCAGATTTTCACAGGCCTTGACCGCCACTAATCAGTTTGAGATGGAGGGGACTGAAATGGCTCCTTTCTTTGGTCCCTCACGACAGGAATGGGCACAGATACAACAGACCCATGAGGGGCTGGCGCAGATGATCAAGTGTGTTGAGAAAGGCCAGAAGCCCTGTAGAGAGGAAAGAGAACGACTGACACGTGAGATATTATCTGTTTTGAGTCAGTGGGAAAAGTTGGAGATGAAAAATGGAGTGCTATGCCGAAAGGTCTATTTACCTTCTGAGATCGACATTCGATACCAAATTGTGGTGCCTAGTGAACTGGCTCGCTCCTTGGCAGTTGAGGCTCATAATAAGAATGGACATTTTGGTCATGAGAAGACCTTTCGTTGGTTACAGCGACTGATTTACTGCCCTGGTCTTCGTCAAATGGTCGAAGAAGTATGCCGCAGCTGTCGAACTTGTGAGATCCATAAGGCAATAGAACAGAGAGCTCCCCTGCAAACCATCGTGACCCAGGAACCTTTAGAAATCGTCATGATAGACTATCTAATGGTGGGCCCATCCAATAGCGGACACCAGTATTGCCTCGTAATGGTGGATCACTTCACCAAATTTGCGGTGGTAACCGCCACCAAGGACCAGACAGCTGAGTCAGCAGCTCGTGCTCTGTGCCAAGATTTCATTCGAGTATATGGGTGCCCCCAACGCATCCACTCCGACCAGGGCGCCTGCTTTGAGGGACACGTAATGAAAGAAGTTCAACGTATCTACGGGATAAAGAAGTCGCACACGACTCCATACCACCCTCAGGGAAATGGGGCCTGTGAAAGATTCAACAGAACTCTGCTACAGATGCTGCGGACTCTGGAGGAAGACAAGAAGTTACAGTGGCCTCAGTTCTTGTCTGAAATGGTGTGGGCCTATAACAATCAGGTCCATTCTACAACGGGGTACTCTCCTTATACACTTCTCTTTGGGCGGTCTGGGCGAAGTATAGGAGAATTACAGTTGAATGATGTGGATGGGTTCCCTCCGAGGGATCCAACCTCTTGGGTGCGGGCGCATCGGCAGAGACTTGAGACGATCCATCGATTGGTGCGGCAGCGCCTGCAAGAACATCCCCATCCTGATAAGACCCCAGTGCAAGAAGCACCATTGCAACCAGGCGACCTGGTGCTAGTTCGTGTCAAGAAACCCCAAGGGAAATTGGAAAGCAGATGGGAGGCTTTGCCGTATCGTGTTGTTGGCCGCAAGTATGCGAATGGGCCAGTGTACCAGGTCCAGAAAGAAGGAACTGATTGTGTTCGAGTACTTCACCGAAATATGTTGCGCCTGTGTCATTCTGAAGGGACAAATCACGATGGGCCTGCCAATGTGAATGAGCTCCCACAGTCAGAGAATGGAGGTGCGGAATGGGCCTCCGACGAGGAGGATGATTGTTGGCCGATCCCTGCTCCTGGGGATGTTCCACCTGTGACTACTGTATCTCCGGCCTGTGCCCCCTCTGGTGCGGAATCCGCTGGTCCTTCTCAGCCCATAGCTGCAGCACCCCATAATATACCACCGGTCCTCAGACGGACCACTAGGCCAAATGCTGGTATTCCCCCTGTTCGGTATGCGCAGGATGAGTTTGTTTGGCCTGCCATACATCGGTATACTACCACCCTGTGCATAAAAGTACAACCCTCTGGATATACAGTCATAGGCAGGGACTGCCACTCTTAAAGTGGGGGGGAATATGTAAGAGACAGCCAATGTTGTCTTAAGCTTCATTTGTCTGTATAAACTGTTAATGTTGAATGTATTTCTGTGATTCTGTTCCTTTAAGACAGCAGCCATTGTAATTGTGACATGATGCTGGAGTGAGACCCCCCCCTTTTATGTCAGCCTGCCTGTTCTGCAGACAGAGTGTGAGCAGAGAAGCAGGAAGTGACGAGACAGAGAGCAGCAGCCATCTTGGCAAGTGTTGTATTGAACTGGTGTGGAGATATTTCTGTACAGCTAAGCTGTATCTTGGTCCAGAGACAAACAGAGTGTAAAGAGACAACAGGACTAGTGAGTCCACGTGAAAGGAACTGTGCTCAGTGGCTGATCAGTGAGACTGACATTGTGACTGTGTATATGGATACCACAGATAGAGACTCGCAGTGCTGTTGATGTACTGGACGGCACCTGCTAAATCCCGGCTTACATCCCAGCTCAGTGTATGGATTCGGCAGGACTGTCAGTGTGCTGAGTGGAATCTGCTGTTGGATTACATTGCATTCAGTTGGTTTCCCTGTCTGTTAAAGAGGACTTCATTTCTCCCAAGATCCTGATAACCGTGAGGAGAGGACGCTTCACTATAAAAGAAAGGACCGACTTTGGGCCCCACCGCGCGCTTCTACGGACTGTAAGCGGTCCACCTGGACCACTGGGGAAAAGGGGGTGCACCCAAATGTGAAGTCAGGGTCAGTTAGGGATAGTTTTGAGTATATTGTTCATTCAGTGTCCATACTGCAGAAGTGGACAGAGTAAAAGTAGAAACCATTGCAGAATTTGCCTTGAAATTGTTCATGCTATATTGTATATTTTGCTTGTCTTTAGCCCTGTCATTTTACCTTTAACTAGCCTTTATTAACTTATAGTAAATATTTTTTTTTTTTTCTTGAACTACCGCGTGTGCGTTCATTTCTGGTTGCGGAGTCCAAACCACCTGCCTTGCTCTCGGTTCACATATGTACTGTATACTGTACAGAGCAGCTGCAGCAGTGATGTTAACAAGACCATGGGCAGCCAAACACTGCTATACTGCTGAGCACAGGGATTGGCTGTAGCGGTCCCGTTAACTTGATGTCACTGCTGAAGCTGCTCCATATACAGAGCAGTGAAGGTGACAGGCGGCCCAGCACAGGAACAGAGGGAAGGATACAGGTAATTGCACATTTTTATTTTATAACTCTCCCCTGCTGCATACATTAAGTTGTCTGATCCTGGACAACCTCTAAGACAGAATATAAGCGGTATTATTAACTGAAGGGGCACACAGTGGCATTCATTTAAAGATACATACAGGGGTATTATTCACTTATATTGGATTTTTATATTATACACATGTGGACAAAATTGTTGGTACCCCTCATTTAATGAAAGAAAAACCCACAATGGTCACAGAAATAACTTGAATCTGACAATAGTAATAATATATAAAAATTCTATGAAAATGAACAAATGAAAGTCAGACATTGCTTTTCAACCATGCTTCAACAGAATTTTTTTTAAAAAGAAAACTCATGAAACAGGCCTGGATAAAAATGATGGTACCCCTGAAAATAATGTGACCAAAGGGACAGTTAAATCAAAGTGAGTACACTAATTAGCATCACAGGTGTCTACAATCAGTCAATTGTAATCAGTCAGTGGGCCTGTATATAGGGCTACAGATACACACTGTGCTGTTTGGTGACATGGTGAATACCACACTCAACATGGACTAGAGGAAGCGAAGGAAAGAGTTGTCTCAGGAGCTTAGAAAGAAAATTATAGACAAGCATGTTAAAGGTAAAGGTTATAAGACCATCTCCAAGCAGCTTGATGTTCCTGTGACTACAGTTGCACATATTATTCAGAAATTTAAGATCCATGGGACTGTAGCCAACCTCCCTGGACGTGGCCAAAGGAGGAAAATTGATGTCAAATCAAACAGAAGGATAATACGAATGGTAACAAAAGAGCCCAGAAAAACTTCTAAAGAGATTAAAGGTGAACTTCAAGCTCAAGGAACATCAGTGTCAGATCACACCATCCGTCGTTGTTTGAGCCAAAGTGGACTTCCTGGGATACGACCAAGGAAGACACCATTGTTGAAAACAAATCCTAGAAAAGCCAGACTGGAATTTGCCAAACTACATGTTGACAAGCCACAAAGCTTCTGGGAGAATGTCCTATGGACAGATGAGACAAGGCACATCAGCTTTATGTTCATAGACTGAAAAATGAAGCATATCTTGAAAAGAACACTATCCCTACTGTGAAACATGGAGGAGGCTCTGTTATGTTCTGGGGCTGCTTTGCTGCATCTGGCACAGGGCGTCTTGAATCTGTGCAGAGTACAATGAAATCTCAAGACTATCAAGGGATTCTAGAGAGAAATGTGCTGCCCAGTGTCAGAAAGCTTGGTCTCAGTCGCAGGTCATGGGTCTTCCAAAAGGAAAATGAACCAAAACACACAGCTAAAAACACCCAACAATAGCTAAGAGGAAAACATTGGACTATTCTGAAGTGGCCTTCTGTGAGCCCTGACCTAAATCTTATTGCACATCTTTAGAAGGAGCTGAACCATGCCGTCTGGAAAAGGCACCCTTCAAACCCGAGACAACTGGAGCAGTTTGCTCATGAGGAGTGGGCCAAAATACTTGTTGAGAGGTGCAGAAGTCTCATTGACAGTTACAGGAATTGTTTGATTGCAGTGATTGCCTCAAAAGGTTGTGCAACAAAATATTAAGTTAAGGGTACCATCATTTCTGTCCAGGCCTGTTTCATGAGATTTCTTTTTAAAAAAATTCTATTGAAGTATGGTTGAAAAGCAATGTCTGACTTTCATTTGTTCATTTTCAGAGAATTTTCATATATTATTACTTTTGTCAGATGCAAGTTATTTCTGTGACCATTGTGGTTTTTTCTTTCATTAAACAAGGGGTACCAACAATTTTGTCCACGTGTGTATATTTTATAATTGGGGGTAGCAGCAGGATGGGGGCTTTATGTAGGTGAAGACAATGTGGGTCAAGTGCCTGGAAAAGTGAAGAGCCAAAGATGTCTGTGTTGCATATTTTACAGAGAGAATTCACAGCTGTAAGAAGTGGTTATGGCGGTCCAGAGGGAAATGAACGATTACAGTCAGAGACATAACCTGTAAGTCACTCCATGTAACTGCACTGTATTTACCTAAATGTTCTACAGAGCCCTGTGTAGAGCCGGTATATACTACTACTGTACTATAATACTACTGTATAGTGATAATATTGTTATAACTTGGGTTGGGGGCCCACTTGGACATGTTTGCCCCCCCGTGCCAAACCTCTAGCTACGCCTCTGCCCCTGAGGAATCAGTGCAGTGGAAAGCCCCAACAAATTACCTAATTTTGGAAACTAGACCCCCTCAAGGAATTTATTGAGGGGTATAGTCAGCATTTTGCACCCACAGCTGTTTCAACAAAATTACTACCAATGGGATGTGAAAATGAAAAATTACTTTTTTTCCACTAAAATGATGCATTAGGCCAAAATTTCTAATTTTCACAAAAGATTAAAGAAGAAAAAGCACCACATAGTTTGTTACACAATTTCTCCTAAACAGGGCAATACCCCATATGTGGTCATAAACTGCTGTATGGGTACATAGCGGAGCTTGAAACAGAAAGAGTGCTATGTGAAGGATTTCACCTTGCCAAGCCGCTTGGCACACCTGCGATCACCCTTCTTAACCTTCCATCATGCCCCATGAGTGGACTGAGTTCATAGGATAATATGAAACTAGCTTTATAAATGTTATCTATTTATTAACCTGAGTGGGTTGGTACTAGCCGCTAACATATACAGAGTACTCATCAGAGGATTGTCAAGCAAATACAGGTAAAAGAACAATACAGTACAGAAAATAAAAGATAGGAAAATACCAGAACAAGTTTGTAGTTGGTTCTCTAGGCCTCAACAGTTTGGCCTAGGGGGCTTGCTTAAGTTAACAACACGATGTGTCTCACATATCTCCCAGGATTAGAAATCACCTTTGTATCTGGCTTGGGACATATAACTATCCTAGTTATTGACATCATAGGTAGACCTCAACTATGAGAGACAAAATGAGAAAATATATCTAGAAAATCACATTGTCTGATTTTTTAAGAATTTATTTGCAAATTATGGTGGAAAATAAGCATTTGGTCACCTACAAACAAGCAAGATTTCTGGCTCTCCCCTGTAACCTGTATGTGATGATGAGCCCCTCAATTTATGTATCTTTCTTGGACATGTATCATTCCTCATTCGTATCAGTCACATATCTGTAGGAGTGTAAAGCTGTGTTTACATTGGTGGTCAATTCGCTCCAATGGTTTTATGTGCATACCATGGAGAGAGGGCCTGTCTGGCCCGTCAGTGTGATATCCCAGATGTCCAAAGGGGGGAGGGTGGGCTAATGACCTACAACTAACCCAGGCACCCATCTTTCCTTCTAACCAGCATAGATTCCTCTTTCCGTGAGGAGAGGGCTGGCTGGGGGGGGGGTGAAGGGTGGGGCTGGACAAGGGTCTTCACACTGGCTAGAGTGAGTTGGTCTTAGTCTTTTGTGTGGAGCCTGAAAGAGAGACAGTTAAGAGAGCTGTGCTCAGGTATTATCTTACATTTTATTCCCATTTTTCGTTTTATGTGCCGTATCATCGCACTTTTGCTTGTATGTTTATACTTGATCGTATTAATATTGTATATTTCTGTATATGCTATTAATTTGTACCGACCCACTTGGGTTATTAAATACATAAAATTTATACAGCTCGTTTCATTCTATTCTATGACCCGGTCTACTCACGGTGTGTGAGTGGGAGGTTAAGAAAGAAGGTTGATCGCAGGCGTGCCAGGCGGCTGGGCGAGGCGATATTCTTCACACTGTAACTTCTTCTTTAAGAGGCTCCTCTGTCCTCACTCATTACCTGTAGTAATGGCACCTATTTGACATTATCAGTATAAAAGACATCTGTCCACAACCTCAAACAGTCACACTCTAAACTCCACTATGGTGAAGACCAAATACCTGTGGAAGGCCACCAGAAACAAAATTGTAGACCTGCACCAGGCTGGGAAGACTGAATCTGCAATAGGCAAGCAGCTTGGTGTGAAGAAATCAACTGTGGGAGCAAAAATTAGAAAATGGAAGACATACAAGACCACTGATAATCTCCCTTGATCAGGGGCTCAAAATGATCACACGAACGGTGAGCAAAAACCCCAGAACCACACGTTGGGACCTAGTGAATGACCTGCAGAAAGCTGGAACTAACGTAACAAAGGCTACCGTCAGTAACACACTACGCTGCCAGGGACTCCGATCCTGCAATGCCGGACGTGTCCCCCTGCTTAAGCCAGTACATATCGGGGCCCGTCTGAAGTTTTCTAGAGAGCATTTGGATGTTCCAGAAGAGTATTGGGAGAATGTCATATGGTCAGATGAAACCAAAGTAGAACTGTTTGGTAGAAACACAACTCATCGTGTTTGGAGGAGAGTGAATGCTGAGTTGCATCCAAAGAATACCATACCTACTGTGAAGCATGGGGGTGACAACATCATGCTTTTGGGCTGTTTCTCTGCAAAGGGACCAGAATGACTGATCCATGTACATGAAAGACTGAATGGGGCCATGTATCGTGAGATTTTGAGTGCAAACCTCCTTCCATCACCAAGGGCATTGAAGATGAAACGTGGCTTGGTCTTTCAGCATGACAATGATCCCAAGCACACCGCCAGGGCAACGAAGGAGTGGCTTCGTAAGAAGCATTTTAAGGTCCTGGAGTTGCCTAGCCAGTCTCCAGATCTCAACCCCATAGAAAACCATTGGAGGAAATTGAAAGTCCGTGTTGCCCAGCGACAGCCCCAAAACATCACTGCTCTAGTGGAGATCTGCATGGAGGAATGGGCCAACTTACCAGCAACAGTGTGTGCCAACCTTGTGAAGACTTACGGAAAACGTTTGACCTCTGTCATTGCCAACAAAGGATATATAACAAAGTATTGAGATGAACTTTTGTTATTGACCAAATACTTATTTTCCACCATAATTAGCAAATAAATTCTTTAAAAATCAGACAATGTGATTTTCTGGATTTGTTTTCTCATTTTGTCTTTCATAGTTGAAGTCTACCTATGATGTCAATTACAGGCCTCTCTCATCTTTTTAAGTGGAAGAACTTGCACAATTGGTGACTGACTAAATACTTTTTTTCCCCACTGTATGTAAGCTGTGCGAGTACATTGGCAACGCCAAATCCCATGCTATTGTCCCACTAGTTCCTATGACACAGCGGATGGAGGCATTCTGGGAGGGGGGGGGGGTTTCAGTACTGATGTTTTCCCTCGTAATCTCTAAATCTGGGGTGCACCGTGATATACTCTCGCACAGCTTATACATTTCCTTCTTTCCACAGCAAGTTTTGTTGTAATGATTTGGTGATTTTTCAGGTTTTTGTCTTCACATTATACAAGCTATATTTTTTTTTTTATTTTCAGGCCATGTGGCCATATTGATTGTGGCTTCAGTTTTGCGGGATAACTTGTACTTTTTAATGACAGCATTTTAGGGTGCTTAAAACTTACTGACTAATTTTTATTAACTTTCTGGGTGGGAAGTACAAAAAACATCAAATCTGGCATTGGTTTTTAACATTTAATTTTTTTTTGCCGAGCTGCGTACAGTAGCATGTTACCTGGGCCCCAATATATAGTAAAATCCCTGAGATGCTGCAGTCATGTTTGACAACAGCATCTCAGGGGTTAACACCAATGATCGAATCTCAGCTCCGACAGTGGGTGTTAGAGGAAAGTGTCAGCCCTGTATAACAGCAGACATCCGCTAAGCATAGTGAGCACACAGTTTCTGTGTGCGCACCATGCTTCCACTGTACTAGCATAGCAGTTTGTGGGAAATCCTTTTCGGATGTTGGGAAAGGGTTAATGGAAGTCTATCACCTCCCCCAAGCATACTAAACTGTTAACACCATATTACAGAGCACATTACAGTGATAAACCTCATACCTTTTTAGGTATGTCACTTTTGTAGGTTTGGAGAAAAGCACCTTGCCACTCAGACCCTTCCATCTTCCTGTCCTTGCCACCCCTTGCAATGGGAGTTGATCCTCCCACTGTTAATGACAACACTCATCCCACCTTAGCAGCAAGAGCAGTGCACCCGGGTCTGAAGGCCCAACCCCAGTGAGCCAACTGCCTCATTTGCATAAGACTTCAAAGTTGCTTTTCTCCAAATCTACAAAAGTGACATAAATAACAAAGTTATATTATTTATCACTGTTAGGCTAGGTTCACATCTGCGTTGGAGTCTACGCAGAGGACTTTTCTCTCCTCTGGTTTCAGTATAAAAATGTTGGAAAACCGACAAATCCCATTAAAGTCTATGGAGTCCGCGGGTAACCTCTGTTTTAGCAGATGTACTCTCTGTCATACATGTCCGCCGGCACAAGTGTGAACCTAGCCACCCGGCTCACCCTACCAATTTCTGCTTCACTTTGCTTCTTGGCTTCCCCTCTTTTTATCCAGTGAAATTCCTACCCTCATCATGGGTGACTTTAACATCCCCACTGACACCCCTGTCTCCCCAGCTGACTCACAGTTTCTCTCAATAATCACGTCTTTTGGTCTTTCACATCTTTCCTCTTCCGTCACACATGTAGATGGCAACACCATTGATCTTGTCTTCTATCGATTCCTCACAGTTTCTAAATTTACTAACTCTTCTCTGCCACTCTCTGACCATAACCTTCTGTCTCTCACCATCAGTGCTTTCTCTCCTTCACAGGACACACCTACTCATCATACATATAGGAATTTACGTGCTATTAACACCCTGCACCTCTCAGATACTCTACAGTCCTCTCTGTCCCCCATCTCTCCACTGTCCTGCCCCAATCTGGCCACCAGTCACTATAATAAAACCCTTAAGAGTGCATTGGATGAGGCGGCTCCCCCCTCCACTCAAAAGGTTAGACGCAGGAGGCAGAAACCCTGGCACACGCCACAGACATGTTTTCTTCAGCGGTGCTCTAGGTGTGCTGAACATCTGTGGAGAAAATCACGTACACCTGCAGACTTCCTCCCCTTTAAATTTATGCTTAAAACCCTATAATTCTGCCCTTCACCTAGCCAAACAAGCCTATTTCACCACTCTCATCTCTTCTCTCTCCTGTAACTCTAAAAGGCCATTTGAAACTTTTCACTCCTTACTCACTCCCAAGGTGCAGATGCCATTCACAAACCTTAGCGCAGATGACCTGGCCACTTATTTCCATTATAAAATTGATAAGATCCGTCAGGAAATAACTGCCCAATTCCCATGTGGCACTGACCCCCTCACCAGCCGCAGTTCAGACTGTTCATTCTCATCTTTTGAACCTGTTACAAAGGAGGAAGTATCTCAGCTACTTTCTTCTTCTTGCCCTATGACCTGTAGTAGTGACCCTTTCCCCTCACACCTTCTCCAGTCTCTGTCGCCTGCCGTCACGACTTACTTTACTAAAATATTTAACCTCTCTCTCTCTTCTGGAATTTTCCCATCCTCTTTCAAACATGCTGTCATAACCCCACTACTGACGAAATCCTCCCTTGACCCGTCCTGTGCTGCTAACTATCGACCTGTCTCTAACCTCCCTTTTATCTCCAAAATCTTGGAACGCTTAGTCTATTCTCGTTTAATCCGCTATCTTTCTGCTAACTCTCTTCTTGACCCCTTATAATCTGGCTTCCGCACTCTGCACTCTACTGAAACGGCCCTCACAAAAGTCTCCAATGATCTCCTGACGGCTAAATCCAAAGGTGACTACTGTACTCTCTTCTTATTCTTCTAGATATCTCAGCAGCATTTGACACTGTTGACCATCAACTCCTCCTCACTATGCTCCGTTCTATTGGCCTCACAGACACTGCTCTCTCCTGGTTCTCCTCTTATCTCTCTGACCGCAATTTCTGTGTATCATTTGCGGGCTCTGTTTCTTCCCCTCTTCCCCTTGCTGTTGGGTTTCCTCAGGGCTCGGTCCTAGATCCCCTGCTCTTCTCCCTCTACACAGCCCCCATTGGACAAACCATCACTAGATTTGGCTTCCGGTACCATCTTTATGCTGATGACACCCAATTATATACGTCATCCCGTGACATCAACCATGCACTAATACAGAACACCAGTGACTGTCCCTCTGCTGTCTCAAATATCATGTATTCGCTCTATCTGAAACTGAATCTCTCAAAGACTGAACTACTGCTGTTTCCACCATCTAATAGATCTGTCCCTGATATCTCCATTGCAGTCTCTGGCCTTACCATAACTCATAGGCAGTATGCCGGCTGCCTTGAGGTTTTGTTTGACTCAGACCTTTCCTTCACCCCCCATATCCAATCACTGGCACGCTCATGTCATCTCCACCTCAAAAACATCTCCAGAATCCGCCCTTTCCTTACCACAAATACACTACAGACACTTATTGTTGCCCTCATTCACTCTCGCCTTGACTACTGTAACTCCTTACTAATCGGTCTTCCCCTTACTAAACTCTCCCCTCTACAATCTATTCTGAATGCGGCGGCCAGGCTCATCTATCAGTCTAGACGCTACAGCGATGCCTCCGGTCTGTGTCGGTCACTACATTGGCTGCCTATTCAATACAGAATACAATATAAACTTATCACCCTCATTCACAAGGCTCTCCATAATGCTGCACCTCCCTACATTTCCTCCCTCATCTCTGTCTATCGCCCAACCCGTACTCTCCGTTCACTCAATGACCTAAGACTAACATCCTCTATTATCAGAACCTCCCACGCTCGTATACAAGACTTCTTCCGAGTTGCACCACTTCTCTGGAATGCTCTATCCCAGACTATTAGATTAACCCCCAATTTCCACAGCTTCAAGCATAAACTAAAGACATATCTTTTCAGACAGGCCTAGCACAGCTCCTAATGTAAACCCTTCTGTATTTAGAATCCCTAAAACGTACCCTCCTCTGTTGATGCTCCAACATTACCTCACAGGATATGATGCCGTATCAGACTAACTTTATATCTCCAGGCACTATCTGCACGTTAAAGGACACGAATGGTAATGGCTCATACAGCTTTATATATGTGTAATGACAGTAACCTCTATTACAAAATTGTCTGACCTTTGTACAAGCAATGCTATGTCTGTTGCCGCCCCTGCTACCTCTTGTGTCACCCCCTCCACCTCATAGTTTGTAAGCTCTTGTGAGCAGGGCCCTCAGTCCCAGTGTGTGAATTGAATATTTCTTTGTAATGTATCTTTTTTTGTCAGTACTTGAACCCTACAAATTGTACAGTGCTGCGGAATATGTTGGCGCTATATAAATAAAATTTATTATTATTAATTTATTATTATAATGTGCTCTGTAATGCAGTGGTGGCAGTTGAATATGTTCAAAATAAATTATACTAGTTAAATGGGTCATCCAGTTTCTAATATTGACGGCCTATCTTTAGGATAGTGATCAATATTAGATCTGTGGGGATCTCACAGCTGCGACTCGCACAGATCAGTTATTTGGGGCAGCTCTGTTCACCATAATGTTTACATGCTGGGAGCAGTGCTGTTCAGCATATAAAGTGTAGTGGCGACTTTAGATACTGCAGTGTTGCCCCATTGAAGTCTATGGGACAGCACTGCAAGCCGCCACTACACTTTGTACGATGAATAAGCGAGGCTGCTCTCAGCATGTAAACGTTACCAGGAGCCGAGTTGTCCCTGAACAGCTGGTCTGCGGACAAAATCTTTCAGACCCCTTTCCCCGTGCAGACCTAATATTGATAGCCTAGCCGAAAAATAGGCCATAAATATTAGAAACTGGATAATCCCTTTAATGTATTGAAAGTATGACCTAACTTACTCAGTACTGAAGCAGATACAATGGATAAAACAGTCTGTGTATTGGCCGGAATTACAGCATGTCAATTCAGTTCAGCTGAGCCACAGTTTGGGGCAATAAATCTGTCCGAGACACAGACTGTTTTACCTGTCCTGAACATGACTATGTGAAACAGCCCTTACATTTTGACCAGACAATGTATGGACCAGCGTCACTGTGAAAGCTGAACACATATCATATATCCTATATTCAGTCACCAACTGGTTATATCTTGCAAAAACAATAAAGTCTTTTGTCTATGATGATTCCAATAAAAGCTGAAGTACTACAGCATATCATGAAATAACAATGTAACACCTGGACGTTAAGAGATTTTCCAGGACTAAAATATTGATTATCTATATTTAGAAATATATAAGAAATAAAATAAATAAATAAATAATTTTTATTTATATAGTGTCAAGATATCATGCAGCACTTTTACAAATCATATGGTTCATGCACAGAAAAATGAGACAATACAGAGTAATAAATCAATTTGCACAATAGGAGTGAGGGCCCTGCTTGTGAGAGCTTACAATCTATGAGGCAGAAGGGGGACACACAAGGTAAATGGGATAAGTCATCAATATTACATAGACAGGGGTTGGACCGCCATAGATCATCATCCGCTTCATAGGTCACATGGCCTGGTTGCAGCTCGTTCCATTCTAATGAATGGGAATGAGCTGCAATACCAAAATACCCGCTATACATTGTACGGTGCTGTGCTTGGTAAGTGGTGATAAGGCTGCAGAACTTGTCTGACTCCTGCAATCTCTTCAAATAGCTGATGGGTGGAGTGCATGAACTCAGACTTAAGGAAAGGAAATTAATATTGTAATCCCAGGAAAACCCTTTATGACAGCGACTCTGAAACATGGAGATATTTGTGGGTTGTATTTACGGTGTATTGTGCATGAAAACAATCTGAAGGTCAGAAAAGAACCTGATTTTCTTGTAAGGATGAAGAATCTGAGTCACTGGTTAAAAATACGTAGTCAGTGCAGGTGAGTCAAGATAAACATAAATTGGGTAATTCCCATTCACAAACCTACTTTACCTTCTAGACTAAGGCCCTACGTTGCGTCCCGCAGCAAAAAAAAAGTGCTGCGGGAAAAACCGTGGCTGCAACGCATTGTGGTTTTTCCTGCAGCGTTTTCACAGAAAGTCCGCAGAGGTTTCCTCTGTGGACTTTTTGCTTCAATTATACCTATAGGGAAACCTCCCATGTTTCCATAGGTATAATTGACATGCTGCAATTTCCAAAACCGAGGTGGTTTTGGGAATCGCAGCGTATCCGCTGCTTGGAATTTCCAACAATGATTGTAAAACGCCGCATTTTTTTCACATGTGGCCCCAGCCCTAAGGTACATTAACTTGATACAATTTTGACAGCATGTATCAAAATGCAACCTAATTTTTGGCCACGTTATTCATAGGATGAAACAAGTAAAATAAATATGTTTTACCCATATAGAAAAGGTGAAAATCCCATCTCAAAACTGCAACAATTCATGGTAACACTGCATACAGTTTTTGATTAATACAGTGCCTCGCGAAAGTATTCGGCCCCCTTGAATTTTTCAACCTTTTGCCACATTTCAGGCTTCAAATATAAAGATATAAAATTTTAATTTTTTGGTGAAGAATCAACAAGTGGGACACAATTGTGAAGTGGAACGAAATTTATTGGTTATTTTAAACTTTTGTAAAAAGTGGGGCGTGCAATATTATTCGGCCCCTTTACTTTCAGTGCAGCAAACTCACTCCAGAAGTTCAGTGAGGATCTCTGAATGATCCAATGTTGTCCTAAATGACTGATGATGATAAATATAATCCACCTGTGTGTAGTCAAGTCTCCGTATAAATGCACCTGCTCTGTGATATTCTCAGGGTTCTGTTTAAAGCGCAGAGAGCATCATGAAGACCAAGGAACAAATCAGGCAGGTCCGTGATACTGTTGTGGAGAAATTTAAAGCTGGATTTGGATACAAAAAGATTTCCCAAACTTTAAACATCCCAAGGAGCACTGTGCGAGCGATCATATTGAAATGGAAGGAGTATCAGACCACTGCAAATCTACCAAGACCCGGCCATCTCTCTAAACTTTCATCTCAAACAAGGAGAAGACTGATCAGAGATACAGCCAAGAGGCCCATGATCACTCTGGATGAACTGCAGAGATCTACAGCTGAGGTGGGAGAGTCTGTCCATAGGACAACAATCAGTCGTACACTGCACAAATTTGGCCTTTATGGAAGAGTGGCAAGAAGAAAGCCATTTCTCAAAGATATCCATAAAAAGTCTCATTTAAAGTTTGCCACAAGCCACCTGGGAGACACACCAAACATGTGGAAGAAGGTGCTCTGGTCAGATGAAACCAAAATCGAACTTTTTGGCCAAAATGCAAAACGATATATTTGGCGTAAAAGCAACACAGCTCATCACCCTGAACACACCATCCCCACTGTCAAACATGGTGGTGGCAGCATCATGGTTTGGGCCTGCTTTTCTTCAGCAGGGACAGGGAAGAAAACCTGTTGGAGTCTGCAAAAGACCTGAGACTGGGACAGAGATTTATCTTCCAACAAGACAATGATCCCAAACATAAAACAAAATCTACAATGGAATGGTTCACAAATAAACGTATCCAGGTGTTAGAATGGCCAAGTCAAAGTCCAGACTTGAATCCAATCGAGAATCTGTGGAAAGAGCTGAAAACTGCTGTTCACAAACGCTCTCCATCCAACCTCACTGAGCTCGAGCTGTTTTCCAAGGAAGAATGGGCAAGAATTTCAGTCTCTCGATGTGCAAAACTGATAGAGACATACCCCAAGCGACTTGCAGCTGTAATCGCAGCAAAAGGTGGCGCTACAAAGTATTAACTTAAGGGGGCCGAATAATTTGGCACGCCCCACTTTTCAGTTTTTTATTTTTTACAAAAGTTTAAAATATCCAATAAATTTCGTTCCACTTCACGATTGTGTCCCACTTGTTGTTGATTCTTCACCAAAAAATACAAATTTTATATCCTTATGTTTGAAGCCTGAAATGTGACAAAAGGTTGAAAAGTTCAAGGGGGCCGAATACTTTCGCAAGGCACTGTATTTGACCGAGCTGTCAAAAATGTCCCATATAAAGACTTTAGGCTAAGGCCCCACTTGGCATCCCGCAGCAAAAAAGCGCTATGGGAAAAGCTGCGGCGGCAACGCATCACGGTTCTTCCCGCAGCGCTTTGCACAGAAAGTTTGCAGAAGTTTCCTCTGTGGACTTTCTGCTTCAATTATATCTATAGGGACACCGCCAGCGTTTCCGTAGATATAATTGACATGCTGCGATTTCCAAAACCGCAACGGTTTTGGAAATTGTTGCATGTCTGCACCGTGGATTTTCCCGCAAAGTGGGGATGGGATTCACTAGAATCCTATATCTACTTTGCTGTGACTGTAAAAAACCGTGGCGTTTCTGCCATGTGGGGCCCTGGCCTTAGGGAGACTTTTAGTCTCCCGTTCTCCCTGATTGCTGGGGGACCCAGTTGTTGGAATCCCAGCTATCACATAGGGTATAAGTGTCCTTAATGGCACAACCCCTTTAAAGCCATATGCAAGTGATTGTTGTATCCAAACATGGCCACACAATGGGGGTTATTTATCAAATGCGCCTCTTTTTAGCTAAATTTTGCGCAATTGCACCTTTTGTGCACCCTTTCAATTTCTGGTGTGATTTACTAATCGGCTGCAAGCTGTTGATAAATTCCATGCACATGTTGTCGCCATATGTATTGCACCTTTTTTTTTTTTTTTTTTTTTACAGGTGTTCGCAATGCGCCGAATTTATCAAAATGGCACAACTACATAATAAAAACGACGCAGACACAGAATAGAATGGTATTTAAAGAAGCAGAAACAAGTGATCTGCAAAGATGGCCTCAAATCCATTCAGCTTGTCCAATGAAGAGAGCTCCTCTGATTTTTCTGTCTCAGAGCAATCTTTGCCCACAAAATCCAAAAATAAAAATAAAATCTTAAAAGAAGAATGTGGCCAGGTCCACCGCACCCTCTGCGCCCCGCTAGCTACGCGACTGCTCTGAATTCTTGATGCAACCTGCAGCCAAGCAATTATCCACTTGACTTGGTAATGCATTTTATGCTTTGACACAAGTAATATGATTAATAAAATTGATGTAAATGTTAAGTCTGCTAACTGTGCATAGTTTTGTGTGTGTCTTATGCTTGTACAATTGTAGTCTGTAGTCTGCACTGTTTTTTTATGTGACTCCCAGAATGGAGTAAGTTTGCGCCTTTTTATGCGCCTCAAAAAGGCGCAAATAATAAATCCAGCAAACACATATTCGTCCAAGCAGCCACGTCTACTTTTCTCGCCAAACTCACAAAGTGGCAGATAGGGAATTCTCATGTAGAAAAAAGGCACAAACACTTCATAAATCGGATGTAACGGCGAAAAAGGCGCAGCACAAGCCAGATTCAGGCGCCGCAAACACATTGATAAATGAGTCCCATTTACTATTGTGTGTTAGGCCCGGGCCCCACATTGCCAAAACGTTGCAAAAACACTGCTTTTAAATTACCCACAAAGTGGATCGGATTCTGGCTAATCACATCCACACATTGCAGAAAAAAAATCTTTTGTAAATCGCAGCATGTCAGTTATACCTGGTTATATGCTGGTGTTTTCCGTATCGGTATAATAGAAGCAGAAAGTCCGCAGAGGAAAACTGTGAAAAACACTTAGTAAAAAACTGTGATGCGTTTCCGCCGCGTTTTTTGGCTGCGGTTCACTAAATGGGGCCTTAGCCTAATTCAGTTTCCTGGAGTAAAAAAAAAGTTTTAGTGCAAATTGTATTTGCTCCAAAAATTGTGCCTTTTTTTTTCAATTGTACACCATGATTGCCATTTCTATAAAAAAGTGGATGGGTGATGAGCGGCGCCACTGGTGGCTTTTCAGACCCGATCTCATTTACTATTAACAAGTAACACTTAAAAAAAGCATCAGCTTTCAGTTTCTGGAGCATAAAGAAGACTATAGTGCAAAATTTATTAAGACAAGGGTACATCTCATGCCAGTGCAGCAGATGATTAACACTACACACTACTACATATTATACAACATACTATGTGCACTTATCTCGCTTCAGGGTTTACCGTTACAGTGAAGTCTCCTGCCATGTCCATGGTAGCAACATAAACAAATGGCCATGTCCAAGATTACGTGACTGCCTCTTCTATTGCATCTGTGCTGAACTCTTTCAGTGCAAGAGCAGCAGACATGGCAACCATGCCACATTGGATCCCAATGGTCCCATATCTGCACCTGAATACTTCCAGCGCAGGAAATATTCAGTAGAGAAGGTAGACACACCATCTTGGATCCCCATGGATGTGGCAATTTGTTTATATGGCTTTTTTAGCATTCAGGAGGCTTCAATGGTTAAGGTATGTGGCCAACCTCTTTACATATAAATGCACAAATGTATGCACATCAAACTTTTTTCAAAAAAAATTGGAAGCCCCTGCAGTGATCACTGCATCACAAGCTTTACTTACTTATGCTTCATATCCCAGAGAGGGGAAACCCCTAAGTCTGAGGCCCCACGTTGTGGAAAAGCAGCTTTTTTTTTTGCAGATTTTGCTGTGATTTTTTTGAGCAAAAGCTAGGAGTGGATTGAGCAGAACGGAGAAGTATAAGTACTTCCTACATATTTCCCATTCCTGTAGCAACACCTGGCTTTGGTTAAGATAAAGCACAGAAAAATCTGCAACAAAAAAAGCAGCTTTTCTGCAACAATAGCAAAAGCTACTTTTTTGCTGCAGATTTTGCTTGGTTTTTTTTTTTTGAGTTAATGTCAAGAATGTCTTGAAAAGACATAAGGAATATAAAAGAAGCATTTATACTTTTTTCTTCTATTAACCACTTAACGAACAAGGACCTAATACGTCATTGGTCGTATGGGGATGTATGGAGAGGGCTCAGCAGCTGAGCCCTCTCCATACATGGTGGATGCCAGTTGTATAATACAGCCAGCACCCGATGCTAACAGCTGCAATCGGTGCCGGTATCTAAACTGCACAGGCTGGGATCTTTTACTCATCACCACCCTCGGGAATGTCCAGAGGGAGGCAATCGGTTTCCATGACAGCCGGAAACCTATTGAAGGCTCCCAAGCTTGTCATTGCCATAGTTCTATTACACAGGCAGCGTGTAATAGAAGTGAATGGATTTTACTATTCACTGCAATACATTAGTATTGCAGTGTATAGTATGAGCAATCAGACCCCCTAAGGTTCAAGGTCCCTTGAGAGTCTGAATATAAAAGTAAAAGAAGAAAACAATTAAAAGTATTAAAAAACGCAAGTTTAAATCTCCTCCCTTTCCCTAGATCACATATAAAAATAAACAAACAAAAGTAAACATAAACACTTTTGGCATCCCCGTGCTCAAAAATGCCCGAACTATTAAATTATTTATCCCATACCATGAAAGGCATAGCAGGGGGGAAAAAAAAAAAAATTTTCTCAACACTTTGCCTCCTAAAAAAAATTGGATAAAAAGTGATCAAACCATCAGACCTTCCCACAAATACTATTAATAAAAACATAATTTTGTCCTGCATAAAAAGATGCCATACCCAGCTCCATACTTGTTAATATGAAAAAGTTACAGGTTACAGGCATTTTGAAAAGTTTTTCAGTTTTTAAAAGGTATCAAAATATTACAAATACTATTATAAATTTGGTATCGCCATTCAGGGCTGGTTTTAGACAAAGTGGGGCCCTGGGCAAAATTAAAAGTGGGGCCCCAAATGCTGATATGCAAACAACACCATCATCTTGCAGTGGCAGCCCCTATAATAACGCCTCCTTTCTGCCAACAAAAAAGTAATAACAAGCCCCATTTTACCACACACAATTCAAATGAGCACCTTAGTACCACCTAATAGATTTTTGCACCCAGTCATCAGTTATTATAGTGCCTCCTTACAAATAGTCCCTGCTTATAAATAATATTACATCTTTATCAGTAATAGCTCCCTTATAAATGATAAATAGTGCCCTGTATCAGTAATATTCCCCCTTATCAGTAACAGTCAGCCCAAAAAAATAATACTGCTCACTTATTAATAATAGCCCTCTCATAAATAATAGTTACCCTTATAAATAATAGTCCTCATTATCACTAATTGCCCCCTTTATAAATAAGCCCACTTAACAATTATACCCCCCTTATAAACAGTTCCCCTCTTATAAATAATAGCTCCCCCTTATAATGGATGCCTTATATATAATAGTTCCCCCTTAAAAATAAAAGCCCAACTTATAAATAATAGTTCCCCCTTATAATAGCCCCTTCATATTTAAGTTTCCCAATTATACCCTTATCATTTTATTGATTTGAATACTCCTAACTACTTTTTACTGACTTACTGAAGCACAAAATTGGTTTTGTAACCTCACTGAGCTTTGAACTTCATAGCCAGGTGTATCCAATCATGAGAAAAGGTATTTAAGGTGGCCAGTTGCAAGTTGTTCTCCTATTTGAATCTCCTCTGAAGAGTGGCATCATGGGCTCCTCAAAACAACTCTCAAATGATCTGAAAACAAAGATTGTTCAACATAGTTGTTCAGGGGAAGGATACAAAAAGTTGTCTCAGAGATTTAACCTGTCAGTTTCCACTGTGAGGAACATAGTAAGGAAATGGAAGACCACAGGGACAGTTCTTGTTAAGCCCAGAAGTGGCAGGCCAAGAAAAATATCAGAAAGGCAGAGAAGAAGAATGGTGAGAACAGTCAAGGACAATCCACAGACCACCTCCAAAGAGCTGCAGCATCATCTTGCTGCAGATGGTGTCCCTGTGCATCGGTCAACAATACAGCACACTTTGCACAAGGAGAAGCTGTATGGGAGAGTGATGCGAAAGAAGCCGTTTCTGAAAGCACGCCACAAACAGAGTCGCCTGAGGTATGCAAAAGCACATTTGGACAAGCCAGCTTCATTTTGGAAGAAGGTCCTGTGGACTGATGAAACAAAGATTGAGTTGTTTGGTCATACAAAAAGGCATTATGCATGGCGTCAAAAAAACACAGCATTCCAAGAAAAACACTTGCTGCCCACTGTAAAATTTGGTGGAGGTTCCATCATGCTTTGGGGCTGTGTGGCAAATGCCGGCAAGGGGAATCTTGTTAAAGTTGAGGGTCGCATGGATTCAACTCAGTATCAGAAGATTCTTGAGAATAATGTACAAGAATCAGTGACGAATTTGAAGTTACGCCGGGGATGGATATTTCAGCAAGACAATGATCCAAAACACAGCTCCAAATCTACTCAGGCATTCATGCAGAGGAACAATTACAATGTTCTGGAATGACCATGCCAGTCCCCAGACCTGAATATCATTGAACATCTGTGGGATAATTTGAAGCGGGCTGTCCATGCTCGGCGACCATCAAACTTAACTGAACTGGAATTGTTTTGTAAAGAGGAATGGTCAAAAATACCTTCATCCAGGATCCAGGAACTGATTAAAAGCTACAGGAAGCGACTAGAGGCTGTTATTTTTGCAAAAGGAGGATCTACTAAATATTAATGTCACTTTTCTGTTGAGGTGCCCATACTTTTTCACCAGTCAAATTTTGGTTTAATGCATATTGCACATTTTCTGTTAGTACAATAAACCTCATTTCAATCCTGAAATATTACTGTGTCCATCAGTTATTAGATATATCAAATTGAAATGGCTGTTGCAAACACCCAAATATTTAGAACTAAAAATGATTAAGATTAATAGGGGTGCCCAAACTTTTTCATATGACTGTATAATAGTTCTCTGTTATACAGTGTAGGACTGAAGGGCCTTAGGCCTACCAGAGGAATTTTCCTGCCAGCAGGAATTTTGACCCCCCCCCCCCCACAGTATAATGCTCCACATGGTATATAATGCTCCACGGTATAAAATGCTCCCCTGAACCCCCCACAGTGGCCCCACATGGTATATAAGGCTCCACACAGTATACTACCTCTTAGTGGCCCCAGACAGTAAAATATGCTCCTCAGCAGCCCCACACAATATAATATGCTCCATACAGTATAATATGTATCCCACAGTGCCCCCCCAGTATAATGCTCCACAGTGGCCTAACACAGTATAACATGCTCCACAATGGCCTCCACACAGTATAATATACTGCCCAGAGAGGTTTCCCCAGCATAATGCTCCACAGTGGCCCAAAACAGTATAATATGCTCTCCAGAGGCCCCCCACATTATAATGCTCCACAGAGGCCCCATACAGTACAATATGCTATCCAGAGGGCCCCCCCCCCAGTTAAATGCTCCACAGTGTCCCCACACAGTATAATATGCTATCCAGAGGGGACCCCCCCCAGTATAATGCTCCACAGTGGCCCCACACAGTATAATATTCTATCCAGAGGGCCCCCACCCCAGTATAATGCTCCACAGGGGCCACACACAGTATAATATGCTCTTCAGAGAGCCGCCTCCCCAGCATAATGCTCCACAAAGGCCCCACACAGTATAATATGCTATCCAGAGGGGGCCCCCCATTATAATGCTCCACAGTGGCCCCCCACAGTATAATATGCTATCCAGAGGGCCCCCACCCCAGTATAATGCTTCACAGGGGCCACACACAGTATAATATGCTCTCCAGAGAGCCGCCTCCCCAGTATAATGCTCCACAAAGGCCCCACACAGTATAATATGCTATCCAGAGGGGGCCCCCCAGTATAATGCTCTACAGTGGCCCTACAGACTCCCTTAGTGCTAGTATTATATTATACTCTGGGGTCTCTTCAGACCCCAGAGTATAATAATCCAAGGCCTGGGGGAGGTAAGGGAAAATAACAAACAGTTAAACTTGCCTTGCCTTACCTCTCCTGGGCCCAGGGGTGCACCGCTAATGAGGCGAATTGAGGCGGCCGCCTCAGGCAGCACTGTCCGGGGGGCGGCATTTTTACTATTTCATGTAAACCAGCCCAGGACAGGCCGCTTTAAAAAAAAAAAAAAAAAAAACAGAGCTGAGCGGGGCCTGTCCTGGGCTGGTTTACAAGACGTCGCATCTCAGCGCAGGTGGCGATACAATAACGTCATCACACCGCCTACGCTGAGACACAGACATCGCGGACAAGAAGAGGAGGCGGCGGAGGCTGCATCAAGGCATCGCAGGTGAGTATAACTTTTTTTTATATATATAAATAGGCCGTAACCTGTTGGAGCATCCCCGGCAGGTAACGGCCTATTTATTTACCTACCCCGCATCTGCTCGTGGCCGCCTCCGCTTCTCCTTCTGCTATGGGACGCAGAAAGGGAAGTAGATGCCGCTGTGAGCGGCCGCAGGTATCGGTAAGTGAGGCCGCAGGTATTGGTAAGTGAGGCTGCGGGTATCGGTAAGTGAGGCCGCGGGCCGCAAATACTGCTATTATTATACTCCGGGGCCTATTCAGACCCCGGAGTATAATAATCGGAGACCTAGGGTTGGTGAGGGAACATAAAAAACAATGTTACTCACCTCCTGCGATCCGATGTAACTCCGAGCAGGCTTGAGGCCTCTGGTGACGTCATCAGGTCGCGTCGTCGGCCTGATCACGTGACGTGTGTGCGCAATTAAACAGGGCCGAAAGCTGCAAGGAGTGCACCGGTGTCCAGGATAGGTAAGTAACTCTGGTTTTTATGTTTGTATTCTCCCCTGGGTCTCCAATCATTATAGTCTGGGGTCTGAAAAGACCCCAGAGTATAATAATAGTTCATGGGTGGTCCACTATGGGGCATAATACCCTGTGCAGGGACCACTGTAGAGCATAATACCCTGTACAGGGGCCACTATGGAGCATAATACCGAGTGCAGGGGCCACTATAGAGCATAATACCCTGTGCAGGGACCACTGTAGAGCATAATACCCTGTGCAGGGGCCACTCTGGAGCATAATACAAGTGCAGGGGCCATTATAGAGCATAATACCAAGTGCAGGGGCCACTATAGAGCATAATACCGGGTGCAGGGGTCACTATGAAGCATAATACAAGTGCAGGGGCCACTATGGAGCATAATACCAGTGCAAGGGCCACTATGGAGGATAATACCAGTGCAAGGGCCACTATAAAGCATAATACCAGTGCAGGGGCCAATATAGAGCATAATACCGTGTGCAGGGGCCAATATGGGGCATAAAACTGTGTGCAGGGGCCGCTGCGAGGCATAAAACAGTGTGCAGGGGCCGCTGCGGGCCGTGTGATGTAATTGTAGCCTTGTCACACACTGTAGACATGTACAGGACGAGGCTGTAGTTACATTACATGGCTGCTATGAGATGAATGACACTATGTAAACAGAGAAGCGGTCATGGCGCTTACACAGGTACCATTCAAACAGCTGATCAGTGGGGGTCCTGGGTTTTTGAACCCCACTGATTAGTTTATTAATGACATGGAAAACCTTTTAATTAGTTAACACCTGGGGCATTATTAATAAGGGGCACTATTTATACAGGGTACACACGGATGTTATTAATATAAAGATGCACTTGGGGGTATTATTCATTATGGGGGGGTTATATCATATATTTTATAATTGGGGGTAGCAGCAGGATGGGTGTGCAGGTGAGGACAATGTGGGTTGGATGCCTGGAAAAGTGAGGAGCCAAAGATATCTGTGTTGCAAACTTTACAGAGACAAGTCACAGCTGGAAGAAGTGGTCATGGCGGTCCAAAGGGAAGAGAAGGGAAATGTGAAGGATTAGTCAGAGACCTGCTGAGACCCCCACTGAGCCTGAGAATTGGGTTTTTTTCCCCCACTAGGTGGGAATCCAGCCTGACCGCAGCCATATATAGGTGTGTCACTTGGTGGATGGACGAACCCGCGTGGCTCTCATTCACTTTAATGGGAGTGCCAAAGATACCCGAAGTCCAGTACTCAGCTATCTGCGTCGCTCCTATTATAGAGAATGGGGGCCACGTGGCCTCGTCCATCCACCAAGCAGAAGATGTGTGACGTTACTTTCATTGTTAATGCCGTGTTGTTGATCTGATACTGAAGTAATACAGGAAGAAGAATTCTTATAAACTGTTTTATAACTTTGTGTATTGTGTATATTGTGCGACGATAACAGTGTGTTAAACTAGTAGCATGGAAACTCAGTTTTTTGTTTTTTTTTGGGGGGGGGGGGCGTCTTTCTATAGTCCGCCTCAGGCAGCAAAGAGGCTAGGTTCACCACTGCCTGGGCCTCCTCGCACAGCTCCGCTATCCCCGCCAGCGCTTCCTTTTCTCTATGGCTGACGACACACGTTGTGGACGTCACCACTGAAGCCTGTGATTGGGCCTCAGCGATTACGTGAGGCACGCCCAACGTGATCGCTAAGGCTGAGGCATGGCCTCAGCGGTGATGTCCAGAAAGCCAGAAGATGTCGTCGGACGCAAGGACAGGTGAGTAAAAATGTTTGTCATTTTTACTCACCTCGGAAAGGGGCCCTGCGGCACATGACGCTGGGTCCCTTTCTGTTATCGATATGGCCGGTCCTGACTCTGGGATCCGGAGTCATCAGACTCCAGATCCATGGGGCCCCTTTAGGGTCAGGGCCCTGGGCAGTTGCCCAGTTTTCTCCCCCGCCCCAAGGCCGGTCCTGTCACCATTATCATACTGACCCACTGTCATTTTTACCACACAGTGAAGGCCGTAAAAATTAAACCCATATGAAATTGGCGCAAATGCATTTTTTTTTCCAATTCCACCTCATTCTGAATTTTTTTCCAGCTTCTCAGTACACTTCACAGGATATTGAATGGTGCTATTACAAATTACAATTTGTCCCACAAACAATAAGCCATCATGCAACTCTGTGGACCGAAAAAAAAAAAAAAAAATGATGGCTCTTGGAAAGTGTGGAGAAAAATAACAGATACACAGAAACAAAAATTAGCTCGGTCTCTAAGGGGTTAAATCCACTCCTGACTTTTTCTCCACAAAAAATGCTACAAAATCTGCATAAAAAAAAGCAGCTATTCCGCAACTTGGGGCTTTAGCTTAAAAGGGTTGTCCAGGAATTGGAGGCCCTGGGGAAAAGTAAAAAAATAAAATAAGATAAAGCATACTCACCTGTCTCCAGCATTGTTGTCGCTGTCCATTGCGCCAGTGATGTTAGAAGCCCAGGGCCCCACGTGACCAATCTGTGGCTTTGAGCTCACTGGAGAAGGACCAGTGATGTCACTCACATATGTCACCTTACCAGGTTAGTCTATGAGGTTCTCGGGTTTCCACGGCTAACTGCTTTTTTAAGCAGATTAGGTTTCTGTTTGTCCGGTCCCCAAGCGGAATCAATGAACGGGAACCCGAATGCATGTGTGAACCTAGCGTCAGTATTATACTTTTTTTTTTTTTTTTACACCTTTTCCCAACTTCCAAAGGAGTTGTTTCAATTCCTGGACAACCCCATCTCAATTTTACCAACTTCAAAAATAGTAAGCATGCTCTTTTGTAAAGACAGTCCTCATTTTTTAGATACATTAATCTGTCCTGCATTGCCCTTATTGAGTATCTGGATGTCATATTTTATGATCAGTTTTACACCAATGGTCTTCAACTTGTGTTTCTCCAGCGTCTGTGAAATCCCTTGACAGCCATGATAGCAGCTGGACTTTTGCAGCTACGTTAGAACCACAGTTCTCAAACCAGAGTTCTACAAAATGCAGCTACAAAATGTCTCTGAGGAAAATGTTCTACCATCTATAATCATTTCAAGAAGTCCTGCCCATTTTCTCTGCACTGAAGCACGTGGACATGCTGCTCAAACCGATTAGGGACGATGTAAACACTGCGTAACGGCTGCCATGTTTCCGGAGATCGTAAGGACGGATCGCTATGCTGAGAAGACAGTTCTGCCTCTAGTGTTTTGAACGGTGACCCTCAAACCCGGAAATGTTTGGTGCTTGGATTGTTGGGCTGTGACACTTTCTGTTTGTGCAGCTGAGAGAAACAGTGGATTGTGGCGCCCAGGACAACCTGCACCTGCATGGCCATGTGAGTATCCCCTACCCCTGACCGAGCCAGGACCCTAGACTCATATACTGCCCTTCTTACTATAACTTTATTTATACTGCCCCCTCCCTGTTACTACACTCATATTCTGTAACCACTTACTGTCATTACCCTCGTGTATGGCTGCCATGGTTGAAAAGTAATTGAAATAATTGATGTCCACAAGTTCCCATCCATTAAGACGACTTTCGACGTGGTTATTTTTTTAATTAATTGCCCAGCATTACTGCTATACTGTGTTCCTTACTGTGCTTACCACCAAATATTGTCCCCTCACTGTCATTATACTCATGTACTGTCCACCTCACTCTCGTCAAACTGATATACTGTTACTCTTATAATGCCCCCTCACTTTTATTACGCTTATTCAAAAATTCTAAAATAATTTTTAATTATATTATACCGTTGTTAATATAGTGTAATTAATTAGGTGCATAGCTTGTTGCATATTTACTTACATTCATAGAAAGTTAACCAGTAGCCATTTAATTAAGTTGGTTGCTAAAAAAAAGGAGCTGTAGGACAAATTGTACTTCGTGATGGTACCATTTAATATTCCATACGATGTACTGTGAAGCTTGAAAAAAAAAAAAAAAATCAGAATGGGATGGAATTAGAGAAAAACTGTGTGTGCACCACTTTCTTATGGGTTTTATTTTTATGGCGTTAACTGTGCGGCCAAAATGACATGTCACTTGTATTGTAGTCATAGAAAGTTAATCACTAGCTATTTAATTAATTAGGTTGGTTGCTGAAAAAAGGAGCTGTTGGTGATTTGGCCTACTGACTACACAGACCTGCTTATTACACTCATATACTCCCCCTCCCCACCACACACACACACACACACACTGTCATTACACTGAGAAAGGAAATGTTGGATACACATGTAGCTCAGTATGTATTACGGTAGTTTCCCAAATTATCTTCTCTCTCTCACTGTTTGGAGTTATGATGGTCTGTGGTGACACAGTCAAAATTTACCCCCTGCCCTAATGTTCCAATCTATAGCGACTAGTAAGATCCTAATCACTTACTGTAGGTTCACTCTAGCTTTGTTTCTACTTTGTTCAGGTTGCATCCTCAAGAGATTAAAGAAATTTCATTGTATAACTAATTGCAGAAGTAACTGGCTCTTAGTTATCATGCCACTTAATGTTCCCATATTCTTGCTTCTCTCTCAGATCCACAGCATCCAGCATGACTGCCATTCCAGATTGATCATAAATAAGGGATGGCTCACGTGGCCGTACAGAGCAGGGTAGAAGATGAGACCCTTATCGCTGATGTGGTGGATGAATTCACTGCCCCTGGAGAGCAAAGGAACTTATTGGAGCAAAGCCGTGGCCGGGTGCAAGCACTGTACCCTGTGATGTTTACAGTTCTGGGGTGTTTAGAGAACTTTAGCTATGCAGAAGGAAAAAATGGAATGAACCTAGGACGTATCTGGCTGCAACTGAAAGGGAAAAGACAAGCTGTGCTGAAAGCCAAGGTACAGTGCAGACAAAACAAAAGTAGCAATTTTTCTGAAATCATGATTTATGTGCATTGTTTCTACGCATGTATTCTTACTGCTACGCTCATAGCACAGTACTTTTATGCTTGACAATCTTTTTGCTAGGGATATACTGCATAACAGCCACAATCTTTTCCTAATAACCATTCAGTCAGAGATTACTTAACTCCTTCCGGCTGCAGCCATTTGTTTTTTTTTCTCCCCGCCTTCCAAAAGCCATAACTTGGCTGTTCACAGAGCTGTATGAGGGCTTAATTTTTGTGGGACAAATTGTACTTCGTGATGGTACCATTTAATATTCCATACGATGTACTGTGAAGCTTGAAAAAAAATGAACAAAATCAGGATGGAATGGAATAAGAGAAAAACTGTGTTTGAACCACTTTCTTAAGGGTTTTATTTTTATGGCCTTAACTGTGCGGCCAAAATGACATTTCACTTGTATTCTGTGTGTTGTTATGATTACGGCAATACCAAATTTATAAGCGCCATATTCTGACACCTCTAACTTTTTTATATTTCCCTATACAGGGCTGCATATAGATGTATTTTGGGGAATGTCTCATGATCACTTTATTCAAATATTTTTGGGAGACAAAACTGTGAAGAAGGAAAAAAAAAAAGTCTGTTCAGCCATTTCGATTTTTTTTTTTTCCTCCTGCTATGGTGTTCTGTGTATGGAAAATATATTTTTATAAGTTTAAAGTTTGTATGTGTTTTACTTACTTTTTTATATGTGATGGAGGAAAAGGGGGTGATTTCAATTTTTATTTTTTTTATTTATTTTATTCATTCTTCACCGTTTTTAGAACCCTCTGAGGTCAGATCACTAACACAATATACTGCAATGGTAATGCATTGCAGTATATTGGAAAATCCATATGGTTCTATTACAGGCTGTCTAGCGCAGCTTGTAATAGAACTGTATTGTAGACAGGCCTGGGAGTCTTCAAAAGGTAAATAGATGTATCAGTCATGTTTGACAAAGGAATCTAAAGGGTTAATGCTCTGTTTGCAAGCAGAGACTTTTTGGCAAATGCCATGTAATGCTGCTACTGAGCAGCCGCAATGTTTAAAGACCTGATACGTTCTGTAATATGGCGGATGTCAGAAAACTGTTAAGTCTTCAATTTCAGGCAAAGATGCTTAAAGTGCCATTTTTTATTTATTTTTTTATTTTATTTTAATGCTATTGTGCTGGTGTGGGTTGTTTGGTGAATATTGTTATAATTTACTTAACCCCTACATGCACCAGGAGGTACATGTATGGCAGCCCCGCACTAGCTGCAGGGTCTGTGCTGTTTCATATAGCAGGGACCCGGCAGCATTGCCCTTGATCAGAGATGACTCTGATCACGGGCATTTAACCATTACTACTTTCGCTTTCCCTGTTAGAATTGGTAACGGGACCCCCCCCCCCCCCCCCCTGCTGTCCTGTTACCATCGCAGCCAGGCACCTTCTGAAGTTGCTGGTTTCAGAATATGGTACTTCAAAGAAATTTTTTTTTCTTCACAATTTAGAATTTTTGTAAAGTTATAAAAACATGAAGAAAAAACTATATATATTTATCACCGTGATCGTACTGACACAGAGAATAAAGCAAACATGGCATTTTTTACCGCACAATGGAAGCTGTAAAAACAAAACCCATGAGAAAATGGTCGTACTGAATTTTTTTTTTTTTCTCAATTCCACCTCATTCTGAATTTTTTTTCCTGCTTCCCAGTACTTTGTGCAAAATAATAAATGGTACCATTTTGAAGTACAACTTGTCACGCACAAATCAAGCCCTCATATGACTCAGTAAACGGAAAAATGAAAAAGTTATGGCTTTTGGAATTCAGGGAATAAAAAACGAAATCACAAAAATTAAAAATGTCTGCATCACGTAAGGGTTAAATAACCTACCTAACTTCCTTTTAATAGAAAACAGGCTGTAAAGTTCCCTCTAGCAATGCTCTAACTAAGCATTGCCTGGGAGAATATGTCCCATACAACTGTACTTAATGTAGTGCTATAGCATTTGTTAAAGGGGCATGGGCATTTCAAATAACTACATCACCATTTTTATTCTATCTAGAAAAGTGTTTCTGAAAGCTTATGAAAGATGGTATGAATGTGTTTTTGAACTAAATATAGATTTCAAATTCTGAGAGATCTGTTTTTTTTTTTTTTTTTTTTAAATAACTAGTACTTTGATCTTGGTAGCATATGAAAGGAGATCTCTTTTATATGACACCAGAACCACCTATAGATGGTATAAATCTAAGCTGACCATTCCCCTTAGCTTCATAAATCTGCCCTATTATGTTTTAAAGAAAAAAAAAAATGCAATAAGGAGGCTAAATGAAAACAAATAACTCTTTCAGTCGCACTGGAACATAAATGCAAAAAAACACAATTTTTCCAATAAATCAAGTTTATTTAATTAAAAACAAGTAAAACATATGCTTACAATCAAATGAAATTAAATGTAACCTTATAGCTAGGTAAAAAAAAAACAACTATATGGCTTTAAATATAGAAATATTATGGCTGACCGTACATGAGAAAATAAACATGAAAAAATCTGTATTTTTAAGGCTAAGGCCGGGGCCCCACGTGGCGTAAATGCAGCGGTTTGGCCACGGCATTTTACAGTTCCTGTAAAGTTTTCTGGAATTCTAGCGTTTTGGGTCTGCATGGGGATCCAAAAGATGGAGAGCCTGTCTGCTTAAAAAGCGGTTACCCTCAGACCCCATAGACTATAATTTTCAGTATAAAACCGGTGGAAAGAAAAGTCCTCTTTGCAGGGCTTTTCTCTCCAACAATTTTAGGCAGAATCTGCCAAGGAGTCTCCTACAGCGACTCTAATGCAGATGTGAACCTAGCCTTAAAAAGGTATTTTCACATTGAGGAAATTGGAGTTATACTAAACCTGTACAACCAGGTCAGTAGGCTTACACTCTTTTGTAACCTCCAATTAATTGTGGCACACATCTCACATGAAGAGAGTCTAGTAATATTTTACAACACTTCTTATACACTTCCCCCATGCTATATACTGGAAATTTATTCAGATAGAATGCAAGTTTAAATATCATCTGCAGGGTCTTGCTTGGCAGTCTGTTCTATGACTCTGTAAGTCTTCATACATGGTGTCCTGCTGCTAATAGCCCCATTTTGGCTGCAGCACAATTTGCATTTCTGTCTGATCATGTAGAATACGGAGCAATCTGCCCCTCACCCCATCAATTATTGCTGCTGGCTTCTTTACATGAAAAGCCCAAGTGACCATATTGTAGGAGATCCAGGGACACATGACTAAAGATTCAGGTTGTGATGCAGCTAAAAAGATCCATGACTGAAAAAAAGAGAAATCTGACCGAAATCAGGAAAGCTGCTTCAGCAATAACTGAAAAACATAAGCAGCTAGTCAGAAGTATACAGAAGTGCATACATTCTTCTCTTTGAGCAGTGAGAAGCTGCAGACTCTTCTCTGTACAGTGTGCAGGCAGAGATAGCTGAGTGAAGACATATAGAGGCTGTGAAGAGAGACCTGCCCTCCCCCCTTCATTCAATGTGTCAAGAGAAATCTGCCCCTCCTCCCAATACTCACTGTGTTCCTGTCTTGAGCTTGTTGGTTTCTAAAGACAGAACTTTCCTATCAACAGGGAGTGAACAGCAAGGAAGGGAGACACCTAGTGGCAAGAACAGAAAACGTCAATTTTTAAATTAAGTGCAATACATTTTAGTCCAGAATCACATGCTCTATTAAAATAGACTAAGCTGCCCTGTGCTGTCCATGAAAAAAAAAGTTATTGAGAAGAATGGGTCCATGAAAAAGACTGATCTGTTAAAAACATGGCCGAGTCTTGGCTGTGTCATCTGAATGGTCACTCTATTGGCCAAAACTTGTAATCTCATAATCTTGGCTGATAACTTGATCAGCGCTCTGTTAGCTGAAGGCTGTGCTTTAATCCTGTGAATTGATTTTCGTAGGATTACTTTTGTAGCCGTCGGCAGTTCCAAATGATCTTTATAGCCACAGGACAGTACTGTATATTAAGTGTGTGGAGATGTTGCAGCCATGCAAAAATTAAATTTATTTTATTTTTTTTTTTTTAGCAGTTTTACTGCTTTGTGCTCGGTGCATAGACCATCAAAACTGTGTGATGGTTAAGCTTGCAGTAGAAAACCGGGGCCGATGTGTTTGTCCTTGCCATTGATTGTCATTGTGAATGCAATTATTAATAATTGATTAAACTAGATTTTGTGTAAACATCATCTGTACCAAGGCAAAATGCCTGGTCATGTGTGGAAAGCCCTGATGAGGAGTTATGAGGAAGTATTCTGCAGTCACCGCTATACAGGAAGTTTTTTTTTTTTTTTGTGGTAGGACAAAGTGAAGTGTGTGGAAACAGGTCACCACACAGGGAAACTCCAGAGGGTGCATCCAGGATATTCTGAGAACTGTGTTTGCACACATGAAGGGACCGGTTTGTGATGGAGAGTCCGGTGGCCAGTCTCTTGATTCTATTTTTTTTTTTTTTTTTTCCCCCCCCCTTAGAATTGATTTCCCAACTTAAATGAAGTGTTGTGTGATCTGACTTGTTGGAGTGAACAACAAACATTTGTAATACACTTTTCTGACAAGTATTGGTGTTTCAGGAACATGCTGAGTTTGTTTTGTTGAATGAATTGGAGGAGGTGTATTGCTATAACTTGGAGGTGTATTTATAGGGCATGACATTAGTCCAGTCTTGAAGTTTAGAAGGAGTTTAACAGTGTGGATTTTTGTTTTGGTGGAATGAAGTGTGCCTGCAACATTTTATCGCCTCTCAATCAGATCTCTGGGACTCTACTGATCACCAGAGCAGGGGGATTCCTGCTGCATGGCTGGCACTAGGAGGAGTTTAAAATAAAACAGAGGTCAATCTTGTGTTCTTTCAGGCCACACAGTGTCTCTTAAACTTACAAAGCATTGGAACACACCATTCTGTGGGGGTTCCAGTAATCTGATCTCCACTGATACAGCATTTATCACATATCCAATGGATAGGTGGCAAGTTCATAAGACTGAAATACTGTATCACTATAATCAGGTGTAAATCTGATGTGGGGCCAAGTTTGCAGTGGAATGCAGTCGCGTGACATCCAAGTATCATTAGAGTGCATTTCGTAATGCATTGACTTCTATGGGGGCTTCCGAGCACTCCATTCCGATGACATGGAGTGGGATAGGACCTGCTCTATAATCATCTATGTCATTGGAATCCCTCATAGACGTTAATACATCACAGAATGCACTTTAATGACACTCGGATGTCGGTTTGAGTCTTATCCGATTGCATTCCACTGCAAGCTTGGCCCCACATTGGAAGCACATTCAGCCATGTGCTTGGGGCCTAATACTTGTATTGCTTTTAGGTGTAAGTATGAATATTTAGTAATGACAGATATCTGGTTCCTTGGGGTAAGGACTCTCATTCAGGGTTTGTTTTTGAAGCCAAAACTAGTTGTGGATCATAAAAGACAAGAATATGTATATGACAGATGGTACTTCTATTTTTTTGAGCCATTCCTGGTTTTACCTTCAAAAACGTAATTAACAAAACCTTATCCTGAGAGCCATTTCCCCATCAATAACTAGACCCAAATAGTTTACATGGTCTGAGCTTTGAAGGATTGTGTTTTCCAGGGATAGAGGTGTTGAACCTGTAGGTTACCATTTTGCTGTTAGGTGCTTCGACCGAGAGAATTTAATTTACCTGGTTCAGTTTTAGCCAACTGGTGTCCACCATTGTAGTTTAGGTAAGGAAAATTGTATGACTGGCTTTGGGATGTTCTGGGCTTAAAGGGGTTGTCTGGGAATTTCAGAACTCGGGAGGAGGCTGGAAGGTGACACATTTAAAAGAAGAAAACTGATTAACCTGTCCTTGGTGCTCCGGTGTCCACTGCCGCTGTCTAGTCCAGCACACGCTGTGCCTTTGCCGGCAGAAGTCCTGCGCTGCGTGTGACGACTTGAGGCCAATCAATGTTCGCAGAATAGGAACCGGTGATGTCACCTGTACCTTTCTTGTGGCTGCTGAGTGGCGCCAGTGGTCACATGTAACGCAGGACTTCCACTGGCAAAGGCACGACGTGTGTTGGACTGAACAACAGAGTGCAGGGGACAGGTGAGTATGATTATTATTTTTTTTTTTATATATTTTATCTTTCCCGGCCTTCTCCATGAGTTCTGAAATTCTTGGACAACCCGTTCAAATAACAGGTATTATTGGGTATTGTTGTCTGCATGACAGTAGTATGCAAGATCATGGCTCTGGATTATTTTTCTTAATAGAGGCATGTAAAAGGCAAATGGTACTGGGAAAGGAACCGAGCCATGTGGTACTCCTTATTTTGAGATAGTTGGTGAGGAGCATAATAAGGCAAGAAGTACTTTGTCTGCCAGGAAAAAACTAAACCACTGAATAACTGTGCTATCAAGTCCACTGAGCTCCTTAAGTCCATATATTTAGAAGGTTATAGGGTTTGTCTGGCATGTGTAGGGAACTGCCATTTCTACTAGTATATAATGTATCTGGCTTCTTTGCCCCTGCAGTTTGGCTTCAGAGACCCCAGGCATTTAGTGCAAGTTTTGTTTTGTAAATACAGTGAGTCAGACACATGTGAGGCAGAGCTGCTGGGGGGAGAGATGTGAGCAGAGCTGCTGAGACAGACATGTTATGTCTGGGGGAGTCTAAGAGCCACTTGTTCCTCTTTACTTCACAGTATATAGTTAGGTATGTGTTACCCCCTATATACTCCCAGGACCTAGCTAGTAACCGTAGTTAGGGATCCATATATATATATATAGTTCAGGGCAGTGATAGGTTAGGCTTCCGAAGGCCAACTAGCTAGTTAGAGGCCCGGTGGCACTAGTAGTTTAGCTGGCAGGTTAAGGACTCAGTGTTAGGGTAGTCAGGCCTGCATCTACTGCCGTCACCGTCGCCCTGTTTGCTGCCTGTGAAGAATCTCACCATCATCATCATCTCCTGATCGGCTGTCTGTCATCTCCTGGAAGAATCCGAGGATCCACATGGGCCCCTGCATCTCTTCTGTTGCCTGGAGGTATTGTGCACTGGACTCTTGCTATATATCTATATATATACCCGGGTATATAACCTAAGACGGTTGAGGACTTGCTGGTTGTTGTAGTACTGCTGTGTTCTGAGTATATTGTATGCATGTATTATTACCCTGTTGATTCTTATAAAGCTACTGTTATAACCTTATGTGGTATCTGTATGTATTCTTCAGACTGTGAGATTAGTACAGTGATCCTTGTTAAGGCTACTAACTGTACTTCATGGGTAAGTCCCAGGAAGAGATACTCCCTGTAATACAGAGGCTCTATCCTGGGTGGAGGCACTGATATATTTCATATATGTTCCCACTCTTCCCTTCAGCGAAGGCTTCAGGTCCCATTATACACACAGGTCAGCGCCAGAGTCTGTTGCGGGAGGGATAATACTCATACCCCCCCCCCAAATAGGGCTACACATGAAATAAAAATGAACCCCTATACTAAACCCCTTCCCTTCGCCTAACTTCTAATTTACTTAGTTTAAAAAAAAAAAAAAAAAAAAAAGTATAATTCCCTCGACCGCCAGGGACCACCCCAGGCACACTTTCTGATAATCTGGTGACGTTTCGTTTCTGGAAACGGGACGTCACCAATACACCTGGGAACACCCCTTTAAGAGCAGTGTTTCTCAGCTACGGGTACTACTGGATAAAAGAAAAAATTCCCTTGGGGCATCTCTCTAACAAATACTTTTTGCCAAAAGCTGATAATGTTGCATGAATGCATGCGCTCATCTTTCCAACCATAGTGTTGCAGCACCTCTTACTGCCACAACACCTCTGTTGGAAATCCCTGGACAGGATTGTCAAATGGTTACGATGGTCAGAATCTTGCTGAATCTCTTACAGGTTTGCTACAGCTGTAAGACACACAGGGGAGAGTGGAGAAGGAAGGGGTACACAGTGAGAGCAGGCAGATGAATTATGGGAAATGTAGTTTGTCCACAGATTCACTGCATGTAAATAACAGTGATACAAGGAGCAGCAAGTGAAATAAAGCCAAGTAAAGGGTGCACAAGGGAACAGTGAGTATTTAGCACTGCTGTGGATGTATTTGCAGTTAATTTTTGGTAGCTGCATAACCCCATTAAGGAACTTGCTGTATGTAGATGCCTTGAGAGAAGCAGTTAAGGCCTCCATCTTCACGAGTTCCTGTATCTTATTACCCTACAAAGAGACTGAAGGAAGGTTGTGTCCAAAGAGCTTGGTGCACATGCCCTAGCTGCACTGGCCTGGTAGAGGACCACAGACATAAGGTGATATCATGGAATTGTAGCAGAAACATGGTGGAATATCTTGGTAAAACCTAGTGAATATATGTGCCAAACCTCTAGCTAAAACTTGGCAAACAATGGACAGCCCCAAATATGTAAAAGATTGTACAAGGTTCACTTCCACATCTCCAACACACAGAGATGGTAGGTGTAAGGGCATGGAGTTTTGAGTGCTGATAAAATAGGAGTTGTTGAGTCAGCTGTAGAAATCTGTGATGTTCAAGAGAAAGTGTCACAAAAAGGTAATGCAATGTGCAAGTAGGAGGAACATGTTTAGAAACTGTCATGGGGTCGGTCCTATCAGTTATTAATGGCCCTCCATGTATGGCTGTGTGTACAGATGGCTGTCCATGACAAATACTGAATCTTCTCCCACAAAACTTTATATCAATCTCTTTAGCTAATCTTGATGCCTTTAAAGGGGAGGGATTGGCCACTTTCAGACCAATATTAATAGACAAATGTTATTGCTTGAATAATGAAAAGTTCTACAATTTTTCAATATACTTTCTGTATGTGAACCTGCGTGGTCATGTGATGGACACACAGGTGCACAGATCGTTACAGTCACAGCACAGTAATCAGACATCTGCCTGGTAACGAGCTGTGCACCTGTGTGTACATCACATGACCATGGACTGATCTTTATTCATTGGAAGTAAGCGGAATGAATGACAGCAAGCAGAGATCTAGAAAACCATGAGGAATTGATACAGAAAGTGTAATGGAAAATTGTTCAACTTTCATTATACTAACAAAATCATTTGTCTCTCAATATTGGTTCAAAACTGAAGAAACCCTTTAAGATCAGACTGCATTTTCAAGGTGACAGGTTTGCGTTAAGATAATAAAATAACACCTTTATAACTCACGTAAACATTCAATGTTTTAGTACATTATAATCTAAGGTCTGAGACAAGGATCTCAGGTAGTGTCAATGTTGAATAACTTTTGTTAGGAATCGAGGTTTTGATGTTAACATAGTCTTGAACATAACATGAACATAGCCTTATCCTATAAATCACTTTCAATATGCTGAAGAAGAGGAGGTTGTTTCAGAGTACAGTCTAGAAAGATCCCCAGGAAGGAAGATTTCTAGATATGAGTGCATCTCTGCACCAGCACAACTTAAAGGAGTCTGCTAGTTTAGAGACAATCTATTGTAGCAAAGTGAAGTCATTAAAAAGTAATTATTTTTAGGCAGGGTTCACACTACTGTTGCATTTCGTTATGAAGGTATCCGTTAACAAAAAAAACACTGACACCTATCAGAACAGACATAAACAGACACTAACTGATGTTAATGTGTCCGTTTTTTTTAAAATTGATCCAATTAATAGATCCGTTAAAAAAAACGGACACATTAGCATCAGTTAGTGTCTGTTTTTTAACAGTCAGTTTTTTTTTGTTTGTTTCTGCTTTCTGAACATGCGCAGAAAAAAAAAACGGACATAAAATAACGGACAGTAACTGATGTCTATCCGTTACCCATAGACTTCAATGTTAAAAAAATAACGGACACTTGCTGTCCGTCAAGAATCCGTTTTTCCAAACGGACAAAAAAGTCCTGCATGTAGCATTTTTTTGTCCACAGAAAAAAAAAAACGACTTCTGACGGATTGGGTGTAAACGGACACAATATAAAAACCCATTGAAATGAATGAAAATTTTAACGGATTTCTGACAGTTCAGCTAGTGTCCGATGCTAAAATCTTGTAACGGACAATAGCAGCGGACACTACTGACGGTCACCAACGGTAGTGTGAACGCCCTCTTATTTATATAGCACCAACGTATTCTTTTACACTTTACAAATCAGATAATACATGTAAGACAAAATCAAACATTACAGCATAATAAATACTCAATTCCAACACCAGTAGTGAGGGCCCAGCCATCTTTTAACAACATGGCAGGAAAAGTAAAGCTGCATGAGAAAGTCATCAGCTGGTATCTATGTATGTACATATACTGAATGTGGGATTACTGATTGAAGGGATTACTTTCTGAGCAATAATATAAAATAGAGTGGGGAAAATGGGTTTTCTGTGATTTATATATTAATGACCCATTCTTAGGGTAGGTCATCGATATGTGATCGGTGGGGGTCTGACACCCTGGACCCCACCGATCAGCTGTTTGAAGAGGGTAGCCTTACCACCGTCCTGCTAATCTAGAAAGTCTGAAACTTCAATATTTACGCATAGCCTCAGATATGCTAACAGTAATATATTCATATCATGAACTATAGCCAGAGTATATTGACCCTCTGATCTATATATATATTTTTTTTTTTTTTCTCCAATCGAGATTCTTCTTGCACCCTAGGCATGAGGATCTTACTCTCTTTCTTACTTTCTTGCAGGAGTTTGTGAAAGGACTTTGTGAACCTGAGATGGAGATGAAAGAAAGCTACCCCAAGGAAATGCATTGTATATTTGCTGGCGCTCAAAGTTTATTCCTCAACCGTCTCATTACAGAAACATGTGCCCATGTGGCCATGGCAGAAATCGGCATCCTTAGTATTAAAGGGGGAACAGAACCCGTTGTCTTGGCTCAGAGTCATATCCAGCAGTTTGTTAGACTTTTTAGAAATAATGAAAGTTTACCCCATGGCCGAGAACCAGAGGTAAAACGGAGGTTTAAGTGTTTTGTGGAAGCCAATGCAGATAAATATACAATGGACCTATTATTGCTGCCCAGCGCATTAAAGGAGGAACTACTGAATCTCACTTCGGAGGACCACACTTGTTCAGTTCCAGATAATGCAGATTTTGAGATAGCCACAGTAAATACCAATGCTAAAGACCAGGCTCATAGTAGTCAATGCACTGACCAGTCAAGAAGAAACACAAGGACCCCTGTGACTGAGCTGACCAACCAATTAGACTCTGTGTTTTCCAATGTACCAGAAATACTACCAAACCCTGCACCCATATCAGTTTCCCCCCAGGACAGATTGTCAACCAAGAGACGATGTTCAGAGAATGAAGAAAGATGCCTGAAGAAGCCATTCTCTTTAGAATGCATTCAGGTAGATGGCCCCATCACCAGAGCTGCTGGCTCATCTGATATGCCTGTCATTGACTTGGTATCTGATTCGGGTGATGACTCACTGATCATTGTAGAAGAGGACAACACTGTAAGCCCCGAAACGGAATACAAAATTCTTGTAAACTTTTTTAGGACTATGGGATATTCCAAGGAAGTGGTTGAAAAGGTTATCCGTGACTTTGGGCAAAGCGAGGAACCCTTAAAGCTTCTTGAAGAAATAGAAAAAGAAAGTAATGTGGTTCCAATACTGCAGAAACAGGCAGAGATTAAGACCTGCAGTCAACAAAATGTTAAAGATAATAAAGTTTCTGAAAAGGAATCTCGGCCACAGCAAGAGGTGATTGTAGATCCCATTAGTACATATACCTCCAGTAATGGAGATGTTCTAAAGTCTAATGTGAGAAAGCACTACCCCATAGGTACTGAAGGATCTATGGCTGCAAGACTGGAAGTGGAAAGGACTTTACCAAACAATATTAGCTTTGTTGCAAGAGGTGCTTCTAGTCCACCAAGGAATAGACCTGTGTTAACCCCAGAAGGACCAGGACCTTCTATCTTGCCTCCAGTCAAGGTTACAAAGCAGATTCCTGTGAGATGCTGTAATCTAACTTATCCACCAAGACTTGTGCAGAATGATGTAAAACCCCCCGCATCTGAGAGATCGCAGAATACAAAGCCATCTGTAACTGGCGTTCAAATATTCCTGAATTCAATTAAAACACCATATAGACTAGAGTTAAAGAATGAGCCCGGGAGAGAGAATCTCAGACACATCATTATTGATGGAAGCAATGTTGCCATGAGGTGAGTACTTTTTTCTTCTTCCCTCTTGGCTAGTGTATTGAGGTCACAAGGATATGCAAATTACTGTAGAGCTAAGAATCCCACTATAGGCAAACTTCTGTTTTGTTTTGTTTTTTGTTTTGTTTTCTTATTATAGAAGTATCCACAAACATTTTGTATACACTGATCTCCCATAACATTACCACCACCTGACAAATGTGTGTTGGTCCTCCTCGATGCTACTAAATCACTCCTGATCCATTGAGGGATGGAATCCACAAGACCTCTGAAAGTGGCCTATGGTACCTGGCACGAAGACATTAGTAGCAGATTCTTAATTGGTCACTGACTGTTCAACAAACTTTGCATAAATCAATAGTAGAAGTGAATTAAAACACTTTGTACTACCATCTTTTTCCCCTTATCTAGCTTCTTTCTTCCTCCCTCCTTGCTGAACTGACACTCACTCTGAATGCCTCTTATTATCCAGACAGAAGGTCATATAGGTGTCATATTCATAACTCGTGATAAAGGGTGGTTTAATACCATGCTTTTTACCACATAAAGCATGTAATAGTTCCTGCAATTTTATATTAAAAATGCATGTGGTTTTAAATATAAACGTGTTTTTAGAGAAAAAAAAATCCCCATTTAAACCCAGCCTTATGGTAAGGTCTGTGCTGGATTATCATGTGATAAGCCTGAATCACATGATTGTAATTTATAGAGAAAATATCTAAAAGCTTTACTGAGCCCATGTACTGACTGAAGCCCTAGTCACAGTACATTGATGCCAAGTGGAAGATGTAATGTGTTTGTCATAATACAAGAAGAAATATTAAGGTACTTTGAGAATTTGAGCATGGCCCTTTACAGGAACCTGAGAAACCGTGAAACCGAAACCGAGGACATTATTATATATGATAGAAGTCTTATTTTTAATATTAAAAATATTACACTACCTAACCGAATGCTAGTTGTTTTTTTTTGTTTGTTTTTTTATTTACACTAAACCACACCAGCATGTTGTGATACTGCTGGAGTTAATGTTGTAAACCTGCCCCTGCCGGTAATCTTTAAACTAAAACTTATTATTTATTTATTATTTGTAATCAAGCGCACACGGGAGATGTTGGGAATGAATTTATTAAGACTGGCATATCCTATGCCATGCTTAATAAAGGAACCAACTGGGCTCACTGATGTGAGGGGCCATTAACATCATGTTTTTTACATCAGTTTAACGGATGCAAAAAAAACAGATTAAAAAAACGAATGCAAACAGCCATAGACACAAAAGTAAGGTATACTATGTTTTTGTGTCCTTCAAAAAAAAAAAAAAACGGACAGCACCAGATCAGTGTTTTTTTTTTTTTTTTTGTTTTGTTTTTTTAACATTGATGTCTATGGAAACGGATGGCCATCTGTTTGTGTCCGTTTTTTTTTTTTGTTTGTTTTTTTTTTTTTTTTTTGCATGATGTAAAAACGTGACCTAAATGGACCCTAAGTCTGTGGAGGCATAGGCAGCATGTGGATATACTTTGTGTGCATGTAGCTTGACTCGGAGGGATAAGTTTTCATTATAGAGTGTAGAGTTTCAGCTTTTGAAGATCGCTGCAGAATTTTTTTTTAATTGTGCAATTATTAAAATGATTCCGTGATTTACAAAAAAAACAAAAACATGGCGTTCTTATGCCCTGCCAACTCCATTACTGCCACTTCAGTGGTCCCTGTAAGGCCTGCAGTGATGACATCACTTGCCTTATTCACGTGACCGCTGCAGCCAGTCACTAGCATGAGCGGGCATATGCCATAAATGCCATTGATTGGCGGCTGCAGTCATGAGTGTTGACGTAATGTCAGTCTTGCAGCACAGAAATAAAGGTTGTGAGCTCTGGAGTGGCAGAACTAATAAGGATGTTCTGCTGCGTTTATTATTACCTGGACAACCCATTTAATACCTACTACATTCATGTCTGGTGCGTTTTTTTGTGTTGTTTTTTTTATGGTTTTAGCAGTGTTTTTCAGTATTGCTATTTTGTCTGAAAAATATAAAGAAATATTAATCATGCATTTTTTTTTCTTGTAAGTTATCGGTATTTTACCACATTACTCATGACTTACTCATGGTTTTGCTTGCGTAGATGAGCGAGACACATTACTTTCATCATTTTTCTGTTGAAGACAATATTGTGGTGACACCATGTTTCAGTACAAATAGGTCTTGGCCTAAAATAAGAAATATTTTTGTAATTTTAAGAAAAGTGATCACTTTGTAAGATCTCATGTCAGTCAGCAGGTGGGTCTGAGTCACAGCTGTACTCTAGTGATACTAGTCACATGGGGTAGACACAGACAGGCAGAAAGCTGCTGTTGTGCATATCCTGTTATGTTACAGAAACCACAGTTCTTAAGGCATGATGAGATTTATAGTCCATCTGCAGCTGAAAAGCACCTATTATTTGTACCACGTCCTATTACCGGTCTTACGACACTCTAATGACCCTCATTGTCATTGTCGGCAGTAGCTGATGGTAGCAGTATTACATAAAGTGACTGCTGAGTATCTAAATGTTTCACGTGGAAGTTTATTCTGGTCATGTAATAATGAAGTTCTTATGTCCATGTCTGAACACTCTTGTATAGTTTACATATAGAATTAATCTACATAAAAATTTGAGTCCGCTTGTAAATTCATTGCTTATCCTGGGTAAAGTTATCCTGTGTCTTATGGCATACACAACTGCTAGTTTCTGATGAAAAGCTGATTTAACAATGACAGTTGTGACCAGTAGGAGGGGATGTGGTCTGCTGGAGCCCAGTGGATTTTCTATAATATACCTGGAAACTGAAGGAAATTCTAGCTCATAGCTGCCATAAGCCTGCAACAGATGGCCAGATTTCTTAAGAGGTATCTGTCTCTTAATAAATTTGGTGCTACGTACTCTAGTGCTCCTTTTATTAAGACTTATAGGCCTATAAAATACCAGTCTTAACAAATCTCCTCATTCATAGTCACTGTGGTATTTTCACTATATTATAGTGAAACAGATTTGAGAATGAAACCCCCGTAAAGTTTCTATTGTATTTGTGTTATTTGTTTTCAGTTGCATGGATGGATATGGCCTGTGGGTGACTACTCTGCATTTCTATGGTCTGATGCTGCATATGGCTGTTGCCATGTATTTATATTCACTATTTCTGGTGTTGGCTGCCTTGTAATAGAAGGTTGCAGAGGCTCACTGCTGGATTGAAAGTGTAGGGGTGTTTATTTGTTAAACTCAGGTGGGGAGGGGCCATGGGAAAATATATTTTTAGTATCTTTGCCGGAGATTTCCTGTATTGTAAATATTTTTATCACAAAAATGCACTTTTTCAGTCCTGCTAATTTAACATATCTTTGTCTGTAAATGGCATTGTAGTGTGTTTTTTTTTCTTATTATCCACTAGTCTAATCCAGTTATTTCATATGATAACCACATCTGAGGAATTATGTTTTGTAATGTTTTGTGTCTATTTCTTGCAGCCACGGTTTACAGAGGTTCTTTTCCTGTCGAGGAATTGCAATAGCAGTAGAATATTTCTGGAAGAAAGGACACCGGAGAATCACAGTGTTTGTTCCCCAGTGGAGAACGAAGCGAGATCCCAACATCACAGGTAATGTAGGGTTATACATTTGGTCGTTACCAGTGTGTGTCATACATGGTGTATGCAGTGAATTAAAAAAGGGGGGGGGGGGGGTTCAGCCAGCTACTAAAAAACAAAACTTAGAATGCCATAAAGATCTAAAAGAAATGTTTCTCACTTTCCCAGTTCCCATTCTCATACTTCCTAAGTCCCCAACACTCTTTTACTCTTTTTTTTTTTTTTTTTTTTTTTTTCTTCTACTCCATGTCTGACATGTTATAAAACACAAGACTAGTGCAGCCAGTCATTGGCCATAACAGTGGTTTGACTTCTCACCACTAGAGCTTTCAGCAGTCACATGTCATTCCACATAGCAAGCAACATAGATTGGTGAATGATCCACAAAATATTGAGTTAGGAGCAGCGAGCAGTTGGATATTGAGCATACATTTTCACTATTTGATAGATTTCTTGTTTGTTTCAATTTAGATTGTCAGAAGGGTGTTCCTGGCAGTCTAGCTGGGCTGTAAGGAACACCCCTCCCCCCCCCCCCGAGAGTACTCGTCCATAGCCCTGTACTGTCAGAGGGGTGTAGTGTTCCTTACCACCCAGCGATGACGCTGAGCTGTGAGGAACGTTCCCCCAGTACAGGGCTATGGACGAGTACTTTCAGGGGGGGGGTGTTCCTTACAGCCCAGTTAGACTGTCAGGAACACCCTTCTGACAGTGAGCAGAGATCGGTGCCGAAACTAACGGCACCAATATCTTCAGCCCCGGGGAACATAACGGGAAAGCGGACAGTGCGCAGAATTCAGCGCATTGTCGGCTTTCTATCGGTATATAAAACCGCATGTGCATGAGGATGTGAAAGGTCCTCTTTAAGCTTTCCATCAATCTGCTGGCTGAAAAAGTTTCTCTGTGATTTTTGACACTCATTGGGGGTTATTTATCATCTTCCCTTTTTTTGGCCATACTTTTTGCAGGTGCGCATTTTTTTTTAGACTAGTTTTACTGTAATGTTTATGATGTAGGCGCATCTCCTTGTTACATGTTTTGCACATGTTAGTTTGTTTAGCTATGTGCATTGTACTCGTTTTTGGTCTGAAAGGCACAATTGCCCCTTTTTTTAATGCATTCTAACCTAACGGGCTCTTTTATGCTGCCCGGGAATTGGAGTGCATTTGCGCCTTTTTAAAAAAGGCGCAATTCATAAATACAGTGTGAAAAGGATCTTCATTTAGGTTACGCCCCATTTTCTCACCAAAAAGCAAAAGTGCCGAGAGCAGTATTAGTGTGGAAAAAAAGGCGCAAATGCTTCATAAATGAAATGTAGCGCAGAAAAAGACTTTAAAAAGGTGCAATTTACACCAAAAAAAAAGGCGTAAGTATCTTAATAAATGTGCTCCAGTCACAGAGGCTTCTAATAGAGATGTTCCAGTGCAGAATGAAGCCTAATCTATTAAGTGGACGGCTCTGTAATGTCATTTGTCTGGTAAATTTTACAGAGTAGCTGTTCCCCCATCACTTGTTTTGCAGCAGCGTATAATGTCACTGTGGTTTAATGGACATCATAGTGAAACTTTACTCTGCAAAATATTTTTGTAATTTTTACTTTCATATTTTTCCTGGCTGAATAAACACATATAAAACGTAATAGGAAATTGTACTGTTATAAGAAAATGTCTGTTTTTCAGTCCTGTCCTGTCCCTCCATTTAATACATTTGCCTGTGCTCAAATGACACTGGGAATTCACAGTGAAGTAACAGTTGCTGTCCTTTAGATTACATTAGCTATATGCGGTAAAATTTTGTCATATCACAAGCACCTGAAGGATATTAATGATTATTGTGCAAAACTATCCACAGGACAGGTCCCCCAGTGGTGAGCTGATGTAATCCGCTCTGGTAGGAGTCTAAGTAGATAAGAGGCTGTAATGGTGTGATGGGTCCTTTTATTTGTAAATGACTGCCATTCTAACATATTATCATCTTGTTTCCTTTCATACAGAGCAGCACTTTCTTCAGCAGCTTGAAGAACTAGGAATCTTATCTTTCACCCCTTCCAGAACAGTGTTGGGCTCTCGAATTGCAGCACATGATGACAGGTGTGTAGTTTTCTTAACATATATATATATATATATATATATATATATATATATATATATATATATTTGTGTGTGTGTGTGTGTGCACAAACTAGGGATGGGTCTTTGGAGATTAAAATTGGGTGTATTCAGGGCTTCTACCTTCATGGTCCAAGCAGTACATTAGTGGGTGTTTGCTGCTTTGTGGTAGGCTTTGTCAATGATCTCTTATCGACAGATTGTGCGGGCCTACTGGTTTACAGGGCCATCAATGGGACCTGATAGCGGCTAGATCACCAAGTGTTCTGTATTGGTCTTTTTTGAAAAAAAAAAGTCATGGATTATTGCATAATTAGATAGCATATTATATGCATACTTCATACGACTTCATAGTGACTTTCACTATATTTGCAGCTTTCTTTCTCTCCCTGACCTAACATTACATACTCTCTGCGCACACTGCACTCTGCTCATTTCCCTGAATATCCTGTTATGCTTGTGTGTTGGCTATGTTGGCTGGGGTCAGTGGTGTAAAGCAAACTGCTGCTGTTGGGATATTGTCGGCGTTGTTGTACTTCTTATACACAGATCAAACAAGAGCCCTGTTCTGTTCCAGTAAAAGAAGTTGGCAGTTCAGGCATGTTACAATGATAGCTGGCAATGTGTGCGGCTACTATGGTGAAGCAGACTAATTAAGATACTATTCATTCATTCTTTGGATTGAAACATAAACCAACCCAAAATCTTATCAGGAACCAGAACCTTTGCCTATGTCTGTATATTATACTGCTGACAATAGCTATCCTATCAGTGGACAGATATGTATGGTCTAACATGGTCAGTTTGGTTCCGTCTTGGAGATCTGGATGACCACATGGTCTGGTAAAAAAAAAAAGTTGTTTTGTAATGCTTAAACAACTTTTTGTTTTCTGCAGGTTTCTTTTGCACTTGGCAGAGAAGACTGGAGGAATTGTGGTTACAAATGACAATCTGCGTGAATTTGTTGTTGAGTCTCCTGCATGGACCAAGATCATCAAAGAAAGGTCTGTGGTCATTTTTGTTTTTTAGTTTAATGAGGAAATTAAAGGGTCCGGATATTTTTTTTTTTTTTTTTTTTAAATAGACTATCCTTAAGAAAGGCCATAAGATAGTGGATCAGTAGAGGGCCAACAGCTGACCCCCGCACAGATCATTATAGTTAATGGAAGCTGAGCTGCAGTAACAGCGCCCAGCCAATGTACAGGGTACGGAGCTATCTGACTCCTTGCACTGTATAGTACGGGGAATGGAAGCAACCCCAACAGCTGATTCTTGTGGGGACCAGTTGTCAGCCCCCCACTGATCATATATCTGTGGCATATACTTATTATAGGTCATAAAAATAAAAAATCCTGGGTATCAAGGAATGTTTACCATGACTATATGTATGTGCACTGACTGTGGAAAACCATACTATGTTAGAAAATAATATTTTCTTACAGCGTGCATCCCTCCTCTATCCTTTGATACAGCCTTTAAAAAGAAGTCCCTTTTGTCTGTTGACAGTCTACTGCAAAGCACGCTCTGCAGGTTATTTGCTGGTGCTGCAGCTCAGATTTCACTTGTGGGGGCACTGTGGCACAATTGAACACTTGTTGCCAGGTTTCTCCACAGATTACTGATCATTATCTGTGGGACATTTTGTACAGTTTTTCAGGGTACCCCTTTAACTTAAAAGGGTTTTCTGAAGCAGATAACCTCTTTATAAGATATTGATATGTCTATGTTTCATAACTTTGTTGTTTCATGTTTTACCCTTTCTTCAGATTATTACAATACACTTTTGCTGGTGACATTTTCATGATCCCAGATGATCCATTGGGACGACATGGCCCCAAGCTGGATGATTTTCTCAGCAAGCAACCTGAGCACAGGTGAGGACTTTTTTTTTTTTTTTTTAATTTCTTTTTGTGTATAGGGTACACTAAACAATGGGTGGGGGAGTAAACTATGAAAAACTCTCCATTTCCTTTCATATGTCATACAGAGATGAATTTGATTTTTTCAGAAGGCTGTGGAGACAGAGAGAGTATAAATACTGATGATCTCCAATGCAGTTACACCTTGGACCAGCAGGCTGCCAAACCTAACCAGCAAAACGCCCCATCCTCTATGTGTGTGTGTTTTATTTATAGGAATACAGAACAATAAAGCTGAATTATAACTGATTCACAGCAAGAGGCTTTTTTTTTTTTTTTTTTTTTTTTTTTTTTTTTAACTTAGCTTGAGTTTATTTGTACACTCCCACTCAGTTCAGTGCTTTTTACAGAGTAGGCTGTCCTCATTTTGGGGCCCACATACAATGAGTTACACTGATAAATATGGAGTAGATTCTTTAAAAAGTACCTCCAAGTTGTTTCTAACATAGAAGCCTATGGAGAGGGGACACAGATAAGAATGCTGCTGGAAGACACACATACATACTGCAGCTACTACACTCTGCTACACTGAGAGAGAACCTACTTTATCTCATAAGATAATGCTCTGCTACTGTACAGCCTGAGACAGTATAATTGCTAGCCATTGGCAGACTCCACTTTCTCTCTCCATAGACTTCTGTGTGAGTCTGGATATGATTGCCATTAGAAATAAGAGTCTGAGTGAAAGGATGGAGGAGGAAGCAGTCTGGTATGTGGAGAAGGAAACAATATTCTTTATTAAGATATACATTAGATTTTCATGTATTTACTGCTACTATTTAAGAAAAGTTATTTTGTAATTGTAAGTATGCCTTAACAGTTCACACACAGCAGATTTGTTACAGAACTTTCTGCAGAAGCAATTGCATTCATCTAAATTGGACAGTCATAAAGATTTCTCTAACAAAATCTGCATAGTGTGAACATACCCTAATACTATTTTAATGCATAGAATTTAGGTTTAAAGTGACTACTCCAAAGAGAGGAAGAAACTACATCTGCGAAGAAGATATGTTTATGTACTAAGGTTCTTTATCTATGAATATAATTCAAGTCTGACAAACGGTCATTTCAAGGAACAGAAGAAAAATAATTGCATAACCATTTGTTTTTTTTTTTGTTTTGTTTGTTTTAGTGGGTTGGAGGTGCTGTTTACATGACTGACTATTCACTGCTGCCATTTTTATTGAAAGATGGTGCAACAACATAATATAGTTTAACTGAATACTTTCTGGCACACGATTCCTTATTCTCTGTTACAGTACAGCCTGGTATGTGGTGTGTGTCCTATACCAGAATGATTTGGTGCTCGAGAGCAGAATCAGGATGGGTTGTATATGAGTTGCACAATTTCCTAATAATAATAGCCCTTATTTATATATGCTTTATTGACACTACATGTTTATTCTTCTACTTTCCTCAGAAATTATCCTCTCACCCCTCGTTCATCAGACAGCGGAGTGTTTTTCCCCAGCCATGACACCTCAGTTTCCGGGAAGTTCCCAACCAGCACTGATCACTCACATCCCAGAGCTTTTCTACCCATAGACAAAAAACCCACATTCAGTCCAGCAATCCAGAATTTACTGCACCCACAGGCTGTCGTCCCCCCCCAGAGGACTTATGTTGAGACTTTATCACTAAAAGACGCCCTCTTAAAAATATTTCCTGAATCCCAACAGAGGGAGAAAATCAACCAGGTCTTGTCTGCACATCCTTACATGCGGGATCTCAATGCCCTGTCGGCCATGATCCTCGACTAAACATCCCGGTTTGTGTTCATACTCTTCATCTTTCTTTGACGAATCTATCTGTTTTATTAAACCCCTTGTCTGTTCTACATCAGATGTGACACCAGTGGAATGGCTGTTTTGTTTTCTGTACTAATATCCATTGTGACATGGTTTGGTGATATTGCTTTCAAAGGGACAGGTCTGTAGATAAAGTTAATCTGCATATTTTAATTAGAATTTCTCAGAAAGTAAAACTTGAACAAATTACCACATAAAAAGGCAGCAGAATTGTTGTATACATTTGTAAGACTGAAAATGTGTTCAGCTCACCTGAATGAGGTTGTTCTGGTGATAAGTGTGTGGATTTCTGCAAGTCTAATTCAGATGATATGAAGCAGTCACAGAACATTCTGCAACAAATCTGCTGTGTGAGATCTCACCTTTAGTGTTGTGCTATATGTTGGGTTTGATTGTTGGTTTAGTCCTGCAAAACCTTTAAAAACTGTAATTTGCTCAATACCTATAAAGCATTAATCCAGTGGGCTATAGATGCAGCTACAATACAGGTCCCTTGAACTGTGGGTGGGAGGCTGTGTTGCACTAATCCGATCACTGAAACACTTGGATCTCTGCTTGTCCAATTGTACACTCACAATCTGTGAGGCTGGAAAGGGCAGGATGGCAAACTGGATCCTCACTCAATGAAACAAGTAGACAAATTCAGCATGGAGGGTGGTTTTGCAGCTGGGACTCCAAGTGGTCAGCTGCTATTGCTTGTGGAAGTGGGCAATAAGCAACTCTGTTCTTGCCTACGGAAGAAAAGTGTTTTGAGAACTCCCCCAATAGATCATATGGAATATTCTGTCTGAAGTAGACCATAGTAGTTACTAAAAAGAAATGACTGCCAGCAAAACAGACTTTACTTTTACATTAAGGGAATGTTAAACCGGAATGCCCCCAGTCAGAGGGTACAATTTTAATTATTTTATTTTATTTGTTTGTTTTGTTTTTTAAATTAAAAAAAGAAATACTGTAATTTGAGTTTGAGCTTGGCACACAACTGTTCCAAATATTTGCCAAAAATGGAAGCAAGGTGATAAAGGTCTGCAAGGCTACTAAAAAAGTGGACAGATGAGGGTTGTAGACGATTGTAATGGGGGAGTTGCTAGGTTTCCCTTCCTGATGACAGGAACACGTTACCACGTTGTTTCTTTATTGTATACATTTGTTAGCGTGTGTAAAGTTTGTAATAATCTGAGTGTATATAATACTGCAGTATAATATCTGCATACTATGTATTAGAGGGGTTGTTACACCCAGGTAAATATTCTATTTATTTTAGATAATAAAACCTTGTTCTGTATTAGGATTTTTTTACCAATAGTTAGGTGCATTAGCTGCTGCTCTACTTCTGTTGTCAATATTTTACGTTCATGAAGGACTATATAAACTTTAATTTTTTTGTAATCCTTTCTCTGGATGCAGCCAGCAGTGTAAAGAATGGAGGTTTCCATTTTGTTTGCTATGGCTACACACACAGCTTTGTTTATCTTTTTGGGTTTTTCATCTTTATAAATAAACTGCATTTTTACACTTACAAAACCTCAAATGCAAATGTAGCACAGAATGGGGGAGAAATTATACTGACTTTTATACATGCTACTGGGATGTAGCCACTTTGCATATGGCCAGCTGCATTCACAGAACTGGAAAAAGGTATGACAGAAATAACGTTCAGGTTTGTTGCTGAGAATTACATACATACATACACTTGACCATCTCTCTTAGGGTACGTTCACATGTAGGAATCTGATGCGGATTTAGGATTCTGCTCTGAATCTGCCCCCATGGTTTAAAAAAAAATAAATATATATATATATATATATATATATATATATATATATATATATATATATATACAGTCATATGAAAAAGTTTGGGCACCCCTATTAATCTTAATCATTTTTAGTTCTAAATATTTGGGTGTTTGCAACAGCCATTTCAATTTGATATATCTAATAACTGATGGACACAGTAATATTTCAGGATTGAAATGAGGTTTATTGTACTAACAGAAAATGTGCAATATGCATTAAACCAAAATTTGACCGGTGCAAAAATATGGGCACCTCAACAGAAAAGTGACATTAATATTTAGTAGATCCTCCTTTTGCAAAAATAACAGCCTCTAGTCGCTTCCTGTAGCTTTTAATCAGTTCCTGGATCCTGGATGAAGGTATTTTTGACCATTCCTCTTTACAAAACAATTCCAGTTCAGTTAAGTTTGATGGTCGCCGAGCATGGACAGCCCGCTTCAAATTATCCCACAGATGTTCAATGATATTCAGGTCTGGGGACTGGGATGGCCATTCCAGAACATTGTAATTGTTCCTCTGCATGAATGCCTGAGTAGATTTGGAGCTGTGTTTTGGATCATTGTCTTGCTGAAATATCCATCCCTGGCATAACTTCAAATTCGTCACTGATTCTTGTACAGTATTCTCAAGAATCTGCTGATACTGAGTTGAATCCATGCTGCGACTCTCAACTTTAACAAGATTCCCGGTGCCGGCATTGGCCACACAGCCCCAAAGCATGATGGAACCTCCACCAAATTTTACAGTGGGTAGCAAGTGTTTTTCTTGGAATGCTGTGTTTTTTTGACGCCATGCATAACGCCTTTTTATATGACCAAACAACTCAATCTTTGTTTCATCAGTCCACAGGACCTTCTTCCAAAATGAAGCTGGCTTGTCCAACTGTGCTTTTGCATACCTCAGGCGACTCTGTTTGTGGCATGCTTTCAGAAACGGCTTCTTTCGCATCACTCTCCCATACAGCTTCTCCTTGTGCAAAGTGTGCTGTATTGTTGACCGATGCACAGTGACACCATCTGCAGCAAGATGATGCTACAGCTCTTTGGAGGTGGTCTGTGGATTGTCCTTGACTGTTCTCACCATTCTTCTTCTCTGCCTTTCTGATATTTTTCTTGGCCTGCCACTTCTGGGCTTAACAAGAACTGTCCCTGTGGTCTTCCATTTCCTTACTATGTTCCTCACAGTGGAAACTGACAGGTTAAATCTCTGAGACAACTTTTTGTATCCTTCCCCTGAACAACTATGTTGAACAATCTTTGTTTTCAGATCATTTGAGAGTTGTTTTGAGGAGCCCATGATGCCACTCTTCAGAGGAGATTCAAATAGGAGAACAACTTGCAATTGGCCACCTTAAATACCTTTTCTCATGATTGGATACACCTGGCTATGAAGTTCAAAGCTCAGTGAGGTTACAAAACCAATTTTGTGCTTCAGTAAGTCAGTAAAAAGTAGTTAGGAGTATTCAAATCAATAAAATGATAAGGGTACCCAAATTTTTGCACTGGTCAAATTTTGGTTTAATGCATATTGCACATTTTCTGTTAGTACAATAAACCTCATTTCAATCCTGAAATATTACTGTGTCCATCAGTTATTAGATATATCAAATTGAAATGGCTGTTGCAAACACCCAAATATTTAGAACTAAAAATGATTAAGATTAATAGGGGTGCCCAAACTTTTTCATATGACTGTGTGTGTGTGTGTGTATATATATATATATATATATATATATATATATATATATATATATATATCGGCGTCCTGCTCGATCTTGCCCTGGATTCCACGACTTGGAATGTCCTGCTGATTTGGCCCATTCATCTGGTCCTAATCAGCAGCAGAAAGCTGCATCGGCATTCCGTTGCAGCTATACCGTGGCCAAATACGATAGCGGAAAATGAAGAGGAATTTTTCTTTTTTATGCCGTGTGAACATACCCTTAGGGTGGATTCACACAGCAAACTTGTTGCAGACATTTCTTGTACTGTAAAATCAAATTTCATATACATAAAGATATTTTAACATATGTGTTGGAGCCTCTGTTCGGAGACTCCATGGTAATTTCCGCCTTCAATCAAATCTTAAAACAAAAAAATCCTGCGTGCACGGCTTTGTCCAGCGCTTTCTTAAAGAAAAGCAATGGACACCCAATGGACCTCATTATAATCAGTGGGGTCCATCGGTCTTCAGAAGTGTCCTTTATTTTAGTGGTCCGTGTCCGATGTCCAACAGACACCATGGCGCAGATGTTAACGTAGCCTAAATGATCTTGTTTTTGTAGTATCTACATTAATTTCTGCAAGCACTATTCTTTTCTGCAGCAAATCTGCATTGTGTGAATTCACCATAAATAAATAAATTGCCTTTTCCCGAATCTTTTACAAAATGCTTGTGAGAAACTTTCTTTTTGCAGGATCTCCAGTTGTTTCTGTGTTCAGGTTTTGTAAATGTTCTGGGTGTTTCATAATAAAGAATGTTTATTTTCGTTAAACATATATTTGTATTTTTTCTTTTGCTTGTATAGTGCCAACCTATTCAGCAGTGCTTTACAGGAATTGTTCGTCACTGTCCCATCTAGGGCTCACAATCCTAAATTCCCTATCAGCATGTCTGAGTGTGGGAGGAAACCCACACAAACACATACAAACTCCTTGCAGATGTTGTCCTTGGCCAGAATTGAACCTCCAGAGCTGAAAGGCCTCATGAGCCAATATGCTGCCCCTATGTCTAATAGATATTTCTACCCGTCTTATTGTGTAAAATATATTATAATAACCCCTGGCAAGTAAGATAGATTCTAGAAAACTGATGGCTACTTCCCTACTGCAAAACCTTGTCCTAATGGTCTTGCAGGACAAGCAGTTGTGTATCCTATATTTTATATATGTTGTACATGATACTTCGTGCTACTGCCATTAAGCATACAGGTGCACTTTTACCCTCAAGGTTTTATAGTTCTTGCATACATTTATTCCTATTGTTTATATGAGTATGAGTGAAGATTGAATCTAACTCTGGAGAATCAAGCTTCACTGGGAAAGAAAATGTGCTAAAGCATGGGAAATTCCAGTGACAGCGACACACGATAAATTACGGAATAGTGATTATGAAATCAGTCTGCTGAGTTTCACTATTACTGCTACACACTTCAAAATTTCTTCTGACACACACACATTAGATATACTGTAAATCCTATGTGCAATGAGGATTTCTATAGGAAGAATTTGCATCTGAATGTAAATGGGGAATTTATCAAGTGATTTTTGCCACTTTTGACTTTGTTCCTCTTGCTACTTTCTTTCTGATAAAAAGGTTTAGTCAGAAAATGGTGCAAAAAAAAAGCCATGGAAATCTACATCTCCTCATAGATGTACCTCTTAAGAAATTTTGCATTACATTCAGGCATTGTACTTCAGTTTGTCATATGAAACAGTAGTATTGATAAATATTCACCGTAGTTCAACTTATACTAAAAACACATGCCAATCTTAATAAATTGGGTGCATTGTATTCCAGTCACTTTAATTTAAGAGATGCGTTTCTCTTAATTTGGTGCATCTTTTGAAGTAAATACAGTACAGACCAAAAGTTTGGACACACCTTCTCATTCCAAGAGTTTTCTGTATTTTCATGACTATAAAAATTGTAGATTCACACTGAAGGCATCAAAACTATGAATTAACACATGTGGAATTATATACTTAAGTGTGAAACAACTGAAAATATGTCTTATATTCTAGGTTCTTCAAAGTAGCCACCTTTTGCTTTGATTACTGCTTTGCACACTCTTGGCATTCTCTTGATGAGCTTCAAGAGGTAGTCACCTGAAATGGTCTTCCAACAGTCTTGAAGGAGTTCCCAGAGATGCTTAGCACTTGTTGGCCCTTTTGCCTTCACTCTGCGGTCCAGCTCACCCCAAACCATCTCGATTGGGTTCAGGTCTGGTGACTGTGGAGGCCAGGTCATCTGGCGTAGTACCCCATCGCTCTCCTTCTTGGTCAAATAGCCCTTACACAGTCTGGAGGTGTGTTTGGGGTCATTGTCCTGTTGAAAAATAAATGATGGTCCAACTAAACGCAAACCGGATGGAATAGCATGCTGCTGCAAGATGCTGTGGTAACCATGCTGGTTCAGTATTCCTTCAATTTTGAATAAATCCCCAACAGTGTCACCAGCAAAGCACCCCCACACCATCACACCTCCTCCTCCATGCTTCACGGTGGGAACCAGGCATGTAGAGTCCATTCGTTCACCTTTTCTGCGTTGCACAAAGACACTGTGGTTGGAACCAAAGATCTCAAATTTGGACTCATCAGACCAAAGCACAGATTTCCACAGGTCTAATGTCCATTCCTTGTGTTCTTTAGCCCAAACAAGTCTCTTCTGCTTGTTGCCTGTCCTTAGCAGTGGTTTCCTAGCAGCTATTTTACCATGAAGGCCTGCTGCACACAGTCTCCTCTTAACAGTTGTAGAGATGTGTCTGCTGCTAGAACTCTGTGTGGCATTGACCAGGTCTCTAATCTGAGCTGCTGTTAACCTGCGGTTTCTGAGGCTGGTGACTCGGATGAACTTATCCTCCGCAGCAGAGGTGACTCTTGGTCTTCCTTTCCTGGGGCGGGCCTCATGTGAGCCAGTTTCTTTGTAGCGCTTGATGGTTTTGGCCACTGCACTTGGGGACACTTTCAAAGTTTTCCCAGTTTTTCGGACTGACAGACCTTCATTTCTTAAAGTAATGATGGCCACTCGTTTTTCTTTACTTAGCTGCTTTTTTCTTGCCATAATACAAATTCTAACACTCCATTCAGTAGGACTATCAGCTGTGTATCCACCTGACTTCTGAACAACACAACTGATGGTCCCAACCCCATTTATAAGGCAAGAAATCCCACTTATTAAACCTGACAGGGCACACCTGTGAAGTGAAAACCATTTCAGGTGACTACCTCTTGAAGCTCATCAAGAGAATGCCAAGAGTGTGCAAAGAAGTAATCAAAGCAAAAGGTGGCTACTTTGAAGAACCTAGAATATAAGACATATTTTTAGTTGTTTCACCCTTTTTTGTTAAGTATATAATTCCACATGTATTAATTCATAGTTTTGATGCGTTCAGTGTGAATTTACAATTTTTATAGTCATGAAAATACAGAAAACTCTTGGAATGAGAAGGTGCGTCCAAACTTTTGGTTTGTACTGTATATGCCTGGAACAAGCAGGTGTAGGTTATCGCCACAATTTATGGCAATGTCTGTGTAAGATTTAGTACATGCGTCAGTCTGAGAAGGTGACTGTCAGTAGCGTCCATTGCTATTGTCCGTTACAAGATTTTAGCAACAGACACTAGCTGAACTGTCACAAATCCGTTAAAATTTCTATTCATTTCAATGGGATTTTATCTTGTGTTCGTTAGTGACAGTTTTGCACCAAATCCGTCACATGTTTATTTTTCAAGGACAAAAAATCCGACATGCAGGACTTTTGTGTCCGTGGGAAAAAAAAAAATGGTTTCATGATGGACATCAAGCGTCCGTTATTTTTTAACATTAAAGTCTATGGGTAACTGACAGTAAAGAATGGGTGTCCCATTATTACTGTCCTTTTTATTTATTTTTTTCTGCGCGTGCTCAGAAAGCAGAAACAAAAAAAAGCAATAAAAACGGACACTAACTGATGCTAATGTGTCCGTTTTTTTAAACTGATCAATTAAATGGACACATTAACATCAGTTAGTGTTTGTTAATGTCTGTTATGATAGGTGCCATTTTTGTTTTTGTTTTTTTAACACACTATCATAACCAACATCCAACAGTAGTGTGAACCCACCCTACTTTTTGTCACTTTTGAGAAGTGGAGAGAGAAATACAAAATGGTACACGTTCGTTTTTTTTGTTTTTGTGACCAGCACCAATATGTGCACTTAAGTTAATAAACTGCCTCCTGCGTGTTGCGGTATTGCTAATATTTACCAGGGCAACCAATAAAGTTTATGGGATTGTCTAGAGTTACAAAACATGGCTGATTCTTACAATAAAAACAGCGTGATGTCTAAACAGAGGTTGTCTAGTTTTGTAGCTTTGCCCCATTCTCTTCACCTGAGCTGCAAGACTCATACATAAGGGTGTTTATTGGTGAACACAGCCCTGATTTTCTAAGCAAGAACATTCTACAGTATTTACATATCTATGCCTTGCTTTGTAAATGAGACACATTTATGCATATGAATATAATGGCTCTGAGGACAACTCTATAAATGAGCTATGTACTAGACTCTGCTCAGAGTAACACCGATCGCAGGAGAGGTAGGTAGAATATCTTTTTATGTTCCCTCACCTCCCCTGGGCCCCCGATTATTATACTCCGGGGTCTGAAAAGACCCCGGAGTATAATAATAGTAGTATTTGAGGCCCGCAGCCTCACTTACCGAAGCCCGCGGCCACTCACAGCGGCATCCACTTCCCCTTTCTGCGTCCCATAGCAGAAGGGGAAGCAGAGGCGGCCACAAGCAGACGCAGGGTAGGTAAATAAATAGGCCGTGACCTGCTGGGGATACTCCAGCAGGTCACGGCGTATTTTTATATATATATATATATATATATATATATATATATATATATATATATATATAAAAAGTTATACTCACCTGCGATGCCTTGATGCAGCCGCCGCCTCCTCTTCTTGTCCGCGATGTCTGTGTCTCAGCGTAGGCGGCGCGATGACGTCATTGTATCGCCGCCTGCGCTGAGATGCGACGTCTCTTAGCCCAGGACAGGCCCCGCTCAGCTCTGTTTTTGTTTTTTGTTTTTTTTTTAAAGTGGCCTGTCCTGGGCTGGTTTACATTGAATAGAAAAATGCCGCCCCCCCAGACAGTGAGGGACATTGCCGCCTGAGGCAATAAAGATGGCGGCCGCCCAGGGGCGCACCGCCAATGAGGCAAAGTGAAGCGGCCGCCATCCTTATTGCTCTTGTATTGCGTGAGGCCAGCCCAGATAACAGAAGGCAGCGGGCCGGATTCGGCCCGCGGACCTTGTGTTTGACACCTGTGTACTAGAGGAATTGGGGAGGCAGCTTTAGAAATTCAATGCAATGTCGTTTATCTAAATACAAATATGACCTTGATATATAAATGAGTGTAGTTGGAACAATCTGTTCCTGTGGGGTCCCAGGAATTGCGCTCCTCGAAATGAGATCACAGGATAATAACGGTTGGAGGTAATTCAAGCTTTATTTGGATTAGATAACGCGTTTCGGGGTTTTTAAGCATTCAAAAAAATGCACCCCTTCATCAGATCTAAATATGAATAATAGTGGAGAGCAAAAACTTGTTTATACATTAAAAGATTAAAAGTTAAAGGATTGTTTTTCAGTATATACATAATTTTGCGAGTACATAAATGAATAACCGAATATGTCAATGAGACACAATATACATATACTTCCAAACTTTTTTACCTATTGTATGTGCAAATAGGTCAATAAATATATAATTAAATAGATGACTCTATATCTAAATGTGTGGTTATATATATATATATATATATATATATATCTGTATATATAGTTGTAGAACTATACTACATTGGTGTAGGTCTTAAGAGAATAAGTGCAATTTTAATTAGACAAATAAAACAGTATAAAATAATAAAAAGTAATAACAAACATATATAAATATAATGTATATGGTAGTACAAATATACAGGGATAGATAATGTTGTTCAGACTGCTGTATATAGTTTACAGAATGGTTATAACATACATAAATATATCATCAGAAATCACTACTAAAGGTAAGCTAATAAGATGGTATATCGAATAATTAAGGATAAATATAAGTAAAGATAAGCCATACATATAGAGTGTTGGATAGTTGGAATATGTGTGGCAATTAGCTAAATGAATGTGGCAATTAAATGCATTTGTGAGATGTCAGATGGTATGTAAGGCTCTTTGGGTAATGATGGGAGCCTGACTGGGAGAAGAGAAGAGAGCTTACCTCTATGCCTTTAAGTCTGTAGCTGAAATGATAGAGGGCGCGGGTAAATGGGGGGGGGGTTAAATACTTCAGGACACGCGTGGGACGCCAGCGCAGGCGTCCTGGGCGTCTAGGTGATGGCCGGTACTAAAATGAAAGTGCGCGCATGCGCACTGTGAGTACGCTTCTGATCGCTAGTTAGGATATTAAAAGGAAAGTGCGCGCATGCGCAGTGGTGAGAGGAGTGCGGGACTGCGGAGGACTTCGTGCTGCACGTCATAGGGTAAGTATAGAAGTATTTGTGACCGCTGGGAGCTTTGTAGAGGGATACAATGAGGGAATAACAAGATAATAATGCAAGTGAAGTATAAGATTGACTAAGACAATTTAAAAAGTGGACTTGTGTTTTTGGAGGGCAAAAATAAGACTATCAATGGGTTTGTAGGGGATGTTATCCGTACCAGAACTATAGGAGAAGGGGTAAAATTAAGGAATAACAAGATATTAATATAGTAAAGTATAAGGATGGCTTAACTAATTTAAAAATTGGACTTATTATGTTTTTGGAGAGCAAAATGGGTATGTTGGGGATGATATCACTAAAAGAAATATAGGAGGAGACTAAATGATGGCAGAATGAATGGATGGATGGATGGGTAGAGAGAGAGAGAAGAAAAAAAAATAAAAATATATATATATATATATAGAATGGGAAATGAAATTACAGTGGGCAATAGAATAAGCACAATGTGGCTATGAACAATAAATATAAACAATTGAAACTACAGTGGGCAATAGGATAAGCGCAAAGTGGCTATAATCAATATATTATAAACAATAAAGTGGACCTGACGTTTATTAGAGAAAAAAAAATAATAAAAAAAAAATAAATAAATAAATAAATAAATTAAATAAATAATAAAAATAATAATAAAATAAAAAATCTTGTGTGATGATTTAGGTGATTATTTCAGTGACTTCATTAGGCCATAAACCCCGTTTCCCGACACATCATACCGTAATCTTTTTCACTCTATTTCTTTTATATAATAAGTAGTTTTTTGACGGAGCGCATCCTTTCCCAATAAAAAGTTCTACTTCTTGTACCTTGACATATAAAAATATATAATATATTGCCATGTATAGGCTTTCAATAACTTTTGATATTGTTTATCTTTGTCACTTAATCTTTGTGTTCTCTACTTGAAAGTTAGAAATAGTAGAATGATTGTCACAGCAGCACAGAGTATGTTAGATAAGTGACCTTGAAGGAAGCATTGACCGGATTGCTTATATAATTAAATTAATGATGATGGAGGGGGAGGGGTTACAAAGACAAGTGGCAGGTCTCAGGGGGAACGGACCACCATGATAGAGGTTGGGGAAAGCCTGGTTCCCCCGACTGCTATACATATTGTTAATGGAATCGGGCATGTCGCTGGGCCCTTTTCCAATAGATGCCAGCTCAGGGGAGGTAACTAAAAATAAGAAATACTCACCTCTCCTGGACTTCTGACGCTCCCCAGCATCCTCTCCGGGGCTCTTCCGGCCTGTGACTGAAGTGACGCAGCGTAAAGACATATGCACGCACCATGTGACCACTGAGGCCCAATCACAGGCCCCAGCAGTGACATCTGGGGTGCGTGACCTCAGTCACAGGCAGAAGAAGACTAAAGAAGATGCTGAAGAGAGCCAGAAAGAGCGAGGATGCCCAGGAAAGGTGAGGCAAGGTAAGTGAAAGTGTGTGTTCTTTTTAATCACTTCCCCTGGACCTCCACTAAAACTCTGGGGCCTGAGGAGACCCCAGAGTATATTAATAGCACCGAAGCGGAGTGCCGAACCTCACAAATATTCGTCAAATTTCGGGGTGTTCACCCGAAGTGCTGTGGGAGGGGCGGGTCACTGTGGAGCATATTATACTGTGTGGGGGTCCTCTATGGAGCATATTTTACTGTGTGGGGCCCCTTCCCTATTCACATCACATGGCATCTGTTTTATAGCAGCCGTGCACTATTATTACAGGCTGTAATAACATCACATGGTGATTATAAAACAGATACTGTGCAATGTAAATAGCGAAGGAGTCACGGTGCTCGCAAAAGTTCCACAGTCCCTTGAAACAGTTGATCAGCAGGGGTCACAGTTGTTGGACCCCCACTGATCTCTTAGACTATTAGGACCCTGCAGATCAGCTGTTTCCCATAGCACCCAGTATTGTTTACATGCCGGGTGCTGCGCTGCTTACTCACTGTATTCTTGATATCTGCAGTTGTGGGTACTAAAGCTGTACCCCTTTCAAGTATCTGAGATACCGCTGCAGCACCCGTAACCGTCACTATTAAGAATACGCTGTAGGGGGCCCAAGGCAAAAGTTTGCACCGGGGCCCACAAGATGCCACTGCTTAAACCCATTATTAAACTGGCAATACCTTTTAGCTGTGTATTGGCTCAACATTCGGCCGGACCAAGAATGCATGTGTGTGGGAAGGGGGAAATGGGGTTTAGGGGTAGCCATTGGCCACATAATCTCATTGTATGATAAAATCTCTGTACTCATCTGTAATCTTAGTTCTTCAAATACCTGCCTTGTGAAAATTCTTCTTATGACTAATAAAGATCCCAGACGTGTTCTTCCCCCCCCCCCCATGGAACACTAGATTGTTTACACCACAGTCCTGACCTCTCATTGACCGAGATCTTTCTGCGTCTGAGTTTTTAAAATCAGAGACTGAAATTCCCCTGAAATGTAGGCTTATTATATACATATATATTAGGGACACAAATATTTTCTGTTCTCAGAATCCTCTGACAAAATATCTAATTCTCAGATTGCAACAGAGATTTATATGGAAGGGTTTCATGTTTGTTTCTGTAGATACTGTATATGAAAAGCTTCAAGGCAGACTGTTTCCAGACTGGTGGCTTCTCACTGTGATCCTGGCGTTTTATCATTTATGAGTTAAATCTGCAGGGGAGATTTATTGGAAAGAAAAAAGGAACTAACTAATGCTGCCTATTACACACAATGATATTACAGCCCTGCTCACAACACATTTTTGCATCCTGTTGAACGGTACTGTCTATAAAAAAACAAGATCTTGTTGTATCCCATTACCATTGACTTCTCATATTCAAAAAATGGATCTGTGTGGATTCTGCCCTTAAACCAAAACGGAAGGAATCTACGTTTATATTTGTTTTCTGTTCCCTCCAGATTTAATGTAAATTTGCCCCATTAAATGGTACCTTTCATATGGATGTAAAAATATGGTGGTGAAAGCCACCCCCTTCCACTAAATGGCTTTAAGGTGGGTGACTTTATGTCCATAGCCAAGATTGGCCTTTTATATATAGCTTTTGTATATATTTTCCTGTGTTTGTCTGTCTTATTGTGCACTGAACGATGAGGACTCCATTGTTTCATTACTGTGTGTATGTCAATGACCTATTGCACTGTTTGATGTAATCCTATCACTTTAACTGTATTTACTGCTAAGTCATCAGAAAAGGACCTGATTCCAAAGGTAAGTGTGTGTCTGTGACGTGGTTCCAGTAGGAGTTGAGTGCAAAAGGACTGCTGCTGACCATGCTGAGTTTCTTAACTGCTGTTGTTGATCCCTACAACAACTGAGCAACTTGAGTGAACTAATTTTTGGGGAATGTGGTTCAATATATTAAACTGTGTGCCAAAGATTGTGCCTAAATTTTGGACGTTGCACCAGAATGTCAGCCATTGCATCAAAATTTTGCACCAAAATTCTGTCAAAATCTAAGCCAACTAATAAGTGGTGTAAAGTTAGACAAGACAGTCTACAAGTATGCTAGATTTTCAAACTGTATTAAACATTTTGGAAAATCTGGTGCAGTTTAAGACTGTCTAGTCCAGGGATAGGTATCGCCTGATTTCTTCACTCTTCCACTAGTCCAGGGCTAGGCATCCTTCGGCACTCCAGTTGTTGTAAAACTACAACTCCCAGCATGCATACTTACTCTGCTGTTCTTGAAACTCCCATGGAAGTGAAAGGGGCATGTTGGGAGTTGTAGTTTCACAGCAGCTGGAGTGCCAAAGGTTGTGGACCCCTGGTCTATTCTAACTTTGCACTGTGTAACAGTTAGGCAGTTCTACAGTCATGGCCAAAAGTTTTGAGAATGACACAAATATTATATTTTCACATGATCTGCTGCCCTCTGGTTTTTATGTGTGTTTGTCAGATGTTTTTATCACATACAGAAATAGAATTGCATTCATATTATGAGTAACAGAAGCTTATATTGACAGTTAGAATGAGTTAATGCAGCAAGTCAATATTTGCAGTGTTGACCCTTCTTCTTCAGGACCTCTGCAATTCTCCCTGGCATGCTCTCAATCAACTTCTGGACCAAATCCTGACTGATAGCAGTCCATTCTTGCAGAATCAATGCTTTAATTTTGTCTGAATTTGTTGGTTTTTGTTTGTCCACCCGTCTCTTGATGATTGACCACAAGTTCTCAATGGGATTAAGATCTGGGGAGTTTCCAGGCCATGGACCCAAAATCTCTATGTTTTGTTCCTTGAGCCATTTAGTTATCACCTTTGCTTTATGGCAAGGTGCTCCATCATGCTGGAAAAGGCATTGTTGAGCGCCAAACTGCTCTTGGACGGTTGGGAGAAGTTGCTCTTGGAGGACATTCTGGTACCATTCTTTATTCATGGTTGTGTTTTTAGGCAAGACTGTGAGAGAGCCGATTCCCTTGGCTGAGAAGCAACCCCACACATGAATGGTTTCAGGATGCTTTACAGTTGGCATGAGACAAGACTGGTGGTAGCGCTCACCTCTTCTTCTCCGAATAAGCTGTTTTCCAGATGTTCCAAACAATCGAAAAGGGGATTCATCAGAGAAAATGACTTTCCCCCAGTCCTCAGCAGTCCACTCCCTGTACCTTTTGCAGAATATCAGTCTGTCCCTGATGTTTTTTCTGGAGAGAAGTGGCTTCTTTGCTGCCCTCCTTGAGACCAGGCCTTGCTCCAAGAGTCTCCGCCTCACAGTGCGTGCAGATGCACTCACACCTGCCTGCTGCCATTCCTCAGCAAGCTCTGCACTGCTGGTAGCCCGATCCCGCAGCTGAAACACTTTTAAGAGACGGTCCTGCCGCTTGCTGGTCTTTCTTGTGTGCCCTGGAGCCTTTTTGGCACCAATGGAACCTCTCTCCTTGAAGTTCTTGATGATGCGATAGATTGTTGACTGAGGTGCAATCTTTCTAGCTGCAATACTCTTCCCAGTTAGGCCATTTTTGTGCAGTGCAATGATGACTGCACGTGTTTCTTTAGAGATAACCATGGTTAACAGAAGAGAAACAATGATGGCAAGCACCAGCCTCCTTTTAAAGTGTCCAGTGGTGTCATTCTTACTTAATCATGACAGATTGATCTCCAGCCCTGTCCTCATCAACACCCACACCTGTGTTAATGGAGCAATCACTGAAACGATGTTAGGTGGTCCTTTTAAGGCAGGGCTGCAATGATGTTGAAATGTGTTTTGGGGGATAAAGTTCATTTTCTAGGCAAATATTGACTTTGCAAGTAATTGCTGTTAAGCTGATCACTCTTTATAACATTCTGAAGTATATGCAAATTGCCATTAGAAAAACTGAAGCAGTAGACTTTGTAAAAATTAATATTTGTATCATTCTCAAAACTTTTGGCCATGACTGTAGTTTACCTGCCCCAGATCTGTCTCTTCTGAAGTCCTAGGTAACACAGCAATACAATACTCAGATAGAGGGTTCCTTTTCTCCAAGTGTATTATCCTACATTTGGAAACGTTGAACTGTAGTTTCCATTGTTTGGATCATTCATCCAGTAAAGCAAATTTTTTTTTTCCATGTAACAAACTCCTACAGGAGTATCAACTCTATTACGCACTTTTGTCATGAGTGAACAGGCAGACCTTACATACCAAACCTTTCCTTATATTTTCTACAAAAATATTTAAAAGAATAGGACCCAGGACAGACCCCTGAGGTACACCACTTGTCCTCAGAATGCACACCATTAACAACAATACTCTGATATCTATTCATCAGTCAACTGTGAATCCACCAAACTATCAGGGGTTAACTCCAACAGTTCAGCTCTTTATGTGTAATTGTGTGCCTTGCTGAAAACCAGGTAAGCAATATCCACAGTGCCACCTTCTTCCAACACTTTTGCATTGTACCATCAATAAGATTAGTTTCCCTCAGTAAAGCCATGAATTTTGGATCCAACAAGTTGCTGCCTTTTAAGTGGTCAGTTATAATCTTTTTCAGGAGAGTTTTCATTATTTTTACTTCTACTGGCCATTCTCCAGTCTTCAGGAACATCACTTTAGGAGGGACTAGTTACAGAAGTCAGAGGAGCAGCAATCACAGATTGGAGTTCTTAAAAGGGGTTGTCCAGGATATACAATTTTCCGCATGGAAGCCAGGGAAGGTGGGAAAAAAAAAAAACATACCTGGTTCTGTCCTAGCGGACTTACTTCCGCCGGAAAAAAGACCACAGTGGGAGACACCAGAGCAGCGGGGACAAGTGAGTATGTTCTTTTTTTTTTTTCACCTTCCCCGGCCTCCTTGTGAAAAACTGTATATCCTGTACAACCCCTTTAAGGACTTTGGGGTAGATGCCATCTGGACCCATTGCCTTGTTTGAATTTAAATGTGCCATTTCACACATAATATTGGCTTCCAAAAGCACAGGGGCTGAGAGCTGAGCCCTTACTACTAGCGGTAACGCCATCCCAATACAAGTTACTGTAAAGTTGCCTCCTAAAAATACTGAACAAAAGTGAATACTCCAATGGTCAGCAACAGCCTTAACCCCAGTTTTTTACCCCATTTCTAATTTTAGGAATCCCACAATGCTTCTTTGAATAAGCATTTTGTAACAGAACAGTAGAAAGTATTGAGTGCATGATTCATTGCTTCTTAATTCTACAGATGTCTACAAGACGATTGTGATGCAAAATTTCAACCCAGGTTTGCAGATTTCTGATTCAGTCACCCCTGCTGGTAAGAGGGAGTAGTCATACCGTTAACCAATTTAGTCTTTAAGATGACTCAGATCTTTACATCAAGGGACTGATCTGAAACCTGCTACTTTCCTGCAATTGTGAAAATATCTCATGAACACTGCAGCATGGCAGGTCATGCTGGGATTTGTAGTTTTACAGTTGGAAAGCAGCAGGTCTTAGGTTTCACACTACTGCTTTATCGACTCTTCTGCTGGCCTTAACAGAAAAAAAAGAGATTGATAGTCATAACATTCAGCAGATTCTCGAATACTTTACCACAGTGGTCTCTAATTTATGGCTTTCCAGCTAGATTATGGACAAAAGTATTGGGACACCTACACGTTACGCCTACAGGAGCTTTTATGACACCCCACTCTGAATTTATTAGCATTAAAGAGAGGCTTTCGGCAGGAACTTGGGTGTAAAACAACTCAAAATATGCAAATTAGGGTAAAGTGTTTTGTGGGCGTGTTTTAGTGTGCCTGGACTTCAGTCTCAGCTCTAGCTTTCCTCTGCAGTACCCTGCCGATCTTTGCATTATCAGGCATGCACCATACAGACAGTATAGCAATGTTGCTGATGCTGGGGTTGTCAATCCTATCCTGGAGGACAGAGCTAGGCAGGGTATTGCAGAGGGATGCTAGAGAGGAGGCTGAAGTTCAGGCAAGCTAAAACATAACCCAAAGTATTTTACCCTTAGTAAACGCATTTCTAATGTTCTAACATTTCTATATTTCTAATATTATGGGGAGGGGAACTCTCTATTGAGGTTTTTCACTTCAGCTACTGGGGCTTTCCTCAGCAGTACGCAGAACTGAAGAGGCACTGTACATGGGAATGGGGCAGATTCAAACTATATTCACACGACAGTGGAAAAAAAAAAGAACAGACGTCACAGGGCAACGTTGCATTCAATGTGAATGGGGGCTACTCACATGACCGCTGTTTTAATGGTCTGTTGTAACGGACCGTCAAAATATAGGTCATGTCTTATTTTTGTCCATTTTCACGTGTCCCTCCATACACTCAAATGTATGGGAAAGGGGGATCCATGAAAATGGCTGCCTCTTGGGTCCAAGCCGGCCATGTTAAATGGATGTTTTTCACAGCCATTTTGCACCTCGGTCTTCTGAATGTAGCCTTAACCCCCTAACAGTCAGTTTAAATGTCACTTTATTATTGGAAATTTTACATTTTATAGCTCAAATAAATATTGCTGGCACATAACTATGATGCCTTATGTGCATTTTAACCTTAAACCAGTAACATTTTATCTTTTTCTGCATTTCTGCTTTCATAACTTTTTGAATTTTATTTCAATGTAGCTTTACAAGACCTTGTATTTTGTGGGTACATAAGACTTTTTGATCAGTTTTTATTGCTTTTTGTTTTTGAGGGGTGAGATGAACAGAAAACATCAATTCTGGCATCTGAATTTTAAAGTTTATGGCATTTATTATGTAGAATAAGTAATGTACTAATTTTATTTTAGGGGTTGTTACGGACGTGGTGATACCAATTGTATGTTTTTTATGTTTTATTTTTTTTTTTTACTTACCAATCCCTGCTCCTGGCCATGTCTCTTCCATTTTCTTTCCAGCCTCCGGGGCCCCGTGCGGGCCATACGTCAGGAAAGTGGCCCCCCCTTCTTTTTTTTTTTGGGGCCCCCTTCTTTCACCACACACCACCCCCCCCCTTTCCCCCCCCCCCCCCCCCCCCCCCCCCCCCCCCCCCCCCCCCCCCCCCCCCCCCCCCCCCCCCCCCCCCCCCCCTGAGCCGCCCACGGTCCCCGAGGGATGCAAAAGCACATTGGACAGCCGCCAGGAAGAAGGCCGTGGCGAGAACAAGGGGGGCCAAAAGGCGCCCCAAAAAACCAGCCCGAAAACACGCACCCACGAAGGGGGCCCGCGGGGCGGGGCTATGCTGGCACGGGCTTGTTAAAGTGGGGGGGGTACCGTTGGAGTTTGAAAAATTGAAGATGGGGTTTGGGGGGGGGGGGGGATAGGAAAAAAAAAAAAAACCACATTACTCAGGTATGTCATCGCAGAGACAATCAAGTCTGGAACGGCCCCCATCCCCCCTGTGATGCAGCGGCCCATGTCCCCCCGCAACGGATGTTGAAAGGGGGGGAAAAACGGGGGAAGGGGGTGCAAAGGAGGACAAAAAGCCTCTGTTGAGGATGGCACGACCGGCAAATTTGGTAATTGCATTTTAAAAACCCTTGTGTTTACTGTGCCACAGTAGATTATATAAGGAACCAAATTAAAAAAAAAAAAATAATTTGGAGGGGGGGGAGGGGGGGGGGGGGGGGGGGGGGGGGGGCAGGGGAATGGTAAATGAATAGCACAGGGGTGGGATGCAGTCACTTCTCCCTGGTTCTTCTGATTGTTAGAAATACAGGGAGATGTTCTGCTACAGGTAGAGCAGGAAGCCACAGACTTCTGGCTCTACCACTTCAACTTGTAGGCCTCAGACTACATTAGGCCTGTGGCCTACAAACTGTGTGGCAAGTATTGATACCCCAGCTCCTCCTTTCTGCTCTGGGCACACATGACATCATAGCAGTGCGCCCGGAGCAGAGAGACAGTGGGACTGAGGAGCAGATGGGTAATGAGCTAATACCGCTGTAAGGTGGGACAGTGAAGAGGCCACTGTATGGCCCATGCAGTGGTCCTTTCATTGGTGCACCATACAGAAGTCTCTTCACTGATACCACCAAACAGTGGTCAAAAGTTAGCTTAAAATAGATTCCCCATATTTAAAACATGACTTTTATTTCAATATTAAAATATAACTACCATATTTTTGCTTTATAAGACACACCTAATGATAAGATGCATCTAGTTTTTAGAGGAGGAAAATAAGGAAAAAATATTTTGAACCAATTCCTGGACAACCTTTTTTAAGAATAATGTCTCATATGAATAATAATGTGCACACAGTATAATGTCTTAAAATCGCCCCTCCACACAGTATAATGTCCCACAATAGCCCTTGCACACAGTATAATGTCCCACAGTGGTCCCTGCACACAGTATAATGTCCCATAGTGGCCTCTCCAAACAGTATAATGTCTCACAGTAGCCCCTCGACACAGTATAATACCCTATAGTGGCCCATACAGTTTTCTTTACAAATTTTTGGGGTTCACCACCCACAAACCATTATTATACTCTGGGGTCTCTTGAGACCCCAGAGTAATAATGAGCAGAGGCTCAAAGGAGCTGGTTAAACATAATAAACAGCGTTATTCACCTCTCCTGGGCTCTAGTGCAGGTCTTCAGTCCTCTTCTGTTCAGAGATGTCATGAATGACGTCAGAGACCACTGAGGGCCAATCACAGTCATGACACAAAATGATGGCGATGTAACCCACGTGAGATTACGCAGGCTACATTTTGCATGAAGATGCTGACGTGATTGGGCCTCAGCGCTCTCTGATGTCAAAGGCAGAAGACCCCTACCAAAGCCCAGGAGAGGTGAGTAACACTTTTTTTTTTTATGTTTAGTCACCTCCCCTGGGCATCCTATCATTATACCCTCAGGTCTGAAGAAACCCCAAGAGTATAATAATGGTTCGTGGGTGGCGAATCTACAACAGTGCCAGCTTGATTTTCAGTACCTTTGCTTTATAAGACGCACTGATTTTTTTTCCCTGCAGACACTGATCTAGTTAAAATGAATCCTGCAAATAACTGTCTTGTAAACCGCAATCCATTTCAGGCCTGCGGTTTACAAGACGCCGAGATCATAGACAGCGGACGTCTGCCTCTTAGCACAGGGGGGGCGCGATGATGTCACAGCATCGCGTCTCCCGCGCCGAGAGGCAGACGTCCTGTGCGTGGACAGGGTAGAGGCAGTGGCTCCGTTCATCAGAGGATCACAGGTAGGTGAGTATAACTTTCCTTTTTTGTTTTTTAGTGCAGTTGTGGGTAATTTAATAGTATAAGGGGTGGTTAGGAGGGGAAATTATAACTATAAAGGAGGATTCATTAGGGAGAATTAGGATGATGGGGGGGGTCATTTATATAAGGGGTCATTAGGGGGTATTATGAGCTCTGTGAGGTTGGATGGAGAGCATTTGTGAACAGCAGTTTTCAGCTCTTTCCACAGATTCTCGATTGGATTCAGGTCTAGACTTTGACTTGGCCATTCTAACACCTGGATACGTTTATTTGTGAACCATTCCATTGTAGATTTTGCTTTATGTTTGGGATCATTGTCTTGTTGGAAGATAAATCTCTGTCCCAGTCTCAGGTCTTTTGCAGACTCCAACAGGTTTTCTTCCAGAATGGTCCTGTATTTGGCTCCATCCATCTTCCCATCGATTTTAACCATCTTCCCTGTCCCTGCTGAAGAAAAGCAGGCCCAAACCATGATGCTGCCACCACCATGTTTGACAGTGGGGATGGTGTGTTCAGGGTGATGAGCTGTGTTGCTTTTATGCCAAACATATCGTTTTGCATTGTGGCCAAAAAGTTCGCTTTTGGTTTCCTCTGACCAGAGCACCTTCTTCCACATGTTTGGTGTGTCTCCCAGGTGGCTTGTGGCAAACTTTAAACAAGACTTTTTATGGATATCTTTGAGAAATGGCTTTCTTCTTGCCACACTTCCATAAAGGCCAGATTTGTGCAGTGTATGACTGATTGTTGTCCTATGGACAGACTCTCCCACCTTAGCTGTAGATCTCTTCAGTTCATCCAGAGTGATCATGGGCCTCTTGGCTGCATCTCTGATCAGTCTTCTCCTTGTTTGAGATGAAAGTTTAGAGGGACAGCCGGGTCTTGGTAGATTTGCAGTGGTTTGATACTCCTTCCATTTCAATATGATCGCTTGCACAGTGCTCCTTGGGATGTTTAAAGTTTGGGAAATCTTTTTGTATCCAAATCCGGCTTTAAACTTCTCCACAACAGTATCATGGACCTGCCTGGTGTGTTCCTTGGTCTTCATGATGCTCTCTGCGCTTTAAACAGAACCCTGAGACTATCACAGAGCAGGTGCATTTATACGGAGAGTTGATTACACACAGGTGGATTATATTTATCATCATCAGTCATTTAAGACAACATTGGATCATTCAGAGATTCTCACTGAACTTCTGGAGTGAGTTTGCTGCACTGAAAGTAAAGGGGCCGAATAATATTGCACACCCCACTTTTCAGTTTTTTATTTTTTACAAAAGTTTAAAATAACCAATAAATTTCGTTCCACTTCACAATTGTGATCCATTTTTTGTTGATTCTTCACCAAAAAATTAAAATTTTATATCCTTATGTTTGAAGCCTGAAATGTGGCAAAAGGTTGAAAAGTTCAAGGGGGCCGAATACTTTCGCAAGGCACTGTACCTATAGGGAACCGCTAGCGTCTCCGTAGGTATAATTGACATGCTGCAATTTCCAAAACCGCAACAGTTTTGGAAATCACAGCGTATCCGCTGCCCATAGGTTTCTGCAATGTGAGGATGGGATTTGCAAGAATCCCATCCACTTTGCAGGAACTGTAAAACGCAGCGTATTTTTCCGCGTCATTTTCACCACGTGAGGCCCCGACTTTACGGAGTTTTCCTGCTTATTTTTATTGATGATCTATCCTCAGAATAGATCATCAATAAGAGATAAGTGAATCCCCACTGATCAGCTGTATGGAAGAGCCATGGCACCTGTTTATATCACATGCTGTCTGTTTATGGTGGCCGTGTGATGTAATTAAAGCCTTGTCACATAGATGTGTATAGGACGAGGCTGTAATTACATTACATGGCCACTATGAAATAAATGACACTATGTAAACAGAGAAGGGGTCACGGCGCTTACACAGGTACCACGGTTCATTCAAACCGTTGATCCTGGGATTCCCGGGTATTCAAACCCCAATTTTTTTTACCTTTTGTTTACATTTTAATTAGGAAACACCTGGGGAATTATTAATAAGGAGCAATATTTAAAGGGGGTAGACGGGGACATTATTAATAAGGGGCACTATTTAAAGGGGTCACACAGGGAAGTTATTAATTTAAAGATGCACTTGGGGGTATTATTCATTATGGGGTGGTTATATTATATATTTTATAATTGGGGTAGCGGCAGGATGGGTGTGTAGGTGAGGACAATGTGGGTGAGGTGCCTGGAAAAGCAAGGAGCCAAAGATGTCTGTGCTGCAAACTTTACAGAGATTGAAAGAAGTGGTCATGGCGGTCCAGATGGAAGAGATGGGAAATGGGAACGATTAGTCAGAGACATCACTGGTAAGTCACTAAATGTTACTGCCCTGTATTCACCTAAATGGTCTGCAGAGCCTTGTGTAGAGCCAATATATACTGCTATACGGTCACCGTATAGTGATAATATTGGTATACCTAAATTGAGGTCCCACTTGGACCTGTGCTGAACCCCTAGCTATGCCTCTGTATATAATATATGGAATGTTTCACCAGGCAATCAAATAAGAATATATTAGTGCGCCACCTAGTGTTTTTTTTTTTTGTTGTTTTTTTTTTTTTTTTATGTTTCCACACATGCTGGATATTGCCATGTATGGTTTCTCACTAGATGTGCTTCTAATATATATATTTAGGGCAGTGTCTAGCTCATATATCTCTCTATAGGACAGATTTGCCCTTTCACACTAGCTATGGCTGGACAGATGATTTATCCCTCTCCAACTTTTATTATTCTACATATTTCGCCACATGCTTTTGTGGCTCTTCAGAGAGTACATCAGAGAACTAACACCTAGAAAACTATAGTGTGGCAGTGGCCACCTATCCCCCACTGCTGGGGGCTTAAAGGGATTCTATCATTGGTGAAACATGTTTTTAACTGAAGCCACGTCGTAATAGCCTTTATGAAGGCTATTCTCTCCTACCTTTGTTGTTTTGCTCCTCGCCGCCGTTTAGAAGAAATGTTTATTTTTATCTTTATGCTAATGCATCTTCAGAATGCACAGGGAGCGTTCCCCCAGGGCTGAAACTGCACAAGGGTCATCCCCTGTGCTCTCCTCAAATGCATTTTTGAACTTACCGCGCTGCCTCTCTTCTTCTTTAGCAGACGCCTCTTCTTGACGTCATCCTTCGTTCGGGAGACATGCGCCGACTGCGCATGTCCATTCGGCCATTTTCCTGTGGCCTATTACACGAGCGTACTGCATGCGCTGTATGTAATAGGCCACAGGAAAATGGCCGAATGAAGACTTGTACAAGGATGACGTCAAAGAGAGGCCTCTGCTAAAGAAGAAGAGAGGCGGCACGGTATGTTCAAAAATGCATCTGAGGAGAACACAGGGGACGCCCCTGTGCAGTTTCAGCACTGAGGGAGCGCCCCTGTGCATTTTGAAGATGCATTTGCATAAAGATAAAAATCAACATTTCTTCTAAACGGCGGCGAGGAACGAAACAAGAAAGGTAGGAGAAGAATAGCCTTTATAAAGGCTATTACAACGTGCATCAGTTAAAAACATGTTTCCCCAATGATAGAATCCCTTTAAATACCCACAGACCTGCCCCTCCTGGGGTCTGGGCAATGACATCATTTGGATCCCACCTACAAGAAGTCATATTGCCCCCTATGGGGGGGCGGCATCATTATTATCACTAGGCCTCAGCATTTGATGTCAATTCTTCCATTATGTGAGGATGCTGCTCTCACTACACCCCTGTGGGTGAGCATCTGCGTCGTCACTAGGTGTCATTTGCTGATGTCAACTCATCTATCATGCGAGGACAGCGCCCTTGTTCCACACACTATAGGCAGGGCTTCAGTGTCATCACTAGGTGTCAGTGCGTGATATCATAGTAGCCCCGCCCCTTACCGGGGATGGGGGTGTCACAACAGTACTAAGCCTAGCTAACCATGGGTCAGGTAAATGCATAGCTATTATAACCATGCCCACATCTGATCCATATGCACTCCCTGCAAGAGGCGGTGAAAATAGGGTCAATAAATAAAAGGGACCAAAACATGCAATGTCCCCAACTGATATTAGGGGACACCAGACTGCCTCAGGGGTTGCTGGAGAGGGACCGGTGACATCACATACGTCACCATCTGCTTACAAGTGGATGCTGAGGCCACTAATTAGTCTCAGCTGTTCAATGAGTAGCGGTGGGCTTAGGTAGTGCAGTGGTGCACATCGTATGACGTGGGAGCAGCATGGCTCCTGACATGTTATTACTTGTAGCCATGCTGTGTCAGTACAGCTGATCTGCAGGGATCCTGGATGTCAGACCCCCGCAGATGTAATATTGATGGCCTATTCTAAGCATAGGCTATCAGTATTAGAAAGGTGGATAACCCATTTAAAATATGGACGAATCATTTATAATAGGGGAACAATCTGGGAGAAAGGAGGCACTGTGTTGTGTGTGTGTGTGTGTGTGTGTGTGGGGGGGGGGGTGCTCAAAGCAGGGCGTTAAACCGTGTGTGGGGACCAGGAAAAGGTGGCTTTATACTGTATGGGAGCGAGTAAAGGGCTGATCAGCAGGTGAAGCTCTGCTTCAACTTTCTGCCAAGGGGAATTGGAGGGCTGGAAAATTAAGAGGAACCTGAGGCAGAAGTCTGCCTCACTTCCTTCTTATTTTTGCCATCTGAACAGGCCCTTGCTTTTCCCTAACCCTTTGAGAACTACAACCCCCAGCAGCTTCAGATCCTCAGGATCTACTGAAAGTTGTAGTTTTAGTCTAGAAACCACTGACAACTATCTCAATCATTTAACCCCTCAGATGCCACAGTCAATACAAACTGCAACCGAGAAATATAGAAAATATTATAGAAAAAGAGCTGATTTATAAAGAACAATGGTTTCCACCTGTCGGAGTCTGTACCTATTTTATAATGAAGTGCACACCTCCTCATATATTAGGAGCATCCTCTGGGGTCCATGCACCTAAACAGAACTCCACACCAGCTTCTTGCTGGTGTAGAATTAAGGCACCAAAAAAACTGTCAGCAATTATAATAAATCTGATATGGCCAGGAAAGTGATGTGACCTTTTTTATTACTTGTATGCCAGTAGCAGTAGCATGGGCCCCTAGAATCAATTCCACTGGTGGGCACTAGATATGCCAGTGCAACACTGATTCCTAGACTGTCTAGTCTTGACTTTACACCTTCTATTAGTTGGCTTAGTTTACACCAGAAAAAATGCGCTAAAATGCAAGCTGTCAAAACTTAGGCCACACCGCCTTCCCTCGAAGCCACACCCCTTTCCTGCTAAGCTACATCCCCTTTTCATACAAGTCTAAAACATCTGATAAATTTTGGTGCAAATTACACCAGAATTCTGTTGCATTTCTGTATCCCGTGCTGCAGGAATGGCACTCTGCAACCCCACTCTGTAAGTTTTCATGGTCCGCCATGGTCTGGCAGTGTTGTGGTTAATAGACAGTACCACTTTTCAATAATACCACTCACAGTTAATCCTGAAATATCTAGGACAGAATACATTTAGTGAAATGACTTGCACTCCTTCCTCCTGTGTCATCCCTATTTCTTTATAGATTGTAAGCTCTTGCGAGCTGATCACTCACCTTATTTGATTTGTTAATTATTTTGTTACACTGCAATGTCTCATATTGTCTGTTCGTGTCCCCTCTGACTAGTAAAGTGCTGTGGAATATGCTGGCACTATATAAATAAAAAATGTATTATTATTATTATTATTATTATTATTATTATTACTATGGTGACTACCTATTACAGTACTAGGGTGGAATTGAGTGATCTCATTAGGATGACCCCCGCTTCTTTCGCTAGTGTTTGTAAAGGCAGACTGCATGGCTAGTACACCACTGTTCTTTCTGCATTGGTTAAAATGAATGCAATGTCATCTTTACATCAATTAATGATATAACGTTTTGAATAGGAATAGTACACTACGATGTCCACCATGGGGCGCTATGACTCCACTGTGAAGGGAGATCTTGTCCTTCTTAATTACCAAGAGCTAACATTTACTAATGACCAGATTTAACCGCATGATACTCATCAAGTCTTAACTGTGACTTACATGAAATGTGTCAGTGTGCACTTATATTAATAGCCAGATTCTCATCAGCACGCTAATATCATCACAATCCATGTGTATTAATTCATTCAATTACATATGTTTTATAATGCCTGGGTTATAAGTATCTGAAGTGATTCTCCCCTACTCTAATTTTCTCTTCATTTTTACAAAGCCCTACTCCATACACAAGGAGGAGCAAGGTACAGCTCGCAATAGAGAAGCCATGGAAAGAGTAAAAAAGTGCAGCATTTCATAGAAAGGAGCAAACATTTTTTAATAAAGTATATTGCAAAATTTATTAATGATGCAAATACTGCCAGAAAATCAAAAGTTGTGTGAAACTTTAGTTACGCTTTAAACTGGCATTTGATAATCCAGAAAGTCTGGTAATCCAGAACAATGAAATCCAATGGAAAAGGTCACTTAAAGTAAGGTTGAATTATACAACTACTGCCCTGACAGTAGTTCTGATGACTCCAACTGGCTGCTCCAGATAGATTGTTGATGCTTCTAATTCGCTGCATTACTACTGTCTGCAATAACAATAACAAGCAGCAATTCACAATGTAGGGAGTAGCTTGGGTGTGCAATTGTTCATCTCTATGTAGTATACATTATAGTTTAGTGCTGCCAATAAACAACCATTTTTAAAATCCTATAATCTTGTGCACTTGACCAAAAGGAAATAATAAGGAAATATATATATATATATATATATATATATATATATATATAAAAATCTGCTGTAAATCATTTGCAGTTTTTCCCACTACGTCTTTGCCAGTACCCCTGTGTTAATAAAAGGAGGAATTTTCCACTTGGATTGCACATATCTCTGTGCCTAAGGGACATGTCCTGTGCTGATGCAGTTGGATGTTCTGCTTCTCAGGCTAATCCCATGGGCTTTCTTGGGGTTATCTATCTATTACATCTTGTTTGCTTTTACTTCAGATTTTGTAAAATGTACACTGGGTATTCTGGAAGGTTTCCAAGCTCTGTCCAAACTCTGTAGCTCACTACTTCATAGAGAATGGCCAGTAAGTGACAACAGATCCACCCTGAGTTATACACAATACTCTTACCAAGGGCATAAAGTGATTTCCTTCTTTTTAACTCCAATACTAGACAATATGAAATACCCTGATTTACCGAATAGCCTACCATAAAAAATATGGCGCACATTTATTAAAACTGAGTTTTCCATCTGCAAAAACTGTGTAGTGTTAACATGTGACAGTGTATTAGAAATATATGGAAATTCTGTGCATGTATAACATTGTGTATATATAGCCACGAAAACATACAGTACAGACCAAAAGTTTGGACACACCTTCTCATTCTAAGAGTTTTCTGTATTTTCAAGACTATAAAAATTGTAGATTCACACTGAACGCATCAAAACTATTAATTAACACATGTGGAATTATATACTTAACAAAAAAGTGTGAAACAACTGAAAATATGTCTTATATTCTAGGTTCTTCAAAGTAGCCACCTTTTGCTTTGATTACTGCTTTGCACACTCTTTGCATTCTCTTGATGAGCTTCAAGAGGTAGTCACCTGAAATGGTCTTCCAACAGTCTTGAAGGAGTTCCCAGAGATGCTTAGCACTTGTTGGCCCTTTTGCCTTCACTCTGCGGTCCAGCTCACCCCAAACCATCTCGATTGGGTTCAGGTCTGGTGACTGTGGAGGGCAGGTCATCTGGCGTAGCACCCCATCACTCTCCTTCTTGGTCAAATAGCCTTTACACAGTCTGGAGGTGTGTTTGGGGTCATTGTCCTATTGAAAAATAAATGATGGTCCAACTAAACACAAACCAGATGGAATAGCATGCCACTGCAAGATGCTGTGGTAACCATGCTGGTTCAGTATTCCTTCAATTTTGAATAAATCACCAGCAAAGCACCCCCACACCATCACACCTCCTCCTCCATGCTTCACAGTGGGAACCAGGCATGTAGAGTCCATTTGTTCACCTTTTCTGCGTCGCACAAAGACACGGTGGTTGGAACCAAAGATCTCAGATTTGGACTCATCAGACCAAAGCACATATTTCCACAGGTCTAATGTCCATTCCTTGTGTTCTTTAGCCCAAACAAGTCTCTTCTGCTTGTTGCCTGTCCTTAGCAGTGGTTTCCTAGCAGCTATTTTACCATGAAGGCCTGCTGCACACAGTCTCCTCTTAACAGTTGTTGTAGAGATGTGTCTGCTGCTAGAACTCTGTGTGGCATTGACCTGGTCTCTAATCTGAGCTGCTGTTAACCTGCGATTTCTGAGGCTGGTGACTCGGATGAACTTATCCTCCGCAGCAGAGATGACTCTTGGTCTTCCTTTCCTGGGGCGGTCCTCATGTGAGTTTCTTTGTAGCGCTTGATGGTTTTGGCCACTGCACTTGGGGACACTTTCAAAGATTTCCCAATTTTTCGGACTGACTGACCTTCATTTCTTAAAGTAATGATGGCCACTCATTTTTCTTTACTTAGCTGCTTTTTTCTTGCCATAATACAAATTCTAATACTCCATTCAGTAGGACTGTCAGCTGTGTATCCACCTGACTTCTGAACAACACAACTGATGGTCCCAACCCCATTTATAAGGCAAGAAATCCCACTTATTAAACGTGACAGGGCACACCTGTGAAGTGAAAACCATTTCAGGTGACTACCTCTTGAAGCTCATCAAGAGAATGCCAAGAGTGTGCAAAGCAGTAATCAAAGCAAAAGGTGGAGTAAGTATGTGAGCCAGAGGGCGCTGTTGAGCGACCCAGGCCAGGCCAGAAAAGGCTCTCAGCCACGCCTTTGGGGTGGCACGGAACTCCAGGAGGGCTGGAGTGTCCTGCAGGAAGCAGGAAGTAGTGGACCAGCTAGGACAGAGACAGAGGCTCTGTCCCAGAGGGCTGGCGTCCACAGGAGTGGACCAGCTAGGACAGAGAGATAGGCTCTGTCCCAGAGGGCTGGCGTCCACAGAGGACTGTTGCTGGAGCTAAGCAATAGTCAGGACAGTTAGGGGCTCAAGGAGGGAGTTAGGCCCTAACTGTGGCATAGGTTTTTTGTTGTTTTGCTGTGTTGCAGTTAAGCTGAATAAAGCCACTTTTATTTACACTTGGACCGTCTGAAAGCTATCTTTCCGGCGCCCAGTACCACGAACCACCGCTGTCCGGACCAGGAGTCAGCCGCCATTTTGAGTTTAATTCCCCAAATTATCACAGTGGCTACTTTGAAGAACCTAGAATATAAGACATATTTTCAGTTTTTTCACACTTTTTTGTTAAGTATATAATTCCACATGTGTTAATTCATAGTTTTGATGCCTTCAGTGTGAATCTACAATTTTTATAGACTTGAAAATACAGAAAACTCTTAGAATGAGAAGGTGTGTCCAAACTTTTGGTCTGTACTGTATATGCTATTTTTTTCTGACTAGGCATTCGCTGGTCAGTTGCAGCTTTTTAGGTACAAAATGATGTGCATGTGGCAAACATTTGTGAAAATAGACGGAGAACATGTAAAGAAGAACAATTCATTTCTTTGACTGAGTACAAGTGTTACACATTCTCTGCTGTGAATAATATTAGGAATGCTTGGGTTGTCATTCTCAGGATGTAAACAAGTAGCAAGCAGAGTTCTAGAAAAAGTGACCACTCAAAGCACAAAGGCCCAGATTTACTAATAGTTAGATAGTGTAAACTTAGATAGACAGTCCATCTGAAAATGCTCCAGTGGCTGAGGCTGGACGATAAATCTGGTGTATCTTTTGACTGTCTTGTCTATACCACCATTTACTCTAGCGTCACCTCTATTGTTCTGGACTGTCAGAGGACGAGAACAGTGGAGGGGTGGACCACTAAAATAGCGGTAACACATAGCATCTTACTATAATGGGGTCCATTGGGTGGCCATCATTTTAAAAAGAAACCAGCAGAGGAAAAAGTCCTCCGTGCAGGATTTTGTCCTTTGCTGATTTGGACACTTCAATGGAGACTCCGGCGCAGATGTGAACATAGCCTTTGTTGGCTTGCTTTGAGACAGAGTTTTACTACACCATTTTGGTGCACTTGGCACATTTTGGAGCATTTAAAACCCATTTCTGAGACGCCACACCTTCATGTCTAGTAAGTCTGAAAAATTTTAGCTCAAACTAGATGTGCCATGTCTAGTTGTAACCAAAATAATAAACCTTGGCCATAGTCTGTTGGTAGGTTGCAGAACTATACATTGTACAGCAGGGGTCAGCAACCCCTGGAACTAATGTCGGGTTTGGCACCCCGGGCTTATCTACGTGGCACAGTGTTCTCTGCTGTCTTAACACATGGCAGCGCTGCTCCAGGTTGCAATTTCTCTCAGTCGAAGGAGAGGATGCACTGGGGAGGAGAGCATCAGGCATGATGTACTAGTGTCTGGGCCATGGGGTAGTCTAGTCATAGGACAGCAACTGCATGTTCAACTTATAATATGGCAGCTAAAATTGCCTTTGTTCATTTCAACAAGCCTGGAAAGATTGGTTTGGACTTCTTCAATAAAAAGACTGGGCTGTGTGATGGGCATCCTCTGCCCCCCACAAACCAGGCTTACTGCAGAGTACTCTTAGCTCCATGTTTAGCCCAGTCTTAACCACCAGGAAAGGATCATCTTTGCGAAAAAAAAAAAAAAAAGTCAGGGATCCCACTGAAATGTAAGTTTAATCGACTACCAAATCAGTTGCTGTTATAGTTTGTGTTATATGACTTTCATGTAGGGGTCGACATCCTTTCAATTATTACATGGCACACTGACTATGTCATCTTTGATTTTTTTTTTTCCAAAATCGGCACACCATCCAAAATAGGTTGCTGACCCCTGTTGTACAGCTTTGCAAAGCCCTACTTATAAAAGACTTTCCAAGCTCTTTATGTGACTTTACCCAAAAGTATCATTTTAGCGTAATCTTTTTAATGAATACAAAAGCCCTTTTTTTAAAATGGAAGTCTACAACAATGCAGTATAAAACGCCTACATATATATATATATATATATATATATATATATATATATTTATTTTTCAAATTGCCTGACCAGCTCTGCCAAGAGAATTTGGAAAGGAATGATGTGAGTTACTTGTTCCAGATGTCAGAATCCATTGAAAGTTTGTGCAAGAAGATGAAAGTACAAGGCAGGGCCTGACATTACTGATTATTTTATTGCACGCTGCTCAGTGACACTTCCACAGGAGGGTTTCCTGTCATGTAAGAGGCAGCAGGTCATTCACTGTCACCTAGACTGGCTGGCCCACATGCTAAATAAATACACTGCCGCCAAATAACAGGATTTTCTTTTACTGTTTCTGCATGGGGGATCATTCCTTTATCTTTCCATGTCAGTATATTATAACAGCAGCTTCTGAGTGACAGATAGCCATGTATCAGCAAGGTATTCTACACCTTGGTTAAATATAGACTTCTGCAGGTACCTTAGGGGTAAAACATTACAAACTTTATTATTATTTATATCGATTTTCATTTTTAACTCCCCGCATTGCAAAAACCATAACTTTTTTATTTTTGCATTCACAGAGCTATATGAGGGCTTAATTTTTGCGGGACAAATTGTATTTCGTAATAGTACCATTTAATATTCCGTACTATGTACTGACAACCTGGAAAAAAACAGAATGGGGTGGAATTAGAGAAAAACTGTACAACATTCTTACGGGCTTCATTTTTTTTTTTGTGCAGTCAAAATGACATGACACTTGTATTCTGTGGATCACTGTGATTATGGTGATACCAAATTTATAGTTTATTATTTTTTACATTTTAACCCCTTAAAAAAAAAAATCCAAAACTTTGCAAAAGAATTTCTTGGTGTCGCCATATTTTGACACCTGTTCTGATAACAATCAGTGGAACTCAGGAGGAGACCCGAGTGAAGCCGCCGGAGCAGAGGAATCAGGAGGCTTTGGGAGGACACCGGAGCATCGGGGACAGGTGAGTATGCATTTTTTAACATTTTTTTCACTGTCCCCGACTAATTTAAAAGTTAAAGGGGTCATCCAATTTTGCCTGGACAACCCCTTTAATATCAGTAAACTGTGATGTGCATCACATTTATCAAGTGTTTTAGACACTTTTCCAACTTATGCAAAACAAAACCTGGCAAACCATGCAAAGGGGTGTGACCTACACTACCGTTCAAAAGTTTAGGGTCACGTAGAAATTTCCTTATTTTTGAAAGAAAAGCACAGTTTTTTTCAATGAATATAACATTAAATGAATCAGAAATACACTCTATACATTGTTAATGTGGTAAATGACTATTCTAGCTGCAAACATCTGGTTTTTAATGCAATATCTACATAGGTGTATAGTGGCCCATTTCCAGCAACCATCACTCCAGTGTTCTATTGGTACATTGTGTTTGCTAACTGTGTAAGAAGGCTAATGGATGTTTAGAAAACCCTTGAAAACCCTTGTGCAAGTATGTTAGCACAGCTGAAAACAGTTTTGCTGGTTAGAGAAGCTAGAAAACTGACCTTCCTTTGAGCTAGTTGAGAATCTGGAGCATTACATTTTTTGGTTCAATTAAACTCTCAAAATGGCCAGAAAAAGAGAACTTTCATGTGAAACTCGACAGTTTATTCTTGTTCTTAGAAATGAAGGCTGTTCCGTGCGAGAAATTGCCAAGAAACTGAAGATTTCCTACAACGATGTGTACTACTCCCTTCAGAGGACAGCACAAACAGGCTCTAACCAGAGTAGAAAGAGAAGTGGGAGGCCCCGCTGCACAACTGAGCAACAAGACAAGTACATTAGAGTCTCTAGTTTGAGAAATCGACGCCTCACAGGTCCTCAACTGGCAGCTTCATTAAATAGTACCCACAAAACGCCAGTGTTAACGTCTACAGTGAAGAGGCGACTCAGGGATGCTGGACTTCAGGGCAGAGTGGCCAAGAAAAAAATCATATCTGAGACTGGCTAATAAAAGGAAGAGATTAAAATGGGCAAAAGAACACAGACATTGGACAGAGGAAGATTGGAAAAAAGTGTTATGGACAGACGAATCGAAGTTTGAGGTGTTTGGATCACACAGAAGAACATTTGTGAGACGCAGAACAACTGAAAAGATGCTGGAAGAGTGCCTGACACCATCTGTCAAGCATGGTGGAGGTAATGTGATGGTCTGGGGTTGCTTTGGTGTTGGTAAAGTGGGAGATTTGTACAAAGTAAAAGGGATTTTGAATAAGGAAGGCTTTCACTCCATTTTGCAACGCCATGCCATACCCTGTGGACAGCGCTTGATTGGAGCCAATTTCATCCTACAACAGGACAATGACCCAAAGCACACCTCCAAATTATGCAAGAACTATTTAGGTAAGAAGCAGGCAGCTGGTATTCTATCTGTAATGGAGTGGCCAGTGCAATCACCACATCTCAACCCCATTGAGCTGTTGTGGGAGCAGCTTGACCGTATGGTATGCAAAAAGTACCCTGGGCAAAATTAAAAGCAGGGCCCCAAATGCTGTTATGCAAACAACACCATTGTCTTGCAGTGGCAGCCCCTATAATAATGCCTCCTTTCTGCCAACAAAAAAGTAATAACAAGCCCCATTTTACCACACACAATTCAAATGAGCACCTTTGTACCACCTAATATATTTTTGCACCCAGTCATCAGTTATTGTAGCGTCTCCTTATAAATAATAATCCCTGCTTATAAATATTACACCTTTATCAGTAATAGCGCCCTTACAAAAGATAAATAATGCCCTGTATCAGTAATATCCCCCTTATCAGTAACAGTCACCCTGTAAAAATAATACTGCTCCCTTATAAATAATAGCCCTCTCATAAATAATAAATACCCTTAGAAATAATAGTCCCCATTATCAGTAATAGCCCCCTTTATAAATAAGCCAACTTAACAATTATACCCCCCTTATAAATAGTTTCCCTCTTATAAATAATAGCTCCCCCCTTATAATGGATGTTTTATATATAATAGATCCCACCTTATAAATAATAGCCCGTCTTATAAATAATAGTTCCCCCTTATAATAGCCCCTCATATTTAAGTTTCCCAATTATATATAGTAACCCACCCTTATATATAATAGTTCTCCGTTATACAGTGTCGGACTGAAGGGCCTTAGGCCCACCACAGAAACTTGTTCTGGGGCCCCACCCAACAGCTTCCTGCTTATAGCCTATACCACGGCTCCTTCACTGAAGTCTTACATATGTGCTGACTACCTGGTGTTAATGAGTATGTTCCCAGTATATTCAGCCCCTATATTACTGTGCAAGCCCCAATAACTCCATGCACAGTACTGTATAGGGAATGACATGGCTTTGGAGCACTACACGTATATGCAAGATTACAGTGAGGGAGCTGTGATGCAGACATAGCACACAAGGCTGCCAGCAGGAATTTTGAACCCCCCCCCCCCATAGTATAATGCTCCACGGTATAAAATGCTCCCCTGAGTCCCCCATAGTGGCCTCACATGGTATATAAGGCTCCACACAGTATACTACCTCTTAGTGGCCCCAGACAGTACAATATGCTCCCCAGCAGCCCCACACAATATAATATGCTCCATACAGTATAATATGCATCCCACAGTGTGTCCCCCAGTATAATGCTCCACAGTGGCCTAACACAGTATAACATGCTCCACAATGGCCTCCACACAGTATAATATACTGCCCAGAGGGGTTACCCCAGTATAATGCTCCACAGTAGTCCCCCACCCAGTATAATGCTCTACAATAGCCCCACAGAGTAAAATATGCTCCCGAGAAGCCCCACACTGCACCTTCCCCCCAGTATAAAGCTCCACAGTGGCCCATAGTATAATATGCTCCCCAGAGGGCCCCTGCTAGTATAATGCTCCACAGTACCCCCCCAGTATTTTGCTCCACAGTGGCCCCACGCAATATATTATGCTCCCCAGAGTGTCCCCCCAGTATAATGCTGCACAGTAGGCCCCACGCAGTATAATATATTCCCCAGAGGGCCCCCTAGTATAATGCTCTTTAGTTCTCCCCCCGAATAATACCCCACAGTGGCGCCACGCAATATAATATGCTCTGCAGATGGCCCCCCCAGAATCATGCTCCACAGTGACCCCACACAGTATAACATGCTCCAGAATGGCCTCCACACAGTATAATATACTGTCCAGAGAGGTTCCCCCAGTACAATGCTCCACGGTGGACCCACACAGTATAATATGCTATCCAGAGGGGCCCCCCAGTATAATGCTCCAAAGTGGCCCCAGAGAATATAACATGCTCTCCAGAACCCCCCCACATTATGATGCTCCACAGAGGCCCCATACAGTATGCTATCCAGAGGGCTCCCTCCCCAGTATAATGCTTCACAGGGGCTCTACACAGTATAATATGCTATCCAGAGGGCCCCCTCCTCAGTATAATGCTCCACAGGGGCCCCACACAGTATAATATGCCATCCAAAGGGCCCCCTCCCCAGTATAATGCTCCACATTGGCCCCACACAGTATAATATGCTATCCAGAGGGCCCCCTCCCCAGTATAATGCTCCACAGTGGTCCTACACAGTATAATATGCTATCCAGAGGGCCCCCTCCCCAGTATAATGCTCCACAGGGGCCCCACACAGTATAATATGCTATCCAGAGGGCCCCCTCCCCACTATAATGCTTCACAGGGGCCCCACACAGTATAATATGCTATCCAGAGGGCCCCCTCCCCAGTATAATGCTACACAGGGGCCCCACACAGTATAATATGCTATCCAGAGGGCCCCCTCCCCAGTATAATGCTCCACAGTGGCCCCACACAGTACAATATGCTATCCAGAGGGCCCCCTCCCCAGTATAATGCTCCACAGTGGCCCTACAGACTCCCTTATTGCTAGTATTATATTATACTCTGGGGTCTCTTCAGACCCCAGAGTATAATTATTGAAGGCCCGGGAAAGATAAGGGAAAATAACAGTTATACTTACCTTGCCTTACCTCTCCTGGGCCTCCTCGCGCTGCTCCGCTATCCCCGCAGGCGCCAGCTTCCTCTTCTCTGCGGCTGACGTCACACGTTTTGGATGTCACTGCTGAGGCCTGTGATTGGGCCTCAGCAGTTACGTGAGGCGCAACCCACGTGATCGCTGTGGCTGAGGCCTGGTCTCAGCGGTGATGTCCGGAACACCAGAAGATGACGTCGGACGCAAAGACAGGTGAGTAAAAATGTTTATTTTTACTCACCTCGGAAAGGGGTCCTGTGGCACATGACGCTGGGTCCCTTTCTGTTATCGATATGGCCGGTCCTGACGATTGATGACTTCGGATACCGGGGGCCCCTTTGGGGTCGGGGCCCTGGGCAATTGCCCAGTTTCCCCCCCCCCCTAACGCCGGCCCTGAGTGTGAACCTAGCAAAACAATATACCAGATTTCTCAAACAAGAATAAATCTGGTGCCATTTAAGACTGTCTAATCTAAAATTGCTCTGTTTAAAACGTAGACACTATTAGTAAATCTTCCCCACTGTTTTAACCTGTCTGCTGGACATTTTTTTTCTTTTGTGAGGCCGGGTCCCCAAGTTGCAAAAATGCAGCGTTTTGACCACTGTGTTTTACATTACCTGCAAAGTGGATAGGATTCTGGCTAATCCCATCCACACATTGCAGAAAAAAAAATCAGCAGTGGAAATGCTGCAATTTCAAAAACACTTGCGTTTTTGTAAATCGCAGCATGTCAATTATATCTATGGAAATGCTGGCGTTTTCTGTATAGGTATAATAGAGGCAGAAAGTACGCATAGGAAAGCTCTGAAGGCTTTCTGAAAAAAAAACGTTCTGGAAAAAAACGCGATGCGTTTCCACCGCAGTCTTTTCTGCAGTGTTTTTTGGCTGTGGCTCACTACGTGGGTACCTTATGTTTAATCAGTTTTTATTGAGGTTTTTGCAAATAATAACAAAAGGAAACAAAACCAATACAAAGGCAACAAATAAGGCAGTAGGAGGCACGCAGGCCACCCAGTCGTGGAGAAGTCGCTGAGGAACAGCCAGGGTAGAGGGCTGCTGACACCCACAACAGAGAAACTAGTAACGGGTGGCACAATAACAACATGGGGAAATGCATCATTGGGGGGTGATGGCAGGGAACACTATAGGACAGAAGGAAAAGTCTGGCTGTGGAGGACCACCACAGTGCCACTTGCGCACTAGAAGAAAAAGACAAATGCTGGAGGGAAAGGGGAACTTGGGGAAGGCACGGGTGAACAGAAACACATAAAACCACATACAAGACCAGGATGGGACAGGGCACACTGAGGAGAGAGGGAAAGGGAAGGGGGAGAGAGGGATGGTACAGAAGGGGACGGCCAGACCCCTTACGAAAAGGGGAGCAAGGCGCTCCCGGTTCAGGAAAAGAAAGAAGAGAACTCTGAAGTCTCCTGGAACATCACCCACGGTCGCCAGAGGGACTCAAATTTAGAAGGGTCAGGCGAGTCCTCAGTCACCAGGGCCTCCATTCTCTTAATAAGGAGAAGCTCCTGTAGGAACTCAACCAGGGTGGGCACAGCAGTACTGCGCCAATGCCTGGGAATGACTGTTCTGGCGGCAGTGAGAAAATGTCGCAGGAGGTCTCTCTTAACAGCAGAGACGTTCCCTGGTATAATGGAGAGAAGGGCTAGACGAGGTGAAGGTGTGACAGATTTACCACTCACTATAGTGTACAATGCGAAAACACCATCCCAGAAGGGTCTGAGGGCAGCGCATTCCCACCAGATGCGATACATCGTACCTCTTTCGGAACCACAGTGCCAACACCGGTCGGATACCCCAGGATAGATCCTGTGCAGGAGGTCAGGACAGCGGTACCAGCGAGTCAGTATTTTGTAGTTCTTTTCCTGCGCACTGCAAGGCAACAGGAGCTTATGCGTATACAGGAAGGACCTATCCCAATCGGCAGGTGTAAGACAAGTACCAAGGTCAGATTCCCAGGGGCTGGTATAGGGAGAGAGCCCAGGTGAGGAGAATGCCATAGAGAACAGAGAAAAAAATGGTAGGAAAGTATCCAAAAAAAGGGAGGTATGGAGACCGCGCTTCACTAAGAATGCTTTTTATTGAACTTCAATTACACAACGCGTTTCGAGGAATGAGTCCTCTTTATCAAGTGTACTATGGACTGAATAAAAACAAACAAATATTTATGGACAAGTTATACTCATAAATAAATAAATACATAGATAAAATAGATAATGAACTTGCTAAAACGTAGAGGGAGTGTCAGAGGAATATGTCTACTTAAAACAATACATAAAAGAGTAAAAGGTAATTAAATTTAAAGATAACATATATAAATATATAAGAGACGTATAAACAAAAAAAAAAATATAGGAGACGTAAAAAAAAAAAAAAAAATGAAAAAAATGGTGGGTAAATCTATATAGGTTGCATATGAGGTTGTGAAATGGAGAGTGGAATGAGAGTGAGTGGTAGTTAGTACTTACCAGCCTTAGAGCTTATGGGCGGAACAAGCTGAAGTGTGTGTGATGGCCACTTGGTTGGGGGTATATAAGGGTATGGCTGACAGGTCCTGCCTTAAAGGGGAGGGGTTAAAGTTATTGTATTAGAAATGAGAGTGGTGATTTGCAAAATAGTCCAAAAATAAGTAGAAATATGGGAGTATATAATCATAATTATGTATATAGATAAATAGATTGAGAATGGACTAGATAAAAGGATGAAGTGAATGTTTGAACTGGATGGCGTCTAAAGAATTCAACTGCGCATGTGTGTCATTTGATCCCGCTCTGAATGTAATGTGTATAGTAGCGTGGGTATTGGAGGGGTGCGCATACGCTTTGGGGAACAATCATAGCAGCGGTAATAAAGAGCGTCTATTTTGCGCTTGCGCATAAAGAAAGAACTGGGGGAGTGGTGTGAAAAAAAAAAAAAAAAAAAATATATATATATATATATATATATATATATTAAAATTAAAATTGTTTTTATGATCACAAATAAAGGACTTATGAATGAGAGTGATCTAAAAGTTCATCTCTCCCTCTCTTTCTCCCGCTTCTACATATGATTCCAAATTTACATATATATACACTTTTATACAAAAACGTTCATAAACACAAACATAAAACGACATTTGGATCCCCAACATTCCCTATAATAATTTTCAATCATATACAGATTCAAGGGCTTCATTAAGGCCAGCTGGTGTGAGAGAATTGAACTTGAATATCCAAAACATTTCTTTCCTTTTTAATTTCTCAAATCTATTGTTGGTATGTATGGGAATATGATCCAGTGGTGTAATTCTGAACCCATCAAAGTTAGAATTATGTTTCATCAGAGCATGTTTGGAGACACTATGCTTAAGAAAACCATTTAGTACATTGGATCTGTATATTGAAAGCCCACATCAACCAATTCTCTGCTTCGGTGGGAAATCCACCACCCCTTTCCCCTTAAGAAAGACATCCAGAAGAGGCCATACTGATGTTGCCGTTATAATTGCTCCATTATCCCTGAATTTAAAAAACAGGCGGTGGCCCTGAGGTCAAGATTCCGTACACGAGGATACCCAGAGCACATAATGCGCCCAACTTACCAATATGCTCTACACAGCAATCAAACTATTTTGCTAACTCCAAAAAAGACGGAGGATTCAGACAAAATGATTAGGTTAATAGCCACATTATGAGGCCAAGTATGTGAGGGAAGTTCTCTCTAAACACTGAGGGATCTTGGTCAAGGACCCCAATATTGCCCCAGTTATAGGTAAATCCCCACAGATCACCTATAGAAAAGGACAAAGTATAAGAGCCATTTTACATCTCCTTCTCTATCCCCACCAATTGGTTACTGGCTTCTTTTTTAACGGAAGATTAAGTTGTGCATGCAGGACTTTAGCTTCAGTTACAAAGGTAAAGAAACATAATGAACAATAGCTTTCATAATTGAACGGCACTGCTGGTACACGAGTGGCACATGGATGTCATCCGTGTGCCACCCTTGTTTACGCGGCCCCATTCATTCAATGAGTAGATGCTGCAGAAGCACGGCTGCAAAACGGGACAGGAATAAGACCTGTCCTGAGTTTTGTGGCCTGGACTGTTGGCGCGCATACAGGACCATGTAATCAGGGGCGCACCGCTAATGAGGCGAGGTGAGGCGGCCGCCTCGGGCGGCACTGTCCGTGGGGCGGCATTTTTACTATTTAATTTAAGCCAGCCCAGGACAGGCCGCTTTAAAAAAAAAAAAAAAAAAAACAGAGCTGAGCGGGGCCTGTCCTGGGCTGGTTTACAAGACGTCGCATCTCAGCGCAGGCGGCGATACAATGACGTCATCACGCCGCCTACGCTGAGACACGGACGTCGCGGACAAGAAGAGGAGGCGGCGGCTGCATCAAGGCATCGCAGGTGAGTATAGCTTTTTTTTTATCTATATAAATAGGCCGTAACCTGTTGGAGTATCCCCGGCAGGTCAGGGCCTATTTATTTACCTACCCGCGTCTGCTCGTGGCCGCTTCCCCTTCTGCTATGGGCCGCAGAAAGGGAAGCGGATGCCGCTGTGAGCGGCCGCGGGGATCGGTAAGTGAGGCCGCGGGCCGCAAATACTACTATTATTATACTCCGGGGTCTATTCAGACCCCGGAGTATAATAATCGGAGGCCTAGGGTTGGTGAGGGAACATAAAAAACAGTGTTACTCACCTCCTGCGATCCGATGTAACTCCGAGCAGGATTGAGGCCTGTGGTGACGTCATCAGGTCGCGTCGCCGGCCTGATCACGTGACGTGTGTGCGCAATTAAACAGGGCCGAAAGCTGCAAGGAGTGCACCGGTGTCCAGGATAGGTAAGTAACTCTGATTTTTATGTTTGTATTCTCCCCTGGGTCTCCAATCATTCTGAAAAGACCCCAGAGTATAATAATAATTCATGGGTCGGCCACTATGGGGCATAATACCCTGTGCAGGGACCGCTGTAGAGCATAATACCCTGTACAGGGGCCACTCTGGAGCATAATACAAGAGCAGGGGCCACTATAGAGCATAATACCGAGTGCAGGGGCCACTATAGAGCATAATACCCTGTGCAGGGGCCACTCTGGAGCATAATACAAGAGCAGGGGCCACTATAGAGCATAATACCGAGTGCAGGGGCCACTATAGAGCATAATACAAGTGCAGGGGCCACTATGGAGCATAATAGCAGTGCAAGGGCCACTACAGAGCATAATACAAGCGCAGGGGCCACTATGGAGCATAATAGCAGTGCAAGGGCCACTATGGAGGATAATACCCTGTGCAGGGGCCACTATGGAGCATAATACCCTGTGCAGGGGCCACTCTGGAGCATAATACCGTGTGCTGGGACCACTGTGGCGCATAATACCGTGTGCAGGGGCCAATATGGAGCATAATACCGTGTGCTGGGGCCACTATAGAGCATAATACCAGTGCAGGGGCCCACTATGGAGCATAATACCGTGTGCTGGGGCCACTATAGAGCATAATACAAGTGTAGGGGCCACTATGGAGCATAATACCAGTGCAGGGGCCAATATGGGGCATAAAACTGTGTGCAGGAGTTGCTGCGGAACATAATACCGTGTGCAGTGGCCAATGCGGGGCATAATACCGTGAGCAGGGGCCACTATGGAGCATAATACCGTGTGCAGGGGCCGCTGAGAGGCATAATCCAGTGTGCAGGGGCCGCTGCGGGCCATAACACTGTGTAATACTGTGTGCAGGGGCTGCTGTGGAACTTTATAGTGTGTGTAAATGGGGCGCTATAAACATGGGCTATGGCACCTGTTTATATCACACACAGTCTGTTTATAGTGGCCGTGTGATGTAATTGTAGCCTTGTCACATACTGTAGACATGTACAGGACGAGGCTGTAGTTACATTACATGGCCGCTATGAGATGAATTACACTATGTAAACAGAGAAGCAGTCACGGCGCTTACACAGGTACCATTCAAACAGCTGATCAGTGGGGGTCCTGGGTTTTTGAACCCCACTGATTAGTTTATTAATGACCTGGAAAACCTTTTAATTAGTTAACACCTGGGGTATTATTAATAAGGGGCACTATTTATACAGGGTACACCAGGACATTATTAATATAAAGATGCACTTGGGGGTATTATTCATTATGGGGGGTTATATCATATATTATATAATTGGGGTAGCAGCAGGATGGGGGCTTTGTGTAGGTGAGGACAATGTGGGTTGGATGCCTGGAAAAGTGAGGAGTCAAAGATGTCTGTGTTGCAACCTTTACAGAGACAAGTCACAGCTGGAAGAAGTGGTCATGGCGGTCCAAAGGAAAGAGAAGGGAAATGTGACGGATTAGTCAGAGATGTCACCTGTATTCACCTAAATGATAGAGGATAAATACCTGAGTGATGGGGGTCTGTCTGCTGAGACCCCACTGAGCCTGAGAATTGGGTTTTTCCCCCCACTAGGTGGGAATCCAGCCTGACCGCAGCCATATATATAGGTGTGTCACTTGGTGGATGGATGAACCTGCGTGGCTCTCATTCACTTCAATGGGAGTGCAAAAGATACCCGAAGTCCAGTCCTCAGCTATCTGCGGGGTTCCTATTATAGAGAATGGGGGCCACGTGGGCTCGTCCATCCACCAAGCAGAAGATGTGTGAAGTTACTTTCATTGTTAATGCCGTGTTGTTGATCTGATACTGAAGTAATACAGGAAGAAGAATTCTTAAAAACTGTTTTATAACTTTGTGTATTGTGTATATTGTGCGACGATAACAGTGTGTTAAACTAGTAGCATGGAAACTCAAATTTTTTTTTTTTTTTTTGGGAGGGGGGGGGGGTCGTTCTATAGTCCGCCTCAGGCAGCAAAGAGGCTAGGTTCACCACTGCATGTAATACACGGTTGTGTGCATGGCCCGACAGAAATGAATGGATCAGTGTGCTATCTGGGAAAAACCCAGACCATATTCTATTTCAGTGTGCTATTCTGTTTTTTCCTGGATAGCACACTGATCCATTAATTTCAATGGGCGTATGCACATTACAGTGTTTTCCACAGGTCCATGTGTGGACCACGAGTCCCTGCTACAAAACTCAAAGCATGTCCTATTCTGCTAAGTGTTTGCGGCACAGACTATCCTATAGAAGGCTATGGGACACAGAAAACAATGGGCGTCACACGAATGTCACCTAGCTACCCAGGGTTTATTTTTTTTGCAGATCCATAAATAAAGATGGCACACTGATGCAATACTTATGTTTTTGCGGACATACAACACAGATGCTGAAGACACACTGATAACACACGAACCATAAAAACAGAGTCATATTTTGTGGACCAAAGATTACACACGTCGTGTGCATGATGTCTAAGGCTAAGTTCACATCTACGTCGGAGTCTCCGTAGGAGAGTGGATGTTGCTTCAGTATAAAACCAGAGGAAACCCGACAGACACCCGGGTGACCCCATTATAGTCTTTGGGGTCCACGGGTAACTGCTGTTTTAGAGGATGGGCTCTCTGTTGTTCAGGCCCCAGTGGACCCGAATGACTGAGAGCCTGGCACAAGTCTGAACCTAGCCTTAGTTTTACACACTGCAAAGCTAGACTAGACAGTATTAAACTGTGCCAGATTTATGTCTGATGTTGTTTGATAAATCTGGTGTATTGTTAGACTATCTAGTCTAACATTACACAACTCAGCCACAAAATGCACATAAACCCTACCTCTTTCAGATAAGCCAAACTCTTTCATATACAGTGCCTTGCGAAAGTATTCGGCCCCCTTGAACTTTTCAACCTTTTGACACATTTCAGGCTTCAAACATAAGGATATAAAATTTTAATTTTTTGGTGAAGAATCAACAACAAGTGGGACACAATCGTGAAGTGGAACGAAATTTATTGGTTATTTTAAACTTTTGTAAAAAATAAAAAACTGAAATACTTTGTAGCGCGACCTTTTGCTGCGATTACAGCTGCAAGTCACTTGGGGTATGTCTCTACCAGTTTTGCACATCGAGAGACTGAAATTCTTGCCCATTATTCCTTGGAAAACAGCTCGAGCTCAGTGAGGTTGGATGGAGAGCGTTTGTGAACAGCAGTTTTCAGCTCTTTCCACAGATTCTCAATTGGATTCAGGTCTGGACTTTGACTTGGCCATTCTAACACCTGGATACATTTATTTGTGAACCATTCCATTGTAGATTTTGCTTTATGTTTGGGATCATTGTCTTGCTGGAAGATAAATCTCCGTGCCAGTCTCTGGTCTTTTGCAGACTCCAACAGGTTTTCTTCCAGAATGGTCCTGTATTTGGCTCCATCCATCTTCCCATCAATTTTAACCATCTTCCCTGTCCCTGCTGAAGAAAAGAAGGCCCAAACCATGATGCTGCCACCACCATGGTTGACAGTGGGGATGGTGTGTTCAGGGTGATGAGCTGTGTTGCTTTTACGCCAAACATATCGTTTTGCATTGTGGCCAAAAAGTTCAATTTTGGTTTCATCTGACCAGAGCACCTTCTTCCACATGTTTGGTGTGTCTCCCAGGTGGCTTGTGGCAAACTTTAAACAAGACTTTTTATGGATATCTTTGAGAAATGGCTTTCTTCTTGCCACTCTTCCATAAAGGCCAGATTTGTGCAGTGTACGACTGATTGTTGTCCTATGGACAGACTCTCCCACCTCAGCTGTAGATCTCTTCAGTTCATCCAGAGTGATCATGGGCCTCTTGGCTGCATCTCTGATCAGTCTTCTCCTTGTTTGAGATGAAAGTTTAGAGGGACGGCCAGGTCTTGTTAGATTTGCAGTGGTCTGATACTCCTTCCATTTCAATATGATCGCTTGCACAGTGCTCCTTGGGATGTTTAAAGTTTGGGAAATCTGCAGCACTGCCCTGATGAATACAATGGTCTCATAAACAATATGTCCAATGTATTCATCAATTGATTCAATTAACCAATCAGCACAATATTTCTGAGCAGCTTAGATCAATAGGAAGGTGAACCTGAGTCCATGTTGTGCTGCATTTGCATAGGGTAGCATAGTCTGACAGATCTGCATCTTTCTAATGTACTTTCAGTACAGTACATTCAGGACAGTAAGTAGGTCTTACTTAGGTACAGTGTTTACTAGTGATACTTCTGTCCCTAATAAATCATAACTTGTAATAACAGCGCTGTATATAGTAAGTTAAATTGCAGTAAAGCATCACTTGGTAGTAATTGGTTTGTAGGTAAAGCATCCCTCTCTGCTAGTTACTTGAGGGAAAGTCCACAGCAATAATAAACACTGACATATGGTCCTTGTCCCCTTGGGGGCAGTTTAACTTAAGTGACATAGCTCTCTCCAGAGTATATTTCACCTCAGATGAAAGTAGATGCCTGGCTGTAAAGTGCCATAGTTTGACACTTGGCCTGTGATTTATAACTGTGGCTATTGAACCTCATCCCTGACTACCTTTACAGATATCCATCTGGAAAAAGGCCACATGAAAAGCTCAAAGGTCACAGGAGTTGTATGCACTAATAACATTTAGTAGGCCATCAATGTATTGCATTATCACTATCTCTCATAGAATGGAGCAGACCGAAGAACAGGAAATTAAACAAATTTATTATCAAGTGTGAATTTATGTTTTCTTTGGCTGAAAATTTGGAAATAAGTAATAATTGGGAGCTTCTACATCATATACAATGGTGCCTGAAAGTTTGTAAACCCTTCAGAATTTCCTATATTTCTGCATAAATTTGACCTTAAACTACATCAGATTTTCACACAAGTCTTAACAGTAGATAAAGAGAACCAAATCAGCCAAAAATATTACACTTGGTCATTTATTCGTATAATACAATACTCCAATATCACATTTCTATCAGTGACAAAAGTATCCTTGTTATCTGGACTGAAGGTGAGGAGGCCCTACTTCAATTCCATAATGACTTCAATGACTTTCACCCTACCATCAACCTTAAACTTAGCTATTTAGAGAGTGAAATTCACTTTCTGGAAACCACAATATACATCAAAGACCACCGGCTACTCACATCAATATACCATAAACCCACAGACAGAACGGCCTACCTGAGAAACGACAGCTTCCACCCCAAGCACACAAGACAATCTATTATTTACAGCCAGGCTATACGATACAATCGTATTTGCTCCAATAAAGCAGACCTGAACAAGCACCTCCTGGATCTGTGGAAGAAATTTCTCCGATTGGGATACAAACCAAAAGTGACGGACAACCAATTAAAAAAAGCGGCAGCCATTAACAGAGACAGTCTGCTCACATATAAAGAGACCCAGAAAGAAGCCCGAGTTCCCCTAATTGTCACCTACAACCCACAGCTGGAGATCCTACGAACGAACAGGGGCGCACCGCTAATGAGGCGAGTGAGGCGGCCGCCTCGGGCGGCACTGTCCGGGGGGCGGCATTTTTACTATTTAATGTAAACCAGCCCAGGACAGGCCGCTTTAAAAAAAAAAAAAAAAAAACAGAGCTGAGCGGGGCCTGTCCTGGGCTGGTTTACAAGACGTTGCATCTCAGCGCAGGCGGCGATACAATGACGTCATCACGCCGCCTACGCTGAGACACAGACGTCGCGGACAAGAAGAGGAGGCGGCGGCGGCTCCATCAAGGCATCGCAGGTGAGTATAACTTTTTTTTATATATATAAATAGGCCGTAACCTGTTGGAGTATCCCCGGCAGGTCAGGGCCTATTTATTTACCTACGTCTGCTCGTGGCCGCCCCCGCTTCCCCTTCTGCTATGGGACGCAGAAAGGGAAGTGGATGCCGCTGTGAGCGACCGCGGGGATCGGTAAGTTAGGCCGCGGGCCGCAAATACTACTATTATTATACTCCGGGGTCTATTCAGACCCCGGAGTATAATAATCGGAGGCCTAGGGTTGGTGAGGGAACATAAAAACCAATGTTACTCACCTCCTGCGATCCAATGTAACTCCGAGCAGGCTTCAGGCCTCTGGTGACGTCATCAGGTCGTGTCGCCGGCCTGATCACGTGACGTGTGTGCGCAATTAAACAGGGCCAAAAGCTGCAAGGAGTGCACCGGTCCAGGATAGGTAAGTAACTCTGGTTTTTATGTTTGTATTCTCCCCTGGGTCTCCAATCATTATACTCTGGGGTCTGAAAAGATAATAATATACATGGGGGCCAATGGGGCAAAACCGGGGGCCTATAATGCATAATACAAGTGCAGGGGCCACTATAGAGCATAATACCGAGTGCAGGGGCCACTATAGAGCATAATACCGGGTGCAGGGGTCACTATGGAGCATAATACCAGTGCAGGGGCCACTATGGAGCATAATACCAGTGCAAGGGCCACTATGGAGGATAATACCAGTGCAGGGGCCACTATGGAGCATAATACCAGTGCAAGGGCCACTATAGAGCATAATACCAGTGCAGGGGCCACTATGGAGCATAATACCATGTGCTGGGGCCACAGTGGAGCATAATACCGTGTGCAGGGGCCAATATGGGGCATAAAACTGTGTGCAGGAGTTGCTGTGGAACATAATACCGTGTGCAGTGGCCAATGCGGGGCATAATACAGTGTGCAGGGGCCGCTGCAGGCCATAAGACTGTGTAATACAGTGTGGAGGGGCTGCTGTGGAACATTATAGTGTGTGTAAATGGGGCACTATAAACAGGGGCTATGGCACCTGTTTATATTATACGCTGTCTGTTTATAGTGACCGTGTGATGTAATTGTAGCCTTGTCACATACTGTAGACATGTACAGGACGAGGCTGTAGTTACATTACATGGCCGCTATGAGATGAATTACACTATGTAAACAGAGAAGCGGTTACGGCTCTTACACTGGTACCATTCAAACAGCTGATCAGTGGGGGTCCTGGGTTTTTGAATCCCACTGATTAGTTTATTAATGACCTGGAAAACCTTTTAATTAGTTAACACCTGGGGTATTATTAATAAGGGGCACTATTTATACAGGGTACACACGGACATTATTAATATAAAGATGCACTTGGGAGTATTATTCATTATGGGGGGTTATATCATATATTATATAATTGGGGGTAGCAGCAGGATGGGGGCTTTGTGTAGGTGAGGACAATGTGGGTTGGATGCCTGGAAAAGTGAGGAGCCAAAGATGTCTGTGTTGCAACCTTTACAGAGACAAGTCACAGCTGGAAGAAGTGGTCATGGCGGTCCAAAGGGAAGAGAAGGGAAATGTGAAGGATTAGTCAGAGACGTCACCTGTAAGTCACAAAATGTTACTGCCCTGTATTCACCTAAATGATATAGTATAAATACCTGAGTGATGGGGGTCTGTCTGCTGAGACCCCCACTGAGCCTGAGAATTGTTTTTTTTTCCCCCCACTGGGAGGGAATCCAGCCTGGCTGCAGCCATATATATAGGTGTGTCACTTGGTGGATGGACGAACCCGCGTGGCTCATATTCACTTCAATGGGAGTGCCAAAGATACCCAAAGTCCAGTACTCAGCTATCTGCGAGGCTCCTATTATAGAGAATGGGGGCCACGTGGGCTCGTTCATCCACCAAGCAGAAGATGTGTGAAGTTACTTTCATTGTTAATGCCGTGTTGTTGATCTGATACTGAAGTAATACAGGAAGAAGAATTCTTAAAAACTGTTTTATAACTTTGTGTATTGTGTATATTGTGCGACGATAACAGTGTGTTAAACTAGTAGCATGGAAACTCAGTTTTTTTTTTTTTGTTTTTTTTTTGGGGGGGGGGGCGTCTTTCTATAGTCCGCCTCAGGCAGCAAAGAGGCTAGGTTCACCACTGCCTACGAAGGATTGCCAAGGAGCTCCAACCTGTGCTACATAAGGACAACAGACTCAAGGACATATTTCCAGTCCCCCCCTCTCCTTTCCTTTCGGCAACCACCAAACCTACGGCATATTATTGTCCAGAGTGCCCTGAAGGCCCCAACTGAAAATGGCACCTCACCTTACCTGCAAAATAGGTGCATGACCTGCAAGCACATCCACACCGCTGACAGTGTACCTGTCCCACAGTCACAACAGGTGCACAGAATTAGGGGGACATTTTCCTGCTGGTCTTCCAATGTGGTCTATCTCATAATGTGTGTGCAATGTCCCACCACAGGCCTCTATGTGGGGGAAACAGGGCAGAGACTCAGTCAGCACATGAACTCACACAGATTCAACAGTAATAACAGCAGATCAGACCTCCCAGTGGCCGCACGTTTCTCCGGAGAAGACCACTCTATTGAAGATTTGCGGGTTGTGGTTTTAATGGGACATTTTAAGACGCAGAGAGAGAGAAAGGAATGGGAATACAAGTTAATGCACAAATTTCACACTCTGCAATTTGGATTCATGCCAGTTTCATGTCACACTACTGTATATATGAACTGTGAGGGTCACAAATCACCACCTCATTGCAAACAGATAACAGATCCCTCTGTCATGCACCACAACTTTCCAGATTGTTTATTTTTTGACCGGTTGTAAATAACTTCTCTACTTAGATTGCATTTTGGTTTTTTTTAAGGACTCTAAGATCCTTTGAAGACCCATGTCTTTAGGGTATAAAAAATCTGTGAATTTTCAGTTTCTTGTATAACACCATGTCTGATGAAGGGAGCTAGTACTTCCGAAAGATTACCGACAAATATACTCAGTTAGCCTCTAAAAGGTATCGCCTGATTTCTTCACTCTTCCACTAGTGACAAAAGTATGTGAACCTTTGCTTTCAGTATCTGATGTGACCCTCCACTTGTGCAGCATCTAAACATTTCCAGTAATTGTTGCCTAGTCCTGCACATTGGCTTAGAGCCAGGGTCGGACTGGCCCACCAGGGAACCGGTGAATCCACCGGTGGGTCCCAAGCCCCGACTATTCGTCCTCATGTTGCCAATGCAGATGCATTGGTCAGGGGCCCGATCGGGATCCTGACCATCCCGTTCGGGCCCCTGACCAGTGGTGTAACGATCGCGGTCGCAGGGGGTGCGACCACAACCGGGCTAGGTGCCCGTGGCCAGCTGGTTCTCCGACCGCTATACATACTGTTATTGGAAAGGGACCCTGGCATATTGCAGGCCCCTTTCCAATAGATGGCAGCCCAGGGGAGGTGACTGAAAATAATAAATACATATTCTCACCTCTCCTAGGCACAGCATTCTCTCCGGTGCTCTTCCGTCATGTGACTGAGGCCTGTGATTAGGCCCCAGCGGTCACATGGGGCGCGTCCGTGTAATGACGTCAGTGCGCCCCCACTTGACCGCTGAGGACCAATCACAGGCCTCAGCAGTGACGCTGGAAGAGGTCCTGAAGACGGCAGGATGGAGCGAGGATGCCAAGGAAAGGTAAGGCAAGGTGAGTATGAATGTTTGTTATTTTTAATCACCTTCCCTGGGCCTCCGATTATTATACTCTGGGGTCTGAGGAGACCTCAGAGTATAATAATAGCACCGAAGTGGAGGAGGGCTGTTGGGAGCATATAATACTGTGTGGGGGCCACTGTGGAGCATATAATACTGTGTGGGGGCCACTGTGGAGCATATACTCCATACAGTGGCTCCTTCACTGGTCCCCTATACTGTATGGGGACCATTGATGGGGCCATTATATTGTTGGGGGGGGACAGTGACGGAGGCCAATAGCCTCGGGTACATTAAAGGGGGTGTGCAGGATAACTTTTTTTTTTTTTTTAATTACGACGGGGCAGGCGAAAAAAACAAAACAAAAAAAACCCCCAAACTTTCTCTCCTGTCCCCAGTGTCTCCCAGCGCGGTTCGGTCCTGCAGTTCTGTTGTTTTCTTCCAGCTAAAGTTCCCTCTGCACGTGACTACCTGTGATGTCATGTGACCCCTGAGACCAATCAGCGGCCTAAGGGAAGGAACCTGGGATGTCAAAGCCAGAGAGAACTTCAGGCAAAAAGAAGACAGCGGAGCTGCGGGACTGGACCATGCTGGGAGGACATCGGGTACAGGTGAGTATGTTAAGTATGTTTTTTTTTGGGGGGGGGGGGGGTAGGGGGGATTCACCTCCCCCAGACAAATTATAAAAAAGAAAAAAAATTATACTGGACAACCTCTTTAAAGTGTGGCACATTAGGGGTTATATTAAAGGGGTTGTCCTGGCATAATTTGTTATGGTTTATCCTCAGGATAGGCCATAGATACCTGATTTGTACGGGGCTGACCCCGGACCAATCAGCTGTACGGAGCCACTTCTGATGCTGGTCCTGTACACAATACAGGGCCAGAAGCAGAAAGGTCTGTCCACTGTGTATTAGCCGGGCACCTTCACTACATCTCAGCACTTATTGAAGTCAGTAGGAGCTGAGCTGCAGTGTAGGCACCGGGCAACTATACAGCGGATTGAGCTTTCTGCTTCCGTCCCTGTGTTGTGTACAGAACAGACACCGAAAGTGGCTCTGTACAGCTGATGGGGCCCGTGTGTCAGCCCTCTACCAATCAGGTATTTATGGCCTATCCTAAGCTTAGGCCATAAAAAAGATTAACCCTGGACAACCCCTTTAATATGGGCATCAAACAGTTTAGCTGGCAGGTTAAGGCCCTCGGTGCCTACCCCCGCGCCCTGTTTGCTGTGAGCCAATTTCTTCCTAGAAGCCCCGGGGGGCCCCCCCCTTTTTTTGGGGTGTAAGGTACTAGTCAGGGTAGTCAGGGGTCTCCCTGTATGGGTTATCTGGGGGTGTTATTTTGGGCGGGGGGCCCCCCCCCAGGCCCCCCACTGGATATTAGTCACCATCACTGCTCCCACACAATATAATGACCCCATCACTATTCCCCATACAGTATGGGGGACCAGTGAAGAGGCCACTGTATGGGGAGAACAGTGAAGTGGCTATAAAAAAAAATTTGGCCTAGACAACCCCTTAAAAGAGGTTGCCCATAAACTGGAGCGACCACTGTGGCGGCCGCTAAGGAGGTGTAAAAATAAGAAAATTTTTTAAAAAAAGCTGTCCCCAGCACCCCGTTTTCCCCTGCCTGTGTTTGTTCAGTCTCATGGCGGCGCCTCATTCCTGGAAATCCTGTACCTAATTGGTCTTACCAGTCACATAAGGTGCAGGACTCCCAGCAAGTAGTCGCCGGCATGAGACTGAATGGACACTGGCAGCGGACAACGGAGTGCCGGAGACAGGGGAGTATGCTTTTTAATTTATTTATTTTTTACTTTACACCTCCCGCCAGCTACATGGGTTTCTCCGATTCCTGGACAACCACTTTAAAGGACTTATCCATCTTTCTAATATTGATGGCCTGTCCTTAGGATAGGCCATCAATATTACTTCTGCGATGATACAACAACCAGAACCTCTGCAGATCAGCTTTTTCAGGACAGTGCGGCTACAGGTAAAGGTAACAATTCTAGGAGCCACGCTGATCACTTGCCATACAGGGTGTAGCAGTGGGTTTAGGTAGTGCAGTGGTGCACATGTTATGGCAGGTGAGCAGCATGGCTCCCGACATGTTATTACCTTTAACTGCCCTGTCTCGGTACCGCTGATCTGCAGGGGTACCGATGGTGGGCCCCTACAAACAATTCCACTGGTGGGCCCTAGACATCCCAGTCCGACACTGCTTAGCGCTCTATTAGCCCTTTCCTCCATGCAAAACAGCTTCAGCTCTGTTATGTTGGCGAGTTTCCTCCCATGAACTGTTTGCTAGCAGGTCCTTCCACAACATTTCTATTAGCTTAAAGGTGTTGCCCACTTTCAGACCAATATTGATAAACAAATGTTATTGTTTATATAATAAAAAATGCAGTGACTATAACAAGCTGTGCATCTGTGTGTTAAACACATGACCATGGACTGTATATCACATGACCATGGACTAATTTTTATCCACTGGGAATAAGTAGAATGAATGTAAGCAAGCAGAGATATACAAAACCATGATGAATTGATATAGAAAGTATATTGGAAAATTGTATAACTTTTGATTATACAAACATTAACACAGGTCTGAAAGTGGCCAACCCCTTTAATCAAGCTTAAGCCCCTGTGTGGGATGCTTAGGTAAAAGAATGGCTGAGTATTGAAAGATGGCAGTAGAGTATTAAGTAACTTGCTCTATCTATCTGTTAATCTATTGCTCTCTGTCTAACCAGTATTGACCTATTTTATTTGTGTCCTTATCATACTCATTTGTACAATATCTGTAACACAAACTTCACTCATCAAGTAAGAGTCTATGTCAAGGCACCACCATGCAAAAATACAGATTAGATATGAGGTTTCTAATTTGAGAACAGTTTCGGCCGCATCAAGTTACAGACAAAAACTAGCCCAGATCACTGTTTGGAGACGCAGGCAAATGCATTGTGTCATTATGTTGTTTTGCAAGTAATGACATTTGGCGATTTACAGCTAGGTCTTCAGTGGATTATAGATTGGTGTAATGGAGTGTTCTGATACACGGGGATGTTTTCCATCTTACGTGGAATGAGTGCTTGGAGATCACCCATGTCGGAGCTATGTTAGATATGGGATATTTTAAATGACTGATGAGGAGGAAACTGAGAATCTGTTAATCCACGGCCATCAAGGCTCTGATGTAGCAAATAACATTGTGTACAGATTTTTTAAACTGTTGTGCAGATTATAGTAGTGACTGAGAATAAATAAGATCAGTGGTTTGTAACCGAACCGTACAGAGAATTTACAGAACAGCAAGCAACATTACATCTGTCTAATCAGCAGTGAATGCTACATAACCTAGATTTCTGGGTATATTAGATATTTGTATACATACCAGTCCCCTACAATATACGTATTAGCAAAAATGTTTCTTCATAAAAGAAGCAAATCCAATAATAAATATGCAATTCCATGATGAATTGAATTGTCCTACAGGATTTAATTCATATAGCATGGGCCAAATAGCCCATTGCCCTCGGATTTCCAATACTGTATCCTCCCCTGGCAATGCTACTGTAATCGCTCCGTAATCCATGGTACCTCTGCTGGAATTATTTGGGACAATATACAGTACTGTGCAAAAGTTTAGGCAGTTTTACGTTTTAATCATATCAATATTTGTTATGACCACCATTTGGATTAGGGTCCTGGAAGTGATGATATGGCCCCCACAAAGACCTGATCTCAACATCATCAAGTCTTCCTGGGATTACATGAAGAGACAGAAGGATTAGAGCAAGCCTACATCCACAGAAGATCTGTGGTTAGTTCTCAAAGATGTTTGGAACAACCTCCCTGCCGAGTATGTGCAAGTGTATCTAGAAGAATTTGTCACACCAAATATTGGTTTAGCTTTCTCTTTTGTTAATTCAATACATTTTTTTAACTGACAAAAATAAACTATCAACGCTTTTATTTCTGAAAACATTCTTACTTTGAAGCATTTTTCCACACCTACCTAAATCTTATGAAGAATTAATGCTATCAGCTTACCTCCTTCAAATATATGAGACACCACCATCACCCCTCCACACACACCCATTATCCTTCCTAGTCATAGCACCTAAAGTTGGCAATACATAAAGTGGTCAGGCACAATGTGGATTATCAGTTATCTGCAGGACTGTTATTAATACGTATTAAATGTTTCTATATGACATAACATATAATATAACATAATTCCTGGCTGATATGTAATTCCACATTACAGTGGGTACGGAAAGTATTCAGACCCCTTTAAATTTTTCACTCTTTGTTTCATGCTAGCCATTTGCTAAAAGCAAAAAAAGTTCATTTTATTTCTCATTAATGTACACTCAGCACCCCTTCTTGACAGAAAAAAAACAGAAATGTAGATATTTTTGCACTATATATGCAAGACAGCATAATAATGGGATGGTCTACGACAGAATCAAAGTTCTCCTCCGTGATGCTCAGCCAAGACAGAATCTGTTTCTGATATTTCTGGTTTATAATCAGTGATTTCGCAGTCTATTATCTTAATACATACAAATCTTAATAAATTACCGTAAATCTTCTGAGTTTGTTTTAGTAATACAAAGCTCTACTGCAATTTTGTGTATATCGGCTATGTACAGGTATATTCTGCTGGTGTTGAAATTATCAAACTGTGCTAAACAAAGATGGGGTACTTTTTTACAGTCAATAACATACTGTTAGGAGGTGAACATGGAAAGTTCTTATTAACAAGGGTACAATAAATAAGCGTTTACATGGATGATGTACTTGGTCTAAGAATAGCTGCTAACAGCTCAGTGCACTCTTGGAGATACGATGTGATAGAGAGGCCTTCATACATTACATGGGGTCGGCAGACAACAGGAATAACTATTCCCGACGCTGATGACAGAGAAGTACAAACTATAGATAAAAGAGGCCACTGTTAGGTGTGTGTTCATGCAAACTGTGACTAGTGACTGAAACCAAAAAAGAATGTGTGAAAGTCACAGAGCAGAGGCTAGAGGAGTTTCAGAGCTTTGATGGGGAACATGTAGGAAGAGTCACAGAATAAGAGGCGAACTGAGAAGCATTGCTGGCATGCCCTGAACATGTTGTAAATATCTTCAGATATTGTTTAAATATAATACAGCATATTTCATATTTTCCATTCCACCTTTCAATGAATCAAGTTACAGTATGAGTATGAATATGTTCTGCAAGAATTGTAATAGCTTTAGAGCACAATACTAAACTGTCTCAGTTTAGTCTTGTGCCCTTTAATGCATTGCTGTCCCCTTATATGGCAGGCTTGGGCCCAAATAAGTCAGATAGCATAGCATGATTAGATTAAAGGGGTCATCTCACAATTTATCATGTCAGAAGTGACATGGAAATGAGTGTGAATAGAGGCAAATATGGGTGAATTTTGTAAGGATATTGAATCCTTGTGGGTAGAATTGCAAAAATACTTTTTGGCATAATCTATAGACACCCCAACATGACTGAAGAGTTAGAAAAGCAGTATTAGGTATCTGCATACATACCAGTCCCCTACAATTTACTTATTAGTAGAAATGTGGGTGGCACCGGTGCATCTACTATGACAGAATGAATGCAATAGACATTATACAACAGATGCAGATGGAGTCCCCTCTGTCTGCATTCACCCCATGTAAAAAATATGACAAAAGAAAAAGTCCAGCATGGAAGAAAAAAAGCATCTATCATGTTGTTTACATTAGAGTCAATAGGAACAGACACAGACGGAGGGGACCTGTCTGTGTCTGTTACTCTACTACCATTAATGTCCCAATAACCATAGTATGAATATACTTATAGATGTTTAATGGGTAAAATAACATCCATTGACTTGGAAAATATAGTCTATAATTGGAATGAAAATGGGTTAAAGTATGTTATCCAGAGACTTGTGGTCAAAGACTGCTTCTCTGACTGGTCCTCTGTTATAAGTGGTATACCAAAAGCTTCAGTGCTGGGTCTGCTGTTATGTAACTTATTTATTAATGATATAAAAAATTGGATTAATAGCATTGTCTCTATTTTTGCAGATGAAACCAAACACTGTAATACCAGGCAGTCTATGGAGGATGTACGTAGGTTACAAGCAAATTTGCACAGACTGAGTGTTTGAGCATCCACATAGCAAATGAGGTTTAATGTAGATAAATGTAAAGTTATGCATTTGGGTAAAAATAATCAGCATGTAATGTCAATCAGCTGCTTCTAAGGCCAGCAGGATATGCCATATACCCAAATGTAACGGATACATGCTGGAGATGATACTGCATATCTAAGTGGAGCTGCGCCATCCCCCTAGAGTTTTGACGTAAAGTGGTAGAATTGATGTGATGGTATACTGGATAGCTAATGACCCAACCACACTGCTGCTTTCAATCCTACCTGGACCGATCAAAAACCATTCTAAGGCTGGATTCACACGAGCGTTCACTTTCCATTGGGGAACTCTGTCCTCCATTCCACTTGAAAAATGCACTTTTTTTACGCTATTCCTTCCCTTCCACCTATGCTCCCCACTCTTCCCTCACTTACCCCATAACTTGTATGCAATCTGGTTTATAAGATGTTAACCTTCAGGAACTTTTATAAGAGATGCCTTAGAGGAAGTACAGTGGGTACGGAAAGTATTCGGACCCCTTTAAATTTTTCACTCTTTGTTTCATGTCAGCCATTTGCTAAATGCAAAAAAGTTCATTTTATTTCTCATTAATGTACACTCAGCACCCCATCTTGACAGAAAAAAAACAGAAATGTAGATATTTTTTGCAAATTTATTAAAAAAAGAAAAACTTAAATATCACATGGTCATAAGGATTCAGATCCTTTGCTGTGACACTCATATTTAACTCACATGCTGTCCATTTCCTTCTGATCCTCCTTGAGATGGTTCTACTCCTTCATTGGAGTCCAGCTGTGTTTAATTAAACTGATTGGACTTGATTAGGAAAGGCACACATCTGTCTATATAAGACCTCACAGCTCACAGTGCATGTCAGAGCAAATGAGAATCATGAGGTCAAAGGAACTGCCCAAGGAGCTCAGACACAGAATTGTGGCAAGGCACAGATCTGGCCAAGGTTACAAAAGAATTTCTGCAGCAATCAAGGTTCCTAAGAGCACAGTGCCCTCCATAATCCTTAAATGGAAGAAGTTTGGGACGACCAGAACTCTTCCTAGACCTGGCTGTCCAGCCAAACTGAGCAATCGTGGGAGAAGAGCCTTGGTGAGAGAGGTAAAGAAGAACCCAAAGATCACTGTGGCTGAGCTCCAGAGATGCAGTAGGGAGATGGGAGAAAGTTCCACAAAGTCAACTATCACTGCAGCCCTCCACCAGTCGGGGCTTTATGGTAGAGTGGACCAAAGAAAGCCTCTCCTCAGTGCAAAACATATGAAAGCCCTCATAGCGTTTGCCAAAAAACACATGAAGGACTCCCAGACTATGAGAAATAAGATTCTCTGGTCTGATGAGACGAAGATTGAACTTTTTGGCGTCAATTCTAAGCGGTATGTGTGGAGAAAACCAGGCACTGCTCATCACCTGCCCAATACAATCCCAACAGTGAAACATGGTGGTGGCAGCATCATGCTATGGGGGTGTTTTTCAGCTGCAGGGATAGGACGACTGGTTACAACTGAAGGAAAGATGAATGCGGCCAAGTACAGAGATATCCTGGAAGAAAACCTCTTCCAGAGTGCTCTGGACCTCAGACTGGGCCGAAGGTTCACCTTCCAACAAGACAATGACCCTAAGCACACAGCTAAAATAACAAAGGAGTGGCTTCGGAACAACTCGCCCATTCTTGACTGGCCCAGCCAGAGCCCTGACCTCAACCCAATTGAGCATCTCTGAAGAGACCTGAAAATGGCTGTCCACCAACGTTCACCATCCAACCTGACAGAACTGGAGAGGATCTGGAAGGAAGAATGGCAGAGGATCCCCAAATCCAGATGTGAAAAACTTGTTGCATCATTCACAAGAAGACTCATGGCTGTAATAGCTCAAAAGGGTTCTTCTACTCAATACTGAGCAAAGGGTCTGAATACTTATGACCATGTGATATTTCAGTTTTTCTTTTTTAATAAATTTGCAAAAATATCTACATTTCTGGTTTTTTTTGTCAAGTTGGGGTCTACATTAATGAGAAATAAAATGAACTTTTTTGCTTTTAGCAAATGGCTGCAGTGAAACAAAGAGTGAAAAATTTAAAGGGGTCTGAATACTTTCCGTACCCACTGTATCCTAACTATGGACCCATCCAAAAATGTGCCTGCGATTCTGCATGAAGGCCTTGAGATATGCTTCTCCTGTGCCGCACACTTATGTATCCAGGCTGATACCTATGTATTGTTGCTGTTCTTTACATTTGTCCTTCTCTGTTTTGATTCTTTTGCTAATGTAAAACCATTCTAAAAATAAAAGAGTGAAGCAACATCCCCTGAAGATACAAGGGGGCATGCCCTCTGTTTGGAGAAAAAAAGGTTTAATCTCCATAGGCAACAAGGCTTCTTCGCTGTAAGAATTGTGAATCTGCGGAATAGCCTACGCCAGGAGCTGGTCACAGCAGCAATAGCTGACAGCTTCAAAAACTGCTTTGATGCCTTTGTGACTACCACCGGCAGCCATAGGGGCCTGGCGGGCCCCTGCTGCTTTTTTTTTTTTTTTTTTTTTTATAGGCCGTTACCGCTGGAGTAACCTCAGCAGGTAACGGGATCTATTTACTTACTGATCCTCATTCCTGCTCACGGATGCCTCCGCTCCCCCTTCTGCCCTCCTGCGGGCCCCATGCATTGCGACGTGATATGCGAGTAAAGCCACTTGGTCCTGATGTCCCCAAATCTAAAGAGGTCTTTTGCAGCCCAGGGCCTCGCAATAGGTGTGTAAGGCCACCTGGAAGGTTCAGATGAAAAAGGAAGATTGCCAGATTTCTCTAGGGAAACCATGTGGCCCAACAACATGTGTGAAGGGGGTCATATGGACTGTTCCAGAGCAGTGAGTTAGTGTGATCTGGGGCCAACCTTAAACTTTCAATTTCTCCCCATTTACAATAGGCCAGCAAGGTTGACCATGCTGTAAGGAACCTCAAGTGCGTTACCCAGTAATACAAGACAACATTTGGTACTGCAGGGCCTCCTGAGTACCTCCCTCACATAAGCATTTCCCTTGTCATCAACAAATTAATTCTTACCTGCCAACATTTGTGGAGTACTATCTAGAAAGCAGAATATTTTTCTAGCATACCCTCACCTCTGTTTACAACCCCCACCCCCCTTTTTGTCATATTGCACAGCCCCTCTAGACATTAAGGGAGAGCTGGCAAGTATGACCTTATGTATATGATGGCATACTGACTTTAACTCCTGATGTCAGAGTTCTGAGGAAATGAGGAGTGGCATGTTTTTATCATACCCAATACTGTCTTGTACCAGGAGATAAGCTGCTGTGAGAAGTGTCTGCATCAGATTGTCTTCTACTCAATAAACATTTATGTAATATGCGAAATGACAAATCATATTTGTACGGCCAGCTTAACTGTAACCTCTACTAGCCATTGCAAGTAGATGGTTGCAACAGAATACTGCAACTATTCAACCATTTATAAAAATATTAATAAAGAAACTGCATCAAAATGCAATGTGTGAACTAGGTGCTCATTTTCTACCCACAGAGGATTCCTTTACAAGACCTAAAACTGAAAAGATTCCTGATAAATCTGAAGCTCGACCCAGAATGCTACATTTTATGTTCTCATTAGAAGTGTCTGATCTAAGCAAGTGTCTCATCTAATTTTATAAAATTCTGAATTCAGTGGTTTGTCACTAAACATTTACAAAGTCTACAAATAAGCAATTAGAATAAGACTGAATGAAAAATACTGATGTAACATGCATATGGCTGCGTTCAGCTCCAACATTACATAAATATTAAAGTGGCAGTGTGCCTGCAGTCAAATCTCATTTTCAATGGGAGGCAGAGATCACGGCAGGAAGGACGCTGAAAAAAAAATCAACTTCCTTCTCAATTTTTCCCCGGATTCTGCGGCTGATTAGATGTGGATTCCGTGGCTCAGGAGTCCCTGCCGATTAGGCACATTCATCTGCACTGCATTGGCATTCCATCGCAGCAATCCCACGGCTGAATACAGCGGTGGAAAACAGAGTAATTTCTCTTCATTTTCTGCTATGTGAACCTACCCTTAAAGCTGGTTACACACTGGGTGAAATCACAATGGGTTAGCTGTTGGAAATTCATCTGTAGTTAACCCCTGGAATTTTATAGTTGCAGCATATTACATGGTATTTAATAAAATCCCATCTACATGCTGCATTAAAAAATCTGCAGCATGTCAATTATTAGCCACAACCTTAGTAATTGGATTGAACAAAAGCTTTTATTTGCATCCAAGTCTCAAACAAAAATGACAAAGGTACTGCGACGCAGCGCATAACTGTATTACAATACCACAATTCAGACTATATCATTCATCCTTAAGGGATGCGGCACGGCATACGGCGGCAGGAAATACATCCTAACACTACATGCTGCACTACAAACCTAACTGACATACTTTTTGGTCAATGCAATAAACACAGTCAAGTGACAAAACAGAGGGACAAAGGGGAGGGGAGGTCACAGGCCCGAAGCTTTATTGATTGACCACAACACACATGAGGGGAGGACAGGTAAATACAAAAAATAATATACTTCCTATACTACCGCTACTTCCTACCCTGGCAATAACTAACACATTTAGGGGGGACAGGTAAAATACAGGAAATAATATACTCCCTATACTACCACTACTTCCTACCCTAGCGCTAAACAAGAGAGTTAAACAGCAAAAGCATCAAAACATGTGATGGAATGGGGAAGAGGAAAGAGGGAAAGGGGAGGGGGTAATCACAGGCCCGAAGCTTTATTTGAGTAACACAACAGACATGAAGGGAGGACGGGGTAAGGGAAAAAACAGACGTCGCCGAAGACTCAGTCCTCTTCTCCCTCCTCTTCACCGGCCAGGCTATCCAGAATGGCATAGTCCCGCTGCAAACTGTGGATCAGCCTGCAACAATCCTGGTAAGTGATGTCCTCTCTTCGCAAAGTAAGTCCCTTTCTGGCGAACCAGATAGCGTTCTTGAAACAGTTCACAAGTCGCCAGGCCTCCAGAATGTCACTCTCTCTGTGAGTCCCCTGGAAGAGCCCATACAATACCGCGTGGTATGTCAGGCCCCTCCTGGGTACACAGTCCTCAAAGTCATCTTCCAGCTCATCCAACAGGCCTTGAGCAAAAGGACACTCCCAAAAGACGTGCAAAGATGTTTCCTCCTTGTAGGGGCACCGTGGGCAGTACCTCATCTTGCTCAAGTTGCGGGCATGCATGAACGACCTGAGGGGCAGCCCCCCTCGGATAGCCATCCACGACAAATCCTTGTGCCCGTTGGTCAGCAGACGTGAAGAGACGTTCTCCCAAACGACCTTCGTGGCATCCGCTGTGAGTCCTGGAACCTCCTCCATGCCATCCCTAGCTCGGATGAGCTTGTGGATGGTCTTTGGCTTCCACAGATCCGGTTTAAGACCCTCCAGCTGGAACTCCCTCACGAACTTGGGCACATCCTTGTAGAACCACGGGACGGTCCAGTTGTAAGGGACGGAGCTGTCCCACTTCTCCCAGCCGAGCCCTCGCCAGAGGGGGAGCAGGAACAAACGAGACATGGCCTTCCCCGCAGATCCGCTGACTGTACTCAGGGTTCTGCGAACACAATCACAAACAAAAGCCGATCTTAGAAGGGTTGAAATATCAGGGACATTCTTACCTCCCTTGAGCCGGTCCTTGTACATGATGCTCCGCTTCACCCGGTCCATTTTGGAGCCCCACACGAAGTAGAAAACGGTCCTGGTGATGGCCCGCGCCACCGTTGCCAGTGGGGGCCAAGCCTGTGCGGTGTATTGGAGCACAGGCAGGATCTCATTCCTCAGGACGAGCGCCTTTCCCTCGATGGTAAGCTGACGTAGGCTCCAAAGCCCGATTCGCTGATTGATCTTCTTGAGTCTTTCGTCCCAAGACTTCAGGGCGGCGCCTTCCTTTCCGAACCAGACTCCCAAGATCTTGATGAAGTCCAGTTGCACTGTAAAAGGAAAGAAAGCAGGGGAGGCCAGGTGCCACTCTCCGAAGAGCATGGCCTCTGACCTTCCATAGTTCACCTTAGCCCCAGAGGCTTGGCCGAAGCGTTCGCAGGTCTGGACGAGCGTTGACACCGACGACTGGTCAGCGCAGAAGACGGTCACATCATCCATGTAGAGCGAACACTTGACTTCCAGATTTCCTGAGCCCGGTGCGATGATCCCTCTGATCCCTCGATTCTGCCGGATAGATTCTGTGAACAGTTCTATAACACAAACAAAAAGGAGAGGAGAGAGAGGGCAGCCTTGTCTGACCCCGGAGCGAACCGGAAAGGGGTCAGTCTTCCAGCCGTTCACCATCACTGAGCTGTGGATGTCAAGATACATCAGGTTAACCATACGACAAAACCACTCACCCACACCAAGTTGGCGGAGAGCTTTCGCCATGAAATCGTGAGAGACACGATCGAAGGCCTTCTCCTGATCCAGACTGATCAGGGCCGCATGTGCGCGGCGGTCTCCGATATAGTGCAATGTGTCTCTCACCAGGGCTAAGCTATCCGCTATCCTCTGACCAGGAATGGTGCAGGTTTGGTCCGGGTGGATGACGCTGCTGATGACTGCCTTCAGCCTCGTTGACATCACCTTGGCCAGGATCTTGTAGTCCACGTTGAGGAGCGAGATGGGACGCCAATTCTTCAGGTCGCATCTTTCCCCCTTCTGCTTGTACAAGATCGTGATCAAGCCTTCCCGCAACGACGGCGGCATCGTCCCCTCCGCCACCATCTCCTCGTAGAGATCTTTCAGATCCGAGCAGATCAGGTCCCCCAGAGCTACGTATAGCTCGGCGGGGAGACCGTCGCTACCCGGAGTCCTTCCGACCCTAAAGGATTTAGCGGCAGCGAGGACTTCAGCCACCGTCAGAGGGGCGTTCAGAGCCTCAGCACCTGCAGGATCAAGAGGATTAGTGATACCTGACAGGAACTCTTCCGCTGCATCTTCGTTGGTGGGTTTCGGGGAGTAGAGGTCGCGGTAGTAGTCGCGGATGACGCCCATCACTTCCTTCTTCCCCCTTCTCATGTTGCCGTCTCCATCCCTCATCTCTGTGACAGGCGTGTGGCCTGAGTGGACCTTTCTGAAAAAGAAAGAGTTACATTTCTCACCCTTCTCCAGATGCTCCACCTTGGAACGGAAGATGATCTGCCGCGATTCCTCCTCAAAGTGCCTCTTGAGACCCTTCTTGGCGTCCTCCAGCATATCCCTGACGTCCCAGCCACAGCGCTCGAGGTCCTGCAGGGAACGCAGCTCGCGCTGCATCTCCCTCAGGTCCCCCTTGCGCCGGGCCGCCTGCTGGCGGCCTCTCGCCTGGAAGAAACAACGGATATTGACTTTAACATATTCCCACCAATCCGACAACCTGCTAAAGGAAAATTTGTCGTTACGAAGGCACACGTAGACATCTCTAATCTCCTCCAACAACTCCTCATTTTCCAGCAAGGAGCAATTCAGCTTCCAGGAACCGGGGCCGGGTGGAAAACCGTTGCCCACGGTACCCTCAAAGAGAATACCCCTGTGGTCAGAGAAGAAGCAAGGGATCATAGAGTGGCTTACCTGTGCTACTCACCGAGAGGTGAACACGAAGTCAATCCTGGAACGCACTGAGCCATCGGACCGACACCAGGTATAGTTGGCTGATGCCGGCCCCATAGAACCCACCGCGTCCCTGAGAGAGGCCTCGGTCACCATCTCCATCAGCAGTTTGGATGTTACATCGAGCTTCGCTGACGCAGAAGAACTCCTTCCGTCACCCTCCACAGGACAGTTGAAGTCCCCGGCCAGAAAAACCGCCCTGGTGGTAGCGAGCTCAGTGCGCAGGATCTGGAAAAGCTCCAGTCGCTCGTTCTTCATGGGGGAAGCGTACACGTTGATGAGCCTAATAGGCTCCCCCGCCCAAGAACCGTCTATGACCATTAGCCGGCCACAGACGAGCTCCCGGTAGGTTTCAAGCGTGAAGGCGTGCCCCCTGATGAGAACGGAAATACCTGCGGACTTGCAGTCGCCACCACCCGACCAGTAAGACGGAACGTGGCTCCACTCCCTGCAGAGGTGTCCGTAGGACCGAAGAGAGGGGAGGCCGCACTCCTGCATCATCACGACATTCTCATTAGTAGTGTTCTCCACAAATGACAAAGCTGTTTGACGTCTACTCTTCTCCTTGATGCTCTGCACATTTATGGTAAAGATAGAGATCCTAGCCATAGTGAGAGAAAAAAGAAAAGATTAAACCTTCAAGACAGGTTTTCTAGTTACCGCTCCCGTCGGGGGGTTCCTCTTCCTTCTTGTCCGCAGGCAAGAGTTGCTCCAAGGAGTCGTCAATCGCCTGCAGGGCGTGGGTATCGAAAGCCTCCACCATCTCCACCGCCTCACCGCCGAGGATCTCATTGATGATTGACGCTGGGGGTTCGGCCAACAGGATATCCACGTACTGCTGTAGTTCTTTGTCCACCGGGATGGCATCCTCGGCGGGCTCCACTGCGATCTTTTTGGCCACCTCGTCCTCTTCGTCGGGGCCTTCGCTTTTCTTCCTTTTACTTGGTTCTGTAACAAGACAAGCGGGAGAGGGGAGGGGGGGGGGAATTCCTCCAGAGAGGGGCCCTCAGCAGCTGGAGGGGGAGGTGTTAGTGCTGCTGGGGGGGGGGAGACCTTGGGGGGAGGGTGAGGGGGGGCAGGGGTGGCCACTGAGGTAATGGGGGGGAGGAGTGGGATAACCTCAGTGGGGGGAACACAGAGAGGGGGGGTAGTCGTCCGCTTACCCTGCTCAGGACCTTTCTTGGGCTGCTGCGGCGGCTGCGTCTTCTGCTTCTGCTGCTGCTGCTTTCCCTTGTTCTGCTCCGGCACCTGAGGATTCCGGGGCTTCTGTGTCTCTTTGGGCTTGGTCACTGGCTTCTTCTTGGCCGGTGCGGCGGGCGCACTGGCCGCGAAATCCGCTGCCACCTTCGCCCAGGATCTCTTCGGGCACCCCTTGTAGGCGTGGTCCGCCTCCCCACACAGATTACAGGTCTTCCTGTGTGGGGCAATCCTTCGTCTCGTGTCCCACCACACGGCAGTTCCTGCAAGCGTTCTCCTTACAGGCTCTTCCTTCGTGCCCTTCCTTACCACACTTGCGGCAGCAGCGTGGCATATCCGGGTAAAAGATGAGCCCGTAGGAGTTCCCCAGCGAGAACACCGGCGGCAGGTGCACGAGGCCGTTAGGATTGTGGGGGTCCCTGTGGAGGCGGACTACGGCTGACCACTTACTGTTCCAAAACCCGAGACTGTTCAGGATCTTGGACGGCTCCTTGATCACTGTACAGTACCTGCTTAGGAACGTGGCTACGTCGCTGCCTGGGGTGTGCGGATTCCTCATCGCCACCGTGATCCGCCTCTCATTCTGTTGCACTGGGCAGCTGCCCACGAACATCCTGAAAGGGGATCCCGGCAGCGCTGACTTCACCGCATCCCAATACCTCCTGCATATGTCCACGGAGGCAAAGGTCACAAAGAACATCCCCGTGAGAAAAGCGTGGACTGCCAGGGTCTCAGATTTGGAAAAGCCCTGCTCCAGGACCATCTTTTGACAGAAAACCTTTTCCGTCATGTTTGGACGCTTTCCGTCCACTTCTTTCAACCTCAGGGTCACCGTTTGCCTCATTCAGGGCTCCAAGGTTGGAGGACCCTGAGTGGGCAGCTGGTTTCCCGTCTGGCTGGCGGAAGTGGACGGAGAGACATCCAAGATGGCCGCTGGAGCCTGGCTCACCTTGGCTGCGCCCCCAGCTGGTCTCCCCGCCTTCTTTGGGATGGCTCTTCCTGTGGCCATTGCCTCCTGACACCGGGCTGTCCCACGAAGTCTCCGGGCAAAGAACTGTCCCTCGGTGCTCCTGAAGTCTTCTCCTGGAGTTTCAGCTAGGCTCCGCCCCCTAATCTGAATATCTCCCGAAGCTCCGCCTCCTGAAGTCCCGAAGTCGATCTCTCTCCCTGAGCTTCTTGGGATGTGCTCACGGTGGGTTCTCAGCTGCTTCTCCCTTGCTGGCGTCGGTCTTCGATGGCGAAGGTCTCGAAGGCGCTAGAGGGCTCGCCCTCTCAGTCTAATGGTAGATCAAATGCAGCACTGCTCTCTCGTTCAATAAGCTGACACTCGGTTTATCCCGGAAATTTCGGATATGGGCGTCCGAGCGTATCCGCTTTCTGGCGTCCCAGAAGTTTTACTGGATATTGCTATCCGAACGGTTCCTATTCCAGTTCCCCTCGCACCAGATATTAAACTGATAAGAACAGATACTACACTTGATCTTAGCCAAAAGGCCGAGAAGCGATCGGCTCACTTTGCTCTGTACTGATGAAGGACAACAATCCGGAAACAGCGCTGTATGCAGATAAGTGAAATTGGCTTGGCTAAAATCCCTTTTGCTGTCTCAAGGCTCGGTGAGTCAAAAGCAAATTGAGGATCTGTTACATCCAACAGAGGGCGCATGAGCTCCCCAGCTCCTTTCCCATAATGCCTTGTGATATGTAGATGCTAAGTAGAGGGCAAAAGGCAATTAAAATCTCTACACACCTTCACTGGTGCTCTCCTCAATGTGAGAGATTCTTGTCCCTAAACAAATCCAAGAAAAACTCTGTGTGCTCTGTTTCCAGAAAGAGATGTGTACTGTAGCAGGAAGCCCATCTGTATTGATATAAAGGTACCATGACACAATCCCGCTGGAGACACTTCAGTTTATTTTTCTTATTATATAAGTGATCTTGACTTTGTTTTTTTTTTTATATTGTATAGAACTGCAGCTGGCTGGATTGTAAGCGACATGCTCTACAGTTAAAACAGCCTGCACATTTGGAAACTGGCTTGGAAAGAAGCCCGCTGTCCTTAAATATGCTGCAGACAGATCAAACCCAGATGTTAACATGGAATAAAATATTAACAAATGGTCCCCAAGAGCCAAGAGGAAAAGAAATCTGTAAGTGGAAAGAATTCATAAAACTGAAGACATAAAACTGGATACAATAGAAGATGTTAAACTATGTTTATTAATTATAGATGCTAAATACAATAAAATTGTTAATAACTTCAGATGTGGTATAGGTCTAGACAGACAGAGAAGGCACTATCAGTGGTTTGACATGCTATTTGGCACCCAAGGCAAACTTGGCAGAATGTGTTTCCCCAGAACGGCACTAACAATATATCACATTATTAGTCCCTTTCTACAATTAAACATCTTAATGAGAATCTATAACCAAATGGATCCTCCGATAATGAGAGAACATGTACAGCTCATGCCTCATGCTTCCCTGCTGTCAGAAAGAGATCACATGACTGACTCCATGGCACTTTTCTTAAAATGGAATTGTCGTTTTTAAGCCCTCCAATGCCTGGCACAGGTGGATTGTATGATTTGAGCCCCATGATGCAATATCACATCCTGAGCTTCAAATATGGACCACTGGATTGACTGAACTGACATTTATCAACAGTGTTGAACTCGGGTTTCTAGGGCCCACCAGTAAAATTCATTCTGGGAGCCTACTATACAAATATTACTTGAAACTCATTCTCACACTCCTGAAATGTCGCCAACATAATTTTTTTCAGTAGTAGCCTGCTGCCTGGCTCCTGCCTTGATCTAGGATCTTTTAACTGTATGAGTTAGGCATTTGGGCCACACAGCAGCAAAATGCTGCGAGATGATTGGTGATGGGGGCCCCTGCAGGGAGACAGAGAAGATGGGACCCACAGATGAAGGACACTGGTTGGCCTTACTCTGCACATAAACTATACAGTCATATGAAAAAGTTTGGCCACCCCTATTAATCTTAATCATTTTTAGTTCTAAATATTTGGGTGTTTGCAACAGCCATTTCAATTTGATATATCTAATAACTGATGGACACAGTAATATTTCAGGATTGAAATGAGGTTTATTGTACTAACAGAAAATGTGCAATATGCATTAAACCAAAATTTGACCGGTGCAAAAGTATGGGCACCTCAACAGAAAAGTGACATTAATATTTAGTAGATCCTCCTTTTGCAAAAATAACAGCCTCTAGTCGCTTCCTGTAGCTTTTAATCAGTTCCTGGATCCTGGATGAAGGTATTTTTGACCATTCCTCTTTACAAAACAATTCCAGTTCAGTTAAGTTTGATGGTCGCCGAGCATGGACAGCCCGCTTCAAATTATCCCACAGATGTTCAATGATATTCAGGTCTGGGGACTGGGATGGCCATTCCAGAACATTGTAATTGTTCCTCTGCATGAATGCCTGAGTAGATTTGGAGCTGTGTTTTGGATCATTGTCTTGCTGAAATATCCATCCCCGGCGTAACTTCAAATTCGTCACTGATTCTTGTACATTATTCTCAAGAATCTGCTGATACTGAGTTGAATCCATGCGACCCTCAACTTTAACAAGATTCCCAGTGCCGGCATTGGCCACACAGCCCCAAAGCATGATGGAACCTCCACCAAATTTTACAGTGGGTAGCAAGTGTTTTTCTTGGAATGCTGTGTTTTTTTGACGCCATGCATAACGCCTTTTTGTATGACCAAACAACTCAATCTTTGTTTCATCAGTCCACAGGACCTTCTTCCAAAATGAAGCTGGCTTGTCCAAATGTGCTTTTGCATACCTCGGGCGACTCTGTTTGTGGCGTGCTTTCAGAAACGGCTTCTTTCGCATCACTCTCCCATACAGCTTCTCCTTGTGCAAAGTGTGCTGTATTGTTGACCGATGCACAGTGACACCATCTGCAGCAAGATGATGCTGCAGCTCTTTGGAGGTGGTCTGTGGATTGTCCTTGACTGTTCTCACCATTCTTCTTCTCTGCCTTTCTGATATTTTTCTTGGCCTGCCACTTCTGGGCTTAACAAGAACTGTCCCTGTGGTCTTCCATTTCCTTACTATGTTCCTCACAGTGGAAACTGACAGGTTAAATCTCTGAGACAACTTTTTGTATCCTTCCCCTGAACAACTATGTTGCACAATCTTTGTTTTCAGATCATTTGAGAGTTGTTTTGAGGAGCCCATGATGCCACTCTTCAGAGGAGATTCAAATAGGAGAACAACTTGCAATTGGCCACCTTAAATACCTTTTCTCATGATTGGATACACCTGGCTATGAAGTTCAAAGCTCAGTGAGGTTACAAAACCAATTTTGTGCTTCAGTAAGTCAGTAAAAAGTAGTTAGGAGTATTCAAATCAATAAAATGATAAGGGTACCCAAATTTTTGCACCGGTCAAATTTTGGTTTAATGCATATTGCACATTTTCTGTTAGTACAATAAACCTCATTTCAATCCTGAAATATTACTGTGTCCATCAGTTATTAGATATATCAAATTGAAATGGCTGTTGCAAACACCCAAATATTTAGAACTAAAAATGATTAAGATTAATAGGGGTGCCCAAACTTTTTCATATGACTGTATCTCAGCTGCCCATAGTGGCTACAGTATATAAAAATAAAATAGGTAGTTTAAATAATCTATTCATATGCATAATATACTGATACATAGCCTGAATCTGTATGAAGTAAGTGTACTGTGCCATCTCAAGGTGAGCTGGGGGCCCTCCTGACTCTGGGGCACACCGTGGGATTCACCTTTTCACCTGTGGGCCAGTCCAAGGCTGTTTACCAACAAGTTGGTTTGCAGAATAACATGGAAATATCACAAAAAAGTTACAGTCAGGTAAAACTGTTTGCACAGACTAGCCCAGACCTAAAAATGCACCTAATTTATCACAGTGACTGATGCTGGATGATAAATATGGCATATTTTATAGAATGTCTAGCCTAGGATGATACCACCATTTAGTTGGCTTACTCTGAGACAGAATTTACAACACAATTTTGGCACATATCAGCCACATCCCTTTTTTCTGAGAATCTACACTCACGTGTGGCAGGCTGAAAAATTTTAGCCTAAACTAGATGTGCCGAAAATGAGCTATGTTTACACCAGTGTCTAGTCGTGACCACAATAGCAAATCAGGGCCAGTGTCCAGTTCAATTGAGTCTTACTGTGCAGCAGTTGTGTGACTGCAGTAGCTCATGCACCATCAGGGTCATGATATTCTGTATGATTGTGACAGTGTCTGCATGGAGTTCGTATGTCCTTCCCATGTGTGGGTTTCCTCTGAGTTCTGTTTTTTTTTTTTCTCACACTCTACCCAATATCACCAAGTCAAGAAGATGGAAGATGTAGCTATTAAATGTAGTATTATATAGCAGGCATTGAAATGAATGGGTTGTGTCCATGTAATACATTATTGTCTTGAGCTTGCCAGAGTGGAAACTGAACTTTCCAGTGGTAGATAAGAGAGGGGGTTCTGTGTACTGTATTCCCCTCTATGGCATCCTTTTGCCCTATAAAGACATATTAGGACATATGGACAGGAGTTGTACAATTGGGACATTTAATTGTACTCATTAATATAAGAAGGAGAAATGGACATATTTAAACTAAATGGAAAAATATGAGTGGAAATGTCCTTTTTACCTCTAGGGCGTAGAAGTTGTTTATTACTTTTCAGTATTCTGTTGGTTAAATACATTTCTATGACTTGCATTGCGTACTGAGTTGACATTTTGAATGGACTTTTAACTTTATCTTGTTTAATTTTTGGATATTGTATTTTATGCATTAATACACCACATTTACTCCCAATGTTTCACCTTTTCCTTCCATCTGGGCCACTGGATCCTTTGCCTTTATCTACAGAGACCACTACAAATGTTATTTTCCAACATTACAAGCCATAATTTTAACTATTGGAAATATTATCATTTGGGAGAAGCGCATTAAGAAAAGAGAGCTGAGATCAGTTTACAAGCTAAACAAGTCTGAAACCAAAAACACGCTCTCAGAATAAACATGACTTCTCCGACAGCATTACCACTCCTAATTAAAACACATAGCAGCCAAAACAGAGAGCTCCATCCCAGGGAATAAGATTCTGGATCTGCTTCTTTCCATAATTTTATGGACCTCGTTCAGTCCTGGTCATCTGTCAGCTTTTGCCTGCGTATTCACTTCCACAAATAATCTGCCTCTGTTTTGGATACTAGAAAACTGTTTATTCTATGTCCCCTAGCAATTTTTAGTGTGCGTCGATAAAAGCAAATCAACAAATAGAGAGGTTGATTTTGGAGTCCAGCCTGCCATGTAGTGGGCATGTGTCCATGCAACGCTGGTATTTAAACCCCAGTAGGTTATATGAGTGGGTATGTGGAAAGCCTTCAAAGCAGTACAAATAAATGAAACTGGCTCTAGTATTGTTGAGATGTTCTTGGCATGTCTACTTGGTTCTCAGCCACCATAATCATTTGCTGGACACAACAGTTAAAGATTTTGTGTATTCTGCAGGCAGACTTGTCAAATTAAGCAGAATCTAGGTCTATATCAGGAGTGGCGGCAGCTGTTCTCATTGTCAGCAGCTATGAATTTACAATTCTGTAAACATCTTTGCTAAATAGGCGGATCCAGTGTATTAACTAACCATAATTCATTTCTTAGAACTGCTTCTACATATTGTTACACCAGACTAAATATACCTGTCATCCATACAAATTAAGACTTTACTTACACAGCAGAACTGGGTGCACACAGAGGCAGTAGCATCATACTACTGCCATAAGGTGCATCCATTCAGCACTGTGTTACAGTGGTATTCTCCTATACACTCAATGCTACTAGTAAAATTACCTTAGAATAGGGCACATTTTTTAATGTTGGATTCATATGAATTCGGAGGCATGCAAAGGTACAGTAAGGCCCCATGCAAGATTATAACTATAACTGTATTATGGCTTTATAGAACTCAAAAGATGAGAAGAGCAAGCTTCAATCTTCTGCTACATACAGACTTTTTGTAGGCCTAAGCATAAATCACATGACTAAATATGCACGTGTGCAACAAAAGTCTATGTATACTGTAGCTCCATCCTTATTAAGAACTTTGGACTCTTTGTTGAGTATAAGTGATGTCACTTCTCAATTATGTTAGTTAATGTTAAACACTAGTCATATGGTTTCAGTAAAGCGGAAAGTAATCTTCTCCAAAGACAGATGACCCCATTATATATCACCTAAGATCCGTCATTGCTGCTCTTGAGCACACAATGGTTTAAAAGTGAACTCCATTTTGCATTAGAAATAATCCAAGCCCTTAACATAAAGGTGATGAGAGGTGACCTGCTGCTCCCATTTCCCATCTTTACCCAACAATAAAAAAAACACCACTCTGTTTAGCAAGAGTTCCTAGTGGCATAGGCCACAATTTATTAACAGGTCAATTGGGCCATGCCTGAACACAGCAAAGCAAACAGGTCAACTTACCAGCCAGGTAACGCTTGCACCTGGTTGGTCATCACCATGACCTCAGATGAAGTGCTGGGTTTTCCACCTTATACAACATTTCAGTACAAAATGCATTTTAAACTCAATACCCAAAAGTTGTGATGTTTGCTGTAAGTAGTGGATAGGGGTCTAGTTCGCTGCACAATAAAAGTAACGTACCAAACTGCCACTATCTCCAGGATACACTTAGGTGTATGGATAGGGTAGGGTAGTTTTTCTTGAAGCAGACAAATCCACTTTGAAAATTCCTCCAAAACTGCATGAGTTTTATATGAAATATTAAATGAGGTTTTGGTAATGGCCACAAGTATTTGGATGTAGTTTTGATGAGGTTTTTTTAGCTTTCTATTGACTTTTTTTTTAGAGACTGCGGCATGGATTCTGTGTTGATTCCGCAACACTTGATTCTGTCACTTCAGATTTTTGTCGCAGTGGTTTTGAAAAACCTTATCAGGAAAAAACTTGCCTGTTGAACAGATGACGTGAATGGGATACTTCATGCAAGAATATTCCATGTGGATCTTGGTGTGGAAACTTTCCCTTTTGGAAAAAACTCTGCGTAAACTTGCCCTTACAATGTTTAACCACTTCCGTACCGCCCATAGACTATATACACCCAGAAGGTGGTTGTCAAGTTCTGCAAGGACATAGCGGGACATCTAAGCAGAATTCAGCAGCTGCATGAAATCGTGCAGCTGCTGAAACGGGGAGCCAGCTGTAACCTCAAGCCGGAGCTCCCAGAAAAAAAGCAGGGAAGGTTTATTATCTTCCCTGCCGTCCCGATCGCTGTGTATACAGCGCTGAATGAGCGCTGTATACACCGCTATGGGCGCCGCCATCTTGCAGCTGCCCTCTGACCCGGCGGTCACATGATCTGCCAGAATCAGTGTCTATGAGAGCTGCTGGGTCCTACAGGGCCCAGTTCAGCTCAATTGTAATGTGAAAGTAACCTGCAGGAGGCTGTATTCCTCCTGCAACTGGGGCTAAATGTACCAGCCCCAGTTACAGGGGAAATCAGCCTCCCCAACAAAAAAAAAAAAAGTCATCAGATGTCCCCAAAGGTCTATTATGACCTTATGGGGACACAATGTAAAAAAAAATTATTATTAAAGGTTGTAGCCCCACCCCCGACGACACCATACAAAATAAAAATGACCGTAATGGAGAGTAAAAACTATTTTAAAAAGTTTTTTAGTAGCACTTTGTGTTATTAAATAAAAACAAATGAAAAATGAAAAACAGCCACATTTTCCCTCCTCTTTTGTTTAGATTTTCCCAGATATAAAAAAAATTAAAACACATGCAGAAATAAAAACAACATAAAAATAAAGCCCTATGTGTCACCGAAAAAAGATAAAAATGTTACATCCCTCAAAACTGCACATACAAAAAACCCCAAAAACCCGGACATCACAAATGACGTATGTGAGTAACATGCGGGGTCCTTTCCTTCGGCCACTGATTGGCCTCAGTGGTCACGTGCGGCGAGAACTTCTTTACCTTCCCCGGTCTTCAGTTAAAAACCTGTATTTCCTGGACAACCCCTTTAAACACTGTATTTGAGCAGCATTTACACCCTGTATATACATATATGTCTTGGAGCTCCATTCTCAACATGAGCTCTTTGGAACCACGCAGTGCCCTAATAGTCCAAACCTGAAGGGTCCCTTCTCCCATACCTACATATAGGTATGAAGCTATTCACTGCTCACAGCAGATGCCGACTATCACTTTCAGAATTCATTTCATACCATTTGCCCAAGAATCTAAGGCACGCTATGCTCACTAATAATAATCTTTCAATGTGTAGCTTTCATTTCAAAATTCCATTGTACCATCTCTCTTTTCTTCTTATACACTGTAGCGTTACTGCACGGACTGTTGAAAAAGACACAATTACTTTCTTCCTTCTGCTTTGTCTTTTGGACTTTAAACAAATGGCTCAGGCCAGATGTTCATGATGGGATCAGCTTACATTTTCTGTTGCTAAGTGCGGTTCAGAGTAAAAAAAAAAAGCAAAAAGCAAAAAATAAATATTATTGTGAATCAACTAGGATGAGTCTGCTGGGAATTCTCTCTGCACATTTGGAGATTTCCAGCATTTTTTACATACTAACAGCTGCAGAGCATTTTACATTCTTTAAATGTTTTTTTTTCTTCTAGAGAGGTTTATGATGGCTTAGCATAACATACAGATTTCTGTACCATAAAAATACATGTTATAAAGTTAACCACAAAAAAAATCTTCCAAGAGTTATATGGTATACTGGCATGGAGGAATATAAGAGAATATTCAGATGGTGCATATAAAACCACATAAGAAAAAAATGCATGATTTTTAAATATGTTTGTAAGGCGAAGGCCCCACGTAGAAAGCTGCAGCAAAAAAACACTGTGGAAAAAAAATGTGGTGGAAATGCATCGCAAATTTTTTCTGCAGTATTTTTCACAAAAAATTTCTGCAGAGTTTTCTTCTGCGGAGTTTCTGCCCCTATTATACCTATACAGAACACCAACGCTTCCGTAAGTGAGCGTTTTTGAATCCGCAGCTTTTCTGAAGCAATGTGTGGATACGGTTAGCCAGAATCCCATCCACTTTGCAGGTCAGGTAAAACGCTGCGTTCCTGAGTAATAGTAACGGATTATAATTAGCCTGGGTCATTATTTCCACAAGTATTGTAATGGCATCCGTATTGATTGCTATCTAGCTTTTCCAGAAACAAATATACACAAGGAATGGAGAGAGATAATTTTTTTTTAAATTCAGGTTTTTTTTTAACTTTGTTATTCATTTTCTTTTGTGCTCTTTTAGGCTAGTTATTTAGGCCACGCCCTTTTAATACCACCACATTTTTAAAAAGCCACACTCCCAGAGGCAGATTATAGTAAGAGCGAAGTGGATTGTAGCCAGGGCCCATTGGCAAGTAATGCCGTAATCAATTAAATCAGCATCTGCCAATACAGTTGATTACTGTTGTGGGACAAGGGAGTCTACAGGGGGTGAACTGTAACTAATATTATTATACTCTCCAGTCTCTTCAGGCCTCTTCCAACCTCCTTAATGATGTCAGGGACCAGCGAGGCCTGTGATTGGGCCTCAGTGGCCTTTGATTGGGCCTCAGTGACAATGTGATGCTCGAGTCATTGTGACACTACGTCACACCACCACTGAGGCCTAATCAATCCCTGGCTTGAAGAGGACAAAGACCAACGCCAGAGCCCACCTAAAGTGAGTAACACTGTTTTTTTTTTTTTTGCTCATCTCCCATGGGCTTCCCCAAAGTATAATAGCAGTTCGCTTTCGGGCATTTGCGGTCAAAGCAAAACTGCACATAAAAGCTCATGAATACTGTCATAACCAAAATAACCAAAATAACCGATGTGCACAAAATCCCGTTGGTTATGCAGACTGGTGGTAGGTTTCAGTTATTTTTCAGTTAATTGCCCAGCCCTACATACACTGCAACTTTGGCCATGACACACACATTTTACAGGCATTAAGTGCAGTGTGGCGCTGCCTGAGTTGCAGCTAATCAAAGGGAAAAGTGGCATTCTTCAGGGCTGGGATATAATATGCAGCACCCTTTCGAGGCTGGCCTGGAGAGGAGTAAAGATGGGTGAGTAAAATATTGTCTGCTACCTGTTGGAATAATTCAATAGGTAGGGGCCTAACATCTCACTGTGTGGGGGCCAAAAAAGTGAACAATATACTGTGTGGGGACTAAAAAAGGAGTTAATATACTGCATCGGGGTCAAAAAAAGGAGCAATATACTGTATGGGGGCCATAAAAGGGGCAATATACTTTGTAGGGTCATAAAAGGAGACCATATTATGTGGGGATCAAAAAAGGGGTGAGTATTATGCGTGGGGCCAAAAGAAGGGGCAATTATATACGTGAGTGCCAAAAAAAGCGCCTAATGTTATTGTGTAGGGGGACAAAAAAGGGACAATATACTGTATAGAGGCCAGTGAAGGGGGTAATATACTATGGGGGCCAATAGAGGGGTTGTTATACTGTGTGGGGTCCAAATAAGGGGATTTTTTTTGATCTGCAAATGGGAGATAGTGTTGGAAAACTGGAGGCTTGGCTTAAAATTTTTACTTACTCATTAAAAAAGTTTCCATTTTGGTATAAATAGCAGTGGGGAATAAAAAAAAACAACAACTCACCTTTTCCAGATCCTTTAGGCCTAGAAGCAGCTGCTTGTTCCTTTCTATTGCCAGTCCCTCCTGACGTCAGCATATGACTGTTCCGTTTCTGTCAGGAGACCATTGCAGTCAATCACAGGCCTTAGCGATATTGCGGTGGTCACCACTATGGCTAGTGATTGACCACAGTTTTCTCTTGTCACAAGCAAAACAGTCATGCAGAGCGACTGCAGTGGTGACATCATGGTGATAGGATCACTGCTGCCAATCACTGCTCTCAGTGAACATCTGAGAATGGTTGACTGCAGCAGTCCTGTTGATGGGATGTCACTGCTGTAACTGCTCTGTATACAAACAGAGCAGTGGTAGTGATGGCCGACCAAGAGCAGGCACAGAGGGGAGGATACAGGTAAGCATCATTGCTTTTTATGTAACCCTTCCCTGCTGCATGCATTTAAACATATTTTTAAGAATTTTAGTGATTTTGTTAAATTTTCCACTTTAATTGCTATGTTTTAAAAATATGCTAAAATCCTGCAGTATTTTTTTATTTATTTTAATGCTATTTATTTATTCCCTTCACAGTAGGTTGACGATACTTGTGCTGTGCAAAAAAACAAAACAAAAACAAAAAAAACACTACCAACAAAAAAAAACTAATGAATGTCTATACCCCAGTTAGATCAACAGCTATCATGAACGCAGGTATACCCTAGTAATATGCCATCATATGGGAAAATGTCCTAATATGAAAAGTGACTTATAGTACTAAAATGATTTCGATTAAAGACAGAATACAAGAATATTAGCTGGACACAACTTGATTTTAGCCACTCTGATTTCTTTCTATAATAAGTTTGTCACATATGAATGTGCTGTGAAGGCGTATGTTAAATACAATCCATCATAATTACAGAACTTCCTGAGTTTCAATCAATAAATAGTTTAAATATGCCTTTTTTCATGAACAATGCAGTCCTTGGAGCCTGGGAGCTGGCAGTCTAATATTCCTTGTGTGGTCCATTTCCTTGCAGTATGTTCCCTTCTCTGCAAGAGGAGAAAAGGCACAAAGGATCCAATTAATGTCAAGTACCAAGTGAAACTTTCCCTCTTCTCGAAGTGTTTCCAGGCCTCTGCACAACCATTCTCTTTGCTGATGCTTTTAACTAATTACTTGCCCCCTCAATGCAAAGAAAGACGCCATTAATCAGGTGGAACGTGAAGTTTGTACACACAACAGCTGATGTGTTGCTCCCTGGGTGCATGGTCACCGAGATAATGCTGATCTCATTCTTCTAAAAGAACAGCCTGATACTTCTCTGCTGCTCCATAATAACACAGTGGCCTACTGTATAGAAACATCACAACAGTCTACTTTCCTACTTTGACAGACATGCTTTTGTTATAAACTTGCAATGTGAAGTTCAGTGCACTATCATAAAATAAACAGGGTTTATCTTTTTGTTGAGTAGTTTTATTACTTGGATTATTCACATTTCCTGAGACTGGAGCACAGAAGGAATATTACAGCGTGTTCATCCGAAGACATCTTCCACTGAAAAAGTCCTACATTAATAACTCATTAAACCAGTTACAGTCTATTTATTGTTCACATGCAGTGATATAATATCAGAAATGATCCATTAGTCTAAGGCCCCACATAGCAAAACACAGTTAAAAATGCTGTGGAAAAAACGCAGTGAAAACGCATTGCGTTTTTTTCCACACCATTTCTCAGGCCGGGGCCCCACATGGCATTAACGCCGCGGCAAAAACTGCGGAGTTTTACAGTCTCTGCAAAATGGATGGGATTCTAGTGAATCCCATCCACAAACTGCAGAAAAATATGTGCAGCGGTAATGCTGCAATTTCTAAAACTGTTGTATTTTTGCAAATCGCAGCATGTCAATTATACCTATGGAAACGCCAGTGGTTTCCCTATAGGTATAATGGAAGCAGAAAGTCTGCAGAGCAAAGCTCTGCAGTCTTTCTTTGAAAAGCGCTGCAGGAAAAACCACAATGCGTTTCCACGGCAGTTTTTCCCACAGCACTTTTTCTCTGCGGCCTGATATGTGGGGCCTTAGCCTCATTATGTTTTCTCTTCCGCTGCTTTTTTTTGCTGCAGTGTGTGAATGAAATTATCCAGAATATCCTTTTATTTTGCTGAAACTGGAAAACACAGCGTTTGCGTAGCAAACAAAACACTGCATTTCCACAATGTAGGGCCTTAGCTTTATATTTAAACCATGAAATATAGAAAAAACAATGAGAATGTCCTACAGTGAATTCATGAAACATGCAAAGTCAGCACTCTGGCGTGATCAGTGGTGTAGCTTTACAGGGTTCAGATGCCTGAGTCCAATATCTATCCACAAATACTAAAGACTGAGGCAGCACACACTTATATTCATACAGTATTAGCGCACAATGTATTCAAGCTCCACTTCCATCATACATTAGAAGTCAATATTTTTTGCCATCAGCCTTTTATCAATCATGGAGTGAAAGAAGTCGGGAATAGCATTGCCATTGGGTGCTGTCTCAATCTTTGGTATTTGTAGATTTGTTCCTAGGACCAGGATCTCTATGACATTTGGAGACTTGAGAAAGTGCTGCTACCAACCATGACCAATAGACCCTCTACGCTATAAGAGTATAATGGTTTTATAAATGCTATGTGATAATCCGTGGAACCCTGGTATAGTTTTTTTTAGCGTCTAGGAGCTGCTAGGTATACCTCTGGTGCTAATAATAAAGAGGAAACATCATCATGATCTATGTGAAGGGTGCATACTAATGCAAACTATGCCTAAAAAAGGGGATTCAAACCTGAGTCTCAAAACTACAACTCCCAGCATATTGACAGCTTGGAACTGTTGTTGTCCAATAGCCTTGATGCCACAAGAGGAAATTACTGCTTCAGGCTGGGGCCCCACGTCTGCAGAGGAAACCTCTGCGGACTTTCTGTGAAAAATGCTGTGGAAAAAAACAGCGATGCGTTGCCCCCACAGTTTGTCCCACAGTGCTTTTTTTGCTGCAGCCTTAGACATAGATTGTATTAATCTAGTGCAAAACTCTAAAATCTGACCTAAAGAATAACTTTCTCCACTCATTTTACAATAAATGGAAGGAGAAATAAAGGCCTTTCTCACAACAACAGTTATTTGTCAGTATTCCCTTTGAAAAAGGCTTTTATGACATTGTTGATGAGTGACCCAAATAGAAAATAATAACTATGTAACTGAGATACCATATGAAACACTATCTTCTAAAAAGAGATTTGTGAGGCACATACAGTACCTTGTCGGCTCCAGGATGAAAATTAATTTCTAAAAAAGAGTCCGTTCAGTTGATTCTATATATAACCATAGTAGTTTTCCTTTGGGTTCTTGAGTAGGTTGTGCTTGAAATTCAACCTTAGGGGATCTCCGCTTATCACTGCCTCTAATGTATCAGTCTTAAAATATTCATTCACTTTTCTTATAGTGCTGAGCATACTGTAGAACTTCTAATAATAAAATCATGCAAGAGATCAGGCTTGCTATTCAGTTCCGATACACTGCAAATCATCACCATACTCTCTATCCACTATCAACAATGATGATATAGATGGAGAAAACAAATGAAAATAGTTTCCACTGATGGAAACAATACCATACATAAATGACTTGATAAAATATCCCCCCACTAAAGCAACTAGGGAATGAACATACAGTTTCACTTATCTGTAATGAATATGACCATTTCCACACATTATTCCTGCTCATGAATACAATAAAAAGACCCCTGTTAGATGAAATGAGCACCTAGATGGTAATGATGGCTTGGCTTTGCCCACTATGTCACAATGCATTGAGTGGTGTGCAGATCAAGGCATGGGGCTTCAAAGCCTGCTTCACTTACACAGGCTGATAAAGACAATGATTGCAACAATCCTTTGCTGTCATTCATTCTTACTTTTAGTGCATAGAACAGTCCATGATGAAGTGATGGGCAGTCCATGGTCATCATGTGATGTACACTCAGGCACACAGCTCACTACCAGGCAGATGTCTGATTACTGTGCTGTGACTGTAACAAGCTGTACACCTATGTATCCATCACATGACCATGGACTGAGAATGATCCACTGAAAGTAAGCAGAATGAATGACAGCAAGCAGAGACCTAAAAAAATAGCAGGAAATCGATGCAGAAAGTACATTGGAAAATTGTATAACTTGTTATTATATAAACAATAACAATTATTTACTGAACCTAGACAACCCCCTTTAAGAATCAGTAAGGTGGCAGGCGGCCTTAGGGAGGCCCTTGACCCAAACATTTTTATTCCACAACCTCGTGGGCAGTCTAAATCTAAAATGGGCTCTTCAAATTTAGGAAACCATAGAGGAAGAAACTAATCTAACGTTAACGGGATATGTTAGGTGCTGGATTATCATATTTTGCTTTTGTGAGATTCCATAGTTACATAGTAGATGAGGTTGGATGAAGAAACAGGTCCATCAGGTCCAACTTATAACTCTACAGTGTTGATCCAGAAGAAAGGCACACAAAGGTTACTTTGCAGTTTTGTACCTGACAATCAGTGCACTATTCAATCTATCATACTAATGCATGGCTATATTTGTGCAAATGACATAACTGTGCAGATTGCCATTGCTCTTCTGCAAAGCACAGGCTATTCTTCCTATTCTTTTTGGCTAAATGAAGCCGAACAGCTGCTGTAATTTTAAAGGCTCCACTGAGAACGTTTACTGAGATCAAGAAACCAAACACCTCTGAACAGCACTTGTCTACCATGACTGTTAGTGTCCTGGTGATAGAAACCTCCCTCAATTATTCATGGCCCATTTGGCTGAAATGTCCTGAAAGAGCCAGCTAGTGTGAGACATTAGATGAGCGGACATAAGCAAAATAAATAATAAATAAATGCATATACAGTATGTTTTTCTCTGAATGTAAATGCTATCTAGAGAGTGAAAATAATTTAATCTTTATTCAGTATTCTGCTAATATGAAGGTAAATGAATAAAATATGCACAATATGATTTGCAGTAGCTCTACCCCCCTGAGAAAAACCATAAACTGCTCCGCATAATGTGTCTGCGTTGTTGAAACAATATAAGCTGAAGACTGAAATGTGCAGTGTCAAGTTCTACAACTTCAAAGCTACTGTATAAAACACACCAGACAAATATGCAATTACCACTGAAAACCAATGCCAGGTTTTACCATGACGGATAATGCTGTAACTTAATTAAAAAAAATAATGTCTAAAGGGAATATTCCTCTAAATATAAGGGAAAATTAAGGCAAACCTGTCAAATTATAAATGCAACACAATCTGCAGAGAAGGAGGTGCAGAATGATGATTTTTCTTAGAAAAATTCTATTATGGGCTTAGGTTTAGGTGTCCAGTGGGTGGTTCCACTCATACAAGGAAGGCTGTCAATCTATGAGTAGGTCTGCCCACAACTAAGCTCAGAGTTATACTAAATATTTTCTCACAAGACTACCAGACTAAGAGATCCTAGGTGCCAACCATTAAAGATTCACCTTTATAGAGCCTGCAGAATTTGACAATGATAGATAATAATAGATGATAGATAATCTCCCATCAGAGGCGTAGCTAGGGGTTGAGCACGGGGGGCCAACATGTTCAAGTAGACCCCCAACTTAGGTATAATGATTATTATCACTATACGGTGACCGTATAGAGGTAGATATCGGCTGTACACAAGTTGAATACAGTGCAGTATCATTTAGTGACTTACCAGTGTCGTCTCTGACTAATTGTTCATATTTCCATTCCAATTTTTCTTCCATCTGAACCACCATAACCATGTCTTCCAGTCTCTGAAAAGTTTGCAGAACATACATCTTTGGCTCCTTACTTTTCCAGGCAGCCGACCCACATTATTCTCACCTGCACATACCATCCTGCTGCTACCCCCAATTATAAAATATATAATATACCCCCCCCATAATGAATAACACCCCCAAGTGCATATTTAAATTAGCTTTCCTGTGTACCCCCTTTAAATATTGCCCCTTATTATTAATGCCCCAGGTATTTCCTAATTAAAAGGTAAAAAAAAAAATTAGTGGGGTTCCAATACCCGGGACCCCCAGGATCAGCTGTTTGAATGGACCGTGGTTTCTGTGTAAACGCCGTGACCTCTTCTCTGTTTATATAGTATCATACATTTCATAGCGGCCATGTAATGTAACTACAGCCTCGTCCTATACACGTCTATGTGACAAGACTGTAACTACATCACACGGTCACTATAAATAGACAGCGTGTGATATAAACAGACGCCATGGCCCCTTCATACAGCTGATCAGGGGGGGCACTGATCTCTTATTGATGATCTATTCTGAGGTGGAAAACTCCTTAAAGGGAATCTGTCAGGTCAATCTGGGACACTAAACCACCCACAGGTCCTTATAGACCTGGGGTTTAGTGTCCCAAATCGCCCTGTTGTAATGCAATCCGAAGGCGCAATAAAGATAAAAAACCTTTATACTTACCTAGAGAAGGGTCCGATGAACGCTGTTCGGCTGAGAACAGTCCGGCTTATTCATTAGCTTCTTTGTTGGCACGCCTCACCTGTGCTCCTGGCGCCTACGCTGTTCTTCAGTGAAGCCGAAGATGGACACCCCGGCTTCACTGCGCAACTGCCGGAGATACGCAGCATGCGCACTTAAGCCAAGGTGTACTCCTCTGGCTTCATTGAAGAACTGCGCAAGCAGGGGGAGTACAGCGGCAGGGTGAATATAAAGCTTTTTTATTTTTAATGTGGCCATGGATTGCGTTATAACAGGGTGATTTGGGTCACTAAACCCCAGGTCTATATGGACGCGTGGGTGGTTTAGTGTCCCAAATTGCCCTGACAGATTCCCTTTAAGGCCAGGGCCGCACATGACGTAAATGCCGTGGTAAAAATTCAGCCTTTTACAGCCTGCTTCCCTATAGGTATAATGGAAGCAGAATGTCCTATAGATGACCCCCCCCCCTATCGTCATAATGCCCCCTAATGAATCTTTTCTTATAATTCTCCCTCCTAATTCACCCCCTTATACTATTAGAACACTCACAACTGCGTTAAAAAACAAAACAAAACAAAAGTTATACTCACCTACTTGCGATCCTTTGGTGAATGGAGCCACCGCCACCACCTCTTCTTGGCCCTACGCTCTATGCGCAGGGTTCACACATAGGATGTCTGCGTCTCGGCATAGGCGTGATGCTATGACGTCATCGCACCGCCTGTGCCGTATGTCTCGTAAACCGCAGGCCTGTATTGGATGATGTTGCAGGATGAGTTTTAACTAGATTGGTGTTTGCAGACATCGATCTAGTTAAAAGTAAAACATGTATTAATGACGGTCCCCGGGGTGGGCCCCGAAAGAATCAGTGAGCCCAGGGCACCCGCCCCCTCTGCCCCCCCTGCTAGCTACGCCTCTGCTCCCTATACACAATACGTTAACTGTCAGTGAATCTTAGAAATTTTGTCTGGGTATGCCATGGGTGCATCCCTGATGTCTCCTGAAATCTTCTTTCAGGAGAAACAAAGACTGAGATTTTTAAAGGATTGCAAAAATTAGAAAAAAGGGTGCATTTTTTTTTTCCCCGCCAGAAATAGCAGATGTTTATTTGGCATATCAAATGTGTATATCCACTATTACACTGTACTTAAAGTTTACTTTAAACTTTTAAAATATTTTCTTTATTATTTTATAAATCAATAGTGAAGGTATTTTTCTAATATATTTATCGCAAGAAAAATGCCTCTTTCTCCTATTTTTACCTCCTTTGTCCCCTGCAGTGGTCACTGTCTCCAAAATACAGTTTTTTAGAAAATACCACGGCATTCCAGTATATTGAGAGCTTCGGTGCACTGAAAGGATTTCACTCCATCCAAATTAATAACAAACGAAATTCAGGCACTCAGTAGCGTGAGGAACAATTTAAGATATAGAATGTGGACGTAAGTATTATGTGGGTCAAAATTCTGTGGAGAACACTCCTCCACAACATTTTGACCCGCATAATACTTACCTCCATTCTCTATATCTTTGTTCCTCAGAAATACTGTGGACCTCCATACTCCAGTAGTCCATACAAAGAGATAAGCTCCAAACCACTGAAGTATATGGAGAGGGGAGGGGGAATGAAGGATAGTAGACAGAGTAGAGAGATTACATACACTGTAGTAGTTAGGGTCTTCTCAGTGAGCTGGGTTATGAAGTGAAATACTATCCAGCTTTGTAGAGAGATTAGACCTTGAATTATAGCTGTACTCTCTGTCTGCCTCTTCATTTGCCTCCCTCTTATCTCCATAGACTTCATTGACCCACATTTATGGCCTGTCAACCAGCCAAACAGTACTTTGCTTTGCAATAATAAGGGGCAATAACTCCGGAACAACTGTCAGTGGATGGGTCTCTTTTCCTTTGAAGAAGATATTCTGGTATGGATTAATCCCAGGTGATGTCACTAGTTTTTTTGAAACCCAGACACAGATCTATGCGGAGATAACTTCTAAAAGTGGTGTTTGAGCAAGTTTTCTTTTTTCATCCTTATCCAGAATTCCTAACAGAGCATGTCTGGTCTGTAAGACTTTGCAAACCTGAATAAAATGGCCTGCAAAGGCACTCTCCTTCAGGAGACTTAGTACCCGTCCTAACCCATGTCTATGACCTCTCACCTAGCCAACCAGTACCCTACTTTGCACTGATAAAGGGCAATTGCCCTGAAACAGCTGTCTGCTTTCCAAAGACTATTCACAAGCTCATCCATGAACTTAGTGGACTCCATTCCTATACTCCCTGCTTCCACCACTGAGACTGTTTGGAAATGTGGTTTTGAGCAGACTAACCAATATCACATAGATCTGGCATATGTGGCCATTCAGGGATGATTGGCCCTGAGAGCTTACATGCATTCCTGTAGACTATGTAACACCAGGTACTGCCCAAGGTGCCCAGTCACTTAGGAAACACCTTTGTACTTCTTGGAGTGCTTGTTCTTACTTGAACTCAGAGACTCTGTTCCCAGGAGCAGCTTTGGAGTATAGGTCAGTGCTCTATGGATTTTCCCCTAGGATTCACAGCAGTTGGTGCTATCCAGGATGCCTGGAGCCTTATGTGTTAGGTATGTTTTGTGGCTAGTCAGAAAATGCTTGGTTATGAAATGAAAGAGGATGTCCACCCACGACTGTCAAAGGCTGGTCCATAGTTGGTCTCTCTTCTTTTTGGAGGAGATATTCTGGTTTGGCTTTAATCCCAAAATTAATCACTGAGCTATAGAGCTATCTTCCAAAAGGTGGCATTAGAGCAAGCTTTCCTTTTTCCATCATGGAGAACTTATTTGCATATTCCATCCCCAGAATTTCTAGAAGAGCATGTATGGTCTGTAACACTCTGAATGCCTATAAAAGGTGGCCTGTAAATTCTGTCTCCTTGTGTACGCCTCCTGACCCATGACATAAAAAATAATAATTAAAAGTTCAGGCATTTACTTTAAAATCAGAAAAGTCAGAAATGAACATGATACCTTATTTTAGTGTATATTTAATATATGTTTTATATTTTTTCTACTATAATCAGAAGAAAAACTGAAATAAGAACTGAAGTAAACAAAAAAGCAGAAACTGCTGTTATTCTGTTGCTCATGTTACACACTGAATTTTCATAGTGCAAGTTGGTTTTTTTTGTTTGGGGGGGGGGCGATGAAAAGTCTATTGAAGTACGCTATCACTTTCTTGAAGACTAATTACTGTCCTCTATGGCAAACAAAGGGTTGACAAGGATGCTGTGTAACATGAGAATGGTTTGTGTTGAGGCTGTATATTGTGAGTTGTATTTGCTGACGTTGCCATACCGCTACATTACAGACGTGGCGCTCAACAGTATAGTCTCATCAGGTGACTGTGAGTCATAAAGACTGGAGAAGGAATCCCAAGGTAAAAGCTGATGTAATCTTACTGCAGCATATAGTACATGCACCAGATGACTTCTCCAGCGTTATTCTTACAAGGTTGTTTTTGTCAGGAAGTTCAGTATTGAACATGCAGGACTTTGTTTCAGACGAAAAAAAACGGCTTTGCGGCACAGAGGGTGTAAGCGCACACCCGCGCATTGCTTTAAAAACCCATTCAAGTGAATGGGTTTTTAAGCAAAGCGTCGCAAACCTTTCCCTATCCAGTTTTCCAACATTTAGGTCGGATTCGCGGCGGACGGAGTGCAGCCGCAAGTGTGAACCCACCCTAAGCTAGCTGTTAGTCCAAGCTACCTTCCCCTCTTAATATACCTGTTCAATTCAGGCATGTTTCAATAGTGGAGATAAGCGTCTGTCAGGCATCTATTGTCCTGCTTATGCCCATTAAGCAAAGGATTAGGTATAAAAAAACAATCTGTCTGATGTTTGCTCAGATTAGAATAGCGTTCTATCCTTTCAGAACCTGTTAATTTAACCCTAAATGTCTAATATCTTCTGTATGTTCAGCTTTAGACCACAAGTTGTCTAGGCCTTCCTCAAATGTAAAGTTAAATATTCCTAACATATGAGAGTATCTGTAAACAAAAGGAACACTCCAAGATGTGGACAATGCACTCACCTTGATCATAAAAACAAGAGACTCCACTCTGCACCTAATATAACAAAAATACAAGACAAAATTATATTTTACATATTGTGAAGATTGTTTTCATAAAGTACGTAATCATTAGGTTTAATTGGGGAAAATAAAAACCAAGAAACAGTGTAAAAAGAACCACCACATATAGCAATACAACACTGAACTTTTCTCCCCACTCACTTGGTCTTCATCACTCCCCCCTCCTTCACTTTGTCTCTGAAGACAGCCAGGCCACATGCAGTTGCTTACCACTGTGACCAGATGTGCTGCAGTAATGAATGGGATCTTAACAAAATACATAAATGAAAAAATGTTGTTTGTCAGAACCTTACATGTACACCATTTATAAGAAAAATAAAGGTATATACTAATTAAAAAGGTTAGAATAAGTGTCTGAGCATTTGGGTGTAACAACTGGGACTGCCACAGATATTGAAAACAAATGTTCGTTGTAACCCTGTCTGAATTAAAATATTCACTCTATTCCACTCCAGAGTGTGGCACATATGGTACTCACCTTCTATTTGGTAGTGAGATGAATAGAACAGCAGAAATCACTACTCCACTCAGGGGTCCCCCTATACTCATGAGCAGTGTTGGTTCCAGTGGTTGGGTCCCCACTGATCAGATACTTATCACGTATATTAGATAGGTTATAGGTTGCATAGTTGCCATCCTCATTAAATAAGGGTGTGCTTCTGTATTTATTTTTTCTCAGAAACATACACATAGTGTTAAAGGGGGGGGGGGGCGACACAACCTCTTAAAAAGATTGTTTCATGAAGACATTCTCTATAGCGGCATGTGGACATTATAGAGAAGGTTCAGTCCCATTGTGTGAATTGACTATTTCTTTGTAATGTATCTTTTTTGTCTGTACTTGAACCCTACAAATTGTACAGTGCTGCGGAATATGTTGGCGCTATATAAATAAAATGTATTATTTTTATTGTTTATATGGGCAACAATCCTTGTAATGTAGGCATGGTCATGTATTCAGAGGGTTAGCTATAGGGGGTGCAGAGATAGCAAATGCAGTTTTATAGTTCTCAGATAGTTTTTGGAAAATGAAAGCAACATGGCTATGGGCAAGCAAGTCATCTTTACTTTGCTATACATTTTATGAAGCCCCCCCACCTTTATTATACTCCCTCACAAGAACTATTTCCATTATGGAGAAAAACAAACAAGTTGTAGGAAGACTCCTTTAACTCTGTCTCTCTAGTTAGTTGCAGCTATTTTGACAGTGCCGCTTATATTGCAGTTCGCTGTTCTGTACCGTGCTGTACCTCTTGTTTACTGCTGTTGTATTTTCCCTTCTTTTTATGATTTTCATATTTTATTGCCTTTTGTGTGTAATCTTTATAAAATTAATAAAAATATTGTTTGAAAAAAAAAATAGTTGTATGAGATTAAATATGGGTATCGCAATACACACAGTCCATAACCTAGAACCATCAAAATTCTCAGGGACACTATGTGGGGAGGTCATAAGACTGGTGTGCAAATCTATGAGGAGGTGTAAACTTGTACTATAACGTACAACACTTTCTGGTGTAAATCATAATAAATCTGTCAGGCCACTGTCGGCATACAAGTGACGCTCAGAAAATTTTGGATACAACCACCTGAAAAGGTCACAACTAGAGATGAGCGAATTTCTCAAAAGTTCGATTCGGCACTTCTATTCGAAGTTCCAAAAAAAGATTTGCTTCGATCTGAATTACTTTGCGGCGAATATCGCTAAAAAACACCTATTTCATAGCTTCAGAGAGCGTGTATAGTGGAGTAGAACACTGTGCCTTGCAGTAACACGCATAGAGAGCCTAATGTTGTAGTCAAACAATACTGTGAGTCCGAATGACATGCACATGACAGGCGTTGCTCTTAGAATCGATGCACACTTCACTTATTTGGGCAGTTACGGGGCCAAAACTGTCCAACTAACTCAAATGTGAACCCAGCCTTACAGGTCCATATTAGTGTCAGGTAGAAAGAACCGTACAGAGACCCAACATCCTACTGTAGAGTGAAAGAGCGCACTCCTTTTACACCCTCGTTTGCAGATTCCACATAGATGTCTACAGAGTGGCAAGGCGACATAGTGTGGAGTTGGCAGTAGCATGAGGATACCATACAGTGACCCAGTGGAAGCGGCATTAGGAGGACATACAGTGACCCAGCAGTGGCAGCGGCATGAGGAGGGTATGCAGTGACCCAGTGGCTGTGGCATGAGGAGGGCATACAGTGACCCAGTGGCAGCTGCATGAGGAGTACACAGAGTGACCCAGTGGGAAGCAGCATGAGGATAACATACAGTGACCCAGTTCCTCCCCTGTGTGACTTTGTTCGCCCAGGCAAACGAGGTGTAGAACAGCCTGACACCGCTGTGCCCCGCACATGTGGTATTCTGGAGGAGCATACACCTTATATAAAGGTGTTTATTAGTGTGGAAACTCATAAGGAGGACCATATTCGCCATTTTGTTCCCAGTATAAAGTTGCATGCCATTTATCAATAATACAGTATTGTCAATAATTCAATAATTTGGAGCCACAAATCTCTGCCTTTATCACGCTTTTGTTATTGGTGTTCATTAGTGGGGAAAGAAATAAGGGGCATATTTGCCATTCTCTTCAAAGTAGAAAATAACAGGCCTTTTTGCCCTTTGCAATTACGTTTTTTCATCGAACAGTATGTCAGGCAGAGAAGTGAGAGGCCATGCACAGGGGAGGGATGCAGGCCTAAATGTTTCTGACGCAGGCACAGGTCGCAGCAGAGTAAGGGGGTGTGGCAGCAGGGGTCAGTTACAGAGGCCTGAGCTCCCAGTGTCAAGTAGCGGTCGTGTCTTGACCAGCAACCGAACGGTTGTAGACTGGTTGACTCGGTCATCCAATTCATCCCAAGTCATATCAGACACCCCCAGCCAAGAGTCGTTGGGTTCGTCAGACACAACCCTTAGTTGGCATGGTCCAGCAGCACCTGTCCTCAACTTGCCTCTGTCCTTTTCTGTTCCCTCAGCTAGAGAAGTACTATATGCTGTGGGCTCAGATCCACTGTACAGTGAGGAGGAGGTATTATTATTATTTATTATTATTGTTTATTTTATATATATATATATATATATCTTTTTATATATATATATATATTTTTATATATACTGTATATATAGCACCATTAATTCCATGGTGCTTTACATTTGAGGATTTACATACGGTACACAAGATATACAAAACAGATAATACTAACAGTGACCAACTGGCACAGTGGGATACAGGGCCCTGCCTGCAAGGGCTTACAATCTATGAGGGAAGAGGGATAGAGACAGAAGGTGGGGGTAGAGGCTGTTCAGGTGGTGGTATGGAGACAGTAGCGTTATTGTGGGTTGTAGGCCTTCCTGTATAGGTGAGTCTTCAGGGCCTTCTTGAAGCTTGTGATTGTGGGCGTCAGTCTTATTTGTCTTGGTAATGAGTTCCAGAGTATGGGGGATGCACGAGAGAAGTCTTGGAGATGGCTGTGTGAAGAGCGGATAAGAGCAGAGTGGAGTAGGAGGTCTTTGGAGGATCGGAGGTTATGTGTGGGCAGGTAGCGGGAGATTAGGTTTGAGATATATGGAGGGGACAGGTTGTGGATGGCTTTGTATGTCAGCGTTATTAATTTGAACTCTATTTGCTGGGCAACGGGTAGCCAGTGAAAGGATTGGCACAATGGAGCGGCTGATGAAGAACGGGGGGAGAGGTGTATTAAGCGAGCGGCGCAATTTAAGGTGGACTGGAGGGGGGCGAGAGTATTTGCTGGAAGGCCATGGAGAAAGGTGTTACAGTAGTCTAAGCGGGAGATTATGAGGGCTTGGACTAGCATCTTTGTAGTTTCAGGGGTGAGGAAGGAGCGGATTCGATGGATGTTCTTGAGTTGGATGCGGCAGGAGGTGTTGAGGGTTTGGATGTGTGGCTTGAAGGATAGGTCAGAGTCCAAGGTTATCCCAAGGCAGCGGACCCATGGGACAGTCAGCAGCTACTGCTCAGCTAAGATCTGGAGGAGACATCCACTGCTTTCTCCGGTAGGCGGGCAAGTAGTGATGAGGAGAGTGGCATGGGAGCTGGTGTTGAGGAGGACATCAGTGAACTGCAGACTGTAGTGGATGACGATGTAGCCGATCGTAATTGGGAGGGGCTTCATCGTCATCAGGAGAAGAGGGTTGCAGCTTGCGCATGAGGCAGCGGGGGAGTCAGCAGGGTGGCAGCAGTGGGAGGTCGGGAGTTAAACGCGCCCCGGGTAGACCACCCACTTCACAGCAGCCTACCTACCTGGAAAGCAGTGGTGCAGGGGTTCACATAGGCAGTGGCGGTAGCAGTCAGTTAGCCCGGAGTGTTGGGGTAAAATCACCTACTCGGCGGTGTGGCAGTTTTTTGTAAAGCCGCCGGGGAGGTCAACATGGCCATATGTTCAATCTGTGGGCAGAAGGTGAAGCGTGGTCAGGGTGCCAATGTTGGCACCACAGCCCTGTGTCAACATATGCAGCGTCACCATAAAGTGGCCTGGGAGAGCTGTGGCTCCAATGTGGTGGTCCAGCCTGCTGCAGTGACCTCTGCAGCACCCAGAGGCACGCACGCCATTTCAGGCAGTCAAGGTTCCACCACCTCAACCAAAGGAAGCTGTGTGTGCTTCCCCTCATCTGTTGGTCGTGATGCTCATGTTCCTCCTCCTCCTCCTAGTCAGTCATTGCGTCAGCAATCCATCACAGAAGCGATTTCGAAGAGACAACAGTATGCGTGCACTCATCCAACAGTGCAGAAGCTGAACGTGCTCCTGTCCAAGTTGCTGGTGCTGCTGTCACTCCCTTTCCAAGTGGTGGACTCTGCACCTTTCAGAGAACTCATGGCTTGTGCCGAGCCAAGGTGGAGAGTCCCAAGCTGTCATTTCTTTGCCAAAAAAGGCAGTACCAGCCCTGCACAAATATGTAGAAGAGAAGGTGGGCCAGTCCTTGAGCCTGTCGGTGTCTGCCAAAGTTCACGGCAGCGCCGACATGTGGAGCTGTAACTACGGTCAAGGACAATATATGTCATTTACGGCCCACTGGGTTAATGTGGTGCCTGCTCAGACATACCAGCAACTTGAACAGGTGCCGCAGCTTCAGCCTCCACGTTCTCATGCCATTGGTCCTGCAACAATGTCAGCTTCATCCTCCACTGTCTCCTCAGCCTCCACTGCAGGGACAATTCACAGTACTCCTCCAGCATACCACATGTGCAGGGCAAAGGGGTGTCACGCTGTTCTACATCTTGTTTGCATGGGAGAACAAAGTCACACAGGAGAGGAACTTCTCTATGTCCTTCCTCAAGAAATCGAATCCTGGCTTTCTCCGCGACACCTCAAAATCGGAACCATGGTGATCGACAACGGGAAGAACATGGTGTCGACGCTTCGTCAAGGAGGGCTAAGCCATGCGCACATGTTCAATCTGGTTGTCAAGCATTTCCTTAAGTGTTCCACCCATCTGCAAGACATCCTAAAAATGTCAAGGAAACTTTGCATGCACTTCAGCCACTCGTACACCACCAAGCACACCCTCCTTGAGCTGCAGCAGCAGAACGGCCTCCCACAACATAGGCTGATATGTGATGTTTCTACCCGTTGGAATTCCACCCTCCATATGTTGGATCGACTATATGAACAGAGAAAAGCCATAAACGATTTCTTTATGATCCAAGCGGACAGAGGTACTCCGCTGTGTACAGTTGTGCTAAAAAGTTTACATACCCCAGCAGATTTTTTGTTTTTTTTGGCTGTTTTTCAAAGAATATGAATGATAACACAAAAAACTTTTTCTCCACTCATGGTTAGGGGTTGGTTGAAGCCATTTATTGTCAAACTTCTGTGTTTTCTCGTTTTAAATCATAATGATGACAACCAAAAACATCAAAATGACCCAGTTCAAAAGTTCACATACCCCAGTTCTTAATACCATGTATTGCCCCCTCTAACATCAATGACAGCTTGAAGTCTTTTGTGGTACTTGTGGATGAGGCTCTTTATTTTCTCAGATGGTAAAACTGCCCATTCTTCTTGGCAAAAAGTCTCCAGTTCCTGTAAATTCCTGGGCTGTCTTGCATGTACCGTGCGCTCGAGATCTCCCCAGAGTGGCTCAATAATATTGAAATCAGGAGACTAAGATGGCCACTCCAGAACCTTCACTTTCTTCTGCTGTAGCCAATGACAGGTCGACTTGGCCTTGTGTTCTGGATCGTTGTTATATTGGAACGTCCAAGTACATCCCATATGCAGCTTCCTGGCTGATGAGTGCAAATTTGCCTCCAGTATTTGCTGATAACGTGCTGCATTCATCTTTCCTTCAACTTTGACCAAGTTTCTTGTGCCTTTAGCATTAGCCAGTGGCAGCTCATGTGCGACACCTGCCATTTGCTCGTTTCCTTTGAGGAGGACACTTTGTTCGTCAGTCGCCAGTACTATGGGATGAACAATGTCATTCCACTGATTCACATCCTGCAAAAGATGCTTTTCAATCTGGCTGGTCAGGGGACTGGAGATGTGGCGTCTACATCTCAAGGCCACATGAGCCCTGTGGGGGCTGAACTGGAGGTGGAGGATAAGGAGGACATTGGAGCACAAACAATGTGTAGCCAAATGGGTGGAGAGGAGGAACAGGAGCGACCAGAACAGCCAGAGGGAGATGAGGATGATGAGGCAGATGACTCAGACACACCGTTGGCAATATGCAGTGGAGATGGATGCAGGGAGTCCCTTGGAGTCACTTGTGCAAATGGCCCGAAGCATGCTGACTTACTTGCGCAGTGACAGACAAATTGTCACCATTCAGCAGAGGGATGACTACTGGCTCTCCACCATGTTAGACCCTCTCTACTGGGGAAAAATGGGGGCCATTTTTACACCCGCTGAGAGGGAGGACAAATTGAACTACTATAGAGATATCCTATGTAGTAAGTTGACTGCTGCCTATCTGCGCTATCGTTCATCCTCTCGCATGTCTGACAGGGGCGGGGGGGGGGCCCTGAGAGCTCTACTTGCATTGGCATGGCAGCTGTGGGAGGGGGGTGGGGGTGGCAGGAGCAGTTTCGGATCCATCAGCATCATGGGAACAAAATGGCGAATATGGTCCTCCTTATGGGTTTAGACACTAATAAACACCTTTAAATAAGTGGTAATAACAGCTAAGAATTATTGAATTATTGAATTATTATTGACAATACTACTTTATACTGGTAACAAAATGGCAAATATGGTCCTCCTTATGGGTTTAGACACTAATGAACACCTTTAAATAAGTGATAACCGCTAAGAATTATTGAATTATCATTGACAATACTGTTTTAAAAATGGCCTGCAACTTTATACTGCTAACAAAATGGCGAATATGGTCCTTTTTATGTGTTTTGACACTAATAAAGACCTTTAAATAAGTGATAACCGCTAAGAATGATTGAATTATCATTGACAATACTGTTTTAAAAATGGCCTGCAACTTTATACTGCTAACAAAATGGCAAATATGGTCCTTTTTATGTGTTTTGACACTAATAAAGACCTTTAAATAAGTGATAACCGTTAAGAATTATTGAATTATTGAATTAATATTGACAATACTATATTGAAAAATGGCCTGCAACTTTATACTATTAACAAAATGGCAAATATGGTCCCTTTATATGTTTTGACACTAATAAAGACCTTTAAATAAGTGATAACCGCTAAGAATTATTGAATTTTTATTGACAATACTGTTTTTAAATATTGCCTGCAACTTTATACTGGTAACAAAATGGGGGATATGGTGCTCCTTTTGGGTTTGGACACTAATTAACACCTTTAAATAAATAATAACCCCCAAAAATTATTTAATTACATTGACAATACTGTTTATTGAAAAATGGCCTGCAACTTTATACTATTAACAAAATGGCAAATATGGTCCTTTTTATGTGTTTTGACACTAATAAAGACCTTTAAATAAGTGATAACCGCTAAGAATTATTGAATTTTCATTGACAATACTGTTTTTAAATATTGCCTGCAACTTTATACTGGTAACAAAATGGCGAAATATGGTCCTTGTTATGTCTTTTGACACGTAATAAAGACCTTTAAATAAGTGTAACCAAATTATTGAATTATTGTTATTTGCTACTATTTGAAAAATGGCCGAACTTTATACTATTACTGGCAATATGGTCCTTTTTATGGGTTTTGACACTAATAAAAACCTAAAAAAAATTACAGCTAAGGGACAAACGAAGCCGCACACGGAAAAAGGGGAAGGGGTCCCCCGCTAATGCAGATATTATTGGATGATAATTCAGTTTTCTTTGGCACAATAGTACTGAATAATGTTATGCCTTGTAAGAACAGTGAATAAGCCCCTTATAATATAGGCCTTTAAAAAGGCTTCTTTTACATATGCATGCAGATATTAGTTTATGATATTTCACTTTTTTTTTTTACTGTACTGCACTGCAAAAGGCTTGTTGTGTTCCACCTTGATGACACAGATATGAGTAATGAGCAGCATTATAATGGCAATGTGAATTATGCTGCAATTTCTTGCTGTTAATGACCCTGCAACCACCCCAAATTCTTCTCTTAATTCCTCCCTATGCTTTCCCTACAGTTCTAAGGCTCAGCCTCTTTCCCTGAACTTCTATATGTTTTCTAAGTCTTTCCCTAGTTCCTGCCGACATCTGTCCCTACAGTAAGAGCGATGTGGAATGACTGTACCTAAAATGGCCGAGGGTTTTTATAGGGCTGTGACATCACAGGTCCTGCTGGCTGCTGATTAGCTGCATGCCTGGCATTGTGGGTGATCCCGCGCTCCCAGAGTCCCATCCCCCTTGTCCTAACATGTGTGGCGGCCATTTTAAAAAATTAAAAAAAAAAAATGCAATTCAATGCATTGAAGCGTGAGGAAATCCGGAATCGTGGCGAATTGAAGATTTCCTGAAATTCGGATCGAATTCCACTTCTGCGGAATCGATTCACTCATCTCTAGTCACGACCCAAAAACACTATGAGGCTTGACGGCCAATATGACAAAAACCGCAGTGTCTTACTGAGGCTTGCACCATAATTCGACGTATTTTTAACACCATAAAACTGGTATACAAGTGATGGTAATTTCTCTCCATGTCTAGAAATTGTATTTGTATTATAAACACATAAAGGAGCTCAACTATAAAATGCCTCCCATGAAATGCTATAATAAGCCAAAAAAATTATATACAGTCATGGCCAAAAGTTTTGAGAATGATACAAATATTAATTTTTACAAAGTCTACTGCTTCAGTTTTTCTAATGGCAATTTGCATATACTCCAGAATGTTATAAAGAGTAATCAGCTTAACAGCAATTACTTGCAAAGTCAATATTTGCCTAGAAAATGAACTTTATCCCCCAAAACACATTTCAACATCATTGCAGCCCTGCCTTAAAAGGACCACCTAACATCGTTTCAGTGATTGCTCCATTAACACAGGTGTGGGTGTTGATGAGGACAGGGCTGGAGATCAATCTGTCATGAGTAAGTAAGAATGACACCACTGGACACTTTAAAAGGAGGCTGGTGCTTGCCATCATTGTTTCTCTTCTGTTAACCATGGTTATCTCTAAAGAAACACGTGCAGTCATCATTGCACTGCACAAAAATGGCCTAACTGGGAAGAGTATTGCAGCTAGAAAGATTGCACCTCAGTCAACAATCTATCGCATCATCAAGAACTTCAAGGAGAGAGCTTCCATTGGTGCCAAAAAGGCTCCAGGGCGCCCAAGAAAGACCAGCAAGCGGCAGGACCGTCTCTTAAAAGTGTTTCAGCTGCGGGATCGGGCTACCAGCAGTGCAGAGCTTGCTGAGGAATGGCAGCAGGCAGGTGTGAGTGCATCTGCACGCACTGTGAGGCGGAGACTCTTGGAGCAAGGCCTGGTCTCAAGGAAGGCAGTAAAGAAGCCACTTCTCTCCAGAAAAAACATCAGGGACAGACTGATATTCTGCAAAAGGTACAGGGAGTGGACTGCTGAGGACTGGGGTAAAGTCATTTTCTCTGATGAATCCCCTTTTCGATTGTTTGGAACATCTGGAAAACAGCTTATTCGGAGAAGAAGAGGTGAGCGCTACCACCAGTCTTGTCTCATGCCAACTGTAAAGCATCCTGAAACCATTCATGTGTGGGGTTGCTTCTCAGCCAAGGGAATCGGCTCTCTCACAGTCTTGCCTAAAAACACAGCCATGAATAAATAATGGTACCAGAATGTCCTCCAAGAGCAACTTCTCCCAACCGTCCAAGAGCAGTTTGGCGCTCAACAATGCCTTTTCCAGCATGATGGAGCACCTTGCCATAAAGCAAAGGTGATAACTAAATGGTTCAGGGAACAAAACATAGAGATTTTGGGTCCATGGCCTGGAAACTCCCCAGATCTTAATCCCATTGAGAACTTGTAGTCAATCATCAAGAGACGGGTGGACAAACAAAAACCAACAAATTCAGACAAAATTAAAGCATTGATTCTGCAAGAATGGACTGCTATCAGTCAGGATTTGGTCCAGAAGTTGATTGAGAGCATGCCAGGGAGAATTGCAGAGGTCCTGAAGAAGAAGGGTTAACACTGCAAATATTGACTTGCTGCATTAACTCATTCTAACTGTCAATATAAGCTTCTGTTACTCATAATATGAATGCAATTATATTTCTGTATGTGATAAAAACATCTGACAAACACACATAAAAACCAGAGGGCAGCAGATCGTGTGAAAATATAATATTTGTGTCATTCTCAAAACTTTTGGCCATGACTGTATAGCCCAGTTGTCTTTACGCAGAATTCATTCATTACCCTCAGTTGTTATTATGTCAATTCAGCAGTCCTCTCAGTTTAGGGGAACTTCCCATACGTGCAAGTCAAAGCCTGTTCTGGGACCTGCCAGGTTTCGCTTGAGAACTGACAGTTTAGTAAGCAGGACATGTGGAAACTTTTGCTGAGATTATTATAACCATTATAGAGGGAATTTCAGTTTTACATCAGAGGGCTTGTATTCACTATTTTGTTGGCGTCTTATGTAAGAGAAAAACAGATTTTAGTTCAATTTATTGCTATTAAGAGATGAAATTACTGAATTGCTGCACAAGTAATCGTCTGAGATTAACTGCGCAGCATTACACTGAACGCTAATTCACTTTCAGCACGGCATTTGTAGATTGTATCATGCTTTTGGGTTACTAAATAATAATCTTTGTGGATGTGACAAAAAAAATTATCATGCAAAATGGCATTCGAGACTAGCACTCAGTGGTGTGACTAAAGTCTTGTGGACCCCCGTGCAAACTTTTGTCCGGGGCACCTTCCCCCCTCACTACAGCGTATTCTTGATAGTGACAGTTACAGGTGCTGCAGCGGTATCTCAGATATTTGAAAGGGATACAACTATAGTACCCACAACTGCAGTTATCAATAATACGGTGAGTGACCAGAGCAGAGCCCAGCATGTAAACAATACTGGGAGCTGCATGATGTGGGAAATAGCTGATCTGCAGGGTCCTAACAGTCTAAGAGATGTAAGAGATCAGTGGGGGTCCAACTCCAGGGGCCCCTGCTGATCAACTGTTTGAAGGTACTGTGGTTCTTTTGCGAGCGCCGTGACTCCTTCACTATTTACATTGCACAGTATCTGTTTTATAATCAGTATATGATTTTTGGGCCAAAGCCAGGAGTGGATTGAGCAGAAGGTAGATGTATAAGAACTTCTTATATATTCCCCTTTCCATTTGTAGCCATTTTTGGCTTTGGCTCAAAAAAAAAAAATGCAGCAAAATCTGAAACAAAAAAAGCTTAATTTCTGCAATGTGGGGCCTCAGCGTAATATTGTAACCACATACTGTACATATATCATCATGACATTTACACATATAGGGGCATATTTATCAGTAGAAAATCAATATTTTCTGTCTACATTTGCGCCAAAATGTATGGTACATAGCATTTATGACATATTTATGAAGATTGTGCACGAGAAAGAACAGAAAAATACTACTGGCTTGACACATTTAAAAATCTGAGCTAGAATGGGCGTGGTTTAGAAGTGTCTAACTTTACAACATATTTATGAAACAGAAAAGAACGAATATGGCATATATTTTCTTTTGCAAAGTAAACCAAGTTTAAAATGGTGTAAATTTATAAATTTAAGCCAATTTACTTCAAGCGTCATAAATTCCCATTGTGCACTACATATTTGTCTCCTCAATAAGCGAGAAATGATTTGTGTCTGTTTATTTTGTGCCAAAATTGTATTTCATGCACCGCCAAATGTTTGTTCATTACACTGTACAAGTTAAATAATTTGTCTACATGTTTTATCTACGTGCTTTGCACTATTTGTCTATATGTTTTATGCCAAATACTTGTCTCATGGTGAAGCTCAACACTTTTAGTTGGATGGAATTAGAGTCAAAATTTTGGAGCTTCTAGAAATAGTCCATATTTATGAAGGTCCATACAACAGACATAATTATGTCTAAAACTGCAAATGGGTGCAAAGTTCAACAGTATTGATATATATGCCCCATAAAGATTCATGCAATTCCAACAACTCTTTCTTGGTGTGTTTTTTTTTTTGTCAAGGAGTGTAACATTTTTGCTACCTGTGGCAACCACTGCGGGGGAGTATAGGAGGTTTTATATTACACAGTAAAAGCGATTAAATAGAAGTCAGCTGATAGGTTAACAACTATTGAACAAACTTCTGGTGAGTGATAATTTCAATGCAGCCATAAACATTTTAGTCCATAATGCCCATTACAAACTTTCTGTGAACAAACCCCCTTCCCCTGTGTGCGCACCATGTATATGTACGCCTGGCACTTCCCTCTATCACCTGTGGGTGTTAACCCCTGAGATGCCACGGTCAAACATGACAGCAGCATCCTAGGAGTGTTACTATATATTGGGGCCCCTGATCTCCCTGCGACGTGTTCGGGAAGTGCTGGTATTTTAATTTGGCAGCTCAGGGTGTGATTAGTGACTTTGGGTCTGCACTTCGCAGGAAAAATCGCAGGAAATAATGATTATTTGCCATCTTGTCTCACAATATGTTCAATAAAAACTGATCAAAATGTCAGATGAAAACCAAAGTGGTACCAAAGCACAGATCGTCCCACAAAAAAATAATCCCTCAACCAACTCTGTCGACTGAAAAATAAAAATGTTATGCCTTTCAGAAGATGGCTATGCAAAAATAACTGATTTTTTTTTTCCCTGAATGGAATTTTATTCTGCAAAATTAGTAACACATAAAAACCCCCCAACATAAATTAGGTATCTACGTAATTGCAGCGGCCCATAGAATAAAGGTAACATGTTACTTATGCTGTACATTGCACGGCAAAAAATTTAAATGTTAAAAAGCAATGCCAGATTTGATGTTTTTTTTTTTTTTTTAAATTTCCACCCAGAGGCTAAGGCCCCACGTTGCGGAAACGCAGCTTTTTTTGTTGTAGATTTTGCTGCGGTTTTTTGAGCCAAAGTCAGGAGTGGATTTAACAAAAAGGAAATGTCCTTTATATGTTCTATTCCTTTTCAATCCACTCCTGACTTTGGTTTGGTGGGGCCTTAGCCAGAAAGAGTTAATAAAATCTAGTCAACAATAGCCCAAAATACCCCAAAATGGTGGCATTGAAAAGTACATCTCATCCTGCAAAAATCAAGCCCTCATATGGCCACATCGCCAGAAAATAAAAAAATATAGCTTGTACAATGTGAAGACAAAAACCCCAAAAATTGCCAAATCATTAGGACAAAACTGGCTGCGTCAAGAAGGAAATGTATAAGCTGTGAGATCGTATATCAGGGTACACTCCAGATTTAGAGCTTATGAGGAAAAAGACACCAGCACTGACCCCCCCCCCCCCCCAGAATGACACCCACACCCAGCCCTTGTCATAGGAGCAAGCTGGAGAATAGAGTGGGATTTGATGTAACCAATGAACTCCGCATTGTTTGAAGGGTGCAGTTTTCAAAACGGGGTCACTTTCTGACGGATTCCAATTTACTGGCACCTCAGGGACTCTGCAAATATTGACATGGCATCCAAAAACAAAACCATCTAAACCTGCACTCTGAAAACCAAACTTCTCTTGTGTGTCCAAACAGCAGTTTATGCACACATATGACATTGTTGTAACCAGGATACCCGTTTAACTATAATATGTGCGTACAAATTGCTGTCTGGGCACACAACAGGGTGCAGAAACGAAGCAGGGCTATTGACGGTTTGGTTTTTGGATGTCATGCTTATTTTGTGGAAAACATCTCTGGGGTTTAAAATGATCACTATACCCTTTGAAGTGTGCAGTTTCCAAAACTAAGTCACTTCTTGGTGCTCTCCACTGCATTAGCATCTTAGGGGCAAATGTGTCATGGTACCTGAAAATGATTCTGCCCTTCAAAAGCCTAATGGCATTCCCTTGCCTTCTGTGCCCTGCTTTGAGCCAAAACAGCAGTTTCCTTTCACATGTGGGGTGTTTCCGTAGTCAGGAGAAATTGCGTAACAAATTGTGGGATACATTTTCTCCTTTATTTCCTTGTTAAAATGATAAATTTGTGGCTAAAGCAACATTTAATTGCAAGAAATATCATTTTTCATTTTCACTACCCAATGTTAATGAAATCTATGAAACAGCTGTTGGATTAAAATGCTGAGTATAAATTTCTTGAGGGGTGTAGTTTTGGGGTTTTCTGTTGTACTGGTACTTTAGGAGCTCTGCAAATGAGACATGATACTCAAAAACTATTCCAGCAAAATTTGCCCTCTAAAACCCAAATAGCGCTCTTTCCATTCCAAGCTCTGCTAAGTACCCATACAGCAGTATATGACCACATACAGTGGGGGAAAAAAGTATTTAGTCAGCCACCAATTGTGCAAGTTCTCCAACTTAAAAAGATGAGAGAGGCCTGTAATTGTCATCATAGGTAGACCTCAACTATGAGAGACAAAATGAGAAAACTATCTAGAAAATCACATTGTCTGATTTTTAATGAATTTATTTGCAAATTATGGTGGAAAATAAGTATTTGATCACCTACAAACAAGCAAGATTTCTGGCTCTCACAGACCTGTAACTTCTTCTTTAAGAGGCTCCTCTGTCCTCCACTCATTACCTGTAGTAATGGCACCTTGTGATGATATTAGGGGCATGTATGGTCTTAGATTATCAATATTAGCCTATACTACTGCGCAGCGGGGGTTGGTGCCTAGAATCAGGCTTAGAAGAGCAGCTGGAAGGTGGTCAAACTATGATTGTCCTGTCCCTGAAGCAATCAGCCATTTGGTCAAAAGCCTTCATCTGCATAAGACTGCCATCCTCACTAACCCAGCGGGGGTTCATGTAGACAGGATGCTTTATGCAAACGATCCGCATATCCCTGAGAGACTCAGTGGCACCATTATTAGTTCTAAGGGCTTATGGTTTTATGACAATATCTGGCCTGGGGAACATCTTATTGTCGATCCGATAAATTCCCCAGATGGGTCAGGTCAAGGCGCACGCTCAGAATATACACATGTCACCGTTCAAAATCCAGGAAAGGTGCAGGCACTGATTTCCTTATCCAAAGGGAGCTGGAGTGTCAAACTTGGAGTCTATGTATTGGGGATCTCGCCAGGAACCCCATTATACTACCAGCCAGACTCTATAAACATCATGCATAGACTTATACTGAAAAGTTATTCTGAGAGATGTAGAGGAGGGCGGGGGTCTCTCCCCCTGGTGACCTCACTCAGGGAGGAGACCAGGGGAGACAAAAGGGCTCCGCCCAGGCTGAACAAGTCTCTGTTGTCTGGTGATTTGGGAGATGCACGCTTCTTGGAGGCAAGCTGTGGGGGAAGCCATGTGACCAACATGTGGCTGCCATGCGGCTGCCATGCGGCCTAGGGAGCCAAACTGGAGGCCATTTTGTGACCCTAAAAGAGGTGTCACTGCATGTAAGCAACACATGCTTTGCCCAAGACTGCTCTGAGCCTACCACATGGGCTCAGAGAAATGGACTAACTGCTGGTTCCAAAGGTCTTCGGCCATTTTACCTGGTTAAGGTGCTCTGCTGCCGGTCGTCCCATAAGAAAGTGCCCTGGCATTGGAAGTCAGAGATAACCTGCACAAGCTGGTGTTGGTAATATATATTCTTTTCTTTCTTTTATCCCCATTTTTATTTTTATGTACCGTGTTATGTTGTTTTCACTTGTATCTGCTTGTTAACCGCTGCATGTATTCTATGTATGTGTTGAGTGTCTAGTATCGACCCATTTAGGGGTTAATAAATATATAAAATTTAGGAGGCCCGTTGGCGTACTATCCTCTACCGGACCTACATTCACGGAAAGTGGGTGTGAGGTAATCGAAGCGATCGCAGGTAGGCCAGGCGCGAGGCCCTGGTAAACTTGGATCCTTCACAGTGGTGGCAGCGTGGTGGGATAGAGGATAGACAGCGTTTGTGTGTGTGGTATCACTCAGATGCTGGGGATTTGCGGATAAATCCAACGAAGCGAGCTCGGTACTAGGGCAGGCTATAAGATACAGTGAAAATTTAGCACGGTGCTGTTCCCTTCCCTTTCTCTTTGTTTTTCTATCCTATCTTTTATTTGGCAACGGCTTCCAGTGGATGGCCGGTGGGACCAGAAGCATAACCAAACGTATGCAGGAATTGGCTGCGGCTGAACTCCAGGAGATGGCGGATATGGAAGCTACCATAGCCATGCAGGAGGCGGAGCAAAGTCCTGAGGTGTTAGGACAAGAGATCCTTGCCAGGCCAGAAGGTGCAGCAACTAGCCCTGTACCAGAAATCACTACGCCTGGAGGGGCTAGTAGTCCCAGCCCGGTGGGGAGAATGGACTTATATTTGCAACTGGCCTTGCAGCAGCTAGGCCCCAGGGACTCTGACGCTCGCCTACAGTTGATCCTCCAATATCAACAGTCTGCTGAGCGACGAGCAGAGAGGGAGGCTGCTGAGCAACACGCAGAGAGAGAGAGAGAAGCTGCTGAGCGACAAGCAGAGAGGGCAGAGCGCCAGGCCGAGCAGGAGCATCAGTTGGAGATGGCCCGGCTGGAGAGGAGTAGCAGCTCTTCCCAGAACCAGGAGGCCCATGTGCAGAGGCCTCGCCAGGAGAGCTTCCCTGTCCTGGAGAAGGATGGCGACTTGGACTTATTTCTGCAGGGGTTTGAAAGAACCTGCTGGCAATACCGTGTGCCCCGTGCACAATGGGCCCAGTACCTGACTCCAAGCTTAAGGGGCAAGGCCCTGGGAGTCTTTACGGACCTATCACCTGAATGGGATGGGGACTATGATGCTATCAAGGAGGCCCTCATCAGACGGTACAACCTCACTCCTGAGGTGTACCGCAAAAAGTTCCGGAGTATAAAGCGGAACCCCACTGGCAGCTATGCGGATGTTGTGGGCGATTTACGGGCTGCATTCCGGCAATGGATTAAAGGACTTACTGTTACCAAGTTCGAGGAGCTTGAGGATCTGATGATAAAAGACCAGTTCCTCCATGTTTGTCCTCCGGATGTCCGCCAGTTTGTGTATGACCGTGAACCCAAGACAGCAAACCAAGCTGCGCAAATTGCTGACTCCTACGTGGATAGCAGGGTGCCTGAGACCAAGGGAGGAGCAACGCTGCAGAGGTCCCCAAGTCGGAAGGGGAAGCCAGGCCGGAGTTCACCACAGCCGTCTGTCTTCAGGTCGGGTGAGACAAATTATGCCCCGGGTGGTCCGTCCCCTTTCCCAAGAACTCTGGGTGCCCCTGCGACCTTCCCCAAGCCCAAAGGGGAGGTGCGGCGGTGCCATGCCTGTAACCAGCCAGGACATTTCAAGGCGGAGTGCCCCAACCGCCCTGAGAACTTCCCTGCTTCCCAAGCCACAGCAGGTGGCTCATCTGTGTATTTGGTTGGGAGGGTGGGGGCTAAACCCAAAGCCAGCCGTCAGCCGGTTATTGTGGGGGATAAAGTGGTCATAGGACTTCAGGACACTGGGGCAGATGTTACTCTGGTGCAACCTGATTTGGTCCCCCCCGGACAGTATTATCCCTGGGAAAACTTTAACCCTGAGGGGAATTGGGCAGGGACGCTTCACTGCACCCATGGCTTGTGTCCATCTGGACTGGGGTGCAGGGAAAGGAATGCGGACTGTGGGACTAATGACTGATTTGCCTGCTAATGTACTGTTGGGAACTGATTTAGGACCTATGGTGTCCCAATATGGGGTAGGGGGCACCCCAATTTCCTATGATAAACTGTCTATGACTAATGTTGATAATGTGTCTGTCATATCTGCAGAGGGGGCCCGTAACCCCCCCTCTGAGATACTTCCCATGGCAGTAAGTGTAAATGCTAATGAGTTGTCTTCAGCTGAGAGCAGGGGAGATACAAGTGAGCTTCCTGCAACCCAGCTCAGCAAAAATGTTATTGATGCTTTGTGCACCAGTGAGACCTGGTCGGTAGACACACCCACTTCTGCGGGGGCGTCGCCCTCCCAGCTTGTTGATTTGTTTACCACCGATCTTACTGAGGCCCAGTGTGAATTAACAATTGCTAATAAATGTACTGTCAATGTAATTGCCAATGCTTGTTATGAAAGTGTACAGGGTAGCTCTTCTGAGTCACTGGGAGCGACTTCTACTATTTCGCCCAGTGCATCCGATAAGCACCCAACTGCTGACCATGTGCCAGGTGGTCAGGTAGGCTATGGGGATCTCATGGCCGATCCAGGTGAGGGACAGACTGCTGGTAGTGCGGTGCCAGCCCGCAGCCAGAGTGCCACAAGGGTGGAGGGCGTTCCGACCCTTGAACCGTTGCCTACACCACCTGGAGTCGGTGCTGAGACCGCCATGACTAGCCTCACTCCCTTGAAGCCGGAGGAGTCCGGTGGGTATGAGACATGCATGTCTCTTCTGTCTAGGTCTATTCCAGGAGTGCCCATGGCCCAAGTGCAGATGGCATGGGGTGCTGGAGGTGGGACCCAAGAAGGGGGTATGTCAAATGTATTACCTGTCAATGTATTGTGGGGGGATGGTTTGGGGAAGCATGATCTCAGTCATTTGCGCAAGGTATCACCATCACCCACCCAAGTACAGGAGGAACAGGGTGGAGGCCCAAAGGGGCAAGGGGTCTGGGAGGGAGGACAGGGTCCAAACATACCTGTGCCAGAACCAGAGGTTCCCCTAGGTTTGGGAGCAAAGGGGGAGGTGCAGAATCCCCTAGGACTCTCCCAACTAGCAGCTAGTGTGGGAGAGACCCTGAGAGACCGCCGGAATGGGGTCTCTGAACTGGTACCTCAAAGACCTGGGGTCATGAGTGGGGCTCCACGGGATGCCAGCACTCAGAAAGCGGACCCAGAACAGGCAGGAGGTAGCCAGGTGTACGTGGCTCAGAGCCTGAGCCTTAGAAGTGTCCCTAGTCAGACTAGAGAGGAGGAGGGCATCGCAGTCAGGCCACTAAGGTGCCTGCGGAAGGTGATCGCCGGATCCGCCTTCCTCCGTGCACGCTCTAAAAGGGGGAGGTGTGATGATATTAGGGGCATGTATAGTCTTAGATTATCAATATTAGCCTATACTACTGCGCAGCGGGGGTTGGTACCTAGAATCAGGCTTAGAAGAGCAGCTGGAAGGTGGTCAAACTACGATTGTCCTGTCCCTGAAGCAATCAGCCATTTGGTCAAAAGCCTTCATCTGCATAAGACTGCCATCCTCACTAACCCAGCGGGGGTTCATTTAGACAGGATGCTTTATGCAAACGATCCGCATATCCCTGAGAGACTCAGTGGCACCATTATTAGTTCTAAGGGCTTATGGTTTTATGACAATATCTGGCCTGGGGAACATCTTACTGTCGATCCGATAAATTCCCCAGATGCGTCAGGTCAAGGCGCACGCTCAGAATATACACATGTCACCGTTCAAAATCCAGGAAAGGTGCAGGCACTGATCTCCTTACCCAAAGGGAGCTGGAGTGTCAAACTTGGAGTCTATGTATTGGGGATCTCGCCAGGAACCCCATTATACTACCAGCCAGACTCTATAAACATCATGCATAGACTTATACTGAAAAGTTATTCTGAGAGATGTAGAGAGGGGGCGGGGCCTCTCCCCCTGGTGAACTCACTCAGGGAGGAGACCAGGGGAGACAAAAGGGCTCCGCCCAGGCTGAACAAGTCTCTGTTGTCTGGTGATTTGGGAGATGCACACTTCTTGGAGGCAAGCTGTGGGGGAAGCCATGTGACCAACATGTGGCTGCCATGCAGCCTAGGGAGCCAAACTGGAGGCCATTTTGTGACCCTAAAAGAGGTGTCACTGCATGTAAGCAACACATGCTTTGCCCAAGACTGCTCTGAGCCTACCACATGGGCTCAGAGAAATGGACTAACTGCTGGTTCCAGAGGTCTTTGGCCATTTTACCCGGTTAAGGTGCTCTGCTGCCGGTCGTCCCATAAAAAAGTGCCCTGGCATTGGAAGTCAGAGATAACCTGCACAAGCTGGTGTTGGTAATATATATTCTTTTCTTTCTTTTATCCCCATTTTTATTTTTATGTACCGTGTTATGTTGTTTTCACTTGTATCTGCTTGTTAACCACTGCATGTATTCTATGTATGTGTTGAGTGTCTAGTATCGACCCATTTAGGGGTTAATAAATATATAAAATTTAGGAGGCCCGTTGGCGTACTATCCTCTACTGGACCTACATTCACGGAAAGTGGGAGTGAGGTAATCGAAGCGATCGCCGGTAGGCCAAGCGCGAGGCCCTGGTAAACTCGGATCCTTCACACACGTTTGTAATTGTTATCAGTATAAAAGACACCTGTCCACAACCTCAAACAGTCACACTCCAAACTCCACTATGGTGAAGACCAAAGAGCTGTGGAAGGACACCAGAAACAAAATTGTAGACCTGCACCAGGCTGAGAAGACTGAATCTGCAATAAGCAAGCAGCTTGGTGTGAAGAAATCAACAGTGGGAGCAATAATTAGAAAATGGAAGACCTACAAGACCATTGATAATCTCCCTCGATCAGGGGCTCCACGCAAGATCTCACCCCGTGGGGTCAAAATGATGACAAGAACGGTGAGCAAAAATCCCAGAACCACACGGGGGGACCTAGTGAATGACCTGCAGAAAGCTGGGACTAACGTAACAAAAGCTACCGTCAGTAACACACTATGCCACCAGGAACTCAGATCCTGCAGTGCCAGATGTGTCCCCATGCTTAAGCCAGGACATATTCGTGCACGTCTGAAGTTTGCTAGAGAGCATTTGGATGTTCCAAAAGAGTATTGGGAGAATGTCATATGGTCAGATGAAATCAAAATAGAACTGTTTGGTAGAAACACAACTCGTCGTGTTTGGAGGAGAGTGAATGCTGAGTTGCATTCAAAGAACACCATACCTACTGTGAAGCATGGGGGTGGCAACATCATGCTTTGGGGCTGTTTCTCTGCAAGGGGACCAGGACGACTGATCCGTGTACATGAAACAATGAATGGGGCCATGTATCGTGAGATTTTGAGTGCAAACCTCCTTCCATCAGCAAGGGCATTGAAGATGAAACATGGCTGGGTCTTTCAGTATGACAATGATCCCAAGCACACCGCCAGGGCAACGAAGGAGTGGCTTCGTAAGAAGCATTTCAAGGTCCTGGAGTGGCCTAGCCAGTCTCCAGATCTCAACCCCATAGAAAATCTTTGGAGGGAGTTGAAAGTCCGTGTTGCCCAGCGACAGCCCCAAAACATCACTGCTCTAGAGATCTGCATGGAAGAATGGGCCAACATACCAGCAACAGTGTGTGCCAACCTTGTAAAGACTTACAGAAAACGTTTGACCTCTGTCATTGCCAACAAAGGATATATAACAAAGTATTGAGATGAACTTTTGTTATTGATCAAATACTTATTTCCCACCATAATTTGCAAATAAATTCTTTAAAAATCAGACAATGTGATTTTCTGGATTTGTTTTCTCATTTTGTCTCTCATAGTTGAGGTCTACCTATGATGTCAGTTACAGGCCGGCCTCATCTTTTTAAGTGTAGGAACTTGCACAATTGGTGGATGACTAAATACTTTTTTCCCCACTATATGGGGTATTGCACTGTGAGGTTCTTTTTCTCCTTTAACATTTTGTGAAAATTAGAAATTTGGGCCTATTGTCACATTTTAATGAAAAAAAAGTAATTTTTATTTTTACATCCCATTGGTAGACATTTCGGTGAAACAGCTGTGGATGCAAAATACTGTCTATACCCCTCGATAAAGTCTTAGTTTCCAAAATGAGGTCATTTGTTGGGGGCTTTCCACTGTGCTGGTACCTCAGGGGCTCTGCCAACGCAACATGGAGCTTGAAACCAATTCCAGCAAAATCTGCCCTCCGAAAATGGTGCTCCTTCTCTGCTGTGTGCCAATACAGACATTTATATTCACATGTGGGGCATTTCTATAGTCAGGAGAAATTGCTTAACAAATTTTCTTCTTTAACCCCTTGTAGAAATGAAACATTTTAGGTTAAAGCAACATTTTATAGATAAGAATGTAATCTTCCATTTTTATGTCCTAATTCTGTGAAAGACCTGTAAAATCAAAGTACTCAGGGGTTTACTTTCCAAAATGGGGTCACTTTTGGGGGGTTTGAACTATTTTGGCACCTCAGGGGCTCTACAAATGGGATATAATTCCTGAAAACTATTCTAGCAAAATCTGTCCTTCAAAAGCCAATTAGCGCTCTTTCCATTTCAAGCCCTGCCATGTGCCCATACATCAGTGTAACAGCACATATGGAGTATGGTGGTGTTCAGAAGAAAAATGATAGTTGGTTAGTCTCCTTTAACCCTTTGTGAAGATGAAAAATTTGGGGCTAAAGTACCATTTTATCGGACAATTCAGTGAAAAACCTGTGCGGTCAAAATACTCACTATGTCCCTTGAGGGGTCTAGTTTCCAAAATGGTGTTATTTTCTGGGGGTTTCCACTGTTTTGGCACTTCAAGGGCTCTGCAAATGCGACATGGTGCCTGAAACTGATCACAGCAAAATCTGCCCTCCAAAAGCTCATTAGCACTCATTCCCTTCTGCGTCTTGCTGTGTTCCCATATATCAGTTTACATTCACAAGTGGGGTACTATGGTAGCCGGGAGAACTTGCATAACAAATTGTGTAATGCATTTTCTCCTTTAACTCCTTGTGAATGTGTAAATTTTAGGGCTAAATTAACATATTAGTAAAAGAAAATGAAATGTGTAAATTTTAACCTCTGTTTTGTCTTACTTCCTTTTAAACGCTTATAGGATTAAGATACTTTGCATATGCTGTTTTGGCTTATTTAAGGGGTGCAGTTTTGAAAATGGGGTGATTTATGGGGGTTTCTAATACAGGGGCCTTTCAAAACCCCTTCATAACTGAATTAGGCTAGGTTCACACTAGTGTTCGGGTTTCCATCCTTTGGGTCCCCAAGACCTGAAAAACGGAAACCCTATCCGCTTAAAAACCCGCGGACCGTATAGACTATAATTGGGTCTGCCGGGTTTCCACCGAAAAGAAAAGTCCTCCTTGCAGCACTTTTCTCTTCGCCATTTTTAAGCGGAATGGGGGACGGAGTCTCATACTGAGACTCAAACGGTAGTGTGAACCTAGAATTATTCCCGTGAAAAATGGGTTATAGATATTTCAGTTTGACTTGTAAGCCATATAATATCCGTAAAAAATTAAAGGGTGATTAAAGTTTCATGCCAACATAAAGCTGAAATATGGTACATTAGATTTATGAAGTAATTTGGGTGGTATGACTATCTGTATGAAAATCAGATCATTTCAAACTTTTTAAATTTCATAGTTTTCAAAATTTCCACCAATTTCCTATTTTCTCATAATTAAACACAAAACATATCAACCAAAATTTACCAATAAGATGAAGTACAATGTGTCACGATAAAAACAATATCAAAATCACTTTGGTGAGTTAAAGTGTTCTAAAGTTATTACTGCATAAAGTGACACATGTCAGATTTGAAAAACAGCTCTGTCAGGAAGTCAAAAAATGGCTACGGAGGGAAAGGGTTAAAGAAATCTTCTTTGTGGACAAAAGATATTACTTTTATGAAAAAATTTTTATCCAACGCTCAGATAAAGCTTTTAAACATTTATGGATTCTTTCCAGGTGATGACAATTTGTCATCCTCTGAACATTAAGGTTAAAGTTTTCCATTATCATCATCACAGGATATAGTATGTTTTCAAGTGCTCCAGCTTCCGTTGGTCTACTGTTGAGCAGTACAATAGAAATAATGGAAGCACTGGATGTTTCAATTGATGGTCTCCAAAGGAGCCGAAAAAGCCCCATTGACTATATTGGGATCCACTGTGTATAAGCTAAGGCTAGGTTCACACCTGCGCCTGATGTCCGCTCGGGGATTCCGTTCCCCATTCTACTTTAAAAATGCAGAGGGAAAAGTCCCGCAAGCAGGACTTTTCTCTCCGCATTTTTCGGGCGGAAACCCGGCGGACTCCATTATAGTCTATGGGGTCCGCGGGTAACCACTTTTTTAAGCGGATTAGGTTTCCGTTTGTGGGGTCCCCAAGCAGACCCCACAAACGGAAACCTGAACGCAGATGTGTACCTAGCGTCACTCTATATTTATCCGCAGGTAGCCAGAATATTATTATTTAACTCTATTATGATGCAGGAGCTTTGTATAAAAAATTAGATCTCTGACATCCACTATATGGAGAAAAGTAAATGGGCACAACTTTTAATCATTGAATTCAGGTGTTTCATTCAGTCCCATTGCCACAGGTGTTTTCAGTGGTTGGCCTATGTCCCTTAAAGCCATCTGAACTTGAACCCTGAGGGGGCTCCAAAGCTCCCTCTGTCACATAAAATATACCACTATTCTAAATGGCACAAGATAGGTATGGGCCTACGGTCCCCACTATACAAAGCAAGGTCCAAAAAGACATGGTTTGGTGAGTTTGGTTTGAAAGAACTTGACTGGCCCACAAAGAGACCTGACCTCAACCCCATAGAATACCTTTGGCATGAACTAGAATGGAGATGGTGAGCCAGACCCTCAAATATCTTTGTCTAACCTCACAAATGCTCTTCTGGATGAATGGGCCAAATTTCCATAAACACACTCCAAAATTCTGTAGAAAGCCTTCCCATAAGAGTAGAAGCTGTCTTTGCCGAAAAGGGGGAACCAACTCAGTATTAATGCCTTTGAGTTTAAAGTGGGATGTCATAAAATTTCCTGTAAGTGTAATGTATAGGTGTCCAAATACTTTTATTCATACAGTGTATATTTACATAATAACCAGTAAATATTATAATGGGATCTTTCTAAAATAGTGCTAGTGTGAGCCACATAAACATTGAGCTAAAAATTGGCATTTAAAGTTGGTTTTCTTATATGCCATTAAAGGTGAAATGTTAATTTATGTATTGTTAGATCATGGATGTTCCAGGCTTGTACCCTTAAGTCAGTGGCGTAACTAGGAATGGCTGGGCCCCAAGGCGAAAATTTGACATGGGGCCACCCCCCAAACTGCCACCCCAACCCCCCCGGACCACCACCTCCAACAACCCCCCCCGCACAAACCGCATTCCTTTGCAAACTATTATGCGCCAAAGTGGCCCCTACACCCACTATTATTCACCATATTGGCCCCTGCACACACTATTATTTCCCCATAGTGTTCCCTGAACACAGTATTATGCCCCATAGTGGCCCCTGCACACAGTATTATGCCCCATAGTGGCCCCTGCCCACAGTATTAAGCCCCATAGGGGGCCCCTGCACACAGTATTATGCCCCATAGTGGTCCCTGCACACAGTATTGTGCCCCATTGTGGACCACCCATGAACAGTTATTATACTCTGACCCCAGAGTATAATGATTTGAGACCCAGGGGAGGATACAAACAAAAAAAAAAACAAAAAAAACTTTACCTACCTCTTCCGGGCTCCGGTGCACTCTGGTGCACTACTTCGGCCATCTTCAATGTTGGACCAGATCTCGCATGAGTCAGGCCGGCGTCGCGACACATAATGACGTCGGCTGACGTCTGGGACGTCACCAAACAAGCCCGAAGCCTGCCGGAGCGCAGGAGAGGTAAGTTACACTGTTTTTTATGTTCTTTCACCTCCCCTGGGCCTTGGTATTTACGCCCCTGCCTTAAGTTATGTTCACATGGAGAAATTTGCAGCTCAAAATTTCACATGAAATCTGCCTCCCAATTATTGCAATTCGAGGCAGATGTTTCCTGCTAGCTGATTTTTTTCAGCTAACAAAAAAAAAAAAAGAAGCGTCCTGCTCGTTTTTCAGGCAGATTCTGCCTGAGACTCCAACTGAAATGAATGGGAGGCAGATTTTGGAGCAGTTTTTGAAGCAGATTTTCAGAATAAGCATCAAAAGCAGTTCAAATTCCTGAATCAGAAACTTTTTTGCATGACAAATTCAGCATCAGATTCCTCCCTGTGAACCAGCTGATCAGATAGGATACCTGGCTAATAAGTACCCTAAAGAATAAGGTATTCTTACTTCAAAACTTCTTTAAAGGGAACCTGTCAGAATGATTTGGGGCACTAAATCATCCACAGTTCCTTATGGACTAAAGGTTTAGTGTTCCAAATAACCCTCATTTATACTTACCTGGATCCTTTATTCAGCGCAGTTCTTCAGTGATACCGGAGGAGTACAGCTCAGCTTAAGTGCGCATGTGCAGTGAAACTTGGGTGTACATCGCTGGCTTCAGTGAAGAACTGTGCAGGCACTGGGTGCACCTGAGACTCATCTCTAGGTAAGTATAAAGGTTTTCTATTTTTTAAATGCGGGCATTACTACTGGTTTATATGGGACACTAAACCCCTGGTCTATAAGGACCTGTGGGAAGTTTAGTGTCCCATATCAACCTAACAAGTTCCACTTAATAAATCTAGTTAAAGGGACAGACGACATATGTTAAAGAGGTTTGTTTAGTCTCACATGTCTTGCTGTTCACATTCAGACTAGTGAAAGGATATGGATAAACCTGACAGAGGAATGAGTAATGAAAATTTCACTTTGACTTATTAAGATTTATATGCGAGGAGCTGATCACCCTGGGATCTGTACATTCCTGTAGACTCAGCAGAGCACTGCCCTATATAAGGTCAGTCAAGTGTGAAACCTCTTTCACAATCCTTCAGCTAAAACAGACAGTACATATAATTACTTCTCTGATCAGGACTAAAACTGTTCCTGGACAGTCTGAAAATTTTTCAGTGTCTGTAAACCAAAATTTGATTGCCTTAAAGGGAATCTGTCAGGGCAATTTGGGACACTAAACGACCCACACGTCCATATGGACCTGGTGTTTAGTGTCCCAAATCACCCTGTTATAACGCAATCCATGGCCGCATTAAAAATAAAAAAGCTTTATACTCACCCTGCCGCTGTACTCCCCACGCCTGCGCAGTTCTTCAATGAAGCCAGAGGAGTACACCTCGGCTTCAGTGCGCATGTCCCGTACTTCCGGCAATTGCGCATTGAAGCCGGGGTGTCCATCTTTGGCTTCACTGAAGAACAGCGCAGGTGCCGGGAGGCGAGCCAACGAAGAATCTCATGAATAAGTCGGACTGTTCTCGGCCGAACAGCGTTGATCAGATCCTTATCTAGGTTAGTATAAAGGTTTTTTATTTTTAATGTGCCTGCGGATTGCATTACAACAGGGCTATTTGGGACACTAAACCCCAGATCTATAAGGACCTGTGGTTGGTTTAGTGTCCCAGACTGACCTGACAGATTCCCTTTAAACCTGGAGGAGTTTGTAAAGGTTACAGTATCTTGATTGCAATACTCATCATTTTACAGTTCACTGTAATGGTAGCTAATGTGTTCTTATTAGGATTCTGGGCAATATACACACATCACGCATAATCTTTATGGCTTTCCCAGGTGTTTGTATCATATTTTGGCTGTCCATGATTTTTACATTTACAGGCTATCTGCCCTGTCATGGATGACACCACTGTTAGGAATGACAAGTTTAAATTGAGGGCTTCTGAACACCTACAGATAACTAAGAAAACAGAGATATCAGAAAGAGAGGAAAATTAGTGGCTAGGTCCCAAAACCATTTAACCCCTTCCCACCAGTGACATTTTTCGTTTTTGACTTTTTTTTTATTTTTCCTTTCTCAGAGCCATATGAGGGATTAATGTTTGTGGGACAAATTGTTCTTCATGATGCTATCATTTATTATTCTGTACAATGTACTGGGAAGCTGGAAAACAATTCAGAATGGGATGGATTTGAAGAAAAAGTGCATTTGTGCAACTTTCTTACGGGCTTCGTTTATATGGCGCTCACTCTGCAGCCAAAATGACATGTCACCTGTATTCTATGTTTCGGTACGATTCCGGAGATACCAAATTTATATGGTTTTATTTACATTTTAAACTCTTAACAAAAATCAAAAACTTTGCAAAAAAACCTTTTTTGTAAAAGTCGCCATATTCTGACACCCATAACTTTTTGATATTTTCGTGTACGGTGATGCATAGAGCATCTTTTTTTGCGGGGCCAGGTGTACTTTTTAGTTATACCATTTTGGGGAATGTCTATTGCTTTGATCACTTTTTATTTTAATTTTTATCAGAGGTGAAACGGTGATTGATTTTTTTTTCCCACTACATTTACCGTATGGGAACATTTTTTTTATAAGTTTGTAGACCAGGCGTTTTCAGAAACAGGGATACCTAATGTGTAAGTGTTTTACAGTAATATTTGACTTTTACATGAATTCTAGGGAAAGGGGGGTGATTTCAACTTTTAGTTTTTTGTTTTTTTTTACTATTTTATTAGCCCCCTAGGGAACTTGAACCTGCAATCATTTGATTGCAAATCCCATAGATTGCAATACAACTGTATTGCAGTCTATGGGAGATTTGCTACATATCTATTGAGGCTGGTCAGAGTTCATTAGAGCCGGGTCTCCGCTGTAGAACACATCTTTAAAGACCCGGCATCCACTGTACTATTACCGCCCCAGGCACAATTTCTGGTGATGTTCTGTTTCCGGAAAGTCACCTATACTACCCCCCCCCATCATACTTACCTGCGCAATAGAGCCGGAGTGCTGGCTACAGAGCATGCTGGCACTTTGGCTCTATAGCGCAGGCGCCAGCAAATGTCAAGAAGAAGAGGAACTGGCCCACAGAAGGAAATGATCTGCCGTGCCCAGAAGATCCGGACAGGAAGACAGGTAAGTATGATGGGGCAGGGGGGAGGTTGAGTTAGTTAGTTGGAAAGAGCTAGTAGTGGGCGGGCTAGCTAGGGAAACAGGGAGGGGGTGTGAGGAAGTGAGTGAGAGGTAGTATGAGTCAGCTGATTGAAGCACAATGCATCATGGTAGTTGTAGGAAAACAGAACAGGAAGCTACCCATGTAAACAAATGCAGAAGATGCTAGAGAAACCCAGAAATCACTTTAAACACTGCTAAAGGTACAGTGGGGAAAAAAAGTATTTAGTCAGCCACCAATTGTGCAAGTTTTCCCACTTAAAAAGATGAGAGAGGCCTGTAATTGACATCATAGGTAGACCTCAACTATGAGAGACAAAATGAGAAAACAAATCCAGAAAATCACATTGTCTGATTTTTAAAGAATTTATTTGCAAATTATGGTGGAAAATAAGTATTTGGTCAATAACAAAAGTTCATCTCAATACTTTGTTATATATCCTTTGTTGGCAATGACAAGAGGTCAAACGTTTTCTGTAAGTCTTTACAAGGTTGGCACACACTGTTGCTGGTATGTTGGCCCATTCCTCCATGCAGATCTTCTCTAGAGCAGTGATGTTTTGGGGATGTCGCTGGGCAACACGGACTTTCAACTCCCTCCAAAGGTTTTCTATGGTGTTGAGATCTATCGGAAGTCTTTCCTCCCCACCGCGGTTAGGCTGTACAACCAACACCGACCTAAGCGGAGATCATTACATACAGAGAACTGAAATATCTCTCTGCCTGTTAAATCCCCCCCCCCCCCCTGCTACGTCCTATCTGTCTGTCTGCTATTAATGTAATGCCTCTCACCTTGGAACATTCCTGTACATGTTGTATTTGTATTTGTTTATCTTATCTTAGCTGCTGTAACACACTGAATTTCCCCACTGTGGGACTATTAAAGGACTATTATTATTATTATCTGGAGACTGGCTAAGCCACTCCAGGATCTTGAAATGCTTCTTACGAAGCCACTCCTTTGTTGCCCTGGCAGTGTGCTTGGGATCATTGTCATGCTGAAAGACCCAGCCACGTTTCATCTTCAATGCCCTTGCTGATGGAAGGAGGTTTGCACTCAAAATCTCACGATACATGGCCCCATTCATTGTTTCATGTACATGGATCAGTCGTCCTGGTCCCTTTGCAGAGAAACAGCCCCAAAGCATGATGTTGCCACCCCCATGCTTCGCAGTAGGTATGGTGTTCTTTGGATGCAACTCAGCATTCACTCTCCTCCAAACACGACGAGTTGTGTTTCTACCAAACAGTTCTACTTTGGTTTCATCTGACCATATGACATTCTCCGAATACTTTTCTGGAACATCCAAATGCTCTCTAGCAAACTTAAGATGGGCCCGGATATGTACTGGCTTAAGCAGGGGGACACGTCTGGCACTGCAGGATCTGAGTCCCTGGCGGCGTAGTGTGTTACTGATGGTAGCCTTTGTGACATTAGTCCCAGCTTTCTGCAGGTCATTCACTAGGTCCCCTCGTGTGGTTCTGGGATTTTTGCTCACAATCTTGTGATCATTTTGACCCCACGGGGTGAGATCTTGCGTGGAGCCCCTGATCGAGGGAGATTATCAGTGGTCTTGTATGTCTTCCATTTTCTAATTATTGCTCCCACTGTTGATTTCTTCACACCAAGCTGCTTGCCTATTGCAGATTCAATCTTCCCAGACTGGTGCAGGTCTACAATTTTGTTTCTGGTGTCCTTCCACAGCTCTTTGGTCTTGACCATAGTGGAGTTTGGAGTGTGACTGTTTGAGGTTGTGGACAGGTGTCTTTTATACTGATAACAATGTCAAACAGGTGCCATTACTGCAGGTAATGAGTGGAGGACAGAGGAGCCTCTTAAAGAAGAAGTTACAGGTCTGTGAGAGCCAGAAATCTTGCTTGTTTGTAGGTGACCAAATGCTTATTTTCCACCATAATTTGCAAATATATTCTTAAAAAATCAGACAATGTGATTTTCTAGATATGTTTTCTCATTTTGTCTCTCATAGTTGAGGTCTACCTATACTGTCAATTATAGGCCTCTCTCATCTTTTTAAGTGGGAGAACTTGCACAATTGGTGGCTAAATACTTTTTCCCCCACTGTATTTGGTTGCACTTATTAACCTATTAATTGCACTAACTTTTGAAAAATGAAACCCCTTTAAATAAAGCATCTCCTAATGAGTTATGATTTTCTCAGTTCTATGTAAACAATGCCTAACCCCTTATGCACCAGTCTATTTTGGACCTTAAGGACAAAATAATTTTTTTTTTTATTATTCATTCCAAAAAGACAACTCTTAAATTGAATATTCTTCAACATAGCTGTATAAGGGCTTGAAATTATTTACAGGACATATTTAATATTGAGGTATATATAATTTATTCGTTATGAATGTTTGAGGGTGTTTTTTTTTAAATAGCTGTATACCATAGGTTAAAGGAGTTTTTCAGGCTAAAATATTGATGACCTATTCTAAATATTGGTCACTGATATCAGACTGGTGGTGATCTGACACTCAGCATCCCCACCAATCAGCCATTCTATGCAGTTGATACACAGAGAACGGACCAGGAAGCAGACAGCTGTTATCTACGTAGTGGTGGAACTGAGTCACTGCGGCTTAGGTCCCATTCAAGTGAATAGGAGCTGATCTGAGGTACCTGATCTGGCCACTAAACAGAAAACAGTGCTGTTTCCCGTTCCATTCTCTGTATACCAGCTACTGAAAACTGATGATGAGGGTTCTGGTTGTTGGACCCTCGCTGATCTGACCTATTAGAAAACTTCATCAATATGTTTAGCCCAGAAAACACCTTTAAAATACCAGAACTTCATTCATTAAGTTGGCACCAATAAGGTGTAATATTGTACTAGAATGTTTTTGTATCATCATTGCACAATAAAATATGTTTTATAGGAAATAATCAATTTTGCGTTGTTGCATGCAACATGAGTGCTTTTTTTTCATACCATTAATCTAACAATTTTATAAAGGCTAAGGCCCCATGTAGTAAAACACAGTATTAAAAATACAGTGATATGGGCCTCAGTGATTATATGTTGGCTACCAGTGACGTATTGACATCACTGGTACCCACATGTGACGTGAAAGGCCAATGATTTGCCACAGCAGTCACCTAAGCCACTTTACTTCCAGCCCGGGTGTATATACATAAGTAAGGAAAAGGCACCACAATTATTTATGGTTTTCTTTTTAATATTACAGAGTGGTCAGCAAGGGCATACCTATAGGAGTAACTTAGGCAGCAATAGCTCCTGGACCCTGGAGCACCTCTACAACATACAGTGGGTATGAAAAGTATTCAGACGCCTTTAAATTTTTCACTCTTTGTTTCATTGCAGCCATTTGCTAAAAGCAAAAAAGTTCATTTTATTTCTCATTTTGACAGAAAAAAAACAAATGTACAGTAGATATTTTTGCAAATTTATTAAAAAAGAATAACTGAAATATCACATGGTCATAAGTATTCAGACCCTTTGCTCAGTATTGAGTAGAAGCCCCTTCCTTTTGAGCTAGTACAGCCATGAGTCTTCTTGTGAATGAGGCAACAAGTTTTTCACATCTGGATTTGGGGATCCTCCCCAGTTCCGTCAGGTTGGATTCAGCTCTCTTCAGAGATGCTCAATTGGGTTGAGGTCAGGGCTCTGGCTGGGCCAGTCAAGAATGGTCACAGAGTTGTTCCGAAGCCACTCTTTTATTATTTTAGCTGTGTGCTTAGGGTCATTGTCTTGTTGGAAGGTGAACCTTCAGCCCAGTCTGAGGTCCAGAACACTCTGGAAGAGGTTTTCTTCCAGGATATCTCTGTACTTGGCCACATTCAGCTTTCCTTCAATTGCAATCAGTCATCCTGTCCCTGCAGCTGAAAGACACCCCCATAGCATGATACTGCCACCACGTTTCACTGTTGGGATTGTATTGGGCAGGTGATGAACAGTGCCTGGTTTTCTCCACACATACCGCTTAGAATTAACACCAAAAAGTTCAATCTTTGTCTCATCAGACCAGAGAATCTTATTTCTCATAGTCTGGGAGTCCTTCATATGTTTTTTGGCAAACTCTATGCGAGCTTTCATATGTCTTGCACTGAGAGGCTTCCTTCGGGCCTCTCTGCCATAAAGCCCTAACTGGCGGAGGGCTGCAGTGATAGTTGACTTTGTAGAACTTTCTCCCATCTCCCTGCTGCATCTCTGGAGCTCAGCCACAGTGATCTTTGGGTTCTTCTTTACCTCTCTCACCAAGGCTCTTCTCCCATGATTGCTCAGTTTGGCTAGACAGCCAGGTCTAGGAAGAGTTCTGGTCGTCCCAAACTTCTTCCATTTAAGGATTATGGAGGCCACTGTGCTCTTAGGAACCTTGAGTGCTGCAGAAATTCTTTTGTAACCTTGGCCAGATCTGTGCCTTGCCACAATTCTGTCTCTGAGTTCCTTGGGCAGTTCCTTTGACCTTATGATTCTCATTTGCTCTGACATGCACTGTGAGCTGTGAGGTCTTATATAGACAGGTGTGTGCCTTTCCTAATCAGTTTAATTAAACACAGCTGGACTCCAATTTAATAAATTTGCAAAAATATCTACATTTCTATTTTTTTCTGTCAAGATGGGGTGCTGAGTGTACATTAATGGGAAATAAAATAAAATTTGCTTTTAGCAAATGGCTGCAATTAAACAAAGAGTGAAAAATTTAAAGGGGTCTGAATACTTTCCATACCCAACGTAAGAAGACACCAGTATTACAAATAGCACATGATAAAGTTTCATGCACACAACTGCATGAAACCGTCCGGAATTCCAGGTCCTGTCCCGGTCGGGATGTCCCAGCTTCAACTCATCTGTGTCCTCCGGATGCAGATGAGTTGAATTCCATGTTGAAGCAGGAGCCAGCTGCAAACGGCTCCTGCTTCACCACTGTACGCCCTGTGTACTCCGGCCCTTGGGAGCTGTAGATGCAATGTGATGAAGTCACTCACATCACATCTGCAGCTCCCTGAAGACTGAGAGAAGAGACCTCAGACCAAGCAGCAGGGGAGCAAGGAGAGGTGAGTATCAGTGTTGTTTATGTTTGTTTTGTTACCAGGAGAAAGACATTAAACTGTGTGGGCCAGATGAGGGGGGACATTAAACTGTGGGGGCAGATGGAGGGTAACATTAAACTGTGGGGCAGATGAAAGGGACAATAAATTGTGTGGGCATATCATGTTAGGGTGACTGTAGGGGCATTATACTGTGTGGGGGCACATAGAGAAATGGATGGGAATGGCAGAGTCAAAGTAGAAGTGGGTGGGGCTAAATTTTAACGTTACACCACACATTCTATCCCTCTTTCTGTTTTTTGAAAGTAATTTCTTTGGCCTCCCACGTACACATCGCTGTGTATTTTCAAAGGTCTGCGAGCCTAGGGCAAAATTCAGCACAGTTCCGATTGTTTACAACTTTGCACCCCTGCCTCACTGAGATCAGCAAATGGGGCTATGTAGAAACAGGTGGCACAGGGATGTCATCTAGGTGCTGTCCGTGCCTTTCAATCACGGTCCAGTACTTGCAGAGTCATTTGCATGTAGTCTGTGGGGGGAAGCCCTTACATATTTTGCATTAGGGCCCAGAAGCTTCAAGTCACACATCTGGCGCTCCGCCAACGCATCATACATCCGTCAGAAGGTCCGGCTACTCCATTCTGACAGCCCAAATGACTCTTTCGCAGCCTCACAGTGACAGAGCTACTTCAGGCGACGACCCAACTGTGTTTGAAAAAGCGGGAAAAGCAGCGCGTATAGAAAGAAGCCGCTCGGTGGGCGTGTCTACACTGAGGTGAGAGAGGCTGGGGCTCGTGGACGCTTGGTCTGTATAAGCAACTTACGTGCGCGCGCCCGATGAGTGATAGCAGTGACGTAGGCGTCGTGAACGCGCCCGCTCCCCTCCGCAGTGTCTTTCTCTGAGGGCGGAGGCGCGCTTTGGGTACGGTAACGGCTGTTCGACGAAGAGGTAGTACCGGGGGAGGAGGAGGAGAGACCGGACCTTCACCTCACAGCACCACGGCTGGGGCAGAGCAGAGGTGAGTTCCGGGCACAGGAGGGTCGCCGCTGTACGGGTTATAGATACTGTGAGGAGACGACGTACAGGTCAGGCTGTGCTAATAGAAGACCCCCACCTCCCGTTGTTCACCCCCTCCCCCTCGCTTTTTTAGCCCTCCTCCCGCCCTCGTTATACCGGCAGCCGCATTGTCTTCCTGGGAGTTATTGTTTGTGCTGTGGCTGCGGCCTAATCCGCCCTTGTCACCCACCTCCCCCCGACTCTAATCCCTTACTGCCGGCCTGGACTGTATGTAGGAGCCGGCTGATGGCTGCTTCTGTGTGCTGTCAGATACATGTAGAACACATACCTTATGTATCAGCTCCCTCAGTGCTGTGTGCATTGTCTATTACGTCCAGGATTGCTTATATGGGGCTACCTGTACATTGGAGTCATAGTTATTAAATCCTTCTCATTCACCGCTACATATTTTGCTCGCCTAACATTTTACGCTTTTGTTAGTGTTTCCATAGTAACTATGATTAACAAGTAACTAATAATATCCATTGATAAAATCAACTCTTATGACTTTCAATGGTGACGTTGCGTGTAGCCGAATCTTTGCCCTCTCTGATCTGTTGGGTTTTCCAGAAACACCTTGGTACAATCACCTGAGTCTGGTCTGTTGTTGTGTATCTGTTCACTAAGATTGTAACGTAAAGGAGGCAATATATCCAAGTACACTATGCTGACACTGTGTAGTTGATCTACCCCAGGAGGTGCTTCCTATACATACCTCTTAAACCTTATGGAGATACCGCTTGATAAAAGGGTAAAGGGGACATGCAGTGGACCTTGAATATGGGTATTATACATACTTCCAAGTGGAACATCTTGCACATCAAATGTCAAAGGGCTGTGTAATCTGAGCTGGTTTGTGTTATTAGGTTGTTTACTGTTGATGCATGGGCGTATTTTATTCTGGCACATTCTTTATTGTGTGTGTTAGCTGTATTTTGTGTTGTGGCTGTATTGGAGGTGTTCTTCCAATGTTTCATAAAGTAATATACAATGGCCTTACTGTATACATTATGGTTGCTATATGATCATGTCTCTGAGGCCAAGAGTAATTGTAATTTGCACAGGTGATGTGGATTTGCATAAATATATTTATCTGTTGACAGATCCAAATCCATATGTTTTGCGTTGACTGTAAGGGCCCTTGTTTGCTATCATCTTTTTGGGAAGAATGAGTTGATGTACTGTATGTGACTTTGGGTCAGGAGGTAATCTCTTGTGACATGCTCTCAAGTACAAGCTTTACTATGTTATGTGTTTGTTTTCTCTACCTTGCAAAAAAAAAAGTGATTCTCATGTGTTTGTGATGACAAAAGCCTAGTTTTATTCTTGCAGGGGTCTTACAATATGGGGGCGGGGGTCTTTCATGATATGTCTATTGTTCCTAGCATGCGGCTTCTGGGTATAACCTCTGCAGGCGAAGGACGAGGCCTGGTCATTATGTCTTCATGCCTGGCTGTTCATATGTTTGCCTCGAATGACTTGCTAAATTGCTGTGGTAATGCTGAGCCGTGATATCCGATTTCTTCCTTTTCTGCTGCTCACTGTTGTTTTTTTTTTTTTTTTTTGCATGTTTATTATTAATGTTGAGTCTGAGCTATGACTAGAGTAAATGAGTAAATCTTGTGGAAATGACCAAGGTACTGAAGCTAGGAAAGCAGAGGAAGTGCCAGCAGAAGTCTTGAAGATGTCTTGAGGAACAGCACAGGATGGAGGATGTTCATGATGGATCACAGTGAAATCTATGTAAAAGATCAATATGTCTAAGCTTATTACCCAGAAAGCTATAGTAAACTGGTGTTTTTTTTTGTTTTTTTGTTTTTTTTTAAATTGTTGTTACTCATGTGTTATACATTGGAAGAGGCCCCTAATGCCTTATATATCTGTTTGGCGTACTTATAAACAATTGAAAAAGCTGGTGCTGGGCAGTGTTCTTGGAAACATGGTGAAGGTGAGGCATAAAGTGACAAGTCCGGCTTTGGGAAGTGGATATTGAGCTTATAATATATTCGGAAAATTAATAACAGGATCATGAATGCACTGAATGTGGTGCATACTGAATTCTGCATTGTGCATGTCTGCTTATAGCCTTGTATATGAAGGAGACACACACATAGAAGATGATATGTGTACTATCTCCATCACAGTTCCTGAAATAAATCACATGAAATACCTTTAGTGCTCAATTATGGAGTCATGTTAAAACCTTCTGAACGTCATTTATGTGCTTGAAACACCTACACTGGTTATTATGACAGATCGGAGGTGTCAGTGTTTAACAGGTTAGAAATAATGAGGAAATGATTTTCTGTTTTTCTTTCTTGCCCATAGTGTGTAATCTTATCTGAAACCCGAAATCCTGTAAGTTCTGTGTAATTGCTCCCATTTCTGCTGCATGCTTGGTTTCCGTGCCTATGTTCAGAAGTCTGACGGTGCATTACACCACTTGATACCACAGCTAGCATGCATTCCTGAGGAAGAATGAACCATACAGTATGTACAAGCAGTTACTAACAATACTGTTACTTTGTTGCATTACTTGTAACATGGAACTTCCTATATGTTTCCAGTTAACAAAGCTTATTGTCCCTTATATTCATCAGCTCACAGTTCATGGCAGTGGTCTCAACTTGTGGTTCTCCAGCTGTTGTGGAACTAAAACTTCCAGCATACCCAGGCAATTTTCAGCTCTCAGTGTATGTAGGGAATTGTGGCTCTCCAGTCGTTGCAAAACTATGCCTAGTGCCATATATTTTAGGTTGGTTTCTGTTGCTAACACTTTACATACAATCTGGCTACGGACACTGACCGTGTGTAAATGACACAACAACGCTGTTGATGGTTTCTGGTATGATGATTTGAGAAAATTGTTCAGTCGGCACTGTATGAGTGAGTTAGTTAAGAGTTGGAGACTGTCACATCGTCTGCCTGAATATCTGCACAGTAAAATGCCCTGTGCAGAGGACTTTTTCCTCCACTGGTTTAAAGAGGACCTTTCACCACCTCCACCAATACCAGTTCTTAGCATCCTTTAATAAGCGATGCTCAACTGATTCTGGGACAGTTGGAATTTTCTTTCTAGCCCCCACCATTCCTGAGTAATCAATGGTGTTCGTTTTGGTGTCTGATGTGCTATTTGAGCCATGTAATGTCAGAAGGGAGGTGTCAGGCAGAGGGTGCGTTTCAAAGCTCCAATCAGAGACAGCTAGTGTCAGAGCTCGGCATCACACCCCTTGTATGTTCCTGCCTGACACCGCCCTCCTGACGGTACAGTTACAAACTAACTGCATTGATTGCTCAGGAATGATGGGGGCTAGAGAAAAATTCCAACTGTTCCAGAATCAGCGCCTATTAAATTATGCAAATAGGTGGACTTGTTGGAGGTGGTGAAAGGTCCTCTTTAAGATTTAAAACCAAGGACACCTGATAACCTAATTATAGTCAATGGGGCCTGTCTGAGTCTGCCTTTTTTGGGTTCCGCCTATCCGTTGTTCTGGTCCATAACCAGAACAACAGTTAGGCAACTCTAGTGTGAACCTAGCGTCAGTGTTTCTTACAGCATTCACAGTCAGAATTGCATATCAGATGTTGGCAAAATCATCATGTAAACCCATAGTTAATTACAGTGCCTTGCGAAAGTATTCGGCCCCCTTGAACTTTTCAACCTTTTGCCACATTTCAGGCTTCAAACATAAGGATATAAAATTTTAATTTTTTGGTGAAGAATCAACAAGTGGGACACAATTGTGAAGTGGAACGAAATTTATTGGATATTTTAAACTTTTGTAAAAAATAAAAAACTGAAAAGTGGGGGCGTGTCAAATTATTCGGCCCCCTTAAGTTAATACTTTGTAGCGCCACCTTTTGCTGCGATTACAGCTGCAAGTCACTTGGGGTATGTCTCTATCAGTTTTGCACATCGAGAGACTGAAATTCTTGCCCTTTCTTCCTTGGAAAACAGCTCGAGCTCAGTGAGGTTGGATGGAGAGCGTTTGTGAACAGCAGTTTTCAGCTCTTTCCACAGATTCGTGATTGGATTCAGGTCTGGACTTTGACTTGGCCATTCTAACACCTGGATACGTTTATTTGTGAACCATTCCATTGTAGATTTTGCTTTATGTTTGGGATCATTGTCTTGGTGGAAGATAAATCTCCGTCCCAGTCTCAGGTCTTTTGCAGACTCCAACAGGTTTTCTTCCAGAATGGTCCTGTATTTGGCTCCATCCATCTTCCCATCAATTTTTAACCATATTCCCTGTCCCTGCTGAAGAAAAGCAGGCCCAAACCATGATGCTGCCACCACCATGTTTGACAGTGGGGATAGGTGTGTTCAGGGTGATGAGCTGTGTTGCTTTTACGCCAAACATATCGTTTTGCATTGTGGCCAAAAAGTTCGATTTTGGTTTCATCTGACCAGAGCACCTTCTTCCACAGGTTTGGTGTGTCTCCCAGGTGGCTTGTGGCAAACTTTAAACGAGACTTTTTATGGATATCTTTGAGAAATGGCTTTCTTCTTGCCACTCTTCCATAAAGGCCAGATTTGTGCAGTGTACGACTGATTGTTGTCCTATGGACATGACTCTCCCACCTCAGCTGAATAATATTGCACACCCCACTTTTCAGTTTTTTATTTTTTACAAAAGTTTAAAATAACCAATACATTTCGTTCCACTTCACGATTGTGTCCCACTTGTTGTTAATTCTTCACCAAAAAAATTAAAATTTATATCCTTATGTTTGAAGCCTGAAATGTGGCAAAAGGTTGAAAAGTTCAAGGGGGCTGAATACTTTCGCAAGGCACTGTATAACCTTTAACAGTGCTTGAGGTAACTGTAGGCTGAGAACCTCAAAACAATCTCTATCTTATGGCCTTGCTACAACAACATAAACACAATCTGCTCCACGGGTTTTATTTTGCCTGTTGCATCATCGGTTCCCAGGGGATTTGCTTGATTATAGTGTTGGTGCAGAATAAAGTCTTGTTACATGATGTCATAGAACACACAGCACTTTGCTGTTAATTTGACCATCGTTTAAAAAAACCCCCAAAAAAACAAAAGCTACAGTTCTTCAGTTTCTTGTGTCTGAGACATTCATGACTTTATTTTTTTTATTTTTTACAAATATAAAGAAAACATAAGCTCCATAAATTTGGATCCCAACAACAAACTACTATTGGGGACATCCTGGATGAGGTGGGCCATGTTTCGCATTAGGCGCTAGTATCTGATGCCTAGTGCAGCCCTGTGGGATACAGGCCCTAGAATACAAAGTCAGGATTGATCCATGCAGTAGGAACTGATGCTACAGTCTCCATTCAGCAATAACATACATACATGTGGTGCAGCTTTGTTCAGTAAATGCTGATAAAATAAGTTGTTGTCTTGTTGTGTACTCATCTGGTTACCAGTTCAAGGCGGACCCATTTTCCTTGGTTCATGAACCACACATATATCTGTAAACGTGGTTTATCATTTGGTTAATTAAAGCAAGTATGTCACATCAAGTGCCACTCAAATTAAGAGTGCCTTGTAGGGGCTGCTCTTTGATACTGCCCTTGTTAGGCAAGGAGTTTTTTTATGGGGGTCAGGGTACAGACATAGAGGGCTAGCAAGGAAACACTGCATACAGACCTGCTGCCATGCGTACCTGACCTCTTGTGGAGAGTCAGCAGATTGGTGAAATTGAACCTTTTTTTTTTTTTTTATACCACTGCTTGTCACTACTGTATATACTGGTGTATATCTGAGATTGTGTCTCCGGTATTTCTCTTGCATATTGAGGTTATAGAGACGGTATTGTGGATCTCACTTGCAAATTATTTAACTGGTGTATGATGTATCCCATGGATGGGAACTGTGGCTGATACACCTTATTTATAAGAAACATAGTGTGTTAAAATTCATTTATTAAAAGTTGTTTTACGAGGTTTTGAGTAAATTCAATGCTGGATCTATACTATATTGTTTGATGTTAATATGGGTGCAACACTTGCATCAGTATACTGCTTTTGTTGTGCCTTGTAGGGGCCTTTAAAGAGGACCTTTCATATCCAAAAAAAGGATTGTGTGCATAGCTCCATCAATTTACAGCCTCATAGGTATTTTTCCGATCCTATTAAAGAAGACCTTTCATGTCCTCATCAATATGTGGTATATACTGCTAGAAAGCTGACAGTGCACTGAATTCAGCACACTGTCAGCTTTTCTTGGTATGCCCCCTGGTGGTGGAGATATCGGTGCTGTTAATTTTGGCACCGATGTCCCGCCACTGTCAGAAATGCGAGCCTTACAGCCTAGCATCATCGCTGGGCTGTGAGGAACCCCCCCCCCCCCCCAACTGTACAAGTCTATGGAAGAGTAGACTTATACTGGGGGGGGGGGGTTTCCTTACCGCACAGTGATGACGTTAGGCTGTAAGGCCTGCCCTTCTAACGTTGGAGAGACATCGTGCCGAAATTATCTGCACCAATATCTCCACCACCAGGGCGCATACCAGGAAAGCTGACAGTGCGCTAAATGCAGTGCACTGTCTGCTTTCTAGCAGCATATAATACCAAACATCGATGAGGACATGAGAGGTCTTCTTTAATAGGAGCCGAAAAATATCTCTCTGGCCTTAAATTCATGAAGCTATGCACACATAATAATCTTTTTGTGGATACGCAGATCAGCCAGCAAGTGCATCTCGGATGGGCCAGATTTGCCCACAGATAGTAGCAAGTGCTCTAGATTTCTTCTGAAGTCTCTGCCCAATGCCACCAGATCAGTCATTATTGACTTTTCCAGCCTCTGCCTCTGTCATGACAGTCCGCAGTAAAATCTGCCACATCAGGCCCTACCCCCGATGCACTTTCAGGCTGGTTTCCATATACATATAAAGATGTTTCTCTGTATTGCTTCTTTGGTTAGTGGCCATAAAGGTATGTTTATGCTCCTATAAAAGGCAATATTGGTTTGGCAGGCATTTTGGGCATGGCAGACTCTTAAAATAGTGCATGCATCTTTTTAGTGAAACAAATCTAGTTACTATTAGTTGGGTCCCCTCTCCTGCAGCTAGAGACTCTGTGATGATGTTTTATAATATGTTTATAGAGTCCTGACCCACCTTAAGGTTACAGTGACAGGTGGTTTACAAGCTGTTAAGTCTGTACTAGGTGTTGGCCCGGTCACATTCACTGTCCATTTCAAACACAAAGAATCACCACAAATTTACTGAATGTACCAACATAGTTATGCTAGGTTCACACCTGTTTGGGTTTCCGCTTAAAAAAAGCACTTAATGGCAGAAATTATTATAGTCTATGGGGTTCGCTAGGTTTCCGCCCGAAAAGGGGCGAAAAATGTGGAGAGAAAAGCGCTGCATGCTGAACTTTTCTCTCCGCATTTTTAAAGAGGAATGGAGAACGGAATCACTAGGCAGAAAGCAGGCGCAGGTGTGAACCTAGCCTTAGTAGTCTGTATTATAATTTTTACCTAGCTGTAGCCTTTGAGGGGTGATACAACCTGCCCTAAACTAATGCTGATGGCCCTCACTGAATATCTTCATGTGTTACCAATATGCTGTACCTGCTGCTTTTAAGAGCTCTAGAGCTATTTGTGTTGGCTGTGTTTAGTTAATCTACATTGCACATGATACTAGGTCATTTGCATATAGACTTGTTTACCTACTGCATATGTAATTATTATTATTTGCAAACCATTTGGATGTCACGCAAACAAATAGCTCTCCAATGAACTGACAATGCAGTGCAAATGTATGGCAGATTTCCTTAACCCAAGTTCTGAGTAATTGCAGGAAGAAATCTTCCATGGATCAATTTTCTGCAGATCTGAAAATCTAGATAATTTGTTGCATATGAATGGGATTTTGTGAAACCCAGTTCCTATTTCATATGTACCCCAAAAATCTGTTACAATAGAAATTATAACACTCATTCTTGGAGAACTCCTCACTGCATCCCTGTTCTCATCACTGCATTATCCATAAGGACTGTACAAGCTGGTTTATGAGGGACAAAATGTAGTTGTGTGTGTGTGTTGTGTTTTTTTTTTTTTTTTTTTTTTTTTTTATTCTCGTGTGAAATTAGTATTACATATGCAACAAAAGTCAATCGGCTATCAGAGGGTCCAATATTCAATTACTGTGAGTAACACACCGTTACCTGGCACTGTATAGTCTATTGTTTGTATCACTGTCTTCTGAATCCAGTGATATTTAGAAAAAACCCTACTACTGCATACCTTGAATATTATTTATTTATTTTTTTGAGTCTTGCATGTGATCGAATTGCCAGGAACTGAAGTCTGCAAGATAAAAAGTTAAAATGATCTTAATGTTTAATTTGCATGAGGAAGTCTGGGTTTCAGTCTTTTTCACTGCCGACAGTTTCTTTAATCCCCTTCTCACCGCAGACAGTTCTCGTCGTGTGTTTTTTTTTTCCCCCCCTCAATCACAGGACTGTATGAGGGCTTAAGGCTAAAGCTGCACGTTGGGGCTGCAACGAAAGGCACTGTGGGAAAAACCATGGCGATAATGTATCACGGTTTTTCCTGCAGTGCTCTTCACAGAAAGTCCACAGAGGTTTCCTCTGCAGACTTTCTGCTTCCATTATACCTTTAGAGTATACCGGCGTTTCCATAGGTATAATTGACATGCTGCGATATCCAAAACTGCGGTTTTGGAAATCGCAGCGTGTCTTTTGCACATATTTTTCTGCAATGTGTGGATGTGATTCTCTAGAATCCTATCCACTTTGCAGGGACGTTTTTTTTTCTGCGTTGTTTAGGCCACATGAGGCCCTGGCCTAAAGGGGTTTTCTGGTCCAAAATCGAATTTTCATACTGACGACCTGTCCACAGGATAGTTCATCAGATTGTGAGCTTTGTGGGGTCCAGGTTTTGGGTGCTGGAAGCTGCTAGTGGAAAGGTAGCACATGCAGCACCGCTCCTATACAAGTAATAGGAGCGGCGCTGCAGTTCACTGGAACCACAGCTATACAGAACATCAGTATAAGATTTCGATTTGGGCCCCGAAAACCCCTTTAATTTTTGCGGGACAAATTGTATTTTGTAATGGTATCATTTAATATTCCACACAATTTACTGGAAAGCTGGGGGAAAAAAAATCACATTGGAGAAAAACTGCATTTACGCCACTTTTATTACAGTGTTCACTGTTTGGCCAAAAGGATATGTTATATTTTATGGGTTGTTTTTGTGGGGCTAGATGTACTTTTTATATATACCGTTTTGGTGAATGTCTGCTGTTTTGGTTGCTTTTTATTTACATTTTTTTGGGAAGGCACAACAGTGAAAATACAGTGGTTTGGCCATTTTGAAAGATAAAATGCCTACATTAAGAGATAACTCTGATCTTGGCATTAGCACCGGGTCTACAATGTATACAACAGTGGAGTCTCAGCAGCTATGGCTACTGCTCTGCTTCAGAGAGGCTGCCATATTTAAAGACCCAACATCTGCTGAACTGTTACGGTGGATGTTGACAAGGGGTTAAAGGCATTCACCGCATTGGGACTGTCCCTCTTTTGCTCCTCAGAATGATGATTACAGGGTGCCCTACTGCTGGGAGTCCCCTATAATCTGTAGAGGATATGGTAAAAATTGTTTATCACAGTAAAATCAGATCAAACCTCTCAGGTCCTCTTTGGTTGTATCAACTCAGAATTTCCTGACTGTGTAGCCGAAAATGTGTTTTCTAAACCAAACAACCTCTTTAAGCTAAGGACACACGTTGCGGAAACACAAGTGTCAAAAATGTGTTTTACAGTCATGGCAAAGTGAATAAGATTTTATTTAATCTCATCCTAATGCTGCAAAGAATACGGCACGCAGAAAACCCACTGATGTGTTTTTTTTTAAAAGCTTAGCATGTTGTTTATCTGCAAAAACTGTGAAAATGGCAAAATGCAAGGAGAAAAAACAAAACAAAAAAACACTCCTTTTAACTGATATTAATGAGCTATCCTACTAAATGGTGTCTGTCTCTAGGAAACTTAATATCGCACCAGCCGCAGTGCATTGTAAAGGACTTTATGCTGAACCCCATCATGCCTTTAGATAGTCCAGTAGGGGCATTATTTCCTCAAGAAGCCATTTCAGCACTTCAGCCTCATTTACATATTTGTAATGAGGCGTGCCAAAGTCTCTGTGTTACAATCCTGAATACAGAGCCCTTGGAAGCTATGACATGCTGTTTTGGTGAATGGGGCCCTAGAAAATGTTTAACGTGAGCTTTTCCAGGAGTTGTGGATTATATTTTCATTTTTTTTTTTTTTTTTTTTTAATAAAGATACGACAATGTATTATAGATCCACACAACACAGATACAATAATATGGTTGTGTGTGTGATGCCTTGTGCAACCTTTTTTTTGTATAGTTAACCATAAAGGTTCTTGGTAGACAGTGGTATAAAACTCTGGAAACTGAGACATGAAAAAGGATATCAGCAGGTAGTCACAGCATAGTTTTGCAGCATCTGATCTGGAAGATAGTTGTCAGCACTTTCCGTTTCTGCCTTATCACAGTGAAGAACAGATGGGCACATTTGCATTGCACTTTTAAAAACTATGTTGCCAGATAATGGCTTTCTGTAGATCCATGCGGTATACATCTGAATCATATAGACCTTCTTGTGTCTCTGCTGCTGTCTCTCCTAGTGTGGTCCCTCATGGTTGGAGAATAATGTTACTGAAACCTAGATCAGGTATCCTGTGGGTAGTTCAGCCAGCGGTCGGTCTTGGCAAGATGGAGTGCAGATTGCACATTTATGTAATGTGCACATGAGTTGTATTTGTGGCAGGTCTGTGGGGGGCTAAAGAAGGGTTGGGGAAAACTATCATTCAATCAAAAGAAGTGTCTCAATTTTTGCAGATGAGGCAACCTTCTGAAGGTATTCACTGACCACGCTATTGACTACAGAGGGACCATAATCGTCTGAGTATTAGGTGAGTTGGGAAATATTTGTGCACTAGCATGGGGAGGTGGCTTCTGGTAACATCAAAAAGGGGCACTTGGATTTTCTGTGAGATATATTATATTGTGTTTTATTAACTGTTGAATCAATTCCCCTGTTTTGACTACACTTATTTAAGGTACAAGGTGCTTGGGGACTAATGTTGCTGTGCATAGCTGGTAGATTTTATGAATAGTAAATGTTTATGCATGGTATGTTCAGAGAGACTGTATGTAAGAGCAGTGTAAACTAATGGACATATAATAAGGGAGGAACCTTACATGTTAGATCAGATGCATAGCCTGTTTTTTTGTTATTGAATAAATCCATACAAATCTGTCCAGCCTTGTTAAACAAACACCTACTTTAGCGTTCTCAGATGATAAAGAGGTCCAGGATAAACTTTTTCTTTTAATATTAAAATATATATATTAGACCGGAGAAGGTGAATAAAAAAACCCCATTCAGCGAGGTCCGGTCCTGCTATTGGACTTCCACGGGAAGAAAACACCAGAGAAGTAGGACCAGACTTTTATTTTATGTATAAAAAAAAAAAAAAAAAAAAAAAATAATAATTCTGGACAACCCCTTTAATACTTTTGCACTTGAAGGTGCAAAATCAAATAGTGCAGCACATTGCTGCCTTCTGGCTAGGCTAGCTCACAACCCAGAGATTAGGGCAACATGTCTTATGCGTTCCACCTGGATCAGCTGCGCTCTAAACATTAGAGAGATCCCTGTGCAGGGTAAATGTGCCTGAGGTGCCGACCCCTGTGTTAGATGGCTGGTGGGTTTGGCTGACAATCATCTAATGTATATGACCTGCTTAAAAGGTTTTTTTTTTTAATAAATGAAACCAACTGCAGTGGTCTAAAAAGAATACACAGTGCTGTCATTTCCCCTGAAATCCAGTGCTGGTGTCACCACTGTCCTCCTGGTCTCCATATACAGTAGAGCAGCATGTGACCACAACAGCAAATCAGTGGGCTCAGCAGTGACCTGGCATACTACTGGCATCACTGCTTCATGGGTGTCAGTAGTATGACATGTGACTGCTGAACTTACGTGATGGCCATCTATATAGAAATTTTGTGGCTAGTTACACACAGAAACACTTGCTGTACTATACGTGGCCTCCTTTCCTTTCATCATCATCATCCACTTTTGTGCTGATCTAAATTTAATTCTGTAGAACGTTGGGGCTTTTGGTTATAATCCAAGACGCCACATACAGTCATATGAAAAAGTTTGGGCACCCCTATTAATCTTAATCATTTTTAGTTCTAAATATTTGGGTGCTTGCAACAGCCATTTTAATTTGATATATCTAATAACTGATGGACACAGTAATATTTCAGGATTGAAATGAGGTTTATTGTACTAACAGAAAATGTGCAATATGCATTAAACCAAAATTTGACCGGTGCAAAAGTATGGGCACCTCAACAGAAAAGTGACATTAATATTTAGTAGATCCTCCTTTTGCAAAAATAACAGCCTCTAGTCGCTTCCTGTAGCTTTTAATCAGTTCCTGGATCCTGGATGAAGGTATTTTTGACCATTCCTCTTTACAAAACAATTCCAGTTCAGTTAAGTTTGATGGTGGGCGAGCATGGACAGCCCGCTTCAAATTATCCCACAGATGTTCAATGATATTCAGGTCTGGGGACTGGGATGGCCATTCCAGAACATTGTAATTGTTCCTCTGCATGAATGCCTGAGTAGATTTGGAGCTGTGTTTTGGATCATTGTCTTGCTGAAATATCCATCCCCGGCGTAACTTCAAATTTGTCACTAATTCTTGTACATTATTCTCAAGAATCTGCTGATACTGAGTTGAATCCATGCGACCCTCAACTTTAACAAGATTCCCGGTGCCGGCATTGGCCACACAGCCCCAAAGCATGATGGAACCTCCACCAAATTTTACAGTGGGTAGCAAGTGTTTTTCTTGGAGTGCTGTGTTTTTTTGCAGCCATGCATAACGCCTTTTTGTATGACCAAACAACTCAATCTTTGTTTCATCAGTCCACAGGACCTTCTTCCAAAATGAAGCTGGCTTGTCCAAATGTGCTTTTGCATACCTCAGGCGACTCTGTCTGTGGCGTGCTTTCAGAAACTGCTTCTTTCGCATCACTCTCCCATACAGCTTCTCCTTGTGCAAAGTGTGCTGTATTGTTGACCGATGCACAGGGACACCATCTGCAGCAAGATAATGCTGCAGCTCTTTGGAGGTGGTCTGTGGATTGTCCTTGACTGTTCTCACCATTCTTCTTCTCTGCCTTTCTGATATTTTTCTTGGCCTGCCACTTCTGGGCTTAACAAGAACTGTCCCTGTGGTCTTCCATTTCCTTTCTATGTTCCTCACAGTGGAAACTGACAGGTTAAATCTCTGAGACAACTTTTTGTATCCTTCCCCTGAACAACTATGTTGAACAATCTTTGTTTTCAGATCATTTGAGAGTTGTTTTGAGGAGCCCATGATGCCACTCTTCAGAGGAGATTCATATAGGAGAACAACTTGCAATTGGCCACCTTACATACCTTTTCTCATGATTGGATACACCTGGCTATGAAGTTCAAAGCACAGTGAGGTTACAAAACCAATTTTGTGCTTCAGTAAGTCAGTAAAAAGTAGTTAGGAGTATTCAAATCAATAAAATGATAAGGGTACCCAAATTTTTGCACCAGTCAAATTTTGGTTTAATGCATATTGCACATTTTCTGTTAGTACAATAAACCTCATTTCAATCCTGAAATATTACTGTGTCCATCAGTTATTAGATATATCAAATTGAAATGGCTGTTGCAAACACCCAAATATTTAGAACTAAAAATGATTAAGATTAATAGGGGTGCCCAAACTTTTTCATATGACTGTATAGCTAGACTGTAGCCATGTACACCAGGAGACGCCTTACTTTAATGATAGTTATGTCATATATATTGTTATATTTATATATTAAGCAAACTCATTTTTGTCTTTGCCCACTCAAACCTGTTGTTTCCATTGAGGCCCTTTCTAGGGATGTTTTTAGATTCCAATGATGGGGATTCTTGGATACAATTCAGATATTCCTGTGGTTTTGATCCATTGACCTTTTTTTTTTTAACCAAAAAACTACATGTGAACACAGCCTTAGTGGGGTATTTGCATGAATGTATAAAAAAAAAAACTATCTGCTTTGTGCTCTCAACAATAGTCAATACTTTTATGCATGTATTCAGTCCATATGTGTGTGGATGAGACGGACCAGGAGACAGTGCCCATTGTCTCCAGTGGTCTGCTAATAGTGGCTGTTACAATTTTTTATTAGATTGACCCACAAACTGTTGTGGGCATTCATTACTATGGGCCCATGTGTGGTCCATTGTACACAGGGTACAGCACATGCGCCAAAATACAGCAATCTGAATAAGCTAAGGGGAATTCCACCTTGGGTTGTCCTATGAAGTGCCAGTCTTGGATGAAGTGACCTTTTCGCTTTTGGTATATTATTTCTTTAAGGGCTCATGTGCCCTGCAGCAGCAGCTTATAGTGTCCTCGCTTATATGTCAGCTTTCCATGATGCCATCGGGCTGACCCTGTGCTGATGCGATGTGAGGTCACCCAGGCGCTGTGCTGGTGCAGGCATCTGCGCTCTTCTCCAGGAGGAGGGGACTCTCGTGCTCTCGCTTTAACCCTCCCTGTGCCGGCCTCCTGCTTGCGGCCAGTGAGATGATTGAAGCCGGGGAGGGACTTAGAGTGGGCAGGATACGACGCATGCGTACCAGGTCTGCTGCGGGTGTGGTCGGTTCTAGGAGCCGAGCTGCAGTGAGTGTCCTGGGGAGGCACCTTGGAAGGAGGAGTCCTCGTTGTGTGCAGTGTCAGGAGCCCGGCTGCAGTGCGGTTGCTGGAACGTAGGATTCGGGCATCGGAGCTCACAGAGGTCGTGGCTGGATTCACCCTGCTGTGCTGTACACCTCCTGCGACTGCCGCGCCTGGAATGTGAGTTGAACCGGAGTTTGGCGCAGGTCGAAGCTGGCATGGGCAGCAGCAGGGTTATTTCTGGTTCCTTACCTCACCCCCTCCTCCCGGCCTGTGACAACAACTGCTGAGGCTTCACCAGGGGAGGGGGCTCCGCTATGAACTGTCCAACCCATGACTGGCAAAGCGACCCACAGTGTGCTCTACTCGTGGAAAGGGGTGCTGTTCACATGTCTGTCCGGGAGTGACCCGAAGAAACGCAAAGGTAATGCCGTGCAGGGGCCTTTGCCCTCCGATGCTGACACTGTGCTCCCCTGCACATGTAGTCGAGGCCTGGCAATGTACTTGACCGTGGGGAGGCTTCCCTGTCTGGCAGATGACAGTACTCTCTGGATATGCTGTTGTCATGGCTGTGAATGGAGGCATGGATCCTTGTTGTCAGGGTCAATCTCTGGCCATATGTGGCCTTATGAGTGACAGTGTCATGTTGTGTGTATCAGTGTACAGTATACAGTATATAATTTTTCTGATGTGTGCAACATTGTAAATGGTGTATTGGGCAGCTAACACTTACTGGTGATTTCAGGCCTGTGCATCAGTTACATGATATGAGCATTTTTATTGCCGTAGACTCTTGTGATCTTGTACAGTACTGAAAGCTGATGGCTACTTACTAATCTTTAACCCCTGAATTCTCTGGGATGATTATCAGACATTGTATGTTAACTGGTAAAATACGTTATAGGCATTTTGTAGGCTGGCTCTTTCCCAGTCTCTGTTTGTCACTGCAGAAGACATGAAATGTATATGGTCAGTCTGTCTCAGAAAACAGCCATCGCATCCCTATTTACTGATGCTGCTTGCGCCTTCATCAGAAAAAGTGCTTCGTTTCTGGCTACAACACACTGAAAGCTGATCAGACTGACCAAAATGTGCACGCAGAGCCATATCCTGTGAAAGGTGTGAACGTCATAAAAATATCAATGTCTACTACAAGTGCAGCTGTCAGGTGTATGGGAGAATTTCAGCTCTTGTCTGAACTCGAGCTTAGTACAGTCTCAGTACCATGATCTCCTAAGGCTATTTATAGAAGCTTCCTGACTGTAAAGGGAACTGAAGACTCCGAACGCAGCATTAATAGTACTGAGTGAGTGTATAATAGTCTAGTTGTCGATGGAGAATAGCTTTGCTTATTGTGGTAAATGCTATAGTGGACCTCCAAGAAGGATAGGGATTTATTGTGACTCTAGACTGCTCATGATCTCCATAAGATTTGGGGATCATTCAGTAGATAGATGGACATTAAAAAATGTTATGGTGGTATAAGTACTCTGCTCTAAGCAAGTCTCCTTTGTAAAGTTGTGTGTACTGGATATGAGCGACTTGCTGCTCCTGTTGAAATGTGCTGCCTGAACATGTGCAAAAAAAAGACACGTGATTGGCATGTCTTGGGCCCATTGTCCCATCTGGTCATGAGGAGCAGTTCCTTATGTTAAATACTGAACACAGGAGGTAAAAAAGACAGTGTCGCAGGTTACTGAAACTGTTTGTTGCCCATAGCAACCACAGTGCAGCTTTCAAATTTTTTTTTCTTTTAGACAGTTCTAAAAATGTGCTCCAGTGTCTTGTACTAAAAAACACTGCTTTACAAGCCCTTATGTACTCTCTGTAATGTCATAAGTCTGTTCAAGAGAGCACAACTACAGGACTGAGTCCACAGATGCTCCTGGCTGTGATATGCCTTGTCACCATGAATGAGGAATATGTATGAACAAATACCACTTTATGGGACAGACTCACTTCATATGCTACTATGGTCAGTTTACTTTCCCAGTTTTAGGTGCAGGCAGATTCATAACAGAGCAAAGAAATGCACTTCTAGTAATGTATTAACAGCTTTGTCTTTTTCTTGAACTCTTGTATGTCATAAGGCGTGTGTATTTATAGACGTGCTAGTCAACTTTGCCTAGTCCAAAGCAGAAACAAGTTAAGTGTAGTTAAGTGAATTGGCCTAGTTTTAGTAAGACGTACGAAATGCTTGCTCAGATAGGAGGTTCATGTGACTGTAGTCACATGTCTGCTCGCACTTTAGAGTCGGTGTATGAGGTCTTCATGAGGAACATAGCAATGACCAATATGCAGTAGTTCAGAAAACAGTGCATCCTATATATAATAAATCCTTGTGGAATTTGACAAGGCATCACGCATGTAGGATTTCCAGGTTTGCCAGAAACGTTGCTGCATGACTTGAACAAAGGGCCTAGAGGCAAATACTTGTGAGTAGTCACTGGCCGTCTGACAATGAAAAATCAGTTTTTTGTATTTATGTAGATCTACTGCAAACTGAGCATCTAAACAAATCTCTAATAGTGTTTCTCAACATTTTCAAGTGAAGTACGCCAAGCCGGAAAACATTTTAAGTGTGTACACCCAAGGTAGTGATCACTTAGAAATGTTAACACAATAATGCTTTGTTTGGAGCCTTTGTCAACGGTTATGTAATGTCCCCCCCACTTGTAGTATAATGGCCTCGATGATACCCTCACGTGTAATATAATGGCTCATTCATTACAGTCCCTGACAGAAGTTCTGTCACTTATCCATGTTGTGGAATCCAAAGCTTATAACCTGACTTTAAATTCATCCATTGGTTTTAGAAATGACTCACATGAAAGGTGAAACCCTCCCAAATGATTTTTTGGTTAAGAAAATAAATTGGCTTCACTGCTGAAATATTCATCATTTAATGAACACAGAAAGGTCAGATTTTGGCAAGACAAAAGTTTTGTCGCACACATAAAGTAATTTGAAAATCAAACCAATAATTCTGTTCAAAAACAAAGATATGTTTCCTAACATTGGTGAATGAAGTTGTGGTGCTATTAGAGCCATATTTAATATTTTGTGTGTCTTCCATGAGCTTGAAGGACTGCATCCATGCGTTTCAACAATGATTCATACAATTTATTGATGAAGTCATCAGGAATAGCAAAGAATGCAGTCTTACATGCCTCCCAGAGTTCATCAAGATTCTTTGGTTTTGTCTGCCAAGCTTCCTCTTTCATCCTACCCCAAACATGCTCAATGATGTTCATGTCTGGTGACTGGGCTGGCCAGTCCTGGAGCACCTTGATCTTCTTTGCCTTGAGGAACTTTAATGTAGAGATGTATGAGATGGAGCACCATCCTGCTGCAAAATTTGACCCCTTTTATGATTGGGAATGTAAGAGGAAGCTAATACTTCTTGATATAGGCTATTGATATTGCCTTCCACCTTGCAAATGTTTCACACCCCCATACTGAACGTAACCCCAGATCATGATCTTTCCACCACCTAACTTAACAGTTTTCTGGGTGTATCTTGGATCCATACGGGCTCCAGTAGGTCTCCTGCAGTATTTGCGGCGGCTGTGGTGTAATTCAACTGAAGATTCATCTGAGAAATCCACCTTCTGCCACTTTTCCAGCGTCCATCCGTTTAGCAGGCTGTGGGCCTTGGCAAATGCCACACGTTTTTTAATTGCCTTTTGTTTAGTGCTGGCTTCTGGGCACTGTTTCGACCATGGAGGCCATTTCGAGACAGAATCCTACAAACTGTTCTAGTTGACACAGGGACTTGAGGTGACCAGGCCTGTTGGAGCTCTGCTGCAGTGGAAGAGGGGCTGGCTTTTGATTTTCTAACCAACAAACGTTCCTCCTGAGCAGTTGTCTTGCGGGGTCTGCCGGACCTGGGCTTGTCAAAAACATCTCCAGTCTGTTCAAATCTTTTTTTTTAATTCTTTGTTCTTTACGCAGAGACACATTAAAGGTGCCAGCCACCTCTGCAGTGGATCTGGTCTTCAGCCTCTTGATAATCAAGGCTTTGGTCGCAGGGTTGATTTTTGGCATGTTGTCAGAGGTGAAGTTGCAGTTAAAGTGAAGGTCTGGGGTGCTGAAGTTCTTTTTATACCCACTCACTAATTAACCGATCAATTAGTGAGCACAGGTGAGGCTTTAAACTAGGATTGGGTGTATTATATGACAAGGCGACAAAACTTTTGTCTTGCCAAAATCTGACCTTTCTGTGTTCATTAAATGATCAATATTTCAGCAGTGTAGCCAATTTATTTTCTTAACCAAAAAATCATTTGAGAGGGTTTCAGCTTTCATGAGTCATTTCTAAAACCAATGGATGAATATAAAGTCCGGTTATAAGCTTTTGATTCCACAACATGGATAAGCGACAGAACTTCTGTCAGGGACTGTACTTGCCACCAGGGCGGATTAAGGGTACTATGGGCCCCAGGCTGTTCAGAAAGCACAGACCTCCATTTCATTCAAAAGATCCCTGTGACAGTATGTCCCATAGCGGCCCTTCCATGCGGCAAAATGTCCCATAGTGGTCCCTACTCTAACAAAATGAATAAAAAAAAAAAACATGCATACGTAGTTTAATAGCAGTTTGCCACCCACAAACTGCTGTTATACTTTGGGGTCAGAGTCAAGGGCGTAAATACCGGGGTAGCGGTTGCCACAGGGTCTGGGACGTTAAGGGGCCCGGAGCCCTGTGGCAGCTGCTACCGCGAACCCCACAAACACTGCTATCATTATACTCCGGGGTCTGTTCAGACCCCGGAGTGAGTATAATGATCAGGGGCCCAGGGGAGGTGAGGGAACATAAAAAAAACACTGTAACTCACCTCTCCTACGCTCCGACAGCCTTTGGGCCTGTTTGGTGACGTCCCAGACGTCAGCCGTCGTCATTGCGTCATGACGCTGGCCTGGATCACGCAAAATCTGGTCCAACATTGAAGATGGCCGGAGTGCAGTGGAGCCAGGGAGAGCTAAGTGACATTGTTTTTTATGTTTGCATGCTCCCCTGGGTTCTCCGATCATTATACTCTGGGGATAGAAAAGGGTATAATAATCGTTTATGGGTGGTCCACTATGGGGCATAATACGTGTGAGGGGCGGGGCCTGCAGGGGCGGGGGGCCACTATGGGGCATAATACTGTGTGCAGGGGCGGGCCACTATGGGGCATAATAATGTGTGCAGGGGCGGGCCACTATGGGGCATAATACTGTGTGCAGGGGTGGGCCACTATGGGGTATAATACTGTGTGCAGGGGCGGGCCACTATGGGGCATAATAGTGTGCGCAGGAATGCGGTTTCTGCGGGGTGGGAGGGAGTGGGTTCGGAGGGGGGCCCTCATGTCAAATGTTCGCCTTGGGGGGGGCCCCCATGTCAAATGTTCGCCTTGGGGGGGCCCCCATGTCAAATGTTTGCCTTGGGGGGGCCCCCATGTCAAATGTTCGCCTTGGGGGGCCCCCATGTCAAATGTTCGCCTTGGGGGGGCCCCCATGTTAAATGTTCGCCTTGGGGGGCCCCCATGTTAAATGTTCGCCTTGGGGGGGCCCCCATGTTAAATGTTCGCCTTGGGGGGGCCCCCATGTTAAATGTTCGCCTTGGGGGGGCCCCCATGTTAAATGTTCGCCTTGGGGGGGCCCCCCATGTTAAATGTTCGCCTTGGGGGGGCCCCATGTCAAATGTTCGCCTTGGGGGGGGGACCCATGTCAAATGTTCGCCTTGGGGCCCAGCCATTCCTAGTTACGCCACTGGTCAGAGTAGAATAATCATAGACCCATAGGAGACGCGTAAACATAACATACAGTACTACTCGCCTACCCTGTCCTCTTCAGGCCACTTCCAGTCTCCTAAATGATGTGTGGGATCGCTGAGGCCAAGTGACAGGCCTGACATCATTCAGGAGTCTGAAATAGGACAGGGACCTGCACCATAGCCTAGGGGAGGTGAGTAATACTGTATGTTTAGGTTTACGCACATCTTCATGGCCTCAGATTATTATACTCTGGGTTCTGAAGAGACCCCAGAGTATAACAGCAGTTTGTGGGTGGCAAACCTTACAACCTACCACCATTATGTTGGTGGGCAGGGGGTATGCATACTGAAGGTTAAGAACAAACTGATCTGATATACAATGTGCAAAAGTTTTAGGCTGGCATGTGGAAAAATGCTTCACTGCTTTCAAAAATAGTTACTAGGTTTTTTGTTTGTTTGTTTTTTTGCCAGTGAACAAAATGATAAATGAATGAATTAAAGAGACAAATTGAATAACATTTAAATCAAATCAATATTTGGTGTGACCATCATTTGGAGGAGGAGTGCTGGAAGTGATGATATGGCCCCCACAGAGTCCTGAACCCTGTAATCAAGTTTGTTTGGGATTAGATGAAGAGACAGAAGGATTTGAGCAAGCCTACATCTCTCCAAGGTGATTGGAACAACCTTCCTGAAGAGTTCCTTCAAAAACTATTGTCAGGTCTACACCATGAATTCTTCTAGGTAAAGGATGGGCGCACCAAATATTGATTTCATTTAAATTTCTTTTATCAATTCACCTTGTATCTTATTGGCACTGTTCAAGCTATTTTTGAAAGCATTCTTTCATTGCAGCATTTTTTTCACACCTGCCTAAAATGTTTGTCCAGTACTGTGTATATATACTGACCGTTCTTTTCAGTGTGGTCTGCAACCAGTGACTTAACTGTTGTAAAACGATAACTTGCTCCAAGGAGTTATAGTTTCACAACAGCTGCAAAGACACAGGTTGCAGACCATTGCTGTAAAGTCTGCCCAACTTTGACATCACTTCCTGTGTATAGTGTTAGTATCACACCCACAGCTATCATGACATATAGTTGGTGTGTCACACATTGAGGAAAATATGGTGGATGTGTGATAGGTATAAATGAAGAAACTATGTTTACCCAACTTGTCAACTCTGCTGCCCTGTAGTAGAACATCCATTCTGCTTTCAGGGCATCCCAGACCATTCGCTATGCATTTGAGAGCTTGTCATGTTTCCATTATGGTCTCCTCTTATTTCTGTTTCTATTTTGCCTTCCAGAAATGAGCCGTCAGACTGCTGCAGCCATCCCAACTGGTACTTCAAAGTGTCCACCTTCCCAAAGAGTGCCAGCTTTGACCGGAACAACGGCTTCAAACAATGACTTGGCGAGCCTCTTTGAATGCCCTGTATGCTTTGACTATGTTTTGCCACCTATTCTTCAATGTCAGAGCGGACATCTTGTGTGCAGCAACTGTCGCCCCAAACTCACATGTTGCCCAACCTGCAGAGGACCCTTGGGATCCATCCGCAACCTGGCAATGGAAAAAGTTGCCAACTCTGTCCTGTTTCCCTGCAAATATGCCTCTTCTGGTTGCGAGGTAACTTTGCCACATACAGAGAAAGCTGACCACGAAGAGCTGTGTGAATTTCGACCGTACTCTTGTCCCTGCCCTGGAGCATCCTGTAAATGGCAAGGTTCCTTGGATGCAGTGATGCCACACCTTATGCATCAGCATAAATCCATAACAACGTTACAAGGAGAGGATATTGTGTTCCTTGCCACAGACATTAATCTTCCCGGGGCTGTGGACTGGGTTATGATGCAGTCCTGTTTTGGTTTTCACTTTATGCTGGTCTTGGAAAAACAAGAAAAATATGATGGTCACCAACAATTCTTTGCTATTGTACAGCTAATAGGCACACGGAAGCAAGCTGAGAACTTTGCTTACCGTCTGGAGTTAAACGGTCACCGGCGACGATTGACTTGGGAGGCTACTCCACGTTCTATTCATGAGGGTATTGCAACTGCCATCATGAACAGTGACTGCCTAGTGTTTGATACAAGCATTGCACAACTCTTTGCAGAAAATGGCAATTTAGGAATAAACGTAACAATCTCAATGTGTAAAAAAAAAAAAAAAATATATATATGGCAATCACAAACTTCCAGGGCCAGTGTTTAAAGTCCTTGCTTTGTATTTCACTTTCTACAGTTGCAATTGACTTTCACTGCCGGCCGAAAGAAAAAAAAAAAAAAAAAAAAGAAAAAAAAAATTGGGCACGGCTAGTGAACTACACAAACAGGAAGCAGATGCATGTAAAAAAAAAAATTAAAAAAACACTAATATTTAAAATCAACCACTGAAAAGAAACCCTATACCCTGTACTTGGGCATCTTGTTTTTGTTTTTTTATTTTATTTTTTTTATTAAAAAAAAAAAAAAAAACAAAAAAAAGAGAATTAAAATAACCCTGAATTAATTTGTGTTTGTAGTTTGTACAGTAAAATACTGTCTGTGTTTCTTTCCCTTTTTTGACGGACAAGCCATTTTGCACGGCCTCCTCTCCAGGTCGCTGCATTCCTCATTTGTAAGTCACTATATAGAATTGCTGCTGTTTGTGTATATCTTCTGTGTATTGCTAATTTTTATTAACTTCTAGTTTTTCATTCAATAAATTTGACTTTCTTTTCTGTAAGTATATAAATATATATTATATTTTTTTTGTACACATAAGTTTGCTATGCATAATTTCTTGATTTATCCTGCCCTCCCATATTTTTTTATTTTTGGTCCCAAATCTGGAATGAGGAATGTTTTCAGTGAAATTTGACCTAGCAAGATTGTTTTGTCATATGACTAGAGCCTTATTTAAATGCTGATAAGTCAGAATACTGGTTGCAGTCTTGCATGTAATGGTTCCTGCACATAGGCAAGCCATCCATTTTAAGGAATGAACTAAAATTCTGCCTGTTGGTAAGCGGTTATGGAGTCCATGAGAATCCATAGACAGCATTATTAAAAGTAGTTCAGACTGTAAAATGGAGGCACCCAGTGTGGAGGTGTCTGAGCTATATATATATTTATATTTTTTTTTTTTTCTTTAATTTAAACAGCTGAATTGTCTGTGATGCAGCCGGTTGACCTTGAGATTTAGATTTGGCTTTAAGAAAAGTTGACAGTACATTTGGAGAGTTTACAGTGCAGGAGGCTGTTTTGTTTTGTAGTGCAAAACTCCATTGTCTTTTCCAATTCTAATTGAAAGCAGATATTGTTTAATGAGTAGTCTCAAAATGAGATGTTCTCCATCTTTTTATAATTGTCATTAAAAATAATACTTGGCAAACTTCACTCTCAGCTGTAATTTGTCACTAGAAATGGATTTGGCTTTTTATTAATGAATATCTGAGTGCACTTAGGTTTATTTACAATAAACCAAATATGCAACTATAGTTATTAATCGTGTTAAATTTTGGATTTTTTTTAAGTGAACACAAATTAATTTAGTACTTTCTACGTGTATTTCAGCAGCCGGAACTTTATATTAAGTTTTACTCCAGCAGTTGTTCTCTAGATCTACAGTAGAGGACATGGTAATGTGAAGGGAATGATGCAGCCAGTTACTGAGCTCATCATTCACTTTACTGAGCTGTAGAACAGGTCCCTGGGCTGGTTATGTGATCTGCAGATTGCCCTGCCAATTCACACACCAGCTTAGAAGTCCCTTTTTCTTTGTAAGAGGGCCTGGATGTTACATACACTCATAGACCTAAAACGAAACCAGGCTGTGTGACTGCATTGTTCACTTCACATTAGTATGCTGTGTACTAAAGGGCTAAACAGTAACTTCCAGAGCGGAGCTTTGATGTACTTTATGTAGCATGTTTAGACTTTTCTGATCCAAACTGCTCTAAATCTCTCTTGTTTAGCAGCTATCACAGGTGGATGCTTACTGTATACAGTAGGCTCCCCTAGGGGAAGCCTGACTTCTACAAAGATATGAAATAAATTGGAAATTTGTGGGATTGACTTTAAAGGGGGTATCAACCTGACATGTCAAGTAAGTTTTACATAGTAGAATCTATGAGTTCACACCTCTACCTATTCACTGAAACAGATGGCTTTAAAGAATGTTGAAATCAGTTCGCAAGCACACCAAACGCTTGGGATGTTTCTTTTAAAGCCCCATGCACAGGAATGAGTTTGCGTCTGATGTGGAGCCGAGTTTGCAGTGGAATGCACTTTGTGACATCCGAGTGCACACCATTATGCATTCATACGTGGGGTGTTTCCCATCCATTCTGTTGACTTGGATGATTATAGAGCCGGACCTATACTGCTCTGTCATTGGAACATAATGGATCAGAAGTCCCCATAGACTTGAATGCATAACTGTCCCACATCGGAAGCATACTCTGTCATGTGAATGGGGCTTTAGATACACATAATCTGAGTAGACAGACACCACTGATGTATTCCCTGTGGTAAGTATCTGTTTTTGACTTCATCACTTTATAGGGTCCCATAATAGGATGAAAGGCTTAGAATGTGCACTGTTTGAAATGTATAGATTCTGTTAAAGCATAGGTTTACTTATTTTACAATTAATGTTGATCATTTATATAGACTGTAGCTATAGACCAGAGCTGCATTCAGAATTCTCATAGTTGATGCAATTAGACAGATAAAGTTTTAACTGCTTAAAAGTATTGTGCCGTACATGCCATGTATAATCTGAACAAGCTGGAAATGCTGGAATAGAAAACCTGACACAATTTAAGCACAACTGACTTAATTGTGTGGAAATTTACTGAAGTGTTCCTGTATTAATTTCGCTGTATATGGTGTTCAGACGTAAACCTTCTACATGATCACTATAATTACAGGACAGTTATGGTCAAGCCTTGAAGAGAACAGACTTCACCTGCTCTCTGCTTAGTATGGGCTGGGCAAGAGACTAATTATCGTCTGTTTCCACAGTACATAAGGGGGACATAGAATGTTAAGTGTTAAATGACACCATTCTTTTCTATACATTTACTGAGAATGCTATGATGCAAAGTCACAATCTTGGACAAGTCAATTGTTTGCTTCCCAGTGATGATTTGTATCTTTACATGTGTAGGAGCCTCGCCTCCTGCCGCACCCTCTGAACCAGAGGAAGCCAGAGTTTCCTGAACATTATAGTAGTATTGTTACAGTTCAGCAAAAGCTTTTTAGGTTTTTAGGGGTGTGTGTGTATATATGTGTGTATATATATATATATATATATATATATATATATATATATATATATATATCCTATTAAATATGCAACTGTGCCCCACCCTTTTCACACCAGCACTAATCAGGAGGTTTCCCGACCTCCAATAGGGACTGGAAACTGCATCGAATATGTGAATAAATAGCCCCTGTTCTATAGTTCCCCCTACGTGAAATGCATCTATAGACTCTTCTTCTTGCCTAGTCTTAATTCACAGTCCTAGTCCTCCTCTGGGCGTCTTGGACAGCTGTGGCAGACTTTAGGGCAAGGGAATTGGTTGGTCTTCCTCCTCCTGTACTTGGGCATCCCTGGGCCTTGTGCTCTCTGTTCAGGCATGTGATCCACCGTTATAATCTGGCTACAGATGGGGAAGCCTGGGGATGGTGCTGATTGGAGAAGAAAGGGGGGGTGCCATTAAAGGCATATATTTTCGATTCAGCTTGACTTCTTTGGTAGCTGGGTTTCTCTGCTACTTTTCTTAGCTTTACTACCTTTTGCCTATCTTCTGGCCATTATGTTGGACCCCTTGACTCCTCTGAAGCCTACAAGTCTGTGGATCCCTTTACAGCCTCTGGCCTGGTACGCCCCTCCTTCAGAAGGCTCCCTGTTTGGCTTTAGACTTATTTTACTTTCCTTCCTGTGGGTTTTTTTTTTAACATTAAGAATTTTATTGAAAATTTTTTTTTGTTTGTTGCAAAACAACAAATCAAACATCAATAATGGCATACAAGGCAGAAGTACGAGGGGTGATGCGTTGGGCGGGGAAAACAAGAAACTGCATAAAGGAACAGGAAGGGAATGTAGGGGGAGGAGAGAAACAAAAGCTCTGTCGCGGCAGAGCCTCATAATTAATTCAGAGCATTGAATTTAGTTCAAATACCATGGCAAACAAACCTAATGTAATACATAGTTACATAGTAGATGAGGTTGGATGAAGACATCAGTCCATCAAGTCCAACCTATAACCCTACAGTGTTGATCTAGAGGAAGGCAACAAAAAAAAAAACCCCATGAGGCTTATGCCAATTGCCCCATTTCATGGGAAGAAATTCCTTCCTGACTCCAGTCTGGCAATCAGTATAAAACCCTGGATCAATGTGCCCTTAAAATCTAAAACCCATAATGTTGTTCTGTTCGAGAAAGGCATCCAGGCCCTCTTTGAACTTGTTCAATGAATCCACCATCACCACTTCCTGGGGCAGAGCGTTCCATAGCCTTGTTGTTCTTACTGTAAAGAATCCTGTAATGTAGCAAGAGAATAAAAAATAGTAGCAAGAGAAAGGGGGAAGGCGGAGAAATCAAGAGGACCCAGAAGGAAAGGTAGACCGAAATTCAGCGGAGTAGTAGAAATGGTTCCATAAGAGCCACATGCACTGGTGGGCGCTGTTGTCATATTTCAGCTCTGCAAGCAGATTTTCCATACTGTATATGCTTAGGATCTCCTGAAGCCAAGACAATAGAGAAGGGGGAGTTGTGGATTTCCACAGCCTAGGAATAACGGTTCTTGCCGCTACTAGTAGGAAACCTAAAAGCCTATGGGTATGCTTCTGGAACTTAAATGGGAAAATAGAGAGGAGCAGTCTCATCTTCCAAGGCAATACCAGTGACCATGTGAATAACACAACGGACACATGACCAAAAGGGGCGTAGGAGTGTACATCCCCCACCAGACGTGTGCCATCGTGCCCCGGCCAATATTACATCTCCAGCATCGGTCCGAGGTGGAGGGGTAAATCTCATGAAGGATAGAGGGGGACTCTGTACCATCTAGAGATGATCTTGTAGTTTGTCTCCTGGGCTTTGCAAGTTATGGAGAACTTGTAACACGCCTGGAAAGCTGAGGACCACGCGTCTGGTGGGAACGAAACCCTCAATTCCCTTTCCCAACTACTCGTGAATGCTGGTACAATGTTGGTGGAATCCTCCATGAGCATGCCATAGATGAGGGAGGCAGTGTGAGTTGGAGCTCTAGATGAGAGGCATAAGTGTTCAAAAGGCAGTAATGTTCTGTGGAGGTTGAGACCTCTTAAGAGCAGTATGGAAATGGGAAAGCTGAGCACGCTGCCAACGAGAGGGAGGAAGTCGACAGAACCCTATGGAATCTAAGGGTGGGTTGACCTTCCTGTGGGTTTTAATAAATTTTAGAAAAGCAAGAAAGTCTTTATCAAGAACATCTTGCTTACAGAATTTGTGGTCTTCCTTTCATTTGTCACATCATGACTATACTGGGTGTGTTGACCTCTACAAGTCCAGTGTTTCTCTGGGCTCAGGCCCATGTGAGACCTCTGTAGCTGTTTTTCCAAACAGTCTGAGACAAAAGTCACTCCTTTCTAGACCAGAAAGTAATGACTGTTAAAAAGTCCCTTTGGTGGCTGGTGAAAAGGAACTTGCAAAAAGGTGTGCCTTGGAGACCACCACCAGGTAGCAGCTGGGAAGCCCACGTAGATTTCCCTTTTACCAAGGGTACCTGGAACTCATCTCAGACAAAACAGTCCTCGACTGTTAGAGAATTGATGGCGGTAAAAAAAAGCTCTTCTGGCTCTGCAGTCCCATTTGAAAGGGAACCATATCAAAATTCTATCAGACAATATTTTGCTTACCTGAACAACCAGGGCAGTACAAGATCGGTTTAACTATGGAGAATAGAAAGTAACTCATTGTTGTCATCAGTATACCTAAAAGGCAAAGAGAATGTCAAGGCAGACTAGCTCAGATGGATTCAAGTAAAATAAGGGGAGTGGATGCGAAATCCAAAAGTCTTTTATGATTGTGGAATGGGGAACCTCGAGAATAGACCTCTGCCTCAAAAGTAATCCCAGCTTTTATTCTGTGTCCTAGCAGCATGATCTGTTGAAAAGTAGATGACATTTCTCATACATGGGTGTGGGTCTGATGTATGTGTGTTCCCCCTTTTTCCCCTGATACCAGTAGTTCTAGAAAAGTTCAGGAAGAAAATGCTTTAGCAACTCTGCTTCTCATTGGCCAAGAACCTGGTTTCCTCCTCTTTTCAGATTTGCAGCAGGTCATTCCAGATTTTTTATTTTTTTTTTCTCAAAGGCCCATTCTAATACCTAAAGGCCTGGTTCACATCTGCGCATGGGTTTCCGTTCGGGAAGTCCGCTTGGGGACCCCCCCCCCCCCCCGAACGGAAACCTAACCGCATAAAAAAGTGGTTACTTTAGGAAACCGGTGGACCCTGTAGGCTATAATGGGGTCTGTGTGGTTTACGGTCTGTTTTCGCACGAAATACACAGAGAGAAAAGTGCTGCTTGTAGGACTTTTCTCTCCGCATATTTCTGTGGAAACGACACGGAACCCATTATAGTCTATGGGGTCTGCTGATTTCCTATCGTAATCGATATCTGTCTTTAAAGGGGTTGTCCTTCTTAAAATTTTATCTATTAGGCCGGGGGAGGTGAAAAAAATAATAGAACCAAACTCTCCTGTCTCCAGTGCCTCCCTGCGCGGTCCGGTCCTGCAGCTCCGTTGTTGTCTTCCGGTGGAAGTACCTGCCACACTTGACAGCTGAGACCAATCAGCGGCCTCAAGAAGGAACTTCCTGAGGCTGCTGATTGGAAATTCAGTAGCAAGAAAGCGGCTGTCCAGTCCGGACCACCTAGGAGGCGACCAGAGCATCTGAGACAGGTGAGGTTGTGGTGTGTGTGTGTGGTTGTTTTTTTTTTTTTTCTTCTTCACCTCCCCCGGTCTTATTAGAAAATATTGTTTATCCTGGGCAACCTCTTTAAGTTCATTCATAGACCTAAAGATGGCCGTAAACTGCTTTTATTAGAAGATTCTTGAAAGTAGCCAGTTGTCTTCATCTTGCCTTCTATGCTTCTGTAGTACCTTTAAAGGGGTTGTCTAGGATAAATGGAAATCCCTACACTAATCTAAACACCCTCCCCCCTCCTACTTTTTAAATAACATAATCAAAAATGTATATTTACCCATATCCCTAGGGTGGTCATGTGTATACTCTCCAACTGTCAAGCCATCTCACTGTCCCGAAGCAGTTTATCTGTGGGGAGTCTTGGGTGTCAGACACTTGCAGATCTATCATTGATTGCTTATCCTAAGAATAGGCCATCAACATTAGAAAGTGGATTGTCACTTTACAAGGATTACCTTCACTCCACTTTACATCATGTAACTTTCTAACAGGCCATAGAGAAAAAAAAAAAAAAAAAATTGTGGGAGATTACATTTAATACTATGTCTTACATATCGAGGGGGAATTTATCAACGCCTCTGTCAGTTTTCTGGTATAGAGGGGTGAAAATGTGTTGCATCACCTCTATAGTGCCAAAATATGCAACACATTCCCTATTCTGCACCCGCATGCCTCAGCCCCGACACATTTATCATAACTAATGCCAGTTTACTGGAAATATTTGTCAATTCCTAAAAGATTTCCACTCTAATGCACAGGTGTGGGTCAGATTTATGAAGAAGCTGGAGCCTCAACATAAATCAGGTGTACCTTGTGTCTTTATTAAGGCTGGTGTACAAAATGCCAGTCTTAATAAATCTGCTCCATTCTGTTAAAAAGGGATTGTAAAGTGTGAGTAAACCATAGCCGCTTTTATTATATTAAAAAAAAAAAAAAAAAAAAGTGTCCCACCTATCCACAGGTTGTGTGGTATTACAGCTCAGCCCCATTCACTAGCTTTGCTTGCAATTCTCAGGGGACCAGTGTAGCTGTCCCTGACTTGTGCTTCCCATGAACCAATGCATGATGGAAATATTGCCTCTAAGGGTATGTTCACAAGGAGGAATTTGAAGTGGATTATAGAGGCAGAATCTGACTCTAAATCAGGCCCAAATTCTGAAATTTAGCTTTCATTCATTTCAATGGGAAGCAGCAGATTACTGTAAAAAATAACATCATGCCCAATCTTCAGATGAACTCTGCCTGAGAACTCCCTTTGAATGAATGAGAGGCAAAAAAATACAGCTAGGCTGCAGCAGAATTGTATGCGCATTTTGAAAATTCCACAGTGGATTTGGTAATGTGGAAAAATTAAATTACTGAAGCAGAATTTTTTTTAAGCTTCGACAAATTCCACTGTGTGAACATAACCTAAGGCTAAGGCCCCACATAGTGGGCTGCAGCGACCAAAAAAAAAAAAAAAAGCGCTGCGGGAAAAACCATGGTGGTAATGGATCGCAGTTTCTCCTGCAGCACTTTTTACTCTGCAGACTTTCTGCTTCCATTATGCCTACAGGGAAACTGCTGGTGTTTCCATAGGTATAACTGACATGCTGTGATTTCCAAAACCGCAACGTATCCGCTGCATGTATTTTTCCACAACGTGTGGCTGGGATTCGCTTTGCAGAGACTGTAAAACACCGGGTTTTTTTTCTGTGCTGGCCAAACCCCGGCCTAAGGCTACATTCATACAGCAAACAATTTCATAGGAATTTGAGGCAGATATCCTCCTCCGATTCCTCTTCTTTTTCCGCTCTCCATGGTGAAATGTTAAAGCAGAAGTCAGCTTTCCACTACTGATTAGGCCCAGATAGGATATCTTGAGCTGCTGACTCTTCGGCTGAATTAGACGCGGCAAGATCAAGTTTATTTTTTCTGCTCCGATCTTTGTCTTCCATTGAATCAAATTGGAGGGGAAATCTGCAGCAGATTCTGACATGTGAACATAGCCTAATTATACAGTAAATGAACATAAACATGTCTGAGATAAAAATTATCCTAAGAGATCAAGAAAATAATTTAATAGCAGACTGGATGTGGTCTTTTTCTGCCGCTACATTGCTTTCTGTTTCTAACATCAACCTTTTCCTGAGTTATTGGTTAGCAGGTGTGACTAAAGCAATGACTGTCTGCAGAGAGATGTAAATATTATAGAACACTCATTGAAAGCTACAAGCCATCCTTGACATGCAAGGAAAGCCCCAATACATCCATATGCTTTAATATGATATAAGGGAAGAAGTGGTTTGTAAACAGCCTATGGCTAGACCAAACCTGCTCGTATTTTCTGTATAAATTTCCCTGCTAATTTCCATAATGGTTCCTACACTTTCAGAATTTCAAAGCTTCCCTGAATTGCATTTGTTTCATGTGTGATCATTAAAGGAAGGACTTGTTAAGACACGGCATCTTCTTACAGGCGCTGTCCACTCACTGGATTTGACTTCAGATGATTTTCTTTGATAGACTCTAAACAGATGTTTGCTTCTTGTAAAGCGCTAAAGAAACATAACATTTTATTCTTTTACCTGATCTTCATCGTGGAGGTAGATAAACAGTGTGTAGTTGGTGTCACATAAGTAGTAAAGCTTTTTCTCATTTAATATTAGATTAACCCCATAACACTCTAATCCCTGCCTTCTGAGAGCCATAACATTTTTTATGTTGACATAAGCTATAAAGTCTTGTGTGAGACAAGTTGTATTTTCTTATAGCATCTTTTTGGGAGGTACATTTTATGTATTGAATTTTTTTTTTTTTCATAGAAGGAACGGGAAAAACACATAACTAATAAGAATTTTATTTACTTTTTTTTTTTTTTACGTAATGCATTTTTAATGGGAATTTACTGCAATTTTTTTTCCTACACAAATTGCTGTAAGGGTATGTTCACATGGTAGAAATTGAAGAGGAATTTGAGGTGGACTTCTGATTCAAATTCCTCTTCCGTTTCAGCCCATTCAGGTTCCTGCAGCGGAAAACCAGAACAGAGCTTTCACTGGCTGATCAGCCCCAGATGAATGGGGCTACTCAGCAGGGTGGCTCATGTGGCTGAAGCAGCCATGGAATGATTGAGAAAGACTCTTATTTGTTCAGCGTCCTGTATTGATCTCTGCCTTCTATTGAAGGCAATGGGAGGCAGATTGAGGTTGGAATTTAGTGCTGATGTTGAGGCGGTATTCTCCCCCACCAAACATTTATAGTAGTAAGCAGAGTCACAGCCTGCACCTCCTGGAGAACAGGTATAGCTCACCTATGTATCTATTAGACATTTAGGACATATCCTGTAAATATACCACAAGGCTAGGGCCCCACGTAGCAAAGCTCAGCAAAAAACAAAACAAAACACACTCTGCAGAGTTTTTCTTCTGCACGTATGTTATGAAGATAAAGTGAAGATGAAGATAAGTCACACCTTCATGTGGTCTGTATATATGCACATCTATAATTTGCTTGTTTATTTAGAAATCTATCTATACATGAACAGGCAAGGTTAAATTATTGCTAGATCAGGACCCTTCATATACAGTGCTGTCTGCTCTTGGCATAGCACATCATTACACATTACATGCTCTACCTGTAAATAATGCTACCATAGACGTTATTTTCTTTCCAGTTGCTTCTGAGCATTTCCTATAGTTTAGAAATACTGGATATGAGGGTGGTAGAAAATAGACTTCATCTATTAAGAAAGAGTCACTATAAGGAACAATATTCAGAACGTGTCTATGAAGATGGCTAGACTAGGACTGGGCAATTAACCAATATCAACTTGCTCACCAATTATTTTGGTTTGGTTATTTTGCACCCATCACATCCTGCCTTGCACTGCCATTGGCTAAGGTTATATCCACACCTGCGTCAGTTTTTCTATTCTGTTGCTCTGTGGCAGGACCAAAAGAATGGAAAAAAACCCCCCCAAAAAACTGTGTGTTTAATAACTAATGAATCCCGAGGGACCCCCTTGACTATAATAGGGTACGTTAGGTGTCCGTTATGTTGTTTTACAGACATTTTGGGATGCATGCATACTGCTCTGTATACACTAAATACTGTTCTGTCCTCTTAGTATATACATAGCTGACCATGACCTTATAGATATTACATGGGATAGCACTGGGCAATTAACCAAGAAATAACCAAAACAAAATTTGGTGCTATTTTTCTATCTATCAAAGAGGGGGGAGTGCCCTAAAATAATCATTCTTTAATCATAATAAAAGGTACAATGTTCTATGAATTATTATATGTTCTATTAATAATTGTTTAGTTTTACGTCATAATCACCCAGCCCTAGGCTAAACTAGTGGGTGCTAAGTGAATTATCACTAGTTACCTCCCAGATCTATGCCCAACATCCAGCTGAAAAGGATTTTGGGGATAATAAGGTTTTTGTTTTTTGGTTTTTTTTTTAGTTGCCATCCCTAAATCAGAAATTGTAAGCCAAAACCAGAAGTAGAAACAACACAAAGAAAAAGTATAATAGAAAAACTGGTTTTTGGCTTACAGATACTGATACTATATATTGAGCAACTACTGACTGCGTAAAAGTGGCACACAGGACTCTACATACAATCTCCCCTGTACTTTCCTGCTGGATGCCAGACACAGTATACACTCCCCCCACATCTTATGCATACCCTTCTTTATTTCATGACAGTATTGTAAGTGTGCTGTAATGTCTCTTCACAGTTTACTATTGAGGAGCTCATGTCCCCTCTTACGAAGAAATCCCCCTTCAAATGCTGCATTCAGAACATCCTCGAGTGATCCGGCCAAGATAAAAGTCAGATCCTGTCTCACGTTTACAGGAATCTCTTCCAGATCCTTTTCATTTCTCTGAGGGATGATCACACGCTTCAGCTTGGCCCTGTGAGCTGCTAGCACCTTGTCTTTGATACCCCCAACCTACAAAATACCAAAATGAGTGAAGTCTTAATTCTGTCTGTACTATTTATACAGATATGTTCTCTGCAGTGGTGGAAGAACAGAGTACGGTCAGTGTAAAACTAGGGGGCTGCATAATATGACTATAGCCTATGGCTTACTACCTGCTGCAAACCAAAAATTCTCAGAATGTGGCAGCAAAGGTCAGGAAAAATTTCTTAATTTTAGAGAGGAAGGGAAGACACTAGGAAGTAGGGGCTCTGCTACAGAAGATGGGAGAAGGAGGAGACATACATACAGAGCATGAGCTCTGTAGGCAAAAGTGGGCACACAACCTCCAAATGAGGCTCTGCGGAGGGGAGGACAAGGTGGCTGTAGGGTTGCCACCTGGCTGGTAGACTACTAGCCCTGGCTGTTTTTTCCCCAAGAGACCAGTGCAGATAAAAGTAGGGGGCTCTTACTGTACATACTGTTCTTAGTTTAAATTGTACGCAGTTGACTCCCCCTAGTGGGGAAGACCGATAACCATACTTTTATCAGTTAACTTATCTTTGTAAAGGAGTATAGCTGTTCTGTATCAGAAACTCAGGGCTTTAGCCACATTTTTGTTGCTGAACATATAGACCAGCATGTCGCTATCTGAACTACATGGCCAGAGTAAGCTGCCGAAGCTGAATCCCCATGAACTGAAGAGGACATCATATGGGAGAATAGATATCCATTGATCTAAAATACTGAGCCTTGTAGCTACTATGACAATAAGTTGAGAGCATCTACTAGGCTACTTACAGGAAGTACCAGGCCTCTCAAGGTGATTTCTCCAGTCATTGCTACATCAGAGCAAACCAGCCTGCCACTGAACAGTGAAGCGAGGCAGGTTACTATGGCAACTCCCGCAGACGGTCCATCCTTGGTGACGGCTCCAGCTGGAAAGTGCAGATGAATGTCGGTGCTGTCAAGTAGATCAAAGCTGCCTGATACTGGAGGAAAGAGGAGATGACAGCTGAGTAATATCCTATTAGGTCTCACCCAGGACTACTCTAGCACCCTAATGTCACATCAGTATTATCGTCATGTGGCTTACAGTGTAGATGGTCTGCAGCCTATAGTAAAAATAACACTGCTGCTGTCAGATAAGTTAGGAGTTTTGCCAGAGGTTGCAGACCAATGATGGAGTCAAATTTGTTATATTTTTCTGTCTACATAGTTACATACACACGTGGACAAAATTGTTGGTACCCCTCGTTTAATGAAAGAAAAACCCACAATGGTCACAGAAATAACTTGAATCTGACAAAAGTAATAATATATAAAAATTCTATGAAAATGAGCAAATGAAAGTCAAACATTGCTTTTCAACCATGCTTCAACAGAATTTTTAAAAAAAGAAAACTCATGAAACCGGCCTGGACAGAAATGATGGTACCCCTGAAAATAATGTGACCAAAGGGACATGTTAAATCAAGGTGTGTCCACTAAATAGCATCACAGGTGTCTACAATCTTGTAATCAGTCAGTGGGCCTGTATATAGGGCTACAAATACTCACTGTGCTGTTTGGTGACATGGTGAGTACCACACTCAACATGGACCAGAGGAAGCGAAGGAAAGAGTTGTCTCATGAGCTTAGAAATAAAATCATAGACAAGCATGTTAAAGGTAAAGGTTATAAGATCATCTCCAAGCAGCTTGATGTTCCTGTGACTACAGTTGCACATATTATTCAGAAATTTAAGATCCATTGGACTGTAGCCAACCTCCCTGGATGTGGCCGCAGGAGGGAAATTGATGACAAATCAAAGAGAAGGATAATATGAATGGTAACAAAAGAGCCCAGAAAAACTTCTAAAGAGATTAAAGGTGAACTTCAAGCTCAAGGAACATCAGTGTCAGATCGCACCATCCGTCGTTGTTTGAGCCACAGTGGGCTTCATGGGAGACGACCAAGGAGGACACCATTGTTGAAAACAAATCATAAAAAAGCCAGACTGGAATTTGCCAAACTACATGTTGACAAGCCACAAAGCTTCTGGGAGAATGTCCTATGGACAGATGAGACAAAAATTGAAATTTTTGGTAAGGCACATCAGCTCTATGTTCATAGATGGAAAAATGAAGCATATCTTGAAAAGAACACTGTCCCTACTGTGAAACATGGAGGAAGCTCTGTTATGCTGCTTTGCTGAATCTGGCACAGGGTGTCTTGAATCTGTGCAGGGTACAATGAAATCTCAAGACTATCAAGCGATTCTAGAGAGAAATGTGCTGCCCAGTGTCAGAAAGCTTGGTCTCAGTCGCAGGTCATGGGTCTTGCAACAGGATAATGACCCAAAACACATAGCTAAAAACACCCAAGAATGGCTAAGAGGAAAACATTGGACTATTCTGAAGTGGCCTTCTATGAGCCCTGACCTAAATCCTATTGAGCATCTTTGGAAGGAGCTGAAACATGCCGTCTGGAAAAGGCACCCTTCAAACCCGGGACAACTGGAGCAGTTTGCTCATGAAGAGTGGGCCAAAATACCTGTTGAGAGGTGCAGAAGTCTCATTGACAGTTACAGGAATTGTTTGATTGCAGTGATTGCCTCAAAAGGTTGTGCAACAAAATATTAAGTTAAGGGTACCATCATTTCTGTCCAGGCCTGTTTCATGAGTTTTCTTTTTAAAAAAAATTCTGTTGAAGCATGGTTGAAAAGCAATGTCTGACTTTCATTTGTTCATTTTCATACAATTTTTATATATTATTACTTTTGTCAGATTCAATTTATTCATTCATTTATTTCTGTGACCACTGTGGGTTTTTCTTTCATTAAACGAGGGGTACCAGAAATTTTGTCCACGTGTGTATGTGCATTTATATTACAGTAAAATATCTTTAATCCATCATCATGTGTCTTGGTTTCTTTGGATTCTACTTCATACAGTGGAGTTAATTCACTGGCAAAACCCCCATCACTGAAACCTCAGTAATGTCAGGTACTGCCCATGGTGGCGCAGTGGTTAGCAGTATTCCCTTGCAGTGCTGGAGTCTTGGTACAGCCTAGTACAACATCTGCAAGGAGTTTGTAAGGGGTTGTATATTTGATGTGACTGACAATTTCTGTAAAGCACTATATCAGTAAGAAAAATAAATAAATCTGCTTCATAGTCTCCAAGTCGCAAATTCTATCATAATTGCTGATAAAATAGCACAGCAGTGTAATTTTTTTTCCCAGTAAAATGATTGGCTGATTCTGAGGTGGAATCTGCTTAAAAAATGCTTCCCAATTCTCCCATTCATTTTAATGTAAATCAGTAGCAGTTTTTTTTTTTCTAGCCGATTTTTCAGCTAGAGGAGAAAATTAAGTGTCATGACCTATCTGCAGGCAGATATTGCCTTGCAAACCCCATTGAAATGAATGGGAGGCAGAAAAAAAAAACACTACATTTTTTTCTGCTTCAAAATCCACTTGAACATAGGTCCTAACACTTCTTTTTTTCCCCTAGAGGAAAAAAAATCTGCCTGACTCTCACTGAAATTAATGTATGAGGTGTTTTATTTTTATTTTGAGGCAAATGCCTTGTAAGTCAATAGTGCTTGTCATTTAACTCAAATCATGGAAGAGAAAGCTGGAAATGTGTATCGAAATGTGTACCTAGCCTTAGACAAAAAAAATACTTGTGAACTGTTTCGGTCTCCATGCCTTCCACTAGATTCTACGGCTTCTACATTTGTCTGTTCCTTCTGATGTTGGTTTTTATTGCAATACATTAATAAAAGGTATCCCTTCTGACATCTTTGACCTCTCACACAGCCAACCAGTACCCTGCTTTGCACTGATGAGAGGCAATAACCTCAAAACAGCTGTCTGCGGATGGGTCCCTCTTCCTTTTGAAGAAGTTACTCTGGTTTGGCTATATTCCCAGATTATGCTATTAGGTTTCACAAAACCAGGCATTATTCTATAGGGTGTTGCCTTCCAAAAGGTGTTGCTAGACCAAGTTCAACCAAGGAGGTCTATTTGCATATTCCTTACCCCGAATTCTTAGCAGGGCATGCACAGTCTAATAAGTCCCTGTACACCTTATGGTGGAGTCTCCTTAAAAGGGTATTCCCATGAACATAATCATATTTATATTTCTAGATAATTAAAAGTTAAACATTTTTGCAAATATAAGTAGTTAAAAATTCTGCAGAGTTTTAAAGATTTCCTCTAACTATCATAGTGCTGACAGTCTGTTGTCTTGATTGGTTGCCAATGGATATGACCACAAATGCAGAAACTTTATATAGTCTGGGACTTGCCAAAAACCCAGCTATGATTTTCTTATTGTAGCTGGGTTAGCAGGCAGGGGCACTACATGTATCAGAAGATATCCCAGCCACGATAAGGAAACCATTGCTGATTTTCTGACCTTAGAAAGGTCCTGCATTCATTGTCGTATCCATTGGCAACAGATCAAGACAACAAGACTGTGACCACAAGATATTTAGAGTTAATCTTTAAAACTCTGCAAAATGTTTAATTACTTATACTTGCAAAAATATTTAACTTTTCATTATCTACAAATTTAAAAATGGTTATGTTCATGGAAATACCCCTTTAATGAGACAGTACCCCTTCTGACCCATGTAATGATGTCAGCAAGCATCATTTACCATTGGTCAGCTGATATTTCTTTGCATTGCTGCGCAACCAGCTGATTGCCAAGTGTGCAGATTCTTTCATGACATCTCCTAGCTGACCAGTCAGTGTCAATTGCCCTTCTCCATCCATGCGACTAGCCTCCACAAACATAATCTCCCCTCCAAGAGGGGTCCAGGCCAATCCGATGGCTACACCCGGCTGGTTCAGTCGCTCGAATACCTGAGAACACAAAAAAAAAGAAATATAAGAAAAGGATGTTGTCAATATGGCAGTCCCTGAATCCTAATAGTTACTGACCAAAGGACAGTAACTATTATGATTGGTGCTGCTCATTTGTATGTGTCACTGCTTGGTATCTGTCCTGAATGCTTTCTGCAAATGAAATGTTCCTAGTCCCCAAAATAGCTGCACTGTGTCTGCAGTGAGCATGAAGATCCGCCAGCCCCAGCAACACAACATCAAATACTTCCCTTGAAGCACATTGTGCTCAGCAGATTTTTCCACATTCGGAAACCAGCACAAGAGATAATCTTCTATCATGATGAATAAGGCTGCCATGGTAGAACTACAAGCCTCAGTCTGTCCTATCACATCTAAGGAACCCCAAACAGGTATTGTGTCTATCAGACCGGTTTCAAAGAGGAAGGTGTGCTGTGGAAAGTCAATCAAAATATGGCCCTTCTATGAAAGGGTTTTATCTTAATGGACACTTATGGTGTTTAGAATGACAGTCACACCCCTAACCAATGCTCAAGACAAGTGGGACACAGGACTTGGTGAATACAAGGTACCTCTGACTGGGGAAAGGCATAAATGTCATAAGTATGTGTATATCTCTCTCTTTATCTCATATACAGTATATATATATCTCAACGCACACAGTTCTTGAATCTTCCTGTGAAAGACAACAGGGAAACGGCAGACATAACTGGCAAAGCGCAAACCTAGCTACATAGAAACCATCACAAACTGTAGAAAAGCAAAGCTAAATCTGAACTGCCAGCCACCAGAGCGTGCTCAGCATACTTGCAATTCACAACTCCTTCTTACACCATATCATGACTGTCAGACATGCATCCCACTATTTTGGTTGTGATTGATACATTTCCTTCTGTACATTCACTGCTCCAATAAGCTCATGAATGAAGATGATAATGCAGGATTGTCTAGAACACAGATCCATGTTGTAAGCAGATTTCACAGTCCTATATGTAGAAACGCCCTGTCTATTCATCTCTTCTTCACTGTAACTGAAGCCCCAGATTCCACTATTCTGCTATAGCCCCAGTAAACAACAATGTGCTCTGACAGTGGGGGAAGGAAAATGTCTGCTCTACAGTTTCAAAACAAAAAATGTGAGTGTTTGATCTCATTCCCCCCTCCTTAATCCACCTAATGGTTTTAGTTTCATCATTGTGTCTGGACAATCCGCTTGTTACAGGATTTCATTCAGGTGTACAGATGTCACACAACCTCAGATCTTTAGTCCCCTGAAGCATCAATGCACCACAGCAGCCACCGCCATCCGAGAGCTGAGTCACCTCGTCTACATGATATTGCAAAAATGTGTGCGTCTGGGCTGAGCCTCCTATGATAACAGAGCTCTAAAGTTGGCAATATACACAATAATGATCATCTAAATGTTTGTGGGATCCTTCCTACAAGGAATCTCCCAGTAGCAGGACAGATTAAAGGGGCCGATCAGGGATGTCAGTCAGGGCCCTTGAGCAAACTATCAGATGAACAGCTGAATTCAACTGATCATGCCATACAACTGTAGTGTCTGCCAACTACAGCCAAAACTTACCAGTCTGGCCTGTCACACTTTTACCAAACAGAAGTTGTACGATAGTGTTAATTCTTCTAATGATGGTCTGGTGAAATGTCCCAAATTGGCCATGTAGACCAATTTTTAACTTTATGGACAACAAGACAGATATAGACATTAGAATAGAGTGCAACTATAGGAAAAGAGAAAACAATAGTGGAGCCAGAGCGCTCCTGTGATTGAACTAGATGAAGCCACATAGAGACTGAGTGATTGAGGAGACTGCTAGGAATACAGAAGACTGAGGAGCAATAGATGGAAACAGAAAGCACTGAAGATCGATGGAGACAGCGTGTAATAAAGAGAGGGAGCAAAAGTGCTATGCATGGTTGGAGATTGGAGAGAAAGTGAAAGATAAATAACAAAGAAAGAGAGAACGGAAGATGGAGACACACAGGGATAGTGCTTTAGATGGTGAGAGAGCGATAGATACATTGAGGCAGAGAAAGAGACAGATAAATGGAGGCAGCGTGAATGACAGACAGAGAGAGGGAAAACTCCAAAAAGGTTTTCCTACATACAGTGGGTACGGAAAGTATTCAGACCCCTTTAAATTTTTCACTCTTTGTTTCATTGCAGCCATTTGCTGAAAGCAAAAAAGTTCATTTTATTTCTCATTAATGTACACTCAGCACCCCATCTTGACAGAAAAAAAACAGAAATGTAGATATTTTTGCAAATTTATTAAAAAAGAAAAAACTGAAATATCACAAGGTCATTCAGACCCTTTGCTCAGTATTGAGTAGAAGCACCCTTTTGAGCTAGTACAGCCATGAGTCTTCTTGGGAATGAGGCAACAAGTTTTTCACATCTGGATTTGGGGATCCTCTGCCATTCTTCCTTGCAGATCCTCTCCAGTTCCATCTGGTTGGATGGTGAACGTTGGTGAACAGCCATTTTCAGGTCTCTCCAGAGATGCTCAATTGGGTTGAGGTCAGGGCTCTGGCTGGGCCAGTCAAGAATGGTCACAGAGTTGTTCCGAAGCCACTCCTTTGTTATTTTAGCTGTGTGCTTAGGGTCATTGTCTTGTTGGAAGGTGAACCTTCGGCCCAGTCTGAGGTCCAGAGCACTCTAGAAGAGGTTTTCTTCCAGGATATCTCTGTACTTGGCCGCATTCATCTTTCCTTCAATTGCAACCAGTCATCCTGTCCCTGCAGCTGAAAAAACACCCCCATAGCATGATGCTGCCACCACCATGTTTCACTGTTGGGATTGTATTGGGAAGGTGATGAGCAGTGCCTGGTTTTCTCCACACATACCGCTTAGAATTAACACCAAAAAGTTCAATCTTCGTCTCATCAGACCAGAGAATCTTATTTCTCATAGTCTGGGAGTCCTTCATGTGTTTTTTGGCAAACTCTATGCGGGCTTTCATATGTCTTGCACTGAGGAGAGGCTTCCTTCGGGCCACTCTGCCATAAAGCCCCGACTGGTGGAGGGCTGCAGTGATAGTTGACTTTGTGGAACTTTCTCCCATCTCCCTACTGCATCTCTGGAGCTCAGCCAAAGTGATCTTTGGGTTCTTCTTTACCTCTCTCACCAAGGCTCTTCTCCCATGATTGCTCAGTTTGGCTAGACAGCCAGGTCTAGGAAGAGTTCTGGTCGTCCCAAACTTCTTCCATTTAAGGATTATGGAGGCCACTGTGCTCTTAGGAACCTTGAGTGCTGCAGAAATTCTTTTGTAACCTTGACCAGATCTGTGCCTTGCCACAATTCTGTCTCTGAGCTCCTTGGGCAGTTCCTTTGACCTTATGATTCTCATTTGCTCTGACATGCACTGTGAGCTGTGAGGTCTTATATAGACAGGTGTGTGCCTTTCCTAATCAAGTCCAATCAGTTTAATTAAACACAGCTGGACTCCAATGAAGGAGTAGAACCATCTCAAGGAGGATCAGAAGGAAATGGACAGCAAGTGAGTTAAATATGAGTGTCACAGCAAAGGGTCTGAATACTTCTGACCATGTGACATTTCAGTTTTTCTTTTTTAATAAATTTGCAAAACTATCTACATTTCTGGTTTTTTTCTGTCAAGATGGGGTGCTGAGTGTACATTAAAGAGAAATAAAATGAACTTTTTTGCTTTTAGCAAATGGCTGCAATGAAACAAAGAGTGAAAAATTTAAAGGGGTCTGAATACTTTCCGTACCCACTGTAGTTGCCACTTATTATGGAGAATAGAACCAAAAATATGGAATGTTTACAAGGGAAAAGAAACAAAGGAAAAGTCCAAACACAGACAAGGGGCAACAAAAGAAATGTCACTACATTCAATGTGGAAGCCTATGCCCATCATGATGCTTATTATAATGTTTCCAGCCAATCTGCAATTCTGGTCAACATCTTTCTCATGTGCAGTAATGAGTAGCACATGTAAGGGTGGTGACCAATGGTGTACCTGATACGACTGCATTTCAGCTGAAAGGAACAGCCATTAAAGTAAAAACCACTGATTTACTGGCATAGTAAAAATGTGCAACAAAATGCCTCAGAACTGCACCCTGTAAACCCATCCTATGCCACTAGCAAAGCCACTTTGATCAGCAGGGAGTTACATAAATGTACTTATTGACATATAGATATAGCAGTACTAAATTTGTTGTGTAGTTTTTCTTGTACACTGTGATCAATCTTCTAACATCTCAGTGACATCATTTGTGGTATTTCATAGGACTGCAGGTAACCCACTGCAAAATCAGATCATCATAGGCACAAATACAGGCAATGCAGCATTAAGTGACAGATATAACTCTGCTACATCTATTACTATACAACCTACCTCAATTTCATACATTGGAGCTCCAAGGATGTCCTTTAATGCATGATGATCAATCAATATTGGCATCTCAGGGGGCAGGGACAGGTCTGCTGGACCGCTGATGTCCCGGGGTCTGGTGTCTTCAGAGGGGTTTGCCTTGCCTAGCAAAAGACAATCACAAGGGATTTTGGTAAGAGAATTTTCAATGACAGCAAAATTAAATAGAGATGAATTGCTGGGGACCCATCTGTAACCATTGAGGCTGGCCACTGACCTCAGGCATCACAATCTGCATTTCATAGTGATGGCACAGGGTGAGGGGGAAGGGTGGACCCTTCCCATATCTACAGGGCTTTCCTGGTTAGAAATAAGGTTTAGCTGTTGTACCATGAAGTGTTCTGTCCCATTTGCTTATTTTTCAAACGGAAGAAAAAGTTGTGCGTGCTGCTAAAGACGGTTATGTGAACATACAAAGGCATACTACTAAAGAGGTTTGTAACAGAGGAATTTTATTAAAGGACAAGCAACGGCAACAGCACAGAGACCAACCAAGAAATCTACATGGGGTCAAGGAGACAACATTAGGGAAAATCTAATAACAGTTAAGCACAATAAATGCTTCAGAAGTCAGCACCCTAGTCAGGGTCCCAGTTATTGTCCCCCAAACAGTGTCACCACAACAACACCAGTCATAGCTTCTCACAACAGCATTTATCCATAGCACCAGTCATTGCACCTTTCAGCAGCACCACACTTACAATAGGGGCTACAGTGTCCCCAGCAGCATCCCAATAACAGTGATACTCAGAGCATCCCAAAAGCCATAGGTAGCTGAGGTCAAAGATTTCCTCAAAAAAGCAGGAGCCAATATGTATAGGCCACTTTGTTGTACATCCTAAGATTCCCTAATATCTGTGGGACTGGCATGTTCCTCCTGGGGTATCCTAGGTGTGTGATTTGTCATGCCCAGCTTTGCTTTCCTCAATCTATAGGGAGCTCCAGAGCTGCATTGTATTTTGTTCCTTCTGCAAATGGCAGTACTGTTGACATGTAAACTTGCAGCTACTACTTCTGGCAATATGGTCATCATTTTCCAGGCTCTCAGGAGTTTACCTCCATTTGCTCTCTCTATAACCTGTCAGCACATTTGTCTTACAAGCAGCTCATAAAAACCAGGTGTAAGACTTGCTTATGAGGCAAGCGGCTTTTTGCAAACATTTTTTTCCACCATTCAGAAGCCATTTGTTCAGGTCTGGTGAATGCACATGGGAAAGTAAGCAAAGTCACTTTAAAGACAAAAAAAAAAATATTAAAATAAAAATTCAGCATTCAACAGTATAGTGGGTGTGGATAGGAAATAGTTTAATAATTCTGAATGTTATAAAAAGAAATTGTCAGGTCAGTTTTACAACACCTAAAGCTGCAGGCTAGAGACCACTGGAATAAGCAACAAAAATATAGTTAAAGGGATTGTACAGGATTAGAAATACAAGGTTGTCTTCTTCAAAGAACAGTGCAGCGGCTGGGCACAGATCCTAAATTTCAGCTTGTATTATATTCCAGAGCTGCACTAACTACAGTATTCTGCTGTCCAGGACGACAACACACTATCCCAGATCTACTAATATTTAGACAGTGTAGAGTTACACTAAATTCACACCTGCATTCGGGTTTAAAAAAAAGTGGTTACCCAAATATAATGGGTTTTCGCCCAAAAAATGCAGAGAGAAAAGCTCTGCATACAGCGCTTTTCTCTCCTCATTTTTTAAAAGGGTTCGGGGACGGAAACCCAGAATGGAGTACATGCGCAGGTATGAACCCAGCCTTAAGCAGTCTGAAAATACGCCAAATATCGCAGTGACTGAAGCTGGATGATAAATCTGGAGTATCCTTAGAATGTCTACTCTAAGTTTATAGCATAATATTTTATAACACAATCTTGGCACATCATGGCGCATTTAAGCTAAACCCCTTTTTCTAAGAATCCAAATCCACATATCTAGCAAGTTGAAAGGCTTTAGCCTCAACTAGATGCACCATGTTTAGGTCAGTGTCTAGTCATAACCAAAATAGTAGATCTGGACCATTGCTGCTTGAAGCGAGTAGACTCAGTACGGTGATGCTTGGGGTGACAGGGCAGGTGAAACACCTTTACTTCACAAGGGGATGCCCATTAAACGCATTGAAGACTGCAGAAAATCATGTTAAAACTGTATGTGGTTTCTCAAATTCGGGTTTATACTATACTTTAATAGCACCTCAACAGCAACATTTGAATACACCCTTGTAGTTATTGTTCTCTTTTCTAGGATTGTCCTTGTGTTAAGAGAATCAATTTCTGGGGTCTCCTGGGAGTGGCTGTAATATATTTAGTGTCCTCGTCTCAGCACCTGCTCTCCTCTATAATAACAGCGGGATTAGGGCCGGCGCTATAATTACTGCTAGAATTCCATAGAATGTAATAACTGATAAGGTCTCTCTATGAAAGGACAGCTGTGTCACCCTGACTGTCTGCTACAATGTCACTGTGCTCTCATGATACAGTGAATGCTGGAAGACCGTACACAAGTACTTTAACCTGGCACAATGGGATCTGACACTGGAATATCAAAGATTCAGTATTATAAGATAATAGAAATTGATAAGGAAGAAAATTCACAAAAAAATATCACAGTAACCAAAATCTGGTCATCCTAAAAATTACTCATCATTTTCTTATTTACATCCATGGACTGAAATCACATATGGACTCCGTCGTGCTCACACAGTTGGAAGTTTGTTACATTGTAAATAAAATTGAACCCATGGTCTAGAATTCTGTTCTGATGTCTTTAAAAACATATTAGCAGAATTCATAGGTTTTTTTTTGTTTGTTTTTTTAAATTAAAGCTTTATCTGCTTCTATGAAAGATGGGTGGCATACAGCATCATCATTCCATTACTCCAGCATCTCTGTGTTACCCAGGTTTCACAGGCTCCTCAACGGTAGATATGACTAGTTATTGAAGAAAGAAGGGGAAGAGTCTGGGAAAGCTGGGTGCTATCACAACAGCCATATTGGTTGTCACTCAGCTTTCCCAGGATAATTTCTAGGTACTTGTGCCCCGCCCTCACGTCTAAATAAACAGTGTCACGAATGATGTAGAAATCCAGATGTCCTATTTTTAGTGCATGCTCAATGTAAATAAATGGAACAGGAGTCTATTAACTGAGTCAGGTCTGATGCTGCCAGGCGAGAAGCCGGTGACACAACCGGCAGTAAATGGAGGGTGTTTCCCCAGGTGAATGTTTACACATGCAGAGACGGACGTTGGGCACTCCACCCAGAACTGCAGCTGCCGGGGTGAATACCCAGAACTAATGAGACGCTCACACACTGCCCCTGTTATTCCAGACGTCACCAGGCAACAAAAATGTACACAGTGCAACAAAAACACAGCAGCAAAAAACACAGCCATGTAGCCATTAGGACCCAAATATGCTCAGGGGTGTACTTTAAGGGAGGTACAGAGGGTGCTGAGGATCTTTCGGGGCCCATAATGTGTTCCCTCCCAATATAGGGAGACAGATACTATAAATGATAAATTGTAGTTGTGGGGCCTGTTACAGATATTGCACTGAGGCTTAAGAACGTCATATTATACCTCTGGATGGTACAAGGTGGGAGCCTAAGGGAGCGTTCACACTACCGTTAGTAATGTCTGTTGCTAGCATCCGTTACAAAATGTTAACAACGGACACTAAGGGTGGGTTCACACTACCGTTGGATATTCATTATGATAGTGTCCGTTAAAAAAAACAAAGAAAAAAACTGGCACCTATCATAACAGACATTAACGGACTCTTGATTTTTAAAGTTGCTATTTAATTTTACTATTGAGATACGATTGGCCGACCGGAACTTCATGTGCAGGCGCACTGCTACATTTTTATCTTCTATATATCTATAGTGGTTCTACTGCTCCTGCGCATTCGATGTCTCGGCGCACAGATCTTGGAGCGGTGGCTGTCAGTGCGCGTACTGAGATTTTCGCGCAGGGACACTTGCCGTCCCATCTGTTCGGCGGCGGGCTTCACTGCGCTTGCGCAGAGGTTACGGTTTGCGCTTGCACACAGACGCCCTCTATCTGGGTGCCAATATATGGAGCATGCGCAATAATATCAGGAGGACGCTGAAACGGCAAAACCTATTTATTTTTTTTATTAATTGTAGAAGAATTTTACACTCTGTCTCTATGACATTATGTCTTTTAACCAATGTCTTAATTACCTAAAGTGATGTAAATGTGTTTTAGATCTCCTGCTGTGTGTTTTTCTTACATCATTGGCAGATACGAAGACACACCCATCAGGTGTATCCCAGCATCCTGCCAATGCCTATTTAAATGAGTATTTATATGAGTCTGAGTCTATATATGTCATTTTGATGTTCAATTTTACACTTGAAAAAGAGGCTACAAAGCCTTGAAACGCGTTGTGTGTTTTCTGGCACTAATAAAGATGATTTATCTGACCACGTCTGGGTAAGCGCTGATCTTCTAACTACTTCCTATTGGATGGAGTTTGGTCCTCTGTATCCTGTACACTGACGTCCTGGTGACGACGATCCAGCTGCATCCCTATCAGCGGAAAACTGCCTTTATATGACTATTGGTTGTTGTGACATTATCACAACTTTATAAGATGAGTGAGCATTCTATTGCCTTACAATTTATCACCTCTCAAAACCGTATTACACGAGGTTCGGCTCAGTGCTATTTTCCAGCACTGATTTTAATGTGTCCGTTTTTTTAACTAATCCATTTAATGTTAGATGTTAGTGTCCGTTTTTATACTGTCCGTTTTTTTGTTTTGTTTCTGCTTTCTGAGCATACGCAGGAAAAAACGGACAGTAATAACTCCAAAGACATACTGATAGGGAATGTAGATTGTGAGCCCTATATGGGACAGTAACTGTCAATGTCTGTAAAGCACTGCGGAATATGATGGCGCTGTATAGGTAAGCATAATAGATAAATAAAATAATAATAATAACGGACAGTATATGTTAAGAAAGATTCAACGGTAGTGTGAATGCCCCCTAACACCTATATAGGTGTGATGACAGCATGGTCACATAGTGAAATGTGGTTAGAATCAACAGGCCTGTGTGACCATGCTGGAAGATCTTGCCAAATAAAGAAACCTTTTTATGGACAGTGAGTGCCGCCTTTCATTTCTCTTATTGGGATTATTGGAAACTGTGGATTTGGCTGAGCACCATCAGAAGTGGGTGAGGAGACCCTACTGTTTCTCCTTTGTTTAAAGGACTCACATTGGAGGAGGATAGTGCCAGCTACTTTTTGTCTTTGTTTTTTTTCATAAAAAACTCTAATACTCATCTCTCCTTGCTCTCCTGCTGCTCTGTCTTAAGTCCCTGCTCCCGGAGGCTTCACATCATGCCTACAGCTCCTGGAGCACACAGAGGAGGAATGGCTCCTGCTTCACCATTGTATTCATCTCATCTGTGTCCTCCAGACATACCTCACGCTGATCCGGACAGGACCTGGAATCCGGGACTGTCCTGAGGTATAGTGAATTCACAGGAAATCTGAAAAAATTGGGATGTATTGATGACTTTTTTTTATTTTACTTTTTATTTTAAAGCTTATAGCGCTGGGTGACAAGTGTGCTGCAATGTAAATACCTGAGAATATTTCTCATTCTGGGGTCTAATAAAGCTGGGTCATAGGACCAGTAGTTGATACACAGCCCTAAATGCTTAACCAGTCCTGTTATTCATGAGCCTGGGAAAATTGTGCAACAACCCTTGTGTAAAGATCTGGACAGATCTGTCCTTTAGAAAGTTTAGAGAGGTGTGACACCACCCAGCTCTCCCATTAACTCAATTGTGCAGAACTGATAGCTGTCAGCGTGCAGGAGATTTCTTGGGATGCTTCCAGCCCCACCACACCCTGCGCTGGCCACCATGATGGAAATATTTGATTGCCCACTCATCAATCTTTCATCTGCGGACATTCTCTGGTATTGTCTTACACTCACACTGGCCAGACAGGAAACGCAGATTACATAACAATACCAGACATTATCATCGGCAATGCCAGGGAGAATAATTATTACAGACGTGTGTTGTGGGAGCTAAAGAAGAAAAAAGTAATATATTCATCTGCCAGCTACAGGACTATCAGCGTAAACCTCGTAAAATACACTGCACTGCTAAGTACCCTGCTTTTTCCACTATGTTACTCTGAAGTCTGGGACCTCCCAGAAGCACACCTCTCTCCTGAAATAATCTGTACTGATAGGAGACCATACTTTGTCCACTATGTAACTTTAGACTGCGACTCCATTTCCCACTAGACCAACACACATTTTCTGAAATACTTTGTACTGCTTGTGAGACCCTGCTATTTTCACCATCTACTCTCACTTTGTGACCTCTCACAAGATCAGCATATTCCTCTCCTGGAATACTCTCATTCTCTATCCCCCTCCTCCATCCTGCCCTCACACATACCCCCTCTGCTGCATGTCAGTTGGATCAGATAATATTTAGAGCAGGCTTCAGGCTCCTTCCTCGGTCCATGTGCATTAGTTACCTGTAGTTTATAATCCTTCTATTCTTGCTGTCACATAATCTTCTCTCCATTTATTGGCTTCCTGCTGATGTTGTGGTTATACACAGCAGACAATTTAAGTACTGTATTGAGAACTGCAGTGTAAAGCACAGTGTAACAACAATAGTATCTGGAGACGGATTTTGGACTATGTTAGACTACAGTAGACAATGCAGCTGTGCTGAAGTCACTGATTATAGCTGCATCTTAATGGAGCAGAGATAAAAAAAAAAAAAATGGTAGTGAACACAGTAAAAAACAACAACACATTTTTTTCTTAAAGTAAACCATAAAACCATAGAACGTTACAGTTCTCAGTCCTCCCTGATCTTGCGCTCTAAATTCAGAGTGCGCATTTTTTGGCAGGTGCTGGTAGCCGTATAAGACTACATGCTGTCGTCACCTTCCAAAGTTACACCATACAGCGTGCCAGCTCCGTAAGCCAGAAATGCAAGAAATGTGTAGAAGTATGCAGCCAAGAGCTGGTTAAGGAACTGTGGCTCAAGCTGTGCCCCTGAAATGAAGAGCATTTAGTTCCAGGAAGATGACCAAGGAACGTCAATGCCAAAACTTAGAAAGGTCAGTAGCAACATAACACTCAACTGCTGTAGAATAGGCTCTGACTTCTAGTGTGACCAGGGTAAGGCATAAAAAGAAAGTTACGCTAGTTTTTTCCTTAAAAAGTCATTTTTAGAAAAATGCTGATTAAGCTCAAGTGCAATGGAGTCATGCCAGAGCCTCCAAGGTCCCAGGTGCACAAGTGGAAATTCAACAAATAGCGTCAAAGCTCTAGCATAGGAAGAGACTGTTATTCAAGTGTAGGGGACAAAGATTCAAACTCGGGACTTGGGGGCTCTGGCACACCCGATTGCACTTGAGCCTCATTTGCATATTTATAACAGGTTTTTCAAGGAAATGGTGCAATTATTGGACTATGTAAATTTATGATGGTGTTCTGCATAATGACTCCTATAATGCACTATGTCTGGTTTGATATAGAGTTTGCTGATGACAGACTCCCTTTAAGTAAATAAAACATTGTGTAAAAGCAGCCTTATGATGCTACCACATGGGGTCCCATATGTGCCATGCTGCCAAACAGTCGTGTGCATTCAGCCTTAAGAAAAGATGCAAGATTATTGGCAGAAGATTGCTCTGTGTAAACAGGGATGCATTGCCAATCAGTGAAGCTGAATGTAGGAGGAACAATTGTGGTAGCTTTGTTAAAATTGTGATTTTTGTTGGTCCCCGCTAGTCCTGCCTTTGGATCCGGCAATGTATTATAGCCCTTAATTCCAACCATACACTGAGCCACTAGGTACTAAAGCTGTACTAAACTGCTCTCTAGTGAATAGGCTCTACACACAATTCATCAACCAGGGACCAGGCTCTATCTCTTATATACAGTCATGGCCAAAAGTTTTGAGAATGACACAAATATTATATTTTCACATGATCTGCTGCCCTCTGGTTTTTATGTGTGTTTGTCAGATGTTTTTATCACATACAGAAATATAATTGCATTCATATTATGAGTAACAGAAGCTTATATTGACAGTTAGAATGAGTTAATGCAGCAAGTCAATATTTGCAGTGTTAACCCTTCTTCTTCAGGACCTCTGCAATTCTCCCTGGCATGCTCTCAATCAACTTCTGGACCAAATCCTGACTGATAGCAGTCCATTCTTGCAGAATCAATGCTTTAATTTTGTCTGAATTTGTTGGTTTTTGTTTGTCCACCCGTCTCTTGATGATTGACCACAAGTTCTCAATGGGATTAAGATCTGGGGAGTTTCCAGGCCATGGACCCAAAATCTCTATGTTTTGTTCCCTGAGCCATTTAGTTATCACCTTTGCTTTATGGCAAGGTGCTCCATCATGCTGGAAATGGCATTGTTGAGCGCCAAACTGCTCTTGGACGGTTGGGAGAAGTTGCTCTTGGAGGACATTCTGGTACCATTCTTTATTCATGGCTGTGTTTTTAGGCAAGACTGTGAGAGAGCCGATTCCCTTGGCTGAGAAGCAACCCCACACATGAATGGTTTCAGGATGCTTTACAGTTGGCATGAGACAAGACTGGTGGTAGCGCTCACCTCTTCTTCTCCGAATAAGCTGTTTTCCAGATGTTCCAAACAATCGAAAAGGGGATTCATCAGAGAAAATGACTTTACCCCAGTCCTCAGCAGTCCACTCCCTGTACCTTTTGCAGAATATCAGTCTGTCCCTGATGTTTTTTCTGGAGAGAAGTGGCTTCTTTGCTGCCCTCCTTGAGACCAGGCCTTGCTCCAAGAGTCTCCGCCTCACAGTGCGTACAGATGCACTCACACCTGCCTGCTGCCATTCCTCAGCAAGCTCTGCACTGCTGGTAGCCCGATCCCGCAGCTGAAACACTTTTAAGAGACGGTCCTGCCGCTTGCTGGTCTTTCTTGGGCGCCCTGGAGCCTTTTTGGCACCAATGGAACCTCTCTCCTTGAAGTTCTTGATGATGCGATAGATTGTTGACTGAGGTGCAATCTTTCTAGCTGCAATACTCTTCCCAGTTAGGCCATTTTTGTGCAGTGCAATGATGACTGCACGTGTTTCTTTAGAGATAACCATGGTTAACAGAAGAGAAACAATGATGGCAAGCACCAGCCTCCTTTTAAAGTGTCCAGTGGTGTCATTCTTACTTAATCATGACAGATTGATCTCCAGCCCTGTCCTCATCAACACCCACACCTGTGTTAATGGAGCAATCACTGAAACGATGTTAGGTGGTCCTTTTAAGGCAGGGCTGCAATGATGTTGAAATGTGTTTTGGGGGATAAAGTTCATTTTCTAGGCAAATATTGACTTTGCAAGTAATTGCTGTTAAGCTGATCACTCTTTATAACATTCTGGAGTATATGCAAATTGCCATTAGAAAAACTGAAGCAGTAGACTTTGTAAAAATTTATATTTGTATCATTCTCAAAACTTTTGGCCATGACTGTATATAAAAATGAGTTCCTGTCTGTCTGTCTGTCTGTTCTTTATGCGCGACCAAACGACTGGACCGATCCTCACCAAATTTGGCACACATGTACATCAGGTGTCCGGGAATATTATAGACTGGGTCTCAGCTCTCTTGGACGTACCGTTCCTGAGGTACAGTATTCCCAAAAAATGACCAGCATTAGTCTATACAAGCCTGCAAGTCTTTCACTCATATTCCAACTGCCATACACACGGTCACATGTCCCTTATCAGCCAATAACAGCTTGCAGGCGCTTACTCTCCTCAGGCACACAGGTTTCCATAGCAACCAAGCTATGTATGACCTGTATTAGTGAATAGCAGTTCACAGGACCTTAAATATTCAGTCATATCACGTGTATCAGCCAATATAAGTTCACATTTAATTTACCAGGTTTCCATAACAACACAGCCATAAATAGACTGTACCTATACTGGACTCAGTGGCGTAACTAGCAATGGCAGGGCCCCAAGGCGAACATTTGACATGGGACCCCCCCCCCGCAAACCCCCCACCCACAAACTGCATTTCTGCACACACTATTCTGCCCCATAGTGGTCCTTGCATACACTATTAGGCCCCATAGTGGCCCTTGCACACAGTATTCTGCCCCATAGTGGCCCCTGCACACAGTATCATAGTGGCTCCTTCATATAGTATTATGCGCACTTCTCGCTACTTCTTCAATGTTGGACCAGATGTCACGTGAGCCAGGCATGTATCGCAACGCATAATGACGTCGGACTGGCCCACCAACATCTGGGACGCCACCAAGGAGGCCCGAAACCTGCTGAAAAGACCCCAGAGTATAATGATAGCAGTATTTGTGGCGTTCACGGCCCACAGGCCTTACTTACCAATCCCCGCTCCTGCTCACAGCCGCCTTTGCAGAAGGTGAAGTGCAGGTGGCCGTGAGCAGGAGTGGGGATCGGTAAGTAAATAGGGCCCGTTACCTGCTGGTGTTAAAAAAAAAAAAACATCAGAGGCCCGCCGGGTCCCCTAATGTCCCGGGCCCTGTGGCAGCTGCTACCACTGCTAAACCGGTATTTACGCCACTGACTGGACTGCCATACTGGATTTCAGCATTCTTATAAATTGAAACGTTTTTTAAACTACTCATGTCCCCTGCAGCAAAACGCATGGCTGCTGCTCGAGCTAATGAAAACTCTCAGCAGACCCAAGCCTGTCTCCAATCTGATAAGGTATGTCACAGACAACAGCGAGCTGCTGAAACTCCCCAGCAGACCCAAGCCCATCTCCAATGTGACAAAGCATTGTCAGCCACATGCGCACAGCTGCACTCCAGGTTTCAATAACAACCCAGCCATTTTTCTTCACTGCTGTAGGTCAGTTTTAAAGGGGCAGGGCGCTGTGGATGACACTGTTACACAAGGTCACATACACACAGCTTTACTCCAGGTTTTCCATAACAACCGATCGCAGGTTTTTCACTGATATCCAAACTGAGATGCACATGATCACATGACACTTATGGACCAATGGAAAATCGCAGGTTCAGTCTTGACATACACACAGCTTTACACCAGGTTTCCATAGCAACCAAGCTATTTATGTCCTGTATGAGTCAATAGCAGTTCGCAGGTCCTTAAATATTCAGTCATATGACGTGTATTAGCCAATGTAAGTTCACATTTCATTTACCAGGTTTCCATAGCAACACAGCCATAAATAGACTATACCTATACTGGACTGCCATACTGGATGTCAAGTGCAAAACTGGCCAATTCTTATGGGGTCACTACACAAACAAAAAATGAAATATACCCGTGCGAAGCCAGGTCCTTCCTCTAGTAAGTTATAAGGTCCAGCAAGCAAACATTTCTGAACTACTTACCACCATGCAATGGGTTCTATATTATACACCAGCCTACCAGGGACAAAGTTGTATAAAATATCACCAGAAAGTATGACACAAGTCACTGATGTATGGATTTTATGGAACTTATTAACCGACAGGCACTGTAAAATACAGGGTCATCCTGCAATCATGAATTATATATTTACTATCAGGAAATAAATTCTTCAGGCCAATGTACAAAGTTGTGTAAAACACCATCAAATGTACTACATTTGTCACTAGTCAATAGGCTCTATGGAGCTCATCAGCCACTAGTTACTAGACTCTTCAATAAACAAGGTTCACTATGCAACAGATTCTGGACTGTACACTTACTACCAGGACATACATTTTTTTCATTGCACACTGGCCTACCAGGGACTAAACTGTATAAAACACTAGCAGAAGTATTAAATTTGTCACTGCAGATTAGGCTCTATGGAGTACTATGCACTTTGTACACTTACCACCAAAATTATTCTACATCGGACTTCCTGTGCAAGCTACCTTAAACAACACTAACCGTTATTAGTTACCAGGAACTGGGCTCTGTAGTTGTCCACCACACACAAACAGTGTATAGCAAATTTTACACTCATCACTATGGAATACATTTTACATTGTGGACTTTGTTAAAGGGGTGTTCCAGAATATTTTTCAAAACCCCAGGCTTAGAATAATAAAAGAGTGCATACTCACCTGTCTGTTTGGCTGGGGATCCAGCAGGGAGTCTCCATTCGTTGTCCCCGGTCTTCTGCCAATGCACTAGTGTGTCAGCCAATCAGTGACTGAGTGCTGATGCTCCATTTGAACATAGCATTACTGCTAAGCCACTGAATGGCTAATGCACTTGTGTTCAGGACAAATGTCAGGAAGAACAGGAACCCGAACGGAGACCCCTGCTGGATCCCCAGCTGAACAAACAGTTGAGTATGTACTATAATTATTTTAAAGCCTCTCCAGGGGTTAAATAAATTAACTGGAACACCCCTTTAAGTGAACAGACTCTATGGTCACCAAAGATTATAAAATACAATATCCACCAAACAACGACATTGGCCCATCAGGGACGTATGTGAGTAAAAACGGAGTGGTAGTGACCAGACTTTATGCAGTCCAGTAGCCAGTGGGGGCCTGTCCACTACAATCATCATCACTGGACAGAGCATTCATGCCATGTATCCACTGTATTTAGGAGCACTGAAGTAATGAGATGTTTTTGCAGGAGCAATGTTCCTTTGTAAATCTAGGATAAGAATATCAGTTCCAGACAATGGAGGATGAGTCACTGGACAATCATCTTAAAAGAGCAAATAAATCCAGCACTGCAAATCCAGGGGAAAAATACAGACAATGACTAAGAAATCAGGTCTGGAACAATAAGAAATGTTTGGCTCATACTAAAGATGCAGCCTGCAGGTACAAAGGTACCTTCCCGATCATGCACAGGCGTCACCGTGCCTCCATTATATGGAGGTGATGATATGAAAGGCACACTTGTCACAGAGACCCTCTCAACGATAAAATACAGTCAGCTCTATTACCCAGATTATAGTGCAACCTCTTGCTTGCAAGCTCAGGGACATATAAATGGATTCTGAATTAAATGGTAAGGATGTAAATCAGAATGGAAGTTTCTGTAGGTTGTCATGGTGACAAGTGTCTAATCCAAGACAACTGTCAATGAGGAGATAGAAAGCTGTCCCGTACGGGGAGACAGCTAAGCATAAGATAATGGATGAAAGGGTTAACTGATCTATGAAAACAATTATATTAGGGGTCCTTTGGAGCACCAGACTCACAAAATGCATGTCTAAACTACTCCTTGAATCAGAAACATCTGAAGATCTGGCATCAACAGGTGAAACAATGACAGATTATTAGGATTCTACTAAGGGAGACCAAATCACTGTAAACACATGCCGATAACTGCCAACTGCTGTGCTGTATATGTCCTTTCCGTGGTTTCAAGCTGCATTTACAGGTGAGGCATAGCAACTAGTAGTAATCTGCACGTGGTTACAGTGGCTGGACTAACATGTAATAATAATAATAAATAATAATAGTCCTTTAATAGTCCCACAGTGGGGAAATTCAGTGTGTTACAGCAGCAAAGATAAGCAGATACAAATACAACATGTACAGGAATGATCCAAGGTAAGAGGCATTACATTGATAGTAGACAGACAAATAAGAAGTAGCGGGGAGGGCGGGGGGATTTAACAGGCAGAAAACATATTTCAGTTCTCTGTGTGTAATGATCTTCGCTTAGGTCAGTGTAGGTTGTACAGCCTAACCGCGGTGGGGGAGGAAAGACTTCCAATAGCGCGCCTTCTCACACTTAGGGTGGAGTAGTCGGTCACTGACCGTACTGCCCAACGCGATCACGGTCTCATGCATGAGATAAGACTTCTTTTCCGCATGGAGCTCACCACGGACAGTATCCTCCTGTCTCCCACCACCTGCACTGGGTCCAGTGGGCTCCCCAGGACAGAGCTGGCCCTTCTAATCAGCTTGTCAAGTTTATTTCTGTCTCTGGTTGATATAATGCTCCCCCAGCAGGCCACTCCGAAGAAGATGGCTGATGCCACTACCGAGTTGAAGAAAGTCCAAAGACGTGCCCCCCGGATTCCAAAGGCTCTCAGCCTCCTAAGCAGGTAGAGCCTGCTGTAGCCCTTCCTGTACAGGACCTCCATGTGATCTGCCCAGTCCAGATTATTAAGAAGCAAACCCAGGTACTTATAGGCGTTCGCAATCTCGATGCCCGTCCCCAGGATGTCCACTGGTTTAGGAGGGCATCTGCATTTACGGAAATCCACCATCATCTCCTTGGTCTTCCCCGCGTTAATCTTCAGGTGGTTCCGCTGGCACCAATCCACAAAATCCCGGTTCAGTTCTCTGTACTCCCTGTCATTATCATCTGTGATGAGACCTACTATTGCAGAGTCGTCAGAATACTTCTGTAGGTATCAGTTAGATGAGTTGCACCTAAAATCTGCAGTGTACAGTGTGAAGAGGAAAGGTGCGAGAACTGTACCCTGAGGTGCCCCCGTATTACAGATCATGGTATCTGACACACAGTCCCGGGCTCTCACGTATTGAGGTCGATTTGTGTGGTAGTCTAGGATCCAGTTTGAGAGGTGGTGGTCCACTCCAGCAAGGCCCAGCTTGTCTCTCAGTAACCCCGGCTGTATGGTGTTAAAAGCACTGGAGAAATCAAAGAACATTATTCTCACCGTGTTCCCTGGTTTCTCCAGGTAAGAAAGATCCCTGTGCAGAAGGTGGATGATGGAATCATCTACCCCAATGCCCGGCCGATAAGCAAACTGGAGAGGGTCCATAGCAGGGCTCACTAGAGTGCGTAGATGTGTGAGAACCAATCTCTCTAAGATCTTCATCAAGTGGGATGTCAGTGCTATAGGTCTGTAGTTGTTGAGGTCCATAGGGTGGGGTTTTTTTGGAACGGGGACCACAAAAAAAAATTTCCAAAATATCAGGGACTATTTCTTGCCTCAGGCTCATATTAAACATATATGTAATTGTACTACACAGCTGATTCCCACAAGTCTTAATTAGCCTTGCACTGATGTCATCTGGCCCTGCGGCTTTCCTCGCCTTGATCTATTTCATCTCCTTCCTCACCTGGGCCCATGTGAAGGTCAGACTGTGGTCAAATAAAGACGGATTTATGGATTTACTGGTCTGGTGGGAAGTAGCCGCATGGGGTGAGGTCATTGTGGTGGGAGGAGCTGGTGTGTGATCAAATCTATTGAAGAATAGGTTTAGTTCGTTAAGCCAATTAACATCTGCCTCAATCTGGCAGACAGACTGTCTATGACCCAAAATTGACTTAAGCCCATCCCAGACCCCCCTTATGACTTTTCTTTCCATTTGCTTTTCCATTTTTTCCTTATAATTGGCTTTTCCCTGCCTGATTTGACACCTCAGCTCCTTTTGTACTTCCCTCAGCCCCTCCTTATCTCTTGTCCTGAATGCCATCTTTTTCTCTTTAAGTAGTATTTCTATATCAGAATTAATCCATGGTTTGTTGTTGGAGAAGCACCTCACCACTTTTGTGGGTACTGTGTTGTCCACACAAAAATTAATGTAGTCCGTTATGCAGTGTGTGGGCAACCTAAAGGGGGTAATCTGCTTAGGACAAAGCCTTCCACCTACAAGACAATGATCTCAAGGAGTGTTACTCCTGGGACCCCCGACACATGCATTTCACGTGCATTTCACCCGTGGGAGTACTGCAGGAACAATGAAGTACTACAGAGTAATTGTTGAAATCACTGTCTATGTAAGGCACCGATGTGATTCACAGCACGACGCTGTTTTGTAGCTAATGGATGAGTGTCCTGAAAATAACATGAAAATGGGTTTTCTAGGCAATCTCTTAAATTCTTGAGAAAAAAGTAGAATACAAACTTAAATAAAAGTCACTGTACATTTTTTATCACTTTAGTTCTAAAAATGGAGAAATAACCCAAACTTCTCCAGATTTCATGTGAAGAACAGATGACTACAGCCACAGAAACGACATGAGCTTTACGATGAGATGCTGAGCTGAACCTTGTGCTTTCACTTATAAGCGGGTGCAGATGGAGCCCACACGGGTAGAGGTAAATTAAACACATAATGATTTGTTTAATTTTTATACAACCTTGAGGAGTGCATCCAAAGCCTGGATACAACGTAATGAACATGGCAGTTTTGTATTGTGTCTACATGCCTGCTACACCTGGAATCCAACAACCAAGAACTGGAAAGTGCAATTCAATGGATCCCTGTGCACATTCCTGACATGGAAGACATCAGTATAAGGCACAGACCTGTCAGACATCAACACTACAGAGGAAACAGAGATTTGTATTTTACCTCCCCTTCCCCATAATCACCTCATACAGTAGTGGTTATTGTAATTTCCAGACAGATGGGCAATAATTCAGGTAGAAAAATATAAAAGGGCCCATTCAAAATGTAATTCCAGTAATTGACATAAATCTGGAGTATTTAAAGGGGTTGCCAGAATGGCTGTTTTCATCCTAAAACAGAGCCACGCCTGTCCACAGCCCTACTAACTTCAATGGAGATCAGTTCAATATCATTCACAACAGGAGGTCACACTTGCACATTTTGGGTACAGCACAGGTACAGTCCAGCTGAAATACTTTCATTTAACAATATGTGTTTACAAAAAAAAAAAAAATGCAACTTCATGTGACTTAATTTGTTATGAAGTGACAAGGACAACTGTGTATGATCCCCATAATTTTTTTCCCCATTGTGGGACTATTAAAGGACTATTATTATTATTATTATTATTATTATTATTAATATGGAGAAAATCCTGTGGCTACTACTAGTGGTAAATGCAACGTAGGAGAATTTGCCAAATACTTCATACCTTACAGGCGCAGACCCAACAGTATAACCCTTTTGTGTGAGTTGGTGTCACATGAGCAACTACATGTTTTGGCCCTATACACACGCCTGGTATTTGGCCTTATCAGATGAATGCCCCCTCGTCTTTTTTTTTTTCTCCTGTCTGATCCACATCTGCAGAGCATCACCTCTGTGGTAATGAAACAACAGTGATGCCGATGCAAGGTGGAGAATTAATAAAAGCATTACAGAATACAAAAAAAATGTTTCCCTGGACAATACAAGTGTGAACAGCCCCACCAGCTCCCTCCTCCCCCACTAGAACATTTGGATAAAGCATTACCATAAAGGGAGGCTGGGTAGTAGTGAGTGTTAGCCGGTGTGCAGCTGTGAAGAAGGTGAGAGGTGAGAACTCACAGCGTCAAGTGCAACACCGGAAAGCCTTTAAAAAATTCGAGGAAGGCGACAGTAATTCTTTGTGCTACTGGAGAGTAACCACAGGATGATAAATTGGCCCAGAATAGGCAAAGCCAACAGGAAATAACTGCAGTAAATCTGCATATTCAACTGATATAGCAGAGAAATGGCAAAGCAAATGAGTAAAGCAGCTGACCTGAGAAGTCCGTCTCAGCAGATGATCAAACACTGGAGAGGCTGTCAGTATTTCTGGGGTCCTCAGGAATGGACAGTTACCTCATGTACTGGTGTGATCCATTGAGCAATTGCATATTATATCCATAACAAAGCTACTGCTGTAGTTACAATACTGCTTGTCGGAATTAGAAATGGGTTTAAGGTGAGATTATCATATGGAAAATGAAGTGCGACCTGCAGGCAGCATATTATAGAGCAGGAGGAGCAGATATAGTTTTGTGGGAAAAGATTCAATAGCCAACAGCCCACAAAATATGACTATGCATGCAGAGATAAGTGTCAATCACTGATAGGTCCGACTCCATGACTAGATGACTATTACTAAGCATACAAAAATAAAAGCTACAAATAGCTACAAACCTATATATCTGATCAGCTTCCGCTGCTCTATAGCATGCTGCAGGTTAGACTGCATTTTCATTTTTTTTTTTACAAAATTGATTTATAAACTCCTCTAATCTGGAAACAACATTAAAAACAGCCTGGAAAATGACCTGGACAGCTATTATTGGTGCCATCATCCATCACCTGCTCTAAAGCTTGTGGACAGAGCAGTGATGTGTGTGGTCCACAGAATATTGGCAGATCCAAACTACTCACCCTCAACATCTGCCACATCAGAAGTTTCTGATTTTCCAGGTCTGTGTTGCCCTTCAGCAACTTTAACCGCAACTGCTCTGCAAACAGCTCCTAACCTCCTGTCCAGGGAACGGACTCCAGCTTCACGCGTGTACCTGTCAGAAGAGCAACAGCAGCACTATGGTCAAGTCCTAAGAGATCTCAAAGTTATACCTCTTATATTCCCTGTATAATGTAGTGTATAATAAACATTTATATACTTTTGTCCACATTTTGCATTGTGGGTAAACCAGTTTTCAGCCATTAAAAAAAGGTTACTCCCCCCTCATTTTCCAGCATACTCGACAGAAAAGTAGACAGAATGTAGCCCAACTCATTTACTATTACTTAATCCAGAAAACTGGCATACGTAACACCTAAAATCTATGCCAGTTTCTACATGTGCCAAATTTATTCATAAGAGATCTGTGGGGGTCCAAGACCTGGACCCTTGCAAATTCACTGTTTAAAGGGGCGATGTGCGATGTAGTTACAGCTTTGTTCCATTGACTTCTATGGCTCAAGACTGTAATTACATTGCATGGTTGCTTTGAAACAGATGGTGTGTGACAAACAGTGAAGAGGTCATGGTGCTCGCACAAGTGCAGGGGCCCCTTCAAACAGTTGATCAGCAGAGGTCCCAAGGATTGGACTCTCCACTGATTTCTTATTGATGACCAATCCTGAGGAAAGATCATCAATAAAACAAAACAAAGCTGGACACCCTCTATCCTTTTGTGTTTAAGACTGCCAAGATTAGTGCTTGCTGTGGTGCATCTCAATAAATTAGAATATCTTTGAAATGTTTATTTCTTTCAGTAATTAAATTAAAAAAGTGACCTCCTATAATTTCTAGATTCTTTACACACAGAGTGTTCTATTTCAAGTGTTTTATTTCTGTCAATGTTGATTATGGATTACAGGTAATGAAATCTAAGAATTATGGATTAGAGCCGGTTCACATCTGCGTTCAGTTTCTGTACACGGGAGTCCGCTTGGGGACCCCGTGAATGGAAACCTATATGCAGAGAGAAGCGGTTTACATAAGGAAACCTGTGGACCCCATAGACTATAATAGGGTCCATGTGGTTTCCGCACGAAACATGCGGAAACCAAACGGTCCCCTTTATAGTTGATGGGGTCCATAGGTTTCCTTATGTAAACTGCTTCTCTCTGCGTATAGGTTTCCGTTCGGGGTTCCCCAAGCGGACTACCCTGTACGGAAACCGAACACAGATGTGAACCGGCCCTTACAGGTAATGAAAACCCAAATCTAAGAAAATTTGAATATTGTAAAAAAGTTCAGTATTGTAAATTCAGTGTGTCACCTGCCAAGGTTTCCTAAGCCTTTAAATAGTCTCTCAGTCTGGTTCAGTAGGACACACAATCATGGAAGACTGATGATTATGAATTGAATTACTGAAATGAATGAACGTTTCAAGATATTCTAATTTATTGAGATGCACCTGTATTTGAGAACTGTATTACTCGTTACAGTGTATCATAGCTCAGCTAAAAGTTAACAGCTGTATCACACAGGCATAATCAAGACAGGTATTCAGCATTCAGAGATGGTGAAAAGTGAACAACTGATCATTACCTCTGGGTACACTGGCACAAAGTAATAAGGTTTTCACTAAGGTCCCTTTAGTCCATCAGATAATTTAAAAAGTTATAATAAAACCCCCCTTCAGGCATCAGCGAGTACTCACCGGGTTATAATTTTCAGGGTAGTTTCAGGTGGGATCTGGATCTGCTCAGGAGTAAGTCCGTGCTGGGCCAACTGTTTAGCAATGAGATGTCTGTGTGCTATCTCCAACTTCTCTTCCTGGCTGTATCCTGAAAGGAATCATAAAATGCCAGAATTCTACCACGAGGATGATGGTTGTTATTGTAAACAGTCCACAAGATTGTGAACAGAAGGCACACCCATTTATTATTTATTTATTTATTATGCTTGCTTGTATAGCGCCATCATATTCCGCAGCACTTTACAGTCACTGTCCCATATAGGGCTCAAAATATACATTCCCTATCAGTATGTCTTTGGAGTGTGGCAGGAAACCGGAGTACCCCGAGGAAAACCACGCAAACACGGGAAGAACATACAAACTCCTTGCAGATATTGTCCCTGGCAGGATTCAAACCCAGGACTCCAGCGCTGCAAGGCTGCAGTGCTAACCACTGAGCCACCGTGCTGCCCTCTTAGCTGAGCTCCTATAATGCAGAAGACAGTTAAAGAGAACGTTTTTTTGACTGTATAGTGCCTGTTGTAAAAACAACACTTCTCAATGCAAATCAGCAGAGCAATCTCATTGCAGACAATGAACAAAGGAGATTTTAGTTCTGAAGCCTGCAGAATTGTGAGTGCCGCTCTGGAGTATAATGTAGGAGGTAACTGAGGATCAGTACTGGATAAGTAGTGCAATGTTTATAAACAGTGGGACAGAGTTATGAAATCTGTCAGAAAAAAAAAAACGGTCTTGGTTGTCCATAGCAACCTATCACAACACAGCTTTAGTCACAGAGATGGCCAAAGTGAGGATGAGTATTTTTAATAACGAATTTCATTTTGTTCACACTTACCTGGAACTTCAAGAACCTCCATTCTATCTAATAGGGCAGCTGGAATAGTGGCTGTTGTATTGGCAGTGGCAATGAACAGGACTTGGGATAGGTCAAAAGCCACATTCAGATAATGGTCAGTGAAACTGTGATTTTGCTCTGGGTCAAGAACCTACAAAGACGACAAGACTAGGAATCAATTGCAATGATGGTAAAACATCTTTATGGGTCATCATAATCATAATCATACATACAAGGCATGCTGGTATCTATAGGCCCAGAACCAGTATCAGTGACCCATTCATAGGACACTTAAAAACAGCAGTGCATTCTGGGTGAAGGATTATCTTACCTCATCACCCTATAAAGCATTTTACTGTGCTGGGACTTGGAAATATGGGAGAGACTTAGGTGTTGCCTGTAACTGAAGCTGCAGTGAAGGATACAATGACACGAGTCAGCATAATGGATCCTATATCTGCGGATGATGACTACATCCAGTTTAAAAGGTTCTTGCCTTGCAATAATACATTTCTCTGGCCGGTGGTACTTATGTTACAATCTGATATTCCAGGATGATGACATAATGTTCCGCCCGCTCTGCATCCAACCCTGCAGGAATTTACCGTTGGTGAGTACAAGAGCTTCCAAATCTTAGTTGAGGGGTTCTTATAGGCTAGCACCACCACCACTAAATAGTGGCTTCATGACTAGGAAATCTGCAATTCATTATCTCCGCATTACATACTCATAAAATTTGTCATGTTTTAATTTATTTTACACTTTGTGTTGTGTAAACCAAAAACCGTTCCTACCCTGAAAGCCATCACCAGGCAAGTTTACCATTTCCTATTGCTCTTTTTATGGTTTTATGTTTAATCGCATTATTGCCTGTGTTAATATTGAAAAACATACCTAATGTTAATGAAAGGGGTTCTCTACTTTGGACAACCTCTACTTTCCACAGAGCTCCAGATGGCGACCATGAATTCCCAAATGGCACCAAGACTTTTTAGTCTTGTCACCATTTGTGACTATCTCTGCCACCATGCTTCTGATTTAAAAAAAACAAAACAAAAAAAAACCTTCACCTTGCAGGCAACACTATAGCAGAACATCTGCAAAGTGAAAGAAGAAGGAACGGAAGAGGGCAGGCCATGCAGCTGCTGAACATGTCCTGCTCCTCTTGCTTTTTTTTTTTTTTTTTACTTCATAATTTCCCCATTCCTGTATAAAATCTGCCTCATCCACCCTCAGTACTCAGACGGGCCTGAAGCCTTGCATCGCAGGGGTTTACATGTGTGGATTCCTTCATTACTGCTGCGTGGTCATGGCATCAGGGGAGGAGGACTGAGCCACAAGTGGAGGCCAAAGCGCAGGCAGAACAGAGGGCATCAGTTCCGGCTCGAGTCTTAGGGTAGAGAAACTTTCTAGTTTGGGGAGTGAGCAGGACAGAGGAGTGTCCTCCAGGGATAAAGACGGGCAAGTGTATCACAGGCGATTAAGGAGGGTAGATTCTGTAGGGAAGGGGAACAGCTTGTACCGTGCAGAATTTACAGAGTGCAGTGAGGTCTGAAGTTCAGATTCTTCTTGCAGTCAGTCTGATCTTGCCCTTTGAGAGTAGCTAAGAGGGGATGTGACATATTTGTGAAAAAATTAAAGGGTAGTATGGGCTTGAATGGTATTGGATTCGGCATCATTGTATGAATTATGGGGGTCCTTAACCCCTTAAAAATATATATATATATTTTTTTTAAATCACACGTTAGGTATCACTATGTATTATAGATGACATATGTAGCCCCAGCCTAAGGCAATCTTCACATGGGAGGGTTTGGTCTGTGAGATACAAACCGGATGCCGGTTATACAGTATTTTCCAGAGAGAACCCTGATCTGGAACCTAGACTCATACTCCTCTATGATGCTAGGAGTTCCTGCCTCCCCGTAGGAGTACTGTAGTTTTAAATGAACCCACCTGTACAGTGGGCATGCACCCTAAAGTCCCATGCACACAGGGAATCTGGACTAAAAAAATCCAGTCCATACAGCCTAAACCCAGTCAGGAGACCAGGATTTCTTGCATCATAGTAATCTATAATGCTGGCAGTCTCTGCCTCCTTGTGGCTCTACTGTCTGCACTATATACAGTATGGAACAGTGAAGCTGCGGGAAGGCAGAGATTTTCAGCATCATAAATCGCAATGCACACTGCCTCCTGACTGGTTTTGGCATGGGAAAAATCAAGCAGATTGCCCTGTATGCTGGAGTCCAGAGTCTTAACGTTATGATTATGTATAATCTTCTATTTGGCTCCTAAATTTTTTAGTTTAGGAGCCAATGACTCCTTAGTACTGTTTTTTTTTTTTGGAGAACTGTTTTAGAAGGGTCCCTTGACAATAAGCACATCACAAAGTATCCTGTGCAGAGACGCTAAGTAATCAGTTGTAGTCTGAACATGGGAACTTAACCCCATAAGCCAAAAATCACCTTAAGAAAACAGACCTAATGCCGCTGTGGCACGTGGAATGCTTTAACTTTTTTCATGGCACATTTTACTTCAAGTTAGTAATAAACTTTGGTTGATATTTTTTGCACTTCTTTATGAATTTTTTTTTTTTAATTTTTAAACTCTCTGCTTTTGAATCATACCACCCAAATTACAGGTGCATCTTAATAAATTAGAATATCTTTGAAACGTTTATTTCTTTCAGTAATAAAATTAAAAAAGTGGCCTCCTATATTTTCTAGATTCTTTACACACAGAGTGTTCTATTTCAAGTGTTTTATTTCTGTAAATGTTGATTATGGATTAGAGCCGGTTCACATCTGCGTTCAGTTTCTGTACACGGGAGTCCGCTTGGGGACCCCGTGAATGGAAACCTATATGCAGAGAGAAGCGGTTTACATAAGGAAACCTGTGGACCCCATAGACTATAATAGGGTCCATGTGGTTTCCGCACGAAACATGCGGAAACCAAACGGTCCCCTTTATAGTTGATGGGGTCCATAGGTTTCCTTATGTAAACTGCTTCTCTCTGCGTATAGGTTTCCGTTCGGGGTTCCCCAAGCGGACTACCCTGTACGGAAACCGAACACAGATGTGAACCGGCCCTTACAGGTAATGAAAACCCAAATCTAAGAAAATTTGAATATTGTAAAAAAGTTCAGTATTGTAAATTCAGTGTGTCACCTGCCAAGGTTTCCTAAGCCTTTAAATGGTCCCTCAGTCTGGTTCAGTAGGACACACAATCATGGAAGACTGATGATTATGAATTGTTTTACTGAATTACTGAAATTATTGAGATGCACCTGTAGTTCCTAAACATTATTTACCATATCTCTGTTTTATGTTGGCATCATCTTTTAAATGTCCTTGAATTTATTTTGGACATTAGAAAGTCGAACATTCATTTTCCAAATTTAAAAGAAAATTTACCAAAACCATTGGTATTTTAAAGGTCTATATATTACACTCCAAAACCCACAACATCATCCCATTTTCAAAAATGCACTTAAATAAATTGAAACAGCAATAAGGTTAAGTCCCCACGTTGCAGAAACGCTGCTGTTCTTGTAGCAGATTTTGCTGCGTTTTTTTGAGCCAAAGCCAGAAGTGGATTGAACGTAAATGAAGAAGTGCTTTTTTTTAAGTGTTTTTTTTTATCCCTTAAGTGTTTCACAGAAATTAAAACGAAATAATAATTTTCAACAATACGTTCAATAAGCCCTAAAATAACCCCCAAAATATAACCATTTAAGAAACGACGTCCCTCAAGGAATTTCTCAAAGGGTATAGTGATCATTTTGAGCCCAAGAGTGCTTCCCAAAAATTAATGTGTACAATGAAAATTAAAATTTTTAAAGAAACATGTCATTATGATGTCCCCAATATAATGTGCCCACTTTGTTTCAACAGAGACACGCAATCCCAAAACATTTAAAAGTGCAACTAAACTTGAGTGATTTTTGATTTTGTAATAGGGCTGGGCGATTATCATGATTAATCGGGCATTTTACCTTGCCTTACGATTAATGGTAATTATTTAGGTCATGTCCCTTTTAAAACCATGCCTCTTTTAAAGTGTATGTGTTGAGCAATCCTCGAGAGATTTGTCTCATGAGGTTAGTCTGGCGATTTCGTTTAACTGAAAAAAAATATCAATTGCTTTTACTTCACTATATTCTTACAGGCATATTATTATTTTTCTGTTGATTGAGCTGGTCGAAGGCTTATTTTTAGCCAGACAAGCAGTGCTTTCTATTGGTGCCATTTTTGGCCACTTTTTATTCTATATTTTGCAAGGCAAGATGATGAAAAATACAGTGCTGGCCAAAAGTATTGGCACCCCTGCAATTCTGTCAGATAATACTCAATTTCTTCCAGAAAATGATTGCAAACACAAATGCTTTGGTAATAATATCTTCATTTATTTTGCTTGCAATGAAAAAACACAAAAGAGAATGAAAAAAAAGTCAAATCATTGATCATTTTACACAAAACTCCAAAAATGGGCCGGACAAAAGTATTGGCACCTTCAGCCTAATACTTGGTAGCACAACCTTTATACAAAATAACTGCGAACAACCGCTTCCGGTAACCATCAATGAGTTTCTTACAATGCTTTGCTGAAATTTTAGACCATTCTTCTTTGGCAAATTTCTCCAGGTCCCTGAGATTTGAAGGGTGCCTTCTCCAAGCTGCCATTTTGAGATCTCTCCACAGGTGTTCTATGGGATTCAGGTCTGGACTCATTGCTGGCCACTTTAGAAGTCTCCAGTGCTTTCTCTCAAACCATTTTCTAGTGCTTTTTGAAGTGTGTTTTGGGTCATTGTCCTGCTGGAAGACCCATGACCTCTGAGGGAGACCCAGCTTTCTCACACTGAGCCCTACATTATGCTGCAAAATTTGTTGGTAGTCTTCAGACTTCATAATGCCATGCACACGGTCAAGCAATCCAGTGCCAGAGGCAGCAAAGCAACCCCAAAACATCAGGGAACCTCCGCCATGTTTGACTGTAGGGACCGTGTTCTTTTCTTTGAAGGCCTCTTTTTTTTTCCTGTAAACTCTATGTTGATGCCTTTTCCCAAAAAGCTCTACTTTTGTCTCATCTGACCAGAGAACATTCTTCCAAAAAGTTTTTGGCTTTCTCAGGTAAGTTTTGGCAAACTCCAGCCTGGCTTTTTTATGTCTCTGGGTCAGAAGTGGGGTCTTCCTGGGTATCCTACCATAGAGTCCCTTTTCATTCAGACGCCGACGGATAGTACGGGTTGACACTGTTGTACCCTCGGACTGCAGGGCAGCTAGAACTTGTTTGGATGTTAGTCAAGGTTCTTTAGCCACCATCCGCACAATCTTTCGTTGAAATCTCTCGTCAATTTTTCTTTTCCGTCCACATCTAGGGAGGTTAGCCACAGTGCCATGGGCTTTAAACTTCTTGATGACACTTCGCACGGTAGACACAGGAACATTCAGGTCTTTGGAGATGGACTTGTAGCCTTGAGATTGCTCATGCTTCCTCACAATTTTGCTTCTCAAGTCCTCAGACAGTTCTTTGGTCTTCTTTCTTTTCTCCATGCTCAGTGTGGTACACACAAGGACACAGGACAGAGGTTGAGTCAACTTTAATCCATTTCAACTGGCTGCAAGTGTGATTTAGTTATTGCCACCACCTGTTATGTGCCACAGGTAAGTAACAGGTGCTGTTAATTACACAAATTAGAGAAGCATCACATGATTTTTCAAAGGGTGCCAATACTTTTGTCCACCCCCTTTTTTATGTTTGGTGTGGAATTATATCCAATTTGGCTTTTTGACAATTCTTTTTGTGGTTTTCCATTGAAGACAAATTAAATAAAGATATTATTACCAAAGCATTTGTGACTGCAATCATTTTCTGGAAGAAATTGAGTATTATCTGACAGAATTGCAGGGGTGCCAATACTTTTGGCCATCACTGTATCTCCGGCATTTTGTTTACAATGTTCACTGTGCAGGTTAGGCCCAGTTCACATCTGCGTTCGAGTTTCCGTTCAGGGAGTCCGCTTGGGGATCCCTCGAACAGAAATCTATATGCATACAAAGCGGTTTACCTGGGAAACCCGCAGACCCCATAGACTATAATGGGGTCTGTGTGGTTTCCGCATGAAACATGCAGAAACATGCGGAGAGGAAAGTGCTGCTTGCAACACTTTCCTCTCTGCTTTCTTTGTGCGGAAACCGAGCGGAAACCACATGGACCCCATTATAGTCTATGGGGTCCGTGTGGTTTCCCTGGTAAACCGCTTTTTACGCATATAGGTTTCCGTTCGGGGGGTCCCTAAGCAGACTCCTCGAACGGAAACCCGAATGCAGATGTGAACGGCCCTTAAATAATGATTTAGTTTTATTGTGCATGTTGTAGGGATGCAATGATACCAAGTATGTATTTTCTTTACATAATAAATATTTTATATATGGTAAAGGGGCATTTTTTTCTATTTCTTTTGATAGCTTATCTAATCGATCCTGCTGGAGACAGGATTGCAATGGCTGAAGCCTCAGGCAGTCCTGGAGTGAATGATTCAACCCAGGGCTGCAATGGCAATGTATTGGCAATCCCTTAGATGACGTGGTCAGGATAGGCAGTCAAAAACCAACCAGTGACCAGCTGCACTATGTCCCAATCCCACACAGTACTATAAACAGTCATGTATATATCACACGGCTGACATTATATGACACAGAGCAGTACAGTTCATGGAGTGTTTTGTGGTCCCATCTGAAACCCTGTGAAACGTTCCATCGTTCTCACCCAGCCCCAGCTACAAGACTAAATACACAATGTTACCAGTGCAGTGATTCGTGGGAAAGGAAGTGGTTCCAAAAATAGTGAAACTTTCTACCTCACTTATCACACACTTCCTCTGTCTTTAAGATGTTACAGTCACAGGCGACTGAAGCTGTCACTTTTATACAGGAAGAACAAAAAAGTTCATAAATACATGTGTTCCAATACTATTATCAAGCCTTTCAGTATCCTCACTATTTTTGGTATCTGTTTGCTGTCACTGAAAAGGAACATTCTTGTATAAATCTACAGGGAGATACTTGTCCCGACTTAAAGTGTACCTAACCAACTTTTGATTTTCTGGCAGCATTTGTGACATGAATAAATTCTGTAATATAATTTCTAAATTAATTTTGTCTCATTTCTGTGAAATCCTGCATTTTTTTTTCTATTTTCCTTGTTTCTCTATTGAGAACTGTACCCTGCTTCTCACTGTGTACAATCTACTAGCTTGTCTATGTAATGAAGAGAAAATGAGAAGGCATCTCTGGCAATAATAGAACTGCAAGCTTATTGCACTATGAAAAAGGAGAATCCTCTCTTTCATATTACACCAGAAGCAAGTTTCTATGTTTTATAATGCCTGAGATATAACTGTCTGAAGTGACCCTCCTCTACCCTTCTTTCCCCTGCATTACACACTGTAAGCCTGTACACTGTACACAGTGATGCTAGGTTCATGCTAACGTTCAGGTTTCCGTTCTTTGGTTCCACTTGGGGACCCGAAAAACAGAAACCCGGGGTCCACTGGGTTTCCGCCTCGTTTCTGTCCGAAATCAGCGGAGAAAAAAAAATCCTGCTTGCAGGACTTTTCTCTCTGCATATTTTAAGTGGAATGGGGGACGGAGTCCCCGAATGGTCACACAAAGCAAGGGAAGGAATAAAGAAATTAAGGATTTTGCAGAAGAGAACCACAATATGTTAATAAACTACAGTACAGACCAAAAGTTTGGACACACCTTCTCATTCCAAGAGTTTTCTGTATTTTCATGACTATAAAAATTGTAGATTCACACTGAAGGCATCAAAACTGTGAATTAACACATGTGGAATTATATACTTAACAAAAAAGTGTGAAACAACTGAAAATATGTCTTATATTCTAGGTTCTTCAAAGTAGCCACCTTTTGCTTTGATTATTGCTTTGCACACTCTTGGCATTCTCTTGATGAGCTTCAAGAGGTAGTCACTTGAAATGGTTTTCACTTCACAGGTGTGCCCTGTCAGGTTTAATAAGTTGGATTTCTTGCCTTATAAATGGGGTTGGGACCATCAGTTGTGTTGTTCAGAAGTCAGGTGGATACACAGCTGATAGTCCTACTGAATGGAGTGTTAGAATTTGTATTATGGCAAGAAAAAAGCAGCTAAGTAAAGAAAAATGAGTGGCCATCATTACTTTAAGAAATGAAGGTCGGTCAGTCCAAAAAATTGGGAAAACTTTGAAAGTGTCCCCAAGTGCAGTGGCCAAAACCATCAAGCGCTACAAAGAAACTGGCTCACATGAGGACCGCCCCAGGAAAGGAAGACCAAGAGTCACCTCTGCTGCGGAGGATAAGTTCATCCGAGTCACCAGCCTCAGAAATCGCAGGTTAACAGCAGCTCAGATTAGAGACCAGGTCAATGCCACACAGAGTTCTAGCAGCAGACACATCTCTACAACAACTGTTAAGAGGAGACTGTGTGCAGCAGGCCTTCATGGTAAAATAGCTGCTAGGAAACCACTGCTAAGGACAGGCAACAAGCAGAAGAGACTTGTTTGGGCTAAAGAACACAAGGAATGGACATTAGACCTGTGGAAATCTGTGCTTTGGTCTGATGAGTCCAAATTTGAGATCTTTGGTTCCAACCACCGTGTCTTTGTGCGACGCAGAAAAGGTGAACGAATGGACTCTACATGCCTGGTTCCCACAGTGAAGCATGGAGGAGGAGGTGTGATGGTGTGGGGGTGCTTTGCTGGTGACAGTGTTGGGGATTTATTCAAAATTGAAGGAATACTGAACCAGCATGGTTACCACAGCATCTTGCAGCGGCATGCTATTCCATCCGGTTTGCGTTTAGTTGGACCATCATTTATTTTTCAACAGGACAATGACCCCAAACACACCTCCAGACTGTGTAAGGGCTATTTGACCAAGAAGGAGAGTGATGGGGTGCTACGCCTCCACAGTCACCAGACCTGAACCCAATCGATATGGTTTGGGGTGAGCTGGACCTCAGAGTGAAGGCAAAAGGGCCAACAAGTGCTAAGCATCTCTGGGAACTCCTTCAAGACTGTTGGAAGACCATTTCAGGTGACTACCTCTTGAAGCTCATCAAGAGAATGCCAAGAGTGTGCAAAGCAGTAATCAAAGCAAAAGGTGGCTACCTTGAAGAACCTAGAATATAAGACATATTTTCAGTTGTTTCACACTTTTTTGTTAAGTATATAATTCCACATGTGTTAATTCATAGTTTTGATGCCTTCAGTGTGAATCTACAATTTTTATAGTCATGAAAATACAGAAAACTCTTGGAATGAGAAGGTGTGTCCAAACTTTTGGTCTGTACAGTCATGGCCAAAAGTTTTGAGAATGACACAAATATTATATTTTCACATGATCTGCTGCCCTCTGGTTTTTATGTGTGTTTGTCAGATGTTTTTATCACATACAGAAATATAATTGCATTCATATTATGAGTAACAGAAGCTTATATTGACAGTTAGAATGAGTTAATGCAGCAAGTCAATATTTGCAGTGTTGACCCTTCTTCTTCAGGACCTCTGCAATTCTCCCTGGCATGCTCTCAATCAACTTCTGGACCAAATCCTGACTGATAGCAGTCCATTCTTGCAGAATCAATGCTTTAATTTTGGCTGAATTTGTTGGTTTTTGTTTGTCCACCTGTCTCTTGATGATTGACCACAAGTTCTCAATGGGATTAAGATCTGGGGAGTTTCCAGGCCATGGACCCAAAATCTCTATGTTTTGTTCCCTGAGCCATTTAGTTATCACCTTTGCTTTATGGCAAGGTGCTCCATCATGCTGGAAAAGGCATTGTTGAGCACCAAACTGCTCTTGGACGGTTGGGAGAAGTTGCTCTTGGAGGACATTCTGGTACCATTATTTATTCATGGCTGTGTTTTTAGGCAAGACAGTGAGAGAGCCGATTCCCTTGGCTGAGAAGCAACCCCACACATGAATGGTTTCAGGATGCTTTACAGTTGGCATGAGACAAGACTGGTGGTAGCGCTCACCTCTTCTTCTCCGAATAAGCTGTTTTCCAGATGTTCCAAACAATCGAAAAGGGGATTCATCAGAGAAAATGACTTTACCCCAGTCCTCAGCAGTCCACTCCCTGTACCTTTTGCAGAATATCAGTCTGTCCCTGATGTTTTTTCTGGAGAGAAGTGGCTTCTTTGCTGCCCTCCTTGAGACCAGGCCTTGCTCCAAGATTCTCCGCCTCACAGTGCGTGCAGATGCACTCACACCTGCCTGCTGCCATTCCTCAGCAAGCTCTGCACTGCTGGTAGCCCAATCCCGCAGCTGAAACACTTTTAAGAGACGGTCCTGCCGCTTGCTGGTCTTTCTTGGGCGCCCTGGAGCCTTTTTGGCACCAATGGAACCTCTCTCCTTGAAGTTCTTGATGATGCGATAGATTGTTGACTGAGGTGCAATCTTTCTAGCTGCAATACTCTTCCCAGTTAGGCCATTTTTGTGAAGTGCAATGATGACTGCACGTGTTTCTTTAGAGATAACCATGGTTAACAGAAGAGAAACAATGATGGCAAGCACCAGCCTCCTTTTAAAGTGTCCAGTGGTGTCATTCTTACTCAATCATGACAGATTGATCTCCAGCCCTGTCCTCATCAACACCCACACCTGTGTTAATGGAGCAATCACTGAAACGATGTTAGGTGGTCCTTTTAAGGCAGGGCTGCAATGATGTTGAAATGTGTTTTGGGGGATAAAGTTAATTTTCTAGGCAAATATTGACTTTGCAAGTAATTGCTGTTAAGCTGATCACTCTTTATAACATTCTGGAGTATATGCAAATTGCCATTAGAAAAACTGAAGCAGTAGACTTTGTAAAAATTTATATTTGTATCATTCTCAAAACTTTTGCCCATGACTGTACTGTATATTACTAAATTTATTAATGATGCAAATGCTACCAAAAAAATCTAAAGTATTTTTCAAAAGTTTAGTTATGCTTTAATACTTCTCACAGCTGAGAGTTTGTTACAGTTCAATCCAATTTAGACAATCCTTTGTGAGATAAGCAGCAGGGACTCCAGCCTGATATACTATATTAAAGAGGACCTTTGATATCCTTATTAATGTGCGGCATTGATGGCGAGCTGCAAGGAACGATGACGCTAGGCTGTAAGGCCCACCCTTCTGACAGTGGGTAGATATTGGTGCCGAAATTAACGGCATCGATATCTCCAGCACTGGGGCACATTCCAGGAAAGCTGAATTCAGCGCACCGTTGGCTTCCTAGCGGTATATAATACCACACATTGATGAGGACATGAAAGGTCCTCTTTAAGAAAGATTTGTGCTGCTGATGTACTTGGCTTGAGGAAGACTGTACAGACTGGACACAAATGTAGCAAATTCACAGGGAAAAGTATTTGGTCTGTACAAGAGTTCTGCCTCTGCATGTATAAAATTAATTTTTCCATTCACTGGTAGCAATCAGAGGTCTTGAAAATGGTGACTAATTTAAACAAAGTATATTAGAACATACATTTCATTACACAAGTACTGAGCAGGTAACAAGACACGAGAGCAGGAAAGATCACGTTAGTGCTGCCTCCAATTTCTCCATAATTTACCAATAAATAGAATACTGAACCAGGAATGGTTAATAGGTTTTCCAAACTTAATACTATGAGCCTGATTTGTGGAAAAAGATAAATGCTGTAACAATGTGGGGAAGCTTCTTGTTCAATGCACTGTACTTTTGAGGTGCCAGCGTCTGCCATACATTTCACAATGCATGGTTAAAAACCTCTCCAGCACAGCAGCAGCAAGAGGAGGGGTGAAGGGTGAGAGGTGCAGGAGCGTCCAAGAAAAATATATAAGATATATAGTCTGCTAGAAAGCAGTGTGCGTCCAGCAAGACCTCAATTTAGAAGGATTAAGTCAAAGTGTCTTTCTGGCTCCATATGAATACATGGCAGTCACCAGTGCCGGCTAAGTGCTCGCCGTATACAAAAAGCGCACTGTAATATTTTATAACAAGCAGTCCAAGGGGAAACCATGTAAAAATGGAAGCACCCCCTCCTCTCTATTATAATAAACAGTCTCTTCTACAAGAATTATCAAAGGTCATCTAAAATTAGAACAAATGCGGCCCTGTAGTATAACAACAGCAGCAAACAGGAAGGAATTCAGCATTTTCCTTAATGACTTTGAGGACAGGAAACTTAGGACATTCAGACGACAAGGACTGGTCATGTGATCTTGCCATCTCGTATTAAGTTTCCCCAATTCCAGGGATTGTAACCACAACATGGGAAATGTGACCCTGCGTTGCCAGTCTGTTCCATCATCTGATGCCAAGTCCTTAGAGAGTGAGTACAGCCACAACCTGACATCAGTAAATACTAAAGGTTACATATCATAGAATCCACCTGAAATAACAGCAATGGATAAAAACACAAGCAGTCTACAGTAAGGACCTTATAATCAGCACAGTCATAGGAGGCAGTATTATGGTAGGTATACTCTTGTACATTCTTTAATAGGCAGTTTTGTTGTAAATATATTCTTGTACATAGGGGGCAGTATTATAGGTGTTACTGTATATTTTAGTACTTATATTCTTGTACAAAGGAGACAGTATTACAGTAGTGACATTCTTGTACATAAGAAGCAGGATTAAAGCAGTGATATTCTAGTAGATAGGGGTATATTAGAGTAGTTATACTTCTTATACATAGAAAGAAGTATTATAGTATCTATACACTGCACATATGAGGCAGTAATACAGTAGTTATATTCTTCTACATAGAAGAAAGTATTATAGTAGCTATACAATATACATAACACACATTATTAGGCCCCTTGCACACGACCGGTTGTTCCCAGATAGCACACTGACCCATTCATTTTTGTCGGCCCACGCACATGACAGTGTACTAAACGGATCGGTGTGAGGGCCCATAGTTCAGGCTGCAACACTCAATACAGGTCCTATTCCTGTCCGGTTTTGCGGCCATGCCTCTGCAGCTCATATTCATTGAATGAATGGGGCCGCAGGAGCACGGCCAGGGCACAGGCAGCACACGGATGACATATTCTTCTACATAGAAGGAAGTATTATAGTATAGTATATACATATATTGCATATAGTATACAATATACAGTGCCTTGCGAAAGTATTCGGCCCCCTTGAACTTTTCAACCTTTTGCCACATTTCAGGCTTCAAACATAGATATAAAATTTTAATTTTTTGGTGAAGAATCAACAACAAGTGGGACACAATCGTGAAGTGGAACGAAATTTATTGGTTATTTTAAACTTTTGTAAAAAATAAAAAACTGAAGAGTGGGGTGTGCAATATTATTCGGCCCCCTTAAGTTAATACTTTGTAGCGCCACCTTTTGCTGCGATTACAGCTGCAAGTCGCTTGGGGTATGTCTCTATCAGTTTTGCACATCGAGAGACTGAAATTCTTGCCCATTCTTCCTTGGAAAACAGCTCGAGCTCAGTGAGGTTGGATGGAGAGCGTTTGTGAACAGCAGTTTTCAGCTCTTTCCACAGATTCTCGATTGGATTCAGGTCTGGACTTTGACTTGGCCATTCTAACACCTGAATATGTTTATTTGTGAACCATTCCATTGTAGATTTTGCTTTATGTTTGGGATCATTGTCTTGTTGGAAGATAAATCTCCGTCCCAGTCTCAGGTCTTTTGCAGACTCCAACAGGTTTTCTTCCAGAATGGTCCTGTATTTGGCTCCATCCATCTTCCCATCAATTTTAACCATCTTCCCTGTCCCTGCTGAAGAAAAGAAGGCTCAAACCATGATGCTGCCACCACCATGTTTGACAGTGGGGATGGTGTGTTCAGGGTGATGAGCTGTGTTGCTTTTACGCCAAACATATCGTTTTGCATTGTGGCCAAAAAGTTCAATTTTGGTTTCATCTGACCAGAGCACCTTCTTCCACATGTTTGGTGTGTCTCCCAGGTGGCTTGTGGCAAACTTTAAACGAGACTTTTTATGGATATCTTTGAGAAATGGCTTTCTTCTTGCCACTCTTCCATAAAGGCCAGATTTGTGCAGTGTACGACTGATTGTTGTCCTATGGACAGACTCTCCCACCTTAGCTGTAGATCTCTGCAGTTCATCCAGAGTGATCATGGGCCTCTTGGCTGCATCTCTGATCAGTCTTCTCCTTGTTTGAGATGAAAGTTTAGAGGGACGGCCAGGTCTTGTTAGATTTGCAGTGGTCTGATACTCCTTCCATTTCAATATGATCGCGTGCACAGTGCTCCTTGGGATGTTTTTTTTTTTTTTTTTTAAACTCGTTTTATTGAAAATTGTGTACCAGACACAAGAAAAGGAAATAAAATATATATAACAGGTTGCACACAAGAAAATCAAGAATTTGATACAGAGTCACTCATAACACTACATCACCACCTCGTCAGTCTATCGCCCACGCCCCACTTGGACAACCCAATGTATACTCGGTGCAAAAAAAGAGATATACAGAACACATATAATATCGTATAAATCAGTTATACATATACCAGAACATGCAGTCAATAGCTCCTTGGGATGTTTAAAGTTTGGGAAATCTTTTTGTATCCAAATCCGGCTTTAAACTTCTCCACAACAGTATCACGGACCTGCCTGGTGTGTTCCTTGGTCTTCATGATGCTCTCTGCGCTTTAAACAGAACCCTGAGACTATCACAGAGCAGATGCATTTATACGGAGAATTGATTACACACGTTGGATTATATTTATCATCATCAGTCATTTAGAACAACATTGGATCATTCAGAGATCCTCACTGAACTTCTGGAGTGAGTTTGCTGCACTGAAAGTAAAGGGGCCGAATAATATTGCACGCCCCACTTTTCAGTTTTTTATTTTTTACAAAAGTTTAAAATAACCAATAAATTTCGTTCCACTTCACAATTGTGTCCCACTTGTTGATTCTTCACCAAAAAATTAAAATTTTATATCTTTATGTTTGAAGCCTGAAATGTGGGAAAAGGTTGAAAAGTTCAAGGGGGCCGAATACTTTCACAAGGCACTGTACATAAGAGGCATATTACATTAGTTATATTCTTATACAAAGGAGACAATATTGTAGTGGTTATACACACGTGGACAAAATTGTTGGTACCCCTCGTTTAATGAAAGAAAAACCCACAATGGTCACAGAAATAACTTAAAAAAGCCAGACTGGAATTTGCCAAACTACATGTTGACAAGCCACAAAGCTTCTGGGAGAATGTCCTATGGACAGATGAGACAAAAATCAAATCTTTTGGCAAGGCACATCAGCTCTATGTTCACAGACGGAAAAATGAAGCTTATCTTGAAAAGAACAGTCCCTACTGTGAACATTGAGGAGGCTCTGTTATGTTCTGGGGCTGCTTTTCTGCATCTGGAAGAGTGAAGAAATCAGGCAATACCTTTTAGAGGCTAACTGAGTATATTTGATAAGTAAGCTTTCAGAAGACTAGCTTCCTTCATCAGACACCATGTCTATACTCAGTTAGCCTCTAAAAGGTATCGCCTGATTTCTTCACTCTTCCACTACTTTCAGTGGTTAACAGGGTACAACATTATACTACTTGCTGCATCTGTCACAGGGTGTCTTGAATCTGTGCAGTGTACAATGAAATCTCAAACTTATCAAGGGATTCTAGAGAGAAATGTGCTGCCCAGTGTCAGAAAGCTTGGTCCCGAGACAACTGGAGCAGTTTGCTCATGAGGAGTGGGCCAAAATACCTGTTGAGAGGTGAAGAAGTCTCATTGACAGTTACAGGAATCGTTTGATTGCAGTGATTGCCTCAAAAGGTTGTGCAACAAAATATTAAGTTAAGGCTACCGTCATTTCTGTCCAGGCCTGTTTCATGAGGTTTCTTTTTTAAAAAAAATTCTGTTGAAGCATGGTTGAAAAGCAATGTCTGACTTTCATTTGTTAATTTTCATAGAATTTTTATATATTATTACTTTTGTCAGATTCAAGTTATTTCTGTGACCATTGTGGGTTTTTCTTTCATTAAAAGAGGGGTACCAACAATTTTGTCCACGTGTGTATTACATAGAAGGCATTACCCTAGTATTCATGCACATAACGGCAGAACTACAGTAGTTCTATACTTGCACTTAGGGAGCAGTATCAGAGTAGCTGTAGACTGCAATTAATGATATATTGCTTGCATTGCCCTTAAAAGAAACTTTAAGATAAACACAGATCAAGCCATTGTTAAAACATTCCTGCTTTACCGATCACCTATAAGTGCAGGAACAGGAAAAAACTGAAGGAAAACACTGGTACTGTTTTCAGGAAGGAATATATGACAGCCATGTTTGGCTGCATAATGATCTTTATGTTCTGTAAAAATGCCAAATAAAATAATTCCACATATTAGTGTGTTCTAGTGAAGCTTTGCAGTAGCGTGGATCCACTGTAAGTTATATTATAAGTAATTCTGTAATATAATGTTGTGAAGCCTGCTGGCCTATAAGGAAATCAAACTAGTCACCGATTTAACCTATAATATATTAGATGTCTAGATGTGATCATATAAGTTAGATGGCTACCAATATAGCTGCCATGACAGCACCTGCAGGGTTATCACACAGTTTTCCTGGATGGCAAATGCTGTGACATTGACACAACAAATTTGTAACTGTCTCTGGAAAAATCTGTGTGACTACTACAGTGGGTATGGAAAGTATTCAGACCCCTTTAAATTTTTCACTCTTTGTTTCATTGCAGCCAATGAAAAAGCTAAAAGCAAAAGTTAATTTTATTTCTCATTAATGTGCACTCAGCACCCCATCTTGACAGGAAAAAAAAACTGAAATGTAGATATTTTTGCAAATTTATTAAAAAATAAAAACTGAAATATCACATTGTCATAAGTATTCAGACCCTTTGCTGTTACACTCATATTTAACTCACTTGCTGTCCATTTCCTTCTGGTCCTCCTTGAGATGGTTCTACTCCTTCATTGGAGTCCAGCTGTGTTTAATTAAACTGATTGGACTTGATTAGGAAAGGCACACACCTGTCTATATAAGACCTCACAGCTCACAGTGCATGTCAGAGCAAATGAGAATCATGAGGTCAAAAGGAACTGCCCCCAAGGAGTTCAGAGACAGAATTGTGGCAAGGCACAGATCTGGCCAAGGTTACAAAAGAATTTCTGCAGCACTCAAGGTTCCTAAGAGCACAGTGGCCTCCATAATCCTTAAATGGAAGAAGTTTGGGACGACCAGAACTCTTCCTAGACCTGGCTGTCCAGCCAAACTGAGCAATCGTGGGAGAAGAGCCTTGGTGAGAGAGGTAAAGAAGAACCCAAAGATCACTGTGGCTGAGCTCCAGAGATGCAGATGAGAGAAAGTTCCACAAAGTCAACTATCACTGCAGCCCTCCACCAGTCGTGGCTTTATGGCAGAGTAGCCCGAAGGAAGGCTCTCCTCAGTGCAAGACATATGAAAGCCCGCATAGAGTTTGCCAAAAAACACATGAAGGACTCCCAGACTATGAGAAATAAGATTCTCTGGTCTGATGAGATGAAGATTGAACTTTTTGGTGTTAATTCTAAGCGGTATGTGTGGAGAAAACCAGGCACTGCTCATCACCTGCCCAATACAATCCCAACAGTGAAACATGGGGGTGTTTTTCAGCTGCAGGGACAGGACGATTGGTTGCAATTGAAGGAAAGATGAATGCGGCCAAGTACAGAGATATCCTGGAAGAAAACCTCTTCCAGAGTGCTCTGGGCCTCAGACTGGGCCAAAGGTTCACCTTCCAACAAGACAATGACCCTAAGCACACAGCTAAAATAACAAAGGACTGGCTTCGGAACAACTCTGTGACCATTCTTGACTGGCCCAGCCAGAGCCCTGACCTCAACCCAATTGAGCATCTCTGGAGAGACCTGAAAATGGCTGTCCACCAACATTCACCATCCAACCTGACAAAACTGGAGAGGATCTGCAAGGAAGAATGGAAGAGGATTCCCAAATCCAGATGTGAAAAACTTGTTGCATCATTCCCAAGAAGACTCATGGCTGTACTAGCTCAAAAGGGTGCTTCTACTCAATACTAAGCAAAGGGTCTGAATACTTATGACCATGTGATATTTCAGTTTTTATTTCTACATTTCTGTTTTTTTTCTGTCAAGATGGGGTGCTGAGTGTACATTAATGAGAAATAAAATGAACTTTTTTGCTTTTAGCAAATGGCTGCAATGAAACAAAGTGAAAAATTTAAAAGGGGTCTGAATACTTTCCATACCCACTGTATGTATACTATTTGATGGCCACATTGGAGGTCACAGAGTTTACCTAGAAAAAGAGAACATAGAGCAGATTAGATCATTATATCTGTACTAAATGACACACATTCCCGTAAACCACAGATTATTGCTGTCATTGTATATAATGCAACAGAGAATCACATTGTGAGATCTTCTTTGTATCAGATACGACACTGAAGCCTTCACATTGTTGGGTTTTGTGCAATGGACACTGAGGGTTAACAGATGTATAAACACTGTGGCCATTGCTAGGGTCCACTGGAGGTGGAGAGTGTGTAGCCATAGCTGGAAAACAACCAATAGATACCATCACTATTCTGTACTAGACTGTTACTTAATACAGATGATCATTTAAGAGAAGATATCAGCTGTAGATGCCCAGTGAATTATATATGAAAGAGCAATATATGTCTGAATTCTGTGTCTTGGTTTCAGGCCTGGCTCCAGGTTTGGGTGGGGGTTCTTGGGGACAGAGCCTCAATGGGCACCTTCTGTATTAACTTTGCTCACCTCCCCTGGGCCTTTATACTTCAGGGTCTGAAGAGACCCCAGAGTATAATAATAGCAGTTTCAATTCGGACGTATTTGGTCCGCATGGAACCGCCAGGCAAACCTCGCAAGATGAATCTCACAGGGTTTGCCCAACAAATACTCTTGCTGGGGGATCACGGCTTTACTTACTGGTCCCCGCTCCTGCTCAAGGCCGTCTCCACTTCCACTTCTGTCCCCTAGATGGCCCCATGTGTCCCATATCACGTTGCTGTTCAGCGCCAGCGACGTTATATGGAACGTACAGCAGGAACGGGGATCAGTACGTAAATAGGGCCCGTTACCTGCTGGGGTTACTCCTACAAGTCTATTAAAAAAAAACAAAAAAAAACACAAAACACACACACACACACCAGCAGCCACAGTCACCACCCTGCAGCTGATTGGGCCCCCTCAGGAGCTTGGGACCCCTGCACTTGCCTGGGTTTGCCGGGTGCTGACGCCATCCCTGCTTGGTTTCCCTGCCTCATGAGGGCAAAATAAAAGTCATAACAAGTTATGTTGAAGGTGTATTTACCTGTTGGCACTATACAAGTAAGCAAAATAAAATAAAATAAAATAAATAAAATTAGTGGAAACTGTAATAATACAGGCTGACCCAAATAACTGTACCAATCGCTGCTCTAGCACTGCGGAACATCAGTCATCTTTACAAGCATTTCTGTAGCACAGAAGCAACCATACTGGTCTTCTGAAGAGCATACAGATCTAGGGTGGTCACCTCTCATGGGCAGGCTTGTTGTTAGGCAACCATCATAGCTGACTGGCTGCTTCCTGAAAAACTTGGAATTTGCAAACTTTGTTGAAATGGGAGTCTAAAGGACAGTCTAATGAATAAGTAAAATAGAACATTACAGTGGGAGTTCCCGTTTAAGTAAAAGCAGACGTTTAATACAAAATAGATTTTGCCAGTTGAAGATGAACCAGATGTGTTACCATGTGATCAGTCCATCAATCCTACAGAGAAGAATTTCCAAGGTCTCTGTGGATCAATAGTCATGCTGGTCATCGCTCTGTGTGATGTGCACAGATGTCTTTCAAAGACTCCTGCAAATATCTACTGATATCACAACCAGCTGTGGAAGGTAATCTACCCTGGGGCGATAGAGGACAGTACTCCAAGAGACTGCAAGGTTTTAGGTCATTCTGTCTAGTCATCTTATCCACCCTTTAATAACCTCTGAGAGCGTATCGGGTCCAGATGTGGTGCATGTTTAACAATTATGTATGTTTAGCAACTTCTTGATATGATTGAAGTGATGGATCCAACAAATAACAAGGGCTTGGGGAAACCAGGACAATAGAGTCAGTAAGCCAAACTTCCCACATCAACTCCAGCTGCGACTCAAAACTCCTTCATAAATGGATGACTGTTTTGGAAAAAATTTTCAACTATAGGGAAGCAAAAAGACTTAGAAGCAGAGATACTTTCCCTCCAACCTACTGTGGCCAAAATTGTGAGAAATAGTACAGCAGTGTGCCAGGTAACTTAGACAGACCAGGCAACTATTCATAAATGATTGACAATATCCAGAAACAATGTCTGGAGCTTCAAGAAGAGAGCAGAGGAAGTAAACACTGCTATGGGGCCGCCCTCTTTATACAGTGGCTTGAAAAAGTATTCATACCCCTTGAACCTTTTCACATTTTGTCACCTTACAACCACAAACTTAAATGTATTTTATTGAGATTTTAAGTGATAGACCAACACAAAAGTAGCAGATAATTGTGAATTGGAATGAAAATGATACATGGCTTTCAAAAAAATACATTTAAGTTTGTGGTTGTAAGGTGACAAAATGTGAAAAAGATCAGATCAAAGGGTATGAAAACTTTTGCAAGCCACTGTACAGGAAAGTGGCAATGGAAATGAAGCAGAATAATGGCTGAAAGAACATTTGCCATGTCAAGTGATGATTACAGCAAGTCTAGCACTGAAGTAATATTACAAAGAATATAATTTATTACATGGCAGTGAGGAGGATACCAGGTTCAGATAGTAGCAGCAAAGCTCCTTTGTAAATGTCCTACTAGACAGTCTGATAGGGCAGTTATCGGGGACAAGCATTCTTAGGAACACTTGATCAATTTTTGCATCAGGAATTTCTGATGCGGTTTTGAACCTAAAACTACTGTAACTGTACTCAAAGAGGTTTTCCAGCCCCAAATGGAGTTTTCATACTGAAGACCTAGGCATCAGCAGCTGGTTGAGTGGATGGGGAGTGCATGTAGTCTGCTCCTATTCAAATAACAAGAGCAGCCTGTACACACTCCCCATCCACTATAGCAGCTTCCAGCAGCCTCCAATCTGATCTGTGCAGGGTCCGGGTGTCAGACGTCCACAGATCACATACTGAAGTAGGTCATCAGCATGAAAAATCCATTTGGAGCTGGAGCTTTCTCTCCCCTTACACCGGGTTCACACAGTGCTTTTTTTTAATCAATAACTGCATGCTTTTTTTAATTGCACAGATGAGTAGCATATTTTACTATGCATTTCAGCTGTGAAGCATATTTCTACTATATCAGTAATAAAGGTCCTTTCACACTTATGATTTTAGGTCTATGCAGACATTGAAGAAAACAGACAGCACACAGAACAATTATCAATGGAGTTATTGACATGTGCATTTTTTTTCATTCACCGAGTGACACATGGAAATACACTAGGATATACAATGTCTGATTTTGTATAGTCTGTAAAACGAATAGTTTGTCTCAAAGCAGCCTAAAAAAAAAAAAAAAAAAAAAAAAATTATTATTTTTTTTTTCAATTTCAGAACCATTAGCTTACTCCTGAAATGCATAGTAACACGTTTACTACAATTAAAAAAAAAGCATGCAGTTCTCATAAAAAATGCAATGAGGATGCTGCATTTTTTCAGCAAAAACGTTTACGTGAAATTAGTCTGTGTAAACAGGGACATACTGCTTAGTGCAGCTGAATGGGGAGGAAGGACTGCAGTAGGGATCGATCCTCCACCATTCTCTTTGCCAACAAGCATGGATACAAGAGTTTCTTGCTGATTGGTGCTTGTCCTGGTTGGGATCAGCCAGCGTAATAGGGCCTTAAATCGGGGGTGGGGGGGGGAAACACTGATTGTGATGATAACACGATGAAGAGATGAACAGATCACTAAAAGAGACTACTGGGCATCCATGCCCTCGAGACACAAGAGTCTAAACAAGACCTTCAGGTGACACCAGACAAAATCAGAGATGTGCAAGAAAAGAAAAACGGCTCATGGGAACCTTTAAGCGTTTAAAAACACAGAGTATTTTGTACATTAATCCTCAGTGACCTTTTTTTTTTTATATCTTCCTTCCCTGCATTCCAAAATTCATAACTTTTTAATTTTTCTGTCGACATAGCTACGTGAAAGCTTATGTTTTGCATGAGCAGTTGTACTTTCATTTGACACCATTTGGGGGTACACAATGTTTTGATTAGCTTTAATTAACTTTTTGGGGGGGGGTGTCTGTGTGGAAAAAAACCCAAATTCTATCTTCCAGTGTTCACTCATGCATTAAAAATGCCATGGCAGCTTTGTCCGATAGGTCATTCCGATTACGGCGATACCATATATTTATTGCTGTTATCATGTTTTACCGCTTTTACAAACAAAATGTCACTTTTTCAAAATAAACGATTTTCCTGGGGTCACCATATTTGCCTATAGTTTTTTTTTTTTTTTACTGTTTAGTTGATGGATATGCATGCAAGGGCTCCATATTTGCGGGGCAAATTGTAGATTTTACTTTTTTTACTTTTTGATCACTTTTTATTGTTATTTTATGGGGAAAGCGAAGTGACCAAAATACGTTAATTTGCGCAATGCAGTATAAATGTTTTTTTTTTACGGCATTCACAGTACGGGATAAATAACGCTATTTTTTTTATAGTGCAGACTAATACGCACATGGGGATACCTAATATGTTTATTTCTTTGTTTATGTTATGTGTTTTTTAAATTAAAAGTTGGTTTGTTTTTTTTTTTAAACTATTATATGTTTATTTTTTATACTTTATTTCAAACTTTTTGAATTTTAGACTCACCATGTGTACTGGGGATAAGCAGTCAGGAGGCCGTTGCTGGCCTCCTGGCTGCCAGGGCAATCTTATCGCGGGGAATCTGAGGAGTGGCAAGAAGGGGCGATCTTGACCTGGACACCATGATTATTATTGATTATGGCATCTAAGGGGATAATCCGCCAGAGTTTTAGTATTTTCCAACTCTGCCAGCAGGTCCCAAGCCTCAGCTGTGTAGAACAGCCGAGTGCCGGAAGTAATGCCGCTGGTACAGCTCCTGTGGCTTTAGAACATATCAAGGTGGCTTAGTGGTTAGCAATGTTGCCTTGCAGTGCTTGGGTCCTTGGTTCTGACCAAGTGCAACATCTGCATGGAGTTTGTTTTTTTTTTTTGCCTGTGTTTGCATGGGTACCTCTGGTACATTGACTTCTCCACAACTCTCCCTGCGCTTTGAATCCTTTGTGTGAGAAAAGCGCATTACAAATGTTTGTCATTGTCATTTATATGACAAACATTCCTAAATTCCTATTCCTATTATTTATTTTATTTGGATCCTTAACAGAAATGATGTAGGTATTTGCCATTATGTAATAGCTATGTCATCAATTACCTGATATCATATTTCAGCTGAAGCTCTAGTCTTCATATTATACTCCAATGTTTTTCTTACGGTATTGATTTAAGGCAAACCCATAAGTATGGCCTATAGAAAAGGAGTTATTGTATCCCCTCTACCCTGATCTGCTTTTATTATGACCCTCTGCACAGATTCTACGTATGTGTAGATTTCTGTTATTCCAGCACCTCATCACTCTCTCTCGCTTTATGACCCCTCTTAAGCTTGGCTGTAAAAAGCAGATTTTCTTTTACTCGCTCTTCTGCTAATGAAACCTGTGTGTCCTCTGCCAGAAATTTACTTTATGCTTTCTTTACCAAAACCGTTCCCCACACAGAAGTGGCCACACTGAAACTCTGCAAGCAAATGGGACACACAGTAACAGCTTAAAAAAAAAAAAAAAAATGTGGGCACCCAAATGTTTTAATTTTTAACTTTTTTTTTTTTTTTTTGAAAAGGCTAGAATTTGTCAGCAATATTTTTCTAGACAGCATATTGTGAGAGTGTGGTAAAAATAAAAAGCTCAGCATTCTGCTAGCGCCCAGAGCATTACTGCTATGTCTACTGTATACATAAATACATGAAAGTGAGGTTCTTGGTTAATATTTTCTTTTTTATTATTATTTTTTTTTTTTTAAAGAATCTATTTAAATGTTTCATAGAAGAAGAAATGCAAATAGTATTTCATTTAGAAGAATCAAGCAAAGGTAAACATGTGACGCCATCGGCGCCGGTATCAGATATATACTTTAATGGGTAACACCAGTAGTAAATATAAGCAACTGTCCCATGCGACAATGTAACAGTCAGCGAACAGAAGAATAGGGCAGCACTCCAAATTTGAGCCAAAGAATTCCAGTATATTTTTATTCAAATATACATCCAATACAGTAGAACTGACAGCACTGCTTACTTATTGTATGTTTTACCAATGTCAATGCAACGTTTCGGGAAGTTACCCATTATCAGGCACAAGGGCACACGGTGAAGAAAACAAGGTCGTAGTTTAGTTGTAGGAATCCATAGGGTCAAGACACCAGTGGTAGGGCCTGGGGTGTGTTGGAGCAGTGTGTGAGCGGCCGCCATATTTAAATACCTGATATCTGCTGTATGTAGGGAAGGGGTTAAGCTATATTATACATACCATGCATTACAAATAGTCTACTCTCTATGGGCCTTGGACTCTAAATGAATTCAGAGATAGTGTAGCTCAACCATATTATGCTTTGGTTAAAATCAGCTTTGGACAAGTGGGTGGCGTGCATGACTAAAATGGAGTCAGCCTCACCACAGCCAAATCTGCCCCAATAGACACATATAGTTCATACTGTTTGGCATTGCACATGGGGGTGTAGCTTACTCAAGTTGTGCACGCCACCCACCTGCCCAATGTCGATTTTTAATTAGAGCATAATATGGTTGAAGTACACAATCCCTGAATTAATTTAGTGGTCCAGGCCCAAAGAAAGGAGACTATCTGTAGTATATTGTAATCATAATATGGCTGAAATATACTGCTCCTTAATTCATTTGGAGGTCGAGGCCAGAGAGAGGTGAGTCTTTGTAGTGAAGAATCCCATCTAAACAGGTCAAAATGTTAATAAAGAACCTCATTTCCATGTATGTGTATATATAGTAGGTCCTAGGTTTTGTATCATGCCAAGGACAACATCTGCGAGGAGTTTGTATGTTCTCCCACACTCCAAAGACATACTGATATGGAATTCAGATTGTGAGTTCTATATGGGACAGTGACTGATAATGTCTGTTAAGCGCTGCAGAATATGATGGCTCTATACAAGTAAGAAAAATAAATAAAAAATAAAAATAATGCTCTCGGTGTTGGCAGAGTGCTGTTGCAATTTTGTGTTTGCATTTCTATTGCAGCCATGGAAACATGGACCTACACATATAGTTCTTATTGTTTGGCAGTGCTGACTATTTTGTGTGTTTGTTAAAAAGCTAAACTTGTCCATTCAGTCACACACACAGTGGTAGGGTCTGCAGTCACTTATAGTTCCACCATAGATGGTGATGAGAACTCACATACTTACAATTTGAGGTGTAGGATTCACTATTATGCACTGCTTGGGACTTGTTTATAGGAGAGAGAGAAGGTATGAGATTTACTGCACTAGTGCTATCTATGTATGTGTTATCTACAAGATATTCTGTATACAAGCTACCATCTGTTAGAGAAAAATGTAAAAAGTAATTCCTGATACACAGTTCTCCATAAAGTTTCTATATTCTTTTCCATATAAGCAGTATTATAGCAGCTTGTACATAGTGGGCAGTAGAACGTAGATTCTTGTACATAAGGAGGCAGTATTATAGTAGTTATATTCTTGTACGAAAGGGGTAGTATTATAATAGTTATATTTTATGATATGATGTGCAGGATATCTCACCTCCAGTAGTGCAGCTGCTGGATCCCCCTGCAGGCTCTTGCCAAGCTTATCAACTTCATCCAATAGAAAAACTGGATTGTTAACGCCAACAATCTTTAACCCATTGATAATACGTCCAGGCATGCTGCCCACATAGGTACGTCTTTAAATGCAAGCAGAGCATAGAGAATAGTTAGTATAGGTTCTCATGGCAGGACGAGCTGTATAATAAGGCTACAAATCCACTCTACAATGCTTAAGTGATTTCAAGATTTATATCACATTTACTACAGCCACAGACCATAGAACTCTGATATGTTCAGCATGCTGCTTATCCTGCAGGTGACAACACCAGATCACCTCATTCAAGAACATTGACAAACAAGGAGGCTGGGCCATGCACTAAAATTACTGTGGTTATGTATGCGTGTGTGGAGGGGGACAGGTGTACTCCTTTTCTACTGCTGTAGCGGTGATGATACTCCGTTTTTTTATGCATATATCACAGGTGACGGTCTGTTATCTGATCCCCCATGTCATCAGAGAATTCCTCACATAAAAGATGAAAATGCATAACAGAACATAGAATGTTTACACATTACAAATCACAACGTGCAGAAAAGTGAACTTGGCTGCTGTGTCTGCAGTAACACTTCATTTGTTTAAAGAGGACCTTTCACCACCTCCAACAAGACCAGCTCTTTACATCAATTAATAGCTGCTGCTCCATTAATTCCAGAAAAGTTAGAATTTTTTCTCTAGCCATCACCGTTTCTGAGCAATCAATGCTGTTACTTTTGGTGCCTGATATGCTATTCAGGCTCTGTATTGCCAGGAGGGCGGTGTCAGACAGGAGCAGGCAAGTGGTCACATCTCCCTGCCTGACACTGCCCACCTGACATTACAGAGCTGAAATAGCACATCAGGCACCAAAATTAACCGTGCTTGTTGCTTGAGAAAGGTGGAAGCTAGAGAAAAAATTCCAACTGTGCTGGAATTAGGGCCTATTAAAAGAGGCTAAGAACTGAAGTTGGTGAAGGTGATGTAAGGTCTTCTTTAAGGCTGTATGTACACTCTGCCGCAATATCACATTTTTGCAGCAACTTTTCAATATCATTTTTTCAATTCCCTAGCACTAATTTCAATATTCATTTCTGTTGGCAGCAAATGAGAACATCACTGTTTACACTCAGAGGCTATAACGTCTCACAACTGAAGGCTTGTTACAATTATACCAAGTCAGGACAATTTAGTACGAGGTAAACACATCAGTAGCACAACTCTCTCCCCTGTCCTGATAGTTTTCTGGCATCCAGAGACTTACCTACACTGGATTAGGTTTGTATTGGTTTTACCCTCTGGACATAAGCAGTAAAGTTTTATTTCACTGACAGAAAGCAGAGATTTTGCAAATTGTAGAACACTGACATACAAACTATACATATATTATACATACATATATAGAATATATATAAATGTGTAATATATATTTAAATATAATCAGATTATTTAACCATTACCAAAATGCTGGGACATGAACTGAGAGAGGGATTCTGAGCACATAGAGCATGTGAGGTCTGGAACACAAAGATTCTAAATAATAGAACAGAGGGAGGCATAAACTATGTAGCTCAAGAGCATGCTTGTTTGTTATTTGTGCAGTGAACAGACAACCATTCATGTCAGCAGCAGTCGCCGGAGCATGTGATAAACCTCTGTGCAGTTATACGACTAAGATCACATAGGGGACACTATCAACATACCAAAACTTGTCTAGCTAAAATATGGTGCTAGAAAAGATAAAACTTTTAAGAAAAGGGGGACAAAATAAAATAACTTACACAACATCCCACATGCTCCCTTGGAACTAATAATGCAGGCTCCACCTTTTAGGGTTTTCGTGCATTTAAATATTAGACCACAAGGGATCATTGGGCTCATGAACCATGCAAAGGACTACAGTACCTATGTCCACGGATATCGGATTGATCACAAACGCCTCCAAGTGCAATCCGATGGAACTCTCTCCCCAGTGTCTTAGCAATGGATCTTCCTACACTGGTTTTCCCAACTCCTGGAGGCCCCACAAAGCAAAGGATGGGACCTTTCAAATTGTTCTTCAGCTGCCGGACGGCCAAATACTCCAGGACCCTCTTTTTCAGTTTCGCCATGGCATAGTGATCATTATCCAGCAGTATTCTGGCTGCACGGATATCTAGGCGATCTACCAGAAGATTAAAAGAGAGGTTATATGAAAAGTCAGAATGAACTTAAAACACTTAGAATGAACTACAGAGAACTAAAAGTTCCAACATGTCCTGCACTAAGTTAATTTATTTGTGTTGTGTGCACCCCGATTGTTAAACTTTATTAAATTATGTTTGAGAAATTTGCCATCAAAGGGAGTCTACCACCTCCCCAAGAATATCCAACTGTCACCACCACATTACAGAGCACATTACAGTAATAAACAACATACCTTTGTTATGTATGTCACTTTTGGGGTTTGGGGGAAAAACATAATATTACAAAATATTTTTTAATTAGGCTGGGGGAGGTGAAAAAACAAAAAAACAAAACAAAAAAAAAACCACTCACTCACATGTCCCTGGTGCTCTGGTGTCTTCCCAGTGCAGTCTTGTCCTGCTGATCTGCTGTCTACTTGTGACGGAATTCCTTACTCAGCGGTCACAGCAGCCTCAGTGGCCTAAGGAAGGGACCCGGGGATATTCCTTAGGCCGCTGAGACCACTGACTGGCCTTAGTGGTCAAGAAAACAACTGAGCTTTTTTTTTCACCTCCCCCAGCCTAATTAAAAAAATAAAATTTTAGCCTGGACAACCCCTTTAAAGGAGTCTACTAAATAAATTTCAATAGATGGCAAACATCAAGACATACAATGTACTACAGATTTTAATAGCTTCTTTACTCAAACATAGAGACATACAGTGGCGAGATGAAGGAGACTAACTGCTGCTGGAAAATAATTGCCCACACAATAGAGAGTTAAAATATGTTAAGATATATCTGTCTATATCTTATGTGTAAATTATGTTTTTTAATGCAGAGAGTTCCGTTTGTGATCTTCCAGCAGCACAGCTGTAAATATCAGTACAGTCCACATCCATTTTCAGCACTTGAAGGGGTATTCTGGAAGTTATATCCTATACCCTGGACTGGATTTCTGGAGATCTGACTGCTAAGCTAGTCACAACAGGGGTCCTGAATCCCCAATTTGACTGGAGTGGAGGTCAAACATGCATGTACAGTGTTCTATCTTAGACAGTCCCATAGATTTTTAATGGACCATTAATGGACCATTCTTAAACACTTTTCCTTTCAAGGTGGTGGGGGTGAAGGGTCTCAGGCCATGCACTTTTGTGATATTTGGGTGTTTCAGTGGTTGGACATTTACAGATGTATCATTTATTTCCATCTAGTGGAAAGGAGATTAAAGTTTAAATGGGCATTCTGGTAATAGCATGTTAACACTGGGCAGACAACAGCAGTGGCCTTTACAGAGAGAACAGCAATTGCAATATTAGGCTCCCTCAGAACAGATTAGTGCGACTTGTTTACACACCATTCTAGTCCATCTGACACTCTAGATCTTAAAGGTAAAGTGCCCAAGTTCATTGAATAGATGAAGTTAGGAGGGGTGTTCAATAAGTTATCTTCCACAGTACGTTTTGTCAATGTTAGAAAGTTGAGCTTGCCTGTGCAGGTTGAGACATGACTAAACACACTCAGTAGCAGTTCAGTCTGATGAAAACACTGGAAGTGACCGGATGGCAAGTGCAGTACAGTGCGGGTCTACAAAGAAATGGGGGGATTTGGAGTGTTGTTCAGTGAAGAAAAGAAAAAAAAAAAAAAAAAAAAAAAAAAAAAAAAATCCATGAAAGGATGACTGCTGTACATGGAAATGATGCACCTTCCTACTACCAAATAAAGTTTTGGACCAAGCAGTTTAAATGGGGTGGGGAACCAACTGAAGATGACCCCCGTTCAGGGCAACCTGTCAAAACATCTTCAGAGGAAATGTACCATAAAGTGGTGGCCATGATTTTGGAAGATCATTAGGTCAAGTTCAGGGTTATAACTTAAGAATTAGACATTTCAGCTGGCAGGGTTTCAGTATCATTCATGATGTTTTGATGATGTCAAAGGGCAGTTCCTGGTGGGTGTCACACATGTTGATGCCTGAACAAAAAACACTTTGTCAACAATTTAGCCAAGAGAATTTAGACATGCTTAGAGAAAATTCAGGAGACATCTATTCTTGGGTTGTTACAGGTCTTGAAACATGGGCCACTACCATGATCCCGAGACCAAACAAGAGTCCATGGAATGGAAACACAAAGGGTCACCAACTCCAAAGAAATTTTGTGCACAACAGTCACCTGGAAAGGTCATGGCAACGTTTATTTGGGATACAGAAGGTGTTTTAATAATATAATTCATGTCACACAAGACTACAGTTACTGGAGAGACCTAGGCTTCAACAGTAAGGCATTACATGAGGCAATCAAATATAAACGCCATGGGAAGTTGTCAGCGGGTTTGTTACTGATTCATGACAATGCGCCAGTTCACAAGTCTTGCAAATCACAAGCTGCTATCAGAAAATGCAGCTTCATGGAGCTTAAAGGGGTTGTACAGGATAACCCCCTTTTTTTTTGTTCATAGGAACATATGCTGAGGAAGGTGAAAAAAAATAAAAAACACACTCACCTGTCCCAGGTGCTCCAGCGTCTCTCACTGCTGTCCAGTCCTGCTGCTCTGGTGTCTTGTTTTGGCGGAAGTCCCTGCCACACGTGACTGCAGAGGTCAATTAGTGGCCTAAGAAAAGGACATGGGACATCCCAGTTCCTTTGCTTAGGCTGCAGTTTGGCCTCTGCGGTCACGTGTAGCGGGTACTTCTGCCAAAACAAGCCCCCGGAGCAGCAGGACTGGACCACGGTGGGAGACACCCTGAAACACTGGGGACAGGCGAGAATGTTTTTTTTTTTTTTTTTACCTTCCCTGGTCTCATATAAAAAAACAGGTTATCCTGGACAACCGCTTTAACATTCATCCTACAATCTAGACCTGGCTCCTAGTGATTTCTTCAAGTTACAAAAGAGAAAGTAATTTTTGCATGGGCAACGATTTCCCAATGATAAGCAGTCAAAGATGCAGGGTTCCTGCAGCAGTGAGAAGTTTCCTTCGATTCTGAGGAAGGAAGGAAAGTGGAATGAGTGTGTTGAAGTCAAGGGGGTTTACATTGAAAAGTAGAAAGTTCAATTTTCTCAGAAAATTTTGTTTTCATATTCAAGTAGATAAATTGAACAACCCTTATATTTTGTATTCAACTACATCAAGTTAAAAGCATGACATTTTGGTACAGATTCCTATTGTAGCAAACTCTAGAAAAGGAATCTATAAGGTTCTATATGAAAGCACACAGTTAATACAAAAATATCTAGGCATCAGCATACAAGTCTATTCATGGCCTTGTAAACCCCCCACTCACTTTTCACACCCTGGTGGTGTAGGGTTGACCTGTGGGAAGAAAGTGCTCTGCAGAGCTTGGATTTGCCTTGTCGCCTTTTCATGTTACTTTATTAATTTCACATTTGAGAATTCGGCTCCTTTGATCTTTTCAAAGTTCTCAGCTTAAAATAAATCCTTCTCCAGAAATTGTTTTGAACAATGAGGCCTGTGACGCTCCCCCGCTACAGGATTAGGTGGGGTCTTCTGCCGCATAGATGAAGATGGAAACTTTACTGGGATCTTGAAATTAATAATCTTTTAGCCACCAGACTCATTACTTCACAAATACCTGCAAGTGGTCCAATCCACACCCATTGACATTGCTTGTCACATAGAAGTTGGGGTTATGTTTAATCAAAGTTTATTAAAAATTTTTTAAAAGTACAATGGAAAAAGGACAAAAATAGAGTGAGCAAACAAATGGCGCAAAGGCACGCAGGCCTCACCTGTAAACAAGAAGCTTGGGGTAAGACCCAAGCTAACGCTGTGGAGCACAATACAATAACAGAGGAACTGAAGGCCCAGATATACGGGACCATAAAAACAGCATCTTGAAGGTAATGGCAGAAGAACAAACAGACAAATGAACACACAATGAGAAGTTGGGGTTATACAAGAGATACAGTAAGGGTGTGCAAAATAGTGTTTACATAGGGGACACTTTAAAAATATTTACCTGCACTTGCCTAATCTTGGCTATGCTGGGTAGTAACCAAGATGACGATCACAAATAAGGCTGACATGCTGATTTCTTAAAGTGTACCTGTCATCTCTTTGGGCTTCTCAGGATAAGCTGCCATGCACATGTACATGAGACATAAACACTATATCTGGCCATTTTATGATTTATATTCTGCTATTTTTAGCAGTCCCCCCCCCTCTCCATACTGTATCTGTAGTTTTAATTTCTCTCTGAGCTGGTGGGTGAACACTAGCTGCCGTACACTGCACACAGTGAGTAGAGAAGAATCTGCCCCAGAACATGCAGGTCATACACAGAAAATACTGACATGTATTGTTGCTACAGTAAAGTGCTTTAGTTGTGATAGACGTTGGAGCTGAAACTATCAAACTAGGCCTCTTTTCTTCTCTTATGTCCTCCTGCTCACTCCTTCTCCCCTCTCTATAGACTTCTGGGTCATCACACTGTTTATGTATGCATATAAATGCTTGTTACTTGGCAGCATATCTCATAAACAGGGGGGATGTGCTTACATAATCTCAAGAATGATTATTGATCAAACCCTCCCGATAAAAGGCAGGTAACAATGAAAGTAAATGAGTGGTGATCAACTTCCTATATTGTTGATTGACATTTATTGTGGGCAAACAATATGCCTGCGTGAAAGGACGTGTAGACTGATACAGCTGGGATACATCCATTGTTGCATAACCAGCAAACTAGCGTTGAGGACTCCAGGAAAGCTGGGTCACCAAACATGTGGGATCTGTGATGGTCAAATAGCACAGAAGAAGGAAAATTTTGGCCACTTTTACTTGGGATTGAATTTAGCTGGAAATGTGCTGGAGGGAAACAGAAACATCTACCAAGTAAAATTTAGCCATGCAGGATTGCAGAAAAGCTGGATGACAGCACCTTTACTTAATACATATGTTCAGTGAGGGGTTGGGGTTACTCTGCAGACAATAACATGTGGCTTATTTTAAACTCTGTGTCACACGGCTGGAATGTCAGGCATCCTCTGGGAATGAGGCGATGTTTTGCTCGGTCTGAACAGCCCCCCTTTGTGCGTAGTTAAAGGTTCCTCCTCACTCTACAGAAACAATGAGCTGGCCCCACACCAAACTCCTGTCTGTTCTGTTCTCCTGCATTTTTCTTTTCTTTTCCTGAAATTGCAATGTTAACGGAACACAGACTGCTGCGAAAAACATAGAAAATCAGTCGCCGCTGGGAATGTTTACTTTTCTTTTTCTCTGGTGGTGTGGGAACAAATGTCACCTAAATGTGCAGTGGACTAATACTATACCCATACTCCCAAGACTATAGTCTGCAAATAGTTTGGAAGCAACATCTGACACACAGTGAAGATAGCTTTTATAATAGAAGCATAACAGACAGCCAAGCAATGAAACATCACCGCCTAGAGGTCATATTACAGTAAAATTCCTGGAATTCTGCATACATGGGACATGCTGGGTACCAGATTATCAGATATTTTGATCTTTTCATATTCATGTGCCAGTGAGAGGAATTTTATTGTAAAAGTCAAGATGTTTGTGCACAGAAAATGGTGCCCGGACAATTCAAGAGCGTTTCCTAGCACTCTATGACCATTTGATAGTTATAAAATCTGATAATCTGGTACCAGCTATGTCTCCTTGCCAGATTAGGAGAGTTTTTACTGTAAATTTAAAAGAAAGTGCTCAAAAATAGTTCCACAGCATTCAGTTTAGTAACAAAAAGAAAAAAAAAAAAAGAAGAAGAAAAGAAAAGAAAACAATAATACTGAATATCTGTTACGTATAAACGTTCATCTGCTATTGCCAAAACAACCATTGCTGGTCACTTTCCAAGCTAAACATGGACCACTGACTAGTGATCCTCCTACAGTCCCAAACAGCCTAGGAATCTGGAGGAAGGGAGGATTTGACAACACTAAACAATACACATTACTGCATGCAAAGAGTCTCATACACACAAACATAGATCTGTAAACCCTGTTAATCACAAAATAAACACAAAGTTGCACAAGGACTTACAAAAGCCTTCAAACAAACAAAATCTAATAAATTAAATATTTAGCCCAGAGAGAAAAAAAAAAGGAAGTCTCTGGAAATTTTGAGGTTTCTGTGTTTTGCTGTGTGTGAACAGGTTATGTAATAAAATACTATCAATACAATGCTGCTCCCTGCTGGTGAGTTTCTGTTATTGTTGTTCCAAATAGTTCTAGCAAAAAATGCTATACAAAGAACGGTACCAACTGGTTGCTGATAATAATGGCACAGATTATCTGGTTCAGTGCCAAATATGACTGGCAAATGGACATCAATCTATAGGATTTACTTTATTCCAAAAGATGGCACTAATGGCATAGCCTCTTAAACCAATAAAAAAAATGCTATGTAGGGGCCTTTAATAGGAGCAGAAACATATTTTTGTGGACAACAATTGAAAAAGCAATGCAGATCTATTTATTGATATGCAAATTAGCTTGCAAGTGCAGAGGGGGCAGGGCCTGATTTACCAGATTTGCCTACAGACAACGGCTAAAAATGTCAATCACAACCAAAGGGGAAACCTTGGGAACTGATTTCAGAGAAAAGTTGGAGGCTTTGCAACTATCTGTAGGCAAATCTGGGAAAACAGGCCTACCCACAATGCACTTGCAGGCTAATTTGCATATCCATAAAAAGATGGTTCTCTCTATATTATTTCACAATGGTATGTTCTCTTTCTATTAAAGGTTCCTACATGGCACGATTAATTGTTTGGTAGGTATTTTAAGCCCATAACTAAGCTTTTTTTTTTTTTTTGTCAATAAGTGTAAATAATGACTTACGGTAAAATAACTACAGAGCCCCTGTAAAACAGTACAGCCCAGCCCCATATAGTTACCGCTTACTGCTGAGCATTGCTGTACTTATCAAGTACAAGTCTGGACCAACAGTTGCCAGTATGCACCTTGTAAGGCTTCCCTTACGCTACCTTCACACAGGTTTTCCATAGCAGAAAAAAAGAACTGAATTTTTTTCTGTGCTTGTTCCTGGCATTTTTTCCCTAAAATAAAATCAAAACTCCATACCAATGAAATGCTGTGTTTTGAAAAAGGAAAAAAAAAAGCCAAAAAAGAAAAAAAACATGTATGTAAGGTTATTAATAATTTGTTATTAAATAACTTGTAATGTCTGACTGCAGGATTTTTATGCAGATTCCTACTGTCGCATGCAGACAAAACCCTGCCCACACGTGGCCACCAATGATCAAACATTTGTGCAGGTTTACACCTGTATAACTGTATGATCACTGACAGTCATATGTGGGCAGGTTTCTTCTGAGGCTTCCAGAATGTGAGAACAGGCCCTTAGGCTGGAGTTACATTAGGAAAAATAAGTATTTGATACACTGACGATTTAGCAAGTTTTCCCATCTACAAAGAATGGAGAGGTCTATAATTTTTATCGTAGCTACACTTCAACTGTGAAAGACAGAATCTAAAAAAAAAAAAAAAAAAAAAAATCACATTGTATGATTTTTAAATAATTAATTAGCATTTTATTGCATGAAATAAGTATTTGATCACCTACCAAACAGCAAGAATTCTAGCTCTCACAGATGTTAGTTTTCCTTTAAGAAGCCCCCCTACTCTGCACTCATTATCTGTATTAATTGCACCTCTTTGAACCTTATTCCTGTATAAAAGACACTGTCCACACACACAATCAGTCAATCACACTCCAACCCCTCCACCATGGCCAAGACCAAAGAGCTGTCTAAGGACACCAGGGACAAAATTGTAGACCTGGTGTCAAGCAGGACTTTTCTCTCCGCATTTTTCCACCCTTTTCAGGCGGAAACCGAGCGGAAAGCACACGGACCTCATTATAGTCTATGGGGTCCACGGGTTTCCTAAGGTAACCGCTTTTTTAATGCAGATTAGGTTTCCGTGCGGGGGGTCCCCAAGCAGACCCCCAGAACGGAAACCCGAACGCAGATGTGAACCTAGCCTTATTTTCATTTTTTTGGTTTATACAATAGGAAAACAAACAGTTTTGTAATATATATGTATAATAACAACAACAACGACAACTTTTTTTATATAGCACCAACATATTCTGCAGTACTACAAATCAGAGGGTACAGACAGCATTTCACATTACAATGTGACAAAAAAAAAATTTAAAATTTTGCTCACATAAAGGTCTTACCAATTGGTAACCCCTGTCTCTAAACTGTAGAATATGACTATATGTGAGTAAATATGGCGCCTGTCAGGTGACACACACCCCCCATCCTCATGTGACTATTGGCATTCAGTAAGCAGCAGTGTTACCTGACATCCTGTCCTCTGTCAAACTTTCTCTATGTGATATTAATATCACAAAGTAAAAGTTAACAAAGAGGAAACACAGAGAAGAATGTAGAGCTGCTTCTCCACAGACACTTACAGCCATGATAAGATGCTGCATTAATGCTGTATACACACTAATAGAAACGATGAGATGCTGCAGTAATACTGTATATACACTGACAACTATGATGAGATGCTGTAGTAATACCATATATACACTGACAGATAAGATGCTTCAGCAATGTTATATATGCAATGACAGGCACAATGAGATGCTGCACAGTGGTAACTGAATACCAGGGACCACATGATGTGTGGACGAGGTGCATCACATGACTGATGCCATCTATAGTCCATTCCATGGGAAGCATTTCTATGGACTAATATGTAGGCTGTACAATTTTATTTCTAAACAGGCCTGTACTTTGCATGAAAAAACTATAAACCTCACACAAATAACTGACGCATATTCTTTTTGATGCAAATAGGTAATAAACATTTCTGAACTAAACATCAGTGTAAGGACTCATTCACATGCCAGGATACCATGGTCGTGTGCTGGCCCTTTTATTAAGGAGTCAATAGACTCCTGTCATATTAGCCACATGTTTACACTCAGCAGTGAATAAAGTACATTTTCACGGCAGAGTGCACTGTACTGTTGTGTGAATGTAGCTTAAAAAACAGAAAACTTTCCACTGAGATTAGTAAATGTGGGCCTTTGTTCACTGACAAGAGATCATGATAAGGAATTAGAATACAAATAAATACAAAGAAATGTATATTTGAAAACTGCAGAACTTTCAGGAAACAATGACTACACATTAGTTTCATAAACTGGCAGCAGACCATGGACTTTTCCCCTGAGTTATATTGATGGCATATCTCCTATGTTTTACATATTAGTTTCATAAATCGGGAGGAGACCATGGACTTTTCCCCTGAGGTATATTGATGGCATATCACCTATGTTTTGCTTGCTGCAGACGCAAATACAACACAGTGGATGGAGAGTGTGTGCATCTGCATTCAGCAACCTGCAGCTTTCCCACGGGAAGAAGACATTGTATCAGTGCAGAGTTCACGTGGTGCATTATTACTGCCAGTCTTGGATCCATTCCTAAAATAACAGCTGCTCCGACTGCTGACACCAGATAGCAGGGACAGAAAGTTTGCAAAGTCGACTCGTTTTCATGGGGGACGGAATGTAAAAACATAGCAAGAAGCAGAACACAATTAACCCCCAGACACGAGAAATGACTAATATTATTTCACATGACACGAAGATGAAGAGTTGTCATCTTATGTTTACAATAACAATGAATTTGGTAACAAAAACTACAGTCCATACATGTGATGACAAAAACACACAAAGCAGCTGCCACACACAAAAGGGGAACTCTACTCACTGATCAAACATAACTTACAGTAAATAAGAGTTGGAAAGGCAAGGTAAACACTGCCTGTATTCTACACAGCAACATTACTTAAAGAGCCACTAACTATAAAAGTGCAGAGTGAAAAAAAAGATCACTCACACATTAATACAAGGGTAATATTATAGCAGTTATATTCCTGAACAAAGGAAGCAGCAGGGATTTTTTTTGGTATTTTTATTTATTTATAAACGTATCTTATGCTTTCTTCAAATACATACACAACCTTTTTTGAAAACAAAAATGAAAAATACCAACATTTTTTAAATGTATTTTTCAAAAATAGTGTTTTATTGTATCAAATATCATATGATTCCAGTCTGTACTGTAATCCTGCTTTCAGTACAGGAAAGACTAGCTTTGGGTTGGCAGGGACTCCATGTATCATAGATCATTATGATGCTGGAAGTCTAGGTCCCGGCTCAGTGATTGGTCAAAGACATATGTCTGACATCTGGTTTGTATCTCACAGACCGAGCCCACTTGTGCAAAGGAGGCCTTATATATTTCCCTTTAAATCACATGACTTTCAGGCTAAGGCCCCCCGTAGTGAGTCGCAGCTGAAAAACACAGCAAAAATGACCACTGCAGAAACGCATCACTTTTTTTTTCAGTAGAGTTTTCACAGAAAGTCAGCAGAGTTTTCCTTTGCAGACTTTGTCTCTATTATACCTATACGGAAAACGCCAGTGTTTCCTTAGGTATAAGTGACATGCTGCGATTTACAAAAACATTTTTTTGAAGTTGCAGCATTTCCACTGCAGATTTTTATCTGCAATGTGCGGATGGGATTAGCCAGAATCCCATCTACTTTGCAGGTAATGTAAAACACAGCGGCCAAAACGCTGCGTCTTTGCAACGTGGGGCCCAGGCCACAAAAAAATCAATACACATTTAATTTTGTGCTTATATATGAAAGGACAAAAGTCAATGAAGTCTATCAAGAGAAAAAAAAAAAAATCACAAACTGACTGAAAAATCCCATAATTTTTCCTAAAAACCTGTGAAACATCGTTATAGTAAATACCTCATTTTTCAGACTATAACTGTCAGACATTGTGGTGCTCACCTCTAGTGTTTTTGTTCCAGGGCAGTTCAGACATCAGTTCCAAATAGTTCCTGGTTAGCGCATACTCTGGCATGGACTGCGGCATTTTCTTCAGTCTGGAAGATGACAAAGTTTATAAAATGAGGGAAGTGAAAGAGGGGATAGTGTACTGACATATCTACTATCCCAGGGGTCAGCAGTCCGAGTCCCTGAGGGGTGGCACTTGGGAGATCTTGCCCAGCGGTTTTGTTCGGACCAAACACATCCTAAACCAAACTGCTTCAGAATTTTGGGTTTTCCACTCACAAGCTATTATTATACTCTGGGGTCGCTTCAGACCCCAGAGTATACTTCTGCCTGACGTAAGAGAACGCTGATAGGGCCTCAGGGATTTCGACAGCGACCATGCATATCACCCCTTTGACCCGCTTATTATCTGAGACACTAGAATATAATAATAGCTTGTGAGTGGTGAACCCCAAAAACTTCAGGTTCAGCTGAATTTGAAATTTTTGGAAAATTATTTGGGGCCACAATGGGATACTATACCATGTGGAGGGGCCGCCATGGGACATTATAGCTTGTGGAGGGGCTGCTATGGATCATTATACTGTGTGGAGGGGCTGCTATGGATCATGATACTGTGTGGAGAAGCCACTATGAGACATTATACTGTGTGAAGGGGCCACTGTGGATCATTATACTGTGTGGAGGGGCTGCTATGGATCATTATACTGTGTGGAGAAGCCACTATGGAACATTATACTGTGTGGAGGGGCCACTGTGGATCATTATACTGCACCATGTGAATGCAGATTTGCATCGAAGTGAAAGTACTGGCCTAGGACTGGATGCAGCTACATAGTGTGTCACCACCCTAAGGGTGCTGCCACACTGTGCTCCTGGACGCATGCATTTACCACTAACTGAGGGATGCACATGTACTTTCACTGCTTCTAATGAGAAAGTACAGCTGCATCCCAGGAAATAGCAGTAAACACATGCATCCAGAAGTATCCCATGACAGCTCTTCTGTGTATGACTTTAGTATATGACTTTAGTATAGAGGTTGTCTGCCTCACAATTATTGCTCAGCACTCCGAGGACCTCATCTTTGATTTTTTTAATTTAAATTGGCTGCCATACAAAAAAGGTTGCCTACCTCTGTACTATCCTCACCTCTTCATCTCCTTCATGCACACCTTCATTGCTGGTTCCGGCATGCTGCATGACTTGATTTTCTTCTCTAACAAGATGATGTCATCTGAATCCTCATCATCTTCTTCTGCACTTTCTAGAGAAAATGGTTTCCCTGCTCCTCCGCCAAGCTTCCTTAGAGGACGGATAGCAACAATCTGTAGATAATGAAGGCGGCTTTAGACGTTTACTAACTTTTCAACAAACTTTCCATCAATCAATTGTGCAAGTAAATGCAAGAATTTCTGCAATATATTTCATCAGATAAAAACAACACTTATTCTAAAACCTCTTGTTTAATCCATCTTGCTAGAGCAAGACTGGAGTGTATCTCAGAGGTGTCAGATTACAGTTCACAATATAAGTCTATGGAGCAAGAAGCAGGAGCTGAGTTAAGAGATACAAGACACAGACGCAAAACAAAACTTCTAAAGTTCAATAGGAATATTTTATCTTACCCCTTGTGTTTTATTTACATCAGCACAGGTCAGTAGTGCTCTACAATGTCCTATGTAACTGTTCATGTTTCTGAAAAAGTGAGGGCACTATGGAGCAGATTCTGCTTTACTTTGTGTGGGCTGTGTATGGCAGACATCAAAGCATTTAGTGTCTATACACAAGCTCGGGAGAACTGCAGAAGTAAAAACTGCCAAAAAATGGCAAAATACAAGTCACAGGTTATGTACACTTTAAAGAGGACCTGTCGCCAAATACAAAGGCTAAATGGCATAGCCCACTTGATTCTCTCTGTGCCCGATACATTTGTTTTTTTACTTTAAAGTTTTTTTTAAACTTCTTTTTAAATTTGCTCTTGTTCTCCAACTGAGCAACAACATTTAAATTTCTCTGCTATAAGAAAATAAAAAGTTATTGCCCTGAACAAGAGCTACTTTACATAGAAACTGCCAGGGGCCATATCTATTGAGAAGGTGGAAGGATTTATTGAATGAGTGGCGCTTGATACAGGGATTCAAAGCGCACCAAAAAAAAGAATCTCTGTGTCATACTCCACCCCCTCAGACCTTGCATCAGGTATAACACAGTGAATCAGCTTAGCCTGGAGTGTTCCTTTATAATAAGACTTTATACCCTTTAAAGTGAAGGATTCTATATAATTAAAGAGGACCTTTCATGTCCTCATCAATGTACGCTTTTATGTACCACTAGAAAGCCAACAGTGAGCTGAATTCATGTGCTCCGGTGCTAGAGGTATCGGTGCCTTTAGTTTTGGCACCAATATCTCCTCACTGTCAGAAGGACGGGCCTTACAGCCTAGTGTCATTGCTGGGCTGTGAGGAACACCCCCTGACTGTACTCTAACATAGCCTTGTACTGTCGAAGGGAGCGTTCCTTACCGGCCAGCAATGAAGCTGAGCTGTTAGGAACACCACCCTTCACCCAGTACAAGTCTATGGAAGACATTCCTCACAATCCAGCGACGACGTTAAGCTGTAAGGCCCGTCCTTCTGACAGTGGGGAGATATTGGTGCCGAAATTAACGGCACCGATTTCTCCAGGATTGGGGCGCATACCAGGAAAGCCGACAGTGCGCTGAATTTGGCTTTCTAGCGGTATATAAAACAGCACATTGATGAGGACATAAATACACACACTTAAACTGTACCTAACTTTTCAAGAATATTTGCATAAATCTATAGTATAGTGTTTGTACATGAGTAGTAACACGCAGGTCTGTCGGAGTCGGATGCGTGGAGAAAGAAAAGAGTTACTGACCCCAGCTCCAGCTTCAAAATAAAATGCTGAATTATTTTTAAATATATTATGCAATTACTGATATTGTATACACTACCGTTCAAAAGTTTAGGGTCACTTAGAAATTTACTTATTTTTGAAAGAAAAGCACAGTTTTTTTTTCAATGAAGATAATATTAAATGAATCAGAAATACACTCTATACATTAGTCATTTACCACATTAACATTCTAGCTGCAAACGTCTGGTTTTTAATGTAATATCTACATAGGTGTATAGAGGCCCATTTCCAGCAACCATCACTGTGTTTGCTAACTGTGTAAGAAGGCTAATGGATGTTTAGAAAACCCTTGAAAACCCTTGTGCAAGTATGTTAGCACAGCTGAAAACAGTTTTGCTGGTTAGAGAAACTGTAAAACTGACCTTCCTTTGAGCTAGTTGAGTATCTGGAGCATTACATTTGTTGGTTCGATTAAACTCTCAAAATGGCCAGAAAAAGAGAACTTTCATGTGAAACTCGACAGCCTATTCTTGTTTTTAGAAATGAAGGCTATTCCATGCGAGAAATTGCCAAGAAACTGAAGATTTCCTACAATGGTTTGTACTTCTCCCTTCAGAGGACATCACAAACAGCCTCTAACCAGAGTAGAAAGAGAAGTGGAAGGCCCCGCTGCACAACTGAGCAACAAGACAAGTACATTAGAGTCTCTAGTTTGAGAAATCGACGCCTCACAGGTCCTCCACTGGCAGCTTCATTAAATAGTACCCTCAAAATGCCAGTGTTAACGTCTACAGTGAAGAGGCGACTCAGAGATGCTGGCCTTCAGGGCAGAGTGGCCAAGAAAAAGCCATATCTGAGACTGGCTAATAAAAGGAAAAGAATAATATGGGCAAAAGAACACAGACATTGGACAGAGGAAGATTGGAAAAAAGTGTTATGGACAGACGAATCGAAGTTTGAGGTGTTTGGATCACACAGAAGAACATTTGTGAGACACAGAACAACTGAAAAGATGCTGGAAGAGTGCCTGACGCCATCTGTCAAGCATGGTGGAGGTAATGTGATGGTCTGGGGTTGCTTTGGTGCTGGTAAAGTGGGAGATTTGTACAAGGTAAAAGGGATTTTGAATAAGGAAGGCTATCACTCCATTTTGCAACACCATGCCATACCCTGAGGACAGCGCTTGATTGGAGCCAATTTCATCCTACAACAGGAAAATGACCCAAAGCACACCTCCAAATTATGCAAGAACTATTTAGGGAAGAAGCAGGCAGCTGGTATTCTATCTGTAATGGAGTGGCCAGATCTCAACCCCATTGAGCTGTTGTGGGAGCAGCTTGACCGTATGGTACGCAAAAAGTGCCCATCAAGCCAATCCAACTTGTGGGAGGGGCTTCTGGAAGCATGGGGTGAAATTTCTCCAGATCACCTCAGCAAATTAACAGCTAGAATGCCAAAGGTCTGCAATGCTGTAATTGCTGCAAATGGAGCATTCTTTGACGAAAGCAAAGTTTGAAGGAGAAAATTATTATTTCAAATAAAAATCATTATTTCTAACCTTGTCAATGTCTTGACTATATTTTCTATTAATTTTGCAACTCATTTGATAAAAAAAAGTGCGAGTTTTCATGGAAAACACAAAATTGTCTGGGTGACACCAAACTTTTGAACAATAGTGTAATTAATTAGATACTTAGTTTGCTCAATATTTGCTTTCTTAGGAGTTCAATTGCTAGCTTTACTTTTTGTGAACTAGAGGAGCTTTGCAGCTTTTGTCAGGCAGTGGATAAAGAGAGGGGTCCAAGTCAGAGCTTTGACCACCAACTATCAGTGACACTTTTCAGCTGTACCTTACTAACTCACAGTAACAATAGTACAACACAGTCCAGCTCCATAGGGAAAGTCACCCAAGTTTTCCAAACTGCTGAATGTCAAATATGTGTAGCTATGCTTTGGTAATTCCACTCTTTCCTATATTCCTGCAATATTATGCATATTTACCTTTCAGGAGCTTTGGAAACCTGGGTAACATCCAATAGATAGGTATTATAAATATCAAACTGGATATGTAGTATCCTCACTATTGCCCTGATACTATAAGTATATGTACTAAATTGCATGGCATACAATGCCAAATTTGCTTTTCAGGGAAAGCAGAATAGCATACCAGTTAAAGCTGTAATAGGGACTGCTGAATAAAGTAATGTAATGTAAAATAAAATAAAATAAATCTTATTTCGTGCTCTATAGCTTGCCAAATCTGCATTTTAGATTTCTGGAAAACTGGATAACATAGCATGTGGAGTTGTAATAGGAAACACTGAATACTATATTTACCACTTCATGCTATAATTAGAGAAACACAGAAGACTGACAAGAGAAAAAATGACCACATGGTCCATCTAGTCTGTCCTTATATTATTACCATTTTATCTTAGGATTGACTTGTGTTTATTTCAGGAATGCTGAAATTCACTTACTGTAGTTTTCCTAGCTACTGTACATCTGCTGGAAGGTTTTTCCAAATTTCAGCTACTCTTTCAGTTTATATCATACCTTGACAGATTTCATAATACCATAGCTTGCCAGGTTTGCCTTTGAGGGTTCTAGGAAACTGAGTAACATGCCAAATAACGCTGTAATAGAGACTGCTAAGTACTAAATATACTGAAATAAGTTTCCCACCTAGCTCCAGTAGTGTTCAATAACTTGCCAGATATGCCATTCAGGGTCCCAGGAAAGCTGGCTAAGATGTCATGGTGAACTGTAATAGTTAGGTTTGCCTTTCAGGGTTCCAGTTAAGCTGGGCAACATATGAAACAATGCTGTAATGTAGTAATATACAAAGCAATGCCTTTCAGGGTTACCTGGAAAGGTGGGTAACATACTTGATGTTGTAATAGGGACTGTTGAGTACTAAATATACCTAACTATTCCCCCTCCTTGTGTGTAATGGTTCGTGAACTTGACAGATATGCCTTTTAGGGTCCCCAGAAAGGTAGGTAACATACCAGTTAGTGCTTTAATAGGGACTGCTGAAAAACTAACTACATAAAGCCCTTTTTAGATTTCCAAGTTATGACACAGATAACTAGTTTTGCCTTTCAATGACCTGGGAAAGATGGGTGACTGGCACAACCTAGCTGAAAACAAATTTGTAATACTCAACTTTCCCTGGTGTAATATATGCCCTGGAGCTGCACTCTTTTTCAGCATTACAGTTAATGGAAGCTAAGCCAGTCCTCTCCCAAAACTCCTGTGATATTATGCTGGTGCTCCTAGCTGCTCTGTAGCTTAACAGCTTAGCAGTTAGTCTTGCAGACAGATCTATAGATGAACTAAATAATGATTTTTTTTTTGTGTTTTTGGATAGTTTTTAGGGTTTATGGTCTCTTTAACCCAGCAGCAGCATATATCCCTCTCCAGTTCCTTACCTACAATAGAGTATGATGCCCCGTGTTACATACCCTTTTGTCATCGTCTATTTTGGGGTTGCGTGTTTTATGGAGAAGTTTTAACCCTTCAATCTGACGCAGCAGGAGCGGGATGGTCACTTTGAATCTTTCTTCCAGCCCAACAGCATCAAGAATCTGATAATGGGGAGAAAAGGAGATTATGTGGGTTACCATAAGATGGCAAATGGTATAGAGCCTCCATCAGTATAGCAAGTAATAGTGATTTTACATAAGGGTGAAACTACAAACAATTTGAAGGGGTTATCCAGCTGTTCAAAACTGATATCCTAACCATAGGACAGAACATCAATTTTAGATTGGCAGGGTTGTGACTGCCAAAACCACCTCGCAGATCATCTGTTTCCCCATGGTGACACAAGCTCCTTCACTGTACTTTTAATAGCGGCAACTTGCGCTGTTAAAAGTACAGCAGGTGAGCACTGCTGTTTGCACCAGCACAGGGAAGCAGCTGATCTGCAGGAGTCCTGGCAGTCAGACCACACATATCTAAAGTTGAAATTGATATTGATGGGTAGGACATTAACTCTGAAAAGCTGGATAACTGCTTTAATATTGAGACAGAGAATCATTAGATGGTCATTGAAAAGTATATAATTCTTACATGTAATAGTATGATGCCTCTAGATAACCCAAAACCTAACACACAACATACAGTTTTAACAATGAGTTAGGACAAGTGATTAAAAGACTTCCTATACTTATTAATGTGGAAATAAAAGCATATTGTCCGGGTGAACATGTGACTATGGGGTACTGCAAATGTGTCATCAGGAAATTCTTGGTACATAAGTGGAGAAGGGGCAAAAAGGGACTCAGGAAATGTTAGGTCTTATTCAGAATAATAATAATAATAACTTTATTTATATAGCGCCAGCATATTACGTAGCACTTTACAAATCAGAGGACACATGAACAGACAATATGAGACATTACAATGTGACAAAGAAATAAACATATCAAACAATAGGAGTGAGGGCCCTGCTCGCAAGAGCTTACATTCTGAGGAGATAGAGGGACACAAGAGGTCAGAGGGCTTGTTTGCTACAATGGTCCAGCCATCTTTTAATAGAAAAGGTTGTGTGACTGAAGCTGTATGAACCCGTCACCAGCCAGTATCTGTGGATAAACAGATACTAAGTGCAAGGAGTACAGTGTAACTTCTAGATGGAGAGGACAGGATCTGAGGAAGAGAGGAGGAAGGATAAAAGGTGTTATTGTTCTACACCTCTGCACACTACACTGTGATAAGGTCACGTGATAAGCCTGACCAACAGATGTGATTTTAGGGCAGTTTTGAAGCTGCTGTAGTTGGGGATTAATCGGATTGTCTTGGGTAAAGCGTTCCAGAGCACCGGTGCAGCTTGAGAAAAGTCTTGGAGGCGGGAATGGGATGATCGGCCAACAGAGGATGCAAGTCTAAGGTCATTGGCAGAACGGAGAGGACGGTTAGGGTGGTAGACAGTGATGACAGAGGAGATATATGGGGTCGCAGTGCTAAGGATGGATTTGTGGGTCAGTGTGATAATTTTATATTGTATTCTGTGATGGATGGGCAACCAATACAGCGACTGACACAAGGTAGATGCGTCTGTGTACCGGTTTGACTGAAAGATGAGTCTGGCGGCTGCATTCAGGACAGATTGTAGTGGGGAGAGTTTAGTAAGAGGAATACCAATTAGAAGAGAATTACAATAGTGAAGACGAGAGAGAAACAGAGCGACAATGAGGGTTTTTGAGGTTTCCACGGTGAGAAAAGGGTGAATTCTAGAGATGTTTTTAAGGTGCAGGTGGCAAGAGCGTGCAAGTGTCTGAATATGTGGGGTAAAGGTGAGATCGGAATCAAATACAACCCCCAAACAGCGGGCATACCACCTCAGGGTAATAGTAAGGCCACAGACAGAAATGGAGATATCAAGGTTAGGTCGCTCAGTAGATGCAGGGAACACAAGAAGTTCAGTTTTTGAAAGATTCAATTATGTAAACTAAGGCAAATTACTGTACCAAGAAAAGTTTTGCAAAGTTCTGATATACTTTAAAAATAGTCACCAGAAACCAGCTCCATAGATACATAGGTTAGGGTCACCTGTGTTCCCTGTTTAAATCGGCACCTCTGTTGCAGAGATATTGCTTTTTTTTGTCCATATGCAAATGAATTCCTTGGAACAATAAGAGTGTTGCCATTGTTCCAAAGAGTTAATTTATATATTGACAAAATTCACAAGGGGAAACACAGTTTGATTTGGGTAACCCTAATCTACCTATGTGCAGGGCTGGGTTCTGGTGACAGACTCTCTTTAAGTTTTAATTCTTCACCATTTTTAAAATTTCTGCTAGTTGTCAGGGAAAGGGAACAGCTTTGTTTGCATTCAGAAGCTCAAAAATCCCCTGTATGGAGGTTTTACTACTTTACTTTTTAATAATCACTCCTGAGGATTTGTGTCAATTCATTCCAGTTATGACAATCCTCAGTAACCTACAAATTATGGACTGGTGCAATGGAAGCACCAATTCAAAAGGGGAAAACAAAGTCCGTTTCAGGTGACCCTAACCTATCTATCTACGGGGCTGGGCTGATCTGCTGAGTTCTTGCAGACTCCCTTTAAAGTATATCAAAACATTGCAAAACGTTTTATTGTACTGTTAAATTTTACCGGCAATAATACACTGTAACAAACTATCTGGACAGGTATTTGAAGCTGAATTATATTTGCTTGACCAAATTCTGAGTTAATATGCAGAATCAACCAAAAAAGTCCAATATTTCAGCTAGAGGAGAAAAAAACAACCTGTGTCTGCCTCCCTTTGAAATCAATGAAGGCTAGTTTTAGGTGGAATTTGGAGCTGATTTTGAGGTGGAATCCGCCTCAAATTCAGGTGACTGTGTGAACATACCCTAATAATCCCTCAGCCGTAAGAAGTATTATGTCTGTACAGGTTTTTAGCCTCTGAATGTAAACAAGAATATTCTCATTAACTGCCAGCAATCAGAGATCTGAAAAAAAGTGGGAAACCATTTAAAAGAGGGGGAGATTTATCATGCTATATATGTCAGAATTCTGGAATACATTGTACCACATTTATTATATGTTTTAGACATTTAAAGGGATTCTATCATTGGGGAAACATGTTTTTAACTGAAGCAATGTTGGAATAGCCTTTATAAAGGCTATTCTACTCCTACCTTTACTTTTCTTCTCCTCGTTGCTGTTTGTCCAAAAAATGTAAAACTCTCCCTGTATCTCCCTATCAAATTAGATCCAGGGAGAATTTTGGGACTGTCCTTGTTAGGACAGGAGTCATTGTGGGATATAGGTGAAAGATAGGGTATAATTATACCAGCCCTTCATCTGTAAGTCCCGTTGAGTCCCCAACGTCTCTCAGTAGGTCCGGGTAAGACCATTCCCTTTTTTTTATCTAGAGCACGGTTTGTTTTGTGCACATTAATTGGTGATATTCTCTGACCGTCTTAAATATTTATTATTTATGTTAAAGGTTAAGTTTTATGGTTTTTGGATCCTCTGCTTGTGACAACATCCAGCACTCAATACAAAAATTTGCAAAGGAATATCAAAATAAAGAAAGACAACCTATACAAAGTGATCACAATACTTTTTTTGCTCCTAACCTGCAGTTTCTCCTCATTGGTCGTCCGTATGATTGATGTCAGGATATCTGGAAGCAATTCCTTGGGAAGATTATCCAATAACTTCTTCAGTTTAGCAACTGCAGGTACTGAGCTATCCAACATGTCCACCAGCTTAAAGTGAAAAATACGACAGTACATAATTCCACAAACCACATCTTAGTTATATGCGATACTAGGAAAGTTGGGTGACAACAAGAGACAGTAATTCCGGCTTTAAGAGAAGGTCATTACCCAGGTTTCTTGGAACTAGCAAGATCTTGCATGAGCTGGGTAATGCCTGTTGATGGCTCCTTTGAGAACAATTGTGGTGGCCATACTGTCCAGCTTTTCTAGACACTCTTATGCCAATGACCTCAGCTACCCACCTGTACTGCATACTTGTAAAACTGCTCAGAAAGCTCCCCCAGTGCCTCTTTAAACTCAGTTTTACTGCTTAATTCCTCAAGCCGATCCAGCTGCTCTACATCTGCGACAGGATATGGTCGTTCTTTCAGAACCTCCACAATTTGGAACCGGCACAAACCTGTTACCAAAAGGGTGTAGTGCGGCTTTGGCCAGTTACTGCCAACGACCTGCACGACCAGGGCGGCTGTTCCAATCCTACAGAAAAGTAAAATAGGAATATAAGAAATAAATGGAGTAAGACTAGGTCTATAAAATTCTATTGCATTTAAGAAGCAGAAATTCGAGAAATCCACAAACCTTTGGGCCTCAAACACAAACTCCTGAGGTCCCTCCAATGCAGAAGCCATTGATTCTACCCCATCAAAAGCCAAGCCACTGACCTATAGGCTACAAGCATACGTAAAAGTGTTCACTGTGGATTTTCTGCAACAAATCCACAGCAAAATTTGCTGCAAATCCTCAACAAATATGCAAGCGGATTTTGTTGCAGATTGGTTACAGATTTTGTTGCTAGTGTCATCCTTCTCATTGAAATAGATGGAAATCTGCAGTAAAAATTAACACAAATTGACATACTGTGGATTTTAAAATGCATAGCATGTGTCAATTTCCATGCAGGAAAAAAATCTGAATTGTGTACACGAAAATAAAATTTAATTTACTTGTATGCTATTTTACTATGTTTTGGATTTTCTGCATGACAATGATTGTAGCCTTAGGCTCAATCTTCAACCCACATCTGATGACATCTAGACACTCCCTTGATGCTGAGTCCACTGACCTTTGGGCTTCACCCTATAATGCAGACGCACTGAATTTTGGGCTGCCCCTCCAATGCAGAGTTTTGGGCTCATCTATTGTCCCCGACCCTTAGGCTTGCATAATAGTCTGCTACCAGTTAGTGTCCCAGAGTCATAACAATCAGTTCTATCCCTCGGTATGTATTTTTTATGCTGCTGTGTAGAATTATCTCCAGGAATGACCTACTTTACCACTTCCAGAACGTTCTGCGATCGTCGCCCTTCACCCTGCAGCTGTTATGTAAACTTTACAGAAAGCAAAGAGATAACAGTCCAAAGGCTCAAGACAAGTGGATTGGGAGTGCACAATGTCATCAGCAATAACAGTATCAATAAGAAGTCTGGAAAGTGAAGAAAATAACATGTAATAGTAGAATCTGACAGAAGGTTGCCATAATAAGCACACAAAAAGAAAAATGGTAAAATTACCACAAGCTGCAGGAAAATGCAGTATTACATATCCAAGTGAATAAAAGAACTGTAGGGTGTCCGAGACTCCTGTGGACATATTTCAGGTCTCTGAATCTGGTCTTACAGAGTTAGAAGACAGGGTGTCCTTAGCTTCCACAGAGCAGGGCGAGAGAGTGAGTATATGCATACAGAAACATATGCATATGCTACGCCGGGTATGTGGAAAGCTATGGACAGTGTACTAGAGGCTTTCAGATACATCACATTACTAGGACCTCCACAAGGGGGTGACCCTTTGCCAAAATGGGGAACACAACAGCACCTGACACCACCACTAAGAGATGCTGCACTCACCAGATGGTAATGCCACTGGGAATAGGGGGACGACAATTTCACAGGGGGAACACCATACTACCTGACAACTCTAATAGACTCCTCAATAGTATACAGATTTTTGACAAGTGTTACTGCATGACAATAAATATCCTGGCAGAGACTAGCACACCTGTGCATGGCAGGCAGCTCCTCCCGGTCAGTGACAGGGTCACTGGTGTTCGGGATGACCCCAATGATTGTGCTCTTCAGGGAGGTTCCCCGTAGCAGGCGGTTTCGCACTAGTTCCATGTTACCGGGGGTGTCCACGCTGCACCGCATGCTGGAGCCCGGCAACAACACCCCATCCTGTGTAAGCAGAAGCGGCAGGCGGCGGGGTATCTGGATAGAGTCGCTGGTGGTCATGATCAGCCCCCTCAGAGACAACCAGAAGATGACAGATGGTAACTCCGGGCAAAGGGCAAGTTCCGGACTACAAGTACGGCGAGCACGCAGGGGCCCAACAGACTCAAATCTCGCACTGAGCCGCCTAATTGCGTCCTGACATCTAGTGGTCGCTGGTGAAAACTGCAGACTTTGAGGAAATGTGAGAAGGAAGCCTTTGGACGGTGGACATGCGTTCCAGGCGCCATGCGTAAGGTTATAGAAAGTTAATAACATGAATTATTCCAGAAAGTCACAGCCAGAGCTCTATCATCTTACATTACCGTTATGGACTTTGTTTTGCCAGACAGAGAATAGTGATCCATTACTCCACAGAACACATTTCCACTGCTCCAGTTTTGGTATTTTGCTGTAAACCGCACCATCTGATGTTTGGCAGTGTGCTTGGTGGTGTAACCCTACATTCACACAATCGAAGTGCAAAACAGCCCTTTTGCACCAGAGGGGCATCTGTTTTCACGGATCCCTCATATATTGCAGTTTATAGAGGATTCCATGAAAACGGATAAAAATATAGCGTGACCTATATTTTGAGAGCCTACGACAACAGACTATCAAAATTCAGTTCAGGTGAATAGCTGCCATTCACTGACAGTGAAATTAATGTGGCCGTGTGATGCCTGTAAAAAACCTCCATAACACGGCCGATATTCACTGTCATTTGAATATACGCTAAGGCTTGTGTGCAGCTGCTTGGTCACGGAAACCCATGCCATGAAGATCCTGGTGCACAGTTTTTGTGCTGATGTTAATACCAGAGTAGCTCTGCAGTTATTGTGGGTTATTAACCGCCTTTTTTATCTGAAATTTTCACAGTTGCACCTCTATTTTATCTGCTTTTTAAGTAGTCGATATTTATTAAGTAGGTACAGTTCCTTGATAAATGTTGAGCACATGTTAGCACTTTTGCCTATAAATAAGTAAATTTTGTACAAAATATACCACATGGAATTGTGATTTCGATGCTGTGTGATATGATGGAGTTTTTTTACACTGCCCATGTACTGGAGTGCATATGCATCTTTATAAATAGGCGCAAGTTATAAATAACGGTGAGAAAAGAAACTCCACTTTGGCTACCCCTCTCTTTCCTCGACAAAAAAACAAGTCGTGAGGGAAGAGAAACATCTGGAAAAAAAAAGCAAATGTGTCATAAATAAAGAGCAATTTAAATTTGTCAAATAAACGCACAAGTTGATTAATAAATTGAGTTTGGCAACACCAACCCGCATTTGGATAAGTTGCTGTGGTTCATAAACTTTAACTTTTCAATACCACTCACAGTGGACAGTGGTATATCTAGGAGGGAAGAAATTTCACAAGCAACTTGTTAGAACGGTAACATCCTATTAGGGGCCGTTCACACAGGAATTCCTCTTAATGTTTCCAAGGCTTATTAGGCCCAGATGAATGGGCCTAGTGAGCAGGGAGTCTTGAGCCGCAGATTCTACTGCAAGATAGATCAGGACACTTATTTTTCTCAGCATCTTGCTGTGATTTCTGGCTCCCATTGAAAACAACAAAAGTAAATGGCGACAGGTGGTGGAGAGTGCAGGTGATGTTCCATGAAGAGATCTGGTTGGAGAAATGCTGGTAAAGTCAAGTCCGGTGGTGAGAACCAAGTGCGGAATCTGTCTTATGATACAGCAGGAAATCCACTTATTCAGCGAATACGTCTGACTGCAGGAAAGTCCGGTGAAATGTCTGAGGTCAGGGCAATCTCTTGGCCCATCATGGACTCTACATGTTGCCCTTGACATGGAATCACTCAATTCAGCTTTTTGGGGAATCCTGTGATTCTGCCATGTTGCTTATGTCCAGGAATGAGACATCTCCACTTGGGGTGTTTCCAGCTCCAGGGTTCCTAGAAGCTTTGCAGATGGACTAGTATTGTTTTGCTCTTCGGATTTAGCTGGTGGGAAGGTCTCAAGCTGACTGTCCTTGGAGGTCAGTGCTTTTCTTTTAAGGTTGACTCTGGGAGCTTCACCAGATACCTTCACAACATCTTCATCTGATGTGGCCATATTTATGTCCAAGGTTTTAAGGGTCTCAAGATTTAAGAAATAGACGTCACTTTTCACTGCTGGGTCTTGTTTTGGATGAGTCTTTACATTGTGTCGTCTCTTTTGGGTCTTTGTCTTTTTAGCAGGTGGTGCCTCTTGGACACAGAATGTCCCGGGGTCTTTTCTGTGGACTTTCTTCGCTTTCTGTCTTTTCTCCCATGGACAGACCTTTTGGTATAAGGGGCCACTTAGTTTTTGGATCAGCAGTAACATCTCCACTTTTTGCAAAGGTTACAGTGGAGTCAATGTCCCCTGCTATGTAGGTTGGTGTCTCCTTATCTGTGTCATGGCTGATGGCATAATCTTTACGTTTTTTAGTGTTACTTGACCTGTGGAAGCTCCTGACCTGTGTCCTGGATTTCTTGACCAGGAAGCTGCAATTCCTTATCAGAGTTCCAAAATTTTGATAGAATTTCCTGAATCAGGTCAGAATGAAGCAACTAATTGACAAGCAGGATGAGAGACCAGTGAGCAGCACCCGCTGGGCACGATAGCGACATCCATGAATGCTCATGATTTCATCTGTCACATTTTTTTCTTATTTCCGTTTCAGAAGTTGCGTGTAGTTGCATGTATCCAGTGTGGAGTTAATATTCTGATGAGCGAGCTCTGGGCTCAGGTCTGTTACTCTTGTCATCACAGCTTCATGCCCAATTCTAGAACATTCCTTGCAGATAGTGACAACATCTGCAAGATGTTTGTATGTTCTCCGTGTTTGTGTGGGTTTCCTCCAGGTACTCCAGTTTCCTCCCACACCCCTAAGGGTGTGTTCACATGGAGGAATTTGCCGCGGATTTGGGAGCAGAATTCGCTCCCGAATCCTCCCGAATCTACTTCCTGTTGTTTTCAATGGGAGGCAGAGATTGCAGCAGGACGCGGAAAAAAGAAGCGTCCTGCTCGATCTTGCCTCGGATTCCGTCCACGGTGTCTGCGGCACGAGACACCCTCCTGATTAGGCCCATTCATCCGGGCCTAATCAGGAGCGGGATGCCACGACGGAATGCTGATGCACTGCATTTCCGGCGGCGGAAAATGAAGAAAATTCCTCTTCATTTTCCGCCGTGTGAACACAGTCTTTTCTATCCCCCTCCCCTCTTCATAGAGTAATATGAAGAAAGTAACTGCCTGAAAAGTGGAGAAGATATATTACAAAGTTTCTTATTTTCACCTGTACTATTCATTTATGAAAAGTTGTTTATAACTATAGGTACGCTTTAACCAGCCCCCGGCTGGTTAATTTATTTATTGCTTCATTTTGTGTACCAGTAGCTATTTATCTACAACAGCGGTTCTCAACCTGAGTCTTGACCCCTTTTGGGGTTGAACGACCCTTTCACAGGGGTCGCCTAAGACCATCGGAAAACACATATGGTCGGTGGGAGGTATGTCCCGGTTTCAACTCATCTGCGTCTGGAGTAGTTGAATACAACGGTGAATGAAGCAAGAGCAGACAGCTCCCCCTTCACCACCGTGCTCCGGTCCCGGCAGATGTAGGCACAATGTGATGACATCACTCACATCGTGCCTGCAGACAGAGCAGCAGGGGAGCGAGGAGAGGTGAGTATCAGTGTTTTTATGTTAAACTTGATTGATAGGGAACATGAAACTAGGGGCAGATGAAGGGGGGGACATTAAACTGGGGCAGATGGAGGGGGCATTAAACAGGGCAGATGAAGGGAGGACATTAAACTGGGGCAGATGAAGTGGGAACATTAAACTGGGGGCAGATGAAGGGGGGCATTAAACTGGGGGCAGATGAAGGGGGCATTAAATTGGTGGCAGATGAAGGGGGCATTAAAATGGTGGCAGATGGAGGGGGGACATTAAACTGGGGGGAGATTAAGAGGGACATTAAACTGGTGGCATATGAAGGGGGGCATTAAACTTGTCGAAGATGGAGGGGGGGCATTAAACTGGGGGGAAGATTTAGAGGGACATTAAACTGAGGACAGCTGGAGGGGGAAAATAAACAATGGGGCCACTGGAAGCAGACATTAAGCTGGGGGTAACTGGAAAGGGACATTAAACTGGGGGCAACTGGAGGAGGACATTAAACTGTGGGAATAGCTGGAGGGGGACATGTCCGCCTCTAGTTGCCCCCAGTTTAATGTCCCCCTCCAACTATTCCTATGGTTTATTGTCCCCCTCCAGTTGCCCCAGTTTAATGTCCCTCTCCAGCTGCCATTAATTTATTGTCCCCCTCCAACTACCCCCACTGTTTAATGTCACCCTCAGTTTCATATCAGATGTTTACATTACAATTCATAACAGTAGCAAAATTACAGTTATGAAGTAGCAACGAAAATAATTTTATGGTTGGGGGTCACCACAACATGAGGAACTATATTAAAGGGTCGCGGCATTAGTAAGGTTGAGAACCACTGATCTACAACATAGCAGTGTTAAAAAGCAAGGAATAACTTTGAAGGTTTGTTATACTGATAACTGTATATTCTTAAATAAAGAGTTGATAAAAAAATAATAGTATCTAACAGCACTAATTATTTGAATATATTTGAGTACAGCTACACCCCGGCAGTTAGAGGTGAACACATACAGCTGGGAGCACTGTGTGACAGCACCTGAATAACATATCTTCCCCATAATATAAAACTGATACTGAGATGACAAGCAGAGCCACAATGCTCACCAGCAATCAGAATCAGACAATGATGATGACATGAAGTGTCTCTTGAACTGGTGGCTGATCACACACACACACACACACACACACACACAGCAGACCCTTCTCTGCTCATCACATCACTAATGTCGCTTTGTAATCACTTATTCCTAAAGTATATCTCTCGTAAAAGTCTCAGAAGCCACAGCTGTGGCCATGGAGAGGAGCGAAACAGATGGCGAGCTCAAGACATTCACCAAACTCTTATGAAAATCGATTGTGTCAAGAACACAAGCCAAGATTATGTGCAGCATCTGAAATCTTGCTGCTCCCCCCATTACACACTTATGTTTTTCACCATAAAATCAATATTTCAGCAACAATAAGTACTGGGACCCACTCCTCCAAGATGATGTTTGTTCTGTCTTGTCTCTTGACTTTCATAGACTTAAGATTCAGTTATCTCAATAAAATAGGGCAAATTGGTCCAAAAGTCTTTGCTGATTTATTTTAATGCACACAGATTTATAAAGCCACCACTAGAGGGTGCTCCCTGCACATATATTTATACAGGCTCCACAAGGAAGAGTTCTTTGCATACAGATTTATATAGCTAGTGAGAGGGGTTTCATTGCATACAAATTTAGACCAGGGCTACAATGCAAATTTTTAAGCTTTCAGCTGCAGCCCAAAAGAATGTATTGCATTGTGCACAATCTTGTGGACTGTCACTCAATACTTAAAATCAACCAGTGGCACTACGAGAAATCGCAGTATAGCCTTGCCTGTATACACCTGCCACTATGAATAGGTTACATTATACACATCTATACAGGTGCAACTAGCTGCAACTGATTGATAAAGCTACAGCTAGAAGGAGGTCATTTTGTCTACATACCGTGTTTCTCCGAAAATAAGAAAGGGGCTTATGTTATTTTTTTCTCCGAAAAAAAGGCTAGGGCTTATTTTTGGGGTAGGTCTTAATTTTTTCCATGAACAACAATCATACATTTGATCGCTTTTTATTTCAATTTTTATCAGAGGTGAAACAGCGAAAAAACGTCAGTTCAGCACTTTTGATTTTTTTTTTCCCGCTACGGCATTCACCATAGAGGAAAAAAAGTTTAATAAGCTTATAGAGCAAGCATTTTCGGACACAGGGATACCTAATGTGTATGTGTTTCACATCTATTCTAGTGAAAGTGGGGGGGGGGGCTTGAACTTTTATTGTTTTGATTTTTTATATTTTTTAACTTTAATTTTTTTTTTCTTTACTATTAACCCCTCCTAGGGAACTTGTACCTGTAATCATCCCATACATTACAATACAGCGTATTGCAGTTTATAGGAGATTATCTACATTACTACTGAGGCTGGTCATAGACTCTGATCGCGGGCATTAACTCTGAGTCTCCGCTGTAGATAGCGAAGACCCGGTATGGTAGCCTCTCTTTAAGGACCCGGCATCTGCTGTAATCGCACGGCAGATATCGGGAAGGGGTTAAACTAGCTAGGGCTTATTTTTGGAGTAGGGCTTATATTTCAAGCCTACTCCAAAAAACCTGGAAAATCTAGCTAGGGCTTATTTTCAGGGTAGGTCTTATTTTTGGAGAAACACGGTAGTTGTACAGCCACTACTAGTAGGAGCTCACTATTTACACATTTATTCTGCCACTGCCAAGAGAAGCTAACTATATACGGATCAATAAAGCCACCACATTAGGGAACTTGCTTCCCACAGATTTGTACAGCTACCACCACTGGATAAGCTTATTGCATACGGCATTATATCGCCACCACTAAGAAGCTCATTGAAGATGAAAGATTTTTACAGTTATTACGAGGGGGTGCTCATTACATTTAGTGTTATATAGACACTGCTGAGAGGAGCTCATTACATAGACTAATGTTTCATTCAGACGTCAGTGTTTTTCAATTGTTCGTGTTCTCCATCTGTTCATGTTCTCCACAGACAGCACACAGATCCATTGTATACTATGGCCCACATTTACAAAGATGGATGTGCCTCAAAAGTGGCAAAAAATGTGCCTCAAATTGGTGAATTTTTGTTACACTGTGGCGCATCTCTGCCTCTGTGCGCTGCTTGACACTTTTTTAGACAGTGGGTGGAGTGGGACTTGAATCTCAAAGTTCCTGGGTGGGAATGACCTGGTTCGCAAGATTTACTGTAACTCACACCAGAAAACTGTTGTGACTTATACCACAGATCTACAGAAGAGGCTGTTTATGGTGTATGCTAGGCATAATATGGCTGAAATACATTTGTCCTTAATTCACGGGAGGCCAAGACCCTAAGAGAGGTGAGTCATTTTAGTTTAGGGACCCAGCTAGAAGAGGTTAGGTAGGCATTTGCAGTAATGCTCTTTTTGTGTTCACAAATCTGCAACCAGGCGCTAGAATTATTAAGAGGATGCAGCCTCTTAGTAATTCTAGTGAGTTGTACGCCTGACGGGGAATTAATTGAGACTGGTGTAAGGATTGTCAGTCTTAATAAATTCACTGCTATATGTCTATTTAGAGATTTTTCCTGCAGAGTGTTGCTGCATAGGAAAATACAGAAGGATGCACTACTTTTGTCAAAATCCCTGTAGTTGGCATAGATGTGAGTCATCATTTACACCAGAAGACTACAGAAGACTGGTGTAAATGATGGTAAATCTGGCAGGGCCAATAGCTCTGCCCACAGCATGCTGCACCCCCTTTTCAGAAAGTGGCAAGAGTGGTGTAAAAAGTAGATATGTGACAAAAGTGGAGTAGGACAATGACAAATCTAACCCATTACATACTGATTTATACAACTATCGCTAGAGGGAGCTTACTATATACAGATTTATGCAGCCATCACTAGGGACAGCTTATTGTTTACAGATTTATACATAGCAGCAATGGGAAATGCATCCCCATATTGAGAGAATCCCCATTACTAAATCATTTTCCCCAAAATGTATCATTTTTCTGCAGCTGCTATTTCTCCTTTTATGCATCATGCGTTTGTTCTTACAATTTCTGCAGTTGCCTGATGGGTAATTATATTTTGGGTGGATTCAGATTTCTAATCTCAGAAGGTGTTAAGGGATTTATTCACTATGGAGATAAGACAATGGACGATCTGATATCGCAGTCACTGGGACACTTTATATTTAAGCACAATCAGAATGGATTTTCATTTTTCTCTATGAGCAGAGGCTGGGCTGTTATCACCAGTTTACAGTCACATATTTGACATACCCTGTGATGAGGGTATCTCAATCCTATGTAATTGATTCCTCCTATCAGGACTGTACAGATGATGAGGGAGAAGGGTTACGTCTCAGCCGTGACCGAGGTGACTGACACATAGGGAAAAAGTAAAAAGTTTCACAAAAGGGAAGTACTACTTTGAAGTTGCTTTGGAGAAATGATCATACTCTCCATTATGCAAGTTTCATAACTCATAATCATATTTGTTGTAAGGCATGGTCTGAATATATTTCTGGTTTTCCCATTCGGATTCCATCCACAGTCCTTTGTAGGCAGTATGTAGTCTACATATAGGAAGGGGGGAAGCTGCGGGGGGACTCACAGTGGACATGGACTGCAACAAGAACTATTGGGAGCAATTCAAATAATAACATAATGAGAATTTGTTATACAATGAGAATTTCCTGTGTAAATTAATCTTTATGGGGTATTCCATCCATCTATAGAATATGCCATAACATTTCCCACTTCCTAGACTCATATCTTTCTGCACAACAGGAATTCCCAGAACCTCATCTTATAAAGGTGTGGAGTACATAGAGATGTGATTGTGTGGTTGTCTCCATTTATTACTGTGTAACAGGCCCAATCCATTTGCTGTTGGGCAAGAGTTTTGAAACCACCACATTTAGGGGTCCACATCCTTCAGCACTAAAGCTATTATGCACTGTTGCTTAGGTGTGATCGGAACTCCCAAAGATGTAAATAGAGAATGCTTGAAGTCAGGGCCGGTTTTAGACAAAGTGGGGCCCTGGACAAAATTAAAAGCGGGGCCCCAAATGCTGATATACAAACAACACCATCATTTTCCAGTGGCAACCCCTTTAATAATGCCTCTTTTCTGCCCTCAAAACAGTAATAACAACCCCCATTTTCCCACACACAATTCAAATGAGCACCTTTGTACAGCCTAATAGATTTTTGCACCCAGTCATCAGTTATTATAGTGCCTCCTTGCAAATAGTCCCTGCTTATAAATAATATTACACCTTTATGAGTAATAGCTCCCTTATAAATGATAAATAGTGCCCTGTATCAGTTATAGTTCCCCCTTATCAGTAACAGTCACCCTGTAAAAATAATACTGCTCCCTTATAAATAGTTTCCCCTTATTAATAATAGCCTTCTCATAAATAATAGTTACCCTTATAAATAACAGTCCCCATTATCACTAATAGCCCCCTTTATAAATAAGCCCACTTAACAATTATACACCCCCTTATAAATAGTTCCTCCCTTATAAATAATAGCTTGTCTTATAAATAATAGTTCACCCTATTGATAACCCCCTGTATATATAATTTGCCTTTATAATAGCCCCCTTTATATGGCTAGTGGCCCCACACAGTATAACATGCTCCACAATAGCCTCCACACAGTATAATACACTCTTCAGAGGGGTTCTTCGAGTATAATACTCTACAGTGGGCCCACAGAGTATAATATGCTCCTGAGAAGCCCCACACAATATAATACACTCCGCAGTGGCCCCACACAGTATAGCAGGCTCCCCACACTGCCCCTTCCCCCCAGTATAAAGCTCCACAGTATGATTTGCTCCCCAAAAAGCCACCCTAGTATAATGCTCCACAGTGCCCCCCCAGTATATTGCTCCACAGTGGCCCCACACAATATAATATGCTCCCCAGAGCATCCCCCAGTATAATGCTCCTCAGTGGCAACTCACAGTATAACATGGTCCACAATGGCCTCCACACAGTATAATATACTCCCCAGAGGGGTACCCCAGTATAATACTCCACAGTGGCCCAAAACAGTATAATATGCTCCCCACAGTGCTCTCCCCAGTATAATGTTCTATACTGGTCCAACAGAGTATAATATGCTCCCGAGAAGCCCCACACAAATATAATATGCTGCACAATGGCCCCACACAGTATAATAGGCTCCCCACACTGCCCCCATTATAATTTGCTCTCCAGAGGGCCCCCTAGTATAATTCTTCACAGTGGCCCCACACATTAGAATATGCCCTCCAGAGGGGTCTCCCCCAGTATAATGCTCCATAGTGGCCCCACAGAATATAATATGATCTCCAGAAGGGCCCCCCAGTATAACGCTCAAGTGGCCCCACAGAATATAATATTCTCTCCAGAAGGACCCCCTCATATAATGCTCCACAGTGGCCCCACAGAATATAATATGCTCTCCAGAGGGGGCCCCCCAGTATAATGCTCCACAGTGGCCCCACAGACTACTTCCCTATTATTATATTATACTCTGGGGTCTCTTCAGACCCCAGTGTATAATAATCGGAGGCCCAGGGGAGGTAAGGGAAAATAACAAACAGTTATACTCACCTTGCCTTACCTCTCCTGGGCCTCTTCGCGTTGCTCCGCTGTCCCTGCCGGCTTCCTCTTCTCTGCGGCTGATGTCACGTGTTCTGGACGTCGCCGCTGAGGCCTGTGATTGGGCCTGGCTTCAGCGGCAACGTTTGGAACGTGTGACGTCACCTGAAGTCCAGAAGATGACGCCGGACACTTAGGACAGGTGAGTAATTATGTTTGTTATTTTTAATCACCTCGAAAAGGGGCCCTGCGGCACATGAAGTTGGGTTCCATTCTGTTATTGATATGGCTGGGCCTGACTCCGGATCTGGCATAGAGGGATTGATAAATCTCCTCCACTGTGCTGTAAAAACAGTCAAGTGATGGACATTCTAAAAATGCTGCTACACATTTTCTTTTGACATTCGTGTGAAGAGAGGATAAGGATTGTCTAGATTGGCTACATCTATAACAAAATTTTAGCTGTGAAAAGTGTTTGGCCTCTGGTTTTTGGCCTTTGGATGTTCGATAAACTGACAGAAAACAGAGATCCTAAAAATGGTGAGGATCTGAAGTAAACTATATTAGAAAGTTACAGAATTTTTCATGACACAATAATATATTTGTCTACTGATAGAACTGAAGACTAGTGGGGACTCTAAAATGAAGGGGCAGCTACATTCCCTTTTGGGCCACACTAGTGCCACAAGGAATAACATTGTATTTCACAGACTGGCACATGGGTGTACTGGGTTAGAACCCTTTTAAGGAATTCCCTGCTATTGCGGCATTGTTTATACCTCTGTAGTGGCGCTTCTCTTTCAGGTGCCTGCTCTGAGGAAGTCACTCGACAAGAGAAATGCTCATGTTCTGTAGATTAAACAATCCGCACATATCACAAATTCCCCTTCATCTTTCCACACATCCGGTGAAGTCTAAAATTAGATACAGATTCGCATCTCCTCGCCTGCCATCTCTCACCACGCTCCTGTACAAAGTGACACATGCAAATGAATACAATAGGCCGTGTTTGATCTGTGATACGAAGTCTCGTTCCTCAGGCAGTGACTGCAGGCAGCAACTTCACAACCTCCATGGCTGAGCTGCGATGAAATCAAAAAACATGTCCTCATTAGTCTGATGAAGCCGTGTGATCTGGACAGATGCCACTGCGAGGTCTGAGATCGACAACCCCCCAGACCTCTCATTTTGTATGGATATAGAGTATTTGTTGCAAGAAAATTACAATTCAAGGGCTTGCCCAGTTCTTATTGTACAATGAACAATTGTGTAGTCTTCTAATTTCATTCAGTTTCAGTCCTTCACCATTTTCAAGCGCTCTGCTTGCTATCAGTGAATGGAGATATCTTTGTATACATAGAAATGCTACAAACACATCCTAGCCTGCTCACACAGCTGATAATCTTCTATCAATTTGTAATCTGTGTGAGTGGTACTCAAGGCTGTTCTTAATTAAAAAAAATAAACCCAGACTGAGGTCGGGGCTCCACGTTGCGAAAATGCTGCATTTTACACTACCTGCAAAGTGGATGGGATTCTGGCTAGTCCCAGCCACACATTGCAGAAAAGAATCCGCAGCAAACGCTGGTGTTTTCAGTATAGGTATAATAGAAGAAGAAAGTCCGCAAAGGAAAATTCTGTGGACTTTTTGTTAAAAACGCTGAGGAAAAAAATTGCAACTGCGTTTCTGTTGCGGTCTTTTCCGCAGTGTTTTTTGGCTGTGGTGCGCTACATGGGTCCTTAGCCTAAGGCAGAATTCTGCCTCCTAGAGGCATACTGTGATGCTAGGAGTCCCACTCCTGGCCTGAAGGTCAAGCTGGTAAATCCAGCAAACACACAGATCTAGCCTTAGGGTGTTATTACACCTCTGCATTTTTACATTACACATGCACTTTTTGAAAATACACATTATGTATTTTTGATCAGTGAGTGTTTTTATCATCAGTTTAATTGATCAGTTTTCTGGGAAAACTTATGCGAAAAATAGATGAAAGCAGATGGAAACTGATGACCATCCATTTACACAGAGTCAATGTTAAATAAAAATGGATCAGTTACTGTAGGAAAGAAAAGTAGGACAAACCACACTTTTGTGCCCCCCCAAAAAGCGGACAGAAACTGATCCTTTTTTATTTAACATTGACTTTATGTAGACAGATGGTCATCAGTTTCCATCTACTTTCATCTGTGTTTCACATCAGTTTTTTGTATCCACAAAACAGATCAAACTGATGATGATCAAAACATAGTCATTTTCATGTAGAAAAAAAGGTGTAGAAAAAACAGCACATGCATTAACACAAGTGAAAGCAGCATGTGTAATAGCAGCCTAAACATGCCCTCTAATCCTGTGTATGTATTCCACATCTATATGTGTTTAAGGCTATGGCCCCACGATGCGGAAACACAGCTTTTTTTGTTGCAGATTTTTCTGCGTTTTTTTGAGCCAAAGTCAGGAGTAGATTCAGTAGAAGGGAGAAGTATAAGAGCTTACTATATATTTTTCATTCCTTTTGTAGCCATTCTTGGCTTTGGCTCAAAAAAACGCAGCAAAATCTGCAACAAAAAAAGCTGTGTTTCCGCAACATTTACATTCTACAGTATTTTTATGTGCGAAAAAAATGTCTCCTAATCATGTTATAACACTTTTCCTCCACTAGATGGCACTCACCTTACACTAATTTTTCCCATTTACTTCAGTTTAAAAGAAATTTCGCAATTTGTAAGGTCATGAGATAGAATAGAAAAACATAAAATCTTGATATTCTCCCTATCTTGTCTCCACAGCCCTACAAATCCTAAGGTTCACTGGGTCTTATGCACAAGCCCTTTAATGTTCTCTCGCTCAATAATTCAATTAGATAGTAAAATAGCCTCCTGCATCGGTTACGGCTTTTGGATGGCGGGCGTTTAAACAACGTCCAATTTAAAGAGGCAAGAAAACATCGCTGTCATGTACAGTCCATTAATATTTTACTGCACAGCCCATAAAAGGATTTTCACTGTGCACTAGCTATGTTGTAAAATTTTAATTTAGGGTGGCAGCGAAGAAGGGCAGTACCTGCTAATTAATGGCTTGTAATGCAGAAGAATACTACAGCGGCCCCAGCCCATAAACCTGGATATGATAGAAGACCACAGTTATCGGTAGAATAGGCGGGGGAGGAGGGAAGAACAGTGGGATTAAATATGACTGACAGGAGAACTCAGGTGTGTGGGGGGGGGGGTAATCTCTCAAGACTCCTTCTGTCAGAACAAGAGATCTTCCACAAACCCTACAATTGCATTTCTTGACTTCATTGATCTCCATTCTAAGGGCTCTCACACTCCCAGTCATCCTTCAAGTGCATTAATTCTTTATATACAGCAGCTTTGTTATACAAAAAAAAAAAAAAAAAGAATTCTACAACAGTGTTAAAGGGCTAGTCTCCAGGTTAATGGAAAGTTCTACAGCTTTCCAGTACAACTCGAGTTTAAATTTCTAACAGTTTTCAAGATCTCTGCTTATTGTTAGTAAATAGAAGTATTCTAGTCTGAAGCCCCACTATGGTCTAATACTTTTCACAGTGCAAATGACAGCCAAGAGCTTCCAAACAAAAATGGAGATGCAGATCGTATTCAACATTTCTATTTGGCCATGGGATGAGCCTGAAGATGGTTTATCCATCAGTCTATACTTAAGTATATTATATGTGTCAGTTTTCCTTTCTCTCTCACTCTATCTTGGTTTATCCAGGATTGCCCTGTTAGCCCTGTAGCACAGCAAGGTCTAAACTCTAAGGCCTGAAGAGACCTCAGGCACCCACACAAAAGGCACCAAAGTCTAATGGCCCATGCACAAGACTAAGTGTGCATCTGAATTGGATGCACTTGGAGTTGGATAACATTTGGAGTGACATTTGAGTACATTCCATGATGCATTCACGTCTGTGGGGCTTCTGGATCCATTCCGTTTTGATAAAACGGAGCAGAATAGGACTTGCTTTATAAACATCCATGTTATTTGAACGTAATGGATCCAGAAGCCCATAGACATGAATGCCTCACAGGATGTACTCGGATGCACACTTGGTCGTGTGCATGGGCCCTTTGTCTTCTCTTAGCAGTTATTAGCAGCTTACTTCTCCCTGTACTCCACCACAATTATGTGGTGGTGGTGGTGGGGAACCCACTTATGAAAGCTTTAAATTGGGCCCATTAATCTATTAAAACGGGCCTGGGTTACAGACTAGAATGCAGACACATCCTACACAGTTCACTAAACAATTTAGCAGTGCCCACTGGGATGCTGCACATGCAGTTCTTCAATAAAAAAAAAAAAAAAAAAAGCGGTATATAAATCTAGCCTAACAGCCTAAAACCTCTGAGAGGTGAAGTGAATAACAGTGACTGGCTTGGGGCAATGGCACCTGTCATTGGGATATATTAGGTATTAAATGAATAGGCCAAACTGAGATAACTTGACTATGTAAAGTGGTGAAAAGGCACACCTTAAACCCCTGCCCCAATTCTATCTGTGGCTGTGTTAGGATAAAAACACTGGGCAGATTTATTATGCCTTATACACCAACTTTTCATTTTTGTTTCATGTACCCTGATTGTTGAGGTCGACAATCATTAAAGGAGGCAAGAGTGTAAGATTATGCGGATTCACGCCTTAAACATTTGACCATGCATGGGAGAAGTTAAACCCCAGTTGCAGCTGTGCCTGTGAGTTGCACTGAAGTTGTTTGTTGCTCCTCTGTGGTGCTACTCATTGACATCAGGCATTGTCCAGGTTACCCAGGGTGGAACTACCTCCCTATTTAAGAACCAGTTCCCATGAGCTCAGTGAGTGGGATGGCTTGAGGACAGGTTGGAAGGAGGATTGCTCGGAGCACGACCATCTTGAGAGTGCATTGGACACTCCTCCTTCTCTTTGCCACAAAAATGCCATCTGCTTCTGTGAACTGTACAGTCCGGGACACCGAACAAAAGTGCATTCGGCGTAAGTGTTCCTTCTGCTACCTATTTCATTATTCCGACAGATAGCGGCCGATACTCACCCATTCTCGCTCCTATTCAGGCCTCCAGAGGGCACCATGCACTACTTTCCGATGCTGAACAATTCCCAGATGCCACGTTCTGATTTTGGTCAACATAAGGATGTAATGCATGGTGCTCCCAGAAGGCCAAAGTGATGGCGGTCCTGAACAAAAGTGGGAATGGGTGAGTGAATAGGGGCTATAAAAAGGGGGCAATGTACAGAATGAGGGCCATAAAAGGGGGCAAAAAAATTAGATTATGGGCGCCCAAATTTTGTTTGGGGCCTGCAAAATAACCACTTCTAGTCATCAATATGAGATTGGTAGGGGTCCGACACCCGAATGAGAACTCGGCTGCAATAGCGCTGCACAACCCCTATATGGTGCATTGAGCCACCTTCTTCTGGATGCTTACACTGTGCAGAAATCAACTGAATGGTGGATGTACTGAACCCTACTAATCTCATATTGTCTTAAGGATAACTGCTTTAAAGGATCTGCTACTAACATCTAGGCGCCAGACACCTCAGCGCATCATCAGGGAACTTGTGGAGTCCATGCCTTCATGGGTCAGAGCTGTTTTATCAGTAAGGTGGGAGACCTACACAATATTAAGTTTTAATGTTAGGTTTGTGTTTTGTGTGTGTGTGTGTAATATAATATATATATATATATATATATATATATATATATATATATATATAATGTTATATGTTTGGCACTTATTTAGTTTTACTATCTTATAAACTTTGCACTTTGATTCCAAAATCAGAAGCTAATAAACTTGACAACACCATAGATCTTGAGAACTTGCTCTCATCCACCTATATAACCAGCATAACATACTTAGAAACTGAGGGGGAGATAAGCTTGGAACCGGAATCCCTGATGTTATCTTGATGGGATCACTGCAATGCTGCCCTCACTCTCACACTGTCATCAGGTACCCTCAAGGATGAGCTGCAGTCCTTAAATCGGTCTGTACAACACTTTTAGTCCCTGATATTTGGAGACAGAGAACCGTATTCTCAGATAAATTGGAGAAAGTTGCCACAGAACAAGAAATTGATGTGTTTACTCAACTCTGAACAGCAGGGGGAAGCATTGAGCTTAATGGGAATTTCCAAGAAGAAAAAGGTTTATTATGTCCTTTGAAATTTAGCACAAAAAAATGTAAACTTTGCTCTCACTTCTGAATGTAAAAATCAATGATAATGTATACCAGTTTTAACATCCCTGTAAATGAGTAGCAACCTGGAAGTGTATGTTTTACTAGAGAGCATTATAAATGCACATATCTGATCTTGGATTTATAAATAAATCAGAAATTATACTTAATCGCTTACTTATTGTCTGTAGCCTCTACACAAAAGAAACATTTATTCCAGAAGCCTCCGGCTTTGACCGCCATTGTTGCTGCAGCACCACATGGCGCCATTTATCTCTTGAGTCAACAAAAGGACCAGCCAGAAAATTCCATCCGGTCTGCATCATCTGCATGTCGCCTTCAGCTGAGGGTTTGCTGAAGGAGGAGAGGGGGTCACGGACAAGGTATCACTTTATCACAGCTTGAAACTCTGAAATGACATATGGAACAGGGCAGTTATTACAACACAATCCTATAAAAGTTTTGTTCTATGTAAATAGAGATTGTCCAATGTATAAGACTTTGCACCCTTTTAAAAGTGTGAAAGTCCAAATAAACGAATTCATCCGACACAAAATCCAATGTTTATTTCACATTCCCAAAGAGTAAAAACATGACATGACAGTTATGGCAAAGGCCCCACGTGGCGTCCCGCAGCAAAAAATGCGCTGCGGGAGAAACTGGGGCAAGGTCGCATTGCGGTTGTTCCAACAGCGCTTTAGACAGAAAGTTTGCAGAGTTTTCCTCTGCGAACTTTCTGTTTCAATTATACCTATGGGGAAACCGCAGGTGTTTCCGTAGGCATAATTGACATGCTACGATTTCCAAAACCGTGCCGGTTTTGGAAATCACCGCGTGTCCGCAGAGTGGTTTTTCCCGCAAAGTGGGCATGGGATTCACTAGAATCCCATCCACTTTGCTCTGACTGTAAAACGACGCAATTTTTTCCATGGCGCTTCCGCCGCGGGTGAATCACAGCGTTTACGCCACGTGGGGCTTTAGCCTATAAGTGGAAAAAAACGGAGGTAACAACTCCCAGAAACCCCACCCACATTAGTTGACCCCTACACAATTAAACAAATATGCAACATGTGCAAGACAAAAACAACAACAAAAACAATTAAACTAATATGCAACATGTGAAAGAAAAAAAAAATAGAAACAAATATGCAACCCGTGCAAGAGAAAAAAAGAAAGGAGGAGGATTTCCTTCTATTCCTTCCTCTGGCTGCCCTAATAATAATAATAATAATAATAATAATACATTTTATTTATATAGCGCCAACATATTCCACAGCACTGTACAACTTGTAGGGTTCAAATACTGACAAAAAAGATACATTACAAGGAAATAGTCAATTCACACCCTGGGACTAGGGGCCCTGCTTGCAAGAGTTTACAATCTATGAGATGAACTTGTTCATAGCCAAAAAACCAAAGCCAGTAAGATTTCTATGATGGATATTTTGGAAATGCTTCACAACATTATATGGATTACTACAAAGAGAATTGCGTGATCCACTAATATACTCTTTAATCTCACAAACGTCTTATGTTGCAATTAACCCCTTTCCGACATCTTTTGTAATAGTACAGCGGATGCCGGGTATTTATATATAATACAGCAGGGCCTGACCACGGACATTACACCCCCCCCCCAGCACCTCGGTGACTGAGGAGCCATTTTGCTGGCGGCATCCTGGGCGCTGCTATTTTGCCGGGGATCGCTAGCACCTAGAACAAGATCCGGGGTCGGCGTCCTGTTCGCATGACAGCTGGGATCCTATTGAAGGCTTACAGGCTTGTCTTCCATTCATTTGTATGGCAGACTGCTTTATGCTGATATTTTGCAATACATTGTAATGCATTAGCGATCAGACCACCTGGGGTTCAAGACCACTAGAGGGTCTACGTAATAAATGCAAGAAAGTTTTTTTTTTACAAAATTAAAAAAATGTAAAATATATAAAATTCAAATCACCCTCCCTTTCATAGAACACATATAAAAGTACTTAAATATTGTGAAACACATACACAATAGGTAACCCTGTGTATGAAAATGGCCAGTCTACAAACCTATAAAAATATTTTTCCCGTATGGTGAATGCTGTAGCGGGAAAAAAAAAATCAAAAGTGCCGGTGTTCTTAGGCTTGCAAGCTTCTCCCTTTTTCCTCCAAATGTAACAATGGTCATTATGGCCAAGCCTGAGAACACCAACCCAACTGTGAAACAAGGGGTTACAGCATCATGTTGTAGGGTTGTTTTGCTGCAGGAGGTGTGAGAAGCTTGTGGAAGGATATCCAAAACGATTGACCCAAGTCATACAGTTTAAGGGCAATGGTACCAAATAATAATGAAATGTATGTAAACTTTTGACTTTGCAGAAAATAATAAAAATGCCTTAAAAATTTTCTCTCTCTCATTATTCTGGCATTTGGCAAATATAAATAATTTTGGTAATCCTAATTGACCTAAAATGGGAAAGGTTTATTCTGATTTAATGTCAGATAGTGGAAGAGTGAATCAGGCGATACCTTTTAGAGTATATTTGATGGTAAACTTTCGAGAGTACTAGCTCTCTTCTTCAGACATGATGTTATACAAGAAACTGAAAATACACAGACTTTTTATATACAAAAGACATGGACCTTCAAAGGATCTTAGAATCTTTAAAAATAAGAAAATGCAATATAAGTAGAGAAGTTTTATTTACAACAGGTCAAGAAATAAACAATCTGGAAACTTGTGGGGCGTGACGGAGGGATCAGTAATTCTTGCTGTTATCTGTTTGCTATCAGGTGGTGATTTGTGACCCTCACAGTTCATACATAGTGTGACATGAAAATGGCATGAATATTAAGTCCGAATTGAAGAGTTTGAAATTTTTGCATTAACTTATATTCCCATTCCTTTCTCTCTCTCTGCGTCTTAAAATGTCCCATTAAAACCACAACCTGCAAATCTTCAACAGAGTGGTCTTCTCCGGAGAAATGTGCGGCCACTGGAAGGTCTGTTCTGCTGTTATTAATGGTGAATCTGTGTGAGTTCATGCGCTGACTCTGCCCTGTTTCCCCCACATAGAGGCCTGTCGTGGAACATTGCACACACATTATGAGATACACCACATTGGAAGACCTGCAGGAAAATGTCCCCCTAATTCTGTGCACCTGTTGTGACTGTGGGACAGGTACACTGTCAGCGGTGTGGATGTGCCTGCAGATCTTGCACCTATTTTGCAGGCAAGGTGAGGTGCCATTTTCAGTTAGAGCCTTCAGGGCACTCCGGACAATAATACGCTGCAGGTTTGGTGGTTGCCGAAAGGAAAGGAGAGGGGGGACTGGAAATATGTCTTTGAGTCTGTTGTCCCTATGTAGCACAGGTTGGAGCTTCTTGGCAAACCTTCGTAGAATCTCCAGCTGTGGGTTGTAGGTGACAACTAGGGGCACTCGGGCATCTTTCTGGGTCTCTTTATATGTGAGCAGACTGTCTCTGTTAATGGCTGCCGCTTTGTTTAATTGGTTGTCCGTCACTTTTGGTTTGTATCCCAATCGGAGAAATTCCGTCCTCATATCCAGGAGGTGCTTGTCCAGGTCTGCTTTGTCGGAGCAAATACGATTGTATCGTATAGCCTGGCTGTAAATAATAGATTGTCTTGTGTGCTTGGGGTGGAAGCTGTCGTTTCTCAGATAGGCCGTTCTGTCTGTGGGTTTGTTGTATATTGATGTGAGTAGTCGGTGGTCTTTAATGTATATTGTGGTATCCAGAAAGTGGATTTCGCTCTCTGAATAGCTAAGATAGTGAGAAAAACATGCATATGTGTCTTTTTATATAGTGTACTGTATGTAAACTTCTGGTTTCAACTGTACATACATTACTGCCACATTTGAAAAAACCTCTATATTGCAACCAATTACCTGTAATTCCCACCTATTCTGTTATTAAACTAGGGGAAAGGATGGACCAAAGTGTATAGGCCTTTTTTGTGGAAAACCTACACCCCTTAGACAAAATATTCCTAAGTATATCATCTTGATATACTTGGAAATTATACAACAAATCTCGAAAAATACCTTACTAAAGGCGATTACAAAAACAGAACTCTGTGTACTCCTATTGGCAGGACATCTATTTTATTTCAGAAATCATCACCCTCTCTGTTGAAATAGCCCTATTCAAAACCCTACTGCGATACCTTCTTTTTTAAACCTAGCAGATATCGTAGTCTTCTCATTAAAAAAAAAGCAGATTCAGACAAACAATTCTGTTTCCTCTTAACATCTCTACCTCTGGAACACCATTTACAGTATGCAATGGGTGACAAGACTCTCCATGCAAAATTGCATTACCTGCACTTGGTTTGCGATATATTGAGGTCTGAACATTACCTGAATTCACATCAGAAACCAGATTTAAATCCAAAAAAAAGTCACACTAGTTCTTCCCCATGTAAAAAACAATCCTAAAGCATTATTACTAAAATATTCTACATCAATGGATCAGATAATAACCACATCATCCACGTAGAGACCATACCAAACTATAAACTCGAAAACGAGGTTCATATCTGTATAAATATAACTTTCCTCCCACCATGCAACAAACTAATTTGCCAGTGATAGGCAGAATTTACCACCCACGTTGTACAGAAAATAATTGGTAGTCAAGAGATACTCAATTTCCATCAATAAAAAGTTTTTTTAACCCTCAGAGTAGTGTGAATATCTATCAAGATAGTGTTTGATAGCCACCAGTGCTTACCTGTATGGAATACAAGTATAATGTGATTAAATGTCACTAGTAATCCATGTATAGTCCAACTACCTAGTATTATCCAGCAAGACAAGAACATACCCTGCTTCTCCAAAAATAAGCCATACCCCGAAAATAAGCCCTAGCTTGATTTTGCAGGGTTTTTGAAATATAAGCCCTACTCCAAAAATAAGCCCTAGTTGCAGTCAGTGTCTTCAGCGCAATGTTATGTTACATGACGTTATGGAGATACAGAATAGACATATCGTAGCTCCCAACCATCCTAGACAATTGTCCTGCTACCTCCCGCCACCGCAGTGCAAAATCTGCTCATCCCACTCTAGAGTTTTGCTTTCTGCCTCCCGAGTCCACCTTCTGTCTCCCGAGTCCGCCTCCTGTGACCATATGTCAGGTGCCACCCCTGTTCACTCCCACAGACAAAGCCACTCCACTATAGCACCTCCACCTTACCGTAAAGGAGAATGTAAAGGAGAGGAGGTAGAGATGGCACTGGACCACTGCCACACAAAGTGTTTAGAGAGAGAGAGTGCCAGTAAATTTGTTTAAAACCCGCTGACCCTGAACCATCAATTGTGAATGTAAGTTAGGGTAACTATCCCTAACCATTTTACAAGATTCTTCCAGAACAAATCAGAATAGATTCTGATTCGCTCCGGTGCCTGGAAAATAAGGCCTACCCCGAAAATAAGCCCTAGCCCTTTATCCAGAGGAAAAATATTATAAGACTCTGTCTATCCTACAGAAATCCAAAGCACAGTGTAACCAAAGGTTGTAACAAAAAACCAACCCACTCACTAAGCTGTTCATTCATAGAGATGATACCCACAACAATAGGCAACATAGGAACAACTGGTTCATAATGTTTAATATACAAAACTCCCAGGCTTAATCCAAAAGATCATTCAATTTGAGTCTTGAGACTTGGGATCTTGCACATGTTGCATATTTGTTTGTTTAATTGTATTGGTCACCTTATGTGGGTGGGATTTCTGACGGGTGTTACCTCCGGTTAGATAAATTAAAGGGGTTGGTCACTTTTAAACCAATATTAAAAGATAAATGTTATTGTATCTATAATATAAAGTTCTACAATTTTCCAATATACTTTCTGTATCAATTCCTGACTGTTTCCTAGATCTCTGCTTTCTTTCATTCGTTCTGCTTACTTCCAGAGGATAAAAAAATCAGGCCATGGTCATGTGGTATACAGTCCATGGTCATGTGAAGAACACACAGGTGCACAGCTCGGTACATCTGCCTGGTAACGAGCTGTGCACCTGTGTTTTCACCACATGACCATGGACTGATTTTTATCCACTGAAAGTAAGCAGAATGAATCACAGCAAACAGAGATCTAGAAAACTGTGAGGAATTGATACAGAAAGTATATTGGAAAATTGTATAACTTTTTATTATACAAACGCAAACTTTTGTCTTTCAATAACAGTCTGAAAGTGGCCAAGCCCTTTAAATACTCTCATTCGGGGGGTGGTTTTTACGCTACGACTAAGGATTCATGTGATCTGAAACGTGTAAGATTTCTTTGCCACTTATAACTGTCATGCCGTTTTTACTTTTTGGGAACGTGAAATAAAGATTGAATGTAGTTTTTACTATGTAGTTCTTTGGATTTTCACACGTTTTCAATGGAGTGAAGAATTGGACTCACGCAGAGACCATGCACCCTGGAGGGGAGCTCCATATATTTTTTTCTCTTTTTGACCTTTCTAATATACTTAATGTTTCAATCACTGACCATTTTTGTTATCAGTAAATGTAATTACTATTCACATTTAGAGTGTCTAAATCTATATGATCTAGTATTCATCATGGTTGATGTTTTGCTACAATCTTATCCAGTCTAACCAATCTTCTATCACATTAACTGCCTGGCCCTCACTCTGAAACATTTTACCTGCGCTGATACATTGTATTAGTCAGGATAGGAATAGGTAAATTCCCTGCAGCAGGATCCTCTATGCCCACATTTACTAACAGTTAGTCCATATGCACATGTGAAAAATGTCTATGTAAGGCTGAGGCCCACGTTGTGGAAATGCAGCTTTTTTTGTTGCAGATTTTGCTGGTTTTTTTGAGCCAAGGTAGAAGTATAAGTATTTCCTATATATTTCCCATTCTTTTTGTAGCCATTCTGGGCTGACACAAAAGGTTGCAGCAAAATCTGCAATCAAAAAGTTGAATCAGCCTTACAGTTTTTTGGTTTTGTTTTGTCATCACACGGTGAAGATTTCAAGGAGTATAGTCACATGTGCATTTTTTTGATAGTCTGTGTGATGATTCCACTTAAATATGGCTATAATTCAAAGAGGTATTTTGATCTCTGGGTGTCGTATCTCCCTCTTACTTCCATTTACTCATAATGTGCGTAGCTCTAATCATAGGTGTATGTTGCCAGTAGTGGCAACAATGTAACAATAGGGCTTTGTACTCATCCCAGAATGGCTCCATTGAATTCCTACGTAGCCCTGGGTGATCAAATACACATGCATTGTTCAGCCTGGGCTGTTGATCAGACATGGTTGACAACATATAGAAGGCATTGTGTCATTCCACTTGGTCCCATCTTCTTACAAAGAATCTTGACTTGAGTGCGTTAGTCAATCAGACTTGCTGTCGCCGGTGACCTCATTCTGGGTGGTGTAATCAAGGGTATAAAAGATGAGGTAAGAGGTCAGTGAGAGACTACTACTGAGAGACTGTGATGAGCATGCAGGCTGGAATGCTGTGATGCTGCTTCTAGAAGTCTCCACTGGTTATCCCCACATGCCATGTGTGAGTGTTGGATTATAGAGCCACATCCAGGATATGTGTGGTAAAGTAATTATTTCACTTTTATTCCCTTTTTATTTTATGTACTGTATATTGTAACTAGTAATTGTTAATGCTTGTATATATCTGCATATCTGTTCTGAACTGCATGTGTTAGATGTTAATACCGACCCATTTAGGGGTTAATAAATATACAAAATTTAGAAAGCTTGTCTTGTATTTATCTTGTGAACCCAGCACTCACTGGCGGTGAGTGTGGTTTTTTATGAAAGAAGTCTCAGGTGTGGGCCAAAGCGGTGTTGGCGCACTGAGGATCTTTCACATTGGTGGCAGCATAGTGGGATCTTAGGATAAACAGCGTGTGTTGGTGACCTTTATCACTCAGATGCTGGGGATTGTGGTAATCCTATGAGACAAGCTCGGTATTAAAGCAAGCATTAAGATACAGTTAAAGTTTGATACAGTGCTGTTCCCCTCCCTTACTCTTTGTATTCTATCCTATCTTTTATTTGGCAAATACCAGTGGATGGCTAGTGGGCTCAGAAGTAGAGCTCAAGAATTGCTGAACCAGGCTTTTGGAGATCCTGAGCGTATGGCTGAAATGGAGGCAGCCACAGCCATGCAGAGAATTGAGCAGAGTCCTGATTTTGGGGCTAGGCCAGGAAGTGCGGCAAGCAGCCCGGTCCCAAGGATTACTTCACCAGGAGGGACCAGTAGCCCCAGCCTTGTGGAGGGAATGGCTTCATACTGGCAAACGGCCCTGCAGCAAGTAGGCACCAGTGACCCTGACATATACCTGCAGGTGATGTGCCGCTTTCAGGAAGCTGCAGAACACGAACGGCAGGCCGCAGAACGGTAAGCTGATCGTGAGGCAGCAGAACGGAAGGCTGAGCGGCAGTATCAGCTTGAGCTCAAAAGAATGGAGCTCTCCCAGCAGGCACCGTCTGTCACTGCACGCACTCCAGAAGCTCAAGTACCAAGGCTCCGATCCGAGGACTTTCCAATCCTTGAAACAAACGGGAATTTGGACTCGTTCTTGCGGGCCTTTGAGAAAGTGTGTAAGCAGTATCAGCTACCACAGACGGATTGGGTCCATTACCTGGCTCCCCGATTGAGGGGAGAAGCCCTGGACACTTACGCCAATTTGCCAGTTGACCAGGACTATGAGTCCGTTAAAGCAGCGCTGATCCGGAGATATCAACTCATGCCAGAGCTGTACCGTCGAAGGTTCCGAGGCCTGCAGAAAAAGCCTTCAGAGAGCCATGAGGATACAGCGGCCCAGCTGCACGTGTGGTTCCGGGAGTGGACGGAGGGCAAGTCCGTCATCTCGTAAGAAAGCCTTGCAGACCTCATGCTTCAAGAGCAGTTCTTGACCATTTGTACCGAGGAAGTGCAAAAATACCTCCTGGACCGAGAGCCCAAGGACCTTGAAACAGCCGCAGCAATGGCGGATCGTTATGTTGCCAACCAGTTGCCGTGGAAACCTACCAGCGACGCCTGGAGGAGGGGTAAGACACAATCTGTCCCGGTGAATCCTGAACCAAGCTGGAGGTCACCACAGCCCTCTGCTTCCAGGTGGGGTAGGACAAACTCTGTCCTGGGTGGTTCCTATACGTCCCCTGCCCCTCGAGCTCTGAGCTCCCCGGCGACCTCTCTCATACCCCAGGGAGAGATCAGGCGGTGCCACGCCAGTAATCAAACAGGACATTTACAACGAGACTGCCCCAACCGCCCTAGGAACTCCCCTGCTCCCCAAGCTACAGCGGCCGGCCCATCTGTGTATCTGGTTGCGAGGGATGGGCCCCAGCTTAATGCTAACCGTCAACAGGTCACTGTGGGGGACAAAGTGGTGATGGGATTCCAGGACACTGGTACAACCAGATTTGGTCCCCCCAGACAGTATTATTCCCGGGAAAACGCTGACCCTACGGGGTATTGGATTGGAACGTTTTACTGTACTCATGGCTTGTGTTCATTTAGACTGGGGTTCAGGGAAAGGAATGCGGGATGTGGGAGTGATGTCTGAGTTGCCTGCCAATGTACTGTTGGGGACAGATTTGGGGCCTATGGTGTGCCAATATGCAGAGGGGGCTGATAACCCTCCCTCTGAAATGTCTCCTCATACAGTTTGTGAAAATGCTAATTTAATTGTACCTGTGGGAATACCTGCAGAGGGGGCTGGTAACCCTCCCTCTGAAATGTCTCCTCATACATTCTGCGAAAATGCTAATTTAATTGTACCTGTGAATGTTGTAGATGAACTTGTCATGTCCAAAGGGAAGGCTAAACCCCTTACTGAGTTCTTTCCTACAGGCTGTGAAAAGGCTAATTCTACTGTCTCTGGGATTAATGTAGGTGTAAAGGAGCTGAGTGAGGACTGGGCTGTAGACCCACCCACATCTGCAGGGGCCTCACTCCCCCAGTCTGTGTCTCTATGTCTGCCAGTCCTCCCTCCAGCTCAGTGTGATAGAACCAATGCTGTTAATGATATTGCAAATGTCTGCCATGAAACTGTGGATGTTGTACCAGGTGGTTCGGTGTCTCTCTGGGCTCTCCGTGACGGTCCGGATGTAGGACGGACTGCTGGTATTGCGGTGGTTACCCGCAGTCAAAGTGCCAAAGGGGTGGAAAGCCTTCCAGCCTCTGCACCGGTCCCTCCGTCACTCGGACGCATTACTGAGACCACCTTGAGAAATTCCCCCACCCTAGAGCCGGAAGGGTCCGGCAGTTATGTAACATGCACCTCTCTTTTGTCTCACTCCAGCCAAGAGTTCAGAGATGCTGTCCAAGCTGACCCTAGTCTGGACATATTGAAGGCACGTGCCGCTCAACCACCCTCGGAGTCTGACAAGACCCGAGTCTACTGGGATCAAGGGAGGCTATATTGGGAAACGATACCCACCCAGGGGGAGGAAGGTCAGCTAAATGAGAAACAGTTAGTGGTACCCCAACCTTACCGGAGAGAGCTGTTGCGGATCGCTCATGACATTCCATTGGCCGGTCACTTGGGGATTGCCAAGACCAAGTCTCGCCTTAGCCACTTATTCTACTGGCCTAATATGGGGAAGGATGTAGCTAGATACTGCCGTTCATGTGACGTATGTCAAAGGATGGGCAAGGTGGGGCAAAGCTCCAAAGCTCCGCTGGTGCCTATGCCCATCATAGTCAAACCTTTCCAGCGAGTGGCTGTGGACCTTATTGGACCCCTGTCCATCCCCAGCCGCTCCGGTAAACGCTTCATCTTAACGGTAGTAGACTACGCTACTCGATATCCAGAAGCCGTGCACTGTCCTCTACCCGGGCTGATGTAGTGGCCAAGGCTCTGGTAGGCATCTTCTCCCGTGTTGGGTTTCCCAGAGAGATGCTCACAGACCAAGGTACCCAGTTCATGTCTGCCCTGATGCAAGGCCTGTGTAAGATAACCGAGGTGCAACATCTGGTGTCCAGCCCGTATCACCCCCAGACCAATGGCCTGTGTGAATGGTTCAATGGCACACTGAAGCAGATGCTTCGGATGTTAGTCGAGTCCCATGGGAGCGACTGGGAGCCTTATCTCCCGCACTTGTTGTTTGCTTACCGGGAGGTGCCTCAAGCCTCGACTGGGTTCTCCCCCCTTCGAGCTCTTGTATGGGAGACGTGTCCGTGGGCCCCTTGCTCTAGTGAAGGAGTCCTGGGAAGGAGACGCCGCTATCCAGGGTGTGCCAGTCGTGGAGTATGTCCTGCGATTCTGTGACCGAATGCAGACGATGGCGCAGCTGGTGCATGACAACATGGTCCAGGTTCAGACCGACCAGAAACGCTGGTATGATCAGAATGCTCGCGAGAGGATATACCAGCCGGGGCAGAAAGTATGGGTTCTAGTCCCTGAGCCCAAGGATAAGCTTCAGGCCAAATGGTCTGGTCCATACATTGTGCACCGGCAGGTCAACTGCGTCAACTACCTGGTTACCATTGACCCAGGCCGGAACAGGCATAAGGTCTTCCATGTTAACATGATGAAAGATCATCATGACAGGGAAGCCACTGCCTTTCCCGTATTTAGTCTGCTAGAGGAGGGCGAAGAGGAAGACCTCGTGGACATGTTCACTCAGTTAGGAGAGGGAAGGTCACCCCAGGAAGCGCAGTTAAACCCCCTACTGACTGAGACCCAAAGGTCACAACTTAACAGTGTTCGGTGTGCCCTCCCCGGTCTGTTTTCCAGAAAGCCAGGGAGAACTAACCGAGCCATCCACCACGTGGATACCGGGAATCATGTCCCTATCTGGCGACCGCCATATCGCGTCTCCTCGGAAGTACGGGCCCAAATACATAAGGAGATTGGCGAGATGCTGGAAATGGGGGTGATTCAGCCCTCCCACAGTGCATGGGCCTCGCCTGTAATTCTGGTACCTAAAAAGATCGGACCACCCGGTTCTGTGTGGACTACAGGGAGCTCAATGCGGTTACAGTTGATGATGCGTATCCCATGCCACGCATCGACGATTTACTAGACTCGTTAGGTAAGGCCCAGTATCTGTCCATCATGGACTTGAGCCGGGGATACTGGCAAATTCCCCTATCCCCAGAGGCACGGGAACGGTCGGCCTTTACCACTCCCTTCGGACTGTATGAGTTCACTGTCATGCCATTCGGCATGAAAAATGCCACTGCCACTTTTCAAAGGATGGACAATTCCCTGCTGTCGGGATGTGAAGGGTTTGCAGCTGTATACCTGGATGATATCGGCGTCTTCAGCTCCACTTGGGAAGAACACCTACAACACCTGGCGCAGGTGTTGAGGCGGGTTCACCACGTGGGCTTGACCATCAAACCAGAGAAGTGTCAGCTGGGCATGCGTGAGGTCCAGTACCTGGGACACCAGGTGGGTGGGGGAACCTTGAGGCCAGTGCCTGAGAAGCTGGAGGCAATCACCACATGGCCAACCCCCAGGACCAAGCGACAGGTGATGTCTTTCCTGGGCACAGCAGGGTACTACAGGAAGTTCGTCCCGAACTATAGTGCCCTTGCTGCTCCCCTGACAGACCTCACCAAGAAGAAGTTGCCGCAAAACAAAAGATGAGGTAAGAAGTCAGTGAGAGAGACTACTACTGAGAGACTGTGATGAGCATGCAGGCTGGAATGCTGTTATGCTGCTGCTAGAAGTCTCCACTGGTTATCCCCACATGCCATGTGTGAGGGTTGGATTATAGAGCCACATCCAGGATATGTGTGGTAAAGTAATTATTTCACTTTTATTCCCTTTTTATTTTATGTACTGTATATTGTAACTAGTAACTGTTAATGCTTGTATATATCTGCATATCTGTTCTGAACTGCATGTGTTAGATGTTAATACCGACCCATTTAGGGGTTAATAAATATACAAAATTTAGAAAGCTTGTCTTGTATTTATCTTGTGAACCCAGCACTCACTGGCGGTGAGTGTGTTTTTTTATGAAAGAAGTCTCAGGTGTGGGCCAAAGCGGTGTTGGCGCACTGAGGATCTTTCACAGTCTGTTTTAATGGACCATCAGAAAATAGGACATGTCCTATTTTTGTCAATTTTCATGAATCTGGCAATAGACTCAAGCCTATAAAGGATCTGTGAAAACAGATGCCCCATTGATGCAAAACAACCATGAAAAAAACAGACGCATCCATTTTTGGCTAAAAGTTTTGAGTCTGACAAAATTTTAGTTTTCACAAAGATTGCTGCCTAAGTATTTTTAGATCTTTTGGTCAGATGTTTTTATGCTATACTGAATCCCAATTTTAAGCATTATATAAAGTTTTTAAAATTTTATTTACAAGAAAACTGACTTAGAGGGATTGATAAATTCCCCTATCAAATCAGAAAATTTATTACAGTGGCTGATTCTGGATATTAATCTGGCATATCTTTAGACTGTCTAGTATAAGCCTATACTTGTATTTGGCTTACTTTGAGCCAGAATTTTTTGACACAATTTCATTTTGAAGAAATGAAAAACTACACCCATGTCTAGCATGTTGGAAAAAAATTTAGCTCAAACTACCAGAGCAGTAAATCTAGCCAATTTCTTCTTGGGGAACCTGCAATACTGGCCCAATGTAATTTTCACAACATGCTCCTTTACCATATAGCCACACCCACACCCCCTTAGGAGCCCTCCCACAGTGCCTCCTTTCATCCAGAGTGTTCCCTGTTCTTCTAATATAAATTATGTCCCATTTATTAAAGGGGTTATTCACCTTTCTAATACTGATAGCCTATCCTTAGGGGGTCTGACAGCTAGGATCGCAGGGATCAGCTGTTTTGAGGTAGCATGGCTACAGGTAATGTTAACATGCCAGGAGCTGTGTTGCTTACTCGCCATGTGATGTGCACCACTGCAGTACCAAAACCCACTGCTACACATTGTACGACGAGTGTGTAAGCCGTGTACCGGGGTGGGCTCCCCAGGATACAGCGAAGTCACGAACAAAGGAAGCGACTCCAATTCAATTTAGTAAAAACAAGATTTTAATTAGTGTAGTAACACCCCTTTATCAAAAAACACTCCCAACTATTTACATACACTCAGTCAGTAAGCTGAGACCCTGGTGTTGTCCAGCGCGGTGCCCTCTAATGTGCGGCTCCAATATACTCCAAGCTTTTACCTATCTGCAGGCTGCAACTAACCAGCCGCTTGTTACCTTTCTATCACCCTAGTCACAGGAACAATTCAATGAGTGTGATAGGAGCACTGGCAGTATAACACAAGAGCTTACAAACTTATCAAAATATCCCTATTCCCCCCAACCAAAGTACATCCAAGTAAATATAATAGGTCAGCTTGCAAGCCAAAGAAATGTGACAATGTATAAAATGTTGTTTCTAGACTTCCTCAGAAGCTCCTCTATGAGAGTTACAAATCAATAGAATTCTCCTTACTACCGAATAGGTAGCTAATTCACCAGTAGTGTGGCCTGTGAAGATGAGTATGCCTAACTATTCTAACTACAGGCCCTTACTCAGTCTCAAGCAAAACAATGTAATGCGGTGTGTGCACGATTACTTCTCTCACTGACCCGGGTCTGTTGGGTACCTTTAGCCTTTGTCTGGAACAGCTGAATGCGGGGCTCATCCAGAAAACATGCGATCTCACTGACAGGGCCACTTCTCAGCCGGGTCCTTGATAGCAATCTTCAACTTAGGATGCTGTCTGAACAAACCCTGGAACAGTCTCTGCTTCAGCTCCACCTTGCTATATTTCTTATCACTTAGGAATCCTCCTTTCACTTCAGTCCTTCTTCTTCTAAAAGCTCGAAGCACACTCCTAAGATGGCTGCCACGCACACTCTGCTCCTCCTTCTAGTTACACCTCTGCAGAACACGGTCTCCACGTCACTATTATGACTGGGTTCCTGACAAGTCCCAGACCACAGAAAGTTTCTGCATTCATGGTCATATCCATTGGCAACCAATCAAGACAACAGACTGTCACCACTAAGATGGTTAGAAAAAATCTTTAAAACTCTGCAGAATTTTTAACTACTTATTTTTGCAAAAATGTTTATCTTTTAATTATCTACAAATGTAGCTATGGTCATGTTCATGGGAATACCCCTTTAATGTGCTGTGGCTGTAACTAGCTCTGTACATCACATCCCATAACCATAGACTGTTCATCACAACCATGGACTGATTTTTATCCCCTGCATGACAGAAAGAAGAGATCTAGAAAATTGTGAGGGCTAAGGCTGCATTTAGGAGAGGCATAGTCTCTATTTGGACCATGCTACACCTGAAACTGTTGAGGCTGAGGGTGTGTAAGTTGTGACAGGCTAGCAGGTGGATCCTTCCAGACCACACAGTGAACAGCTATGGAGCTGAGGCAGTGCCACCTACTGGAAACATTCCACACCTTATTTTAACCATTAAATTCTAGACTCAACTGATCAGTCAGCCTGCATACTCTGGCTGAACTGCTCCTGGGTGGACTCCTGGTGATGATGTCATCAGAGATCCTTCAGCCTTCCTAGCTATGGAGAATGCACTATTAATGCAAGGCTGGCATTATCAGTGCATTTTCTGCTTTAGGCAGTGTCTATAGGTCTATTCACATGTCTGTTTTTGACAGACTGTTTGTCTCAGCCACCAAAAAAACTGACATACTCCATCTTTGTCCATTTTGACATAGAAAGCCAGGGGAATAGACCAATAGACATTCGTGGGTTTTAAAGTGGGCATGTGACTGCCTTTATTCACTATCATCTGAATAAGCCCTTTCAAAGGTCAACACAGCTGTTTTACATGGATGTTAGCGCTGTGGAAAATGACACTGTTGTGTGCATAAGGCCGTAGAATCCCAAAGCTGGCACTGTCAGGGACTTGTGCCTCACCGGCTACTCAGCCGCGCCTCACATTTTGAGAAGCACTGCTGTATGGTAACTTACTTCCACTCTGCTATATTCACGGTTTGTCATCATCTGCTGGCTGACTTTGTGGTCTTTATGGTGCGCTAACTTGTATTATCTTTATAGAAAGATATTTTCACAAATTAACTGTTTCTGGGAAAGTTGGGTGACAGCAAATTTGACAGCCACCACTGTACTTATATTTTTACAGGGACCTACCTACATATTGCTCCCATATTGCAGTTTAACTTGTCATTCAGGACTCAATGGTTGATGGCCATGTTAGTGCAGTCAAGGAAACTCTTAAATGACATATCTGTCATTTGGGCTGTTTAGGAAAGCTGGTGTAGGGAACTGCCATTTCTACTAGTATATAATGTATCTGGCTTCTTTGCCCCTGCAGTTTGGCTTCAGAGACCCCAGGCATTTAGTGCAAGTTTTGTTTTGTAAATACAGTGAGTCAGACACATGTGAGGCAGAGCTGCTGGGGGGAGAGATGTGAGCAGAGCTGCTGAGACAGACATGTTATGTCTGGGGGAGTCTAAGAGCCACTTGTTCCTCTTTACTTCACAGTATATAGTTAGGTATGTGTTACCCCCTATATACTCACAGGACCTAGCTAGTAACCATAGTTAGGGATCCATATATATATATAGTTCAGGGCAGTGATAGGTTAGGCTTCCGAAGGCCAACTAGCTAGTTAGAGGCCCGGTGGCACTAGTAGTTTAGCTGGCAGGTTAAGGACTCAGTGTTAGGGTAGTCAGGCCTGCATCTACTGCCGTCACCGTTGCCCTGTTTGCTGCCTGTGAAGAATCTCACCATCATCATCATCATCTCCTGATCGGCTGTCTGTCATCTCCTGGAAGAATCCGAGGATCCACAGTCATCCACAGGGGCCCCTGCATCTCTTCTGTTGCCTGGAGGTATTGTGCACTGGACTCTTGCTATATATCTATATATATACCCGGGTATATAACCTAAGACGGTTGAGGACTTGCTGGTTGTTGTAGTATTGCTGCGTTCTGAGTATATTTTATGTATGTATTATTACCCTGTTGATTCTTATAAAGCTACTGTTATAACCTTATGTGGTATCTGTATGTATTCTTCAGACTGTGAGATTAGTACAGTGATCCTTGTTAAGGCTACTAACTGTACTTCATGGGTAAGTCCCAGGAAGAGATCCTCCCTGTAATACAGAGGCTCTATCCTGGGTGGAGGCACTGATATATTTCATATATGTTCCCACTCTTCCCTTCAGCGAAGGCTTCAGGTCCCATTATACACACAGGTCAGCGCCAGAGTCTGTTGCGGGAGGGATAATACTCATACCCCCCCCAAATAGGGCTACACTGGGTTACCTGTTTTATAAGTATCTATACTCATGGTCCCACAGTTTTCCCAGACAGATGAATGATAAAGTGACATTCCATTGCAGTGATGCACCCCCTTCACTGCACATCACTCCAAAACTTGAAGGATTTGCTGTTTTAATAGTATACCTATTTATTGTCACTAAGCCCTCCCAGGCTTCTGAATGTTTATGGATAGTTAAGCATTCCTTGCTCCTGTGTTGCTGTATAGCAGTTTAGATTTGACATTCAGCTGGGTATGACGATGATGGCCATATTGGTTGCCACCCAACTTTCCCAGAAATGGATGTCACTGAAAATGAGATGAGCGGAATTTTTAGCAACTAGCGACTTATATTAACTGATGATTTATTTCTTTAGCTTAAGGGATAGTGCTCTTTAAGATGCTTTGTGCTGGTCTTCCCCAGTTCTGCAGAGCCATCCTTGTATGAATAAATAATGGTGATCATATAACCTAATTTGCACATGGAGATGAATATGCCCTGACAGGCCTGGATCAGGAGTCACGATTCTCTGCACGCTGAAACTTGCTTCGTTTTTGACACTGATACTTTTTTTTCCTGTTTTGTCTTCTTTTTGGGAATAAGAAAAGTACAGATTGCCAGCAGCATTTGTCTAACGCTGATGAATATTTAACTACGTCGCTAGACTGGAATCACAATGGCCGACATTAAGATGTGCCCAGTAAAATATTTGTGTGGTTCTCTGCAAACTTTACAGTATAAATGTCTTTTTAAAAGTTTCTAGGATGGAAGACTCTAGGGATGAGCTGACCCAGTTCAAGGAGGAAGAAAAAAATCATCCAGGGAGAATAAGAAAAACCACAGGCAGAGCAGATGGACAACAGGTATCAACTTATTTGCTATCATATAGAGCTAAGCCTAAAAACTCTGGGGCATTTTCTGGTATATAATTACACTCAGATAGAAATGTTGGATTTCTGCAAAACTCAACATGAAGATATGTAAATGATTATGCCGCAACCCAGATGCAGGGAACCTGAGGATGGGAGTAGTAGTGGCGGATGACGTGCCACCAGCCAGGCCGAGCACAATCAACCATACACCCCAGCCCCGCTCTTGGGCCGGACACCACTAAGGGGGGTTCTGCAGCATTACCTGATGGTGGGGGTAGTAGTTTCCCCTGGGGCGCTTCCTGTTGGAGAGGGGACCTCTCTACTCTAAGCCGATGTGATGGTGTTCAGAAGGGCCCTGATGTTAAAGCAGGAACGCCTCAGGCATCCAGCTGTGCTGTGAAACAGGATATTATACTTCAGCAACTGTAGAAGGTACAGCAAGCAGCTTTGAAATGGGGGTCGTAGTCTCCGTGTCCATCTCCCCCCGCCTTGGTCTTAGGGGGGTGCCCAGGGATGATAAACGCTCTAAGGCTGACTCAACTCCACCTCCAACTCCTCTCATGTGCCACTCCCAGCTATGGATACTGGTGACTGTAGTGCAGGGTAGTCCTGACAGGGATCTGGTTACCTTTTGCTAAGGTCCCGAGTCAACTCCTCCTGTCAGCGCACTCCACTGCTGCTCCTGGCACAGAGTCCAAAGTCCTGACAGCCAAACTCCCTTTCTCAGGGCTGTCTCTGGATGAGCCTAGGGTAATTCTCTCTCCTCCTAGGGGCTGTATGGACAGCCACTGAAGTCCAGTCTCAGTGCTGGTGTGCACCTCTGCACACTGCAGGAGCTCAACTCCTTCACACACTAGACTGGCACAGAACTCAGACTTCAACGGTCGTCAAGATGACAAAAGTCTCCGTCCAGTGGCCTGTGATAGGCCAGGACTGTACCAAGGGACAAGGTTTGAAACACTGGGGGAACCACAGGAGAAAAACAACAAGGGATAAGCTGCAAAACAATGACATAGAACATAGAGGACGGGACATACCAACACAACCTAGAGGCACAAAAGACAAACACTTAAAGCAGTAGCACTCTGGGATGCTGAAATTACCGGTGTGGTTTGATTAGACACTGGGTCTTGCTACAAGAGGGTATAAAATGTTTCCCTGCTCTAGCACTTTTGTTTGATCTACTGGCAAGCACAAGCAGCTCCCTCAGTTTTCTTGCACACCATCCAGATACAGGTAACAACTGCATTACACATCCCTCTGCTGAGACTATTTCCAGGCGCTTAGCAGAAGGAAATGTGGTGTTACGGCACCCATTACATGTCCTGGCATTGACCACCAGCCTCCACCACCTTTGTTGAATGAGAAACCTGGATTTGCTACAGACAGGAACTGTATCGTCTTTAGCGACAAATTCAGATTCTGTTTGGGATTTGATGATGGTCAGGTTTGAATATGGAGGCCTCATGGAGATCTTTCCCATCCTGTCTTTGCTGTGGAGTGCACACTGCCCCAACTGCTGATGTGATGATCTGGGCAGCCATCGCATACAACAGTCAGTCACCATTGACTGAAATGAACAGCAATTTGAGACAGACATCCATTTCGATTCCTCTTCTTTTTTCCGGCACTCCTGGTCCCTGTTTCAGAATGCCTTAAAATCATTCCCCTGTAAAATCAGCAACAGATTCTGCTGTATGAACATACTTAAGCAGCTCAGCAAGATGTGCATGACATCCTGTAGCCACATGTGTTGCCTCTCATGGCAGAACATCCAAATGGAATTTTTCAGGATGACAATACTCGTCCCCACACACAAGGGTTTCCCAAAAAGACCAGTTTGCAACACTTCCTTGGCCTGCCTGGTTGCCAGATTTATTGCCAGTCGAGCATGTATAGGACCAGCTTTGGCAATCTATGAGTATGCAGGATCTACAGGCCCAGCTGCAACAGCTGTGGGCAAATGTACTGCAGGATATCATACAGTACCTGTAAGCCTCCATGCCCAACCGTATCTCATCTTTTATCCATGCTAGAGGCAACCCAACAGGGTACTAGAGCTGGCTTTCTATTGTACAGTTTTCCCCAATAAACTTATCATTTCACTCTAATATTGTAATTACTTACATATATCATCATTCCATTCACACATAGAACGTTTCATTCGATTACATCAACTCCTTGATATGTTATTTTTTTGATGATGAATGTACATGTGTACAGCTGGTATGATATATACATCTTCTTGTATATAGTGATATGGACCATGCTGGTATAACATGAGCATCTTCTGTATATACTTTTATATGCACAAATGGTATAAGTTATATATCTTCTTGTAGATACTGATATGTGCCATGGTCATACATTGCAATTAATGTGGACAGCAGTGATCCTCCTTTCCATTGGCCTTTGAAGGTATTCTGGGTTTGGACCCCCCTCAACCAGTTGGAGTTAAAAGCTATTCTTGCACTAGAGTACTCAGCATAACATGAACATTATCGCCATATACTACACTCTGAACGTTAGCTGACTGCTAAAGGTTCTACATTCAGGACCACTTGTGATGAACTAAGAAAAATATTGCTTTTTCTATACTGGAGTAACCCTTTCATTTTTCAGTATACTAGACTAGATGCCCCCTTACAGTACCATTGGAGTCTAATTGACTCCCCTGTAATTTGTGATAATGCACCTAACAGAGATGAGTGATGACGGACTAGAAGCTCCAGATCCTGCAATATAATAATGTGTTTTTCTTTATAAAGGGAATTAAAAGTGGAAACAAAGAAACAAATTCTCCAAATAGATCAGTCACCGACAGCGAGTAAATGTATTTATTGTAAGCGCTTCTGAAGGTATTACAAAAGCTAATCATGTTTAAATGTCACTTTGCTGCCGCAAGTGCTTGTCAGTAATTCCGGGTCTTGTCACCATCCGTCTCCAACCTCAATCAGCCGGCGAGCGGCGACAATGGCTCCTCATAATGGTTTTACTGATGGGAATGAGGGAGCGATGTGGACTATTGATTTAATGCAATGGACTGATTTCTTTGTGGGATTAGATGCGCTGGTTTCACACTCCACTATTGTGAGTTAATCTGACAGGCAGAATTGCCACCTTTAGCCAGCGAGCTGTGGGTGCGCTCCGCATTCCTTCGCAGTATCGTTGTGTGTCGTGTCCTGAAATGATTTTCTATAAATAGATGTATACACTTGGGATCCCCCAGAGATCTGAAAGGCAGAGCATCTGTCCTCATTTGGATTCCTGCAGCACACGTGCAGTTTGCTCTATAATCTTGCACTGATGATTTTGACATATAGTTAATGCATAGATTAGGAAATTGAAAAGCTGGAGCTAGCGATTTTATGGGAAGTGCGAAAATACATGACATTGGCACTGGGGATTTTGGCCTTTAATAAACCGTACTTACCAATACTGTAGCCTAGCTTCCACCCTAACCCCCACCCCTTATTCCGTACCCTAAAGGAAAAGACAACACAAGGGTTGGATAAATTGGCCACAGCAGCCATTTTATTACATAAAACAATACAAATATATAGTTAACCATTATTTACAAAAAACAACAAATTAAATAAATAACCTTAAACATATACCAAAATATATAATAAATAACCCCCACTTTAACCAACAATTACCCAATTTTCCTGAGACCAAAAAATTGTTACTTGAGGGGGAGGTCCTTGGAGCTACATAAATCTGGCCGCCCATCTGTCCACCAAACCAACCCAGCCGCAAAACCACAGGCTCAAGGGCACTGTAAAAAACAGATGGCAGATTACCACATAATCACCAAAAAAAACACTCCCCGGGACACCACCCAGCAGGAGCCCAAAAAGAAGCCAGACCAAAACTGTAGTTAATTATTGGGGAAACTAACCACCATGTTTCCCCACCCCCTGAATTTCCACCAACTCCAAGGACCCCCACCCCACCAACTACTGCGACAAATTAAAATTGAAAATCCGAGATAGCAACAAACCAGGCGGGCGGGACTTGTCTCCTTCCCGGCGGTGAATGACCGCGGGAAGGAGAGACTGGCCCTTAAATCCCTTCCCCTTAGCAACTCCCGCCTTGCACTGCTCCCTCCCCTAGTGACCAACTGCCTCCACCTTCAGGGCCCTGTCATGGCGGCCTCCCCTTAGGGCTACGCCCCCGTTACGGCCTTTCTTGACATTGGCACTGAGGATGTTGGCATTTAATAAACCATAATTACCAATACTGTAGCCTATCTTCCACCCTAACACCCACCCCTTATTCCGTACCCTAAAGGAAAAAACAACACAAGGGTTGGATAAATTGGCCACAGCAGCCATTTTATTACATAAAACAATACAAATATATAGTTAACCATTATTTACAAAAAACAACAAATTAAATAAATAACCTTAAACATATACCAAAATATATAATAAATAACCCCCACTTTAATCAACAATTACCCAATTTTCCTGAGACCAAAAAATTGTTACTTGAGGGGGAGGTCCTTGGAGCTACATAAATCTGGCCGCCCATCTGTCCACCAAACCAACCCAGCCGCAAAACCACAGGCTCAGGGGCACTGTAAAAAACAGATGGCAGATTACCACATAATCACCAAAAAAACCACTCCCCGGGACACCACCCAGCAGGAGCCCAAAAAGCAGCCAGACCAAAACTGTAGTTAATTATTGGGGAAACTAACCACCATGTTTCCCTACCCCCTGAATTTCCACGGGATAAAGGCATGCCCCTACCTGCCTGGTCCGTCTTTGAACGTCGGATAACAGACTCGACCCCCCGACCCCCCCAGCACCACATCCTGAAACAAAATTCCCCCAGTTCTCGCCTTGCAGGGGGACACTAATTCCACCACCCGCAGAGCCCCAAAGAACACCCAAGAGAAGGCCAAACGAAACAGAGCTACTTCAAACTGCGAGGAACAAACTCCCAGCAATGACTCCCCCAAACGTTCAAGTAACTGGAAAGAAACTGGGCGACGCTCGTCCAGGCATGACCGGCCCTTACGAAAACCACGAAGCGCTTGAACTACCAAAAAATCCTTGGTCACATCCAACCAACCCTGAAAACGAAAACCGAACGCTAGACCCGCCATCAAACGATTCAGTCTGGCCACCGACCACCCAGCTAGTGCTACGTGCCCCACCAACGCTAAAACCGCAGTACGCCGATTGCAAACCGAAACCTCACCCCCCAACTCAGACACCACTGACTCAAATTCCCACCACGCTGCCTCATAAGCTGCCCTAGTACTATCAACTAAAGAAGACTTAATCAGCTCACCGGCCGCTGCGAGACCACGCCCCACAGATGTTCCTGACACGGGATCCCGGCTACGTCCGCCTCCGGGGCCAATCGACGAAACCGCTCCCACTGAAACCGAGAGAGTGAGTCGGCAATGACATTAGTAACACCGGGACATGAACTGCCACCACCCAAGCATTAATGACTAAGCAGCGCAAAACCAAGTGCCACAACAAACGTACCACCGGAGGCGAGGAAGCTGTCAAAGAATTGATGGCACTGACCACAGACTGATTATCACAGTGGAAGCGGACCTTCCTATTACTAAAACATTCCACCCAGATCTCCAATGCCACCACAATAGGGAAAAGCTCCAAAAGACACAGATTACGAACCAACCCCTGTGACACCCAGTCCGCCGGCCACCGTGTAAAAAAATCCCAGTCAAAAACATCAGCCACAGGTGACATAACCAAGGAGCAGCCATTATACTGACTCAAAAATCTGGTCCACACCTCTAAGTCATCCCTGTGGTCTTTATTCAAACGGATAAAGTGCCTTGGTGATGACACCCCAGCCGTGGCCCCCGCCAACCGTCAGCAAAAAACATGCCCCATGGGCATGATTCTGCAGGCAAAGTTGAGCTTAGCCAACAATGACTGTAAATCCCTATGCATGATCTTACACAACTTGCAGGCCCTCCCCACCTCCTGGCGAAGGGCAACCAGCTTGTCATCTGGCAACCGGCACTCCATCCGCACGGTATCAATAGTGATACCCAGAAAACTCAAACACGCACATGGCCCTTCAGTCTTTTCCGGCGCCAAGGGGACCCCGAAACGTTTTGCCACCCACTCCATCATTTGAAGCAAAGACAGACAAACAGAGGAGTCGGCAGGACCGAGGCACAAAAAATCATCCAAGTAGTGGATTATGGACCCGACACCCGCTAGGTCCCTCACAACCCACTCGAAGAATGAACTAAAAGCCTCAAAATAGGCACAAGAGGTCGAGCAACCCATAGGGAGCAACGATCCACAAAATACGCCCCATCCCAGTAGCACCCCAGGAGCCTCTGGCTCTCATGGTGAACCGGTAGGAGGCAAAACGCGGACTCAACATCTGTCTTCACCATCAGCGCCCCGGGCCCATACTTTTGAACCCAATGAACTGCCGAGTCAAAAGAAGTATAAACTACAAAACTTAACTCCTGGTCAATGCCATCATTAGCCGACCCCCCCCCCTTGGTGTACGACAAATGATGAATCAAATAAAACTTATTGGGCTCCTTCTTAGGAACCACCCCTAACGGTGAAACTACAATAACCGCAAACGGCGGCGAACTATAGGGGCCCGACATGCGCCCCAAAGAAACCTCATTGTCCAACTTCTCGCGCACCACACCAGGATGCTGATGCACCGAGACCAAATTCTTAGTGGACAAGAGGCACCCTGAAGAGCAGACGGGATACGAAAACCCTCTGCAAGCCCATTATACAACAGCTAAGCCTTACTACGGTCAGGATGCCGATTTAGGTACAGCTCCATTGCGAGCAGATTCACTGGCGTCAGACCCTTGGCCAGCTGCACCTTCCCCCTCCGAAAACACCTGTCTGCGCCATGAGATACCCCCCCGCACATCAAACAGGAATGTTTAAACTTGCAGGACGTCCCAAATTTACACTGACCCACACTGAACTGCCAGCATAATCCCGCTTTACCCCCTGCACACTGACCAGAGGAGGATTGAGTGTAAAGCGCTGTGGAATATGATGGCACTATATAAGTAAGCACAATAAATAAATAAATAAATAAATAAATAAAATAAATAGGGAGGCCAGAGGATCCTGCCGTCCCCTGAAAGGGCTGCCCGAAACGCGACGGTGCCATGACCCTGAGCCACAACCCGATGTCCTTCTGGTCCCACCATATAGACGGGTGGACCGCACTATGCTGACGGAGCTGCTCATCATAGCGCAGCCACGTCTGCCCCCTATACACGCGGTATGCCTCGCCAATAGCGTCCAAGTAGAAAGATAGTCCTGAACAGTGTTCGGGCGTCTTTTCCCCAATAACACTAGCTAATATGGCGAAGGCCTGCAGCCAGTTAGTAAAGGTCTACGGCACAGGTGTCAAACACAAGGCCCACGGGCCGAAGCCGGCCCGCTGCCTTCTGTTATCCGGCCCAGCACTTATCTGGCCCGCAGGGGGCGGCATTTTTTATTGTCTATGTAATGTAAACCAGCCCAGGACAGGCCGCTTAAAAAAAAAAAAAAAAAACAAAGCTGCGCAATACCTGTCCTGGGCTGGTTTACAAGACCTCTGCATGTCAGCGCAGGCGGCGATACAATGACGTCATCGTGCCTCCTACGCTGACACGCAGATGTCGCAGGCAAGAAGAGGCGGCGGCTGCATCAAGGCGTCAGAGGTAGGTGAGGATAAGTTTTTTTTATATATATAAATAGGCCGTTGCCTGCTGGAGTATCCCTGGCACGTAACGGCCTATTTACTTATCGATCCCAACTGCTGGTCGTGGCCGCCCCCGCTTCCCCTTCTGCTATGGGACGCAGAAGCGGCTGTGTGCAGGAGCGGGGATGGTAAGTGAGGCCGCGGCCGGCGAACCCCATCAAATACTACTATTATTATACTCCGGGGTCTTTTCAGACCCTGAAGTATAATAATCGGAGAGCCAGGGGAGGTGATAAAAATAAAAACCTGTGTTACTCACCTCTCCGGCGATCCGATGTTACTCCTAGCAGGCTTCGACCTTCTTTGGTGACGTCCCAGGCGTCACGTGAGCCAGCCCGACGTCATTATGTCGCGACGCCGGTCTGTGCGACATTGAAGAAGGCCGAACGCAGGGAGCGCACCGGAGCCCAGGTAAGTAACACTGGTTTTATGTTTGTCACCACCTGGGTCTCCGATCATTATACTCTGGGGTCTGAAAAGACACCAGAGTATAATAATAGTTCATGGGTGGGGGGTCACTATGGGACATAATACCGTGTGCAGGGGCCACTATGAAGCATAATACCGTGTGCAGGGGCCATTCTGGAGCATAATACCAATGCAGGGGCCACTAAGGAGCATAATACCGATTGCAGGGGCCACTATGGAGCATAATAATGTGTGCAGGGGCCACTATGGAGCATAATACCGTTTGCAGGGGCAACTATGGAGCATAATACCGTGTGCAGGGGCAACTATGGAGCATAATACCGTGTGCAGGGGCCGCTGTGGGGCATAATACCGTGTGCAGAGGCAACTATAGAGCATAATACCGTTTGCAGGGGTAAACGGTATTTGTATATTGCTTAATTTTTGATATATTCAGAAAAAGGATGAGGATAGTATGTAACATGCCAATATCTTAGGTTTTAACAATACATTATGTTCTTCCTGGTTGCCCTCAAAGGGCTGATTGTAACAGTAGTAATGTACAAATGTAACTACTCCTTAATAGCTCGCTTAACTGTTAAGGAGAAGTTACTTTTATACATGTGTAAAATAATCTTGGCCCTTCAAGGTACCCTGTGAGGCTGAAGTGGCCCCCGGTGAAAATGAGTTTGACACCCCTGGTCTACACCCCTGGTCAAGCACCACCGCCGTTTCTCCTCCTACTCCTTTTTACTCTCATCCCGCTTCCCCTTATCCAAATTAAACTTCTCTAACGGAAGCAAGGAGAAGATTTCAACGTGATCATCACTGTCAGAGTCGTGGAAGTCGCCACCAGCCACCATGGCCCCGGAACAGCCAGCACAGGAAGGGCACTCCCGTCTGCCCCTCCGACCGGAGCATCGCCAGGTGGGGCCACCATGTGACCCGGATACGTAGGAGGTGGAGTCATGGAGGAAAGTGGGAGGGGCCGCACATGTTGCAAGCCCCACCCCCTCGCCTCTACCGCTCCCGACCACTGCTGCGGATGCCTCCCAGGCCTGGGGCCGCTGCCCTGAGCTGTAGGGCATGCCCCCTTGCCCGGAGGGACCCCAGAGGGGCTCCTGAGCCAATGCCGGGATCGCGGGGTAGCCTCAGGGCTCAAGTGCTGCAGAGGCCTCGCCCGCTGCTGCTGACGGGACGAGGCCACGCCCACCGGAGCATGGGAGGGAGACGGAGGGAGGGAAGCCGCCGCCGCCGGCGAGGACTGCGAGGAGCCCGGACCAGGACCTGCGGGGACCGCTTCCACTAAACCCCGCAGTGGCTGCACGAGCCATGCAGCGTCACCGGAGCTGGCATCATCCCGCAGCTGCCCCAGGAGGACATCCAGCTCTGCCATGAGGTAGGGAATGTGCGGTGTCTACCTGACTTGTCTCCTTCCCGGCGGTGAATGACCGCGTGAAGGAGAGACTGGCCCTTAAATCACTTCCACTTAGCAACTCCCGCCTTGCACTGCTCCCTCCCCTAGTGACCACCTGCCTCCACCTTCAGGGCCCTGTCATGGCAGCCTCCCCTTAGGGCTTCTCCCCCCGTTATGGCCTTTCTTGAGGAGCTGCCTAGAGGACAGTTTACGTTTAAGGACAGTGCTTCATTGTATCAGTGCTTATTAAAGCAATGTTAATCAACCAGAGCTCCTTGATACCTACTTCAGGATTTCCCAACTACGGCAACACTTGCCACTTTTACATAAGGGGTAGAATAGTTGTAAAGGATGCCCAGAAAAAAAATATTAGGAATCACAACATTACATTAGATAATTGCTTCTATTGCTTTAGCTATAGGGATACATAGGTAGCATTCTCACTGAAGTACTTGTGCCTATTCTCTGTTCCTTTTTTGTGCTGTGGGCAGGCAGCAGCCCTGCACTATGTGAATCCCTCTCCTCCTTGACCTCCCAGCAGTACACAGGAGAGATGGGTTCTAGATTCTGTTAAGGACAAGTTGATTCAGTTTTATAGTGATTGACAGATTGGAGTCGGGAAGGAATTTTTTCCCCCAAAATGGGGTAATTGGCTTAAGACTCATGGGGTTTTTTGCCTTCCTCTGGATCAACACTGTAGGGTACTGTAGGGTTATAGGTTGGACTTGATGGACTGGTGTCTTCATCCAATCTCATCTACTATGTAACTTTGCTTATCTCCCACTGCCACTGTTGGACTGAAGTGCCTAGAGTCCACCAGTAGAATTTGTTCTGGGTGCCCACTATACAGCTAGATGCTAAATTGCTCTGACTTTTTTCAGTATTAGCCAGCAACATAACCCTTACTTTGGACCATTTCTGTCCTGTGATCCTCTCAGTTGCTGACTTGCTCTTGCCTTAGAATAGGGCCCCCCTTAGCTATGTGTGCAAGATGATTGGTGATGAGAGTTATGCAGTGATAATAAGGAGACTGGGCCCAGGAGGGAGCATAGTTTTCAACCTGCCTCTTTGCCTAGTTGTCATCTCAGCCACCCAATGCATCTATATATAAAACTGGGTAGTTTATTAAACATTTTACTCAGTTTATTATATTAGATTTAGCAATTTTACAGATTTTTTTTCCTCTACAGGCTCTGTTGGTAGTTTGCAGTTCTTCCTGAGCTGGTGGGTCAAGACTAGTTGCCATACAGTGCACACAATGGGGCAAATTTCTTAAGACTGGAGTATCATAGGCCAGTCTTAATAAAGGCCATACTGATGTAGGGAACAAGTGATTTATGAAGAAGCTCTGGCCTCTTTATAAATCAGCTGCATGTCCCAGCACCAGAATGGAAATCTACGCTAGGTAGAAACTAGCGTAGATTTACATTATAACTCAGGCCAGAAACTGAATATGTTGGGCCAAGGAATCCCATCCCCCATCCTCCTCACACTGTGGCGAACTAGACGCAGAATGGGGGTTGTGGCGCATATTTAGGGTAAGAAATAGTCTTGCGCCACAATGTCATCCATCTATGCCAGAAAACTGGCATAGATGGATTGAAGACTGGCATAAAGGGGAATCTGCTCTCTCACTCAGAAACAGCCCCAGGACAGGACATATATTAAAATGTACTGGCAGTAACTGGTTTGGACCCATTACACCTCTCCTGCAGCATTGCATACTTCACAGTCTTCATTCTCAGACAACCAGGGCTAATCCCTCACACACAGCCTCTGGCATTTACCCCCAGACTCTAGGGCAACTACACTCACCTTCTCAAAAGGTGAATGGATGCACTCTCTTACTAGTGAGAATTGGGCTCTTCTCCCCCACGCAGGATGGACCAGCACTGCGGATCAGGTTGGGGCTTTAGAGTCCTAGGCTTATGTGCCCCTTTAAATTTAGGCTTTTTGGGCCTTCTGGTGTTCAATTGGTTTCTCCACTCAGGGAATGGTGCAATGACCAGGTGCAATGGTGCAATGACAATGGGTGATAAAATTGGAAAACTGTAGAAATTTACTCACAAGGAGACATTGTACTTGGCAGTTAGCTTAGATTCTCATGACTGAGTTTCACCCATGAAACTTGGTCCGTGTGAGTGCCAGATCTCCCTGCCTGAACAGTGTGCAAGGAGAGGAACTTCTAGCATAATAGTTATCTATGAAGCTAGGAGTCCCTGTCTCCCAGTGACATACTCTCCCAAAGTGATTATAATATGGAACAGAATGTCACTGGGAAGCATGGACTCCTAGTATCATAGATTACTATTATGTTAGGAGTCCCTCTCCCTGCGTACTATTTAGAAATCTGGCACTCACACACTCAGTTTCACAAGGACATTTTGCTTACACTTCCAACACTTGACTGACATCTGTGATGTGAAACAGCACTTAAATCAGCTTCTTGAGCACCACCTCAATCTCTGACAGCCATCATCATAGCAGGTGATGATGTCCCCTAAGAAGGTGAACTCACTGTAATGCCGGCTTGCCTCTAGCCTGACTCTCCAGGCTGCTGTGTATTTGCTCCTTCTGCTGCTCCTGGTCCAGCCCATGGGGTGGGTGCGCCCTCCTTCTCAGCAACTTGATAGATCAACAGATCCACCTTTCAGCTCTGCCCAACCAATCCCAAGTAGCTCATGTCTATTTTAACCTGCTTAGCTCTTTACACTGCGCCTGAGTAACAAGGGTTGTAGATCTCCAGTTCCTGCGAGGGTTTTGCGTTTACTCTGACAGATATTCTTTTTTTACGACCCCAGCTTGATTCCTGCTGTAGTTCCGTGAATGACCTTTTGGCTTCCCATGACTATGCATCTCCGCTGACTGCCCTTGACCTTCGGACAGGACTCAACCACACTTTTTGCCTGAACCTTTGGTGCTTTGCACCAGCGTCTCTCTAGTCTTTGTGAGTCAGCTGCCACCAACAGCGGGACCGCTCCAAGAGGTAGTAAACTGGTAGTCACCCCGCGGCGAAAACCAAATCCCTGTAGGGGGGGGGATAATAGGTGAAAACCAGGGAGTCTACTTACATAGTGGCACTAAGTCAAACCGGCTGGGTGGCACAATAGGTTGCACTCACATGGCCTTAAGGGGACTGTGCTCTCTATCTCACTAGCGACAGGGGGCTGGCCTCTGACCTTTGACAGACTGTGACTTCAGCTCAGTATTGAACTTCAGCTCCTCTGCTACCTCAATCCTAGGTCCTAGGGTGGTCCACCTTAACACCTTAATAGCAAGTGTTTGCTCACCCCCCCCCCCCCCACTTGCTACCTAACAACTGCATCAGACTGGCATTCCCCTCCCCTCAACATTCCCATGTTAATGTGATTTTACTGGAAGGAAAATCTTTCCTTACATCTTCTCATGGACTATAGGGGTGTGTGTATGCTTGCAGAACTGGCCCGACACTAATCCATGACCCCTGTGTGGTTCTCTGTAGTCTCAGTGCACTAAACATTAAGAAGACAATGCAAAACAATTGTCCATCATGGATGGTAACTCAGACTCATCCATAACTACCCAGCAACATCATTCATGAGATATTTCTTGACCCAAGGGTGTATCTCTCATCAGTCATGGCATCATCACATAGTAGTCTCATGTCCCAAAAATACACATAGAAATCTGATGGCTATATAAATATGTTAGTCGCGTAGCTGTCACATTAGATAATGGTACAATAATGCACACCTAACAAAGTGGCATTACTAGAACAGTCCGAACTATAAAGCACAGTAGTACCTAGCGGTACACAGTATACTGTATATAGCGTGCTAAACTACAATATAAGGTTGGTGTCCTTCTTTTACAACAGAGTGGCAGATCCATTTTCATCCCTCTTGCAGTTTGGCTATGCAAGTTTCTCAGGGGTTGGGTCCCAGGAAGCACCAACAAAACAGTCAGAGTATATACTTTAGACCCAGGGTTAGGGCAGTGAATCTTGCCGTGGGTAAGAAAAACTCTAGCTATAACTCTGTGGCCTTAGATCAGTTGCCAGTATGTTTGCCTCTAGCTGTTGCTCTTGAAGATGTCTTGAGAAAATGTTCTGAAAGGAAAAATAATTTGTATGCAGGACAGTTATTTTTGACTGTCGTTTTGTGACACTGATGAAAGGGAAAAGTTATGTATTGTACTTCAGATACACTATAAATTAGAGAAACCATTTAAGAAATAGGAGACACTTGGCTTTGTCGCATGTTCCTTCTCCAGCTGCTGCTCAACTATTAATGCATTTGTAAAATGTTATATATAGGGTAAAAATCCAAAGCCCTGCAGCAACAGACATGGCTTTTATTGTGTTTCTACATCTACCAAATACCAAGCAATATCTCATCATCCTCATCATTTACAACAAGGCACAGCTTCAGTGATGATTCTCATACAGTAGCTAAGATCACCCTCTCAGGGCTGTTCACTTTGCATTTTGATCAATCATCAGTTTAACTGATTTTGTGGATACAAAAAAACTGATGCTTAAAATGGATGCAAACAGATGGAAACTGTTGACCATCCATTTGCATAGAGTCAATGTTAAATAATCAGTTTCTGACCGTTTTTTTTTTTTTTGCGGGATGTAAAAGAGTGGTATTTCCTAATATTCTGTCCTACAGAAATGTATCCATTCTATTTAACATTGACTTTATATAAACTGATAATTATCAGTTTTCATCCGTTTTTAAAATCAGTTTTTCTGTCTGCAGGCATTATAATGTCCCGATAAAGTAATGGAGGTGCATTTAGTTTTCCCTTCCATCATCCATAGTTATCACTAATTGCGCCCTAGATCTTGGTGGAATGGCCCTCTTACTTATTGAATCCAAAAGCAGCTGCTATGTCTGCCGCCGTGGTAGTTACACCCTTGCTCATCACTCACTCCTGGGGCCCCAGCAGTAATGATGAAAGCGCTCAGTACTTACAAGTTGGGCTTGGTAACAATTGTGGATGCTCTCTTGATGATCATCATTTATGAAGTCGTGGCTGGCCAGGGTCAGCAAGGGAGTGGTTTTAACTGTGAAGCTGCTATCTTGTGTATGCCCTGGTTATCAGTTTAAGGTTGTGCAGGGGAAATTCTGTTTCATTTGGGGTGTCACTTTAATAACTTACATTTTGTCTGGTATACTAGGCATAGACTAGTATTACATGTAATAGGGTCTAGCAGGGACGTAACTTGATGGGGTGTAGAGGGTGCAGTCCACCCAGCCCAGCAGTCTTAGTGTACCTAGAAGGTGATTTTTCTCAATATGTGGAGACTACTACTATAAACACGACATTATCAGGAACCATCAACCACTTCATCTTCATATAACATAAAAAGGTATTCACAATCTGTCTGTTTTTTTTTTTTGTGCTGGAATGTAGAGTAAAACTTTTAACTGGGAAAGATAAATGATTTTCCAGCCTGATTAATAAATTATAAAGAAGCTTTGGCTAAACAGCCGGTAACCCATGTCACCTCACTTCCTTTTTCATGGTAATGGCTCTCAGCCCAGTGCATTATACATGCGAAACTCTAATTTACAGAGACGTACCCCCAACCAAATGAATAACATCCTCTTATCTGGAAATATTCGATATCTGCAAGAATTTTAACAAGACATTAGACTATAATTACACATTCTCTGTAACCTTTCTGGCTGCAGATCTAAGGGTCTGTTAGTGTTTTCTATTAGCACCATTTATTCTGCCTGCTTCAGACGTCCTCATGAATCCCGTCCGACATTTTTGTCCTTTCCCTAAATTTTTTATAGATTTTATAAATTCCAAGACCTCATTAACAGAGCTGGTCACGTACAGATATTAAAATACAGAGCAAATGCCAAACTCCAGCAAATTGTTGGATGTGTCCCTTCTCCCTGGGTGATTACTGAAAGCTATGGCTACAATTTTGAGATTTTATTTTATGGACTAGCGAGTGCTCGGCCAGCAGCTTTATGGCTGCAGAAGTATAAGGCGAGAGATGTGATTTTCAGTGGATGGTTGATTGTCATCTCTTGAAGTTGTTTTGTTATTTTCTGGCCCGTGAGATTGAATTCTGTTTGGGGAAGTGACATTGTCTGCAAGAATCCATATAAGTTATAACTGGTATATGATCACAGTGCAGCACAGAAGGATCAAATTTGGGCAGGGATGGGATGGGGTCATTAAACTGACTTAGGAGATAACTAGCGTATCTTGGTGGAAGTTTGAATCAACCCAAGAAACACAGATGTTGTTATATTTGTATTCAAACCCATGTTCCCGTAGCTGACCCCTGAGTCTCTGTGTTGGCCAGTGCTTTCTGTTAATCACTGTGTAATCGATGAACTGTTATTTTCAAATATACTGTTAGAGAATTGCCCGTTAACCAATTCCCCAGTAGCTGCTGCTGGAACCTGGGAGGAAGAGGAACGACAGAGACAGTGAGTCCTAATACTTGACCCACCCCCAGTCCCTACCTACTTGCCTCAACTACCCTAAGCGGTATAGGACAACTGGGTGACAGTCCCTTCCTATAATACAAGTGAATACACAAAACGCAGACAAGACAATCAAACAGGCACAGGTAATCAAGAGAACCAAGGGTCAGAACCAGTCAGGCAGCGAAGTACAAAATCAGAACCAGAAGAATATTCAAAGGGAAAAGCACAGATCAGAAATAGATAATCAGAGAAACAGAATAACATTAGCACACTCTAAGAGACTAATAGCAAGAACCCATGAGTGGACTAATGGGTTGTATATAAGAAGCCCGGAATCTACCCCAGACATGGTTGGAAGGCAAGTTGTCAATCAAAGAGCAACTAACATTAATTCTTAGTAAACCAGAGGGAACTCAGAGTATTAGTTGGACTGATACACTGCAACGAACTCTCAACTGCGCTAAAACAGAATACAGGAGGGCACTGTGGAGAATTATACTAGCAGGGGCCCTCTGGGGAGCATATTATACTATGGGCCACTGTGGAGCTTTATACTGGAAGAGGCAGTGTGGGGAGCCTCTTATACTGGGTGGGGCCACTGTGGAGTTTATTATATTGTGTGGGGCTTCTCGTGAGCATATTACACTCTGTGGGGCCATTGTAGAGCATTATACCGTGGGGGACCACTGTGGAGCATTATACTGGGGGAACCCCTCTGTGCAGTATATTATACTGTGTGGAGGCCATTGTGTAGCATGTTATGCTGTGTTAGGCCACTGTGGAGCATTATACTGGGGGGCACTGTGGGATGCATATTATACTGTTTGGAGCATATTATATTGTGTGGGGCTGCTGGGGAGCATATTGTACTGTCTGTGGCTAGTAAGAGGTAGTATACTGTGTGGAGCCTTATATACCATGTGGGGCCACTATGGGGGGCTCATGGGAGCATTTTATACTGTGTGGGTGGGTCCACTGTGGAGCATTATATACCATGTGGGAAAACTGTGGAGGGCTCAGGAGAGCATTTTATACCGTGAAGCATTATATACCATGTGGAGCATTATACTGTGGGTGGGGGGGGGTCTCAAAATTCCTGCTGGCAGCTCTGTGTTCTAGGTCTGCATCACAACTCCCTCACTATAATCTTGCACATACGTGTAGTGCTCCATGGCTATGTCATTCCTCATACAGTACTGTGCATGAACTGGCCATGGAGTTATTGGGTTCTGCACAGTACTATAGGGGCTGACTATACTGGGAACATACTCAGTAACACCAGATAGTCAGCACATATGTTAGACTTCAGTGAAGGAGCCGTGGTGTAGGCTATTAGCAGGAAGCTGTTGGGTGGGGCCCCAGAACAAGTTCCTCTGGTGGACCTAAGGTCCTTCAGTCCGACACTGTATAACGGAGAACTATTATATATAAGGGTGGTTACTATATATAATTGGGAAACTTAAATATGAGGGGGCTATTATAAGGAGGAACTATTATTTATAAGACGGGCTATTATTCATAAGGGGGGAACTATTATATATAAGGCATCCATTATAAGGGGGAGCTATTATTTATAAGAGGGGAACTATTTATAAGGGGGATATAATTGTTAAGTGGGCTTATTTATAAAGGGGCTATTAGTGATAATGGGGACTATTATTTATAAGGGTAACTATTATTTATGAGAGGGCAATTATTAATAAGGGAGCAGTATTATTTTTACAGGGTGACTGTTACAGATAAGGGGGAATATTACTGATACAGGACACTATCATTTATAAGGGAGCTATTACTGATAAAGGTGTAATATTATTTATAAGCAGGGACTATTATTTATAAGGAGGCGCTATAATAACTGATGACTGCGTGCAAAAATCTATTAGGCGGTACATAGGTGCTCATTTGAATTGTGTGTGGTAAAATGGGGCTTGTTATTACTTTTTTGTTGGCAGAAAGGAGGCGTTATTATAGGGGTTGCCACTGGAAGACGATGCATATCAGCATTTGCGGCCCAACTTTTAATTTTGCTCAGGGCCCCACTTTGTCTAAAACCGGCCCTGGATATTGCTTAAAGAGGTTATCTGGAGAGATTAAATTGCCTCACCTGATTAGGTGGCGGATGATGATAATGGAACAGATGGATTACAGCCTTGTGATGACCCCAAGGAAAGTGATCGGAAGCAGCGATCCACCCCCTGGGTTGTCTTCTCCCTCTTTCCCAATCTCACAGGTATTTAATTATCGGGGAAGGAGGGTGGGGGCGGTGTGACCTGGGGGTTGGAACGCAACTTCCGATCATGTAATCTGGGGGTCAAGACTGGAACTCCTGGGTCCATCATTATCATCTTCAGGATCAGTTAAGTCAATTTAATTTCTCTGAACAATCCGCATAGACTGTATCCAGTTTTGACTATCCTGTGTGAACAGCAAAAATTCTCATATTCAGCTTATTAAAATGTATCGGGGGGAGGGGGGTTAGGGGGGGTTTCCCGAATCCTATCAGTGGCTTGGTTGGTGAACCCTGCACAGAAGTCACCATATACAGTTCAGACTCTGAAGGATAGGTTCCCTACAAGTTCCCCCATTTCATGTATATGCAAGTTTTCTACCCTTTTGTCTACAATCAATCTCACCCAAGGACTGGGACTGTACTGTACCTTCAATTTAGCCCTTAACCTACCCTAGCCTTTCACCAATACTTACACCCATCCTGGGACTATAATTCTGCATACATGGACAGGGTCGTGTTGAGGCAAATTATCTCAGACCTCACCATAGCATAGTAAGTACTCAATATACTAAAATGCTACCTTGCTCTCAGTTAGGTATATGGAGATGACACTCCAGATCTTACACAGGTCATATAAATTAGCATTAAGGGGTCACAGAATAGGGATTTTGACTATGGTAGCATTTTAAATGTGGCAAGCCTAAAGCAAACTTGGCTCATTGTCAGTAGACCTGTAGGGAAATCCTGACATCCTGAAACTTCACAAAAACAAGCCTTACAAACTTTGTGACAATTTATGCCTGCTCAGGCCCATTTGGATACATCGACCAGAAAATACATAAATGCAGCTGGGGGTCCAGGAAAATTATACACAGGGTCTCAGCGCAACTCATAATAATAATAATAATAATAATAATAATAATAATAATAATAATAATAGTCCTTTAATAGTCCCACAATGGGGAAATTCAGTGTGTTACAGCAGCAAAGATAAGATAAGCAGATACAAATACAACATGTACAGGAATGTTCCAAGGTAAGAGGCATTACATTGATAGCAGACAGACAGATAGGAAGTAGCAGAGGAGGGGGGGGGGGGATTTAACAGGCAGAAAGATATTTCAGTTCTCTGTGTGTAATAATCTCCGCTTAGGTCGGTGTTGGTTGTACAGCCTAACCGCGGTGGGGAGGAAAGACTTCCGATAGCGCTCCTTCTCACACTTAGGGTGGAGCAGTCGGTCACTGACAGTACTGCCCAGCGCGATCACAGTCTCATGCATGGGATGGGACTTCTTCTTCTGCATGGAGCTCACCATGGACAGTATCCTTCTGTCACCCACCACCTGCACTGGGTCCAGTGGGCTCCCCAGGACAGAGCTGGCCCTTCTAATCAGCTTGTCAAGTTTATTTCTGTCCCTGGTTGATATACTGCTCCCCCAGCAGGCCACTCCAAAGAAGATGGCTGATGCCACTACCGAGTTGAAGAAAGTCTTAAGAAGTGCCCCCCAGATTCCAAAGGCTCTCAGCTTCCTAAGCAGGTAGAGCCTGCTGTGGCCCTTCCTGTACAGGGCCTCCATATGATCTGCCCAGTCCAGCTTATTATTAAGGAGCAAACCTAGGTACTTATAGGTGTTCACAATCTCGATCTGCCTTTATGGAAGTCCACCACCATCTCCTTGGTCTTCCCCACGTTAATCTTCAGGTGGTTCCGGTGGCACCAGTCCACAAAATCCCGGTTCAGTTCTCTGTACTCCCTGTCATCATTGTCTGTGATGAGGCCTACTATTGCAGAGTCGTCAGAATACTTCTGTAGGTAGCAGCTAGATGAGTTGCACCTAAAATCTGCAGTGTACAGTGTGAAGAGGAAAGGGGCGAGAACCGTACCCTGAGGTGCCCCCGTATTACAGATCACGGTACCTGACACACAGTCTTGGGCTCTCACGTATTGAGGTCGATTTGTGAGGTATTCTAGGATCCAGTTGGAGAGGTGGTGGTCCACTCCAGCAAGGCCCAGCTTGTCCCTCAGTAACCTGGGCTGTATGGTGTTAAAAGCACTGGAGAAATCAAAGAACATTATTCTCACCGTGCTCCCTGGTTTCTCCAGGTGAGACAGAGCCCTGTGCAGAAGGTGGATGATGGCATCATCTACCCCAATGCCCGGCTGATAAGCAAACTGGAGAGGGTCCATAGCGGGGCTCACTAGAGAGTGGAGATGTGTGAGAACCAATCTCTCTAAGATCTTCATCAGGTGGGATGTCAGTGCTACAGGTCTGTAGTCGTTGAGGTCCATAGGGTGAGGTTTCTTTGGAACTGGTACCACACAAGAAGATTTCCATAATTCAGGGACTATTTCCTGCCTCAGGCTCATATTATACATATATGTAATTATACCACACAGCTGGTCCCCACAAGTCTTAATTAGCCTTGCACTGATGTCATCTGGCCCTGCGGCTTTCCTCGCCTTGATCTTTTTCATCTCCATCCTCACCTGGGCCCTTGTGAAGGTCAGACTGTGGTCAGATAAAGACAGATTTCTGGATTTACTGGTCTGTTGGGAAGTAGCCGCATGGGGTGAAGTCATTGTGGTGGGGGGAGCTGAAGGACATGCTGGGGTGGGAGGAGCTGGTGTGTGATCAAATCTGTTGAAGAATAGGTTTAGTTCATTAAGCAAATTAACATCTGCCTCAGTCTGGCAGACAGACTGTTTATGACCCGAAATTGACTTAAGCCCCTCCCAGACCCCCCTTATATAAACCAATTTTCTAGTAGTGGATCACCCCCTAGGCCTTGTTACGACATTTATTCTTTAGCAAACTGACATTCCTGCTTAAGATGGATTGGATATAGCCCACCAGGATCCAAGTAACTATTAAAAAATGTATTCCGTAATGCCTCCTGGTATTTAAATATGGAGATAGCAGGGTATCCACCTATCAGAGATGCCATACCACGGTATGATCGCAGAGGACCTGGAGACCACCGACACAGTCTACACCTCCCTCTGCCCTTCCCTTCTTGTTTCTCGTTTTTCAACAGGTTATGTTCCAACCCTGGTCAAATGGGTATTTAAGTCATTTGTGCTCGCTGCTACAATAGTTATCTTTCAGCGTTTCCGTAGGTATAATTGACATGCTGCGATTTCCAAAAACGCGTGTCCGCTGCACGTATTTTTCTGATATGAGTATTTTTCCGCAATCTGTGGATGGGATTCACCACTTTGCAGAAACTGTAAAACGCTGCGTTTTTGGCCACGACGTTTCCACCGTGGTCAAACCGTGTCATTTACGCCACCTTTGGCCCTGGCCTAATTAAGGATTACTAAATAGCCTCCCCTAACTATATGTAAACTAAAGTACACAGTATTGGGGTGAATTCCCAGTTCCCAGCTAGCATGCCCCTAAATCACTGATGTGTTAAATATAACATGACGTCCCAGTTTCACGATGGTGACTACACATCAGTTGCTGTGAATTAGACATGACATTGTGACTGTATAATGTAAGTTACTTGAAAAGAAGCAATATCTGAGGAGTTGGAATCGGCAGAGCTGAGAATTGCAATCAGTAAAGAGCTGCAATGTGGAGCGTGAGGCCTGTTCTGTGCCAGCACAGCTGCGGACAGTGAGACTGAATCTCCATAAGTTCACTCCTGACAGGTCAGTTTCTCCTGGGTAGTGTCTGGAACTGAACATTGCAGATATTCAACATGAATCTTTCATCTACTCAGTGTTCACACAAACTGGCCTGTCCTGGGAACTGTGCTACGAAATTTGTAGATAACACAGACTTTTCAGAAATCCAGGTGCCCTGCAAGCAGGACTTTTCTCTCTGCATTTTTCAGGTGGAAACTCGGCGGGCCCCATTATAGTCTATGGGGTTCGCGGGTTTCTGCAGCTAACCCCTTTTTAATCAGATTGGGTTTCCCCAACGCAGGTGTGAACCTAGCATCATATGAACATTTATCAACATGTAAAGGATACCAGAGTGTGATTATTGGAGTAACGTACACTAAAAGATTGACCACCATAGAAAAGAGAAGGGAGAAAGCAGGCAAGTGTTCATGTATGGAGATGGGAGACTGGATGAACAGAACAATCTATTAGTGGCTGGCAAGTGAAATACCTTGAATAAGGCAACCGGAACATCTATGATGAAGAAGTTCTAAATTTCAGCAGAAAACACCATTTAAAAGCAAATTCATTGAAAAAAATGATAACCAGTTCTATGTGGTCCAATCCACTACCATTTCAAGCACTCTGCTTGCTGATAAATTGCAACCTCCTTCTTGACATTCAATGGATAGAAACATGCCATTTTCTAGTCTGGTTCTCAGATCTGATGGGCTTGTTACAGTGTCATAAGCACAGTTGAGCATTTGTGAAATAAGCTTTGGAAGCACATGGAGCTTGTGTGGTTCTGTATTATGGAGCTGTATCCCCTTTGTACTTGTATGACAAAATACCTCCATAATACAGTTTTGAAAGAACATGCTGTGAATTTACAGAGGCATATGAGGGAACAGTGGAGTTCATATACATGTTATATTATAGTGTATTAATTTGGGCCGTGCAGGGAGAAGAGCGGGGGCAATGGACAGGGCACCTTGGCCCAATACATTTATTACAACTCCTGCATGAAAACTGGCATGAGTTATACTGTAAATCTACACCAGTTCCTGACCGTTAAAGATTTCCATTCTGGAACGCGCATGCCGAAGACTCTTGATAAATTAGATGCTCCTTCCCCAGTTGAGGACTTTATTAAGACTGGTGAAAGAAATGCTAGCCTCAATAAATTTCCCCCAGTATATCAGAAGTCTGGCTTAATTTGTGCCAAAAATTGTGCACCAAAATTCTGTTGGAAATTTCTGTTACAAAGTATGCCAATTAGTGGGCGGTATAACCTTTGACGTCTCAGACATTTCACATCCAGCATCAGCCACTGCAAGAACTCTGGTGCATTTAATGTCTGTCTAGTTTGCGCTGTCTAAAAATTAGGGTTAGTAAGTCTACCCCACTAAATCGTTGATTGTAATGTCAATCTGTATTCCCTTAGTCCTGACAGCAGCACAATATGGGGTATCTCTGCCCCTGTGTGTTGTTTTAGGACAGGTGGAACGTTTAATTAGCACCAAAAAGGTGCCTCCTACTGGCCCTATAAGAGGGCACCAGAGATCTCCCTCCACTGTGTAAATTATAAAGTAACAGGAAACAAGCTTCTAGGGAGGGAAGTCTTGTGCTGCTGTCAGGACTAAGGGAATACAGATTGACATTACAATCAACGATTCCCCTTACGTCCGACAGCAGCACAATATAGGGAGATAGTAAGTAATTCCCCTAGGGAGGGTTTCCTCGCCTTACAACGTCAAGGACTGTCTGACCAAAGGCAGTTGTCTAGGAACTGCGGACGTCTAAATGATAATGTTTAACAAAAGGTCAACTGAGATGACCATGATGCAGCCGCACAAATCTGGTCCAATGGTAAGGATCGATACTCAGCCCAAGAAGTCGACACAGCCCTGGTCGAGTGGGCCGTAGAAAAGACTGGAGGGAGTAACTCCTGAATAAGAAAGGAAGACTTAATTGTCTCCTTGATCCATGTGGATAGAGTAGGCTTGGAAGCCTTGAGGCCTCTGTTTTTATCCTGCATGTTGATTAGTAGGTTTTCGGCCCTCCTAAACGGTTGTGTGTGGGATAGGTAAATCCGCAGACACCTTACCACATCTAAGGTGTGGAGTTTTTCTTCCTCCTCAGAGGTTGGAGTGGGGAAAAACACAGGTAACAAAATTAGCTGATTGCTATTATAGCATAAGGGGACCTTAGGGTTAAACCCAGGCAAAAAACCTAAGGTGCACCCTATCTGCAAAAAACAAAATGTACGGTTCTCTAGAAGAGAGAGCCTGGAGTTCCCCTACTCTTTTGGCAGATGTAGTAGCCAGCAAAAGTGGTTTTGTAGGCTAAATATTTTAGCTCCGTAGTCTCCAAGGGTTCAAATGGAGGACCGCACAGGCCTGCAAAGACTACCGCAAGGTCCCACCGGGGAACCAGAGATGACACCGAGGGCTTTAGCCTCATTGCCCCTTTAAGGAACCTTGCAACCAGAGGATCCTGAGACAGACGTCTGTTCAAATGAGCAGAGAGGGCCACAATCTGCACCTTCAAAGTGGCAGGGGCAAGGCCCTTATCCAAACCGTCCTGAAGAAAATTTTAAATATCAGCCGTTGAAGGTTCTAGATTATTATTACCCTTCTTGGAGCACCACTCCATGAAAATCTTGGCTGTCCTCTGGTAGTTCTTATTGGTAGAATCTGCTCTTGCAGAAAAAGGGTCTTCAGGACGGCCTCTGACAGTCCTCTATCCTGTTGTAGGGACTGCTCAACCTCCAGGCTGTCAGGTTGAATCTCCAGAGATCCTGGCACTTCAGAGATCCTTAGGAAAACCAGGTTCTGGATTGGGGGGAAGCCTCCAATATATCCCTCGATTCAACTCCATGAGTTGGGAAAAACCAAGCTCTTTTTGGCCAGAGTGGAATGATGGCTATTACAGAGACTTGGTCCTGTCTGATTTTAATCAATACCTTCGGTATCATTGGAATTGGAGGGAAGATGTATGCCAGCCTGGACCTCCAAGGGATGGACAGGGCATGCCAAGGGATTGTCCTCCTGGTAAAGGGAACAGAACGTCTCCACCTTGGCGTTGAGTCGGGTTGCCCTGAGGTCTATTTCCAGGAGACCGTATTTCAGGATAATCTGATGAAAGACCTCTGGATTGAGTGACCGTTCTCCTGATACGGCATGACCCCGACTCAACCGATCAGCTACTATTTTCAGGGAGCCCTTGATGTGAACTGCGGATAAATGGGTTAGATTTTTCTCTGCCCGTGTAAATATCAGATCTGCCTCCCAGGGGAGGGTTGGTGATATGTTCACGTACAGCACTGTGGTCATATTGTGTGACCGGATCTTGACTGCTCTTCCCTTGAGAAGAGGTGAGAAATGGAGTAAGGCACAATATACAGCTCTGAGCTCCTTCCAGTTGGACGAGGGCCTCCTTTCTGGAGCGCTTCAGACTCCCTTTATGGAGTTTTCGTCCAAATGGACTCCCCATCCCGTGAGGATGCATCTGTAGTCAACAGGGTCCAAGGTGGTTGGACCGTGGACCTTCCGTCTTTCAGGTGTAACCACCACTTGAGAGAAAGACGGGTCCTGGGGGAGAGTCGAATCTTCTTGCTGAGTGTAAGAAGGGTGCGATCCCAAGCCTCTAGTAATTCTCTCTGGAGGGGACTTAAGTGCCACAAGGCCCCTGGGACTGCCTCCACTGAGAAAGACATCAAGCCCAGGATCTTCATCAATGTTCTGATGGAGGCTATCGGCTTTTAAGAGGTGTCGGACTAGCAGGACCAGCTTCTCCTTCCTTGCTGGTGTCAAGGAGATTTGCAGGCGGACTGAATCTAGGAAGTAGCGGAGGAACTTCCTTTGGTTGAAGGGATCGTTCTTGACTTCTCCCAGTTTATAAGCCATCCCAGACTCTGAGGCAGGGAAATGGCTGCCTGTAGGTACTGGAGCAGAACAGACTCTGACTGGGCCTTTAACAACCAGTTGTCTAGATAAGGCACCAAGAATATCCCCTGAAGCCTGAGGGCGGCCGCTATAGGGGCCACTATCTTGTAAAAGTGTGGGGAGCAGAGGAGATCCCGAAGGGTAGTGCTGTGAATTGAAAGTGTTTCCTGTGGCCGGAAACTACTACGGCAATCCTTAGAACCCTTCTGTGTGGAGGGTAAATAGGTATATGTAAATAAGCGTCTTTTAAATCCAAAGGCACAAAAACATCACCTTGGAGGAAAAAGGTGATAAACAGACTTTATGGTTTCCATACGGAAAACGCTTCTTTTTGATGAAGCGGTTGAGGAACCATAAGTCTATGATCATTCTCCACTTGTCTGCCTGTTTTGGCACTAGGAAGACTGGAGAATAGACACTGGATCCTTCTTCTAGAGAAGGGACTTCCTCCAGGGCTCCCTTGTGAATGTACTCTCGGATGGAGCATTCCAATGTGATCTTCTGCATTGTAGGGAGGCTGCGAGTTAACACAAACCGATCCAAAGGAGGATGGAGGAACTCTATTGCATATTCTCTTTGGATTACCTGCAGGACCCATAGGTCTCGAATTTTTTCCTGCCAACAGTTGAGAAAGTGGGAGAAACGGCCCCCGACAGGAATCTTGGCCACAGGAAGACTGTTTCTGATGTCAAAAGCTACTTTTGGCTTCTCTTTATCATCAGACTTCGGGGATCTCGGCCAGCGCCTCTAGAGGAATATCTAGAGCCTCTCTGGGACTGCCGTCCACGACGAGGCGGATAGCCTCTACCACGGCCAGAGTCAGACCTACCTCTAAAGGCCTGGGGTAAGTTTTACCCTTCCTGTCGGCCAAGCCCTCTAGGGTCTCGTCTAGGGCACTGCCAAAGACTCTACCTGGCTCAAGGGGCAATGCGCACAAATTATTTTTTGAGGGGAAATCAGCTCTCCAGGGTTTTAACCATAGAGGTCCTGATGCTGCAGTGGTAAGTGCCATGGATTTGGCCGCCAGTCTTAATTGATGGTGGGAGGCCTCTGCTAAATATTCAGCTGCCAGGGAAACCGAGCCTAGAAACCCCAGCAGCTTGTCTCTGGACTCCAGAGACGATGTCCCTCTCGAGCTAGACCAGGTCAGTACGTAATTTGGCTGACACTTCACAAGATGCAACCGCCACAGCGCTCTGGGCCGAGGCAGCTGAATAAGCCTTCTTGAGGGTATTGTCGATGCGCCTGTCCATGGCGTTGTGCAAATTTGCTCCATCATCTGATGGTACCATAGTGCGGCGGGACAATTTGGCCACTGCCATATCCACCTTGGGAGGAGGACCCCATTGATCCCATTGAGCAACTGGGAATAAAGCTCTGAACCTCCTAGGAACCACAAGAAGTTGTTCAGGATATCTCCACTCTGAGGACATTAACTTTGTAATGTGGGGGGCGTGACTAGCGCGAGTACGGAGCAGCAGCATGTGAGCTGAGTTCCGACGAGGACTCCTATAATCCTGCCGATATCCTGCTTGTGTCCGGGCTCTGGTGACCGCTGAACACCCCATCTTCTCCTGCGCTTCTCCTGCGCGGGTCTTCGGTCCGGTGGCTGTCCTGAACATCGCGGCGGCTGTGCCGGGCGGTGGAGATCCGTGCAGGCGGTGAGCTGCGGCGGCCATCTTGCCTGCGTGGTTGGCCTGCGGTGACCGGCTGTGTAGCTTGCCTGCGCTCTGCGGTGGAGCGCTGGGTGACAGGGGACTGGGGCTGCCGGCCTGGGTGCCCTGGGCCTCTACTTTGGGGTACCTACCCACAGAAACAAACTGGCCCTCTGATAACACCTCCTGGCAGCTGATGTGCCATATCTTGGTCCTCTGCTACTATCTACAGGTTGTATTGTGGACATTGCTAGATATAGTCCCTCTGATAACACCTACTGGCCTTCATGGTAGATGCCACTATGGACTGATCCTCTGATAACACCTATTGGCTGCTTTGTCTGGCGAGTGAGTACTGTATCCTGATCCTCTGTTACTATCTATTGGCTGCATCGTGGACACTGCTGGGGGCTGTCCCTCTGATAACACCTGTTGGCTGCATGGTGGATGCCGCTATAGCCTGACCCTCTGATAACACCTATTGGCTGCTTTGTCTGGCGAGTGAGTACTGTATCCTGACCCTCTGTGGCTGTCTATTGTCTACATCGTGGACGCTGCTGGGAGCTGCTCCTCTGATAACACCTACTGGCCGTGTGGTGGTTGCTGTTGCAGACTGACTCTCGGATGGCACCTATTCGCTGTTTTGTCTGGCAAGTCACACCTGTTGGCTGCATGGTGGATGCCGCTATAGCCTGACCCTCTGATAACACCTATTGGCTGATTTATCTGGCTATTGAGTACTGCATCCTAATCCTCTGATACTACCTACTGGCTGCTTGGTGGTCACTGTTGTTGTCTTGCCATGAGTCGCCAGTCTAAAGGATCGGCTTCTGAGCGTCTCCGGGGATTTGCCAGGGAGCAGCCGCAGCGCAGCCCGCCGTTACTGGATCCACCGTCGGCGGCATCTCCTGCTGAGGACGCGGAGCCCATGTTGCGACAGGTCACGACTCAGTTGCTTGAGGCGATCCAGTCCAGCACCTCGTCCCTCACAGGTAAAATTGAGGAAGTCAAGATTGATGTGGGCCTTTTGCGTCAAGATTTTCAGACCTTACGGGGTTGAGTGAAGGAGGTGGAGGATTGCATCTCTCTCTTAGAGGATAATTCAGCCCCAGTACCGGCGAGGCTTACTGCACTGGAGAGATCGGCTGAGTTGTGGACGCAGAGAGTGGATGATCTTGAGAACAGACTCCGTCGCAACAACCTGCGCATTCTTGGTTTGCCGGAACGGTCAGAAGGGGCTAATCCGTGTGAGTTTATGGAGAGGTGGTTGAAAGAAACCCTACCGGAGGCCAAGTTTTCTCCTGCCTTTGCCGTGGAAAGGGCCCATCGAGTTCCTGCCAGACCGCCCCCTCAGGGTGCCCCTCCGAGGCCGCTGTTGGCCCGTCTTCTCAGCAGTGGGGATCGAGATGCAGCGCTGCGGGCAGCACGTCAACTTGGAGAGATTAAATTCAACAGTTCATCCATCTCCATTTTTCCCGACTTTTCTGCGGCACTACAGAAGACTCGTGCCACTTTCGTCAATGTCAAGCGTCGACTGCGGGAAAGTTCCATTCATTACTCCATGGCTTATCCTGCACGGCTCCGTGTGATCCATGAGGAGAGGGTTATTTTCTTCACATCCCCGCAGGAGGCGGAAGACTGGCTGAACCTACTGCCTCGACCTCCCAGACGGTAACAGGTATATGATGACTGGTGGGGGGGCCCCCTGTGGCCCAGCCCCCGCTAATGACTGTTATTATTGCTTGCGGTTGCCTATGGACTTTTCATATGATGGGTGTTTGGCTGCCCCATGGGCACCGGCCAAGAATTTTTCTGTTTAGGGTCCCTTTGGAGATTCACATTATAGTGATAGTTTATTGCTTGTGCTTTTTAGTTTGAAGATAGTGCCCTATTACCATACCATCTTGGGTGCACTACTTCCCCCATTTACCAAGTGCCACGTATTGTGTAGGAGCAATCTTAGACTCCTCACTAATAGTTGGAATGCCCCTTATGGGTTTCCAGTTTTGGTTGAATTATTGCTGCAAGTCCTTTTTTCGGTTTAACGGTCCGGTGGGGAGGTTAATGGTGGGGGTCGGGGGGAACCCCTCATTCTTAATGTATAATGTGATTGTATGGTGTTATGGCGACCCTTAAAGTATGCTCTTGGAATATACGGGGTATGGGCGGTGTGAAGAAACGCTCTACTATTTTTTCCCACCTTAGACAATACAACCCTGATTTGGTGTGCTTGCAGGAGACACATCTAGCACCTGATACGACCAGATACTTACAAAAACCCTGGGTCCAGTGGGCCCTGCACTCCACTCATACTTCTTTCTCTAGAGGGGTGTCCCTCCTGGTTCACCGCAGGCTCCGCTGGGAGCCGGGCCTCACTGTTAGGGACCCTGATGGGCGTTATGTGTTTGTGCAGGCCTGGATAGAGTCTAAACTTTATGTCATCCTAGGACTTTATTTGCCACCTGCATCTGACTTTTCAGTTTTACATGAAGCGGCCCACTTTGCGGCTAAATTTCCTGCCGCTACAGTGGTTTGCATGGGAGATCTTAATAAATTAATGGATGCTTCCCTAGATAGATTAAATGTAGGTGCCCCTGCCCCTTCTGGTGCTCACCCTACCCCCCTGGCCCAGCTTGTACAGGAAATGGGTTGGCATGATCTCTTGCGTCTTAAATATCCACAGGCCCTGGTGTTCTCCTGTCATTCTGCCACTCATCACTCTCTGTCCCGTATTGATCATGCACTAGGCAATATTAAGGCATGTTCCCTTTTGCTTAACATCTCATATTTGCCCAGGGCAACGTTTGACCATTCTCCGTTGCTGCTGGAATTTGGGGATACTGACCTCTCTAGACCTTCTCATAACTGGCGTATTCACCCCTTTTGGCTCAAGCTGATAGCAGTGTATGACCGTATTCCGGATCAGTTGCAAGCCTTCTTAGATATTAATTCCCCTACCACCACACCTACTATCTTATGGGAAACTATGAAAGCATATTTGAGGGGATGTCTCAAATCCTCTATTTCATACATTAAAAGAGAATCGTCTTCCCTTGAGAGAGACTTAGCTGAAAAATGTGCATTGTTGGAGGCCGCGTATATAGCTAATCCTACTGATGACTCCAGAACTGAGTGGCTTCAACTGGGTAGGCAATATCTACATGTTCTACATGAAAAGGCCCGCAGGTCTCAATTTTTCACTAAACAACGATTTTATGAGTTGGGTAATCAGTCTAGTAGCCTTTTAGCCCATCTTATCCATTATAACACAGCCTCTCCAGCAATTTTGAGAATTAATTCAATGGACGGGGATGCCCTATCTGATAGTGCGGCCATCCGTGACCGTTTTCATCAATATTTCTCTACCCTCTACCAATCTCAGTTACATGCACCTACTCAGGATATTGTCCAGTATTTGGCAGATGTTTCCTTTCCAACCCTGACAAATGAACAACGGGAGTTTCTGGACTCTCCCCTTAGACTGGAGGAATTATCTGATGCATTGGTGGACATGGCCAAAGGGAAATCACCGGGCCCGGATGGTATTCCGGTTGAGGTATATGTACAATATCAGGATAAACTGCTCCCTGTCTTATTGAAATGTTATCAAGATGCGTTTGTGGCCCGCACTCTGCCGGATTCCTTCTATGATGCTAATATTGTTCTCCTTCTTAAACCAGATAGGGATCCGTTGGACTGTGGGTCATATAGACCTATTTCTCTCCTTAACATCGATTATAAATTACTTACTAAAATTCTCGCTAAGAGGTTGAATACTGTGGTTTTGGATTTAATTCACTCAGACCAAACGGGCTTCATGCCCGGCAAATCTACTTCTGATAACCTTAGACGGGTCCAGGTGGTTTCTCAGATAGGGGCTGCTCTTAAACAGGATTGGGCTGTGGCTTCCCTTGATGCCACTAAGGCATTTGATTCAGTGGAATGGCCATTTTTGCTTCAGGTTCTGAGGTGTTTCGGTTTTGGGGAATTGTTTATTGCTTGGATTATGCTCCTTTATCAGTCCCCTAGAGCCGCACTCTCCATTAATGGTGCGTTATCCCCGTATTTCACTCTCTCTAGGGGAACTCGCCAGGGATGTCCGTTGTCTCCATTACTCTTTGCATTGGCGATAGAGCCTCTTGCTATTATCCTTAGGACAGACCCGGTTTACAAGGGAGTGATTATTGGCACTAAGGAGGAACGGACAGCCCTTTATGCAGACGACCTCCTATTATTTATGTCTGACCCTGCTCATACACTCCCTAGAGCTATGGCAATAATCGATAAATTTGGTATATACTCTGGTCTACAGATAAATTGGGCCAAATCATCATATATGCCCCTTTTTAGACAATCACTGGGAAATATGGGAGAATATATTTGTGGCCTGAGGGTTGTAGATGCCTGTAAATACTTAGGGATCCATATTTCCAATGATCATAGACAATTCCTGAGTTTAAATATATATCCACTGCTTGGTCATTTTCGGGCTAAATTTAGGGTGTGGGGGGCTTTACCCCTGTCCGTTGCAGGGCGGATTAATCTTATTAAAATGGTGGTCCTCCCCAAATGTTTGTATATTTTAGAACATGTGGCTGTGTCAGTACCACAGAAGTTCTTTAAGCAATTGGATTCCATACTTATTCCCTTTATATGGGGCAGTTCGAGGTCTAAATTACGTTTCTCCACATTGCAGCGGCCTAAAACTATGGGCGGGATGGCTCTTCCTGATATATTTTTATATTATCTTGCTGGGCAACTTCGATATCTTAGGTCCTGGTTGTTGGCGGATCCTCTGCCTGGCCCTGAGGCACATTTAGCATATCATCTACATATACCCAACTTATGGCCGGTTTTGGAACACCCACACCTGTATAGAGGTAGCTTGCTCCCAATCCATACATTGGCAATACAGGTCTGGCAGCGAGCTAAGCGGGTGGCGGCTTATACTGGAGTCCCTACTGAAACTCCGATATGGGATAACCCAGGTTTGACCGAATTATATGCCCTTCCGGATGCACGGAGTTGGAAACAGTTTGGAGTTACGTCCCTGGCTGATATTTATGATCAGGGCGTATTCCGCTCTTTCGACTCTTTGAGTACCCAATTTGGTATCCCTCGAACCCAATTTTTCAGGTTTCTCCAAATTAGACACGCCATGTCCACACAGTTTCCTCCACCGACTGTCAGCATTTCCACATATCTCCTTATAGGGGTGCTCAGGTCTCAAGGTCCCCAGGGCCTTATCTCAGCATTGTATGCCCATCTTATACAGGTCAGGATGTCTCGTCTGGAAGCTCCGGCTCTAACGAAATGGCGCACTCTTATCCCTGCTCTCACAGACGAGACATTTTCTGACCTTTTGGAGTCAGCACAGTTTGTTTCCCCAGCCGCTAATAATAAGCTTATACAAGTAAACATTTTGAATCAAAGTTACTTGACCCCTGCACGTCTGCATAAAATGGGACAGCTACAACATCCTGGATGTTTACGGTGCACTGCTAGATATTGTGATTTTTGGCATATGATATGGGAGTGTCCTATAATTAAAGCATTTTGGACTGAGGTCGTGAACTTATTATCAGACATACTGGGGACCCCAATTCCATGTTCGCCTGAAATTTGCCTGTTTGGTATCCTGGATGAGGAAATATGGCCCCATCATACTCGCATCTTTCTGCGAGAATCCCTTTTCCTAGCCAGGAAGGCTATTGCCTTGCGCTGGATGGATCCTCGCCCCTCCTCCCTATCCATGTGGAGGAAATTGGTAAATTCCATCATCCCATATAATAAAATAGTATATAAAGGCAGAGGTTGCCCTGAAAAATTTCGGAAGGTTTGGGGCTCTTGGTGTGACTCACCTCTGACTCTATACACAGCCCCATCATTTCGTAATGCCCTGCACACACTCACTGCTTAGACGCAGGAAGGAGTGTCCAGTTTGAGTTGTATAGTATTTTCCTTATTATCTACTAAGTCTCCCTGGAGTTCCGCCATAGGAAGTATTTATTAGGATATCTTGTTTGTATATGTGTGGGGTTTTTGTATATGCCTTTGCTCCCTACAGGTTGATTTGGACTCTGTGTTTCTTTCGGCTCCCTTGCCTGGATTCTCTCCTGGACGATTTGTATCTGATATTTACATCTACCATGGACTATGCAGCACTGTTTTGGTTCTTTTTGTCTAGTTTCTGATATGTCTTTGTACAACTTTTAGAATATGTCCTTTGTTATTCCTTTTTAAGCTTGTACTATTGATGTGTAATTTGTTGTACGATTGTTCAATAAACCGAGTTTAAAAAAAAAAACAACTTTGTAATGTCTGGTCCACTTGGAAGACCCTAGGCCCTCTATGGAGGCTTCCCCATCAACATCACGGTCCTTTGACCGGATGGACTTCAGCAGCCGGCTTAATTTTTCAAGTGGGAAGCACGGTCTGCTGGAATCTTCAGTGGAATCGTCAGATGAGAGTGTCTCGTCCACTATTTGATCTGCATGAGAGATCCTGTAAGGAGGATTATATCTCAATCCGCGGTCTCTTGGCAATCTGGCGATGGAAAAAAATGGATCTCCTTAAGAGACTCCTCCATATAGTCCTTTACCCAGGTGAGAACCTCTCTTATGGAAGGTTCTTCCGGCGGAGGCCCACGACATTGGCTACAATGGCTTTTGTAAAATCATAGCCGTCAGGTAAAGGGGTATTACAATCCAACACGCTAAGTGTTTACGTTTAGAGGACTTTTTCCTCCTAAACCCATCGCCGTTACCCGATGCAGAAGATGACATCTGAACATCCACATGACAAGGAAGATTGCCAAGCATCGCATAAGAGAAAAAAACCAAGGGGTACCTATTTTTTTTTTTTTAATCGGTCACCGCAAACCGCAGCAGAGGAGCTAGAAAGCACCAGCTCAACAAGTAAAGGCCTGATGGCCTTTTAAATGTAATCTAGCAGCGAGGGAAGGAGCCAAACAAAGAAAAAACATTCATACAGCACCAAACGGGTCAAACACCATAATGGAACATAGAGGAGCATAAGCCTAAGCCAGAGGCTCAAAATACAAGCAGCAAAAAACAATTCCATATTTTGCCTTTAAATTTTCAATTTTCAAACTTACCGCACTTTTTCCGAGAAAACCGGAAGTAGGCCGCGGTGGTGCGTAAAGGCTTCCTTCCCCCGGGAACACGAGACCGGAGAAAGGCTCCGGCCGGAGAGGTTCCCAGCTTACTTCCGGGATCGCGCTGCCTGAAGTGCGATGAACCGGACACGTGCTGCGCTGCGGAGGAAAAGGCCCCGAAGGACCGGAGCTTACTTTTCCTGAAGAAAAGCATCGGAATGGACCGAGGTACCCCCTAAAGGGAAGCCGGAGGTAAATAAAAACCCCTAGCAACGGGAGGTCACAAGAGACCTCCGTCCACCTGTCCCCCACAGGACAGAAAAAAACACAGTGGAGGGAGGTCTCTGGTGCCCTCTTATAGGGCCAGAAGGAGGCACCTTTTTGGTGCTAATAAAAGGTTCCACCTGTCCTAAAACAACAAACAGGGGCAGAGATACCCCATATTGTGCTGCTGTCGGACGTAAGGGGAATGCTCTTTGTAAATGGTGGAACAGTTATAATTAGTTTATTTTGTCTTTTCATTCTGGAGATTTTTTATCTTAGTGAAACGCTCCCAATCTGTTTCTGTTGTGTTGTTGTGAGTGCTTTGTGTAAGGTCGAGATGCCACTTCCCTGCCAGCTTGATAATGTACTGTGATTTTATTTCACTCACCACAGGCTCCATTATTACCACTTGTTCTCCAGGTTCCTGGCAAAACTGTTTACAGCCGTGGCAGGTCAGAAGCTGGCCTCCAGCAGTAACTGCAGTACGATGGAGACTGCAATGAACAGAGTTATTATCCACTGACTGCTACCAGCTGAACATTTTTTTTAAATCCCTTTTTATTATTTTCTTACTGTGAATTATTTGTGCTACATTTAATGGCAGTGTCAGAAGAGTTAAATGTAGAAAAACACAGGGATAAACACATTTATATAGGTACCACTCCAGCATCCCTTTCAACTATGAAAAAAATTGTATCTTAGGCTAAGTTCATGCCGCGAAATTTGTACAAGCTAAAAAAACACCGCGATTTACAGTATCTGCAAAGTGGATGGGATTCTGGCTACTCCCATCCACACATTGCAGAAAAAAAATCTGCAGAATTAATGCTGCAATTTCAAAAAACGTTGCATTTTTGTAAATCACAGCATTTCAATTATACCTACAGAAATGCTGGCATTTTCCATATAGGTACAATAGAAGCAGAAAGTCCGCAGAGGAAAACTTTCTGTGAAAGCGCTGCAGAAAAAAACGCAATGTATTTCCGCTGAGGTTTTTCCTGCAGTGCTTTTTGGCTGTGGCTCGAAGAAGCAAGCAGAGAGATAAATGTCACATGCTGAGAGTTAGTCCTCATTCACACATCTGCATCCGCTGACATGAGAGGCCTATGCTTTTTCATGAACAATATCCCATCCTGCTCATATGCGGGTGATGTGCTGTCTGTGGATGATCCGCTTTTCACGTCTGTGAAAATCAGATCAATTTTTTTTTTAGTTTCATTTTCTTTATTATGTATGTATCAACAGATGCATCAGCATCTGTAGAAAAAAAGTACATGTACAGTGGGGGAAAATAGTATTTTGTCAGCCACCAATTGTGCAAGTAAAAAGATGAGAGAGCCCTGTAATTGACATCATAGGTAGACCTCAAACTATGAGAGACAAAATGAGAAAACATATCTAGAAAATCACATTGTCTGATTTTTAAAGAATTTATTTGCAAATTATGGTGGAAAATAAGTATTTGGTCACCTACAAACAAGCAAGATTTCTGGCTCTCACAGACCTGTAACTTCTTCTTTAACCCCTTCATACCACAGCCAATTTTCGTTTTTGCATTTCCATTTTTCCCTCCCCCTATTCTAAGAGCCATAACTTTTTCATTTTTCAGTTCACAGAGTCATATAATGGCTTATTGTTTGCGGGACAAATTGTACATTGTAATGGCACCCTTCAATATCCTGTAAAGTGTACTGGGAAACTGGAAAAAAAATTCTGAATGAGATGGAATTGGAAAAAAAAACGCATTTATGCCAATTTCTAATGGGTTTAATTTTTAAGGCATTCACTATATGGTAAAAATGACCAGTTACCTGTATTCTGCAGGGCAATATGATTGCAGCAATACCAAATTTATAAAGTATTTGTAATGTTTTGATACCTTTTAAAAAAATTAAAAACTTTGCAAAATACAATAACATTTTTGTTGCCATATTGTGACACCTGTAACTTTTTTATATTTATGTGTATGGAGCTGGGTAAGATGTCTTTTTGTGAGAGACAAGTTGGCATTTTTAGTGATACCATTTTGGGGAAGGTCTGATGGTTTGATCACTTTTTATTCCATTTTTTATTGGAGGCAAAAAGTTGAAAAAAACAGCTATTTGGCCATTTTGATTTTTTTTCCCCGCTACGCCGTTCACCGAATGGGAGAAATATTTTAATAGTTTGGACATTTTGGAGCATGGGGATACCTAATGTGTTTATGTTTAGTTTTATTTATTTATTTTTATATGTGATCTATGGAAAGGGGGGGTGATTTGAACTTTATATTTTTTGTTTTTTTTATACTTTAAAAAACTTTTTTTTTTTTTTTTTTTTTTACTTTTATGATCAGACCCCTTAGGGGCCTTGAACCCTAGGGGGTCTGATCGCTCACACTATACACTGCAATACTAATGTATTGCAGTGTATAGAGAGATTCACTCCCTTCTATCACATGATGCCTCTTGCATCGTGTAATAGATCTAATGTAATAGCAAGCCTGGGAGCCTTCAATAGGCTCCCGGCTGTCATAACAACCGATCACCGCCCTCCGATGAGGTTCAGGAGGGCGGCGATCGGTGAAAGATGGCAGTGTCGGCACCGATCGCCACTGTTAGAGGCGGGTGCTGGCTGTATAACTCCTGAGCTCTCTCCATACAACCCTTCACACCCAATCATGTACATGTACGTGATTTTGTGTGAAGGGGTTAAGAGGCTCCTCTGTCCTCCACTCATTACCTGTAGTAATGGCACCTGTTTGAAATTGTTATCAGTATAAAAGACACCTGTCCACAAGTCACACTCCAAACTCCACTATGGTGAAGACTAAAGAGCAGTGGAAGGACACCAGAAACAAAATTGTAGACCTGCACCAGGCTGGGAAGACTGAATATGCAATAGGCAAGCAGCTTGGTGTTCTGGTTTCAACTGTACATACAGTATCTGGTGGGACTGTAGGGAGATACAACCCTTCTGGGTTTCAGTGTTTGATCTGTATGCCAGGGTCAGTGGGTGTTCCCTTGTGCCCAAACCTCAAATTGTTTTCCCCTCAGTCATCCCTGGGAAAATTTCTAAAGTAAAGGGCGACCTCCTATGACTCTTCCTCACGGCCGCCAGATCAGTTTTCCCTAGGCACTGACAGTACACGACTACTTTCTCCTATACGGAGAATGGAAACCCTGGTTGCAAAGAACTCTATTGACTCCTCTAAGTTTCATGCTCTCTGCAGCTATGGGTGGAGTTCAAGCAGTCTGCAGAACTTCTCTAACCTTTTTACCTGAATTTCTTACGTAATGTCTCTGTGTCTGTTTGTCTCCCTGTTTCTCTGGATTTGTGGCTGCATTTTTTTATTGGTCTACTCGGAGTGTCTGCCCTGGATGACCACTCCCTCATTCATTTATGCTCTGGTAGCTACTCCCTATCTCGAGATCTCTATGGCTTCCCTGTGTATTGTTTAGCTGTGACATTAATTATACTGTTCAGTGTACGGCTCTATTGGGGGTTGTTCTTTAGTAACTATGCCCTAGTACTCGCTTATGCTAGGTACACACTAGCATTTGGGTTTCCGTTTTTTGGGTATGCTTGGGGACCCGATAAACGGAAACCCTATTCGCTTAAAACCCGCGGACCCCGTAGACTATAATGAGTTCTATAATGAGATTTGAAAGAATCTTCAATAAACATTGATTAAACATAAAAAAGGACATGCTTCCGCTGTTTTTTGCAGACCTACGATCCGCAAAAACACTGACGTCTGAATACATTTCAAAATGAATAGAAAACACCAAACATGGAATAAGAATTCCTCAAATTGTACAGAAATATCCTAAGCTCCACTCAAGAATGGAAAAACAAAAAAGACTCATCTGCCAGCATCTTGAATGGATGGAATGCTCTTTATTTGGAGCCACAAAACCATGTATCGGCTCACACAAGAGCCTTTTTCAAGTACACTTGAGAATAGCTTCTATGTGAGCTCATACATGGTGTTTGTGGCTCCAAATAAAGAGGATTCCATCCATTCAAGATGCTGACAGGTGAGTCTTTTTTGAATAAACACATTGAAATTAATGGGTACGTGACATGCGAACATGTGAATAAGACCTTACATAGTAGAAATAGCAGAGTAAGGCTAAACCGTTGCGTTTTTGTAAATCGCTACATGTCAATTATACCTACAGAAACACTGGTGGTTTCCGTATAGGTATAATAGAAGTAGAAAGTCCACAGCGGAAAACTGTGTGGACTTTCTGTAAAAAACACTGCAGAAATGTTGTGTTTTTGCTGCAGGAGTCTACATGGGGCCTTAGCCTAAAACAGTATTTTAGGACATGAGTATACTGATCTTGTGGGAGGTCACTGCTTGGGAATAACATAGTGGAATGAGCAGGCTTCCCAGTAGCACTTCAGTATTTCAGTCGAGGAACATGCTGGTCTTGCTGTCGTGGTGCTTAGGTCAGCAGTGTTTCCAATCCTATTGTCTATTCATGTAGCGATATTTGCCACAGTGGATCATTTCTAAAAGGCTCATCGTAAACAGTACTACAGTATGTGTAGTCTGACAAGCTTGTAGACATGTTCCTGCCTTGAAGTATAAAAGGAGGTAAACTGAATACGCAGAGAGATGACTGTGGGGGGAGGGGAGTGTGAATCCATAATCAGGATAAGCACTCATTGGAGAGTACAGCTAATCCTAATTACTCCATGTTAAGAGCGACTTGTATTATTTATCAAATCAGTGAGGAATAGCATACTCTTGTGTATAGAATGTAAAGCAATGCTATCTGCCAGAATAACAGCATCAGAGTGTCTGGTGGTCCCTGGCCTATGTGAGGTCGGTTTCTCATGTCTTGTACCATGGTTTTCTGGTGTACAAGGCACGAAAAAGTCAATTTTTTTTGTTGTTGCACGTGCCTGTTTTTTGTGAATAACTTACTTTTTTCATTTTATGCTCAGCTTGGCTTTTTTCAAAAAAGTGAGCGGAGTGGATGATAATGGAGGTGGGCTGGCCTCTACCCAACAAATTTATTTAAAAAATTGGCGCATGTTATAGCTGAAATATACGTTAGTTTTATACTGGAGTAGGTTTCAATTCTGATGTACAGGACCTCATATATGGCACCTGAATTATTTAGAGGCCAGAATAATTTGGGTTCATCTTGGGCCAACAAACTAAAGGGATTAATACCAGCACAAAATCAGCTCAACTTCTATCAGGTTTGCAAATTATTAGGAACATAAGAAAGTCTCCAGTGCTGAGAAAATAAATAAAAGCAATATAAAAATATCAAAAAGACACATGACATAGGGAAGCGCCACCTGTCTCCTCACTATGATTAAGGCACTCATATGTGCAGTACAAAAAACTCCCCCGAATGAAAAAAACACAGTTCAATAATAAGATACATGTGGACGTTATCCAATATTACTGGAGACAGTAGGAGCCGATGAACAAACTACCATCCTGGTTTCATTGAGTTGATGGCATCTTGTTTTTATTTTTGCTATCAATATAACAGTGTGTTTGTATGTCCATCAGGGCTCCTACTGTCGCCAGTAATATTGGTTAATGTTAACATACAGTATATCTTATTGTTGAACTGTGTTTTCATGTTCAGTCTAAGGCCCCACTAAGTGGGCTGCAGCAAAAAAGTGCTGCAGTAAAAACCGTGACAGCAACGCATCGTGTTTTTTCCCGCATCACTTTTCACATAAAGTCTGTAGAGGTGTCCTCTGCAGATTTTCTGCTTCCATTATACCTATAGGGAAACCACCAGTGTTTCCATAGGTATAGTTGACATGCTGCGATTTCCAAAACAGCAACGGTTTTGGAAATTGCAGCATTTCCGCTGCACATATTTTTCTACAATGTGTGGATGGGATTCGCTTTGCTGTGACTGTAAAATGCTGCGGCCAAACCATGGCAATTACGCTACGTGGGGCCCCGGCCTCAGGGTATTTTTTGTACTGTACATGTGAGAGTGCCTTAATCGTGGAAAGGAGACAGGTGACGCTTCCAATTCTTTGGTAGTGGTCCCTATGATTTTTCACTTTTTGATATGTTTTTAAAGTTGGACCAATAAACAGATTTTTTTATGTATTTCCTACATGCTGGATAAATTCTACTTTTTCTACTGATCTACCTGGAGCCGACTCAGCATTACTTTGCATGCGAGGAAGACTAAGGCTGAAGCCCCACATTTACAGTACCAGCAAAGTGAATGAGATTCTGGCTAATCCCATCCACATATTGCAGGAATAAAAAGCTGCGGAAAAGCTGCATTTTTCCTTATAGGTTTAATAAGGGAAGAAAATCCACAGAGAAAAACTCAGTAAAAACACAGTGAAAAAATGCAATGCATTTCTGTTGCGTTTTTTAGTGCATTTTTTTTAGCTCCATTCCGCAACGTGGGGCCTTAGCCTAATACTACCATCCCGGTTTCCTTGAGAAGGGTGAGATGGCTTCTTTTTATTTTTGCTATTAGCAGTCTGCAAATAGAGCTCTAGACCAGTTTTTCTCATTGATTCCAGGAACATACTGGATAAGAATGATAAAAGTTTTACCCTCCCCTACACCATGCTTTATTCAGGCAGGAATGGTATTAGGGGTTTTCCTGGAAAGAAATAATTTTTCAACAGTGCCCTGCTGAAATAAGGTTGAAAATCATAATTCTAGACTATGCAGAAGTCCAGTTTGTGTGGACAAAAAGTAACAGCATGACCTACTAAAACCAGTATTATCATTATGCCAAAATCAGTGTCCATAATATAGTATATACAGTAGTCATATCAATCACCATATTATTACCACAATCTGTGCCAATGTCACAGTAACCATTCATCTGTATATAGGATACATAGTGTTCATATATTAGTGGTAGTCACAGGGTAGAGACAGTGGTCTTCAGAAATGTTATGACCGCTTGGTCAGTAAAGTTGGACTAGAATCAACCTAATGCACTCCCCACCCCAGTTATCAAATCCACAGGATAGGTACCTATCCTATTACAAAGTACTGCAGAATAAATTGGTGCTCAATAATAAATAATAATAATTTATAGTAATAGATGTCTATCTTGGAGCCAAATTTATTGATAGACACCCATCCTCGATACCAGCGATGACTGTTTTACAGTTATGGCACCTAAGGTTCAATACATTACATTTTGTGTTACCCCTATTTCTTCCTATATAGTAGGTGTTTGTGTGTCAGGCCCTTACTCCTGTGCAAAAAGGTAAGATGAAGCTCCTGGACAATTAACATTACATCATATCTCTAGGTTATCACCAGTGTTGGAGCTTCCAGTGATTCCCTAGTACAAGCAGATTTCCATATGGAAAACATTTGCCTGTGACAAGAATTTACCTTTAATATACTGCCACCAGCTCGGAGGAACAGCAGCAGCTTTCCTTGTGAATGATGTTGTGACATTATTAGGATGATGAAAACATTTTGTTTCAGCTGTGTATACGAATGGCTTGGGTGTTTTTATGATCCCAGCACAGTCCTGCCTCTAACACAGGCTTTATGAATTTACACATAAAGAGGATATTATTCCAGTAGAAGGAATTGCCTTAATTGAATTGTCCAATCCACAGCACAAATAAAAGATACTGATTGAAGAGGCGCATTAAAACACATCTGGGACACTCTAAATCGCACTGTCTAAAGGTCAGGGAAATGAGATGCTTAGTGGACATTTAATATGACTATTGCTATTCTGTGCATCCCCAACAACCTGCTTAATGAGTTGTGCTGGATGAGCTCAAATAATAATATACAGTATGTATCTAGTTATAATGTACTGTATGCATCTAGTTATAATGTACAGTATGTATCTAGTTATAATGTACTGTGTGTATCTAGTTATAATATACAGTATGTATCTAATTATAATGTACTGTATATATCTAGTTATAATGTACAGTATGTATCTAGTTATAATGTACTGTATGTATCTAGTTATAATGTACTGTAGGTATCTAGTTATAATATACAGTATGTATCTAATTATAATGTACTGTATATATCTAGTTATAATGTACAGTATGTATCTAGTTATAATATACAGTATGTATCTAGTTATAATGCACTGTATGTATCTAGTTATAATGTATTGTGCATCTAGTTATAATGTACTGTATGTATCTACTTATCATAGAGGGTATGTATCTAGTTATAATGTACTGTAGGTATCTAGTTATAATGTACAGTATGTATCTAGTTTTAATATACTGTATGTATCTAGTTATAATGTATGGTGTATCTAGTTATAATGTACTGCATGTATCTAGTTATAAGGCACAGTGTGTATCTAGTTATAATGCGCAGTGTGCATTATACAGTACATTATAACTAGATACACCATACATTATAACTAGATACATACAGTACATTATAACTAGATACACGCTGTGCATTATAACTAGATACATACTGTACATTATAACTAGCTACACCTTACCTAGTTATAATGCACAGTTTGTATCTAGTTATAATGTACTGTATGTATCTAGTTATAATGTACAGTATGTATCTAGTTATAATGTACTGTAGGTATCTAGTTATAATGTACAGTATGTATCTAGTTATAATGTACTGTAGGTATCTAGTTATAATGTACAGTATGTATCTAGTTATAATATACTGTATGTATCTAGTTATGTATGGTGTATCTAGTTATAATGTACTGTATGTATCTAGTTATAATGCACAGTATGTATCTAGTTATAATGTACTGTATGTATCTAGTTATAATGTATGGTGTATCTAGTTATAATGTACAATATGTATATAGTTCTAATGTATGGTGTATCTAGTTATAATGTACAGCAGGGGTAGGCAACCTTTTTTGTTCGGCGTGCCGATTTTAATTAAAAAATCAAAGATGAGGTACTCGGAGTGCCGGTCAATAATTGTAAGTCTGACAACCCCTAAACTAAAGTTATACACCACAAACCATAACACAGAAGTGCTGCCACCAGATGCTTTAGGACACATGCATTTACTGCTATTTCCTGGGGCGCTCCTGTACTTTTCGATTAGAAGCAATGAAAGTCCATGTGCAGCCGCCAATTAGTGGTAAATGTGTCCAGGAGCACCGTATGGTGGCACCCTCAGGGTGGTGACACACTATGTATCTGGATGCAGATGTAGTCTTAGGCCACTGGAACTTTTACTTCAATGTAAAACTTCATTCACATGATGCATTTTTGCACAAAAAAAAATGCCTGTGTTTTCTGTGAAAAAACACATCCTTAATGCAGAAAACACACCATTATACAGAATAATGTCCCATAGCGGCCCCTACACATGGTATTATGTCACATAGCGGCCCCTGCACACGGTATTATGTCATATAGCGGCCCCTGCACACGGTATTATGTCACATAGTGGCCCCTGCACACGGTATTATGTCACATAGTGGCCCCTGCACATGGTATTATGTCACATAGTGGCCCCTGCACACGGTATTATGTCACATAGAGGCCCCTGCACACAGTATTAGGTCCCATAACAGCCTCTGCACACCGTATTATGTTACTTAGTGGCCCCTGCACACGGTATTATGTCACATAGTGGCCCCTGCACACGGTATTAGGGCCCATAACAGCCCCTGCACACCGTATTATGTCCCATAGCGGCCCCTGCACACGGTATTAGGTCCCATAGCAGTCCCTGCACACGGTATTAGGTCCCATAGCGGTCCCTGCACACGGTATTAGGTCCCATAGCGGTCCTTGCACACGGTATTAGGTCCCATAGCAGTCCCTGCACACGGTATTATGTCACAAAGCGTTCCCTGCACACGTTATTATGTCACAAAGCGTTCCCTGCACACGTTATTATGTCACATAGCGGTCCCTGCACACAGTATTAGGTCCCATAACAGCCTCTGCGCACCGTATTATGTCACATAGTGGCCCCTGCACACAGTATTATGTCACTTAGCGGCCCCTGCACACAGTATTATGTCACATAGTGGCCCCTGCACACGGTATTATATCCCTTAACAGCCCCTGCACACAGTATTATGTCACATAGTGGCCCCTGCACATGGTATTATATCCCATAACAGCCCCTGCACACAGTATTATGTTCCATAGCGGCCCCTGCACACGGTATTAGGTCCCATAGCGGCCCCTGCACACGGTATTAGGTCCCATAGCGGTCCCTGCACACGGTATTATGTCACAAAGCGTTCCCTGCACACGTTATTATGTCACATAGCGGTCCCTGCACACGGTATTATGTTCCATAGTTCTTTTCAGACCCCCGAGTATAATAAGTGCAGGACCAAGAGGGGGGACAAACATAAAAAAACAATGTACTCACCATTCCACGCTCCAGCTCTGTGTTCTCTTCGGCGCTTCTGCCTGTAGTTAGCGACCGCAGGTTGAGTCTCTGGGGTCACGTTGCATCATTATGCGTAATCACGTCAGATGCAGACGTGACCTCTGAGGCCCTGTCAGCTGTCGGAAGTGCCTGCTGATCTTACAGCCGCCGCGGAGCGCAAGGAGCAAGGTGAGTATCATTGTTTTTTATGTTTCATCACTTTTAAAATTTAAATTTTTGGTCAAGAATCAACAACAAGTGGGACACAATTGTGAAGTGGAACAAAATTTATTGGTTATTTTAAACTTTTGTAAAAAATAAAAAACTGAAAAGTGGGGCGTGCAATATTATTCGGTCCCTTTACTTTCAGTGCAGCAAACTCACTCCAGAAGTTCAGTGAGGATCTCTGAATGATCCAATGTTGTCCTAAATGACTGATGATGATAAATATAAATGTAATCAAGTCTCCGTATAAATGCACCTGCTCTGTGATAGTTTCAGGGTTCTGTTTAAAGCGCAGAGAGCATCATGAAGACCAAGGAACACACCAGGCAGGTCCGTGTTACTGTTGTGGAGAAGTTTAAAGCCGGATTTGGATACAAAAAGATTTCCCAAACTTTAAACATCCCAAGGAGCACTGTGCAAGCGATCATATTGAAATGGAAGGAGTATCAGACCACTGCAAATCTACCAAGACCCGGCCGTCCCTCTAAACTTTCATCTCAAACAAGGAGAAGACTGATCAGAGATGCAGCCAAGAGGCCCATGATCACTCTGGATGAACTGCAGAGATCTACAGCTGAGGTGGGAGAGTCTGTCCATAGGACAACAATCAGTTGTACACTGCACAAATTTGGCCTTTATGGAAGAGTGGCAAGATGAAAGCCATTTCTCAAAGATATCCATAAAAACTCTCGTTTAAAGTTTGCCACCAGCCACCTGGGAGACACATCAAACATGTGGAAGAAGGTGCTCTGGTCAGATGAAACCAAAATCGAACTTTTTGGCCACAATGCAAAACGATATGTTTGGTGTAAAAGGAACACAGCTCATCACCCTGAACACACCATCCCCACTGTCAAACATGGTGGTGGCAGCATCATGGTTTGGGCCTACTTTTCTTCAGCAGGGACAGGGAAGATGGATGGAGCCAAATATAGGACCATTCTGAAAGAAAACCTGTTGGAGTCTGCAAAAGACCTGAGACTGGCACGGAGATTTATCTTCCAACAAGACAATGATCCCAAACATAAAGCAAAATCTACAATGGAATGGTTCACAAATAAACGTATCCAGGTGTTAGAATGGCCAAGTCAAAGTCCAGACCTGAATCCAATCGAGAATCTGTGGAAAGAGCTGAAAACTGCTGTTCACAAACGCTCTCCATCCAACCTCACTGAGCTCGAGCTGTTTTCCAAGGAAGAATGGGCAAGAATTTCAGTCTCTCGATGTGCAAAACTGATAGAGACATACCCCAAGCGACTTGCAGCTGTAATCATAGCAAAAGGTGGCGCTACAAAGTATTAACTTAAGGGGGCCAAATAATATTGCACGCCCCACTTTTCAGTTTTTTATTTTTTACAAAAGTTTAAAATATCCAATAAATTTCGTTCCACTTCACGATTGTGTCCCACTTGTTGTTGATTCTTCACCAAAAAATAAAAATTTTATATCCTTATGTTTGAAGCCTGAAATGTGGCAAAAGGTTGAAAAGTTCAAGGGAGCCGAATATTTTCACAAGGCACTTTATAATGCACTGTATGTATCTAGTTATAATGTACAGTATGTATCTAGTTATAATGTATGGTGTATCTAGTTATAATGCACTGTATGTATCTAGTTATAATGTATGGTGCATCTAGTTATAATGTGCAGTGTGTATCTAGTTATAATGTACAGTTTGTATCTAGTTACATTATAATGTATGGTGTATCCAGTTATAATGTGCAGTGTGAATCTAGTTATGTACTATATGTATCTAGTTATAATGCACAGCTTGTATCTAGTTATAATGGACAGTATGTATCTAGTTATAATATATGGTGTATCTAGTTATAATGTGCAGTGTGTATCCAGTTGTAATGTACTGTATGTATCTAGTTATAATGCACAGTGTGTATCTAGTTATAATTGCAGTATGTGTCTAGTTATAATGTACTGTATGTATCTAGTTATAATGTATGGTGCATATAGTTATAATGTACTGTAGGTATCTAGTTATAATACACAGTATGTATCAAGTTATAATGTACTGTATGTATCTAGTTATAATGTATGGTGTATCGAATTATAATGCACAGTATGTATCTAGTTATAATGTACTGTAGGTATCTAGTTATAATGTGCTGTATGTATCTAGTTATAATGTACTGTATGTATCTAGTTATAATGTATGGTGTATCTAGTTATAATGTACTGTATGTATCTAGTTATAATGCACAGTATGTATCTAGTTAGAATGTACTGTATGTATCTAGCTATAATGTATGGTGTATCTAGTTAGAATGTACTGTATGTATCTAGTTAAAATGTATGCTGTATCTAGTTAGAATGTACTGTATGTATCCAGTTATAATGTATGGTGTATCTAGTTATAATGTACTGTATGTATCTAGTTATAATGCACAGTATGTATCTAGTTATAATGTACTGTATGTATCCAGTTATAATGTATAGTGCATCTAGTTATAATGTACAGTATGTATCTAGTTATAATGCAGTGTGTATCTAGTTATAATGTACTGTATTTATCTAGCTATAATGTATGGTGTATCTAGTTATAATGTACTGTATGTATCTAGTTATAATGTATGGTGTATCTAGTTATAATGTACTGTATGTATCTAGTTACAATGCACAGTATGTATCTACTTATAATGTACAGTATGTATCTAGTTTTAATGTACTGTATGTATTTAGTTATAATGTATGGTGTATCTAGTTAGAATGTACTGTATGTATCTAGTTATAATGTATGGTGTATCTAGTTATAATGTACTGTATGTATCTACTTATAATGCACAGTATGTATCTAGTTATAATGCACTATATGTATCTAGTTATGTGTGATGTATCTAATTATAATGCGCAGTGTGTATCTAGTTATAATGTACTGTGTGCATCTAGTTATAATGTACAGTATGTATCTAGTTACATTATAATGTATGGTGTATCCAGTTATAATTTGCAGTGTGTATCTAGTTATGTACTGTATGTATCTAGTCATAAAGCATAGCATGTATCTAGTTATAATGGACAGTATGTATCTAGTCATAATGTACTGTATTTATCTAGTTATAATGTATGGTGCATCTAGATATAATGTACAGTATCTAGTTATAATGTACTGTAGGTATCTAGTTATAATGTGCTGTATGTATCTAGTTATAATGTACTGTATGTATCTAGTTATAATGCACAGTATGTATCTAGTTAGAATGTACTGTATGTATCTAGCTATAATGTATGGTGTATCTAGTTAGAATGTACTGTATGTATCTACTTATAATGCACAGTGTGTATCTAGTTATAATGTACTGTATGTATCTAGTTATAATGCACAGTGTGTATCTAGTTATAATGTACTGTATGTATCTAGTTATAATGTATGGTGTATCTAGTTAGAATGTACTGTATGTATCTAGTTAAAATGTATGCTGTATCTAGTTAGAATGTACTGTATGTATCTAGTTATAATGTATGGTGTATCTAGTTATAATGTACTGTATGTATCTACTTATAATGCACAGTGTGTATCTAGTTATAATGTACAGTATGTATCTAGTTACAATGCACTGTATGTATCTAGCTATAATGTATGGGGCATCTAGTTATAATGCGCAGTGTGTATCTAGTTATAATGTATGGTGCATCTAGTTATAATGTACTGTATGTATCTAGTTATAAAGCACAGTATGTATCTAGTTATAATGTACAGTATGTATCTAGTTACATTATAATGTATGGTGTGTCTAGTTATAATGTACTGTATGTATCTAGTTATAATGCACAGTATGTATCTACTTATAATGTACAGTATGTATCTAGTTACATTATAATGTATGGTGTATCCAGTTATAATTTGCAGTGTGTATCTAGTTATATACTGAATGTATCTAGTTATAATGCATAACGTGTATCTAGTTATAATGGACAGTATGTATCTAGTTATAATGTATGGTGTATCTAGTTATAATGTGCAGTGTGTATCTAGTTATAATGTACTGTATGTATCTAGTTAGAATCCACAGCGTGTATCTAGTTATAATGTGCACTATGTATCTAGTTACAATGTACTGTATGTATCTAGCTATAATGCACAGCGTGTATCTATTTATAATGTACTGTATGTATTTAGTTATAATGTATGGTGTATCTAGTTATAATGCACTGTATGTATCTAGTTATAATGTATGGTGCATCTAGTTATAATGTGCAGTGTGCATCTAGTTATAATGTACAGTGTATCTAGTTATAATGTACTGTGTGTATCTAGTTATAATGCACAGTTTGCACCTAGTTATAATTTACAGTGTATCTAGTGTGGGGAAGGTAGCTTGTTAGCAGCCGTGGTGCGGACCAAACCAGTCAGAGACAGGGACACAAAACTGTAGCAAAACAGGTTTATTTAAAAAAAATAAAAACAGCAAAATAAATAAACCTTCAATTCAGGCACAAAAGGAGCAAAATAAAATACAGCCTTAACTTCAGGCAAAAAGAAAATAAACAAAACTCCTGCTCATCCGAGCTCTAAACTAAACATTACAAAACTAGCTATACGTGTGAATTACTACCAGCCACACGAACAAACAGAACAGCACGAAATAGTCTCACCAGACTTAGTGTAGCAGGACAGACCCAGACACCTCCTCTGACTCCCAGGATCTGCCCTGAAGTGCAGACTCTGAGGCCTTTTATGACCCAGTAACGAGCCTTAGGACCTACACCTGGGGTTGAGGCCTACTCAAGACCCGCCCTGGACCAGACATATGTCAGAAACCTGGGGGAGATATACCTGGGGGTGATTCCAGTACTCTGCCTGTCACCTTCTCACACTAGTTATAATGTACAGTATGTATCTAGTTATGATATATGGTATTTATCTAGTTATAATGTACAGTTTGTATCTAGTTATGATATACAGTGTTCATCTAGTTATAATGCACAGTGTGTATCTAGTTATAATGTACTGTATATATATATATACATATATCTAGTTATAACATACAGTGTGTATCTGGTTATAATATACAGTATGTAACTAGTTATGAAACTGACGACTACAGCCCAATCAAAGCTGACATGACAATAAACCAGACTAATTGTGTATTTGTGTATAAGAGTTCTATTTAATAATGTGTTTGTTTTGTGAAATATGGAGAGAGTGGTGTACACATTTTTGCCCTAAACTCACACGACCCTCTCAAATTCCTGGAAGAATGGGCCCTGGACCACCCATTATGGCTGCATAATAGTCCTAGAGCACCTGTTATCTATTTTCTGGTTTGTAATATTGTCCTATGAGTACAAGATAATCGATGGGATACACATTATTGGCATTTTATGACAGACTGGGATTGATATCTGAGAAAAGTGAGTCTAATAGTCTGAGCAGATTGAAACAGCAGGCAGTGTAATAGACTATATATGATGGAATGGTGCAAAGAGCGAACCTCAAAGAAACTCAATAACAACAAACAAAAACATTCTCCCAATAAAAACTTGATTTACAAGAACAAGACTCTGAAGTAAAATCCTGTGCAGCCACATGGACAACGCCACATCTCTCCATCATCCTAATGATGTCATGACACCATTCACTCAGCAACTTGAAATTGTGTCACTGAATTGTCGATCAGGCATGAATAGAGTTTCTGGGAACTGATAGAATGCCACTGCTTCCAATCTTTTGCATAGTATTTTGTCAATAGTAGTAGTTTCCTCAAAGGCGCAGAAAATTTAAAGGAATGCAACAAAACAACCACAAGAGTATAAAACTTTATTAGAAACTTCCTTCTTAAAGGGGTTTTCCAGGATAAAATGAAAATTTAACACTAAACTCCCTCCGCCTAACTTCTAATTTACTTATTTTAAAAAAAATGTATAATTACCCAGGCACATTTTCTGATTTCCTGGTGACGTTCCATTTCCCCGTTTCTGGAAATACTACCCACCCCCCCCCCCCGACCTCTTCATGTCCTCTTCTTCTGGGTATGAAATGTCACTTCCTTAAGGGGAGCCGGCGCCTTCACAATAGAGACGGAGTGCACTCCGGCTGTATTGTGCAAACACCGGCAGACGAGAATAGGAGAAGGATCGGGCCTCCCACGCATGCGCAATAGAGCCGGAGTTCCGGCACTCCGGCTCTATTGCGCAGGTGCGGGCAGAAGTCAAGAGAAGAGGAGATGGTGGCAAAGAAGAAAGTGATCTCCAGGACAGGAAGACAGGTAAGTATGATGGGGTAGGGAGGGGTTGAGTTAGTTAGGTAGGTATGGCTAGTAGTCCGCGAGCTAGCTAGGGAGAGAGGGAAGGAGAGGGAGTGACAGGGGGATCTGAGTGAAGAGCAATGCATCATGGTAGTTGTAGGTTTAGAGAGCAGGGAGCTACCCATGTAAACAAATGCAGAGGATGCCAGGAGCTCACAGAGAAACCCAGAAATCACTCAAAACACTGCTAAAGGTATTTGGGTGCACTTATTAACCCATTAATAGCACTAACAGACCTTTTTTAAAAAAAATATTTTTTTGCCTGGAAAACCCCTTTCATCTGATTTGCCACTTTGGCAGTCCTATGAGCAGCTGTCTCTGAAATTTTTCTTGGTCTTCCAGACCTTATCTTGACCTCCACTGTACCTGGTAATTGCCATTTCTTAATTACATTTGGAACTGAGGAAAGGGCAACTTGAAAACGCTTTGCTATCTTCTTATAGCCTTCTCTGCTTTGTGGGCCTCCACTATTTTCATTTTCAGAGTGCTAGGCAGCTACTTAGAAGAAGCCATGGCTGCTGTTATTTGGCACAAGGTTAGAGGAGGCTGGGTATTTATAAAGCTGTAAAATTTGCATCACTTGGCCTTTCCTAACAATGATAGTGAACAAGCCATAACCCTAACTGGCTATTTAAAGTCTGAGACCTTGGTCAAGTTATCTGAGCACACAAATCTACAAGGGTTCCCAAACTTTTGAAAGGTACTCCTTTCTCTTTTTCACTATAAAATTGTACTCAAACATAATAATACACTGAAATTACTTAAAATTATAGACAAGTGTGTTTAATCTTTAACTTTATGCCTTTTAAAGATCATTTTATCTTCAGCTTGCTTAACTGTTCACAATAACAGTCATTTTCACCAGGAGTGTCCAAACTTTTGCATGCCACTGTGTCTCCCGCTGACTGGGATGGCTGGACAGGACCCACAATCCGGGACTGTCCCACAGAATCCAGGACGGTTGGGAGGTATGGCATACAGTAATGATGTCACTGTGTGTATTTAACATGGCATTACGTCTTTCATACTTTCCCGACATCTGCCATACTAATACAGTGGATGTTGGGTGTTTAAATATGGTAACCACTCAAGAGCTGATGGCGGGCATTAACCCTCCCAATGCCTCAGACAAAGCTGACTGAGGAATCGTTTTTCTGCATGGGCACCAACATTTTCCTGTGGATCACCAGCCCCTGAAACTAGATCCAGGGTTGTCAATCCATTACTATGACAGCTGGGAGTCTATTAAGGCTCCTAGGCTTGTCATTCATTTACTTCTATTACAGGCATAGGGATTTTACTATGCACTGCAATGCATTAGCATTGAATAAAAAACACCCAAAATGGTATAACTAAAAAGTACGTCTGGCCCTGCAATGGTAGCATTTAATATTCCGTATGATGTACTGGGAAGCTGGAAAAAAAATGCATTTGCACAACTTTCTTACGGACTTCGTTTTTATGGTGTACAGTGTACAGCCAAAATTACATGTCGCCTGTATCCTGTGAGTCAGTACAATATCAAATTTATATACAGTATATATTTTATATTACATTTTAAATATCCAAAACTTTGTAACTGGGTCCCCATTATTTGATGCTTCAATACATAGCATTCGCTACTAAGCCGTAGACCCTATGGGCTTCCCTTAACACATAACATATACTTTTGTTCTAAATGGCTTAAGACAAGTAGGGGCCCCATTACAGATTTTGCTTTGGAGTCCACAAGCTTCAAGCTACGCCTCTGGTCAGAGGTCAGGTGCAGGTGATAGTCACAACATCTGATCACTTGGGCTCATTAACCTCCCTACAGAGTTTAATCATTCACATAATCATAGACATAATTGAGAAGCGCAGTGAAGACTGACACATAAGCACTACATTAGTAGGAATGTAATTTAGCATATCAAGGTCAAATTTATAACTCATTCAAGCACCATAGACAATATAATGGATGTCATTTTCAAGGAAAAAATCCTTATGCCCCCAACATGTACCATTAACCCCGTAGTGTGCAAAGAAATATAGCATTCCAAACTACCTGTACAATATTTATTGTGGGTGTAACATATGTCTGCTATATGTGTATTGAAGTCTCTATTAAAGTGTGTTAACTGGTGCTGGGCAGCTGCTTTCCTTGGGCAGGATTTTTATTTTGCCATTTTGCACAACCTGCCTGCAAGGTGATGGAAAAATGTGAAGGGGGCATAACAATATTGGTTATAATGCACAGGGTCGTTGGGTTCTAGAGGGAGGAGAGGGACCCCAATCCAAAGTTTGCACTCGGATCTATAAGATGTATTTAATTGGTGATAGACTTCCTTTTCATGCACTGAACCTAGTGTAAAAAGTAACCCTTAACATAACATCTGATTACAGATAACGCTCCAGTCCAGATTTAGCTCTTTTCATCACTTCACAAACTGAGATTCCAGATTGGTTAACATGACATTGTCTGTGACAGTCCAGCATTACCAGGAGTGAATGGGAGATTTAATTTCCTGTGTAATAATTGGCCTGTACCATAGATCCATCCTAAGTGCCCCTATTCAGCCTCTAACAATGACAGCAACAGCTTATATCTTGTGTTCTTGTCAGTCGGTAAGAATGATCTGAGCTCAGCTCTCCAACTGCTATTTGTTCGGCTTTTGTTTCCTTCCCCCCCCCCCCCCCATGAGTTTCTACCATCTATTTCATATTTTTCTTTTCAAGTCTCTTCATATCTGATCTTTTGTTCAATAAATCATTTTTTTTTTAAGTTTCAGCTTGAGAAGTTTCTGGTAAAACCAATGTGTCTGTCTTTGTACAAAGAATCCTCATTCTGACATATCATACATCAATAAGAGGACCACCATGTACTGCCTACAAGAAAGTGTGCTTTATAGTCTTATGTAAACAAAGATTATGCTTTATATAATGACTGTTCTTTCTAAGAGCAACCCTACTAGAGTTCAGAACAGAGACAGATTTTTGCTACACTGATACATTGTAAAAAAAAAATCCTTAACTGTGTGAGTACACGATCAGGGTGGATTTTGAGCCTTAAGATGTAAAAAATAGTGACGCAGATTTAGTAATCCTGTTTAATTTTTAGATGGTGCAGACATACAGTAGACTAGACAGTCTTAAAATGCATGTTCTATCAAAGGGACTTATTCTGAATGACATATCTGGTACATCTTTAGGATACGATCACACTGAGGAATTTGGCACTGCTTTTGAGTTGGATTCCACCTCAACATAAGCTCCAAATTCTGTCCTTAATCTACTATTTTCAATGGGAGGCAAAGACTGTCACAGTACACTGAAAAAATAAACGTCCTGCTCATTCTTCCCATGGATTCTGTGGCTGATTCAACCGCAGAACCCACAACATGAGCCTGAAGCTGAATAACCCCATTGTTTCTGAGGCTACTCAGAGAGTAAACCTGCAGTGAAAAGTCAAAGCTCTGCTTCGGGTTTCTGCCGCGAGATGCACAGGGCCAGAAAATGGAGAGGAATCTGAGGTGGAAGACTGGGTTGAATTTCTCTTCACTTTACAACATGTGAAAGGGGCCTTACATTATATAAGTCTAAATGTATACCATCTATTCATTGGCTTAGTGGTGATAGAAAAGTGTACCAGTATTTTGGCGTAATTGCAGCATGCATTGAAACAATATACAGTCATGGCCGTAAGTGTTGGTACCCCTGAAATTTTTCCAGAAAATGAAGTATTTCTCCCTTAAAATTATTGCAGTTACACATGTTTTGTTTTTTTCCAAAAAAATCAGAGAAGAAAAGGCAAATTGGACATAATTTCACACATAACTCCAGAAATGGGCCAGACAAAATAGTTGGAACCTTTTCAAAATTGTGGGTAAATAACTTTGGTTCAAGCATATCCAAGGAAAAGGCAGCACTCTAATAGTATCAAACAAAATAGGTGAAGTTTATTCCATCTGTAAGCAATTTTTCAGCTCCACTGAGCCTTTGTCATGAGATGCTTGTTCAAACTCACCTGTGGCAAGTAACAGGTGTGGGCAATATAAAACTCACACCTGAAACCAGATAAAAGGAGAGAACTGTCTAAGGACTTGAGAACCAAAATCGTGCAAAAATATCAACAATCTCAAGGTTACAAGTCCATCTCCAGAGATCTTGATGTTTCTTTGTCCACGGTGCACAACATAATCAAGAAGTTTATAACCCATGGTACTGTAGCTAATCTCCCTGGATGTGGGCGGAAGAGAAAAATTGATGAAAGGTTGCAACGCAGGATAGTCCGGATGGTGGATAAGCTGCCCCATTCAAGTTCCAAAGAAATTCAAGCTGTCCTGCAGGCTCAGGGTGCATCTTGTCAGCGCAAACTATATGTTGATATTTGAATGAAATGAAATACTATGGCAAGAGACCCAGGAGGACCCCACTGCTGACACAGAGTCATAAAAAAGCTAGATTGCAGTTTGCCAAAATGTATGTAAGTAAGCCAAAATCCTTCTGGGAAAATGTCATATGAGACCATGATAGAGCTTTTTGGTAAAGCACAACATTCTACTGTTTAATAAAAACAGAATGGGACCTACAAAGAAAAGAACACAGTACCGACAGACAAATATGGTGGAGGTTCAAAGATGTTTTCGGGTTGTTTTGCTGCCTCTGACACTGGGCGCCTTGACTGTGTGCAAGGAATCATGAGATCTGAAGATTACCAAAAGATTTTGGGTCACAATGTAGGGTCCAGTGTCAGAAAGCTGGCTTTGCATCCTAGGTCCTAGCAGGACAATGACCCCAAACATACTTCAAAAAGAACCCAGAAATGGATGAAAAAAAAATGCTGGAGAGCTCTGAAGTGGCCAGCAATGAGTCCTGATCTAAATCCCATTGAACACCTGTGGAGAGATCTTAAAATTGCTGTTGGGAGAAGAAACCCTTCGAATATGAAGTTTGCAAAAGAAGAGTCCAAAAAATAGCTGAGAGGTGTAAGAAGCTTGCTGATGGTTATAGGACGCGATTGCGATTGATTTCAGTTATTTTTTCCAATGGATGTGCAACTAAATATTAAGTTGATAGTGCCAGTAATTTTGTCCAGCCCATTTTTGGAGTTTTGCGTGAAAGTATATCATTTTTTGATAAATCACAGAGCCAGGTACCCAAAACAAAAAATATATATAATAAAATATAACTTTTATTCAAACATTAAAATTTAACCCCTAATATTGGGTTGCGTCAGACACATGAACAAACAAATGATAGTAGGTCCTTCCTGGGCATAGAGAAATATGCTTCCTAGGTATATAAAAATATATAATGACCTATTAACCCCACCATTTGAGGAATATGCAGAGTCCCTACGATCTAGATGGCAAAACATGCATAATTGTTAAGGGTAAATCACTGTCATAAAGTGTAAAACTACTATGGGGTATAAATACTGTAAACTTGTATAACAGAGACCGACTAAACACTGATATACTATAAAGGGCTATGAGTAATAGCATATAACTATACACAAGTGCTGCAAAATCAACAGGATCAATCACTGTTAATAGATAATGCAACACACTAGCCTGAACAACACTCAAATAGATCCACCCTTATAGCCAAATAGTGAATACGGTCGCTATAATATATGACCATATAAATAACATATGATTGTGCTCAATAATTGCAAAGATCCAAGTATAATAGGGATTGGGTGTGGATAATTAACTAGGTAAATACAGAGCTAAATAGGTAATAAAACAAAGGACCACTGCATGATAAGATTGGCAATAGCAGTCGACTAAATACATCAAACCTCCCCCTCACTCGTCATAATCTAGTCTGTAATAGCTACACCCATAATATCCACTATCCATTCCCTAGTTAGATCCTTTCAATACTATATCTCAACGCGTTTCACTTGTTATACGTTCATCAGGAGTGATATATATGTGAAATCACACAATCAAAAGAAAAATGCGGTAAAAAACACAGTTCCCGGAGCTCTGATGGTGAGCTCTGGTACTTAGAGAGGCAGTACTGGAGCTCACCATCAGAGCTCTGGCAACTGCGGTTTTTACAGCATTTTTCTTTTGATTGTGTGATTTCACATATATATCACTCCTGATGAACTTATAACAAGTGAAACGCGTTGAGATATAGTATTGAAAGGATCTAACTAGGGAATGGATAGTGGATATTATGGGTGTAGCTATTACACACTAGATTATGACGAGTGAGGGGGAGGTTTGATGTATTTGCCAATCTTATCTTGCAGTGGTCCTTTGTTTATTTACTCCCACCTATTTAGCTCTGTATTTACCTAGTTAATTATCCACACACAATCCCTATTATACTTGGATCTTTGCAATTATTGAGCACAATCATATGTTATTTATATGGTCATATATTATAGTGACCATATTCACTATTTGGCTATAAGGGTGGATCTATTTGAGTGTTGTTCAGGCTAGTGTGTTGCATTATCTATTAACAGTGATTGATCCTGTTGATTTTGTAGCACTTATGTATAGTTATATGCTATTGCTCATAGCCATTTATAGTATATCAGTGTTTAGTCGGTCTCTGTTATACAAGTTTATTTATACCCCATAGTAGTTTTACACTTTATGACAGTGATTTACCCTTAACAATTATGCATGTTTTGCCATCTACATCGTAGGGACTCTGCATATTCCTCAAATGGTGGGGTTAATAGGTTCTTATATATTTTTATATACCTAGGAAGCATATTTCTCTATGTCTAGGAAGGACCTATCATTTGTTTGTTCATGTGTCTGATGCGACCCAATATTAGGGGTTAAATTTAAATGTTTGAATAAAAGTTATATTTTATTATATATATTTTTTGTTTTGGGTACCTGGCTCTGTGATTTATCTTTACTTTAGTAGTGTCCCTATCACCTTCTGTGATGTATATCATTTTTTCATTTTATTTTATCATATATTTTTTCTTCATTTTTGTGTTGTGCCAATACGCACAAAGGAAATAAATGAGTATAACAAAACGTGTAATTGAAATAAAATTTTCTGGGAAACAGTTAATTTTCTTGAAAAATTTCAGGGGTGCCATCACTTACGGCCATGTCTGTAAGACTCATCCCTTTCTAACTAAACCCCCCTCCTTTGTGGGAAAAGTAAAAACTGTAGGCCAGTTTTCCTGCACACATTAAGCCAGAATTCTGGCACATTTAGCTTAGTAAATCTACCCCAGTACTCCCATTCACTGGCAGTAAGCAGATATCTTGAAATTAGTTTAAACACAAAGAAACAGATTTACTAAAACTGAAAAAGGCTGAGGCCCCACTTTGGGGAAACGCAGCTTTTTTTTTTGTTGCAAAGTTTGCTGCGTTTTTTGAGCCAAAGCCAGGAGTGGATTGAGCAGAAGGTAGAAGTATAAGAGCCCCTTAGTAGCCCTCACACAGTATAATGCCTCTCTAGAGGCCCCATACAATATAATGCCCCTCAGTGTCCCACCACACAGTCAAATGCCCCTGCATGCATCACACTTTAACCCATCTCTACAGCCATTTACCTGTACCATCCCCATGGCCCCTCAGACAGTGGCGTAAATACCGGGGTAGCTGCGGGAGCAGCTGCTACAGGGCCCGAGACATTAGGGGGCCCTGGGAGCCCCTGATGTTTTTTTTTTTGTTTAATAGGCCATTACCTGCTGGAGTAACCCCAGCAGGTAACGGGCCCTATTTACTTACAGATCCCTGCTCCTGCTCACGGCCGCCTGCACTTCCCATTCTACAGAAGCGGAGGTGGCTGTGAGCAGGAGCGGGGATCAGTAAGTAAGGCCGCGGGCCCGCGAACCCCACAAACACTGCTGTCATTATACTCTGGGGTCTTTTCAGACCCTACAGTATAATGATTGGAGGCCCACGGGAGATGAGGGAACATAAAAAACTCTATCTGGTACATCTTTAGGATACGATCACACTGAGGAATTTGGCACTGCTTTTGAGTTGGATTCCACCTCAACATAAGCTCCAAATTCTGTCCTTGATCTACTATTTTCAATGGGAGGCAAAGACTGTCACAGTACACTGAAAAAATAAACGTCCTGCTCATTCTTCCCATGGATTCTGTGGCTGATTCAACCGCAGAACCCACAACATGAGCCTGAAGCTGAATAACCCCATTGTTTCTGAGGCTACTCAGAGAGTAAACCTGCAGTGAAAAGTCAAAGCTCTGCTTCGGGTTTCTGCCGCGAGATGCACAGGGCCAGAAAATGGAGAGGAATCTGAGGTGGAAGACTGGGTTGAATTTCTCTTCACTTTACAACATGTGAAAGGGGCCTTACATTATATAAGTCTAAATGTATTCCATCTATTCATTGGCTTAGTGGTGATAGAAAAGTGTACCAGTATTTTGGCGTCATTGCAGCATGCATTGAAACAATATACAGTCATGGCCGTAAGTGTTGGTACCCCTGAAATTTTTCCAGAAAATGAAGTATTTCTCCCATAAAATTATTGCAGTTACACATGTTTTGTTTATTTCTAAAAAAATCTGAGAAGAAAAGGCAAATTGGACATAATTTCACACATAACTCCAGAAATGGGCCAGACAAAATAGTTGGAACCTTTTCAAAATTGTGGGTAAATAACTTTGGTTCAAGCATATCCAAGGAAAAGGCAGCACTCTAATAGTATCAAACAAAATAGGTGAAGTTTATTCCATCTGTAAGCAATGTTTCAGCTCCACTGAGCCTTTGTCATGAGATGCTTGTTCAAACTCACCTGTGGCAAGTAACAGGTGTGGGCAATATAAAACTCACACCTGAAACCAGATAAAAGGAGAGAACTGTATAAGGACTTGAGAACCAAAATCGTGCAAAAATATCAACAATCTCAAGGTTACAAGTCCATCTCCAGAGATCTTGATGTTTCTTTGTCCACGGTGCACAACATAATCAAGAAGTTTATAACCCATGGTACTGTAGCTAATCTCCCTGGATGTGGGCGGAAGAGAAAAATTGATGAAAGGTTGCAACGCAGGATAGTCCGGATGGTGGATAAGCTGCCCATTCAAGTTCCAAAGAAATTCAAGCTGTCCTGCAGGCTCAGGGTGCATCTTGTCAGTGCAAACTATCTGTTGATATTTGAATGAAATGAAATACTATGGCAAGAGACCCAGGAGGACCCCACTGCTGACACAGAGTCATAAAAAAGCTAGATTGCAGTTTGCCAATGTATGTAAGTAAGCCAAAATCCTTCTGGGGAAAATGTCATATGAGACCATGATAGAGCTTTTTAAAAAACAATGTTACTTACCTCTCCTGCACTCCAGCAGTCTTCGCCTCCTTGGTGACGTCCCAGGACTCGGGACGAGACAGCGGGGGAGTGAGGAGAGGTGAGTATTAGTGTTTTTGTTTTTTTTAATTTTTCTGTGGTAGGAGGGGAATATTAAACTGTGGGGACAACTGCAGGGAGACTTTAATCCTTTCCCTGTTGTCTGGCCAGGGTGGCAATTTAGTTGCAGAGGACGTATGTAATACGTCTTTACTACTAATGCTGATTTCTCAGGATCCCTTAGGGCTATAAAGATGATATTGGATTCAAGTTAGCCCTTACAGATCCGGAGGGATGCGCTGGTGAAAACGAAGTTCGACATTGAGATCCCAATATCTTATTAAGGAAACCATCTTTGTTCTCCACTGACTAGGCTGCACTCCTCTTCCTTATCTTCACTAAGACCGTTTGTTGGCATAAGACTCTGTATTCTCCTCACACATAAAACTTTATGGAGAAGGAAGTAGGGAGGCTGTTAATTGATTTATTGCCTCATTCTGTGCTGTGGTAGACTGTTATCTTGAAACATAGCAGCGTTAAAAGACCTCCCAGGCTCCAGTGTACAAGAGTGTAGCAACTACAGTTATTTGCATGTCTTTTACAGCAGACTTCTTCTCCCTCCTCCCATCTCCATAGACTAATATGTAAATAGTAATTATCTTGAAACATAGCAGTAGTTATCTTGAAACATAGCAGCGTTAAAAGACCTCCCAGGCTCCAGTGTACAAGAGTGTAGCAACTACAGTTATTTGCATGTCTTTTACAGCAGACTTCTTCTCCCTCCTCCCATCTCCATAGACTAATATGTAAATAGTAATTCAACTTGATAACTAGAGAAGGAAATATATGAGGGATGTTCAATAAGTTATCTACCTGAATATGAAAACAGAATTTTCAGAGTAAATTGAACTTTCTGCTTTTTAATGTAATCCCCCTTGACTTTAACACACTCATTCCACTTCCCCTCCAGTGATTGGGAACCCTCAGAAAAGGAGACTTCTTGGTACTGCAGGAACCCTTTTACCAGGTAAGTAACCCTGAAAGTAACCCATTTTTCTTGTGTCCAGTCTCTCCTGCGTTTTGGTACCCTGATCCCTGGCGTTCAGCAGATTGGTACCTTAGTCTCTTATCCACAACTATTACAGTGGTAAGAGTATCTGGCATCCAGCTTTCTCCAGACATTGAATGGCATATAAATTCTGCAATGCAAAGCTGTTTATGAATCAGGAAGCATAGCATGGCAGTGTAATAATCCCTCCTCAAAACAATTGTGCTGCGTTCTATGAAATTTGTGAAGGGCAGAAAAATGAGAGAATTCAAGTAGTAAGATGATCTTTTCTTCTACAACCTCTGATCGTCAGTAAGTAACATTGCATACTTTGCATTAATCTATGAGGTCGTCATAGAATGCCTCTTACATGATTTCTCTTTCTCAAACTGTTCATGTTTTTCCTTGTCTTATGATCCCCTTGCTTCCTTGAGTAATAATCTAATCATGGCTTCTGTGCACCAGCTACAAGATCTATTTGCTGTGCCCTCCTCAGCACACAACCACGCTGAGCGCTGTGTTTCTGCTGCAATGCATTTCATTTGCCAGGAATTTGTGCGCCCCTCAGACTTATTTCATCTCAGTAGGATTAGGATGGGAAATAAAGCCTTTGATTTTGAATCACTTTGTGCATTCATTCATTATGTAATAATTCTGCGTGGAGTGTGAGCTGGAGGGATTACAGAGGAATGTCACCTCTCTGTGCTCTACAGTATGGCAGCCTTCGAGTTTTAATTCAATTACACTGCAAGAAAGGCTTTGATTTCCAAAGAAAATTTGTTGCGGCAGATATGTTTGCGCTCAGTGTGTTGTTGGTAATGATACAGGAAAGCTTGTATTAATGGTATTGTAACAATTATCACTTGTGCTATGTGCATGTACAGTTAGGGAGTGGTAGTTTTGGATACAGGACCTGGAAACAGTTATTAAAAGCTCTGGACTGTTTTTAGGACCAGCAGAAACCTTATGAACAACTATGGATGACATAAGGCTGACTCTTATGGCTGTGCTTCTCAAACTGCAAGTTGGACCTCACTGGCTGGTGAGACACAGATCCCCACCAGTGTTATTATCTTCAGCACAAAGCAGGAATTCTAAAGCAAAAAATGCACTAATAATGCCACCCTTGCATTATCAGTGTGGTCTCCCTAGCTAAAAAAGGACTAAAGGGCCTGTAATGACTTCCCCAAGAGTCCACAGGTTATTTACCTGGGAGCAGTTAGGTCAGAGTCTGCAGGCTGAAATCACTGTTGTGGAGACATAGACATTTTTTTTTTTTCCAAGATGGCGCCGCTGGAGTGGCTGCCAGCTACAGCAGCTCTGAGACTCTCTATCTTATTTTTCTTTCTATGTCTCGTTTTGTACCTCTCTACTTAAGGACTTTGCACTATGAAGAAACACACACAAAGACTTGGACCCTTGTGATACTTTTTTTTTTGTTTTTTATCTGTCTTTTTGTTCTGCTTGAAAATGGGATCTTTTGTGTATGCAGACAATTCCTTTGTCTATACAAGAGAGGAAATTCTGCAGCTCAGAGGCACAGCAGGGCGGCATACCATCTGGTCACACATCCCCCGCGAGCTTTGGAGAAAGAAAAAGCGGGTGAGGGGATGCAGAGCTGGTACTCTTCAGAGGATTAAAAAGAGGCGTTACCAACCAGCTGTTCCCTCCATCATCATGGGCAATGTGAGATCTCTTGCAAACAAGATGGATGAACTAACAGCGCTCACCAGGCATCATCAGGAGTTTCGGGCGTGCAGCATGATGCTACTTACAGAGACTTGGCTCACTGAAGTTACTCCTGACCCTCTGGTCTCCTTGGATGGTTTTAAACTCCTTTGGGCAGACAGGACAAGGGAGAGCGGTAAGAGGAAAGGAGGAGGGCTGGCAATGTTTGTGAATAATAGATGGTGTAATCCTAGGCACATTGTGATTAAGGAGCAAACTTGCTGTAAGGACATTGAACTATTAGCTGTGAGCATGAGACCTTTCTACCTACCAAGGGAACTATCACATGTCATCGTGATAGCTGCATATGTCTCCCCCTCTGCGAAAGCTGACACTGCCTGCGAGGTCCTACAAGCCACGCTGAGTTAGTTACAGTTAAAACATCCCCAGGCCCTCTTTCTTCTGTCGGGTGATTTCAACCATGCCTCTCCATCATCCACACTGCCCAGTTTCACACAGTATGTAACCTGCCACACAAGAGACAACAAAACACTGGACTTGTTCTTTGCCAACGTGAGGGAGGCATATAACTCATCAGCCCTACCACCCCTGGGGAGATCGGATCACAACCTAGTGCATCTCCGACCTGTGTACAAGCCACTTGTACGTAGAGAACCAGCTGTCACCCGCACAGTGAGGATATGGTCCGAGGAGAGTGATGAGTCTCTGAGGGATTGTTTTGACACAACCGCATGGGAAGTTCTGCAGGATTCTTATGGAGAAGATATAGAAGGACTCACACACTGCATAACAGACTACATTAATTTTTGTGTGGACAACACAGTACCCACAAAAGTGGTGAGGTGCTTCTCCAACAACAAACCATGGATTAACTCTGATATAAAAACACTACTTAAGGAGAAAAAGATGGCATTCAGGACAAGAGATAAGGAGGGGTTGAGGGAAGTACAAAAGGAGCTGAGGCATCAAATCAGGCAAGGAAAAGCCAGTTATAAAGAAAAAATGGAAAAGCAAATGGAAAGAAAAGACATAAGGGGGGTCTGGGAGGGGCTTAAGTCAATTTCGGGTCATAAACAGTCTGTCTGCCAGATTGAGGCAGATGTTAATTGGCTTAATGAACTAAACCTATTCTTCAACAGATTTGATCACACACCAGCTCCTCCCACCCCAGTATGTCCTTCAGCTTCCCCCACCACAATGACTTCTCCCCATGCGGCCACTTCCCAACAGATCAGTAAATCCAGAAATCCGTCTTTATCTGGCCACAGTCTGACCTTCACACGGCCCAGGTGAGGAAAGAGATGAAAAAGATCAAGGCGAGGAAAGCCGCAGGGCCAGATGACATCAGTGCAAGGCTAATTAAGACTTGTGGGGACCAGCTGTGTGGTATAATTACATATATGTATAATATGAGCCTGAGGCAGGAAATAGTCCCTGAATTATGGAAATCTTCTTGTGTGGTACCAGTTCCAAAGAAACCCCACCCTATGGACCTCAACGACTACAGACCTGTAGCACTGACATCCCACCTGATGAAGATCTTGGAGAGATTGGTTCTCACACATCTCCGCCCTCTAGTGAGCCCCGCTATGGACCCCCTCCAGTTTGCTTATCGGCCGGGCATTGGGGTAGATGATGCCATCATCCATCTTCTGCACAGGGCTCTGTCTCACCTGGAGAAACCAGGGAACACAGTGAGAATAATGTTCTTTGACTTCTCCAGTGCTTTTAACACCATACAGCCCAGGTTATTGAGGGACAAGCTGGGAAGCTGGGCCTTGCTGGAGTGGATCACCACCTCTCCAACTGGATCCTAGACTACCTCACAAATCGACCTCAATACGTGAGAGCCCAAGACTGTGTGTCAGGTACCGTGATCTGTAATACGGGGGCACCTCAGGGTACGGTTCTCGCCCCTTTCCTCTTCACACTGTACACTGCAGATTTTAGGTGCAACTCATCCAGCTGCTACCGACAGAAGTATTCTGACGACTCTGCAATAGTGGGTCTCATCACAGATGATGATGACAGGGAGTACAGAGAACTGAACCAGGATTTTGTGGACTGGTGCCACCGGAACCACCTGAAGATTAACGCGGGGAAGACCAAGGAGATGGTGGTGGACTTCCGCAAAGGCAGAAGCCCTCCTAAACCAGTGGACATCCTGGGGACGGGCATCGAGATTGTGAACACCTATAAGTACCTGGGTTTGCTCCTTAATAATAAGCTGGACTGGGCAGATCATATGGAGGCCCTGTACAGGAAGGGCCACAGCAGGCTCTACCTGCTTAGGAAACTGAGAGCCTTTGGAATCCGGGGGGCACTTCTTAGAACTTTCTTCAACTCGTTAGTGGCATCAGCCATCTTCTTTGGAGTGGCCTACTGGGGGAGCAGTATATCAACCAGGGACAGAAATAAACTTGACAAGCTGATTAGAAGGGCCAGCTCTGTCCTGGGGAGCCCACTGGACCCAGTGCAGGTGGTGGGTGACAGAAGGATACTGTCCGTGGTGAGCTCCATGCAGAAGAAGAAGTCCCATCCCATGCATGAGAATGTGATCGCGCTGAGCAGTACTGTCAGTGACCGACTGCTCCACCCTAGGTGTGAGAAGGAGCGCTATCGGAAGTCTTTCCTCCCTACCGCGGTTAGGCTGTACAACCAACACCGACCTAAGCGGAGATCATTACACACAGAGAACTGAAATATCTCTCTGCCTGTTAAATCCCCCCCCCCCCCCTATGCTACGTCCTATCTGTCTGTCTGCTATTAATGTAATGCCTCTCACCTTGGAACATTCCTGTACATGTTGTATTTGTATTTGTATCTGCTTATCTTATCTTATCTTTGCTGCTGTAACACACTGAATTTCCCCATTGTGGGACTATTAAAGGACTATTATTATTATTATTATTATTATTATCTTAGGCTGATACTGGAGCTAGAAGGCTTTTCTCTTATAGGAGGTCTGTCAGCAGGAAAATCGGTATGAAACTAGTGACAGTATCTTGTAGAGTGGCTTCTACAGTTTCCAAAAAAATCCTTTTTTATTCTGCTTTGCAGTTCCATTAACATGAAAATTAGGATTTGCTCTCTGCTCCAGATAACTGTCTCTAACTAGCCCTAGAGCAGCTAATTTGCATAAGAATAAAATCCTGGTTTTCATGAAAATGGATCTACAATGCAGAATAAGAAAGGCATCTTTGGAAAGTGTAGAAGCCACCCTACAAGGTACTATCATTAGTATAATACCGATTTTCCTGCTGATGGACTCCCTTTATTCCCTCTCTCTGTTGTGAGGATGCTCCTGACAGTGTGAGATATGTGGAATTGGGGAGAATGTTACTGCTGATGGGCTAGAAGTGAAAAGGGGAGACTGTATTTGCCATTCGTATAGGGGAAGTTTGGGGGACAGTGCAGTTTCCGCTGATGCTATACTGTGGAATTTAGTGCTTCTGCTTAGGGATTATGTGCTGCACAGTGGTATTTGTTTGCTGCTGCTGGGGTGAGAAGTGCTGCTGCACTATGGTGTTTGGGATTTTTGTGGCGGTATATTCTCCTGCTTGGTGGTATTTGGCAATCCTAGAGTGAGATGTTGTACACCACTGTGGTGTTTAACATGTTTGGCATGTGTGCTGTTGTGTTTTCCATTGGATGCTGGTATTTGACGCTGCTGGGGAGGTATTATGTGCTGCACTGTGGTTTTTGGTGTTTCCATGGGTTTAATATTTGCTGTAAATTTGTTGCCAAAAATTTTGAGACTATTATAAATGTTGGTCTTCATAAAATTTGATGCTTCATTGTTTTTAGATCTTTTAGTCAGATGTTTCTATGGTATACTGAAGTGCAATTATAAGGGTTACACTCAGTTTTACACTTTTAAGCCGAGGCCCCATGTTGTGGAAACGCAGCTTTTTTTGTTGCATATTTTGCAGCAGTTTTTTTGAGCCAAAGTCAGGAGTGGATTGAGCAGAAGTTAGAAGTATAAGTTCTTCCTATATGTTTTCCATTCCTTATCAAGCCACTCCTGGCTTTGACTCAAAAAACCGCAGCAAAATCTGCTAGAAAAAACGCTGTATTTTCGCAACGTGGGGCCTCAGCCTTATTGACGAACACATCAAGTTTATTCACTATTTACAGTGTTGACCCATATTTTACAGAACTTCTGCAATTCACCTTGGTAGCTAGATATCAGCTTCTGGGCCTAATCCTGACTGAAGGCAACCCATTCTTACCTATTCCGTGCTTCGAGGTTACAATTTTTGTGTTTTTGTTTGTCCACCTGCTTTTTGAGGATTCACCAGAGGTACTCAATGGAGTGTGCCATGGATCCACCATGGATGCATGGTGAACAATGTAAAAGAATAAAGAATACCAGAAGTAATGATCTTTCATTATCTTGTCTCAAAAAATATGGAATCAAAAGTAAACAATCATATAATGGTACCAATAAAAATCACAGCTGCAAAAAATAACACTCAATGAGCTCTGCCAGCATAAAAAACGGGATCACTTCCTGGGGAATTCCCCTTTACTGGCATCTCAGGGACTCTGCAATCTTGACATCCAAAACCTAAACCATCTCAATTTGCACTCTGAAAGTCAAATAGCCCTTCCCTTTTGTGCCATGCTGTGTACAGTGCTGGCCAAAAGTATTGGCACCCCTGCAATTCTGTCAGATAATACTCAATTTCTTCCAAAAAATTATTGCAATCACAAATGCTTTGGTAATAATATCTTCATTTATTTTGCTTGCAATGAAAAAACACAAAAGAGAATGAAAAAAAAAAGTCAAATCATTGATCATTTTACACAAAACTCCAAAAATGGGCCGGACAAAAGTATTGGCACCCTCAGCCTAATACTTGGTAGCACAACCTTTAGACAAAATAACTGCGAACAACCACTTCCGGTAACCATCAATGAGTTTCTTACAATGCTCTGCTGCAATTTTAGACCATTCTTCTTTGGCAAATTTCTCCAGGTCCCTGAGATTTGAAGGGTGCCTTCTCCAAACTGCCATTTTGAGATCTCTCCACAGGTGTTCTATGGGATTCAGGTCTGGACTCATTTCTGGCCACTTTAGAAGTCTCCAGTGCTTTCTCTCAAACCATTTTCTAGTGCTTTTTGAAGTGTGTTTTGGGTCATTGTCCTGCTGGAAGACCCATGACCTCTGAGGGAGACCCAGCTTTCTCACACTGGGCCCTACATTATGCTGCAAAATTTGTTGGTAGTCTTCAGACTTCATAATGCCATGCACACGGTCAAGCAGTCCAGTGCCAGAGGTAGCAAAGCAACCCCAAAACATCAGGGAGCCTCCGCCATGTTTGACTGTAGGGACCGTGTTCTTTTCTTTGAAGGCCTCTTTTTTTTTTCCTGTAAACTCTATGTTGATGCCTTTTCCCAAAAAGCTCTACTTTTGTCTCATCTGACCAGAGAACATTCTTCCAAAAAGTTTTTGGCTTTCTCAGGTAAGTTTTGGCAAACTCCAGCCTGGCTTTTTTATGTCTCTGGGTCAGAAGTGGGGTCTTCCTGGGTATCCTACCATAGAGTCCCTTTTCATTCAGATGCTGACGGATAGTACGGGTTGACACTGTTGTACCCTCGGACTGCAGGGCAGCTAGAATTTGTTTGGATGTTAGTCGAGGTTCTTGAGCCACCATCCGCACAATCTTTTGTTGAAATCTCTCGTCAATTTTTCTTTTCCGTCCACATCTAGGGAGGTTAGCCACAGTGCCATGGGCTTTAAACTTCTTGATGACACTGCGCATGGTAGACACAGGAACATTCAGGTCTTTGGAGATGGACTTGTAGCCTTGAGATTGCTCATGCTTCCTCACAATTTTGCTTCTCAAGTCCTCAGACAGTTCTTTGGTCTTCTTTCTTTTCTCCATGCTCAATGTGGTACACACAAGGACACAGGACAGAGGTTGAGTCAACTTTAATCCATTTCAACTGGCTGCAAGTGTGATTTAGTTATTGCCACCACCTGTTATGTGCCACAGGTAAGTAACAGGTGCTGTTAATTACACAAATTAGAGAAGCATCACCTGATTTTTCAAAGGGTGCCAATACTTTTGTCCACCCCTTTTTTATGTTTGGTGTGGAATTATATCCAATTTGGCTTTTTGACAATTCTTTTTGTGGTTTTCCATTGAAGACAAATTAAATGAAGATATTATTACCAAAGCATTTGTGATTGCAATCATTTTCTGTAAGAAATTGAGTATTATGTGACAGAATTGCAGGGGTGCCAATACTTTTGGCCAGCACTGTACGCAAGCGACAGTTTACACTATTATATATGACATTAATGTAACCAGGATAACTTACTTAACAATGTCATATATGTGGGCATAAACTGCTGTTTGAAAAATGAAAATAGCAATTTTTTCAGCGATACGCCATTTCAGTGTGCAATATTTTGTGCCCAGCTGCGCATTCATTTCTAGGAACTAAATTAACAACTCGAGAGTAGTATTGAGAGAAACCGTCGAAGTTCGGGTTGGACGAGTTCAGCCGAACTGTGCCCTAAAGTTCGGTTTAGGTAGCCAAACTTGACCCATACCCGAACCCCATTGAAATCAATGGGGACCTGAACTTGGTGACCCAAAAATGGCTGTAAATTGGGAATAGTAAGGGGTAGAGGGCTGCAAAATGGGAGTAATAACAGGGCAAGTGCCCTGCAAAAAATGGGGTAGGGAAAGTACTTAAAATAATAACATAAAATAAGTAAATAAATAAATAAAAAACAAATAAAATAAAATAATAATTTTGAAACAGGTGGGGTAGGTCCAGGGGGAGGAGGAGGAGGACGAGGTTGATGTGGTGGTGTAAGTGGAAGAGGCGGAGAAGGAGGTAGCTAACACTTTAACCACTCACTAAGGTGCTGGCACAGCCAAGACCTGTGGGATCTATTCCTGGTTCATCTTAATGAACGTACGTATGTCCACGTTGGCTGTGGATAGGTGGATCCTCTTGTCGGTGCTGAACACACGTTCTGATAGGACACTTGCCACAGGGCAGGCCAGCATCTCCAAGGCATAGAGGGCAAGTTCTGGCCACGTGTCCAATTTACCAACCCAGAAATTGAACGGGGAAGACCCATCGCTCAGTACCAGGAGACGTGTCGACAGATACTCATCCACCATGTCAGTCAAAGTCTGCGCTAGGAGACAGTACAGTTACAGGGGAAATCTGCCTCCCCCCCCCCCCCAAAAAAAAAGTGATCTATTATAACCTTATGGGGACACAATGTAAAAAAAATGAATAGAAAAAAAAAAATGTAAATAAAATAATTTAAAAAATAAATAAAATAATATGTCAATAAAACTCCCTTATTAAAGGTTATAGCTCCACCCCCGGCGACACCATACAAAGTAAAAATTACGGTAACGAGGAGGAAAAACTATTTAAAAAGGTTTTTAGTAGCACTTTGTGTTATTAAATAAAAAAAAAAAAAATTAAAAGTGAAAAACAGACACGTTTTCCCTACTCTTTTGTTTATATTTTCCCGGATATAAAAAAATTTAAACACAAGCAAAAATAAAAACAACATAAAAATAAAGCCCTATGTGTCACTGAAAACGCAGATGCAGAAATTAGTTGAATAACGCAAATGATTAAAATGTTACAGCCCTCAAAATCACACATACAAAAAACCCGAAAATGTGTCTGGTACTGGACCAGAAATTGGCCCGGTACTGAAGTGGTTAAATCCCTGTGGCATGCTCTGCCCTCTGAACGAGTTTGGACAGAAATATTTTTTAAAAGCATCACCATAAACTTGTCCCATTGAATCAGAAGGCAGCTTGCGGCTTGCCTTGCTAGTCCTTGCTAGTTACCATACATGAAATCCATTAGATTGCCATGCAAATATCTTCATTGTCTGTCTCAGTGCTTGGTATGATTTAAAGCATTTCTCAGCTCCTGTCTCTGAAAATATGGGCTCACCTTATGCTATTCTTCTTTGTGATGATAATACATTATTTTGATGTCATTTTTTTCTATAAACATAAAAGAGACAGTATAAAATAAAGGAAAATAGCTCCCTATTATAGTAATATTGCTGCATTTCTGAAATCACAGCTCTGTTTTTGTAATTACATTCTGGCCTCTGTGTCCTCATAACTGTGCCCTGCAACATTCTCTGTTGTTCATCCATGGAACAGATTTCATTTTTGGTTTTAATAGAAATGTTTTTTTTACAGGGTGAATTTATATATTTTATCAAATAATAATGGAAATAATATTTGCAAATAATACCCTCCTTTAAAGAAATCACTTTGAGGATAAGGCCCCACGTGGCGGCAACACATCGCAGTTCTTCCTGCAGCGCTTTGCACAGAAAGTTCGCAGAGGTTTCCTCTGTGGACTTTCTCTTCAATTATATCTATAGGGAAACCGCCAGTGTGTATGCACCACGGATTTTCCCGCAAAGTGGGGATGGGATTTTTTTTTTTTTTTTTTTTAACGACTGTTTCTGAGCCAAAAATTGTGACTTTTTGGATATTTGCATCCCACGCACCACATTTTTTTGGGTGTGAAGGGTTGTGGCTTAGCTGGAAGGGGCAAAGCCTCCAGCCTGGTAAGGTACTAGTGTCTCTCTCTTTCCTCTTTTGTGTTTGACTGTTTCCATCCATGATTGCTGGGAGGTAGCCTCTCAGGGCCAGCAATGGAAATCATGTGGTTTTGGTATGTTCTGTTTGCCATCTAAGTGAAGAGTGGTTAGTATATACAGCTCAGATTTTATTGCCTAGGGTGTGCAAGGTTTGTGTTGTGCTTTTAGCCACATGAAGCCAACTTCTGAAGAGTCACGTCCGTAGATGAAAAAGTGATACCTAGACACTCTTGTATCGAGAAGGTATATATATCTTTTGGGGGCATTGGCCATCTGATGCAATGTTAAAGTATGTTGTGCCCTCTTATTGAATGATAAAATCCATCTTGGTAGTAAAGAATTCCCATTTCAGCAAGACTTGTGTGGCCTGGCATTATTTGTCGAAATCCTTTATTCCAGCGATCCCCAACCTTTCTTTCCCCATAGACCAGTTCCAAGCAAGATAATTTCCCCATGGCTTGTCCTCGTTGGAACTACCATTAGCTAGCAATAGGGATGCAGGGGACGGGGCAACTAGGGATGTAGTCTCAGTGGCTAAATGCTGCTTTCATACTATCGGGTCTCAGACTTGAGACTTGCTCCGTGTGTTGGCTAGATTTCCCAGCCTGTACATTATGCCAGGAGAGGGACTTCTAGCATTATAGTTATGTATGATGTTAGGAGTCTCTGCCTTCCAGGGACATACTGTCGCATAGTGATTAAAGCATGAAACAGTATGTCGATGGGAGGCAGGAAATCATACATAACTATAATGCTAGGAGTCCTTCTTCTGGCATAATGTACAGTACAGGCCAGGAAAACCGGTCAACATGGAGTCTAAATTCCGAGACCCGGTAGCACTGCTTTATAATGAGCAACGTGTGTGGGGAGTGGCAGGAAATGAGACGTGCCCTGGCCGGGAAGTAACAAGAATAGATCCCGTCCAGGGCGTTCTTCATTGACTGCTTCTCTCTGCACACAAGCTGCGTTCACTGGGTGCTGTCCAGAACTGGGAGAACATCCTGTGGCCTTGTACCAGGTCAACCACGGCCTGTTACTGAGCTGTGGCTGGGAACTTCTGCTTTATTCCATCTCTGTACCTTAATGTGGTCACCCTACAGTTACATCTTCAATAAAGTAATGTACTCTCTGCACACAGTGAACATAGGCAGAATAGTGAATATAATACAGGCTATAACACAAAGTAAGTTAAGAGATGATAAAGAGATGTTTTCAGAAAATGACCCAACTTTTATGCAGATTATTTCTATCTGTAAAATAATGAGGTGAGAATTCATTATAATTAACATTGCTCTTTGATGTTTAGGGTAGGGGGCTTGAAGGGGGATACAGTGGCACTTTGCATTTCATAGGTTGAGCATCAGTTAAGACCACTAAGCTGCTGCTTCCAACACATTTACATTCACGTGTAGATGGCCTCACAGATTCTACTCGCCCATGTGAGCAATTACTAAGATATCATTTGATTACATTGTCAATGTAATAGCATTGGGCAACTGGATGCAATTATATCTAAACTCCATACAGTTCTAAAAAGAAGCAAACAGTGGTTTATGTGAGTAGAGAGATACCTTTGACAAGTAACATAATTATCTAGTCATTTTCATTATAAATCACATAGTCTTGGAACAAAGGGAGCTGCATATCTCGACAGGCAGAACAAAAGCCCTTGAGAAGAAGACATTGTTCATTATTCAATGCACAACAAAAAAGAACTAGAAATTCTATTGATAACACATAGTTGTCTTTATAATTTCCATGGCAAAGCGCTGTGAGGAGGGACCCCCTAGTAGGGTCATTTTCACACTAGAATTGTCTCTGACGCAGATTCCTGTAAAGCAAATATCTCTGTAGGTAAGAAGGAATATTTATATGATCATGCATACAAGATAAAATCCCAATTGTAGGGGGTCCTGGAGAATTTTTGATTTGTTCCATTTCATACACTGGCTAAACACATACAGAGGCTGTGAGTACAACAGGCTGATGCAACAATTTGTGTTGCAGCAAGACAAACCAGCAATGGTTGTAACATAAACAGTGTTTTATTAATATTTTTATGAAAAAGGCTCTGTATATCTGCTAAATTTCACACATATGTTGTATTGTATTTATATATCAGTTTATCCAATAGAGACTAGATAGAATAGACTTAAAAAGGAACTTTTACTACCTTCACCAACTCCAGTTCTTTACTTTCTTTAGTAGGTGCTGAGCCACAAATTCTGGAACAGTTGGAGTTTTTTCTCTAGCCGCCACCATTCCCGAACAATCATTTCTGCTAGTTTCAGCAACCAATATACTAACTAGGTTCTATACTGTCAGGTGGGTGGTCTGGAATCTCTGGCCCAGCCTAGGACCGCCCACATGACACTAGAGAGTCTAATTAGCAAATTGGGTGCAGCACCAATCTTTCAGGAATGGTGGGGGCTAGAGAGAAAATTTCAACTGTGCGAGGATCACCTGATCAGCACTGATTCTGAATTACTTAAAGGGGTTGTCCAGGAAACCTGTTTAATTTCTAAATCAACTGGGGACAGTGAAAAAAATTTAAACTCACCTTTCCCCGATGCTCCAGTGCCTTCCAGCGCGGTCCTGTCTTTTCGGACCAGTGTTGATGTGTGGCGGAAATCCCAGCAACACATGAGCGCTGAGGCCAATCAGCGGCCTCAGCGAAGGGCATGAGATGTCACTAACTGTGACATCACGGGTCTCTTCCTGAGGCCTGCTGAGGCTAATCAGCAGCCTCAGCAGAAGGGATCCGGGATGTCACAGACGGCAAGCAGTTTCACTTTGAGAAGACAGGTGTGTATGATTTTTTGAATTTTTTTTTCACATCCCCCCCAGCTTATAAAAAAAAAATAATTTGCCTGTACAACCTCTTTAATGTATTATACTCCAGAGCTGCACTCACTGTTTTCCTGATGGAGTCACAGTGTAGATGCACTTCATTATTTATCCTGTACCGATCCTGAGTTACATTATGTATTATACTCCAGAACTGCACTCTTCTGCTGTGGAGTCACATGCATATATTGCATTACATAGCCTGTACTATTCTTGACCTATGCTCTTACTACTCCAGAATGACACAATTCTGCTAGTTGTCATTGGAGACAGATTGGACACAGTCAGAAAAATTGTCAGTTTCACCAATAACAGCTTAGCTGAGCTCCTATTACAGTGGGGAGAAAAAGTATTTAGTCAGCCACCAATTGTGCAAGTTCTCCCACTTAAAAAGATGAGAGAGGCCTGTAATTGACATCATAGGTAGACCTCAACTATGAGAGACAAAATCAGAAAACAAATCCAGAAAATCACATTGTCTGATTTTTAAAGAATTTATTTGCAAATTATGGTGGAAAATAAGTATTTGGTCAATAACAAAAGTTCATCTCAATACTTTGTTATTTATCCTTTGTTGGCAATAACAGAGGTCAAACGTTTTCTGTAAGTCTTCACAAGGTTGGCACACACTGTTGCTAGTACGTTGGCCCATTCCTCCATGCAGATCTCCTCTAGAGCAGTGATGTTTTGGGGCTGTCGCTGGGCAACACAGACTTTCAACTCCTTCCAAAGGTTTTCTATGGGGTTGAGATCTGGAGAATGCCTAGGCCACTCCAGGACCTTGAAATGCTTCTTACAAAGCCACTCCTTCCTTGCCCTGGCGGTGTGCTTGCGATCATTGTCATGCTGAAAGACCCAGCCACGTTTCATCTTCAATGCCCTTGCTGATGGAAGGAGGTTTGCACTCAAAATCTCACGATACATGGCCCCATTCATTCTTTCATGTATACGGATCAATCGTCCTGGTCCCTTTGCAGAGAAACAGCCCCAAAGCATGATGTTGCCACCCCCATGCTTCACAGTAGGTATGGTGTTCTTTGGATGCAGCTCAGCATTCACTCTCCTCCAAACACGACAAGTTGTGTTTCTGCCAAACAGTTTTACTTTGGTTTTATCTGACCATATGACATTCTCCCAATACTTTTCTGGAACATCCAAATTCTCTCTAGCAAACTTCAGATGGGCCCGGATATGTACTGGCTTAAGCGGGGGTCACGTCTGGCACTACAGGATCTGAGTCCCTGGCGGTGTAGTGTGTTACTGACGGTAGCCTGTGTTACGTTAGTCCCAGCTTTCTGCAGGTCATTCACTAGGTCCCCCCGTGTGGTTCTGGGATTTTTGCTCACCGTTATTGTGATCATTTTGACCCCACGGGGTGAGATCTTGTGTAGAGCCCCTGATCGAGGGAGATTATCAGTGGTCTTGTTTGTCTTCCATTTTTTAATTATTGCTCCTACAGTTGATTTCTTCACACCAAGCTGCTTGCCTATTGCAGATTCAGTCTTCCCAGCCTAGTGCAGGTCTACAATTTTGTTTCTGGTGTCCTTCCACAGCTCTTTGGTCTTCACCATAGTGGAGTTTGGGGTGTGACTGTTTGAGGTTGTGGACTGGTGTCTTTTATACTGATAACAATGTCAAACAGGTGCCATTACTAAGATGGCGCCGCTGGAGTGGCTGCCAGCTACAGCAGCTCTGAGACTCTCTATCTTATTTTTCTTTCTATGACTCGTTTTGTACCTCTCTACTTAAGGACTTTGCACTATGAAACACACACAAAGACTTGGACCCTTGTGATACTTTTTTTTTTTTGTCTTTGTTCTGCTTGAAAATGGGATCTTTTGTGTATGCAGACAATTCCTTTGTCTATACAAGAGAGGAAATTCTGCAGCTCAGAGGCACAGCAGGAGGGCATACCATCTGGTCACACATCCCCCGTGAGATTTGGAGAAAGAAAAAGCGGGTGAGGGGATGCAGAGCAGGAACTCTTCAGAGGATTAAAAAGAGGCGTTACCAACCAGCTGTTCCCTCCATCATCATGGGCAATGTGAGATCTCTTGCAAACAAGATGGATGAACTAACAGCGCTCACCAGGCAGCATCAGGAGTTTCGGGCGTGCAGCATGATGCTACTTACAGAGACTTGGCTCACTGAAGTTACTCCTGACCCTCTGGTCTCCTTGGATGGTTTTAAACTCCTTCGGGCAGACAGGACAAGGGAGAGCGGTAAGAGGAAAGGAGGAGGGCTGGCAATGTTTGTGAATAATAGATGGTGTAATCCTAGGCACATTGTGATTAAGGATCAAACTTGCTGTAAGGACATTGAACTATTAGCTGTGAGCATGAGACCTTTCTACCTACCAAGGGAACTATCACATGTCATCGTGATAGCTGCATATGTCCCCCCCTCTGCGAAAGCTGACGCTGCCTGCGAGGTCCTACAAGCCACGCTGAGCCAGTTACAGTCTCAGCACCCCCAGGCCCTCTTTCTTCTGTCGGGTGATTTCAACCATGCCTCTCCATCATCCACACTGCCCAGTTTCACACAGTATGTAACCTGCCACACAAGAGACAACAAAACACTGGACTTGTTCTTTGCCAACGTGAGGGAGGCATACAACTCATCAGCCCTACCGCCCCTGGGGAGATCGGATCACAACCTAGTACATCTCCGACCTGTGTACAAGCCACTTGTACGTAGAGAACCAGCTGTCACCCGCACAGTGAGGATATGGTCCGAGGAGAGTGATGAGGCTCTGAGGGATTGTTTTGACACAACCGCATGGGAAGTTCTGCAGGATTCTTATGGGGAAGATATAGAAGGACTCACACACTGCATAACGGACTACATTAATTTTTGTGTGGACAACACAGTACCCACAAAAGTGGTGAGGTGCTTCTCCAATAACAAACCATGGATTAACTCTGATATAAAAACACTACTTAAGGAGAAAAAGATGGCATTCAGGTCAAGAGATAAGGAGGGGTTGAGGGAAGTACAAAAGGAGCTGAGGCATCAAATCAGGCAGGGAAAATCCAGTTATAAAGAAAAAATGGAAAAGCAAATGGAAAGAAAAGACATAAGGGGGGTCTGGGAGGGGCTTAAGTCAATTTCGGGTCATAAACAGTCTGTCTGCCAGATTGAGGCAGATGTTAACTGGCTTAATGAACTAAACCTATTCTTCAACAGATTTGATCACACACCAGCTCCTCCCACCCCAGTATGTCCTTCAGCTCCCCCCACCACAATGACTTCTCCCCATGCGGCCACTTCCCAACAGACCAGTAAATCCAGAAATCCATCTTTATCTGGCCACAGTCTGACCTTCACACGGGCCCAGGTGAGGAAGGAGATGAAAAAGATCAAGGCGAGGAAAGCCGGAGGGCCAGATGACATCAGTGCAAGGCTAATTAAGACTTGCGGGGACCAGCTGTGTGGTATAATTACATATATGTATAATATGAGCCTGAGGCAGGAAATAGTCCCTGAATTATGGAAATCTTCTTGTGTGGTACCAGTTCCAAAGAAACCCCACCCTATGGACCTCAACGACTACAGACCTGTAGCACTGACATCCCACCTGATGAAGATCTTGGAGAGATTGGTTCTCACACATCTCCGCCCTCTAGTGAGCCCCGCTATGGACCCACTCCAGTTTGCTTATCGGCCGGGCATTGGGGTAGATGATGCCATCATCCATCTTCTGCACAGGGCTCTGTCTCACCTGGAGAAACCAGGGAACACAGTGAGAATAATGTTCTTTGACTTCTCCAGTGCTTTTAACACCATACAGCCCAGGTTATTGAGGGACAAGCTGGGCCTTGCTGGAGTGGACCACCACCTCTCCAACTGGATCCTAGACTACCTCACAAATCGACCTCAATACGTGAGAGCCCGAGACTGTGTGTCAGGTACAGTGATCTGTAATACGGGGGGCACCTCAGGGTACGGTTCTCGCCCCTTTCCTCTTCACACTGTACACTGCAGATTTTAGGTGCAACTCATCCAGCTGCTACCTACAGAAGTATTCTGACGACTCTGCAATAGTGGGTCTCATCACAGATGATGATGACAGGGAGTACAGAGAACTGAACCGGGATTTTGTGGACTGGTGCCACCGGAACCACCTGAAGATTAACGCGGGGAAGACCAAGGAGATGGTGGTGGACTTCCGCAAAGGCAGAAGCCCTCCTAAACCAGTGGACATCCTGGGGACGGGCATCGAGATTGTGAACACCTATAAGTACCTGGGTTTGCTCCTTAATAATAAGCTGGACTGGGCAGATCATATGGAGGCCCTGTACAGAAAGGGCCACAGCAGGCTCTACCTGCTTAGGAAGCTGAGAGCCTTTGGAATCCGGGGGGCACTTCTTAGAACTTTCTTCAACTCGGTAGTGGCATCAGCCATCTTCTTTGGAGTGGCCTGCTGGGGGAGCAGTATATCAACCAGGGACAGAAATAAACTTGACAAGCTGATTAGAAGGGCCAGCTCTGTCCTGGGGAGCCCACTGGACCCAGTGCAGGTGGTGGGTGACAGAAGGATACTGTCCATGGTGAGCTCCATGCAGAAGAAGAAGTCCCATCCCATGCATGAGACTGTGATCGCGCTGAGCAGTACTGTCAGTGACCGACTGCTCCACCCTAGGTGTGAGAAGGAGCGCTATCGGAAGTCTTTCCTCCCCACCGCGGTTAGGCTGTACAACCAACACCGACCTAAGCGGAGATCATTACACACAGAGAACTGAAAATATCTCTCTGCCTGTTAAATCCCCCCCCCCCCTGCTACGCCCTATCTGTCTGTCTGCTATCAATGTAATGCCTCTCACCTTGGAATATTCCTGTACATGTTGTATTTGTATCTGCTTATCTTTGCTGCTGTAACACACTGAATTTCCCCATTGTGGGACTATTAAAGGACTATTATTATTATTATTAATGAGTGGAGGACAGAGGAGCCTCTTAAAGAAGAAGTTACAGGTTTGTGAGAGACAGAAATCTTGCTTGTTTGTAGGTGACCAAATACTTATTTCCCACCATAATTTGCAAATAAATTGTTAAAATGAGACAATGTGATTTTATGGATTTGTTTTCTCATTTTGTCTCTCATAGTTGAGGTCTACCTATGATGACAATTACAGGCCTCTCTCATCTTTTTAAGTGGGAGAACTTGCACAATTGGTGGCTGACTAAATATTTTTTTCCCCACTGTATATGGAGGAAGGTAGGGTGCAAAATTGTAAGTGCAGCTCTGGACTATGGCTTTTATGTATGAACCTAGGGTTTGCTGTTCCTTAAAGCTTGCAGTTTAAAGGGAGTCTATTGATGCAGCACTGCAGATAGGTTATGGTCACCTGAATCAAACAGTGTTTTCCCCTTGGGAATTAATGCCTCCGTTACCAATATATTGCTGTTTTTGTCAGTATGCAAATAAGCTCTTTGGAGCAAAGAGGGCCTTGTCACTTACCTCTTTAGAGTAACAGCAACAACCTTGTAGCTTCAAAGAACTCATTTGGATATTGATAAAAATGGCGCTATATCTGCAATGGAGGCGCCAATTCACAAGGGGAGCCTACTATCTGCAGGTCTGGGTCACACTGAAAATGCTCTTTTAATGATAACATTAGCTATAAACAAGTTGGATACAAATTAATCCTTTTCAGTATCATGACCCAGGGATGGACTTTGCTGGTATCTGTTATTTGTGTTCCTGTTATTTCAGGCAGACCAATAAAGAGTTGTCATGGAGTCCACATCTCCCTGGCACTGTAAATGAACTTGATGTCCCACATGATTTACAACGGTTTTATCTATATGAGAAGATTATTTATAATTTAAGATGAAGCAGGAGATAACAGAAATCAGCAGATACTATTGTGCCCCAGGACTAGACAACCGCACAAAGCCCTATCTATCTGACTTATGTATCTCAGTGCAGTGCATTGTGGGTTGTTTGCCCAACAGGAGTTATCAACTGCTGAGAAAATATCTGTAATTTGGTAAATTGTTGAAACTTAAACATTACTTTTTTTTTTTTTTAAGGCAGATGGTTCTGTAACATGGGTACATGCAGAGATTTTTGCGAAAATCTGAATAATTGTGCCCATGAGGATCTGGCAGGCCAACCCAACTAGCAGATTCTGCAATCCAGGGCCGTTTTAATATATACTGGTTTATGGTTACAGTTTTATGGTTGGAACCTCTCCTCATCTTTGTTCATTATCTTCTGATGTCTTGGTTGAAACGCGGTCGTGTGCTGCAGACCTGAGACCCCATAACAAAAGTAATTTGTCAGAGTTCTCTGGACTGTTCTCTGGTAATTGCTTGAATTTCTCTGTTTGAGCTATTCTGCTGTATATGTAACTGGCTAGTTACCCATAATTATAATTATATATGTGAGGCCTTTTGTTATATACAACCTCTCCCACATTCTGAGATATTTCTTTAATGCTTATTTAGTAATTGCCTTTTCAGTAATTTTCCTAGAGGCATTACACACTACTGCAACTCTCATATAATATGCTGTGACTGCCTAATGTGTGCATGTTCCGGGTCCGTAGTTGAACGGCACAGACGGCACATGGATGATATCCGTTTGCTGATCAGGCACCAATCAACCAATTCACTATCTCCAGTGAGCCCAAGTGGCACAACGGTCAGGTATAGGACTTGTCTTGAATTTTTTCCCCCATCTACTACTGTATATACAGGCCCATGATAATACACAGGTACTTTCTTAAAATATTTGATTGTATATTCATATCATTCAGATACATGCAGAGGCATAGCTAAAGGTTTGACACAGTGGGCAAAAATATCCAAGTGGGTCCCCTACCCAGGTATACCGATATTATCACTGTACAGTGACCATATAGTGGTATATACCTGCTCTACACATGGTACCATTTAAGTAGATACAGTTTTTAACACACAAAACACACCTACACAAAGTCCCCATCCTGCTGCTACCTCCCAAAAAATTGTTCTGTCCCACCATGTGCACATACAGCAGTTTACATCCACATATGGGGTATTGTTATGTTCAAAAAATATTGTGCAACAAAATTTGGAATGGATTTTATCCTTTAACCCCTTATAAAGATGAAAAATGTAGGGCTAAAATGACATTTTATGGTAAAAAAAAGTAATTTTTAATTTTAACACCCCAATGGTAAAAAAAAATTCTGTGAAGCACCTGTAGTCTCAAAATGTTCACTATATCCATTGATAAATTCCTTGAGGGGTCTAGTCTCCTAAATGGGGTCACTTCTTTTCGGGTTTGTACTGTTCTTGTACCTCAGGGGCTCTGAAAATGTAACATTGCACCTAAAGATGATTCCACTAAAATCTGCCCTCCAAAAGCTCAATAGTGCACCTTTCATTCTGTACCCTACTATGTGCCCATACAGCAGTTTATATCCAGATGTGGGGAATTTCTGTAGTCGGTATAAAATGCTTAAAAAATTACATTTTCTCCTTTAGCCCCTTGTGGAAATGCAAAAATTGGGGTAAAAGCAAAATTTTATAGGAAAATATGTCGCTTTCCATTTTCACTGTCCAATTCTATGAAAACATATAAGGTGAAAGTACTCACTATACAGTGGCGTAATGATCGCGGTCGCACTCCCAGCTGGAGATGGCTGGGGCCCCGGACCACTATGATAGCGGTTGGAGAAAGCCTGGTTCCCCAACCACTATACATATTGTAAATGAAAAGGGGCCCCGGCATGCTGCCCATCCCTTTCAAGTATCTGAGATACCGCTGAAGTTTGCACTGGGGCCCAGAAAATTTTTGTTACGCCACTGTCACTATACCCCTTGATAAAACCCTTTTCTACTTTTCCATAATGAAAGACAAAACATATTGACCAAGATTTACCACTAACACGAAGTACAATGTGTCATGAAAAAAACAGAATCGCTTTGATATGTTAAAGAGTTCCAAAGTTATTACCAGATAAAGTGACACATGTCAGGTTTGAAAAATGAGGCCATGACCTATGTCTGTGTTCTGGATCCACATTTATCATCACCATAAACCTCAATGGTAATTTGGCAAAGTCCTCTAATCATTGACCAATACACAATTCAGAGTCCTGTAAGCATTGACCAATACACAATTCAGAGTCCTCTAAGCATTGACCAATGCACAATTCAGAGGTAGTGTGTATTGTGTAGATGGTTTGTTTTGGTTTGGTTAATTCTGCTGCATATACACATATAGTGGGGAAAAAAAAGTATTTAGTCAGCCACCAATTGTACAAGTTCTCCCACTTAAAAAGATGAGAGAGGCCTGTAATTGACATCATAGGTAGACCTCAACTATGAGAGACAAAATGAGAAAACATATCTAGAAAATCACATTGTCTGATTTTTTAAGAATTTATTTGCAAATTATGGTGGAAAATAAGTATTTGGTCACCTACAAACAAGCAAGATTTCTGGCTCTCACAGACCTGTAACTTCTTCTTTAAGAGGCTCCTCTGTCCTCCACTCATTACCTGTAGTAATGGCACCTGTTTGACATTGTTATCAGTATAAAAGACACCTGTCCACAACCTCAAACAGTCACACTCCAAACTCCACTATGGTGAAGACCAAAGAGCTGTGGAAAGACACCAGAAACAAAATTGTAGACCTGCACCAGGCTGGGAAGACTGAATCTGCAATAGGCAAGCAGCTTGGTGTGAAGAAATCAACTGTGGGAGCAATAATTAGAAAATGGAAGACATACAAGACCACTGCTAATCTCCCTCGATCAGGGGCTCCACGCAAGATCTCACCCTGTGGGGTCAAAATGATCACAAGAACGGTGAGCAAAAAACCCAGAACCACATGGGGGACCTAGTGAATGACTTGCAGAAAGCTGGGACTAACGTAACAGGGACTCAGATCCTGTAGTGCCATACGTGTCCCCCTGCTTAAGCCAGTACATATCCGGGCCCGTCTGAAGCTTGCTAGAGAGCATTTGGATGTTCCATAAGAGTACTGGGAGAATGTCATATGGTCAGATGAAACCAAAGTAGAACTGTTTAGTAGAAACACAACTCGTCGTGTTTGGAGGAGAGTGAATGCTGAGTTGCATCCAAAGAACACCATACCTACTGTGAAGCATGGGGGTGGCAACATCATGCTTTGGGGCTGTTTCTCTACAAAGGGACCAGGACGACTGATCCGTGTACATGAAAGAATGAATGGGGCCATGTATCTTGAGATTTTGAGTGCAAACCTCCTTCCATCAGCAAGGGCATTGAAGACAAAACGTGGCTGGGTCTTTCAGCATGACAATGATCCCAAGCACACCGACGGGGCAATGAAGGAGTGGCTTCGTAAGAAGCATTTCAAGGTTCTGGAGTGGCCTAGCCAGTCTCCATATCTCAACCCCATAGAAAACCTTTGGAGGGAGTTGAAAGTCCGTGTTGCCCAGTGACAGCCCCAAAACATCACTGCTCTAGAGGAGATCTGCATGGAGGAATGGGCCAACATACCAGCAACAGTGTGTGCCAACCTTGTGAAGACATACAGAAAACGTTTGACCTCTGTCATTGCCAACAAAGGATAGATAACAAAGTATTGAGATAAACTTTTGTTATTGACCAAATACTTATTTTCCACCATAATTTGCAAATAAATTCTTTAAAAATCAGACAATGTGATTTTCTGGATATGTTTTCTCATTTTGTCTCTCATAGTTGTGGTCTACCTATCATGTCAATTACAGGCCTCTCTCATCTTTTTAAGTGGGAGAACTTGCACAATTGGTGGCTGACTAAATATTTTTTTTCCCCACTGTAGGTATAGAATTTTGGAGCAACTGTACCATTTGACCATTGGTTAAAGCAGTCCTGCTCCAATGACTTAAAGGTATTTGTTCCTTGTAATGTCAGGTATGCATTAAGTTCTGAATATCAAGCAGATGCAGAATCTGGCATTTATATTGCTAATGTCCTGTTACTGTGTTCACATCTGCGTTGGTTGTATGACCAGTGTAATTCCATCAGAAATCATTTCCGTCATAAATCATATTTTTTTTTCTGAAATTGTCAGACAAAAAGTTGAACTTGCAACATGTTTTAGTCCCATAGTTTCAGTTAAAAAAACACAGAGACCTGATTATAGTCAATGACGTCCTTCGTGCTCCATTGGACTCTGCTATTTTCAGAGTCTGTGTTATGTTTGTCCATTCTTTTGGTCCTCTGACAGACCTGTAGAATGGACCTTCTGGTGCAGATGTGAACGTAGCAATACCAATGTGCACCTGCAACCTTTAGTTACATTTTTTGCCTAGAAGAACATGACCCCATATCAGGCAGACACCAATATTCCTGGTGATTACAAATACCATCCTGGACTTGGAGAAAAGAAAACATTGTGATCTGCTGATGTTTGTTTTCTTCTGCCTGCAGGCGCTGGCTATCAAGTTGTCTCAGAACAAAGATAACTCCTTTCATATTCTGGAGTGTTGCCTCTGTGCAATATGTCCTCTAGAGAAGCAGACAGACCATCTATATCTGCTGCATAGAGAATACTGTGGAAATGTTTCCTAACATTCATGTTACATTGTATATACAGCAGTGTGAGACCTTGGTGTATAGCATCTCTTGTCCCTGAACAAAATAAACTGACAGGTAGATGATAACCTGGATCTTAGTGCAAGAGACAAGTACACAGCGGGAAAGAAGAAAATGCTGCTTAAACCATAGCAGAGACTGAAACCTGCACAGACTCTGTATTTACAGTTAGTTTTGGCTACTGTTAATATTCACAATGTACAATTCTTTGCAGCAGGTTATGGAATATCAATGACTCAACGCATGATACCCAAGCTAAAGCAGTGACAACCACTCTGGAGGCTGTTTTCTGTTACGTTGCTACTTCCCGGGTTTGAAGCATTCATATCCTGAGCTGATCATCAAAGAGTTGGAATGGCTTTATTGTGAAAATATAAATGGCTTGTGCCTCCAACTCATCCCCGGCCTAGATTGTACCACTACTTTCCAAGCCCTTTTAGGAGAAAACAGAGGAGTAACCCCTTATCTATTATCTGCTCCTCCTGTAGTGTAGGTTTAGCTGAAGTGGTTATAGACATAAGACAATCTCATTCTGTATTTATCCATTCTAACTTCTCTGTAAACATATTTGTTCATGCTGGCCAACAGGGATTGTGGGAGTAGGGATAAGTGACCATCTCAGACACATGGCACCACTGACCAAGATGGAAACAATTGCATTGGACGTGTTAAAATCCAGCTTTTTGGTCAATGTTCTCCTGATGAATGATGTTAAGAAAAGAACCATGGGTTACTATATGCAGGAGGTTGTAGGCAATTCTCTTATTTTTATGGTCAGCTTTGGCCTGCCTTTATTGTTATAGACAGGAATCTTCTGTCTATAACAGTAGGGGGTTGTAGCCTTTCCTTTCTCAGCTCTCCCTGAAAGTCATTCAGAGTCCTAACTCTTTCCCTCTCAGCTGCCTTGGCAGTCATTTAGAGAATCCTCCACCTACCTCTCTATTCTCCCTGTGAGTCATTTAAAAATCCTCCCTTATGTTCAGGGGTGTAGCTAAAAGCACATGGGTTCTGGTACAAAAGTTAAACTTGGGTCACCATCAGGGCTGCTTTAACCTTAGGGCCAACTGTGTAGCTGCACCAGGCCCTATGGTTGCGGGGGCCCCCTCAGACTCCCTGCATCGAGTGGGACAGTCCTGCATTTCAGGTGCTGTCCCATTGCTCTGGGCGGTAGGCAGTGATTTCAACTCTATCTGTGTCCTTAGGACACAGCCTTTGGCTGATGATGTCTTCAGCAGGGAAATACAATGAGCGCTGAGTTGCAGACATCATTACAGCCGGAGGTCCATGGGAACATGGTTAGGTGCGTATTCTTTGATTTTTTTTTTTTTTTGTGTGGTGGTTGAGGGGGCAGAGGGCCTTATGAGGATGCTAGTTATGGGGAAATTAAATTATGGGGGAGGCCCACTTAAAAAGGTTTGAACAGGGCCCTCTAATATAATAAAACAGCCCTGGTCCCCACACTACTCACAACTTCTTTCATGGCTGTCACACCTGTTTGTAACTTAAGGCTGCATCACTGGGTCTCTAAAGGCTAAGTTCACATGTTGAAATCTGCCAAAAAAATCTGCCTCCCATTCATTTCAGCAAGAGGTAGATGATTCTTTTTCCTCTAGCTAAAAAAACTCATCCAGTGAAAAACTCATCCAGCTAAAAAAACTCATCCTGGTCTTCCGGCAGATTCCGAATCCCATTGAAGTTTATGGGAGTATAAATCTTTCTGCACACAAGAAGAAGATACCCGTGGTGGATTTTGCATGGCGGCCATTTATGTGGCATTAATTGCAAGGGACCCTTTTAAGCCCCTTGCAAGGTAACAGTGCACCTCTCCCCACATGCATTTTCCGTCCAGGTCTTACCAAAGAACTGCTGCATATACTATAAATTTTATAACTGACTTCTTCCTGCATAGCGTGAAAGCTGTGTGTGGCAATATGTGCAACTTGTATTTTCCCAGCTCCCATGTCTTTGGTGAGGTTTACCACGTTTAGTCCATATTTCATAGCATTTGCCTGAAAATTTTTAAGTTATTTATTCCTGACATTAGAAATAAGTGTGGAAATAAAATAATAATCATATTAATAATAATAATAAGCAATTATAAAGGAAGTCAGTTGAACGTAATAAAGTGTTACATGTCACATGGCACATTTGTAAACTGTCACAACTTTGATTTTGTGGTTGAGGAGTCAGGTGGAATTTGCAGGCAAGTTATTGCAGAATTATTTTAACTAATGGTGATGAACAGGCTGAGCTTTTGAAATGGTCAGACTGTAGGATGTCTTAATAGTAACGTCATTCATGGACAGTCTTGGTGGTTATGCGCTAGTGCCCTTAACATGTACCCCTTTGTAGCTGTCTGGATGGGTGCTGTATGTCAGACAGCTGGGGATCTTACAGTATTTGTGAATCCCAATGGTCTAGCACATCACCTGACTCCTTCTGTGATTGTTTTAGTTCTGTGATTTAAATAAAGCTGTAGCCAAAATAAAGTGGTTTGTGCATTTATTCCAAAGTCAATATTTACTGTACTTTTATGTTTGAGGAAGGAACAAGGGTCCATCCCATATCCAAAAGTCATGAGAATTCTCTACCATTGTCGCTGTTTATCCTGGCAGTCATTCAGAGATTCTACCAGCTTCCTCTCTCAGTTCTCCCTGGCAGTCATTCTGAGAACCTTTCTCCCTATTTTTTTCAGTTCTTCCTGGAAATCAATGACAATAATTCACCCTGAGAAACAGGGTGAATATCCTTTAAATTTGCTTGAATAATTGAAACATTAGGGAAAAAGAAGACGAGATGTTCTCACAATCTTCCTTAATGGTTTAACTATTAAACTATCTGATGTTTGATCCCTGTGTTTCATGGTTCATCTTGTGTAATTTACCCAAAATGTGGCGATGGCTGTGTCATGGGAGAACATATTAACACGTAAATATCGGCAATTTTCTATTATAGGTAATGGGCCACAATTATCGAGACGAGATTCTGAGTGTGTCTGTAATTTATGGTATCATCGGGAGGAAATTGCTGCACCTTTTCCTTATAACTTAATATTGTATAATTATGTAGAAGCATCAAAGTATCTGCTAACCTTTGTTGCCATGGTGACCAGCGCCAGTCTGTGAGTGCATTCACCATTCTGTTGTTGGGAGAAGAAAGAAGAGTCTTCAGCAAGCAGAGAGGATGAAACAGAAAGACTGATAAAGAGTCCGCTTGCTCCTGGGACTGCCCTGACTGGCCCAATAAGAAGGCAACTGAAATTGAAAATATGGACAGAAGAGATGAAGGGAATGGAAAAGATAGATGTTTGCAGTTTTCAGTGGAATTATAGGTGCCATAAATAAAACATTCACATCCCTAAGGATTAAAGAACACCCTTCCTCACATAAAAAGACCCCAATAAAGATAAATCTTTGAGTCACCTCTTCTGTAGAAATTCTTAGTTATATATTTTTTATCAAGGAAAATTGGATAATAATGAGTATTGTGACAGGACCAGGGGCAAAGTGGTAGAAGTATACATTTCTCCCAGGTTCCTGTCATATACCTTCTAAAAAGCACCTGGAAAAGGTGATCCTTCCTGGAGGGTTTTATCTAAACCCTGGTAAAAGGTCTGGCGGTTGGAGTAAGCAGAGTTGGGTATGGCTCTACTCCATTCAGCCACTTCAGGTTTTGAGTTGACTGGGGGTTAAATCTTTGGTTCCTGAAGTGTGCGCATATAAGGACAGACAGCACACATGTATTTGGCTCTCTCTGCTCCTGGAAATCCCCTGTGAGTAAAACTGCTGTGTTTTGTGTTTAGGGAGCTGTGCAATAGGCCCAGCTCTCGCTAGTTAGTGATCTGCATTGTGTATTGTAGGTAGTGGCTGGACGGCTAGGAGTTTATTTTGTACTTTATTGTTTGTTTTTCTTCAACCACTAATAAAACTGGTTGCGGCCAGTTGCACCATACTGGACTGGACTCTGATTGTTGTGCCAAAAAGCGCTCGTCTATCTGAGGAGACGACGATCCCTGAGCTAATCCAGTTACAGTATAGACATGATTACATGGATTTCAGTCAGCTTTACTAGAACCCTCACAGCATCATGCAAGTGCAGGACAGTACAGCTCCGGTAACGGAGGCAGGGGCATAAATCCCGGGGTAGCCGTGGTAGCGGCTACCACAGGGCCTGGGACATTAAGGGGCCCGGAGCCGTGTGGCAGCCGCTACCACGAACCCCACAAACACTGCTATCATTATACTCTTAGGTCTTTTCAGACCCCTGAGTATAACGATCAGGGGCCCAGGGGAGGTGAGGGAACATAAAAAACAATGTTACTTACCTCTCCTGCGCTCCGTAGGCTTCGGGCCTGTTTGGTGATGTCCCAGACATCAGCCGACGTCATTATGCGTCGCGACGCTGGTCTGGCTCACGCGAGATCTGGTCCAACATTGAAGATGGCCGAAGTAGCGCACCGAAGTGCATCGGAGCCAATAGCATTGTTTTTATGTTTGTATCCTCCCTTGGGTCTCCGATCATTATACTCTGGGGTCTGAAAAGACCCCAGAGTATAATAATTGTTCATGGGTGGTTCCCTATGGGGCATAATACTGGGTGCATGGGGCCACTATGGGGCATAATACTGTGTGCAGGGGCCACTATGGCACATAATACTGTGTGCAGGAATGCGGTTTGTGCAGGGGGGGGGTTGGAGGGGGCGGCGGTTCGGGGGGGCCAATGTCAAATGTTCGCCTTGGGGCCCAGCCATTCCTAGTTATACCACTGCGCTGTGGAAAGGGAGCCAGATGGGAAAACACTGCAGGTATCATTTTTCCATCCGGCTGAGGCACAGAACCAGCACCAAACGGTGCCAGAACTAATCTCATAGAAAACTGGCATCAGTCAAACTGATAGTGAGCCGTACATAAGTGAACACACTCTAACTAGCCTAGAAAACTGATGGTGCTTTATTGTAACCTATTTTGCTCAGCTGCATCTAGTTGAAGACTAACTGCAACAGGCCCTAACTACTGGCTAAAAGCTGGGGTAATCTAGCAAAGGCTCTAAACTTCTCCCACCTTCTAGAAACCTCAGAGCAGGAGCTAATCCAGTTTACAGAGCAGCATAGGAATGGCTAGTTAACTCCCGAGTAACCAGCATAAAGCTGGAAAAAGTACAAGACAGCATATAACAGTGTAAAACATATTATGCATTAGTAAAACAGTTTACTACTTAGTACTGGCTCTTTAGGGGGACACTGCATATGTATTGGTAATGATGCAGAAAATTACATACGATAAGCACATTGCAATTTTACATACAATTTTCTGTGAAGGAAGGAGCTTTTAAACACCCTGTCTGAATATACCCTAATGGCATAAACATGAAATGAATTTTGCCAAAGTATTCACAGCAAATGCAGGGTTTTTTTTTTTACAAGTGAAATAAATTTATTTAATATGTTAATTCTGTAAAATAAAAAAATACATAAAAAATGTCAAAATCACATCTGTTCTTTTTCTGGACAGGTTTTAATGTAGTTTTAGCTGGATACATTCTCTTATAGCTTCTTTATGCCAGGAAATATTGTGGTTGGGGGAGAACGGTTGCTGTACAGTGTTGGTAGCTGTAAGATGGCACAGTAATGTAATTCATCATGTGTAATGTATCTCACATGTTAGAAGGAGGCCCTGGCTGCAGCAGTGCTGAGAGTCTAGTGTTGTGCAACCTCAATTTCATGTCTGGGGATATTAAATGAATGTCTTGGGGTCCCAGTTATGATATTCTTAGGGATTCTGTATATATCGTACATTGCTGTTCTCCAGTCACAGGCCTAAACTCAGGCTAAAACAATGGGGCACATTTATTAATCCACTATGCCACTTTTGTAGTTTGCAACTTTTTAAAGGTCTCTTGCAACAATATTTGCCACTCTCTTGCCACTTTCCTCAAAGGAGATGTGATGTGACTAGGCTGTTGGCAGAAAATGCTGGTTTTGATAAATGTGATGTATGTGCTATTTGATTAACTGCTTTGTTTGCACATATGATACTTTTGTCTGGGGACATATTTGCCAATGCTCCCAAGCAATGGGCAGGAATGCACACGGTCAATAACAAAAGGGCAGCTTTGTTGTCCCTGCTAACAAATTTGATGGCCTCTTCAAAGGCCTTGAGAAGCCGACATACTTCCCTCAAGAGCCTCCAATGACGTACCTCAAAGTAACACATTGTCCCTGTGGTCTGCTGCATGCAGCAATCATTCACCACCTTCTGCTACTCACATAGATGCTCCAACATGTTTAAGGTAGAGTTCAACTGAGTTGGAACATCGCATATAAGGCAGCGCAAAGGCAGACTGTTTTTCAAAGGCCACTATGGGACATTATACTGTGTGGAGGGACCACTATGGAACATTATACTGTGTGGAGGGACTGCTATGTGACAATATACTGTGTGTAGGGGCCACTATGGGACATTATACTGTGTGCTGGGGCCTCTATGGGACATTATACTGTGTGGAGGGGCCACTATGGGATATTATACTGTCTGGAAGCCACTTTGAGACATTATAGTGTGTGTAAATGGGGCTTAAACTGTGTGGGGGCCAAGAAAAATTGTGCTATGCCGTGAGGGGGGGGCCCAAGTCAAAAGTTTGCTATGGGTCCCAGTCTTTGCTAGTTACGCCCTTGCAGCACCTTATATAGTGTATATGACATCAACACTGTAAGGTGTTCACTAACCACTCTCTATTGGCTGAGAGGCTGTCAGTTGATGTCAGCTGGTGGTAGAACTTCACACTGGCCCACGAGACACGTGATTCTTCTATATTTTTCCTGTGCAGTACATGTGGTGGTGGTGGCCATTTTATTTAATCTGAGACGAATTGGCATTTGTTCAGTTTCCTTAAAAAAACAAACAATTTGGAACATTCAGGTCGAATCTGGTTTGCTCACCTCTAACTAATAATTAGACATGTAAACATAGATAGGCAGAAAATGCGTCAGTTTTATCACAGTGGCTGGATATTTAATGTGAAATTTATAACATAAATTTATATCACCTTTTAGTTGGCTTATGTTTAGCCAGAATTTTACAACACAATTTTGGCACATTTTGGTGTATTCAGGCCATGCCCCCTATTCTTACAAGCCACACCCACAATGTCTGACAAGTCAGAAAAATTTTATTTCAAACAAGATGCACCACATTTAAACCTGGTTGTAACCACAATAGTAGATATGGATCCCTGTTGTTACATCCAATACAATGTAACAAAAGTAAGAACACTTCAGCACCATCAGATCTTGATCCAGTTTTCCAGCCTGTTCCATAATGAGTCTATGAGTCTGGATCTGTTTTCTTTCTCACACATTTGGGTTTCTGCCCCAGCAATTACTTTGTTCCAATGTGACATATACCGGGAAACAATGTGAGATTCTGCAGCAACAATGAAGTCGCTGGGGACCTTGGCAGACAGCTTCAGCACAACAATGACACATAACACTGAAAGCTGAATGATATCTACGGGATTTAGAAATTGCTGCACCATATGTTGCTGTTCTACTCAATCACTAGAGAGTGAGCTGAACTTTGTGAAATGCTACTTATAATAAAAATCTAATATCTGGTGTGGGCAGCAGGGAAGGTGCAGTATGTCACAGTTCATGTATACTTTATGTTGTGTAACAGGATGACAATGTGATCTGTATACAGTACTATCACAGCACTATACTGTATATATACAGTGCAATTCTACATGTGTGGGCGGGATCAACAAAATATGTGACACCTTAAAGGGGTCATCCTGAATTAGAACAACACGGCTACTTTCTGTAAAACCAGTATAATGAGTTATATTTGGTATTGCGGCTCTGCCCTGTCAAAGTGAAATGGGCTGAGCTGCAATCACCCTGCAGGTCACCTGGAGTTCCACCAGCAGAGAAAGGACATACTTAGAGATGTGCAAACCTCTAAAGATTTGTTTCAGTTTGGGTGGACCGGCTTAAAGATTTATTTCAGGTTGATTAAGTTTGTCATGAGCTGGAAGTGAAATTATTATACTCTGGAGTCTCCATTGACTACTGAGGGCCAATCACAGGCCTCAGTGGTGACCCCAGGATGTATGACATCATACAAGAGGCTGGAAGAGGACCCAGTGAGAGCACTAGACACTGCACGCCATGAAAATACTCAGAAAAGTTGTGAGTTATTTTTCCACACCACCCCTGGGCTTCCACCTGTTATACAGTGGCTCAGTGGTTAGCACTGTTGTCTTGCAGAGCTAGAGTCCTCTGTTCAAATCCGGCCAAGTACAACATCTGCATGGGGTTTGTATGTTCTCCCCGTGAGTTTCTTCTGAGTACTCCGATTTTATCCAAAGACATGCTGATATGGAGTTTAAATTGTGAGCCAGATGTTATGGTACCGCAGATATTCCCAGGGTCAAAATACAAGGTGGTGTAATTTGTATAGACCTCAGGGCTGTGGTGACGAATGATGCTTTTCTGTTGCTGGGATGGATCATCTGTCACCACAGGACTTTGGCACTCACTCACCAAGTGTTCGCAGAGTTGCGCCAATTCACTGTACCGTCTAGGTGGAAGTATCCCTCTTCTCTCTACAAGATATTTACACAGCTCTTCTAGCACTCTTGGCTTCACTAGATGTTGCCTTCCAGCAGTGAGTGGACCTCCTGCAAGCTGCTTCGTTCCCTAAGAAGTGAAGGATGCTGTTTTGAAGAGGTCTGTGATTGGCTGCAGTGATCATCTCACAGAAATGGGACATCACTACTGACACCTGCTGGGGAAACCTGTGCACAGCAGCCCTGCTAGAAACGGAGGGCCAGCGAGAAGCGAGGTCATTTTTGCAGTACCTCTAGAAGTTAACAAATGTCTTGGACAACCCTTTTAACAAAAATAAAGCCAAAATGGAGAAGAAAATAGCTTGTAAGACCACCATTAGCAGCAATAGCTTGAATTAATGGCTTTCTGTCTGGCTTTATCAGATTCTCACATCATTCTGAATGAATTTGGCCCACGCTGCGTTGCTTCGGTTACGTTACGTTGCTTTGGTTAATTGAACTTTATGAGCATTTGATTATGCACAGCTTTTTTAAACTATGGATAGATGACCTTACATGAATACTTTGGTACTATATACAGAGGAAACCATAGTCAACTCAACGACTACAAGAAACCCAAGCAGTCTGTGGCTGAAAAACAGCCCAAATCAACACACCTCCACCACCAAGCTTGATGCTTTTCTCCAAACATGGTGCTGTGCAATATGGCCAAACGTCTCCATGTTGGACTCTGAAGTCTTGAGGTTTGCGCACTAGCAACTTTGCAAACTTACGCTGTGCGGCCATGTATGTTTTAAATAGAAGAGGCTTTCCACTGGCATCCCTTCCAAACCAACCATACTTGTTCAGTCTTTTTCTAATTGTACGGTCATAAACTTTAATATGTAACATGCTAACGGAGACCTGACCTGATGTAGCTCTTTAAGTGTTTTTCAATTTTCCTGAGCATTGCACATGACGCGATATCGCTCAGTCCTTTCACCAATCCCCCAACTACTTCACCTGTATAAATGAGACTTGACACCTTAGTTGGAATGAATTGGCCACAGCAGCCATTTTATTAACAAACATACATATAAACATTATAAACAATATAAACCAATCGCCAGTTCCCAACGCTAACTCTTTTGACAAGGAGGTCCTCGGAGCCCACACTCTGGCCTAACCTTTATATTCCCGTTAATTGTTTACCTCCAGCCGTAAGCCCAACTTGGAGGCACCAAATCACCCCACCAGGGTGAAGGATCTTCAATTTACAAGATCCCCGCTCTCAGGCCAGCTAAAGACCACACATACCAAAGCTATTCCTTTTGGGGAGTCCAGAGCCTTATGAGCTCACCCCCAACCAGCCATCCACATCCTTCATCCCCAACTCCGAGGACCCCCCGCCATGCTGCCGTGACGTTCCCTGCCCCTTACTCTAAACATAAAATACACCATCCCTTCTCTTTCTCTTTCTTTTTTTTTTTTTTTCACGGAAAACCGAACTCAAAAGCCATACCAAAAAGGGAGGGAGGGTGGGAGATCTGCTGTCCTAATCTTCTTCTCACGCGACTGCCTCTCGTTTTGCGGGCTTTCCTTTTAAACCCCTGCGGTTCAACCACTCCTGGCACCCCCCTACCCTGCTTCTCCTCCGCTCCACCAATGGCTGCAATCCGCTCGGGCCCAAGTCATGTGAGGCCTCCCCTTAGCCTTTGTCCTCAGTCCAGCCTCTCCTTTCTGACTTTGGTGATTTTGCTGGGTAGTCCATACTTGGAAAGATTATCAACTGTTTGGAAATTTTCCACTTGTGAAAAATCTTTCCCAAATTGTTTGGAAATAGCCTTATAACTAGAGATGGGAGAACTGATTCATAATGAGCCAGATTCAACCTAAATTTTCCAAAATTTTTACAATTCGACTAACATGTATTGCACAGTTAAAATACAGAGGAGAAGATGAATGACACGTGCTCTGTGATGTAGGCTGGCTTCTGGCATCACCTGACAGCCTCTCAGCCATACAGTGCTGATGTCACACTCACAATATAAGATTGTAGCTGACAAAGACAGAGCCATTTTGTGATATGAGGGAAAGGTGTGCTATCATCATCACTGCATGATCCAAGCTATAGCTGCAATTTGCTATAGGAAAACAGCAACATTGCTGTCATACTACAGAATAATAGAAGGAGGATTAGTGGAAAGCAGTTTAGTTAGATTTAATCAATTTAAGGCAGATAGGGAGAGAAATCATCGCAGTGAGGAGAGAGACAATTTCTCCGCTGTGCTGTGGTGTCAGTGTTAATGCATTTTACACATACACTGGACAGTTCACCCTTTCATTGCCAATTATCTCATTTTGTGCAGTTTTTTTTGAAAGCTAGGGCCCCACATAGTTAAACAGAGCAAAAAAAGTTGTGGAAAAACATGCGGTGGAAACTGTAGTGTTTGGGTTCATTAATCTACAAACGTGTATAAAATTGTTGGTAACCCTCGTTTAATGAAAGAAAAATCCACAATGGTCACAGAAATAACTTGAATCTGACAAAATTAATAATATATAAAAATTCTATGAAAATGAACAAATGAAAGTCAGACATTGCTTTTCAACCGTGCTTCAACAGAATTTTTTTTAAAAAGAAAATTCATGAAACAGGCCTGGACAGAAATGATGGTCCCTCTGAAAATAATGTGACCAAAGGGACATGTTAAATCAAGGTGTGTCCACTGAATAGCGTCACAGGTGTCTACAATCTTGTAATCGGTCAGTGGGCCTGTATATAGGACTACAGATACTCACTGTGCTGTTTTCCTCCACACCCCTCCTCTCTAACCTCTCCTCTCTTGCCCTTCTAGCCCACCTTTTGTGGTATAATTACATATATGTTTAATATGAGCCTGAGGCAGGAAATAGTCCCTGAATTATGGAAATCTTCTTGTGTGGTACCAGTTCCAAAGAAACCTCACCCTATGAACCTCAATGACTACAGACTTGTAGCACTGACATCCCACTTGATGAAGATCTTAGAGAGATTGGTTCTCACACATCTCCGCCCTCTAGTGAGACCCGCTATGGACCCTCTCCAGTTTGCTTATCGGCCGGGCATTGGGGCAGATGATGCCATCATCCACCTTCTGCACAGGGCTCTGTCTCACCTTGCTGGAGTGGACCACCACCTCTCCAACTGGATCTTAGACTACCTCACAAATCGACCTCAATACGTGAGAGCCCGAGACTGTGTGTCAGATACCATGATCTGTAATACGGGGGCACCCCAGGGTACAGTTCTCGCCCCTTTCCTCTTCACACTGTACACTGCAGATTTTAGGTTCAATTCATCTAGCTGCTACCTACAGAAGTATTCTGACGACTCTGCAATAGTAGGTCTCATCACAGATGATGATGACGGAGTACAGAGAACTGAACCGGGATTTTGTGGACTGGTACCAGCGGAACCACCTGAAGATTAACGCGGGGAAGACCAAGGAGATGATGGTGGTGGACTTCCGTAAATGCAGATGCCCTCCTAAACCAGTGGACATCCTGGGGACAGGCATCGAGATTGTGAACACCTATAAGTACCTGGGTTTGCTCCTTAATAATAAGCTGGACTGGGCAGATCACATGGAGGTCCTGTACAGGAAGGGCCACAGCAGGCTCTATCTGCTTAGGAAGCTGAGAGCCTTTGGAATCCGGGGGGCACTTCTTAGGACTTTCTTCAACTCGGTAGTGTCATCAGCCATCTTCTTTGGAGTGGCCTGCTGGGGGAGCAGTATATCAACCAGGGACAGAAATAAACTTGACAAGCTGATTAGAAGGGCCAGCTCTGTCCTGGGAAGCCCCCTGGACTCAGTGCAGGTGGTGGGTGACAAAATGATACTGTCCATGGTGAGCTCCATGCGGAAGAAGAAGTCCCATCCCATGCATGAGACTGTGATAGCGCTGGGCAGTACTGTCAGTGACCGACTACTCAACCCTAAGTGTGAGAAGGAGCGCTATCGGAAGTCTTTCCTCCCCACCGTGGTTAGGCTGTACAACCAACACTGACCTAAGCGGAGATCATTACACACAGAGAACTGAAATATCTTTCTGCCTGTTAATTCCCCCCCCCCCCCCTGCTACTTCCTATCTGTCTGTCTACTATCAATGTAATGCCTCTCACCTTGGAACATTCCTGTACATGTTGTATTTGTATTTGTATCTGCTTATCTTTGCTGCTGTAACACACTGAATTTCCCCATTGTGGGACTATTAAAGGACTATTATTATTATTATTATTATTATTATTTTCCATTCCCACTTTGAATCCCACCCAACTACCTCTTTCACATGTGTCTCTGCTTCCCCATCAGACGCCTATTTGTACTTTCCTGTCTGATGGGAGACACGCTCTTCTTCCTGTTATTTGCTGCAATGAAATTTGTTATGTGCTGCTCTGCTGCACTAGAGCCTTATGTCCCTATCTCTCCCCCCTTTTGTCTCACCCAACCCCCTTGTAATGTATTCCTGTTCTCCACCTCCCCCTGATCCTTACTTCACTACTGTTATGGAAGCTTTTTCCATTTGCAATGCTTCCGATGTATATTGTTTTTAAAACTTTAATTACTGTATATACAATTAATGTTAAAAACCCCCCAAAAAACATAGGAGAATGTGTACATTCTTTTTCTCATAACTATATAGATATAATCACTATAAATAAGTATATGTATATAAATATATGCCGTATCGGACTGTAACTTTATATGTTCAGGCACCATCTGCACATTAAAGGACACTGATACGGCTATATTTACGTGTTATGACAGTAACCTCTATCACAATAATGGCTGGACCACTGTATGAGCAATGCTACCTCTGATGCCGCCCCTGCTACCTCTTGTGTCACGACCTCTACCTCATAGATTGTAAGCTCTTGCGAGCAGGGCCTTCAGTCCCATTGTGTGATTTGACTATTACTCTGTAATGTTTTTGTCTGTACCTGAACCCTACAATTTGTAAAGTGCTGTGGAATATGTCAGAGCTATATAAATAAAATGTATTATTATATATATATATATATATATATATATATATATATATATATATATATTATGAGTATGTGAACCCAGAGGGTGCTATTGAGCGACCCAGGGCCGGACCTGAAAAGGCCCTCAGCCACACCTTTGGGTGGGGGGGGTGTAACTCCAGAAGGCTGGAGTAACCTGCAGGAAGCAGGAAATGGTGGAACCAGCCAAGGAGAGAGAGGCGGTCTGTCCCAGGAGGGCTGAGGTCCACGGGGACTTTTGCTTGAGCTGAGCATTAGTCAGACTAGATAGGGGTCAAGGAGTCAGTTAGCGCCCTAACTGTGGCCCAGGCTGTTTTTTGTTTTGTTATGTTGCACTTAAGCTGAATAAAAAGCCATTTTGTTTTAAATTGGCACCGTCTGAACGCTGTCTCTCCGGCGCCCAGTACCACGAACCACTGCTGTCGGGACCAGGAGTCTGCCGCCATTTGAGACTAATCCCCCCAAATTGTCACAATATATACACACTGTATATATATATATATAAACTACCTATGTCCATTATTGGGTTCAGTGTATATTTTAAGAAGTTAATATGTCTAGCTTTAGTGGAGATTAACTATCCCTGCTTGTATTTATAATTTTCCAAGTACCACAGTTCAGTGAAAAGTTTATAAGTCTATAGAATGTTCCAAACTTAAGTGTATTTTTTTTTCCTGCTTTCATCTGGCCTGTTACCTGCCTTGTAAAATGTAAGTTCTCTATTAAACCTGTTTATTGTGCCACTAGCTGCAAGAACTGGCTTTGTGTTTCCAGTTAAATACAAGATAGTATCACATTTGAGTTAATGAAATAGTATTGGATATGAATAGAATTACAATAATAATACTGCAAGAATAGAACTACTATAATACTGTAACCTATATATAAAACTACAACCTATCTATAAGAATATAGCACAAAAATATAATTACTATAGTACTGCCTTGTATGGACAAGAACATTACTGTAATATTGCCCCTACATACCAGAAGATAATTACTATAATGCTGTTCCATGTACAAGACTATTTCTACTGGCTCCTTAAAGAATATAAATAATATAATACTGCTTTCTGTAAGAGCATAACTACTATAATGCTGTCCCTATGTACAATCATATAATTTTTTTTTTTTTTTTGCGACTAAAATTTCAAGCATATGGAGAATTCACCCCAAAGGTATGTGGAGTGGAACGGGCCCTGAGTCTATGAATAGATTCAGTGGAATGTTTCTACTTAAGGGGTGGGACACATCTCTGTTGGGATGTTGTCTATTTCTTTACCTGGTTGATCATTGTTTTTTGTGGAGCATCCCGTGGCCATGGTATATGGGCTGGGTATGCTCTCACATTATATTATATATATATATATATATATATATATATATATATATATATATATATCCTAGCCATTAATCTATATATTTGTGTCGCTATTTTTTTATTTTATTTTTTATGTTTTTTTATGGGGTTTTTTATGATTATTTGATTATTATTATTGTTGTTTGTTTATTGTTTTATATATATATATATTTTATTTTTATATTTGTATTTATTTAATTATATGTTGGCCTTTTTAAATATGTTCATCTATCTATCTTAATTGTATATCAATGAGTGGATACAGTCATATGAAAAAGTTTGGGCACCCCTATTAATCTTAATCATTTTTAGTTCTAAATATTTGGGTGTTTGCAACAGCCATTTCAATTTGATATATCTAATAACTGATGGACACAGTAATATTTCAGGATTGAAATGAGGTTTATTGTACTAACAGAAAATGTGCAATATGCATTAAACCAAAATTTGACCGCTGCAAAAGTATGGGCACCTCAACAGAAAAGTGACATTAATATTTAGTAGATCCTCCTTTTGCAAAAATAACAGGCTCTAGTCGCTTCCTGTAGCTTTTAATCAGTTCCTGGATCCTGGATGAAGGTATTTTTGACCATTCCTCTTTACAAAACAATTCCAGTTCAGTTAAGTTTGATGGTCGCCGAGCATGGACAGCCCGCTTCAAATTATCCCACAGATGTTCAATGATGTTCAGGTCTGGGGACTGGGATGGCCATTCCAGAACATTGTAATTGTTCCTCTGCATGAATGCCTGAGTAGATTTGGAGCTGTGTTTTGGATCATTGTCTTGCTGAAATATCCATCCCCGGCGTAACTTCAAATTCGTCACTGATTCTTGTACATTATTCTCAAGAATCTGCTGATACTGAGTTGAATCCATGCGACCCTCAACTTTAACAAGATTCCCGATGCCAGCATTGGCCACACAGCCCCAAAGCATGATGGAACCTCCACCAAATTTTACAGTGGGTAGCAAGTGTTTTTCTTGGAATGCTGTGTTTTTTTGACGCCATGCATAACGCCTTTTTGTATGACCAAACAACTCAATCTTTGTTTATCAGTCCACAGGACCTTCTTCCAAAATGAAGCTGGATTGTCCAAATGTGCTTTTGCATATCTCAGGCGACTCTGTTTGTGGCGTGCTTTCAGAAACGGCTTCTTTCGCATCACTCTCCCATACAGCTTCTCCTTGTGCAAAGTGTGCTGTATTGTTGACCGATGCACAGTGACACCATCTGCAGCAAGATGATGCTGCAGCTCTTTGGAGGTGGTCTGTGGATTGTCCTTGACTGTTATCACCATTCTTCTTCTCTGCCTTTCTGATATTTTTCTTGGCCTGCCACTTCTGGGCTTAACAAGAACTGTCCCTGTGGTCTTCCATTTCCTTACTATGTTCCTCACAGTGGAAACTGACAGGTTAAATCTCTGAGAACAACTTTTTGTATCCTTCCCCTGAACAACTATGTTGAACAATCTTTGTTTTCAGATCATTTGAGAGTTGTTTTGAGGAGCCCATGATGCCACTCTTCAGAGGAGATTCAAATAGGAGAACAACTTGCAATTGGCCACCTTAAATACCTTTTCTCATGATTGAATACACCTGGCTATGAAGTTCAAAGCTCAGTGAGGTTACAAAACCAATTTTGTGCTTCAGTAAGTCAGTAAAAAGTAGTTAGGAGTATTCAATTCAATAAAATGATAAGGGTACCCAAATTTTTGCACCGGTCAAATTTTGGTTTAATGCATATTGCACATTTTCTGTTAGTACAATAAACCTCATTTCAATCCTGAAATATTACTGTGTCCATCAGATATTAGATATATCAAATTGAAATGGCTGTTGCAAACACCCAAATATTTAGAACTAAAAATTATTAAGATTAATAGGGGTGCCCAAACTTTTTCATATGACTGTATATACATCTATGGTCCTTATTTTGATGATAGGATGTATTTCCCGGTAATAGTACCTTACTGCGCATGTCCGCTAATATTAGAAATGGCTTCCGTTGTACAATTTTCTATTGCGCATGTCTACACATGCGCGGTAGGTTATGGGCATTTGCCAAGAGTTGATATGTCGGATCATATTGAAATATGCGTGCTGCGCACTCGTTCTCACTAACCATTAACAGTTGTTTAGTCATGCGCTGTGGGAGTTTTCCCACGCTGTATTAACGTGATAGACATGGATACATAATGTATTTCATATAGGTGAGTGGGATATCCCTCCCTTCCTTAATTTAGTATGCAGCTGCACTTATTTATGACCTCATTAAGTCATGATCTTATGAATTACACTATTTTACTGGTTTTATACATATTATGGTGATTATTTACACATGATTATCACTTGAATTTTCAATGTATATTTTAGATGTGTTTTTTGTACAAAAGATTATTGTATTTATGCACTTTTATTGTAATTTTTTTGATATTGTTAATCACATTACACTATTGTGCTTCCTATATAAAGTAGCTTGTAGCTACCACATTATTGCTTGAGAAAGGTTCCTGTGAGGACCGAAACATCGCATTTGTCTTGAATTAAAAGTCACTAGTTTTTGCTTCTAACTGGAGTGAGGCCATTTTTTTTTGCTATCTGAATTTTGGAGGTATTGCTACCCTCTGTTTAGATTTGCACCCACATTTTTCTGCTATGCTGCTTTAAAATTTTCTTTTCTACTATAATACTTCCCCATGTGCAAAAATATAATACTGCAATACTGTCTCCTATGTACCAGAATATATTGCCACTATATACAAACACATAACTACTATGATGCTGCCTGTATATATAAGAATATAACTACTATAATACTACACTCTGTGGACAAAAATATAATTACTATAATACTGCCCTCTAACTACAAGAACATAACTACTGTATTACTGCCCTCCTATGGACAAGAATATAAATGCTATAAAACTGCCAATTTTGGACAAGAATATAATTACAGAATATGAATGCCAGCAGATACTGTGACTAGACAATTAGCATGGTGGTAACATGCCACTGACTGTAATGGTAACTAAGCATGTTGAAGTAATGAGATAAATGACAGTGATAGAGTCTGGGTAATGTAACATGATATTCATAATTTTGTGATAATGTTTTTTGTTCTCCGAGTTAATGTTCCATCACAGTCACTCTGCACATTACCCTTAGTCAGCACTAAGGATTCTTACCAAATGAGGCTGTGTATTTGCAACCAATCTAAACTTTTCAATGCCAGTTCATGTGTGGACGTTACTGGATTTATAGTCTCTCCAGTCCAGTTGAGGTTTTCCTGTCTGTCACTGGTTAATGTACACATAGATTACACAGTATTATTGTAGAGAGATGTGACTTGCTTATTGTGTCTGTTCTTGGTGAATGTGTGCATATGTTTTATGCAAATTGCTTAACATTTTCATAACATGGGAATAGGAATGGAGTTGATTCATTCAGGTTTCTATGGCTTCCATCTCCCTGCAAATCTGCCACCAAAATACAGGTTCCATTTATGACATTCTGCATATTAAGCTGGCTGGTGTAAAATATCGTGGGATTGCTACAAACTTTAGGCTAAGGCCCCACGTTGCGGAAGGGCTTCCTTTATACAGTATTTTCCATTCCTTTTCAAGACACTCCTGACTTTGGCTCAAAAAACCGTTGCAAAATCTGCAACAAAAAAATATGCATTTCTGCAACGTTGGGCTTTAGCCTTATGGAACATGTTAAATTTGCACAGTTTATCAGCCCATCCTGTTCACATCTGTCTTATGTTTCTATTTTGACTTTCGTGAAAATGTTGGGTAAACAACAGTAATACTCATAGTTCCATTGACCTTGATAGCCAATAACCGCATTGGAATGTCCACCATTGCAGTTTGACTTCCTGAAGTAGTAAGGGAAATGATGCCCCCTCATCCCAACAGTAGTGCTGGTCACAAGATGCCTTTCTTCATAGGGAAATAGTTAAATTGTTATAATGTTGGAATTTTACTACATTTTAGCGATTATTGTGGAACCCTAGCATTTAGATTTAAAGGGGTATCCTATCTTCTAATGCTATAGCATATCACTAGAATACCAGGACTCACACCCACACAGCTATCTGCTGTGCCATAGAATGCAAAACAGTCCCCTTTCAAGGAGTGAGGGTGTGCCGCAGGTCCCTGAAAGCAAATGTTTGGGAGTGTAGCCTTACAGGGTAAAACTGTGAAGAAGCAGGCGGCAGATTCCCAGCAATGAGAAAGTGATGCTACACCCTAACATTATACCATATAGATCTATGGGGAAAAAACATTTAATATACTCTAAGCACCTATAAGACTAATATTAGTGTTCTGAAGATTTGATCCCTCCATGCTGCCCCTTGACTTCCCTCCATATTCGCTTCTCATGCTTGGCAGCACAGAGTTATTATTTGCTTATACTACTGATGGAAATGGTGTTCAGCGTGCGGCTTTTGAAAGAGCAGAATAAAATAAACACTCCTTAATATCAAAAACATTCATTTTCATTAATTTAAGGTAAAACTGCAATAAGAACAAAATCAGTATCTTCAACCATTCGAGACTTACTTATACGAGCTATCAGGTATCTCTCCTGTTCTCACAGATGAGACTGCTTGCCACATCACGGATTAAAGCTCTGACTTCTTGTGACTCGGTAGCTGCTCCTCAGAATGATGCAGACAGACCAAACTGAATGGACTCCAGGTACCAAATACCTGCAAAAGTCATGAAAGCTACTATTTATACAGCATTCCTTCACCTGTGATATAACCAATGTATCACTCTGCTGCTAGTGCAGGGTCATACCAAAGAACATCTTGAAGAACTCCTCCCATGGTACATCTTCTAGGCACAACTAATGTTCTTCCCTCACACGTTGCACCTTCAAAGGAAACACAACATTGTACATTTTGTATTAGCAACAAATATGCAGCACAACCAGAAAATTGTCAAAACTAATGTAACATTGAACAAACACTGATCTTGAGCAGGACTCTGTGGATGGCCATTTCCAGATCTCTATCTAGGATTGCTTACTAAGGAGGTTAACTCTTCGTCTCCCTAATGACTGAGAAGTGAAATTAACCCCTACTTTCTACCCAAAGGTTACCTCGTCCTGGGAAGACTGGTCTACAGAACAATCAAATTAAATTAACTGTAGCTTCTCTGGGTTGCCTAACCATCTATTAGTCCTCCCATATCTGTGGTAAACTTGACATGGTTTGCCACTCAGACTCTTACTACATTGGGTGCTACTTGCCAGGCACACTAATTTGGTGTAACAAAACTTGCACCCCTTCCTGCCTCCCAACTAACACACATACTTACATGTAACAACTCAGTAATGGTCCTGAATGTCAGCAATGATCAGCTCCTCCTCTTCTCTTGTTTTGAAGTCCTGCTCAGAAGTCTTGTTCCTGTCCAGAACCAGACCATGACTACTTCTTATAGGGCCTGTCCTTGCATGCTTGCTGCCTCAACCAATACACAGGGCTTGGTCCAGGCAAGGGGATCTAACCCTGGGCCTTCTGCTGCTGAAGAGAATCTGGTTTTGTCCTTCTCTCTTTCAGGGCCCTTTTTTTCTCCTTATCCATGCCCACTGCTTTGGTGCCTTTGTTGTACTCACCAGGGAATGTGGGCTCCCATGTCTCCTTCCGTACCACCTGGTGGGCGTTATAGGGACATATTGTACTCACCAGGGGATGTGGGCTCCCATGTCCTCCTTCCGTACTACCTGGTGGCGTTATAGGGACATATTGCATAACACTTGGAGAACGTTGTCTTGCACCTTTTCAAAGCACTACGGTTTTACCAAATGTTAATTCTGGTAGGGGCACTGTTGCAGCATCCTCGGTGCTTGGCTCTGTGGCCTCCGCAAATACTTTCCTGTGGGCTGCCCCAAAACTTTTCAGACTCCCAGTGACAGCATCTCTCCTCCAGGGCACACCAACTCAGGAGCCATCACCGCCTCACTCCAAGTCATGTTCAATGTTCTTTTTATTGGTCTCCAGTATCGTGCCAACCTGAGTCAAGTTGTAAACCACCCACACCGTACCAGTAGTGTTGTACAACGTAGTATAGTCATGCCAAAATTAAAATTAGCAAAAGATCTTTAATCTGAACTGAGACTTTACTTTTCTTGATTGAAAACAACAAGACAGCAATAAGAATATGCAGGATACTGCACACAAAATCAGTAACTTCAATGGCTCAAGGTTCACTTAAATGAGCCTGTGGGCATCCCTTCCTTTCTCACAGGCAACACTCATGGACTAGTACTCCAGCTTTTATGTTTGCTTCCCAAAACGTTGTTGACTGACTAAGCCAAGTGAACTCCATGTATCAACTCCCTGAAAGGTGCAAAGGCCGTCCTTTATACAGTGTGTGTTTACCGTGGCATAACCCATGCATCATGCTGCAGCTAGCAGGGGGTCATATCATGAGTAAACTTAAACAACTCCTCCCATGTTAGAACGTCCCGCCCTCACACATTGCATCTGTAAAAAGAGCATGTGATGATGAGAGAATCGAAGTTATGTATTTTTTCTCTGGTGTATTATCACTTGTTCATATATACCCTTTTGGCTTCAGAAATGCGGTATTTCTGCTCTGTAATCAAGCCCTTTCTGTTGTACCAAGACCCTTTTGTTGTCTCATTTGCATACCTGTGCTAAACTCATTATCCCCACAAGGGGTTCCTGCAAACATGTGGCTTTAAAGGCTTTTGAGCAAACAAAGAAGAGACTTTGTGTCTCTAGCCAAAACTACAAAGGAAATATTGTTTTATGGTAAAATGTCCCTAGGAGGACATCCTACAGTCGAACCGATAAATTACTCGGGTGCGCAAGGTGGAGACAAACGCCCCAAATGCAAACACGATACTGGTGGGTGCAGGGAAAAGGTCCAGACACTGAACTCATTACCCAAAGGGTTCTGGAGGGTCATTCTTGGTGTCTACACAATGGGGTTCTCACCACAAACCCCATCATACCCCTTGCCTCACACTATGGTCATCTGGCAAGGAAATATTAGGATTCATAGTTATTTGATTTTCAGGATGATGGGCTGGACTTCCCTCCTAGTGACATCACTCACGGGAGGGAACCAGGATAGTATATGGTCTCATCTGAGGGACAAAGGAGAGAGTTCTTATCCTGGAAAGATGTGAGGACATGTCGTGCTGTGAACTTAAGCAAGTACCCTGAGGCCTAGCAGTGAGGCCTTAGAGATCTTATCCTGGAAGCCATGTGAGCAGACTCAGGCTCTATTACTGACTTAAGCAAGTGCCCTGAGGCCTAGGAGTGAGGCCCCAGTGAACCAAACTACAAACTCGTTTTGGTATTGTTTCTTTTCTATCTTTTAATCCCATTTTATTTTCTGTACTGTATTGTGCTATTACCTTTATTTGCTTGGCAATCCTCTGATGTGTACTCTGTATATGTTAGTGGCTAGTACCGACCAACTCGGGTTAATAAATATATAAAATTAATAAAGCTTGTTTCATATTATCCTATGAACTCAGCCACTCACAGGGCGTGAGTGGAAGGTTAAGAAGGGTGATCGCAAGTGTGCCAAGCGGCTTGGCAAGGTGGTATCCTTCACAGAGCATAACATTATACACTTTGCATTACTTACAGTTACATCTCACATTTGGAAAATAATCACAAATTAACATAACATTGAATAAGCATTGTTTCTAAACAGATGCCAACTGGTCTTGGGTAGAGGCTCTATGTAAGGCCATTCATGGATCCCTTCTAGGGTTAGCTCTTCACCTACTTGCAGTTGAATATACTCCATCTACTGCTCCATTCAGAAATGATAAAGGAATACCAATTGCAGATTTTGCTGTGATTTTTTTTGAGTGGATTGAGCAGAAGTTAGAAGTATAAGAGCTTACTTTATATTTCCCATTCCTATTGAATCCACTCCTAAATGTGGCTAAAAAAAAAACGCAGAAAAATCTGCAACAAAAAAGTATCTTCTCCGTAATGTGGGGCCTCAGCCTTAATAAAAATCTAATCTAGAAAGAATGGAAACGTTCTGCTGCACATGGCTCAAAGTGAACTAGTTACATAAATGTAATATAAGTGGAGAGAGCAACATTGTTGAATGACAAATAAGTCTGAAAGAGCCTGGTTGATTTGACAGAGGCAGAGCCTGAGGCTATCAAGGTATGTTGGGAGTTGTAGTTTCAAAACAGCTGGACAGTCACAGCTTGTGGGCCTTCCCCTTTAACCATGCCTGTAGCACACACAATAGATAAGTCTTAATCAGTGCTCCGAGCCTAGGTTAGAACCTGCACATTTGTACAAGGCCCAGACAAGTTTGCTAATGATATAATTGTCGCTGATTCCAGCAGCGACAGATTTGTATTCATCTGAAAATCTCCCAACAAGGGTCATTCTAATTAGAACATATCTCTGCATTTTACGCTAACATCTTGCCACGATCAGAGTCCTTTTGATTAAAGGCTGGGAGACAGGACAGCGGCTCAGAGCTCACATCGGAAGGTACTGTTTGCCTGACAGGAATAAAAACTATCCCATTTACTCAGTGCTGCACCTCTCATGCAAAACCAGAAGATTAAATTAAATGAGGTAGTTCTGAAAACTGCATTGTGTTCACGTTACTTCAAAAGCCGGGAGCAGATGTGATCTGTATTATGTCAAAAGCTCTTGCAGTCACACTGTTTGATTCCAAGCTGTGTGGTACAGAGAAAGAAGCAGAGCTGCCTTATCCTCTGTGTATTTAATGGTCGCTGCTACAGTATATAGCAGCACTGGACTGCTGACACTGGTAGAACTACCATCGTAGCATCTCCTATGGGACCCAGTACGTAAGGGGTTAAGCATCAGAATGAAAGCGCATACCTAGTTTAGCAGTTAAAGGGGGTTGTTTCACCACAGACTTATCCCTTTAAGGTGGGATGCAATGGACACAGGATGTTTTGATGGGACAACCTCCTTAAAAATGAAAATTTTAACCTGCTCTTTATTCTCTTCAGTGTTGACTTTTCTGTTAGTACACTGTATTATGGTCAGTGACTACTCCTTATGTGTTATTGTTTGAGGTTGTCTAATTTCACTTCCTATCTCATCATTGAATCAGGCTTCTTCTTTGTCACAGTGCTTTACATTGTAGCTCTAATACTTTAGAACACAACCATAGTTATTTTGTTTTTTTTATCATCTGCCCCTTTTTTGACCATACTTTTCGCAGGTGCACCTTTTTTGAAACTAGTTTTACTGTAGTGCTTATTTATGATGTCGGTGCACCTCCTTGTTAAATGTTGTGCACATGTTAGTTAGTGTAGAGGCACCTTTTTAGGCCATGTGCCCTTTGCCCCTTTTTTGGTCGAAAAGGCGCAAAAAAGGCACGTCATAGACGTCATATTATTTCTTTCTAACCTGACAAGCATTTTAAGCTGCCCGTGCACTGGAGTGCATTTATGCCTTTTTTGCCTCTGTTTAAAAATGTGCAAGTCATAAATACAGCGTGAAAAGGATCTTCTTTTAGGCCATGTCCCCTTTCTCAACAAAAAGCAAAAGTGGTGAGGGTAGCATAATATCTGGAAAAAAAATGTGCAAATACTTCATAAATGAAGCGTAGGGAAGAAAAAGACCTCAAAAGGTGCAATTTACGCCAAAAAAGGCGCAAGTATCTTAATAAATGTTCCCCAATGTCTCCATCTGATTTACATTTTCTATTGGAGCCTGAGCTAAGGCCCTTTTAGGCTAAGGCCCCACGTAGTAGGCCGCAGCAAAAAAGTGCTGCGGGAAAAACCACAACGGTTTTGGAAATCGCAGCATGTCAGCAGCACGTATTTTTCCGCAGTGTGGGGTTGGGATTCGTTAGAATCCCATACACTATACAGTGACTGTAAAAAGCCATGTTTTTTCCGCTGCAGGAAAACCGCAGCGTTTACACCACATGGTGCCCCGGCCTTACAGAAGCCAATTGGGCATGACCGTTCCTAGGATAATTGGCCCATGTAGAGGTGCCAACCATCATCTGACAATTATCACATTTTGTATGCTGTAAATGCATGAGTCTTGATAGTAAATGAACATCTCTGAGAACATCCATTACCAGTCATGGCTTTGCTTGGTCCCTTAATTCTTCTGTTGTGTCAGAAACCCAGCTGTTGCTCTGCCCCTCTAAGACACAATCTTGGTCATGGCCTTACATTGTCTACTAGAGTCTGAAGTAGTCTGAAATCCATCCACTATGTGATTGTGAGAAGCTATGGCTGCTTTGTTTATGCTTGGGCATATTTGCTGCTGAATAAAATCCCAAGAACTTTCATTCACCAGGGCATATAGCATAATAATACACAAAGAAAGTATATATTAGTATATAGATTGTTGCTCCAGTATTGTTGAAGAGAACAATCTCTGACTTGTGACTCTTCTGAAGTTGCAGGCATGCTGGGAATGCTAGTTTTGCAACATCTGGATTGTCACAGGTTGGAGATCACTAGTGGAGTGTGGGTGCCAGGGGCGCACCTCTAATGAGGCAAAGTGAGGCGGTGGTGTTAGGAGGCACTATCCACGACAGCTAGGATGGGTGGCATGGAGGAGTGCTGGTCTGCTTGCGTCCCGTCAGGTGACATTGCTCTGCAGGTCAATTTACCTGACGTGACGCATGCAGCCTAGGCTGCCTTCCTACTCATAGGCTGCCCAGGGCCCACTGCCTCTGTGGGGCCCAACCTGGGGCTGCCATTAATATATGGTTTACCATTAACTAGGCCACTTCAGGCCTGTGGTTTACAAGACTTTGAGAAGACAGACAGAATACAACTGCTTCTTGGCGCAGACAGGCACGATACGTCATAGCATTGCACCTCCTGCGCTGAGATGCAGACGTCCTATGCGTGGGTGAAGAAGAGGAGGCGGCGGCTCCATCAAGGGATCGCAGGTAGGTGAGTACAACTTTTTTTTTTTTTTTTTTTTTTTAGCACAGTTGTGGGTATTTTAAGGGTTCGTTAGGAGGGGGCATTTTATATAAGGGGGCTTTATGAATTTAAGAGGTGTTATTTATATAAGGGCTATTAGGGGCATTATTAATACAAGGGGGGTTATTTATATAAGGGGCCATTAGGGAGCATTATATATAAGGGGGTGGTTATTTATATAAGGGGGCATTAGTGGACATTATGAATAGAAGGGGGCATCATTTATATAAAGGGTCATTAGGGGAGCAGTATTTATGACAGGGAGAATCAGGATCATAATATAAGAGGGACAATTAATTAATGGGGCTGTCCAGGATTACCACTTTTTTAATATGAGACCAGGAAAAGTGAAAGGAAAAAAAAAACCCTACTCACCTGTCCCTTGTGCTCCGATGTCTCCCACCGAGGTCTGGTTCTGCACTGGTGTTTTCTACTAACGAAAGTCCACACCGCTGAGGCTTCTGACACGGGACGTCACAGTGCGTGGGAACTTCCGCTTGAAGAAAACACCAGAGCAGCAGGACTGGAATGTGCTGGGAGACACCGGAGCACCATCTCTGGCCTCATATTAAAAAAGTGGTTATCCTGGACAACCCCTTTAAGGTGGCACTTGGGCTTTATTAAAGGGGCTTTCCAGCTCATTTTTATTGATGATCTATCCTTAGGACAGATTATCAATAAGAGATCAGGGAATCCCCTCCCCCCTTCTGATCAGCAGTATGAAGGGGTTATGGCGCCTGTTTATATCACACACTGTTTATAGTCACCATGTGATGTAATTAGTCTCGTCACATAGATGTGTATAGTACGAGGCTGTAGTTACATTACATGACCACTATGAGATGAATGACATTATGTAAACAGATAAGCGTTCACGGTGCTTACACATGTACCATGGTTCATTCAAACAGCTGATTTAAAAGGTTTTCCAGGTTATCAATAAAAAAATAAATAAATCAGTGGGGCTCAAAAACCCCGGACCCCCGCTGATTTTATTTTATGGGGGTACACACAGTGTAAAGATGCACTTGGGAGTATTATTCATTATGGGGGGGGGGGGGTATATCATATATTTTATAATTGGGGTAGTGGCAGGATGGGGACTTTTTGTAGGTAAGGACAATGTGTGACAGGTGCCTGGAAAAGTGAGGAGCCAAAGATGTCCGTGTTGCAAACTTTACAGAGACAAGTCACAGCTGGAAGAAGTGGTCATGGCAGTCCAAAGGGAAGAGAAGGGAAACGTGAAGGATTAGTCAGAGACGTTACCTGTAAGTCACAAAATGTCACTGCACTGTATTCACCTAAATGATAAAAGGATAATTTTTTTTTTTGTGGAGGGGGAGGGGTGCCTTTCTATAGTCTGCTTCAGGCAGCAAAGAGGCTAGATTTACCCCTGGTGGGTGCCAATGCATTTCATGGTCATCATTGGAAGTGGTACTGTTCCATTTACAGTCAGACTTTTCAGGGCATCATCCATCGTGGTGGCAAGTAACAAAAAAAACTTAGACAATAAATTGTTTATAAGCAGATTTTGTCACCATGACAAAGAACTCTACATGCCAGAGAGAAACCTAGAAAAATAAAAGAACTCATACAAATAATTGCACACTCGGTGTCAGTAAATCGCAACAACAGATGGGGAATATAAAGATAATCAAGTTTCAGAGCATTAAATACAGAAATCTATAAAGCAATGTAACAAGAAAGTGAACAGATAGATAGATGGGTGGATGGATGTGCTGATATTGTTTGTGTGAGCTAATTCTGCATCTTTCAGTACATGTTTATGCTTAGATTTGTTATCGTCTTATAAATGGAACAGAAATACAGCAGAATGAAGTATAGGGACAGCTCTCATATCCGTGATTAGTGCTAATAGTGCCATATCACAGGCTGTTGTAATCACAATAATATGTCATTTCCTGCTCTTACATTCCTCTTATAAATCATATCCCCACCTTGTACATATAGAATTTACATAAAAGTAATACTGATTCTGAGGTTTATAGTTAGAAAATGACACGGATCCATCAAGTTCAACCTTTCTTCATTAAACAGCATGGATTGTTAGATTGTCAGTTGCATTTGCTATAAGGATCTCAACCTTTTTTAAATTCTATGAAGACATCTGCCATTACTACCTCTTGGGGTAGAGAATGCCACAGTTTGACTGCTCTAACTGTAAACACTTCTATTCTGTATAGAAATCTACATAGCCTTTCCTCCACATATAATGCATTTCCCTTGATCCTTTGTAAAGTCATTTGAAAGAAAAACTCATCTGACAGTTTTGTGTATTGACCACAGATATATTTATACACATAAATGAGATATAACTGACCTTTAATACTTTCCTACTATCGACATTTTTTATTTTTGTTTTTTTACTCCCCACATGCCAAAAGTCCAAACTTTTTTTTTATTTTTCCTTTGTAGAGTCATACAAGAGTTTACTTTTATGAGACAAATTGTAGTTCGTAATGGTAACATTTAATTTTGTCACAGGTAGCGGATTGTGAAGCCGCTGTGTTACCAAACCGGTTTGGCTTACGGCCACCTCTAAGTGTGTTATCCCAACAGACTCACCAGTCTTTACTGTGTAACCCCCACACGGTAATCTGGTCTTAGGTGCAGGGAGTCCACCAGGCCACTGCCTCCTGAGGTGGTCCTGGTTTGGTAGCCGCTGATCAGACAGCCAGAACTGTGCTTTGAACACTACAAAAACAGGGCAATTTGAAAGGTTAAAAACAGGACAGACAGGTATAAGCTGAAAGGTATCAACATGGGACAAAAGCAGGTAGCAGAAGGCACAGGACAAGAAACTGAACAACACCCAACACACTGCTTGGCCAGAGATGGACTAAAGACAAAGACTTAAGCTGGTTGCACACGACCGTGTGCTAACCCGCTTCCGTGAATGAATGGCACGGGCAACGCAGGGGGACACGCGGATGTCTCCCGTGTGCTGCCGATGCACCGGCCGTGCTTCTGCAGCCCATTTCTTTAAATGAATAGCAGCCACAGAAGCAGGGCCGCAAAATCGGACAGGAATAGGACCTGTTCCATATTTTGCAGCCCACACTATTGGCCCGCACACGTGACCGTGTCATTCACATGTGTCATGTATACGGGCCCATAGAAATTAATGGGTCAGTGTGCTATCCAACCAGACATACAATCGTCTGCAAGTGGGCTTAGGCTAAGTCCCCATGTTGCAGAAGTGCAGTGTTTTTGGCTGTTGTGGAAATGCAGCAGCAAAAAAAAAAAACAAAACAATACAATCCTATCCACACACTGTGGAAAATAGACAGCACGTCAATTTTACTTGAGAAAAAGTGTTTTCCCCATAAATTTAATAAGGGAAGCAAAGCCCCAGAGAAAAACATGGCAAAAACGCAAAAGAAAACCACGGCAGAAAAAAATGCAGAGTGTTTTCACTGCTTTTTTTTAATTTTATTTTATGCAGCTTGCTAAGTGGGGCCTTAGCCTTATATAGACCCAGACACATCAGGATTGGAAGGAAGTAAAGCAGGTGAACACTGATTCTTAAAGAGACAGGAACACACACAAAGGTAATCAGACAGCTAAGCCTAGATTCACATAAATGTTGTGCAAAACAGTCATGAAAAATGCACATTTTTCAATGCTGTTTTGCACCTGAAGGGTGCCTGTTCACGGATCCCTCATACGTGACCTAATTTTTGACGGTCCATTGAAATATAGTGAATTTAATGCACACACGCAATGTGCTGAAAAGCTGGAAAAAAAATCAGAATAGGGTTGAATTAAAGAAAAACTGCATTTGCACTATTTTCTTATGGTATTCATTGTGTGGTAAAAATAACATGTTCTTCATATATTCTTTGGGTTGGCATGATCACCACATTTGTATTGTTTTGCATTTATATTGTTATGCAAAAATCCAAAACTATGAAAAATGCAAGATATTATTTTAGTTGCCATGCTTTTTTTTTATATATATATTTTCTAAAAAACTTACTTTTTTTTTTTTTTTTTCTTGTGTTAAAGCCCCTTGAATCTGTGATCATTAGATGACTTGTACCACTGACTGCAATACTACTGCAGTCTGTGGCAAAATCACTATGTAACTATTGCGACCTGTCACAGGTAACAAGGCTTTCGTCTGTCATACAAAAAAGGACAACTCCTGCAATCTCTCTGCACGGGAGACATGCCAGAGGAGATAAAAGTGAGTGGGCAGGTTTCATCCATCTCTAGTTACAGAGAAGCAAAACGGAATACAGGGAGTGGGAGTGGCCTTTCAAGCTTCAGTCTTATTATATACTTCTAGACTGTCTACTTTTAACCTTGTAAAGATGTATATATATGTTCATAAAGTGTTAAGCAGCTGCACAAAATCATGTAGCTGCAGAAGCAGGGGGTCTGCCTGTTACTACAACCAGACTTCTTAAGGGGAAGGCAATAAACCGCTGAGTACATAGCTATGGGAACCGCCATGATATGGCTCTACTTCAGACCCCGCGGTCACATGATCGCCAGGGGACGGGCACTGCATAAACTGCTAGGTCCTAGAGAACCCAGATTAGATACTGCATCATTCTTCTTGTAACTGGGGCTGGAAAGTTAAAATGCCCCCCCAAAAGGTCTATTATGACAATGTTTAAAATAAAAAAAAAAAACCTCATGTCACAGGTTCTAGCCTTGCCCCCAGCGACACAACAATAAATGTAACGCATGTAAAAATTACCATAACTGAGAAGGAAAATTATTTAAGCATTTTTTTTTAGTAGCACACATGAAAATTGTAAAAAATAGATACATTGCTCCTCCTTTTTTGTTTACATTTTCTCAGATATTAAAATAAAGAAAAAATACAGAAAAATAAATACAACAGAAAAATAAAGCCCTATTTATCACCAAAAAAAAGACACAGGGAAAATGGACCGGTTCTGAAATGGTTAAATAGTTTTTTTCTGGGTTAAATTAAAATCTCACTGGGGAGTGGGCTAAAATAAAACAAAAGAAATGATACTCACCTAACCTGGTCCTAAGTTCAAGAGGGGTGTCCCCCAGTCCTTGGACTGTGCAAGAAGTGCAGATCATCATCATGTGACCTCTGCAGCTAGTGAATGAAATATCACTGGTATCCAACATGTGACCGATGATGCCAGTGATTGACTGCAGTGGTCACCTGATCCTCTGCTCTTCCGGCCCAGGCAGTCCATGGAATGGAGTGAATGGGGGACACACTGCCGTAGCCCAGGACTGGTGGTAGGTGAGCATCATTCATGTTTTTATTTTACTCCATCCCTGGCCCCAGTAATATTTTAATTTATTCTGGAAAACCCCTTTAATAACAAACTGTACCAGCACTTCCTTACTGTACCAGCACAGACTTTGTACACAGCCCTCCCAGGGTATATCAGGTGGATTACATGGATGAAATGATATCTCCCTCACCACATTACTTATAGCTGTCTGCTTCTTGTCAGAGCACAGTAGCTTGACACTTCTTCTCTCCCCTGCATCATGTATGTTTTCACAGTCTACTCGGTCCCTCAACTCTATAGTTATAGCTGTCTGCTTCTTGTCAGCACAATAGCCTGCACATTGCGCTCTTTTCCCCTGTACTAAACTTGTTTTCTCCCATGTCTCGTATCTGCCATGGCTAGTGCTGTACAGGAATTGAGCAATGTATAGAACTGGCAAGCTGGCCAGGTTAGGGAGCGTTCACACTACCGTTGGTGTCCGTCAGTAGTGTCCGTTGCTATTGTCCGTTACAAGATTTTAGCAACGGACACTAGTTGAACCGTCAGAAATCCGTTAAAATTTCCATTCATTTCAATGGGTTTTTATATTGTGTCCGTTAGTGTCCGTTTACACCAAATCCGTCAGAAGTCCGTTATTTTTTCACGGACAAAAAATCCTACATGCAGGACTTTTTTGTCAGTTTGAAAAAAACGGATTCTTGACGGACAGTTACTGTCCGTTATTTTATGTCCGTTTACTTTCCCTGCGCATGCTCAGAAAAGAGAAACAAACAAAAAAAAACAAAAAAAAAACTAGCAGTGTTAGAGGACATTTCGTGTCCTCAGGCACATGCGGTTTTACATACCGCTAGAAAGCCAACAGTGCGCTGAATTCAATGCACTGCCGGCTTTCCCGGTATGTGCCCCGGGGCTGGAGTTATCGGCGGTGTAATGTTTTACTGTTAGAAGGGCGCAGCGAGGAACTCCCCTCCCCGACACTTCTCTTTGTTCAGAGACTTGTACTGAGGGGGCGTTCCTCACAGCTTGAGCGTCATCGCTGGGCTGTGAGGAACGCCCCTCTCTCTGTTCTCGTTTATAGCCGGGTACTGTCAGAGGAATGCCCTCCCTGACACTTCTGTTCGTTCATAGCGCTGTATGAGGGGGCGTTCCTCACAGCTGAGCGTCATCACTGGGCTGTAAGGAACGCCCCCTCTCTCTTTACTGGTCTATAGCCCTGTACTGTCAGAGGGGGCGTTCCTTACTGCCCGGCGATGACGCTGAGCTGTGAGGAACGCCCCCTCAGTACAGCGCTATGGACGAACGAGAAGTGTCAGAGAGGGAGTTCCTCACAGCGCCCTTCAAACAGTAAGTAAAGTAAAACATGTAACTTACACCGCCGATATCTCCAGCCCCGGGGCACATACCGGGAAAGCCGGCAGCGCGCTGAATTCAGCGCGCTGTCGGCTTTCTAGCAGTATGTGACATTAAAAAACGGACACTACCTGATGCTCATCAGTTAGGTTCCGTTATGATAGGTGTCCGTTTATTTTTTTTTAACGGACACCTTCATAATGGACTCCAACGGTAGTGTGAACCCTGCCTTATGTACATGCCCCCTGAAATAGACATGACTGCCATTCGTGCTGCACAGAGATTAGGAAACTAACGCTAAGGCCCCACATTGCGGAAAAGCTGCTTTTTTTGTTGCAGATTTTGCTGTGGTTTTTTGAGCCAAAGTCAGGAGTGGCTTCAAAAGGAATGGGAAATATAAAGGAAGCACTTCTACCTTCTGCTCAGACTACATTTACCTCTTTTGCAAAATCGAATACATTTTTTTTTTTTTTAAAGAGGACCTTTCACCACCACCACCAATTCAAGTTCTTAGTATCTGTGAATAGGTGCGGCTCCACTCACTGATTCCAGCGCACTTGAAATTTTCTTTCTAGCAGCAAGTACAGTTAGTCTTGTACCTGATGTGTGTAGCCCTATTTGGGGGGGGTATGAGTATTATCCCTCCCGCAACAGACTCTGGCGCTGACCTGTGTGTATAATGGGACCTGAAGCCTTCGCTGAAGGGAAGAGTGGGAACATATATGAAATATATCAGTGCCTCCACCCAGGATAGAGCCTCTGTATTACAGGGAGGATCTCTTCCTGGGACTTACCCATGAAGTACAGTTAGTAGCCTTAACAAGGATCACTGTACTAATCTCACAGTCTGAAGAATACATACAGATACCACATAAGGTTATAACAGTAGCTTTATAAGAATCAACAGGGTAATAATACATACATACAATATACTCAGAACACAGCAATACTACAACAACCAGCAAGTCCTCAACCGTCTTAGGTTATATACCCGGGTATATATATAGATATATAGCAAGAGTCCAGTGCACAATACCTCCAGGCAACAGAAGAGATGCAGGGGCCCCTGTGGATGAATGTGGATCCTCGGATTCTTCCAGGAGATGACAGACAGCCGATCAGGAGATGGAGATGATGATGATGATGGTGAGATTCTTCACAGGCAGCAAACAGGGCGACGGTGACGGCAGTAGATGCAGGCCTGACTACCCTAACACTGAGTCCTTAACCTGCCAGCTAAACTACTAGTGCCACCGGGCCTCTAACTAGCTAGTTGGCCTTCGGAAGCCTAACCTATCACTGCCCTGAACTGTATATATATTGATCCCTAACTACGGTTACTAGCTAGGTCCTGTGAGTATATAGGGGGTAACAAATACCTAACTATATACTGTGAAGTAAAGAGAAACAAGTGGCTCTTAGACTCCCCCAGACATAACATGTCTGTCTCAGCAGCTCTGCTCACATCTCTCCCCCCAGCAGCTCTGCCTCACATGTGTCTGACTCACTGTATTTACAAAACAAAACTTGCACTGAATGCCTGGGGTCTCTGAAGCCAAACTGCAGGGGCAAAGAAGCCAGATACATTATATACTAGTAGAAATGGCAGTTCCCTACACTTGCTATTTAAGCTCTGTAATGTCAGAAGGGCAGCGTCAGGTGGGGGCGTGATTCAGAGCTCCAATCAGAGGCAGCCAGTGTCAGAGTTCAGAATCTGACAGTGCAGGGCCTAAATAGCATATCAGGTACCAAAACTAACTGCATCGATTGCTCGAGTATGATATGGACTAGAGATACAATTCCAGCTGTGCCAGAATCAATAGACCACCACCTATTCATTTATGTAAACAGCTGTCAGAGGCAGTGAAACGTCCTCTTTAACATTGAAGTCCAAGTAAAACAGATGCCCTTTGTAAATCTAGCCTAAAATAGATGCCTTTCCATGGCATCCAGTTGCATCCTTTTTTGCCATGCATTTTTTTTAATGGATTAATGACTAGTACTGAAAAAATGTGATGTGATACTTTTCTACTTATCGCTCAATACTTTTGGCCTTTTTTTTTTTAACCAAATAGCAGGTACACTTTAAAGAGGACTGTTAGAAATAGACCTTGGACCTCTACAGCTGTGACTGTGAGGTTGCCAATCTTTTCTTAACACTTTCTGTACTTTTGTGTGTTCCCCTTTAAGAACTGCTCGTTTGAATGTCTCGAGTCTTTATTAGGCCGTTTCTGTCTTTTCTTCACTGCTGGCTATTCAGTATTCCTGGTGGTTAAGCTGTTTGTACTTGAACCTGCTCGTGTTTTGTGTCTGACCCCTGGCTTCGCTATCTGACCTTGTCTCTGCCTTCCAATTCTGCCTCTCTGTTACTTCTGTACTGCTCTGACCTCTTGTTACCGACTGGACCGACGACCACGATATTTACTCTGCCATCTTGCCTGGCGGCTGAAGCTGCTCTCCTGCAACTACGGACATTTACAGGCCTTCTGTCAGCTTCTACACAATTCTGGTGAGTTGTTCTTATCTTCTGGGTCTTCTGTTACCTGTGGTGCGCCGATTGTGCTGTGCTCTCTCAATTACTGCTAACTCTGGCTGAAGGAATCTGCCAAGTCCATCCCCACCACTAGGGGCTCTGGTGAACACGTCCGGAGGCTGTACTTGGCTCTGTTGTGAGGCACGGGGTATTCAGGATTGCTGACCATAGTTTCTAGTAGTACCTAGTTTCTAGAACTATTTTGCCGATCCAAGTTTTGAACTGTGTTAACAAGGACCTTACACTGCCTCCAACAAGCCTAGCTCTTTGCATAAATTAATAGTTGCTGATCCACTGATTCTGACACAGTTGGAATTGTATCTCTATTTCCCACCGTTCCCAAGCAATCGATGCAGTTAGTTTTGGTGGCTGACAGGCTATTTAGGCTCTGTACTGATTGGAGGGCGGTGCCAGGCACATCAGGCACAAGCATGTTGTTCAGGAATGGTGGAGGCTAGAGAGAAAATTCCAAATCCGCTGGAATCAGAGGAGCCACACTATTCACAGATGTTAAAAATTTGAATTGGTGGAGGTGGTGAAAGGTCCCCTTTAAAGGGAGTCTACCACTTCCCCCATGCATATTCAACTCCTGCCACTTCATTACAGAGCATATTACAATAATAAAGGACATACCTTTGTTATATATGTTACATTTTAGATTCGGAGAAAAACAACTTTGAAGTCTTACAGGTGCATCTCAATAAAATAGAATATCTTTCAAAAGTTCATTCATTTCAGTGATTCAGTAATACAATTCATAGTCATCAGTCTTCCATGATTGTGTGTCCTACTGAACCAGACTGAGGGACCATTTAAAGGCTTAGGAAACCTTGGCAGGTGACACACTGAATTTACAATACTGAACTTTTTTACAATATTCTAATTTTGTTAGATTTTGGTTTTAATTACCTGTAATCCATAATCAACATTTACAGAAATAAAACACTTGAAATAGAAGACTCCGTGTGTAAAGAATCTAGAAAATATAGGAGGTCACTTTTTTAATTTAATTACTGAAAAATAAACGTTTCAAAGATATTCCAATTTATTGAGATGCTCCTGTATGTAAATGAGACAATGGATGCACTGCTGTTGCTGTTCAGGTAGGATGGGTGATGGGGAAGATCAACTCCCACTGCAAGGCATGTCGCAGGCAATACCTGTGTTTGTGTAATGTCCCAGTACGGCCATTAATTGTCTGATTTTTGGGCCCTCGTGTGCCCTGGCCCTGTTCTGACTCAATAGCTTGGCTGCAAGTGTGAGGTTGTGAGAGTGTCCTGTAGTCTCTATGCTAACCAGCAATTTACACCAAGATATCTATCAGATAGTGTTCAACTCAACTGAGGAGGCGTAGATAAGATTCCAGATGCTTTAATCCAAGTAAATCTTGTAGAACCTCATACAGCAGTAGGTGAAAAATGATGAAATACCAGGAGCTGAGCAGACATGTTGCTTACAAAGAAGTGAAACTAAACTGAGGAACAGAGAGGAGGAGCTACAGCATCACAGCTAAGGATACAGAGAGAGAAAAGGGACAAACTACAAAGACAAACAGTATCACAGATACATGTCAGTGAATTAAACCAAGTCCTGGGACATGACACTCCCCGCCTGAAATCTTTAGATTTCAATGAAAACAAACATTAAATGTCCTGAGATGTCCATAAAGTCCTCTTCAAACCTGAAAACAAAAAAGAAACATGCACAACAAACAATAATCAACAGTTAGTCCAAATAAACCAATCTTCAGGTCGGGAAGCCGCAATTTGCCAACACCTCCACCGACCCACACTGTAATCCACAAGAACACGGTTTTAGTTCATGGAAGGAAGCTCCCCGCCATGAGCTGTGAATGGTGTCCTTATCTTCTTTTATGTGACGTCTCCTCTTGGAAGAAGAAGCACCAGTTCATTAATTGGGCGGAAGAAAACTCGCACTGAGCCTCCCTTGGTTACCTTGACCTCCACTTTCCGAGTCTTCCCATCATCACTAGGGACAACTTTAGTGATGAGACCCATAGGCCATTCATTCCGATGGACTTCTTTATCCCTTAGAAGGACGAGGTCACCCACCTGGAGATTAGGTTTTGAGGTCTGCCATTTGTGACGGCTCTGTAGCATGTGGAGGTACTCTGTTTTCCAGCAGTGCCAGAACACATTGGACAGGTGTTGAACTTGTTTCCATTGGCGTCTGTAAATGTCACTGTGATCTAAGGTACGTGGAGAGGTAGCAGCAGTACCAATTTTCTGAGTAAGAAGCGTTGCTGGGGTTAAGATAATTGGAGATTCAGGGTCTGAAGATACTGGGACAAGTGGCCTTGCATTGATTATCGCAGACACTTCAGCAAGAAAGGTTATTAACGTCTCATGGGTAAGCAGTGTCGACTTGTGGTCCATCAACATAGAGTCAAGGATTCTGCGTGTGATCCCAATCATACGTTCCCAGGAACCTCCCATATGGGATGAATGTGGAGGGTTAAACGTCCAAGTGCACCCATTGTTGGATAAGAAGTGGTCTAACTGCAGTTCTTTGCAGGCTCCAACGAAGTTAGTGCCACAGTCAGACCTCAGTTGTTTCTCAGCAGGCAGTGGAGTGTCCCAGTCCATGTTCTCAGTGGTAAGCTGTCTTAGTAGTAGCTTGCCTTGAATGGTGATGGGAGCAATGAAACCAAGAGGATCATAAATGCTGTTCACAACAGATAAAACTCCTCGTTTGGTGAAAGGTTTGTCACAAGAAGACACTTGGAATGTGAATGTGTCTTGTTCAGTGTTCCATAGCAATCCTAGGCTGCCTTGCATAGGAGGAGCATCAGAACTGAGATCAAGATCCTTCAAGTTGATTGCATGATCATCAGAGGGAAATGCCTTCATTACCTCCATATTGTTGGAGATGATCTTGTGAAGTCTGAGATTAGCTACAGACAGCATTTCCTGTGTTCTAGAGAGGAGATCGATCACTTCTTCACTTGCAGGTAAGGATTTAAGACCATCATCAACATAGAAGTTCCTCTCAACAAACTGACGAGCATCAGAGCCATACTCTCTCTCACCTTCTTGGGCGGTCCTTCTCAGTCCATAGATCGCTACTGCAGGAGATGGGCTATTGCCAAAGACATGTACCTTCATCCGGTAATCTATGACTTCATTGTTGACATCATTGTCCTTATGCCATAGGAACCTGAGATAGTTTCTGTCATCATCCTTAACAAAGAAGCAATGAAACATCTGTTGGATGTCGGCCATCACTGCAACTGGTTCCTGTCTGAAACGGATTAAGACTCCTATGAGGCTGTTGTTTAGGTTAGGACCAGTGAGGAGCAGGTTGTTGAGAGAGACACCTTCATACTGAGCACTAGAATCGAACACGACCCTGATTTGGTCAGGTTTGCGAGGGTGATACACGCCAAATGATGGAAGGTACCAGCATTCTTCTCCTTCCTTTAATGGAGGTGCAGGTTCTGCATGATCTCTCTCAAATACCTTCTGCATGAAACCTACAAAGTGTTTCTCCATCTCTGGTTTCCTCTTGAGGGTACGTTTTAAAGAGGAAAATCTAGAAACTGCTTGCTTCAGATTGTTTGGTAGTTTTGATCTCGGGGAGCGGAAAGGTAAGGGTGCTACCCAGCTGTTGGAGTCATCTTGAATGAATTCCTTGTCCATAAGTTTGAGAAATTCTTTATCAGCTATTGCCGGTGCCAGCTTGTTGTCATCACTTGTTGTATTGAACACTGTTAATCCAAGGGTGTCGTCCCCAGGCAGGAAAGTATTCACGTTGTCTCGGTGATTATGCAGCCACTTACTGTTGCTTATCTTCTCTTTCACTTGGTAGTGATGTGGACATGGCTGAAAACAAGTGCTGCGACCGTTTGGTAACATATGCGTCTTAAATGAAGAAATATTGGTGGGCCTTTTCATCCTACCTATGCAGACGTTGCCAATGATAACCCATCCTAGATCGAGGCGCTGGGCAAATGGTGCATCATGCGGTCCATTAATTTGCTGGCGTATTTTGTGCAGTCTGAGAATGTCTCTACCTAGCAGAACTAGAATGTCTGCATTTTTGTCAAGGGATGGTATTTCACTGGCTATAGCCCTTAGATGAGGGTGCTGGAAAGCCGCCTCTGGTGTGGGTATCTCTTCTCTGTTTGACGGTATCTGGTTGCACTCAACAAGTGTGGGCAAAGGTATCTCCAAATTGCCCTTGAGAGAAGCTATTACAAGACCACTGGCCCTTCTTCCTGAAACCTCTGATATGCCACTACAAGTACCCAAGGTATACAGATAGGTATCACCCTTTAAGTTAAACAGATCAAAGAGTTCTGACCTTGCAAGTGAGTGGTTGCTCTGGTCATCCAAGATGGCGTACACCCTCAGAGCCCTTTCTGGCTGGCCCTTGGGGTATATATTGACTAGGCATATCCTTGCACAGGACTTGTCACAAAGGTCTTCTCCGCAGACTTCTGTACATGAGGAAGATACTGTGGTAGTATTTGCTGCTTGATCTGTGTTCTCCCCGCCATGCTTAGTTGGGGAAGGGGAACCTCTAGGTGGTGTGGCACTAGGCTGGGATGGATGAAGAGCTTGTACATGGTCCTCACTGCCACACTCTATACACTTAATAGCAATTTTACAGTCTCTAGCAACATGTTCAGTAGAGGCACAACATTTGAAACATATCCCTAGTTTCTTTAGAAGCTCTTTACGTTCCTGGATTGGTTTCCTCCTGAAGCCAATACACTTCTTGAGGGGATGAGGCTTCTTGTGAATAGGACACAGACGGTTAGGATTTTCTACCTTTTCGTCTTGGTTGCTGTTGCAACTGCTTTCTTCTGGTGCTGATGTAGATATAGGAAGAATATCAGTCTTTTTCACCGAAACTGGGCCTCTGCGGTTTCTGTAGTTAGAATGTGAGCTGTCATACTTAATAGGAGGTGAACCAGGAACACTGGGCTCCCCATAGGAAAAGCTTGGGTCATTCTTGGATTCTGCAATGTTCTTGATAAACTCACAGAAGAAGGAAAATGGAGGAAAGGAGACTCTATTCTCAGTTTTGTATCTTGACCCAACTGTGGTCCACCTTTCTTGAATATTATATGGCAACTTGGTGACTATCGGGTTTACCCCACGAGCAGTGTCCAGGTAACTGAGGCCCGGTAGGAGAGTGTCCTCCTTAGCCAGTAGGAGCTCCATGAGTAGGTCACTAAGTTCTTGAAATTTCTGATGATCCTTACCAGATATCTTTGGAAACCCTTGCAACCGTTTGAACAGAGCATTCTCTATTGCTTCAGGACTGCCATAGGTTTTCTCCAGTCTTTCCCAAGCAGCGGTAAGGCCTGCTATGGGGTTGTAAATGTGGGCGGATCTGAGTCTTTTAGCACGTTCTGTGGACTGTGGGCCAAGCCACCGGATAAGCAAATCTAGTTCTTCAGCTGCAGTAATGCCAAGGTCACTAACTGCAGTTTTGAAGGAACATTTCCAGCCTCTGTAGTTCTCAGGTTGGTCATCGAACCTTGTGAGTCCAGTCTTAGTAAGCTCACGGCGAACCATGTACCTTGCAAACTCTGACATGTCTGTTCTCTCTGACTTTAAATATTGAGTTGCTGGCTGAGTAGCGGTGATTACGTTGTTAGTGGGGTTCTGGTTAACAGAGGTAGGTAGTGTAGGGGCTGCGTAGGCATTCAGCCTAGGAGCTAGCTTAAAGTCCATAGGTTTAGCCACATATGGATGTGAGACTGGACGGTTGTTTGCAGTCTGGTAGTATGGTGTCACATTGGTGTTTACCTGAGTATCAGTATATTGCATTTGCTGAGGTGCAAGGCTTTGGGAATCCATGAAGGAAGAAGAAACTGGATGCTGGACAGGCAGGGCATTGTACTGACCTTGAATGCGGTGTGCTGCAGAAGATACTGTGCCCTGTTGCTCTGGAGAAATGTTGTCCCTGACAGGAACATTTGTGACAAATAGGGATTCACTGCTTTGGCTTAGTACATAGTCTCTTGTGCGCTTGAGGGGATCCTCTGCTTCCACATCACACAAACTGGTGCTGTCGCTTTCACTTCCACTGATGGCTTGTTCTAAAATGCTTAACCTTGCCATGGCTGCAGCGTGCTCATACTGTTTCTCTAGAGCTTCTAGTTCTGCCCTTTTTTGAGCTGCATTAGCTTCCATTGCTGCTGCATTAGCTTCCATTGCTGCTGCATTAGCTTCCATTGCTGCTTTCTGTTGTGCAAAGGCTGCCTGTATCTTAGTAGCTTCCGCCTCTGCACGTGCTTTTATAAGTTGCTCACTGAGTGTGGAAGATTTTGAGGAACGTGACTTAGATGTACGCTTTGAACGCTTGGTAGACTCAGAAACGTGGGATGCCATTTCCTGCAGTTGCGCAATTCTTGCCTCTGTCCTTAACTTAGTTTCATGTACTAAGCTGTCTCGTTCTGAATTGAGATGCTGGAAGCTTTGCAATTCAACTAAGGAATCGTCTGTATGAAGTTTCCTCAATATGCTTTCATACTCCTCAGCTTTCATTTTATAATGTCCATGCATAGAACAAAGCTGTCGCAGAGCTCCCTCTAGTGGTGATATATGGTATGCAGGCAAGCACATGGCAGATATCTTAGTCTGTATTTCCTGCCACCATTTTGAGAGTTCACAGGAAAGTTCATGCTTTAAACCTTCTAGATTGTCTCTAACCTGTTTAATTGAGCGTCTAGCCTTCTCACTGGGCTGCAGACTGAGGTCCATGCTACCTTGTGCTTCAGGGTGCCCTTCAGCCATGATGCAACTCAAACAGGATAAATATAACTTTGCTGGAGTAAGATGGCTGCTTGCTAGAATCTTCTTATGCTGAGGGAGTCTGAGCTGCGAATGCAACTTACACAATGCTGATTCCTTCTGGCTTCAGGTAACTTGCTGTGACTGACTGTATGTCAGAAGTTGGTGAACTGTCTTACAGCCGTATCTGGCAGTCTTTATGCATCATTTTTCACTGTTCTGACTCAATAGCTTGGCTGCAAGTGTGAGGTTGTGAGAGTGTCCTGTAGTCTCTATGCTAACCAGCAATTTACACCAAGATATCTATCAGATAGTGTTCAACTCAACTGAGGAGGCGTAGATAAGATTCCAGATGCTTTAATCCAAGTAAATCTTGTAGAACCTCATACAGCAGTAGGTGAAAAATGATGAAATACCAGGAGCTGAGCAGACATGTTGCTTACAAAGAAGTGAAACTAAACTGAGGAACAGAGAGGAGGAGCTACAGCATCACAGCTAAGGATACAGAGAGAGAAAAGGGACAAACTACAAAGACAAACAGTATCACAGATACATGTCAGTGAATTAAACCAAGTCCTGGGACATGACAGGCCCAATGCGATGCATTAGGACATTATGTAGTGTTCACCCCTCCATAACATTGTGCAAAGGCTTCATAATCTCTTTGTGAAAATGCATATTCATGTTTACATCTGGTTCCTGATATACTATCATTTATTAATACTGTCTTTCTATGCATATTCCTGTGTGCTATTTCTCTAACTGTAATGTCACAAGCCTAGGTCTGGTCACATGATGCTGCCCAGGGAAGCCCAGCCCACAGCATCTCAGTGATGCCTCCAGAAAGTTCCATGAGAACTGCTGGGTTTCCACTCCTCCCTCTAGAGGGAGGGGCTGGATCTTCCTCTGGGGAGTCTAGAGCTGTCCTCAGACAGGATAACATCTAACCTACAAAGCTATCCTCCTCTGGGATTGAGCTCCAAGCTACTACTACTCCTAATCTTCATTCCAGACTACATACATCTGCAAAACTTCATTTCTTCACAAGCTTACAAGTTCCCTAGTAGTACCGGCTGAGGGATTTGAAATTGTCGCATCCAAAGGTCAAGCCTGGCCAAAGAGCTAACCTCTGATCCTGCGGACGGCATTGCTGGAGCGCTACCTTAATAGGGACTTGTTCACGCCATCTTTCTCTATCCCCCAGTCCACGCGGAGGAAGTACCCTTGTTCTGATAGATGTTGCAATAGCCAGTGGGGAGAACATTGTCATTGGGCCCCATTGCCAGCTCCAGGCCTTTAGTGGTTCCGCCAGCCTGGGCACCTCAAAAGGACTACAACCACCAAGAGTGAGTAGAACCTTCTTTTTCCACGGTGAGCCAAGCCGTGGAAGACTTCTTATCTGTAGTAACCCACATTGGACTGTATATTGCTTACATTGCTGTTGCCCGTAGCAACCAGCCCCCAAAATCTGCTATTTGCAGAATATATCTAAGAAAGTGTGGCCAGACCAAGCTTGTGACTATCTCTTTCTGTGCTTTGATTTTGACTGCATCACCAAAGTGATATACTGCATGTGCCTTTACTTGCAAGTCTGTAGAACTGTTTATTTGCACTACTGTTTCAGTAAAAATTTATTTCCTGGTTTCACCTCAACTTTGTGTCAGAAGTCATTAGCCTGCACACTGCACAAGAATTAAGATATGTGAGGTACTAGGAATACCAGGGCTGCTTCCACTCTGCCACGTGACACCGTTCCAGCTAGCCCGGTTACCCCTGGTCGCCACATTTGCACATGTTGCTGATAGGGAATCTAGATCATGAGCTCTATATGGGACAGTGAATGACAGTGTCTGTAAAGAGCTGCTGAATATGTTGGTGCTATACCAGTAAGAGAAATAAATAAATAAGGAGTGGCAAGATCAGTGCTCCACTGAAGCTGAAGTACCTACCGCTCCTACTGCACCAACTGCCTCATTTATATAACACTTCAAAGTTGTTTTCCTCCAAATCTACAAACATGACATACATAACAAAGATATGTTGTTCATCACTGTGATGCGATCTGTAACTGGTGGTGGCAGTTGAATATGTTTTGGAGAGGTGATAAACTTTCTTTAAGGCTGAGGCCCCATGTTGGGGAAAAGCTGCTTTTTGTTTTTGCAGATTTTTCAGCGTTTTTTTTGAGCCAAAGCCAACAAAGGCTACAATTGGGAAATATATAGAAAGCTCTTATACTTCTACCTTATGCTCAGTCCACTCCTGGTTTTGGCTCAAAAAAATGCAGCAAAATCTGCAACAAAAAAGCTGCTTTTCTGCAGTGTGGGGCCTCAGCCTAAGGCATGTTTCTTTGAAGCTGATCAAGCTAATTGTTCTAGTATGACATTATAATGGAAACCTCCTTTTCACTTAGTAATGTAGTTACCCTTTATGAAACTTCTTTAGGCTGAGGCCCCATGTTGTGGGAACACAGCTTTTTTGCTGTATGTTTTGCTGCAGTTTTTTGAGCCATGGCTACAAAAGGAATGGGAAATATATAGGAGACTCTTACACTAGCTCAATCCACTTCTGGCTTTGGCTCAATAAATGCAACAAAATCTGCAACAAAAAGGGCTGCGTTTCCGCAGTGTGGGACCTCAGCCTGAGGCAAAAATACTGTGGAAAAATGCTGCATTTTACAGTACCAGCAAAGTGAATGAGATTTCATTAATCTTCTTCACACATTGTGGAAAAAAAAAACTGCAGAAAAGCTGTGTGTTTGATAATTTTAGCTGTGGAATCGTCAGAATTTTTCCTACATATTTAATAGGGGAATTATAAACGCCGACAAAAACGAAGCAAAGACTCAATGAAAAGTTTTTTTTTTTTATCTACATTTCTCTACGTGAGACCTTAGCCCTCCTATATCCTGTTTAGAATGTGAAATCCTAGACTTAAAAATAATCATTTTATTTATGTAGTGCCAACATATTCTGCAGCATTTTACAGCATTTAACTTTAAAGTATTCCTAACTTTTCAACAAACTTTGCCTAAATCAATAATACTGTAAAAGCAACAACAAATGCAGATCAACTGTTTTTTAGTTTCATATTTTGTATGTCTCTGGTTCCATGAAAAATAGATGACACACGGATGTCATCTTTTCTCACAGACCCATAGACTTACATTGGTGTGATGCATCAGTGAAATAAAAGGATGTGCTTCCGTGTTTTATTGCAAACCTAAGGTCGCATAAAGACACAGGTGTCTGAATAAACACAGCCACACTTATGTAATATGTGTACGTGTTAATAAGGCCTAAGAGAGTGATTTGTGGGGCTGCTATTTAAAGTGATTATAAAGGATTAGAAATGGGTGCTTTTTTCCCAAAAAGACCACCACCTCCACCCACCAATTGTAGATGGTGCTCATTCAATCTTAGCTGTAATGCCAGACACAATCCATGGATAAATGTGGCACTGCAATCTGGTTATCATGCAATATCTTTTTTTTTCATTATTCTTAAAATTAATTTGACCTAAATGGAGGAAAAGAAGAACTAAATCATTTTATGCTTTCATCTTGCAGACATCTGCAGTGCTGTTAACCGCCTCCGCTCACTCCTTGTACTCTGCATATCCAGGATCCTAACCTCAGGTTCATTCTATTAATGTCATCCTCCAGACTTTTTTTTTTTTTTTTTTGTGCAAGACTAATTTTCTGTTTCCAGGCTGAATGTCGCACCACTTCCTTTCCTTCATCTCTGATAGTACAGTCAATCTCCCAGGATTAATTGTAACATTCAAAGAATGACTTGAAGTCAGAGTGAGCCTTGAATGTTCAGTTTCCCTAGTTCTCAATTTTTATACAAAACGTGTTCTGCTATCTGAAAGCCCCTTTGGTGTAAGAATTCCTTTCCTTAAAGCGAAATTTATTTTAGAATCTCTTCCTTTATGAAAGTTCTTTTGGAAGGGTGTCCTTTTCTTTGTGGCATACAAAGTTCCCCTCAGCTCACTTATTTATAAGGAAGAAAGCATCAGTTGCAACTACAACAAAACCAATAGGTAATATAAAGTGAAACCAGATTTCATATCCAGCATCCGCAACAGTGATAAATCTGTTACATTTGTAGACAGTCTAGTCTAAGATTGCATTTTCTAACTATAAAACAATTATTATTAGTACATCTACCATAATGGGGCAGATTTACAAACTGCGTAAAAGAAAAATGTTATTGGCCGCCCATAGCAACCAGTAGTATCTCAGCTTTCATTATTCAGGAGCACTATAACAAATGAAAACTGTTCTGGATTTGGTTGCTATGGTCAGCAAAGACAATTTAATTTTAGGCTGAGGCCACATGGAAAAGCTGCTTTTTTGTTGCAGATTTTGAGACATTTTTTTTGAACCAACGCCAAGAGTGGCTTTAAAGGGAATGGAAAATATTCTTCATTTCTCCATTCTGCTTTAACAACCACAGCAAAATCTGCAGTAAAAAAAAGCTGCTTTTCCCCAATGTGTGGCCTCAGGCTTAGACAGTTTCATAAATCTCCCCCATTGTGTCTGTTACCTCTTTGTTAGTGATGCTTCCTCTATTCCTCTTCTCAAGAGGCTACACCTATATATGCAATAGAGATGGGCAAACCTTTGAAGATTGGTTAAGTTTCAGATTCAGATAGTTTGGCCCAAAGATTCGTTTCAGGTTGAATACGTTCTTAATCACTCAGTGGTTAGCACTGTAGCCTTGCAGCGCTGGAGTCCTGAGTTCGAATCCTGCCAAGGACAACATCTGCAAGGTGTTCGTATGTTGTTTGCGTGGGTTTCCTCCGGGTACTCCGGTTTCCTCCCACACTCCAAAGACATACTGATAGGGAATGTAGATTGTGAGCCCTATATGGGACAGTGACTGTCAATGTCTGTAAAGCGCTACAGAATATGATGGCGCTATATAAGTTAGCATAATAAATAAATAATAATCTGGAGTCCAGGTTTCAGTTCTGGTTCACGGGTGATGAATCCCAAAAGTTTCAGTTTGGTTTGAATCCAAAACTTTTGGAAAATTCAGGCATGAACTGGTTTGAACATCTACAGTATAATACTTTAAATTTATTCTTCTTCCATAGACCAGAGTGTATGTTGGGTCATTTAAGTGCTTTGGAGTAGCCCTTTGTATTGCCTGCCTCTTCTGGCGCCTGCATGCCTCTGTCGCAAACATGCCAGACCTTGGAGTCCTAAATGAAATTACCTTCCTGCATTCTGTCTGTAGTGACACATAGCTCCATGACCCTTTTCTGTAGATTGCTCTGTATACATCTGTGGTTTAAGTCCTTTGTAGGATAACAACTAAAGATACATGCTCAATTAGAGCTGCATAGATTCCTTTTTATTTATGCTTTTGCTGTTTCTGGTGGCTATTCAAGAAAAATACATTTCTTCTCCTGAGATTTATTGCCACAGCAGGTCCATGATTTACAGTGTAAATATTCTGCGTTGTAATATTTGTCATATACTTAAGTATAATAAAGTAACAGTAATCGTTATTTATGTGTAGCACGCTGGTATTTTTGCACTGTACATAGATTGTGCAGCTCTTATGTGCAATTTATTTTTTTGCTACTTTTTTCTGTAGCTCGCTCATATATTTTTTTCTACATTGAAGATCCTTGATGGTCCTAACCTCATCTTATTGATGTTCGACTTACACATTATTAATTGATAAAATATTGTCAGACAACATCTAGAATATAATAGTAAAGATATAATAATAATGATCATGATGAATAATCTAGATAAATATAAAGAAGTCATGAAGAGAATTAAAGGAGGCATGAAAGTTTAAGCTGCAAATAGAGCATGAATTATACCCAACACAGTTCATGCACCCCAGATACACACTGCTAGCGCATTATTGAATTTTGGGCCGTTGGGTGCCCAACACACACACAGGCACACTAAACACACTTTACAAGGCAATGGATCTGTAGCGTATATAGGAGGTAACATTAAAATAAAAATACTGTAAATGGGAGAAAATAACAGAAAAAACTAACTTACAATCTACAGTCCTTCATAATTCCCTAAGGTTAGGAGTAAATAGGGGAACACCCTGAGACCTGGCTGACTCCCACATAATACTATGGTAAAAAGGGGTGTTTGAATTCATTTTTGTAACCCCTGGGGAGGCTTAAATTAATAAACAGTGCATACTCACCTCTCCATTCAGCCTGGGATCCAGCATAGAGTTTCCGTTCAGGTCCCCAGTCTTCCTGACCTTTGGCCTGAACATGAGCCTGTCAGCCAATCCATGGCTGAGCAATGATGTTGTGTTCAAATGGAGCCTCAGTGCTTAGTCACAGATTCAGACCCAAATGGAAATCTGCAGCTGAAAGGACAGGTGTAAGGGAATCCCTAGAGGAGCGATTCCCCAGAGGCTGCTGGAGAACTAGGGGGGAGGGGCACAACAAGACAGTGGACCCTAAGCTGAATCCCCCCCACTGTCCCTGGCTAACTTGCCCGATCTGTCCTAGGTGACAGCCAGCAACCACGTCGACAGTCCCTCCTTATAATAAGTGATCACATAGAACGCAGACAAGACGCACAACAACAAAGGGAGGTCAGCTAGCCAAGGGGTCAGTAACAATCGAGCAAATGCAGCACAGAATCGAGATCCAAGAGAATAGTCAAAGCCAGTGGTCAGAAAATCAGGTAATAAGGTAGCAAGGGAAATAATGAAGAGAGCAGGCAAAACACAAGTGTAATAACCAGCAGCCATGTGAGGGCTGACAACCTGTTTATAGAAAGTCTGGGACCAGCCCCAGAGCTGATAGGTACACAGGCTGTCAATCACTCAGGCCAGGAAGAGATTAACTCTATGCAGTCCAGAGAGAAATGTTCCTAATTACAAGGGTGTGGCTTTACACAGCAAGAGAACTAGGACCATGTTCAGACTGAGCATCAAGAAGCTTACACAAAGAACAAAATTGAAGACGCCTCCTTCACCACAGTGTGCGAGCGGAGGGTGGCGCCGAGACCCGAAACGGCAGAGACGTTACAGTACCCCTCCCTTTATGAGGGGCCACCGGACCCTCACCAGATAAAACAGTTTTAGTAGGACCCAGAATTTTCTCTGCCTTCAATTCAGGGTCTTTGTGCACAACCACAGACACTGGTGGGCCAGGCAAACATTTTTTATTCACCTGGCATTTCCCACCTTTTGCAGCCGAGACAGTCTCCTCAGTAATACAATTTAAGGTGTGCAAAACAATACAGTGGGATGAGCACTGATCTCCCCATTTTTACCAACTCCCTTTTACCCCAATCAAAAAGAGGGTTATGGAGGTTCAACCAGGGGAGCCCCAAAATAATATCGGAAGACAGATGCTCCATAACAAAAAAGCTCATGAGCTCTGAATGAGCAGAACCAACTTGCAACGTTATTAAGGGGGTCTTGAATCGGACCTTACCCCTGGCCAGTGGGGCAAAATCCGCTCCAGTAACCGCCAGAGGAGTGTCAAGTGGCAAAAGCTCAATGCCTAAAGCTGAGACCAATGAGAATGTGACAAAGTTTGCCGCAGACCCAGAGTCAACTAAGGCCTGGCCAGAAACAGATCTGTCCCCAGAGGACAGAGACACAGATAACAACTTCTTATTGTTACTACTGGCAAATACCTGGTTGCCTGAGTGGTTCTTCCGACTACCACTCAGGCACTGAAGTTTTTCCCCTGGTGTGCGGGGTCTGATGGAGCAGTCACGGATGAAATGACCGGAAGTACCACAGTACAGGCAGAGGTTGTTCCTGAGACGATGCTCTCGTCGCATCTTGGCGTCCATAACTCCCAGTTGCATAGGTTCCTCACCAGGAGTCATGGGAGAAATAACAGGGTTTTCAAGAGAGAGTGAGGGAGAAACAGAAAACTTGGAAGAAGCAGACCCTATTCTCTCTTTAACATTTTCCCGGATCCTACAGTCAATACGGACAGCCAAAGTCATGGCCTGCTCAAGAGTGGGAGGATCTGGGTGACCAACCCAGAGCTCCTTAATACGGTCACACAGGCCTTGTTTAAAGTGGGCCTTTAGAGCTGACTCACACCAACCTGCAGTCACGCTGCACTTGCGTAATTCTGCGCAATATTCCTCAGCAGAGCGTTTGCCCTGCCGCATGGTGAGGAGTTGCGATTCCGCAAGACCAATGTGGTCTGGCTCAGCGTATATAGACCCCAAGGACAAAAAAAACTTTTCAAAGTCAGTCCACTCCTCAGCCCCTGGAGGGAGTTTAAGGGCCCAAGCCTGTGGATCCCCCTGTAGGAGGGATATAACTATTCCTACCATTTGGGCCTGGGATGCATGTGGATTAATCCGAAAATACAGGCGACAGGACTCCCGGAAAGTCTAAAATTTTTCACGATCCCCTGAAAAACGATCCGGGAGTAACATCTTCACCTTAAAAGGGGAAGAAACAGGCGGGGATGCTGCAGCAGCCTGAGTAAGGGTCTGAACCTGGTTAGCAAGCTCATTTACCAGGACTGCCAAGCCTTCCAACTTGGCTGCAAGGCCCTGAATAGGATCCATGCTGACCTTATGGGAAGCAAATGGCAGAATGTATGGCTGGTTATTCTGTAAGGGAATCACTAGAGGAGTGATTCCCCAGAAGCTGCTGGAGAACTAGGGGGGAGGGGCACAACAAGACAGTGGACCCTAAGCTGAATCCCCCCACTGTGCCTGGCTAACTTGCCCGATCTGTCCTAGGTGACAGCCAGCAACCACGTCGACAGTCCCTCCTTATAATAAGTGATCACATAGAACGCAGACAAGACGCACAACAACAAAGGGAGGTCAGCTAGCCAAGGGGTCAGTAACCATCGAGCAAATGCAGCACAGAATCGAGATCCAAGAGAATAGTCAAAGTCAAAGCCAGTGGTCAGAAAATCAGGTAATAAGGTAGCAAGGGAAATAATGAAGAGAGCAGGCAAAACACAAGTGTAATAACCAGCAGCCATGTGAGGGCTGACAACCTGTTTATAGAAAGTCTGGGACCAGCCCCAGAGCTGATAGGTACACAGGCTGTCAATCACTCAGGCCAGGAAGAGATTAACTCTATGCAGTCCAGAGAGAAATGTTCCTAATTACAAGGGTGTGGCTTTACACAGCAAGAGAACTAGGACCATGTTCAGACTGAGCATCAAGAAGCTTACACAAAGAACAAAATTGAAGATGCCTCCTTCGCCACAGCGTGCGAGTGGAGGGCGGCGCCGAGACCCGAAACGGCAGAGACGTTACAACAGGTCAGTATATACTGTTTATTATTTTAAGCCTCCCCGAGGGTTAAAAAATTAACTGGAACCCCCCCCTTTAAACCCATGTTTATAGTGTAATAGAATATGTTTGTTCCTACTATTATAGCAAGTGTCTGTAAAGTTAAACATATTAGTATGCTTAGCCTAAAAGGAGTGACACTTTGAAAATGTAATATATAACCTATCTAGTGTTCATCCTGAGTTACAGCGTGTATTATATTCCAGAGCTGCATTCACTATTTTCCTGATGAAGTCACTGTCTACATACATGACGTTATTTTGTACTGACCCTGGCTTAGAGCCAATATTATACATCAGAGAGGCACTCACTACTCTGCTGGTGGAGTTACCGGCCCAGATTTACTATTGTGGCTACGATTAGATACTGGCATAAATGTGGTGCATCTTGGCGTATCTTGTTGAGCTTAAATCTTTCCAACTTGTTAGACATGTGGGCATGCCTTCCCAGAAAAGGGTGTGTGTGTCTTAAATGCATCAAAATGCTCCAAAAATGTGCCAACAATTGTGTTGTAATATTCTGTCTCAAAGTCAGCCAATTGAAAGTTGGTGTAAACTTCGACTGAACAGTCTAAAAATACGCCAGATTTATTATCCCACATCAGCTGCTGTGAGGCCGTCTAAGTTTACATTGTCTGTTAGTAAATCTGAGCTACTGAGTACACAATTTACATTACTTATCACATACCGATTCTAGGTTACATCTATATTATACACTAAATCTGTACTCACTATTTTGCTATCAGCAAGCCTGTGGGCAGAACAATTCCTAACAACTTAGCTGAGCTCATATAATGCAGGGAACAGTTAGTGTCTCCTACATCCAGAGATTGTACAAAGCATAGAGTAAAGAGGACATTTCTCACAAAGCAAAATTACCAGCATAATCTTTGTGGAGACACTGAACAAGCAGGAGGTACTTGAAGTTCTCAACTCTGAAGCCTACAGAATAGTGAATACAGCTTTGGTTTATTATACGGAATGTAACTCCAGATCAGTATAGGATAACTAATGTAATGTATGTACATAGTGACTTTACCAACAGAACAATGAATGCAGCTTTGTAGTATAGAACAGGAAGTTAGGGTCAGTACTGGATAGGTAATGCGCGTATGCGTAGTGTTATTGGTTTAATGGCCAAGAAGCATACTTCAGAATGTGAGAGCCATCTCTTTATACATGGCCATCAGAATTATTGGTTTATAATATATTGCCTACAGGTGGTGGCAGTGTTCTATACGTTGAAGTCTGGGGTGTGATGGGTGAGGTGCATGCTATCATCTGACATTCAATCATCTTTGTGGCTGTATGTGTAATTTCACAGCAAATAAAGCTGATCCTGCAGAGAGCCACTTCACTGCTCTGTCACATTCCCTTTGAAGCTGCAATATCTTTTAATATTTAACAGTATCCTTCTATGACAGATGAAGACAAAACAGAATCCATCTCTGTATGTTCTTCTCAACAGAGTGACAACCTAAACTATGCAGGACTTAACCCATTTCAGGACACAGCAGCTTACAGTAAATAAGGTTTGCGCATACTTCAAGCCACTGACATTGTATGAAGTAATACTGCCTTATTAAGCTTTAAAACTCAACTCCATTGTGGACATCACGCTGTAGTTTAAAGCTGTAGTTGTATTGACCTTGATTGTAATCTTTCCTATACTCAAGTCACATCCAAAGCCACAAAATTCTACTTGTCTCCTGTTAGCATTCAGGTGGCAGAACCTCACATCTTCATGGCCCCAACTCCTTATTCATTCACTTCTGTATAACATATGATCTGCTGTGGAAATCAGCAGGAGAAAAGCAAAACACAATATTAGAAAAATAATTTACATTTACAGTATATGTAAGTTTCTGTTGTAAAGGGTTAAATATATTTTATTACATATTCTGGAAAGTTAACATAACATAAAAGAGTTAATGTCTGAAGACTTCCTGTAATTACACAAAAAGTTATTGAACTGACTCCAGATTTGTTCCCCGTTTGGCCTTTTAATAAGAGCTGATTGTGGTCATAATTGCCCAATCCTCCAGTGTGTCGTATTCTTGGAAGTGGAGAATTTTCTGTATAGCGTGTCTGAATGGGTAAGATAAGCTTGTGCTGTCTGAATAATTCTGGAGAACACGGCATTTATGCACCTCACTCTGCGGTTATCATGGTCGGGCTGTGACATTGAATTTTTTGGCAAGCATATTCATAACTACTGTAACAAGCATCCACTAAACTCTCAATGTCTTTAAGCACTGGTCCAGTGTTATTTAAATGAAACTTAAAGGAAAAGCTTACTGTCAGTGAATGGAAACATTCCTACAACCTAGGCAAATAAGCAGAATAGATCTCACTTTCTCATTTTGAAGCCCCTGGCTCAACCATACATCACAATTTAAGTAAGTAAGTGGCAAGGAGTGTGCAGTGACTTGCTCAAAAAATGTTTTTCCACCTCTCATTCATTTCAATGGGCTTTGCAAGGTGGAAACCGTCTGAAGATAGGTCATGAGATATCAGGTAGAGGAAAACTGCTACTGGTCCCATTGAAATGAATATGAACATAACCTTTAGTGGACCTTGTAAAGTAGCTAAGTGAGGACTGGTTGCCCTAAAGACCTGAGATGTGACTCGGTAGCACCATCCTGAGCTAAACTGAATCATGTGGTTTAGCCAGCGGGATGCATCGCAGGAGTCTGTGAGAGTCAATGTCCTGTTGTGAAAGCTGCCATACTGGCAGGGTAAGAAAGTGAATGAGGAGAGAACTTGAGGAGTGGTCTGAATCTGAAATTGCCTACAAAATGTAACTAGGAAGGAATATGCAAGAGACCTGACCTTTGTGACACAGAATGGTGATAGACAAAACTGTTCAGAAGATATGACAAGGAGACCAAGACTTTAAGAGCAGGGCATTGGTGCCAGATATGTGGCATATGCTCAGAGCCTAATGAGAGACTTTCGTTGCAACACTGTGAAAATGCAGTAATTGGTGCAACAGGGGAATGTGGGCCATATAGTACTAAGTTTGCTTATGTGGTTCAGTTAATACATACACTGAAAATTTTTATTCCCCACATAACCGCTTTGGGCATTTATGCCACAGCCTCAAGAAATTTTGTCACATTTTGTGTACTGAAATCCCCAAGTTTAGTGTACCTTATCTGAATGTTGTAACCATTATGTGTATTGTTCCTTTTAAATTGACAATAACCAATACACTTTACTTTCAATTTTGTTCAGGTTGAACTGTTTGATATTGATTCAATCTGCAACTTTTAGGGGGGAAGCCGACAAGAGAAGATGCCCCATATTACTTGCACACCTTTACAACCATTGTTATTATATATGTATAATAAAAAAATAATCAACTTTTCAAACATGCTTGATTAAAAATCCCCTACTGTTTTGCCTGTACAGCTCCTATCCAGAACTATGTATTTCCATGGTTACAGGCTACAAACAACTTCTGTGTAATCTGAGTTTATGTGGTTCTCCACTCCTTGCACCCCCTCTTCCCACAGACAATGAAAGAAGAAGAAACAGAGGGAAGAGAGCAACATCACTGCAGGCACACACTACACAAGGTTTATTTTTAGTCTGTAACCATGAAGACACAAAGAGCTGCATAGGAGTTGTATACACAAAACTTTGTTTGCAAAGTTGATTTTTGTTTAATTTTTTTTAAGTTTAAGCGCACTGGAGCAATAAAAAACAAAGCTGTAGAAGTCTACACACCCTTTTATAGTTTTTCTTCATCTCATTATTATTATTTTGTGCGTCTGTTAATACATCAGCTATTTCAGTCTACAATACATTATTTTTTTTTCCACACTGTCGTTGTGATAAATGGTGCTGGGGCTCTGAGAAACTGTGCTGGAAGCAAAAATTCATTTTTTAAGAAGAAAGAGACACCCGGGACTTAATTTTGTGGTGCTTCTGTCATTTTTCATTAGTAGGCGGCAGCGAATGTTAACAGCCCGCTGCATACAATTCCGCTCTCCGGTTTTGTATATATTTTTGATGTTCCTACAAACCCCGGCGCGCATATGAAATAGTCTCGCCTCTTTATTAGAACCTGGGAGAAACTGAGCGTGAAATGGATTAGTAGTCATTCTCGGCAGATTGCTAATAGGAATCCTTCATAAGGTTTTATTGGCAGAACTTGCTGACCACACGTTACTTAGGGAGTTCCAAGAAAGGAACCAATGTCCTACACACAGAGCTTGAGGGAGACTGGCCACGCTAATGTCCTGTAATATATTATTTTTTTCGGGCATGCTTTACGGTTGTCTCAGTATTTTTATTGTGTTGCGTTTTAAAAGAAGACCTTTCATGTCCTCTAAGATAGGGAATGTTATATGCAGATTACAAAGCGGACAGTGTGCTCAGAAGCGTAGCTAGTGAGGTGGCAGAGGGGGAGGCGGCCCCAGGCCCAGTGACACTGGGGGGCCCACCTTGGGGCCACTGCAACACAAGTTACATATTAACTGCTTCGGCGTCTGCATGACACAGATGCAGTTGAAGTGCATAGTAGAGGAGGAAGCCTCTCTCTTCCTTCTCTGCTAGTGAGTAGCTCGTAAGCCACAAGCTACTACAGGCCTGTGGCCTACGAGCTGCCCCAAGACGTCTGCATCCAAACAACAGATAATGAAGCAAGCAGGTGAAAAGCTTAGTAGGTGAGCACACTAACTCTTAAAGAGACAAGAGCACACACAATGTGTGTGCAAATAGGTATGCTGTGAATGGTAGTATGGCATGGTGGCTTTACACTCAATTTGTATAAGTATGCAAATGAAGCTCTACAGCATTGGCATTCCTGTGTATTTCCTTCATCCTCCATGTTTGACTGCCAGAAATGAATCAATTTACTGTTTATTGTGATTGGAAAAATGGTTAGCAAGATAGGAAGTTTACTTTAGTGAGTAGTCCGCTATATGTATGCACTACTGAAGCAAGAGTTCTAGGGTGAATACTGCTGTGGAAGATGTGAGTAAGTTGCCCATCTAGAAGCTCAAGAACTGGAATAGCAAAATGCAAGATTGAGGGCGATTGACAATCTTGAGCAGAGCATGCTGCTCACTGAGCAAACAGTTAGTGGGTTAGACATGGAGGTTGGAGAGCTGGAGGAGCATCATGGGGACCAGATATGGAGCTGGATAAATACAGACAGGAGGGGTGGAAGGGGCTCCAAGAAAGAGAAGGCCACTCCTGTTTCTGTTCAGCCAAGAAAAAAAATGCCAAGTTGAGTGATGATATGAGTATGCTAGTGTTATAAATGGCAGCCCTAGCAGATACTGCTCTGGAAAACAGCTTGGAGGATAAAACTAAGTAGAACTGAGCTCCAAGCTGAAGGGAAGGACCTCCAATGTTGTATTCTTTGGAATACTGTCTATGACAAAACAGGAAAGGCAAACAGAACTTAGGGAGTTAAATGCATGGCTTAAGTCCTGCTGCAGGAAAAAAGGGTTTGGGTTTCTAGAGCACTGGGCTGACTTTTCATTAGGGTACAAGCTATTTAAAACATATACCTTGCACCTGAATGGAATGGGATCTGATGTGCTGGAGAAGAGAATTCTAGTGTGGGTGGCAAAGCTAGGGATGTGGGAAGAGGATCTGGTAGACATTACAGCAGAAGTTATATTAGAGAGGGGACAGGCTGTAGTGGTGGGTGGAAACGTAGTTTGTGGTGGTGGGGAATAGAACAGTTGATAAAGAGATCCATATGTTACAACCAAACAGTATAGACAAATGTGGCCATAAAACTTGATCGATTGTGTGAACTTGTAAGGAAAGTTAAAGTGTGTGTTCACAAATGCCATAAGCCCAGCATGTATACTGGGGGAGCTTAAGGTCCTGGTCTGGGAGGAACACATTGATGTATTTGGTGTGACTGAGAGGTGGCAAGATTTATCACATGTAGAGATGAGCAAGCTGATTTGTAGCAAAACCAATTTTGTCCTGAATCTCTAAAAAGTTTTGTTTTTTAACAAAAACAAAAGTTTTGTGATTCCTCTTGGCCAAACTAAAATTACAGACACCACAGTAGAAATGCAGACGAGAAGGAGGATCCCATGGTCTTTTTGACCTAGGTGGGCTTCTTGGATTCTCAAGCAATCATGAGTGATAGGTGATGTGGTTATAGTGCTTATGTCACATACAGAATTTAAAATGGTGTGGGCAGGAAGAAAAGACATTTTGTGATATTGCAAACTTAGGGAAATGTGTGTTATAACTCCATGATCTAAAGCCATTGCTTCTGAGGCTGGGTTCACACTAGCGCTCACTCTATGTTCGGGGTTTCCGTCCCCAAACCTGCTTAAAAAATGCGGAGAGAAATGTCCTGCAAGCAGGACTTTTTTCTCTGCATTTTTCGGGCGGAAACCTGGTGGACCCCATTATAGTCTATAGCCTTTTTAAGCGGGTTAGCTTTCCATTCTTTGGTTCCCCAAGCAGACCCAAAGAACGGAAAGCTGAATGCTAGTGTGAACCTAGCGTAATACATTGCAGAAAAATCATAGGAGGGGTTAGGGAGAAGCTCTGCACTGTGCTGTGTGACTGTAGTGTTCACTGGACAAGTTAGACTGGATAAGACACCGTTTCGTTGCCAATAATCTAATTTTGTTAAATTTTTTTTGCAATAGAGCATTTTTTAATCCACCTTGTTTTTACTGATAAAGTCAGTCATTTTAGTGTAAAATATAATTTTGTTAAGGGTTTTTTTTTTTTTGCAGTAATGTTTTTTGTTATCCAATACAGAAAAAATGTTGATGGTACAACCCTGCTCCTTCCACTATGTAACTCAGAATGTATGATTTCCCATAAGATCAATACGCTCCTCTATTGAAATACTGTATATAGCTGGTACGATCCTGCTCCTTCCACTATGTAACTCAGATTTTATGATTTCCCACAAGATCAGTGCACTCATCTCCTGAAATACTCATCTTGGGGCGCCCCCCTGAGATGCATATAGAAATGGATAGACCACATCGGGCTCGCCGACCTCGCAGCGCAGACCCAGCAAGACCGAGGGATGTCATATGTAGGATCCACTACTACACCGTGAAGGAGGATATAATGTCCAAAGCCAGAAATCTCAAAAACATCGACTTTAGTGGTGCCCCTCTTTCCATATTTCCGGTTCTCTCTAGACATACTCTAGGACAGAGAACGGTCCTGAAACCTCTACTTGCTGTACTCCAAGAACGTGAGATTCCCTATCGTTGGGGGTTTCCTTTCACTCTCCAGGTTCGCAAGCAGGATAAGCTGATCGTTTTGACATCCCCGGAGGAACTTCAGGATTTTCTCCGTGCACTTGATCTCCCAATGATCCGCCTCCCGGCCTGGGAGCAGAAGCTCAGCGACTCAGACCACCGAGTTCCTCCTACGTTGGTCCGGACCGCTACAAGAGATCGTGCAACGACTCCTCCAAGATCCCAAAGACCTAGGCGTAGACGTCGCCTGGCTACAGAACGTGACCAGTCGGCTTGACCTAACTCCTCTCAGGTGAACCTTTCTTGCTGGACTTTATAGTTCGGGGTTAAACTATTGTTGAAATTCAAATGCTCTTTTGCCTATTTTTGTTGAATTTGCATTCTTTCATTAGAGACCTATTTACTATGATGCCGCTTCATGTATAATTTGATATAGGGGGCCACAAAGTCTCTGGTTATCTGTCATTTCTTGACCTCTTTATTTCTACTTTTTGTTTTGCTGCCTTGGGCTCGGCCTTCTTCGTTCCCACATAGCTAAGGTTCTGCAGTGCGGAACCAAACGGAGGCGCCTGCTCCTACCCCATAATCCCACCGAAGGTGTCCTATCTGCCCTCTTTAGCCTTAACTTTCTTTCTGCTCCCTGAGGTCCCTGACCCCCAATTTCGGGTTTCACTAACCCATCTCTAACCGCTACTGATCTCGCCGTCTCCTTTTCCGCTTCCACCCTTCCTCCCCTCCCCCTACACTACCTATGGCGGACATTATAATATCTTCTTTCAATGTTAAGGGATTGAATGTACCTGAGAAGCACTCTCAAGTTTTGTATGATGCTAATAAACGTAGGGTCCAGATTCTTTGTCTACAAGAAACACATTTTCTTGCTGATCATGTGCCCACCATTAAAAACCGCTACTTCCCGTTATGGTCTCATAGTAACGCACAGGGTAAAACTAAGGGAGTTGCCACCTTTTTCCACAAAAACCTCCCGGTAAAGTTTAGAGATTCCATGGCAGACCAGGACGCTAGGTACATTTACCTCATATGTGAAATATATGGATCAGTGTACACAGTAGGCAACCTATATGCACCTACACTGGCCAGATCCCTTTCCTTGTCTCAGCCCTGAATACCCTCCAATCTTTTGCCAAAGGTCATCTCATACTGTGTGGAGACTTCAATCTCCCTATGAACCCTTTACTAGATACCTCTGAAGGTAGGTCCCATATCTCCTACAGTGCCTTAAACAAGCTCCGGAAGCTCTTGCACTCCATGTTGTTGTGCGATGCCTGGCGGGTCCTACATCCGACCGATAGAGACTTCTCCTACTACTCCTACGCTCATAACACATATAGTAGAATTGACTATATCCTTATATCACATGCTATCTTGCCACAAGCGACCGCGGCCGGGATTAGTACAGCATTCCTCTCTGACCACTCTCCAATCATATGCACTATACGTATGTTGCCTCCGGGACCTCGCCCACACTCCTGGAGACTGAATGAGTCGCTCTTGCTTGATGCTTCATGTGTGGCTGACCTCAAACTTACTATCTCCAATTTTGTGACAGACCATGCCCATGACTCCACCTTACCACCGGTTCAATGGGAAGCCTTAAAATGTGTGCTTCGTGGAGTGCTGATGAAACATGGGGCTTTATCCCACATAGAGAGGCACAGGACAACACGTTGAAGGCCTTCTCAGCGATCCATCATGCAAAGCGTTCACGAATCCCTATGATGCTTCTCTCTTTGGACACAGAGAAGGCCTTTGACAGGGTTGATTGAGGCTTCCTGGAAGCTACTCTCTCGCAGATAGGATTGGGGCCCAAGATGCTTACCAGTATACACTCCCTTTATAACTCTCCGTGGGCACAGGTACGAGTTAACGGTGCGCTTTCTTCACCTCTTACTATCCGCAATGGCACCCGCCAAGGTTGTCCTCTCTCACCTATGCTTTATGCCTTGGTGATGGAACATCTACTTGTAGCAATTAGGGATAACCCAGACATCCAAGGCCTTAGAATCCGCAATCTACATTTTAAGATCTCAGCATTCGCAGATGTCCTGCTCTTCATTACTCAGCCGCTTACAACTATCCCATCTCTCCTCCGAGTAATCAACTCTTACAGTTACTATAGCAACTAAAAACTCAACCTGTCCAAATGCACTGCTCTTAATGTCTCCCTGCCAGAGTTGCGGCTTAGTAGTCTCTGCTCATCCTTTTCCTTTACATGGTCCCAGAAAGCGATTAAATACTTGGGGGTTCAGCTCCCTAGTAATCTTGACGATTCCTATACGCTTAATTTCCTTCCGATCCTGCGTACCTTGCAGACAGATCTGAAACGCTGGGACACCAAAGGCTTCTCTTGGCTGGGACGCATTAATTTGCTAAAAATGAATGTCCTTCCCAGACTACTCTATCTATTTCACACTGTCCCTATAATGTTACCCAAACATTTCTTTACAACTATCCAGAAAACAATTACTAAATTCATATGGGCATCCAAGCCACCGAGAATTGCAAGAAGCATCTTGACCAAACCCAAAGAGTGCGGTGGACTGACGGTACCGGATTGCTCTAACTACTTCCTGGCTGCAGTCACTTCGCGTATCTTGGATTGGCATCACTCGGCGTGCTCTAAACTCTGGGTCGCCTTGGAGGGCTCCTTGAGTTCACTTCCTCTTACTGCCCTCCCGTGGCTTAATAAGCGCTACTGGACAGATAGCTCCACCCATACACTTCCATATGTTACGCGTCAGGTTCTTGGATCGTGCCGACGCTATGGTGCTGTGCGTTGACTGCTCCTAAACGATGAACCTATGACACCTGTCTCGGGCAACCCGGATTTTCCTGCTGCGCTCCAGTCCGCCTTTTTATCCTATACCAGGGGTCAACCGATCCTTCGATTCCACCAAGTCACAAACACGGCATCTCTCCTCTCCCGCCAAGAGCTGACCCCCCCCTGGGTCAGACCCTGATTCTGCTGTATCCCATTGGCAATATGCCCAGCTATCTCACCTATACGCCACTCTTAAGATAACGCACAATCTGCACAGAGAATTATTGCCCTTTGAACACATATGCCTCTCTCCTCATACCCCAGCTCACACAATCTCACTCATCTATGGCATGCTGCGGGAGACCGCTACTGAGTCCCTACCTGCTTATGCGGGTGGATGGGAAAGGGAGCTGGGGATCTCGTTCGCGCCAGATGTGTGGTCATCGGCATTCCAGGTGTGCCACAAATTCTCTGTTTCCTGCAAGGCACAGGAGACTAACTATAAGATACTCTCCCGATGGTACAGAGTCCCGTCTGTTCTCCATGAGATGTATCCCTCCACCTCAGATCGATGCTGGAGATGTAATTCTGGCCGGGGCACGATGAAGCACGTCTGGTGGGAATGCACACTCCTATGCCCCTTCTGGTCAGAAGTCTGTTGTATAATTAGGACGGTTACGGGCATTTCTTTAGACGATGACCCTGCACCCCTTCTTCTTTCCATCTTCCCGTGTAAATATGAGAAACACACCCGCAAATTGATAGGCTTCATGCTCGTGGCTGGAAGGTCTGTGATTCCTAGACTATGGAAGTCTCAGTCCCTTCTCTGGTGTCCTGGCTTAAGGAGGTTTTGCTCATTCGTAGTATGGAAAATATGCTGGCAGAGCTGCGACAGGATGACAGGACCCATCAACAAACATGGCTCCTTTGGAATCATTTTTACCACTCTAATGAATTTCAGTCTGCCTTCCCCTTTGTATCCCCCCAATAGGGACCTGCCCCCCCCCCCCAACCTCTTCCAATCTTTTGTTATAATAATGTAGTTTTGTTTTGATTTTACTCTGCATTTTATTGAATTCTGTGTTCGGCTCTGCTGCGACAGTGCCTATGTTATTCTCCCCTAATCTGCTCCATTGATCCCCATGCCTCCCTCCCCTCCCCATCCATGAACTTCCCTGATCATTTTGTTGTTTGTACTGTTTTATCTCTGTCAATATGAAAAGTGAATTCTTTGTTCAGCCCTGCTGCGACAGAGCTTATGTTATTCCCCTCTAATTTGCTCCATTTGTCACTTCTCAACCCCTATCTCCATCCCCTCCCTCCCTTCCCTGCCCATGAGCTTCCCGCATCATAATGTTGTTTGAAATGTTTTATTTCTGTTTATATGCAAAAATTTAATAAAATCCTTAATGTTAAAAAAAAAAAAAAAAAGTATGTCACACAGCGATATTCTCTGTTGTGTGAATATAGGGTTATTGTCAGTCTATGCTCTGTCAGAAGATCTGCTTCTCTCATAAAATGTGGCTGCCGTGGTCTTTACTCCTCCTACTCCTCAGTTATGTGGCTTTCCATTAATGCTGGGCAATTATGACCCAAATCATAATCATTACTAATTAACCATTTTACCTCGATTACAATTAATGAACGATTATTTTAGAACACTCCTCTTTTTACATGCCACTCCCCCTATTTATATGCCATGCAACTGAATTTTAATTTCGCTTATTCACATATCAGCGATCCTGATTAGCTATCGTAGTTAGCGACATATCCTTTAGCCAATGGCAGTGTGAAACAGGATGACCTGGTTGCAAAAAAAATAATTGCAATAATTGATGGTAGCAAATTCATAAAGATTTATTGAGCTGACGTTTGATTTTGGTTATTTTTCGATTAATTACCCAGACATACTTTCTATTTATACCATTCCCCCTCCTCATATCATCGCTCTTGTTACATAAAGCCTTGGCTTCAGATTGCATGAGTAGACAGACAGGTCACTGCCACCCCAATCCCCATTCATTCCGTTCCACCAAGATCAGCAATCCCCTTTGCTAAAATCCTTTGTGCTGCTGGTTAAAAAATTGTGACTTATGGTGTTTAAGTCAGTGTTCAGATGTTGAGTTGCTGGTAATCTTTCTGTCCTCCTCGCTCACCCCGGCAGCTGACACAGCCCTGCTATGTGAGATGATTTCTTGTCCCTGTGTTTCTGGGCTTATTATGACAGCTGTATGGAGACTGAATTAATTTTGTGCCTAATTAAAGCATCATAATTAAAAGGCCTGCTGTAGCTACAAACTATTTGTGGTGCTTTAGATTAACCAATTTGTTCTTACACTGTCCTCGAAGGTAATTACTGTAATCTGATTTATGCCGATGTTTCTGCGATCAGACTTAATGTGTTAAGGACGGGTTTAACAAAAGGCGTTTTTATTTTGTTACAGTGGAGTTTCACATTAGAGGATTGTCCAGACTAGTGGCACTGTGTAAAATGTTCAGCTTGATAGTAGTATGATGTTGTACCGTGTTAGCCATTGAAAGTAGTGGAAGAGTGAAGAAATCAGGAGATACCTTTTAGAGGCTAACTGAGTATATTTATAAGTAAGCTTTCAGGAGTGCTCGCTCCCTTCATCAGACATGGTGTGATACAAGAACTGAAAATTAACAGATTTTTATACACATGGTTTTCAAAGCATTTTAGAGTCCTTAAAAAAATTGCAATCTAAGTAGAGAAGTTATTTACAACAGGTCAAAAAAAACAGTCTGGAAACTTGTGGTGCGTGACGGAGGGATCAGTAATTCTTGCTGTTATCTGTTTGCTATCAGGAGGTGATTTGTGTCCCTCACAGGTCACACATAGTTTGATTTGACCTGTTGTAAATAACTTCTCACTTAGATTGCAATTTTTTAAAGGACACAAAAATGCTTTGCCTGTTGTAAATAACTTCTCTACTTAGATTGCAATTTTTTTAAGGACTCTAAAATGCTTTGAAAACCATGTGTATAAAAATCTGTTAATTTTCAGTTCTTGTATCACACCATGTCTGATGAAGGGAGCGAGCACTCCTGAAAGCTTACTTATAAATATACTCAGTTAGCCTCTAAAAGGTATCGCCTGATTTCTTCACTCTTCCACTACTTTCAATGGCTAACACGGTACAACATCATACTACTATCAACTTGAAAGATACCACAATGTACCGCAAAAGAATGGAACTGAAAAACCGGCTTAAGAAACTTGCACAACTCAACAGCGACATCTTCTTCTTAACAAAATGCAAAAAGGAGAGACTCATCCCAAAAGGCTTCAATTTACGTAACCCAACCCGGAACACCTACAACAGCCGATATGCAGAACAACTATGTATTTGGACATCTGAAAGGCTGCGGAACAATATGATAAAAATTTCCTATAACAACAAAAAAAGAACACAGGAGGAGATACAGGCCCTGAAATCATCATTGGCTAATGACACAGAGGAAATGAAGGCCAAACTCCACACATACTACTGGAAACTTCAGGATATGCTTATTAACAACAAAAAGAAAAAGCTCCACAGACTGAGACAAAAAGGTCTCATTACTACAACCGCAAGTACTAGCCCAGCTCAGCAAAGCTGTGTTGTGAATCTTTCCTCTTATGAGCCAAACAAACACGAAATGTCAGTTCTCTCCAAAGGTCTCTCCTTCTGCCCCTCAGCACACACTGACCATATCCAACTCTGCAATGATATGGAGGAGTTTTTCAGAAAAATGAGATTAAGGGAATATTTTTATGACAAAGACCTTCCATACAGCAGCGACTCTGAGATGGAACAGCCCATAAGGAATCCTACCAAAAAATCTACCTGGACCCCACGCCCTGGAGCTAATGCAGCACTGGATAAATATATTGACTGTTTCAGAAGCAAAGTAAAATCAGAAATCCTGGAGAAACAAAAGAAACAGGTGCATAACCTAACCCTGCAGGAACAGAAGGCTATTACTTCACTAAAAGAAAATCAGGATGTAATAATAAAACCAGCTGACAAAGGGGGCGCAATAGTCATAATGAACACCTCAGACTATATCCAGGAAGCAAACAGGCAACTGTCAAATCCCATCCATTACTCCAAACTTGGAAGTGATCCCACAGAGGCCTATATGAAAGAACTAAAGAGTATGATCAAGGAGTTTCCAGTCCAGATCCTGAATCAGGTAAAAGGACTTATCCCACAAGATCCCAGGCCGGGCTGCTTCTATATGCTCCCAAAGATACACAAAGATGGCAACCCTGGGAGGCCTATCATTTCTGGCATTGGGACACTGACCGAAAACATCTCAGGTTGGGTGGAAAATCTTCTAAAACTCCTTGTCAGGGATACTCCAAGCTATATCCAGGACACCACTGACCTTCTTAACAAACTGAATGCCCTGGGCCCACTACCTGAGGGTACCATTTTGGCCACCATGAATGTGGAATCCCTGTATACCAACATTCCCCACAAGGATGGAGTTGCAGCATGTCGGGTACACCTGGCAAAACAAAACCTCCCAACAGAACCAGTAACGCAGCTCATACAATTCATCCTTAGCCACAACCATTTTACCTTTGGAGAGGATCTATATCTACAGCGAATGGGAACTTCAATGGGGACCAGATGTGCACCCCAATATGCAAATCTCTTTATGGCAGAAATGGAAGGAACATATTTATCAACATGCGCCACCAAACCTATGATTTACCTTCGTTATATCGATGATATCCTTGTCATCTGGACTGCAGGTGAGGAGGCCCTACTTCAATTCCATAATGACTTCAATGACTTTCACCCGACCATCAACCTTAAACTTAGCTATTCAGGGAGTGAAATTCACTTTCTGGATACCACAATATACATTAAAGACCACCGGCTACTCACATCAATATACCACAAACCCACAGACAGAACGGCCTACCTGAGAAACGACAGCTTCCACCCCAAGCACACAAGACAATCTATAATCTACAGCCAGGCTATACGATACAATCGTATTTGCTCCGACAAAACAGACCTGGACAAGCACCTCCGGGATCTGAGGATGAAATTTCTCAGATTGGGATACAAACCAAAAGTGACAGACAACCAATTAAACAAAGCAGCAGCCATTAACAGAGACAGTCTGCTCACATATAGAGAGACCCAGAAAGATGCCCGAGTGCCCCTAGTTGTCACCTACAACCCACAGCTGGAGATCCTACGAAGGATTGCCAAGGAGCTCCAACCTGTGCTACATAGGGACAACAGACTCAAGGACATATTTCCAGTCCCCCCTCTCCTCTCCTTTCGACAACCACCAAACCTGAGGCGCATTATCGTCCGGAGTGCCCTGAAGGCCCCAACTGAAAATGGCACCTCACCTTGCCTACATAAAAGGTGCATGACCTGCAAGCACATCCACACCGCTGACAGTGTACCTATCCCACAGTCACAACAGGTGCACAGAATTAGGGGGACATTCTCCTGCAGGTCTTCCAATGTGGTGTACCTCATAATGTGTGTGCAATGTCCCACCACAGGCCTCTATGTGGGGGAAACAGGGCAGAGACTCAGTCAACGAATGAACTCACACAGATCCACCATTAATAACAGCAGAACCGATCTCCCAGTGGCCGCACATTTCTCCGGAGAAAACCACTCTATTGAAGATTTGCAGGTTGTGGTTTTAATGGGACATTTTAAGACACAGGAGAAAAGGAAAGAAATGGAGTATAAATTTATGCAAAAATTTCAAACTCTGCAATTTGGACTTAATATTCATGCCAGCTTCATGTCACACTATGTTTGAACCATGAACTGAACTCAATATTCATGCCAGCTTCAAATCAAACTATGTGTGACCTGTGAGGGACACAAATCACCTCCTGATAGCAAACAGATAACAGCAAGAATTACTGATCCCTCCGTCACGCACCACAAGTTTCCAGGCTGTTTTTTTTGACCTGTTGTAAATAACTTCTCTACTTAGATTGCAATTTTTTTAAGGACTCTAAAATGCTTTGAAAACCATGTGTATAAAAATCTGTTAATTTTCAGTTCTTGTATCACACCATGTCTGATGAAGGGAGCGAGCACTCCTGAAAGCTTACTTATAAATATACTCAGTTAGCCTCTAAAAGGTATCGCCTGATTTCTTCACTCTTCCACTAAAATGTTCAGCATCTGAACAAAGAAAACATAATCATTGTAGGCTGAAACGTTCAGCAACTTTTTCAATTCCATACCATTTTCGGCTAAGGTCCCATGTAGTGAAACGCAGCAGAAAAACACTGCAGGGAAAAACTGCCGCTAAAACGCTTTTCATTGTTTTTCACAACATTTTTCATTGAGTTTTTACGGTATTAACATGCTGCGTCTTTCAAAATGTATGCATATTTTTGAAAGCTGTTTTTGAACAGCTCTTTTCTTTCTACCATATTTGTGAATGAGATTAAGCAAAATCTCATGCACTTTGGATGGTGTGTTTTTTTTTTTTTTGTTTTTTTTTTGCATTATTTCCACAGCAGCCAAGAATGTGGGGCCTTAGCCTTCAACATTTCCTGCTTCCTTGTAGTAAACAGAAACATTCTTGTTTACATCTAGTAGGAGAAAGTCCTCGTCTGTTTCAGTTTTTCATGCATGAAAAGCAGATAAAAGCATCTGTTTTTATTGTTCATTTTTCAACTGTTTTTCATGGATCTGTATTTAAAAAAATGGATGATCCCATAGACTTCATTGAGCAAGGTCTTCAGTGACAAACAGACAAGAATAGGACATGCTCTATAAAAAAAAAAACATGGACACAGATCTGTAAAAAAAAAAAAAAAAAAAAGGATGGTGCCAGAGGGAGCCCAAAGGCATATCTGCTGCAAAAGAAAGTGAATGGAAAATGATCTGCAGTGATCAGGAACATCCACTATACAATGGATGCCTACTCTTGGTTCGTATAATATATGGTTCCTGAGAACAGCTGAACGGTAGGAGTGGCAGGTGTCAGACCTTCACTGATCTGGTATTAATGATCCATATTAAAGGGAATCTGTCAGGTCCAAAATGCCTCTCAAACCAATAATAGTCTTTACTAGGAGCAGAAACATAACTCCGTGAATACAAACCAAAGAAGCATCACAGTGGCCTTGCGGTGCGGTCATGGGTTGTAATCGTGCCAAGGACAAAATCTGCAAGGAGTTTGTATGTTCTCCCTGTGTGTTTCTTCCAGGTACAATGTTTTCCTCCCACACTCCAAAGACATACTGATAGGGAATGTAGACTGTGAGTCCTATATGGGACAGTGACTGACAATGTCTGTAAAGTGCTGTGGAATATGATGGCGCTATACAAGTAAGCAAAATAAATAAGAAACAATGCAAAGATAGTCATCTTTCTATGGATTTGGAAATCAGCCTCAAGTGCATCCGGGGTAGGGCTTGATTTAATAAATATGCCTACAGACAACGGTGGCGAGGGCAGAGGCTGAAAAATTCCCATTCACTACTAAAGGGGATTCAACTGGCAGCAATTTTAGAGGACATTCATGGTACTTTTGACAATATGTAGGCAGATATTGCAAACTGGGTCCTGACCCATGCACTTACAAGCTGATTTGCACACCCATGCAAAGATTATTATTTCTTAATTGCTTCACTGGTTTGTGGCCACAAAGTTATGTTTCTGCTACTACTTATTGCCCTTACATGGCGCTATTATTATTTTGGGAGACATTTCAGACTTGACAGGCTCCCTTAACCCCTTCCCGACATACACCGTAATAGTAAGGCGGATGTCGGGTATTTAAACATGGCGGCTGCTCGGGAGTTTTATACAGCAGAGACCCGGCGTTAATGCCCATGATCAGTGCCCGCACTGATCGCGTGCATTAACCCCTCTGGCGCCTCAGTCAAAGCTGTTTATTACTGTTGTTAGGCAATATAAGTCCTTGGTGTTGAGACGGAATGTAATAGGTGGGCGGGTCCAGCAGCTTCTTCATATTATCTCTGCAAAGGCACCTTTCTCCTCTCACCTGAGTGCATGCAGGCTGCCGTCTCTTCATTGGACATAGTGAGGGATTTTTAGCAGATCTGTGTTGGTGATAATAGCACATCGGGGAAAAGACGTTTAAATTAGTTACTCTTTTAGGACCACAGGCATTATTTAGTATATACAGTACATTTCATATATAACGTGTGTGTGTGTGTGTGTGTGTGTGTCTGTTTATATATATATATATATATATATATATATATATATCTACACACCATGTTTCTCCAAAAATTAAGTCCTACCCTGAAAATAATCCCTAGTCCTTTTCCAGGTTTTTTGGAGAAGGCTTGAAATATAAGCCCTACTCCAAAAATAAGCCCAAGCTACAGTTGGTTTAACCCCTTCCCGACATCTGCCGTATGATTACTACAGAGGCCGGGTCCTTAAAGATGGCTGCCGCTCCGTTGCCAAGCAGCCACCATTGCTACCGTACTGTACATTACAGCGGAGACCTGGAGCTAATGTCTGCGATCAAAGTTTACTCTGATTGCGGGTATTGTTGAGTTTCAGACAGTCGGGAGCCTTATGAAGGTTCCCAAGTTATAAAAAAAACAAAAAAATACAAGTTCAAATCCCTACCCCCTTTCACTAGAATACATATAAAAACTATAAAATTAATGTGAAACACACGCACCTTAGGTATCCTTGTGTCCAAAAACACCCGGTCTTAAAACTTATAAAAATGTTTCCTGTACGGTAAATGCCGTAGCGGGAAAAAAAATTGCCGAACCGCTGTTTTTTTCGCTGTTACGCCTCTGATAAAAATTTGAATGAAGGGTGAACAAATGTGTGAGTGTTGTTCATGGAAAAAAATTAGACCAACCCTGAAAATAAGCCCTAGTCCTTTTTTCTGAGAAAAAAATAATATAAGACCCTGTCTTATTTTTGGAGAAACACAGTATATATATAATTAATATACGGTGTGTTATATATATATATATATATATATATATATATATACGAATGAAAATATATAATACAAAGACAATTGCATGGGGCTTTGTACACTCTCCTGAGCTTCATGGGAAGTGTTGCTCAGGTAAATATGTACCTGCCCCCTGCTCTGAGTGAACTGTAAATCAAGGTGGAAGCAAAATGGGGCGATTATCCCGAGAAAAAGAATAAATGAACACTTTTGAAGGGTCAGACATCAACATAGTAATGTCCCCAGGAGGACTCTGCATGATTTGTTTGTTCTGTTGAAAACTCAGATACCCTTTTAAGACAGCTACCAAAAAAGAAGGGGGCAGGGTCAAGCAGGTCTCAGAGCTTAACCACGAGACCAGACTGGAATACCACAGCCACAGAGACTGACAATTGTACCCATCAATCAGGCAGAAGAGGGTACCTGCCCATGGTAGGCACAGATTCAACATGAGCTCCACTGCAAGTCCACATACATAAGGAAGACGTCATCTTGCCCCAGACTGGCAGGAAGGCTGAGTCCCAGATGTGAAGCAAGATTCACAACCTTCCGCTGTCATGACAGAGAAGTCAGACGTAGCCTTATTGTTTTACTAGAGACTTAGAAGGGACTTGGGGTGCAAGCAGTGAACAGAGAATCAAGTGCACCACTTGCACGTTTAACCCTAATATTACTGCATATTGAGCTAAGTGTTCCAGTTGCAGTTGTGAGAACAAAGACTGTATATCCATTTAGCTAAGTATTACCATTGCATGTTATTGAAGGACGTTTAAGTGTTCAATTTAGAGACTTCTGTAAATGTTGTCTACAAGGAAGTGCCCTGGGAGCAAAGGCATAGCTGGGGGAAGGGGGTGAAGGCAGTGGGTCCATGGACCTTGTGGGCCCTACTCCAGGGCCACCACAAGTACACACAAAAATTTCAACTGTATCGGAGTCTACAGGACACAATGATGCAGTTGAAATACATGGTAGAGCAGGAAACTGTTAGCTCCCTGATCTGCCATTCTATAACCTGTAGGCCACAGGGCTGTAGGGGCTTGCGGCCTACAGGTTCCCTAGCAACAACTAAGACATCAGCATCCTAGCACAGTTGGGTGCGATAAGGTTACTACATAGCACCGCCTGAGCAGGGACGAATACGAAGAGGTGGCTTGTAGCCTACAAGATACAGGAAGAAGAGGCAGTGGTGGCAAGTTCTTGTGAGGGGATTGAAGGCAGGTGAGTATTATTATTATTTATTTATTTTTTTATTTTTTTTAGGGTGTGGGCCTTAATATTAAGGGCCAATAAACATAAGGGGTCATTAGGGCAAGCAGGGGCATTAATATAAGGGGGTATTGGGATGCAGTAATCAGGGCTGTGGAGTCGGAGTCGGTGCCTATTTTGGTGGAGTCGGAGTCGGTATAAAATGGACCGACTTCGACTCCCAAAATATATAATAAATTGGTACAGTTAGTAGTACAATGCAGTATGTGCTGAATATATTTTCATAAGAATTTGGGAAAATGATGAAATGTTGAAAATGATGAAATGTCCTGTAAAGGTCTGTTCTATTCCTCATATAATGATGGGACTGAGTTCTGAGTGAACCTATAAGGTTTAGCAGTGCCAGGGCTCTGGAGTCGGAGTCGTGGAGTCGGAGTCGGTGCCTATTTTGGTGGAGTCGGAGTCAGGGGAAATTGAGGAGTCGGAGTCGGGGCTTTGGCGTACCGACTCCACAGCCCTGGCAGTAATTATGTAAGGGCATAAGAGGGTATTGGGCTATACTAATTTAAGGTGGGCATTATTGATATAATGGAGCTGTCCAGAAATTACAGTACTTCGGCAGAAGGGCAGAGAAGGTGAAACATAAAAAACAAACAAAAAAACATACCTGTCCCCAGCGCTACAGTGTCCCCCACTGCTGTCTGTTCCAGTGTCGCCCAGGGGTTTGTACTGGCGGAAGTCCTCGCCTCATGTGACTGCTTAGGCCAATCAGTAGCCACAGAAAAGGACCCAGGATGTCACCAATGACGTATGTGAGTGACATCCTGGGTCCTTACCTGTGATCACCACTGATTGACTTCAGCGGTCACATGCAGCAAGGACTTCTGCCAGAACAAAACCCTGGGCGATGCCGAATCGTACAGCAATGGAGGACACTGGAGCGTTGGGGACAGGTGAGTATTTTTCTTTTTTTTTTATGTTTCACCTTCCCTCCCCCAGTTCTATGTTTCCTGAACAACCCCTTTAAGGGGGTATACAGGAGAATTATGAATTGGGGGCACAGGGGGCAATATTAACTGAGGCATTATTGACTTAAGCAGGCATACAGCAGTATTATTGGGGGGGACAGGGGGCATATAGGAGTATTATTAATTAGGGGGGCACAGGGTCATTATTGAGGGACACTAATTTAAAGGGGTTGTCCTACCATAAATTTTAAAGCAGGCAGCAGGCAAATTGTTATAATGTACATTCCCCCCTTTACCTGTATTTTGCAGTCGGTCACCTTTGCTTGCACACAAAGCGGATGCAACAAGATATCATGACACCGAAACCACAGCAGCCCAACACTGTATACTGCTGTACTGTTGAGAGCGGTGATTGGCTGCAGCGTTCTCGTCAACTTGACATCACTGCTGCAGCCGCTCCATATACAAATAGTGCAGTGAAGGTGATGATAGGTCCACTGCAGGAACAGAGGGGAGGATGCAGTTAAGTATCAGTGCATTTTTGTTTATAACCCTGGCCTGCTGCCTGCATTAATATTTCTGATCAGAGGTATTAATTAAGGGGCACAAAGAGGCATTGTTAATTTTAGATACATATGGGGGTATCATTCACTTACAGGAGATTTTTATATAATGTATTTTACAATTGGGGTAGCAGCAAAATGCAGAATTTGTATAGGCGAGCAAAATGAGGGTCAGGTGTTTGGAAAAGTGAGGAGCCAAAGATGTCTGTGTAGCAAACTTTACAGAGACAGGTTGCAGCTGGAAGAAGTGGTCATGGCAGTCCTGATGGAAAAGATGAGAAATGTGAAAGATTACAGTCGGAGACGTCACCTGTAAGTCACATTATTTTTCTGTACTGTATTTACTTAAACTGTCTGCAGAGCCCTGTGTAGAGCCAATATCTACCACTATACGGTCACTGTAAAGTGATAATATCGGTATACCTTGCTAGGGGGCCCACTTGGATATGTTTGCCTTCCCTGTGCTTAACCACTAGCTATGCCTCTGTCTGGCAGACTACATGTGGGAGGAGAAGGACACTCTCTCCCCACAGATGTACAACTGAAAATGGGGTACAAGGGCGCCTTCAGGTTTATGTGGAATCTTTGGATGACAGAGACTCAGTGAGCCCCTTTGGGGATGGCACAAGTCATGCGGTGGTATTGTGTTCCTCTTCTGTAACTTTCAGTCTTTGCATTGGAAAACTATGGATGAGACCTGCAGAAATAATTGCATTGTGAGGGTTTAAAACTGCTGTGGTTTTGGTTGGAGCATGTAGACAGGATTTGTAGAAATCTCACAGCACAGTGTGGCTATTGTAGACAACAGTGGGTTAGGTGTTGTCGAATTTGAAGTTCGTACAATTATATTGTACAATCGTGTGATCATTGACGGCCACAGGTCAGCATATACCCTAAGCAGAAAGTCCATTCACTGCTGCCTGAAAGAAAAAAAATTCTGAAAAAAAATTGTAATGCATTGTAAAATCCTTATTCTTCTATGGCAGGCTGCATAGCACAGCCTGTAATAGAAGTGTTAGCGACATAAGCCTGGGAGCGTTCAATAGTCTCCTGTCTGTCATGACAATGGATATAATAAAAAATGTATTATATATAATATGATGTCAGTTTTTGCAGATCCATCTCCACTACCAGTTGAAATCTAACCATAAGCTCTGTTCTGACCTGGACAGGATAAAACTGAGAGTTTGTAGGGGTAAAGTGGTGTTCTGTGTTCACATTTGGTGTGTCAGATGAGTCAACCAGTTCCTCTAAACATACTAGGAATACTTGTTCCTGAAATATCAGGCCTTTAACCCTTTCCCTGCCAGCCATGTTTAAACTGATTAACATGGGGGTTTTCCTCTCTAGCTCTTCCTCTCCTATTATACTTCAAGAACTAAAGTGTCTCTTAACTGTTAAATTTCTGATGAACCTATTGATGTTACATAGTGTAGAGAATATATTACAATCCCGGTCAGGGGCAAAATTCAGTCCCAACATTAAAACTATAATCTGCTAAAGTGTGAGTGTCAAAGATAATAAATTGATCATGTCAAGTTCACCACTTAATTAATGACATTGACTCCTGAGGCGGTGTGGTACTATATTTCCCACTGTTCCTGTGCTATTTTCCACCTCTTCTTCCCTGTTTTGGGGGCAGGGGGGTTCCTGTCACTGGCTACCTACTGCCTGCTAAGGCTTATATCCTTGTGTGACATTGACACTGCATGACGGACTTTTGCTGTTCTCACACCCCTCTACAACTTCTAACTGGTGTGTGAGCACTGCATCATTGAATAGTAGGGGAGGCAGTCTGTAGACAATGCAGGATGTCCATGTTTAGGAATGGTGTTGGAGACTGATTACATTGGATTGCCACAACTCAATTGTACATGATGAGTGAGAGCTGATACTGTCTGCAGTATAACAGTGGAGGTAAGCCTGAGTTTTAACTACAGAGTGACTGGGGGTAGCCCAGTATAAAACTGCAGTGCATCTGGACATCCTAACTGCAATTAAAACCATCCGCAACTTTCAAGTGAGGCATCTGACAGGCAGCTAAGTGGGCCCCTGCAGGTGCTGCGGACCCCCAGCACTTGCCCAGGTTTTCTGGGTACTGATGCTGGCCCTGATGGAGTTAACTGGGTGTTATTTTTGCACCTTAAACGACTTTCAGGCAAACTACGGTATTAGAAGTCACAGCTGAATGTCTCCAGAGTCTGTCACCACTGCGCATAATTACCAGTGACACTAGTGGGCAGGATGGACACAACAATGATGGTAAAAGCAGGGCAGGGTGCCTTCCACAGTTCCAGTAGGGGCTACTCAAACTTAATGGCTCTTACATTTTATTGGAAGACTGGAAACAGAGATTAGGAGTGGCAAGACTGTGCAATGTGGCTCTCAAGGTGGAACTAGCTTAAAAAGGACCTTTCACGTCCTCATGCACATGCGGTTTTATATACCGCTACAAAGCTGACAGAGTGCACTGTTGGCCTTCCCGTTATGTGCCCCGGGGCTGGAGAGATCGGTGCCGTTAGTTTCGGCACCAATCTCTACCCACTGTCAGAAGGGCTTCCTGACAGTCTAGCTGGGCTGTGAGGAACGCCCCCCACCTCCAGTACAAGTCTATGGATGTGTACTGTCAGGGGAGGCGTTCCTCACAGCCCAGCTAGACTGTCAGGAATGCCCTTCTGACAGTGGGGAGAGATCGGTGCCGAAACTAACGGCATCAGTATTTCCAGCCCTGGGGCACATAACGGGAAAGCCAACAGTGCACTCTGTCAGCTTTCTAGCGGTATATAAAACCGCATGTGCATGAGGACGTGAAAGGTCCTCTTTAAGCACATTGGAGAGTACCTCCATTACTTCACTGGGGCATCATAATGTCTGTATGTGACATTGCAGAATCCCAGAGTGCCCCTGCTTATACTGTGTATCTGGGTTATGTTTGTATGTCCTGTCTATATGTTCTGTGTCCTATGTATTTGTTTTGCAGCTTTCCCTATGTTATTTCTCTGTGGTGCATTAATATTGTACTGTGCTGTCACATCACTGTGTGCATTATCTTGGTACTGTGATACATTGGTACAAAGGGACTGACTGGACATGTATACTCTATGGGCGGTCCAGAACTAATTAAAGGAGTTATCTAGTTTCTAATATTAATAGTCTATCCTTAGTATAATTCATCAATTTCAGATCTGCGAGAGTCTGACAGTTGAGACCCAAGCAGATCAAATGTCCAAGCACAGCACAACTCCTGTCAATATTATAGGGTAATAACAACATTCAATACTGACAAAGTTTTTCCATATAGTACATACTGTAATACTGCCAGGTAGAGCACATCAGATTCAGTACTAAATTTAAAGGCAATACTGTATATCACCTACATTAAACCAGATACAGTGCGTACGGAAAGTATTTAGACCCCTTTAAATTTTTCACTCTGTTTCATTGCAGCCATTTGCTAAAAGCAAAAAAGTTCAGTTTATTTCACATTAATGTACACTCAGCACCCCATCTTGACAGAAAAAAACCCAGAAATGTAGATATTTTTGCAAATTTATTAAAAAATAAAAACTGAAATATCACATGGTCATAAGTATTCAGACCCTTTGCTGTGACACTCATATTTAACTCACCATGCTGTCCATTTCCTTCTGATCCTCCTTGAGATGGTTCTACTCCTTCATTGGAGTCCAGCTGTGTTTAATTAAACTGATTGGACTTGATTAGGAAAGGCACACACCTGTCTATATAAGACCTCACAGCTCACAGTGCATGTCAGAGTAAATGAGAATCATGAGGTCAAAGGAACTGCCCAAGGAGCTCAGACAGAATTGTGGCAAGGCACAGATCTGGTCAAGGTTACAAAAGAATTTCTGCAGCACTCAAGGTTCCTAAGAGCACAGTGGTCTCCATAATCCTTAAATGGAAGAAGTTTGGGATGACCAGAACTCTTCCTAGACCTGGCTGTCCAGCCTTGGTGAGAAGAGCCTTGGTGAGAGAGGTAAAGAAGAACCCAAAGATCACTGTGGCTGAGCTCCAGAGATGCAGTAGAGATGGGAGAAAGTTCCACAAAGTAAACTATCACTGCGGCCCTCCACCAGTCGGGGCTTTATGGCAGAGTGGCCCGAAGGAAGCCTCTCCTCAGTGCAAGACATATGAAAGCCCGCATAGAGTTTGCCAAAAAACACATGAAGGACTCCCAGACTATGAGAAATAAGATTCTCTGGTCTGATGAGATGAAGATTGAACTTTTTGGCGTTAATTCTAAGCGGTATGTGTGGAGAAAACCAGGCACTGCTCATCACCTTCCCAATACAATCCCAACAGTGAAACATGGTGGTGGCAGCATCATGCTATGGGGGTGTTTTTCAGCTGCAGGGACAGGACGACTGGTTGCAATTGAAGGAAAGATGAATGTGGCCAAGTACAGAGAGATCCTGGAAGAAAACCTCTTCCAGAGTGCTCTGGACCTCAGACTGGGCCGAAGGTTCACCTTCCAACAAGACAATGACCCTAAGCACACAGCTAAAATAACAAAGGAGTGGCTTCGGAACAACTCTGTGACCATTCTTGACTGGCCCAGCCAGAGCCCTGACCTCAACCCAATTGAACATCTCTGGAGAAACCTGAAAAAGGCTGTCCACCAACATTCACCATCCAACCAGACGGAACTGGAGAGGATCTGCAAGGAAGAATGGCAGAGGATCCCCAAATCCAGATGTGAAAAACTTGTTGCATCATTCCCAAGAAGACTCATGGCTGTACTAGCTCAAAAGGGTGCTTCTACTCAATACTGGCAAAGGGTCTGAATACTTATGACCATGTGATATTTCAGTTTTTCTTTTTTAATAAATTTGCAAAAATATATACATTTCTGTTTTTTTCTGTCAAGATGGGGTGCTGAGAGTACATTAATGAGAAATAAAATAAACTTTTTTGCTTTTAGCAAATGGCTGCAATGAAACAGAGTGAAAAATTTAAAGGGGTCTGAATACTTTCCGTACCCACTGTATATACTGTGACAATTGGGCGTAATCTAGCCTCAAAGGTGGCAGCTTCCTGGACTTCACAGAGGTGTTGGTGGTACTGGGTGCCAAATAAGCAGCATATCAGGCAGTAGTAATCCAAAATAAATGGCTTTATTCAGCTTGTGGGTGAAAACAGGAACAAAACAAAAAAAAACAGCCTATCCCACACACAGGGCAATACCTCACTACTTGAGCCCTGACTAACCTCTGGGGGCAAGAAGCTTTACTGAGGCTTCTCCTCAGCAGTCTGGCTCACACTTAGCTCAACCAAGTCCACTTTCGAATCCAGTCCTCTTGGAACAGACCGCCTTGTCTTTCTCCAACTGGTTCCACCATCTACCTGCTCCCTGCAGGTCTCCAGCAGCTCTCTCCTGCTGTGTACACTCCCTCTGGAGTTGGGCCCCACCTATGGGTGGGGTTGAGGACCTTTTCAATCCTGACTTTGGGTCGCTCACCAGCGCCCTCTAGGTTCACACTCTCAACATATATATACACACACACACACACACACACACACACACACACGTACAATTACCTGGCTTTGCACAGGTCTAATTTATGCCTTTGTGTATGTGGTTAAAAACTTCCTTTGCTACTATGAAACCAACATATCTTGGGGCAGTAGCAATTTGCTTTTGCTATAGGAGTCTTTTATCCAAGTGCAAAATTCCTTTTTGTAGGTATGACTGGTATGAAAGGATCTAAATTTATAACAATACTGAAATCCAGTATAGGTACAATCTTTTCATGGGTAGTAACACAGTGAGTAAAGAAAAATGGCTGGGTTGTTATGGAAACCTGGTCTAAAACTGTGTGTATGTGAGGCTAAGAATGAAAGACCTGCAAGCAGGATTGTTATGGAAACCTGATATAAAACAAAAATGGCTGGGTTGTTATGGAGCCCTGGTCTAAAAGTTTGTGTATGTCAGTGAGGCTAAGAATGAAGGGCCTGCAAGCTTCTGTTGGCTAATATGAGTCATGTGATGTGATATGGGGGAAGGTCCTTAATGTGAAAGCCACTGCTGCTTTTGTTAATATCTTGAGAATGCAGTGGCGTAACTAGGAATGGCTGGGACCCAAGGCAAACATTTCACATGGCCCCGCCCCCACCGGCAAACACCCTCCCCCCCCGCACATACCGCATTCCCCACATTCCTGCACACACTATTATGCCCCATAGTGGCCCCTGCACACACTATTATGCCCCATAGTGGCCCCTGCACACACTATTACGCCCCATAGTGGCCCCTTGAACAATTATTATACTCTGGGGTCTTTTTAGACCCCAGAGTATAATGATCGGAGACCCAGGGGAGGATACAAACATAAAAAACAATGTTACTTACCTCTCCCTGGCTCTGGCGCACTTCCTGCTACTTTCGGCCTTCAATATTGGACCAGACATCAAGTGAGCCAGGCATGCGTCACGACGCATAATGACATCAACCTAGCCCACGGTGACGTCTGGGACATCACCAAGGAGGCCCAAAGCCTGCTGGAGCACAGGAGAGGTAAGTAACAGTGTTTTTTATGTCCCCCTCACCTCCCCTGGGCCTCTGATCATTATACTCTGGGGTCTGAAAAGACCCTAGAGTATAATGATAGCAGTGTTTGTGAGGTTTGCGGCCCAAGGCCTTACTTACCGGTCCCCGCTCCTAATCATAGCCACCTCCGCTTCCGCAGAATGGGAAGCGCAGGCGGCCGTGAGCAAGAGCGGGGAACAGTAAGTAAATAGGGCCTGTTACCTGCTGGGATTACTCCAGTAGGTAATGGCCTATTAAAAAAAAAAAAAAAAAATCAGGGGCCTGCCAGGCCCCTAATGTCCCGGACCCTGTGGCAACCGCTCCCACTGCTACCCTGGTATTTACGCCACTGTGAGAAAGGTATGATGTATAGAGCTCAAAGCCGGTCTAACACCTGTGGAAGCGCCTGATTTATGTATATGCCTAATTTGGTGCACATTGGTCCTGTCATTTGGCCATGCATAAAGAAAGGGCAACAGAAATTCATTTATATAAGGTGTGGGGGAAGAAGATCAGTAGCAGCAATGGTGCGGACCCAACCAGTCAGAGACAGGGAAACAAAGTCTGGTGCAAAACAGGTTTATTTGGAAAAACAGCAAAAATAAAACCTTTAGTTCAGGTACAAAATAAGCAAAATAAAATACAGCCTTAATTTCAGGCAAAATGTAAAACAAAGCCCTGCTCGTCCGAGCGCTAACTAATCAGTAAAAAACTAACTATATGTGTGGCTTACTATCAACCACACGAACAAAAAAAAAAGTAGCACAGTACCAGACTCTCAGTGTTTCAGGACAGACCCAGGCGCCTCCTCTCACTCTCAGGATCTGCCCTGAAGTGCAGGCTCTGCAGCCTTTTATGGCCCAGTAACAAGCCTGGGACCTACACCTGGGGCTGAAGCTGTGTGCAGTTGGCTACTAAGAAACATTTTATTGTATGGAGGTGCAACTATGGGAAATTATGCTATGTTAAAGGAACACTATGGGACATTATACTGTGTGGAGGGGCCACAATAGGGCATTATAGTGTTTGGAGGGGCCACTATGGGACATTATACTGTGTGCAGGGGCTACTGTTATACATAATAGTGTGAAAGGGCCACTATGGGACATTATACTGTGTGCACTATGGGATATTATTCTTAAAGAGGAGTAACATTAAGAAAAAAAAAAAAAAAAAAAAAAAGCATACTCACCTGTCCCTAGCGTTCCAGTGTCTGACACCACAGCCCATTTGGTCACACATTGTGCCCACGTGACCGCTGAGGCCAATTAGTTGGTCGCTGGAGAGGGACCAGTGATGTACATATGTCACCAGGCCTCAGCAGTCACTTGGGGTGCTTGGGTTCTGAGGACTGAAGCACTGTGTGCGACTGAACGGGCTGCAGCAATTGAGACCAGAGCGCCAGGGAATGTATTTTTCTTTTTTTATGTTACACCTGCCCCCAGCCCCTCCATAGTTTGAAGGGCAGGTCTGCTTTACATGGAGTGAGAGGCAGCATTCCTGGGTAAGTTGCAGTTTCAGCCTGACATGGTAACTTAGAGAGGACTTCTGGCTCTCCCTCCTTGTAAAGCAGTACTGTGCAAAATTACTTTACACAGGACTGCTGTACATGGAGGAGCTACTTGTGCTGGCCCTGCCTACTTGTATTGACTCCACCTACTTGCACTGAGTCCTATAAAATTGGGCCACTTTAAAAAAATTTTCAGGGCCACTTTCAGGTCCCAATCCGCGAAGTGAGGAAGCCAGCTCAGGCGACACTATCCCTGACAGCTAGGAGAGCCGGCATGGAGGGGCGCTTGTCTGAGTGTGTCACATCAGGTCAGGCTGCCCTGGGCCCACCCCAGGGCTGCCAATATTATATGCTTTTCCCTTAACTAGATTGGCGTCTGCAAGACACCAATCTAGTTTAAACTCATTCTGTGACTCTGTCTTGTAAACCGCAAGCCACTGCAGGCCTGCGGTTTACAAGACACCGAGGATATAATAATAATACATTTTATTTATATAGCGCCAACATATTCTGCAGCACTGTACAATTTGTAGGGTTCAATTCCTGACAAAAAGATATATTACAAAGAAATAGTCAATTCACACACTGGGACTGAGGGCCCTGCTCGCAAGAGCTTACAATCTGTGAGGTAGAGGGGGTGACACAAGAGGTAGCAGGGGCGGCAACAGACAAAGCATTGCTTATACAATGGTCAGACAATTTTGTAATAGAGGTTACTGTCATTACACACATATAAAGCTGTATGAGCTGTCACCAGTCGTGTCCTTTAACATCCAGGGTCATTAGGGAAACAGTATTTAGGTCAGGGGGAATCAGGGACATAATGTAAGAGAGGCAATTAATTAAAGGGGTTGTCCAAGATAACCATTTTTTAATATGAGACCGGGAAAGGTGAAAAAAAAAAAACCCTACTCACCTATCCCTTGTGCTCTGATGTCTCGCACCGCGGTCTGGTTTTGCTGCTCCGGTGTTTTCTTCTAGCAGAAGTCCCCGCTGCACATTACCGCTGAGTCTGCTGACATGGGACGTCACAGTGCTGGGGGGACTTCCACTGGAAGAAAACACTGGAGTAGCAGGACTGGAATGCTCTGGGAGACACCGGAACACCACCTTTCTATGGCCTCATATTAAAAAAGTGGTTATCCTGGACAACCCCTTTAAGGTAGCATTTGGGCTTTATTAAAGGGACTTTCCAGCTTATTTTTATTGATGATCTATCCTTAGGACAGATCATCAATAAGAGATCAGTGGACCCCCCCCCCCCTCAGATCAGCAGTTTGAATCACACGCTGTCTGTTTATAGTTACCGTGTGATGTAATTACAGCCTTGTCACATAGACGTGTATAGGATGAAGCTGTAGTTACATTACATGGCCGCTATGAGATGAATGACACTATGTAAACGGAGAAGAGGTCACAGCACTTACACAGATACCACGGTTCATTCAAAAACCCGGGACCCCCACCGGTTTTTTTTGTTTTGTTTTTTTATTGATGACCTGGAAAACCTTTAAATTAGGAAACACACAGGGCATTATTAATAAGGGGCACTATTTAAACAGGGTACACACAGACATTATTAATTTAAAGATGCACTTGGGAGTATTATTCATTATAGGGGTTGTTATATCATATATTTTATAATTGGGGTAGCAGTAGGATGGAGACTTCATGTAGGTGAGGACAATGTGTGACAGGTGCCTGAAAAAGTGAGGAGCCATAGATGTCTGTGTTACAAACTTTACAGATACAAGTCACAGCTGGAAGAAGTTGTCATGGCGGTCCAAAGGGAAGAGAAGGGAAATGTGAATGATTAGTCAGAGATGTCATCTGTAAGTCACAAGGGGAGACCGGAGCGCTGCGCAGTAAAGCGCAGGGATCTTGACTGGGGGCGGGCTGTAGGGGGACCAATAACGCGCTAGGGCGCAAAGAAGTGGGGGCGGGGCTTAACCCCGTTCGAATTGACTATGCCGCGCAGCCCGGGAAGCGGCCATTCCGGAGCTGCGCGGCATGCTAACGAGCGGTCAGCTCCCTCCCCCCACCTTTTCACTGTAATGGCATCCCTCGATACCATCCTGGAGCAGATCAGAGCTGCTGCCGGCGTCCATGGTGAGGCCTGGCTGCAGGAGCGGCTGGCTGATATTATGCAGCCTGCCCCCCCCCCCCCCCATTAACCCTTCACTACCCCCGGAGGCGTCTGAGCGGCGGCGGCCACGCAGGACTCGCCCGCCAGCACGTTTGAGCCCTGATGAGCCCCCTAGGGCCCGGCGACATAGGAGTCCCTCTCGGGCCCCTCCAGGCCGGGCACCCCGCTCCACTGCTCAGGGGCGGAGGTCCCGGTCTGGGAGGAATCCTGCCAGTCGCCTGGCCCCTGCGGAGGTGGAGATCCCTGCCACTGGCCTTAGTGGGGGGGACCTCCACATCCAGTCTCCATATGGCTACAGCACGTGGTGCAGCGGTCCCCTCCTGTGATGCTCCAGCGGGAGGGGGACTGTGTCTTCAAGTCCCGTCGGTTCCGGCTTTCCAAGTGCCCTCGGTACAGCAGCGAGAAATTCTGAACGACGAGCAGCACGGCGCTGGCCCCTCCTTCACGGCACCACAGCCCCGGTCCGAGGTGCATCCAGTGGTTTCAAGTGCATACGCGGGTGCAGGTCAACCTTCCCAGGGATGTCGGTCGTGCTGCAGCTGTCAGCGGGATGGTTCTCAACAATCAACAGGCGCCAGCGTTTTCCTGTACAGCGACCCAGGTCAGCAGGATGCAGGACCGTCGACTGGTGGGCCCACAGCACCTACGCAGTCTGGTGAGTACCATTCATTGTCGTGTCCGTTTCCTCCTATTCTAATGTCCCAGGGGTTAGGGATAGATAGGCCGCAGTCCCCAGTGGGTGGTGGTGTAGCTTCTGAGGGGATTAGGGAGCTATTGGGTAGCGTGAGGGAGCTACTGTCGCGCTGCGAACAGAGTGTTAGCGGTTCCCCAGTGGCGGCGTGGGTCCCTCCTGCGGTTCAGTCAGTAGCGTCACAGAGTGAGCCGGTGGTAGGGGCTCCGGCGGGCGTCACAGTGTCTGTCCAGACAGATAAAGAGAAGGTTGATTCGGTGAGGCTAGACGACAGGGCTCGGGGGGAGGTTTATGTGTGTTTTGAGGGTCCTCTAGGGGCGCATTTAAAAAAGGAAGTGAGGGAGAAGATTTGGAAGGACGAGTACGTCGAAATCTTCTCCTTGCTCCCTTTAGCTAAATTTAACTTAGACAAGAGTAAGAAGGAGGATAGCAAAAAAGAGGAGGAAGAAAAACGTAGGTGGCGCCTGATTCCACAGACTTTTGCTAATTGGCTTCAGGCCTTTGCCATTTTAGCGAGTGTCATTGGTGAAAAGGCTCCTGACAACTGTTCGAGGCTTTTTTGCTATCAGGACTCTATAGGTGAGGCGTATCGGGTGTATGGGGGTCAGACATGGCTGCAGTATGATGAGCAGTTCCGTCAGCGTAAGGCGGTTCGGCCCAGCATACGGTGGGACCAGAAAGATATAGGTTTGTGGCTTCGGGTTATGGCGCCAGCTCGCTTTGGCCAGTCCTTTCCTGGGACGGCCGGTGGAACCGGCCATAGTGGTCTCAGTTACGGCTCAGGGGGGGCAGGTGCACAGGCCCAGCAACGTTACGGGCTGTGTTGGCAGTTCAATGAAGCCCAATGTAAATTTGGCTTCAACTGTAGATTCAAACATGCCTGTTCATTCTGCGGAGGGGTGTCCCATGGTGCGGCACGTTGCTTGCGCAAACAAAGGACCAAGGCCTTGCCTAATAGTGGACAAGGGGCAGACGCCGGTGAAGCTGGAAGCCATGCTTCCGTACCTAAATAGTTATGTTAACAGGGAGAGTGCAAAGTTTCTGGTAGAAGGTTTTAGGGAGGGTTTTAGGATTCCCCTGCCGACGCACACAGTCCCCTTTTGTATAACTAACTTGAGGTCGGCAGCGGAACACTCGGGGGTGGTGTCCAAAAAACTGGGGAAGGAGGTGGCCTTGGGGCGCATGGCGGGCCCCTTCGCATCACCCCCTTTGGAAGGTTTAATTGTATCTCCTTTGGGGGTGGTGCCGAAGAAGGAGCCGAATCAGTTTCGGCTCATACATCATTTGTCTTATCCCAAAGGAGCGTCGGTCAACGATGGTATTGCACCCGAGCTTTGTTCGGTAGTATATACCTCGTTTGATGCAGCTGTGCATTGGGTACGGCATTGCGGTCCAGGGGCCCTCTTAGCTAAGACGGATGTGGAGGCGGCGTTCAGGTTGCTGCCGGTACACCCTGACAGCGTTAGGTTACTGGGCTGCTACTGGGACGGCGGGTATTACGTGGATCGTTGCCTCCCTATGGGTTGCTCAATATCGTGCGCATACTTTGAGGCGTTCAGCACCTTTTTAGAGTCGGTAATTCGGGAGGTGTCGGGGGTTGAGTCAGTGATACACTACCTCGATGATTTCCTCTGTATAGGTCCGGCTCCGATGTATGCGCGGTTTTGCTGGCAACCACGCAGTGGGTCGCCGGTAAGTTTGGGGTACCGTTGTCACCGGAAAAGACTGAGGGTCCGTGCACTAGATTGAGTTTCTTGGGCATAGAGCTTGACACTGTGGCAATGGAGTTCCGGTTGCCTGGTGACAAGCTGGTTGATCTTAGGGAGAGGGTGAGGCGTGCTCGTCACATGCGAAAAATTACGTTGCGCGACCTCCAGTCATTGTTAGGCAGTTTAAATTTTGCCTGCCGCATTATCCCCATGGGTAGGATTTTTTGTCGCCGGCTGGCAGGGGCCATGAAAGGGGTGTCAAATCCACGACACTTTATTCGGCTGGGGGTGATACATCGGGAGGACCTGGCAGTATGGGACACATTTTTAGACCAGTTCAATGGTAGATCACTGGTCCAGTCAGCAGTGATCGATGTGTTCGATTGTGACCTCTTTACGGATGCGGCAGGGGGCCACGGTTTTGGGGCCTATTACAGGGGGCAGTGGTGCGCCGCTCCTTGGCCTGCGTCGTGGCGTGAACAAGGTCTGACGCGGAATTTGACTGTACTTGAGTTATTCCCGATTTTAGTCGCGGTGTCCATATGGGGTGGGGTGTTCCAGGATAAAAAAGTTAGGTTTCATTGTGATAACATGTCAGTTGTGTCGGCCATTAATAATGTGACTGCGTCTTCTCCTCCAGTTATCAAGTTGCTTCAGCGTTTAGTATTGCGTTGCTTGTGCCTGAATGCATGGGTGGTGGCAGTGCATGTTCCGGGGTTAAAAATGACGTTGCTGATTCTTTGTCTCGTTTCCAGTGGGAGCGGTTTCGTGCCCTGGCTCCGGGGGCGGAAGTGGAAGGGATTCCATATCCTCCAGAATTATGGGACTTGGTTTGCGAAAAGCAGGGACATTGATTCAGGCATCGTTGGCCCCCGGCACCTGGGATAAGTATTCAAGGGCTTGGCAGCTTTGGGAGGATTGGGTGGGAGATTTAGGTCAGGTACATACTGATGAGGATAGGGTTGGGGCTCTATTGTTCTTGTTAAGCCGTTGGTCTTCAGATGGATGGTCCGTTGCGAAAGTTAATGGTGCGGTAGCGGCGTTGGCATTTGGTTTCAAGTTGAGGGGTTTGGCGGACTTTACCAAACATTTCTTGGTTCAACGTGCACTTAAGGGGTTCCGCAGGGGCAGGGGAAGTAGTGACACACGGCGCCCGGGTACATTTCAGCTTTTGGAGCGTTTGGGGTTGGAACTGGGCCGTTTTTGTTCTTCGCACTATGAATGCGTTTTGTTTCACCTGGCTTTTTCTCTAGCTTTTTTCGGGGCTCTCAGGGTGGGTGAGTTGGTGTCCGTGTCGACTAAGCGGCCGGGTGGTTTACAGGTGGATGATGTGTACATGGAGGAAGGGGTCCTAGTGGTCAGGGTTCGCAGGTCTAAGACGGATCAGGCGGGGGGCAGGGAAGTATCTGCGCCTGGGTGCGGTTGTAGGGTCAGATATGCGCCCGGTGCGTTGTTTGCTTGTTTTTCGGGGGGTTGGTTCCAGCTTCTGCGGGCGGTCCCCTCCTGCGTCATGAGGATGGTTCGTTCCTTTCCCGTTATCAGTTCTCGGCTGTTTTTAGGGGTTGTTTGGACTCGCTGGGCCTTGACACCTCTCGATATGCTCCACACTCTTTTCGCATTGGCGCAGCGACTGAAGCAGCTAGTTGGGGGTTGAGCTCGGAGGTGGTCCGACGTATCGGTAGGTGGGAATCGCAGAGGTATAGATCGTACATACGTCCACACCTTGCCCAAATGTGAATCATTGTGTTGTTGGGTATTTTCTCCGCCCTCCCCCTACTTTATTTCTTCTTTCGTAGGCCCTCCTGCTCGGTTAGTCTGGATCTTCGGCCATTCTTTTGTGTTCTGGGGCGCGGAGAGGGCCGGCGTGCGGCGGAATGGTCGGCAGCTGGGGTTCGACAGGGCTGCGGTCGTTGTACGTTGGATTGGAGTCCGAGGTATGGTGTGGAGTCGGGTCATGCCCGAAATCCACAGGTGCACGAGGTTGGATCAGACATTATCGTGATACATGCTGGTGGCAATGACCTGGGGGTTCGTCCCTTTTGTGATTTAGTGAGGGACATAAAGTATGACCTGTTGAGGTTGTGGTCCATGTTTCCGGGGATTGTTACCGTGTGGTCCGATATTGTACCGAGAAAAGCATGGCGGGAGGCTAGGTCTGTTGAAAGGCTCAACAAGGCCAGGATTAAGGTTAACCGGGCTGTTGCGGGGTTTGTGTCCAGGAACGGCGGTGTGTGCGTGCGGCACAAGGAGTTGGAGTCTGGGGAGGGGGAGTTTTGGTTGCGGGACGGGGTCCATCTGAATGCGGTGGGTATAGATTTGTGGACACTAGGTATCCAGGAGGGTGTTGAGAGGGCCCTGGAAGTGTGGCGGGTCTCTCACGCTTAAGGCGTGCTCGCAGTGGCGGGTGGGGTCCTTGGAGTTGGTGGTCAATTGGCTAAAAGGGTGGAGTCAAAGGTAGGCTCCACCTATACATTTGGTGGTAATTGCACATTTTGGTGGATGGCCTGGCGCACGGTGAACGGTTACAGGGTAAATTGGCCCTGGGAGCTGGTACATGGAAGAAGGAGTTCGTCTTTATTCATGGTGCCGCCGAGCCGGTGGTCGCGGCTGGTGGTAAATTTATGGTGTGGTTATGTTAGCGCCAGGCCGGGGGATTGATAGTTTTTTGTAGCTCCAAGGACTCTTACCCAGGTTAAGCGTTTATTGTTAAATTATTTTAAGTTATGCAAATTATAATAAGTTATACTTGTTGTTATTTATTTGTTGTTTGTTAATAAATACGGCTGCTGTGGCCGATTTAATCCAACCCTTTGGTCTTGGTTTATTTCTAAGGGGTGGGGGGTTTGAGAGCTGGGGGGCAGGGGTCGAGGCTGGAAAAGAGGGGGAAGGCATTTAGGCCCAGCAGTTTGGGTATCAAAGGTGGTGGTGGGGTTCATAGGGGGACCCCGTTATCAGCAATGCCCAGTCAAGTGTTACTGCCCTGTATTCACCTAAATGGTCTGTAGCGCTCTGTGCAGAGCAGATAGCTACCACTATATGGTCACTGTATAGTGATAATATTGGTATACCTAAGTTGGGGGCCCACTTCAACGTGTTTGCCCCTCCTGTGCTGAGCCCCTAGCTAGGCCTCTGCTCCTAGGCTATGTAGTACGGCTCCTGCGGTCTCCCTGTATCTGCTCTCAGGATTTTAGCGCTGCTGGCCTGGCTGCTGCCTTCTTCTTGGATCCGGATCCGTACCTGTGCTCCCTGGCTCATCACCAGCTTAAGTAAGCATTTTATATTAATGTAATAATGAAATAATGCTCTGAAAAGTATTTATCCTGTATCCATAGGATACAGGAAAAATACCTGATTGATGGGGGTCTGTCTGCTGAGACCCCCCCGGGCTTGAAAATTGTTTTTTTTACCCCCACTGGGGAATTCAGCCTGACTGCAGCCAGGCTGAATATAGACGTGTCACTTGGTGGATGGACAAACCCACGCTCCCATTCACTTTGATGGGAGTGCCAAAGATAGCCGAAGTACAGTACTCAGCTATCTGCGGCACTCCTATTAAAGAGAATGGGGGCCATGTGGGCTCGTCCATCCACCAAGCACAAGGTGAGTTAAGTTATTTTCATTGTTAATGCAGTGTTATTGATTTTTGATACTGAAGTAATACAGTAAGAAGAATTTTTAAAAACTGTGTTATAACTTTGTGTATGTTTATTGTGCGACAATAGCAGCGTGTGAAGCTAGTAGCATGGAAACTATTTTTTTTTTTTTTTTTTTTTGGGGGGGGGGCATCTTTCTATAGTCCGCCTCAGGCAGCAAAGAGGGTAGGTTCACCCCTGCCCTGTGTATATACACAATCTTTTGATAATGACTGATAACAGGGAACAGTAGTTAGTGAGCGTTTCAATCCTCTGATAATTCTGTATGTCAATAAGGCTAAGAATGAAGGCTCTATGTGCTTCTGTTGGCTAATATGAGTCATGTGATGTGATATGGAGGAAGGTCCTTGATGTGGAAGGAACTGGTATTATATTTGCTTTTGTGAATATAGGCCCTAGAGAGCTGAAAGGTGACCTCAAATCTTTGGAAGAGCCTAATTTATCTATGTGACAAATTTGGTGCATATTGGTCCAGTTTATCCGTGCATAAAAAACAGACAACACAAATTCATTGTTGGACATATGAGATATATCTATAGTGTTATGGGCATGCTCTTTGACCTCTGCAGAAGTCATTGTGCAGGGCCGGGTGTAGATGAACTGTGAACATCACCTATTGTAAATGTTGGTGTCAGTTATTTATATATAGAATTGTCAATTGTTGTAGAATTGTCCTTACATTGTAATTTTGCTTGTGTTATGAGATAATTGCTGAAAAGTCTGCTGATTTCTATAGAATAAGAAGCTTATGGAACTTACACAAGGTTCACGCCTGTGTTCGGGTTTCCGTTCATGGGGTCCGATTAAAAAAGCAGTTACCCGCGGAAACCCCTTCGGACCCCATAGACTATAATGGGGTCCGTTGGGTTTCCGCTCGATTTCTGCTCAAAAAATGTGGAGAGAAGTCCTACTTACATTTTTAAAGTGGAATGGGGAGTGGAATCACAAGCGGAGATCAGGCACAAGTGTGAACCTAGCCTTGGTAACCAGAGTTATTGCAAGGTTTCAGGAATTTATATAAATAAAATTTTGATAGGGTAGAAATCAAATACTGTGTAGGGTTTAAGATATAAAAGTAGAGCATGTAGTCCTAGCCACAACTCAAGAACGGAACACAGCACACTTAAAATTTCACACTTAGTTACATTTTGTTAAAAATGTTATTAGTGATTAAATATTGGCGAATCTCAAAAGATTTGTTTCAAGGAGTATTCTGGTTCGTTTGGGGCCAAACTTGTTTGGATAGAACTGGAAGTGTTACTATTATACTCTGGGGTGTCCTCAGACCCTAGAATATAATAAGTGGATGCCCAATGGAGATGAGGAAAAATAAACATTTATACTCGTTTTGCCTCATGTCTCTTGGGCTTCCTTGCAGCATGCGGAGAGCCCTGGTATTCTCTTTAGGCCTCTTCGGCTGACATAACATGCCCTGGGGTCATTGCTGAAGCCTGTGATTGGGCCTTTTCAGTCATGTGGGGCGCATTGACATCATGATACTAAGACCCAGCGTTGTGACGTTAATATGCCCCACGTCATCACTGAGGCCCAATAACATCACTGAGGCCCAATCCAGTACGTGTTGTCAGTCAGAGGCTGGAACAGGATGCTGGGGGGGGAATCACCGGAAACCCAGGAGAGGTGAGGCAAGATGGGCATAAGTGTTGGTTATTTTCCCTCGCTTTCCCTGGGCTTCCATTTATTATACTCTGGGGTCTGATAGTGTTTCATGGGTGACAAACCCAAAAAATTTTGTGTCCGGGCAAGCCTGAAATTTTTGTAAATTTCGGGTCGAATACGGTTCTGAACAAATCGGTATGCTCATCCCTATTAGTGATCTATAGAGTAGCAAAAGCAATATTCACAAATCAATATTAGCAAAACCTCTTCAGTAGCATACATAATGCTCATTTCGGACAGCTCTGTCAAGACTTTGTGTATACATGTCTCACCATCTTGAAAAGGAGCTATGATTGTTAAAATCAGATTAAACATGTTAGCAGTACATTCATGTGTCACAATGGATGGCAATTTGGCCCTCCCGAACCCATGTCAAATACACATGTGAGCTGGTCAAGTTTGTAAGTCAAGTTTGTTTGCATCCCAGTTGTGTTGCTTACTTTTTCATTTCCTTTTTTGCCTGCTAGTGCCAAGGTCTAGAAGGGTTACAATGTCATCCTTTGTGTCACATGACCCTAACAGTAATATTAAAAATCTGATTTATATAATCATAGATCATTTTCTGATGACAATGGAAGACATTCATAGGTAAAACTTTTAAGTCTACATGAACACGAATGTGTGCATTGTAGGGTCTGCGGGAAAAACACAGCTAACACACTGACAAAGCACACTTGTGTGCATGGAGCCTTACTCAGAAATCTGGTAGAGGCCCCTTTAAATTGTGTCACCTCTACGGAACCGGGTCATTATTTTCTGTTCTCTTTTTACAGCGGTCTCTCGTTTTATCACCTCAGCTTTTTCTGGAAACACTTTGCTTCAGCTGACACAGACTGAGACGCGTTATAATTGTTTAGTGCTGCGCGGAGCTTCCAAATGCTCAGAGAGGCGATGAAAAGTCATTTTCTAAAAGATGAATTCTGTGAACATAAAGACACCTGGAATTGTTACAAATGTTCCTACATCCCAGGTTTAATAGGCAGGTACAGCTAACAGAGCCCCCTGGCTACCAACCCCCCATCATACCATCCTGATGATGCAAGCAATCTCATTCTCCTGAATATTTGGAAACTCTTACTGAGACGTGTTTATGAGGCATACATACAGTAAAGCGCACCCCCCCCCTTCCTCCTTAGTATCTTCTTATTCAATGCAGGTGTTTCTTATTGCTTGGCCGGAATTACAGTGCCCTTAATGTCATCCATCTTTTTCCATTGACCCTGAAACACATACATATACTGTAGTATCTATATTATAAAAGCGTTGTTTATTCTCTCCATCTCCTCTATAAGTAACGGTTTCAAATCATCAATGTGACCATGAATAGCATTAAACTCTGCATAAACTCCCACTCTCTATTGTGAAAACTTAGGGCTCTTATGCAGAAGATTCAACATAGCCTCTTTATACTAAGGCTTCTACACCTGAAAAAGTGGAAGTAAGTAAGAAACCCTTAAATAAAACTCCTGGATCACCATGCCGTTGCCCACTGCTGTTTCACCTACTGTTACACCTCTGTTCACCAGTATAGGCAAATTAGTATATGTTTCCTGCCCATCTGAAAGTGAGCGTCTGAGGGAATGAAGTGACACTTGGCTTGTAGGGTCCCTCTAGGTAGTTAGTTTGTAGTCCATAACCATGGTGACTTATAGCACTGTTTAGAAGCAGTAGACACAAATCTGAAAATTTTGTTTTCTTAAATTTTGCATAATGTTGATAAAGGTTGGTCATATTGATAAATGCAGTTCTGTCTCATCACGGGATGTCCATATAATATGATCACAACTGTGGTGATCAACTGATTGCTGCAGGTTCAGTTCCCAAGGTCCTTAGCAAACATTGGATTTTATATTTGCTCATTTTCTCTGTGGCAGCCACTACAGGGGAAATTTAGTATTACATTCCTTTTAAATGAATGGCCGTCCATATAATAAATAGATAGATTACATTCGCCAGCATGAGAGCCGCGATTGGTAGTGACTTTCCACATTAGATCATACACCACTTCGAACCCCCCTCTATAATTTTCATATGTCCCAGTAGGCTATATAGAAATGCTTTGTGTAAATAAAAGAACGCTTTTAAAGGGACTCTTGCACTGCCGCTTTTCCTTTTTATCCTAGGGAATACTTAAAGATCATGGCTCTCTATTTTGCTCAGAACATTTATTATATGGCTTTAAGGAGATTTACATGAGCCAAAAAAAATCCATTCTGGCTTAGGATCTGAGGGAGAGGAGAAAAAAAAGCTTTAAAAGCGCTGACATTTACTTGCAATAAATACTCTTCCTTTTTGCTCTGCTGACCTTCACTTACGAAGTCGCTGTCTATTTAATCAGATCACTCAAAAAAAATACCAGGAAAATGTGGACATGGCCTATGCAGATATCCAGAGGAAGAATGGTAATTTAATACTGGAGATCAAACTTTAATATTGTATCATAAGAGGAAGAGGAGTAAGCAAAGCACAGAGAACTCATTGGGAGGGGGGGTCCTTGCAAATTGAAGTCTGCTTTATACCCAACTAGCACTGTCTGTAGTAAAGCACATTCCCTGCAGTACCTGTTATTGAACCCATTGACTTTTATTAGAAAATAAGACTGTTAAGCTACTGAAATTAAGACTGTTGTGCTAATGTACAGTAACTTGTGCATGTGCATCTCCTTTCCTATAGAGATAGAGAACTGTGGGAGCTGCTTAGAGGATCATATCTGTTTGCATAGTGTTACTATCCTGCTTTATCTAAGCAGTATGACACACCTGTCATCTGTCACTGAAGGATTTTTTTCCATCTCAGACATTTATGGCTGCCCCTGTGCAACCATCTCCTCATTTACAGTGACCACTGGAAGTGAAACTGTGGAGATGGGACCTGCATCTATAAGACAATTATGTCATATCTCATGAACATATTATAAATATCTGAAAGAGTGCAAAGAAGGGCAACCAAAATTATTAGGGGAATGGGTGGATTGGAGTACAACGATAGATTAACAAACTTGGGGTTATTCAGTTTAGAGAAAAGACATCTACGGGGAGATCTAATAACAATGTACAAATACATGAAGAGACAGAACAAAGAACCTTCTAATGATCTTTTTACTCCTAGGCCAGTGACAGTGACAAGGGGATATCCTCTACGACTGGAGGAGAGAAAGTTTCACCAGCAACATAGAAGAGGATTCTTTACAGTAAGAACAACAAGGCTATGGAACTCTCTGCCCCAGGAAGTGGTGATGGTGGATTCATTGAACAAGTTCAAAGAGGGCCTGGATGACTTTCTCGAACAGAACAACATTAGGGGGTTATGGGTTCTAGATTTTAAGGGACCGTTGAACCAGGGTTTTATACTGATTGCCAGATTGGAGTCGGGAAGGAAATGTTTCCCATGAAATGGGGCAATTGGCATAAGACTCATGGGTTTTTTTTTTTTTTTTTTTGCCTTCCTCTGGATCAACACTGTAGGGGACTGTAGGGTTATAGGATGGACTTGATGGACTGATGTCTTCATCCAACCTCATCTACTATGTAACTATGAGATGGGAATCCCCTTTAAATTCACTACCCTAATGAGATGACCACTGACCCGACCTTTAATAAGAATGAGATGACTCTGCTGACTCCACCTTTTCATGTCCACCTCCAGTGACCCCTCTTTCTAATTATAATAAGATTCATTACAAATCCTCACTATCTATTGATAATTAGATGACTCTGTTGGCTCCACCTTCTAATAAGATTAAGATGACTTTTCTGACTCCATTCTTTGATATAATAAAATGACTTTGCTGACTCCTTTTTCTACTAATGATGAGATGACTTTGCTAACTCCACCCTCTAATAAGAATGAGATGATTCCACTGACTGTTTCCCCTTATAATATTGATGACTATGCTAACCCATCCCTGAAGGGGTTCAATCCTAAGGATAGGATACAAATATTACATTCCCTGAAAACTCCTTTAAATTCACTGCCATCTGCTGGCCCTTTTTACACAGCAAAGCTAAAACCTGAGCTACAGAAAAATCACTATATTATTTATGCTCCAGAGGCCCCTATGAAAACTAAAATATTTCAGATTTTTTACATTAATACATAATAAAAAGCAACTAAAATAAATATGTAATTTTCTTATGATGCATTTTCTTTAAATTTTGTCAATCTGCAGACTCGATGACTTACAAGTTTCGATAAAAGGGGTCAAGCAATCTTAGTGCCCCCCAATCTCACAGCCATTTGTCCCCCTTAGAAGTCTCATTTTCCCCCCATGTATTTTCAAGTTGGGAGTCTATTACCTACAGTACATCATTCTGATGATAACTTGCACCAGACTGAGGAATCTTGAGCCTTGTCTCATTATTCTAAATCTTTCCGAGAGATGGTTTTCCTGTCCTTCTGAGACTGACGAGGAGATTTGTGTTTTGTCTGCATTTCATAAGATGATAAGTATGAGGACGTACGCTCACATCTACAGCATCGTCTCCCAGAGGTGTGATGAGGATTCTCTCATTTAACCATCAATCAAATATGTGGAAATTACACTGTGGCAGTCGGACAGGATGTTGGGATTATTGAATCGTAACTTCTCCATGAATGCATAATTCACCTGCCTGGTTGTTTTACGTTTTAAGCATTCAGCAAATTAAACTCTTTTAAAACGTAACTTTTAGTACATAGTTATTAAAAACTCACGCAAAAAGCCCTAGACAAGACATCTGGGCTGAATAACCAATGATGAGGTAGCAGTTCACACACAAAAACAGGAATGGTCTTACCATTGTTTTAAGTTTTTATCACCTCACCACATTTTTTATTTAACCCCTTCACGCCACAACCATTTTTCTTTTTACTCATTGCCTTTCAAAGGCTATAGCATTTTTTTCCCATTCATAATGCCGTATGAGGGCTTATTTTTTGCAGGACAAATTGTACTTTCTAATGGTACCATTTAATATTCTACAAGATGTTCTGGAAAGCTAGAAAAAAAATTAGAATGCAGTGGAATTAGTAAAAACTGCCTTTGGCAGTGTGTAATAGAGGGATCCTAATGACAGGCCTGGGAGCCATCAATAGGCTCACTGGATGTCACAGTAATGAATTGACACCCACTAATGATGCTCCAGGGGGTGGCGATCTGAACCAATATGGTGGTGCCCTTGCGTTTTAGATGCCTTGGTCACAATTTCAAGGCACCTAAAGCATTAAATTTTTGCAGTCAGATGTTCTCTAATCATGAGTATTGCTTTCAGGTCTCCAGTGTGTAAAACAGCAGCGACCTGGCAGCCAAGCTCAGCTATTGAACGATGTTTAAAGAAATAACATCCACCAGACTAGTTGCAGGGAAGGGGTTAAAAAGGTAGAATATGTTTTATCAAACAGTTAATTAACACTTAAATAAAAGAAGACAGGCTGTCACAACTTCACCATTCAGAATGGCATCACTTTCAGTGCTTACAGTGGGGAAAAAAAAGTATTTAGTCAGCCACCAATTGTGCAAGTTCTCCCACTTAAAAAGATGAGGCCGGCCTGTAATTGACATCATAGGTAGACCTCAACTATGAGAGACAAAATGAGAAAAATCCAGAAAAATCACATTGTCTGATTTTTTTAAGAATTTATTTGCAAATTATGGTGGAAAATAAGTATTTGGTCACCTACAAACAAGCAAGATTTCTGGCTCTCACAGACCTGTAACTTCTTCTTTAAGAGGCTCCTCTGTCCTCCACTCATTGCCTGTAGTAATGGCACCTGTTTGAAATTATCAGTATAAAAGACACCTGTCCACAACCTCAAACAGTCACACTCCAAACTCCACTATGGTGAAGACCAAAGAGCTGGGGAAGGACACCAGAAACAAAATTGTAGACCTGCACCAGGCTGGGAAGACTGAATCTGCAATAGGCAAGCAGCTTGGTGTGAAGAAATCAACTGTGGAAGCAATAATTAGAAAACGGAAGACATACAAGACCACTGATAATCTCCCTCGATCAGGGGCTCCACACAAGCTCTCACCCCGTGGGGTCAAAATGATCACAAGAACGGTGAGCAAAAATCCCAGAACCACATGGAGGGGACCTAGTGAATGACCTGCAGAAAGCTGGGACTAATGTAACAAAGGCTACCAACAGTAACCCACTACGCTGCCAGGGACTCAGATCCTGCAGTGCCAGTCGTGTCCCCCTGCTTAAGCCAGTACATATCCGGGTCCGTCTGGAGTTTGCTAGAGAGCATTTGGATGTTCCAGAAGAGTACTGGGAGAATGTCATATGGTCAGATGAAACCAAAAGTAGAACTGTTTGGTAGAAACACAACTCATCGTGTTTGGAGGAGAGTGAATGCTGAGTTGCATCCAAAGAACACCATACCTACTGTGAAGCATGGGGGTGTGTGAAGAATATCGCCTCGCCCAGCCGCCTGGCACGCTTGCGATCAAACTTCTTTCTTAACCTCCCACTCACACACCGTGAGTAGACCGGGTCATAGGATAAAACGAAATGAGCGATATAAATTTTATATGTTTAATAACCCAAGTGGGTCGGTATGGATTAATAGCATATACAGAAATATACAATATTAATATGATCAAGCATAAACATACAAGCAAAAGAGCGATGATACAATACACAAAAATAAACAGGGGAATTAAAAGATAGAGAAAATACTGGCATAGGCTCGTAGTCCGTTTCTCTAGGCCACAGCAGAATTTTGGGCCTAGGGCGCAAGCTTAAGCAAGTTGCATAAAACAATCCTTCTACATGCTGTCCAGAACTAGGCCCTCAAAGCATTCCTCAGTAGGGCAGGCCCTCTCATCTTCTCCCAGATCAGAGCTCCTTACTGCCTCTTTGCTGAATGACCCCAGAATCCAGGTCTGCCCACAGCATATGGCTAGTGCTCCACCCACCCCTTGCACCCAGGCAGCCCCCCTTCTCCCACCTTTGCAGAACCCTCGGAGAGAAGGGTGAAGTTAAGGCTTGCTATCCCCCATCCCATCTGGCCAGGGATAATAAAAGTGCCTGGCTATAGCAAGCCATCTCCAATGAACACACATAAAACCAGTGAAGCGTATCGTCCAGCAATGTGGACTCAACTAAAGCACCGCATTCCAAGTGGGGGAAGGACTGACCTAAGCAAGTAAAACACACTTCCAAGAAAGATATAAAACTGAGGGTCGGTTCATCACACCTCCCCCTTTTAGAGCGTGTCGGGAGGAAGGACGATCCTAAGATCGCCTTCCGCGGACACCTTGGCGGCCTCACCCCGCCGGGACCTGCGCTGGTCCCTGACCATATTCCTGGCGTACTGATACCCTCTTCCTCTCCTGTCTGAATGGAGACTCTTCTAAGGTTCAGGCTCTGAATTAAGTAGACCTGGCTACCTCCTGCTTGCTCTGGGTCCCTCCCCCGAGTGCTGGCGTCCCTCAGACCCACACTCACAACCCCAGGCCCTTGTGGTACCGGTGCTGAGACCCCATCCCGGCAGTCTCCGCCCACCTGGCTACCCCCGGCCTGCACTGGGACCTCGTTCTGAGTGCTGGCATCCCGCAGATCCACACTCGCAACCCCAGGCCCTTGTGGTACCGGTGCTGAGACCCCATCCCGGCAGTCTCCGCCCACCTGGCTATCCCCGGCCTGCACTGGGACCTCGTGCTGAGTGCTGGCATCCCACAGATCCACACTCGCAACCCCAGGCCCTTGTGATACCAGTTTAGAGACCCCTTCCTAGAAGTCTCTCAGGGTCTCTCCCACACTAGCCGCTAGTTGGGAGAGTTCTAGGGGATTCTGCACCTCCCCCTTTGCTTCCAAACCTAGGGGCACCTCTGGTTCTGGCGCAGGTATGTTTGGACCCTGTCCTCCCTCCCAGACGCCTTGCCCCTTTGGGCCTACACCCTGTTCCTCCTGTACTTGGGTGGGTGATGGTGATACCTTGGGCAAATGACTGAGATTATGCTTCCCCAAACCATCCCTCCACAATACATTGACAGGTAATACATTTGACACACCCCCTTCTTGGGTCCCACCTCCAGCACCCCATGCCGTCTGCACTTGGGCCATGGGCACGACTGGCACACCTTGGATGGCTGTTTCTCCTTCCCAGGACTCTTTCCCAAGAGTTAGGGGCCCACGTACACGTCTCCCGTACAAGAGCTCAAAGGGGAAGAACCCCGTTGAGGCTTGCGGCACCTCCCGGTAAGCGAACAGCAGGTGCGGGAGATAAGGCTCCCAGTCGCGCCCGTGGGACTCGACTAACATACTGAGCATCTGCTTCAGGGTGCCATTGAACCGTTCACACAGGCCATTGGTCTGTGGGTGATACGGGCTGGACACCAGATGTTGCACCTCTGTTACCTTACACAGGCCTTGCATCAAGGCAGACATGAACTGGGTACCTTGGTCTGTGAGCATCTCTCTGGGAAATCCAACACGGGAGAAGATGCCTACCAGAGCCTTGGCCACTACATCAGCCCGGGTGGAAGACAGCGCGAAAGCTTCCGGGTACCTAGTAGCGTAGTCTACTACCGTTAATATGAAACGTTTCCCGGTGCGACTGGGAATGGACAGGGGTCCAATGAGATCCACAGCCACCTGCTGGAAAGGTTCGGTTATGATGGGCATAGGTATCATTGGTGCTTTGGAGCCTTGCCCCGCCTTGCCCATCCTCTGACAAGTGTCACATGAACGGCAGTATTTAGCTACATCTGTCCCCATCCTAGGCCAGTAGAATAAGTGGCTGAGGCGAGCCTTGGTCTTAGCGATCCCCAGGTGGCCTGCCAGTGGAATATCATGAGCAATCCGCAACAACTCCACCCGGTAGGGTTGGGGTACCACCAAATGTTTCTCCCTGAGCCGACTTTCTTTTCCCTTTGTGGGGATCGTTTCCCGGTACAACCTCCCTTGCTCCCAGTACACGCGGTCCTTGTCCGACTCCAAGGAAGGTTGATCAGCACGCTCCTTCAATGCGTCCAGACTGCGGTCAGCTTGGACAGCGTCCCTGAACTCCTGACTGGAACCAGACAGAAGAGATGTGCATGTCACATACCCGCCGGGCTCCTCCGGCTCCAGGGTGGGGAGGTTAGTCACGGCGGCCTCATTGCCATCTCCGGGTGACAGAGGGAACGGCTCAGGGGTCGGAGCGCCTTCCACCCCTCTAGCACTCTGGCTGCGGGTTACCACCGCAACACCAGCGGTCCGTTTCTCATCCGGATCGGCCCTGAGATCCCCGTGACCCACCTGACCACCTGGCACATTGTCCTCAGTTGGGGTTGCCCCCAGCATCTCAGAAGAGCTACCCTGTAAACCTGCAAGGCAAGAATTAGCAATTACATTGACATTGCATTCATTCATTGATTCACAGTGAACTGCATGGGTGAATGGCTGAGCCAGGGTCACACTGAGGGGGCTCTCATCACCCGCAGATGTGGGCGGGGCTACAGCCAGGTCAGCATTCCACAATGTCTCATTCACATGCTCACTGATTACTTTAGCTGGACGCACAGCAAGGGGAGACAAAAGGCTAACCCCTCCCTCTGCCTGTGTGACAGGCTTCAACCCCTCATTAAAATCATCCTTCAGTACAGACATTTTGTCACAGCGAGGTGGGGTTGCTCCCACCCCATATTGGGACACCAAGGGCCCCAAATCTCTTCCCAATAGTACATTGGCAGGCAGATCAGACACTAGCCCCACATCACGCATCCCTTTTCCCCGCACCCCAGTCCAAATGGACGCAAGCCATGGGCACAGTTACGCGTTCTTGTCCAATACCCTTCAGAGTCAGAGTTTTTCCAGGGATAATACTGTCCGCAGGGACCAAGTCAGGTTGCACCAGAGTAATCTGCGCCCCCGTGTCCGTGTCCCGAAATCCCATGACCACTTTACCCCCAACAATGACCTGTTGACATCGGATTGCAACCCCTCCCTCCCCACCAAGTATACAGATGAGCCAGCTGCCGTGGCTGGGGAAACAGGGGGGTTCTTAGAGTGGTTGGGGCACTCCGCCTTGAAATGTCCTGGCTGGTTACAAGCATGACACCGCCGGGCCTCTCCTTGGGATTTGGTGGGGATACCCGGGGCGCCCAGAGTTCTTGGGACAGGGGAAGTAGAGGGGGCACCCGGGACAGAGTTTGTCTTACCCCACTTGGAGACCGCAGGCTGTGGTGAACTCCAACTTTGCCCCTCCTTCCCGCTTGGGGGTCTCTGCAGGGTGGCTCCTCTCTTGATCCCTTGCTCCCTGGTGGACACATAGTCGTCAGCAATCTCTGCAGCATTGTCTGCTGTTGTGGGTTTCCGATCACACACGAACTGGCGGACCTCCAGAGGGCACACCTGGAGAAATTGTTCCTTTATCATAAGATCCCCAATTCCCTCAAACGTGGTGACAGTAAGTCCTTTGATCCACTGCCAGAATGTAACCTGTAAGTGGTGCAGAACATCCGCATAGCTCTCTGTGGGACCCCGCTGGATATTCCGGAACTTTTTGCGGTACACCTCCGGCGTGAGCCGGTATCTCCGGATCAGCGCCGCTTTGATGGTCTCATAGTCCGCGTCCACTGGTAAGCTCGTGGAAACATCCAGGCCTTTTCCCTTCAGCCGGGGAGACAGGTAACGAGCCCATTCTGCCTGGGGAATATGATGCTGCTTACACACCCGCTCAAATCCCCGCAAAAACGAGTCCAAGTCCCCGTTATCTTCCAAGATTGGAAAGTCCTCGGATCGGATCTTTAGTGCTCGGGCTCCTGGAGTTGGTGCAGGGGAAGGTTGCGCCTGCTGGCAAAGTTCCAGCTTTTTTAGCTCAAGCTGATGCTCCAACTCCGCCCGACGCTCTGCAGCAGCGGCCTCTCTTTCCGCCCGGCGCTCTGCAGCAGCAGCAGCGGCCTCTCTCTCCACCCGGCGCTCTGCAGCAGCAGCAGCGGCCTCTCTCTCCACCCGGCGCTCTGCAGCTTCTCGGTACTGGAGAATCACCTGCAGACGGGTGCTATAGTCACTGGCGTCTATCTGCTGTAAGGCCATTTGCAAGTATAAGTCCGTTACCCCCACAGAACTGGGGTTACTGGTCCCTCCAGGCACAGTTACCTCTGGGGTTCGGGCACCTGCTGAACCGTCTGGCATGGTGATGTTTTCTTGTGCCAGCCCCTCAGGACTTTGCTCCTCGTCCTGCCCGGCTGCAGCACCTTCCATATCAGCCATCTGCGCAGCGTTTGTATCAGTCAGTTGCTGCCGTCCCCTGACTCCACTTCTCAGAGTCCGAGACATCCACTGGAAGTCGTTGCCAAATAAAAGATAGGACAGAAAAAAGAAGAAGGGAGGGAACAGTACTGTACCAAACTTTCACCGTATTTTAAGCTTGATCTCATACCGCGCTCGTTCCATAGGATTGCCGCAATCCCCAGTGTCTGCGTGATACCACACCCACACACTGTTATCCTAATATCCCACAACGCTGCCACCACTGTGAAGAATATCGCCTCGCCCAGCCGCCTGGCACGCCTGCGATCAAACTTCTTTCTTAACCTCCCACTCACACACCGTGAGTAGACCGGGTCATAGGATAAAACGAAATGAGCGATATAAATTTTATATGTTTAATAACCCAAGTGGGTCGGTATGGATTAATAGCATATACAGAAATATACAATATTAATATGATCAAGCATAAACATACAAGCAAAAGAGCGATGATACAATACACAAAAATAAACAGGGGAATTAAAAGATAGAGAAAATACCGGCATAGGCTCGTAGTCCGTTTCTCTAGGCCACAGCAGAGTTTTGGGCCTAGGGCGCAAGCTTAAGCAAGTTGCATAAAACAATCCTTCTACATGCTGTCCAGAACTAGGCCCTCAAAGCATTCCTCAGTAGGGCAGGCCCTCTCATCTTCTCCCAGATCAGAGCTCCTTACTGCCTCTTTGCTGAATGACCCCAGAATCCAGGTCTGCCCACAGCATATGGCTAGTGCTCCACCCACCCCTTGCACCCAGGCAGCCCCCCTTCTCCCACCTTTGCAGAACCCTCGGAGAGAAGGGTGAAGTTAAGGCTTGCTATCCCCCATCCCATCTGGCCAGGGATAATAAAAGTGCCTGGCTATAGCAAGCTATCTCCAATGAACACACATAAAACCAGTGAAGCGTATCGTCCAGCAATGTGGACTCAACTAAAGCACCGCATTCCAAGTGGGGGAAGGACTGACCTAAGCAAGTAAAACACACTTCCAAGAAAGATATAAAACTGAGGGTCGGTTCATCTCAGGGTGGCAACATCATACTTTGGGGCTGTTTCTCTGCAAAGGGACCAGGACGACTGATCCGTGTACATGAAAGAATGAACGGGGCCATGTACAATGAGATTTTGAGTGCAAACCTCCTTCCATCAGCAAGGGCACTGAAGATGAAATGTGGCTGGATCTTTCAGAATGACAAAGATCCGAAGCACACCGCCAGGGCAACAAAGGAGTGGCTTTGTAAGAAGCATTTCAAGGTCCTGGAGTGGCCTAACCAGTCTCCAGATCTCAACCCCATAGAAAACCTTTGGAGGGAGTTGAAAGTCCGTGTTGCCCAGCGACAGCCCCAAAACATCACTGCTCTAGAGGAGATCTGCATGGAGGAATGGGCCAACATACCAGCAACAGTGTGTGCCAACCTTGTGAAGACTTACAGAAAATGTTTGACCTCTGTCATTGCCAACAAAGGATATATAACAAAGTATTGAGATGAACTTTTGTTATTGACCAAATACTTATTTTCCACCATAATTTGCAAATAAATTATTTAAAAATCAGACAGTGATTTTCTGGGTTTGTTTTCTCATTTTGTCTCTCATACTTGAGGTCTACCTATGATGTCAATTACAGGCCTCTCTCATCTTTTTAAGTGGGAGAACTTGCACAATTGGTGGCTGACTAAATACTTTTTTTGCCCACTGTATCTCACCATGCCAGACATATGGAATTTATTGAGGGGTTCTCTGCCCTATGATCCAGAATAGAATACACTTTGCAAGAGCAGTTCGTGCTCAGCAAATCCAGCACATCCATGCATTACTTGGTTGTCCATGCTTTGAATGACCGACATGTAATATCACATTTACCCAGATGGCACCACTGTGACATGTCAGCCATTGAAGCAGAGGTGTAACTTGAAGCTACTGGGCTCCAAAACAAAATTTGTAATGGAGCCATCACCTACTATGACTATCTGTAATACTGTTGTCATCTAAATATTGCAGAAAGGCTTATGGACCCCTTCAGGCTCCAGTAGTGATTGCTGCCTCTGCACTCCCTATTGCTACACCCCTGCATTGAAGTATGGCTTCCAGCATGTTGTAGCCATAATACAATTCAACAGTTTGCAGAGGGTGCTCTAAGGAGGCATGGTATCCCTCACTTCTATCCTTGATTTCTAGGGCTAGTGTATCTAATTGCCAAAATATGCTGTGTGATTGGGGTGTGTCAGAAGCGTAATTTGAAGCTCCTGGATCCCAATGCAAAGTATTTAATGGGGCCTCTGCTTACCAAGTGTTATCTGTAATATTAGAATCTTCTTATGTTGTGCTCCTGGGCCCGGCTACCTCTCCACCCCATATACATACACACCAGGGTGTGTTATAAGCCCTTAAAAAGTAAGCACCCATTTGCCTTAACGAACTCAGCAGCCTGTGTTGCTGGATCTGTGGCTGTTTACTCGATATTTGTACTGCTTACATTGAGATATATTGTGCCAGATGCTTTATTAGCAGGACATTGAGACTATTAGCCTCCAAATTTTGTTGTGGGATACATTGTTCACATTTTTTTTTTTTTCAACAGATGTTCAGTCCAACTTTCAGTCGTATTAGAATAATTTCTAGAAATCAATGTTAACTTGATTTAAAGGAGAACTCTACCTTTTAAACCCAAATTCCACAGTATAAATGCATTACTAAATAACTTTACTTGTTTTTGTTCTTGTAGAACCTTTACATGGAGATATCTGGCTTCTGTACACAGGAAATTAATGGCTGCAATATCCTGAACCGTTCAACAGCTGAGGGCAAATGTTAACTGTGATCATCAATCCAAACAAGAATATTAAAATGTACATTTATGGAGCACTTAGCTCAGCCACTTGCTGTTGTCACAGAACATCCATTTAAGTTCTATTTTTGCTATTTAAAATGCCATTTATAGTATCTTCAAAGGGCAATATTGTTCAGGTGATGAGCTGTATGCACCATACTATAGAGAATATATTAGTAATATCAGTTTAAATATTATTCATGCTTCCGTTCAGATCTTTCATTTATCCATCCTCTCACAAGATCATGCAATGCAGTACAACGTCCAGTTCTTCCTGGCCTTCCTGGTTCATGAACAGAATACAAAAATGACGTGGGGGGGGGGGGTAAATAATGTTATACTAAGTATAACAATACAAAATTAGATGCTAGCCAGGGCATGTGGAAAGATGTCTTTGGACACTGTAATTTAAAAAAATAAAAAAATAAATAATGATTGTATAGAAGATAAAGAGGACCTTTTACCACCTCTACCAATTCTTTGCATCCTTTAGGGTGGGTTCACACTTGCGCCCGGCACTCCATCTGCCGCAAATCCGACCAGAGCATATTTGCTAATAGATTTCAAGTGAGCCCATTCAAAATGGCTCAAAGGTCTCATGGAGAGAAGGAGAAAAGAAAACTGAACTACAATACTACACACATTCCAAGGACAGCTGTGGCACTCTTTCTGAAAGAAAGCTGCCATGTTTTCCTAATGGTGCATAGCGGGCGAATACCTGTTAGTTGTATAAAAATGAAAATTGCCAGAAAAAAAAAAAAAAAAAAAAAAAAAAAGAACAGGGTATTTTGGCTATATATTACAGACAAGGAAGAACAATAATCCCTAAATATAACTCCTTCTATTAGATAATCCTGCTCTTTCTTTCAGAGATCTATAGCCAACCACTGAAATAAATGGATATCTATGTGATTGGTGTTCCTGCCAACAAGAGCAGACTGTTATTGGCCCAATCAACACAAACCTCTTTCCCAGTCAGCAATCAACAATATAGCCTTTCCACTAAAAATAAGTTCAATAAAGTGGTTATGGCGTTACATTGGATGTCACTTATCAGCTGCGACTGTCGCTTTGTCTTACAATTAGACTGTGGCAAGTATTGTATATCTCACGTATCAATGTCACCTTCACATAAGGGACATCTCTGTGAGTGATCTATTTGAAGTGGGACCTGCGGGTTTATCTGCATTGCCATACCACAAGGGCCATCTTTCATGTGCTTCATTAATTCTGTGACAGCCTGCCCTCCTGTGCTACCGGCATTTGTGAGATTACTGTATGTCTTTAGTAATACATGTATAAACTTTGCCCTCGAGTCTCATTGTTTGCAATTTTCCATCTTCTGAATAAAATCCCTTCACCACTGGCTCCTGGTATGTAAAATACAAAACCCATAGCTAATTGTGTCCGTTACAAGCACCTGATCTCAGCTTGTGATGAAGATAAAGATATTGATCTCCAAAGATTATTCAGAGTTTCTGATGGGGAAATTTATGACTTGACCTTTCCACCTGTAACACAATGACCATTTTAAAATATTTTTTATTTTTAAATATAAAAAATAAAATATTTAACCGTCCCACAGTGCACACAGTATAATATCCCATAATAGCCCCTTCAAACAGTATATTGTCCCACAGTGGCCCCTTCACACAGTATAATTTTCCATAGTGGCCTCCTTACAGTTTAATATCCCATAGCGCCCTTAACATCACATAATTTCTCATAGTGGACCCTCCACACAGTATAATGTCTCACAGTAGCCCCTCTATACAGTACAGTATCCCATAGTCGTCTCTCCACAAAGTATAATGTCCCATAGAGACATTATTACCAATTTTCTAAAAATGTCAGGTTCAGCCAATCCCCAAGTTTTTGGGATTTGCTACTCATGAACCATTATTATACTCTGGGGTCTCTTCAGACCTCAGAGTATAATGAGCAGAGCCCCAGGAGAGGTGAGCAAACATAAAAAACAGTATACTCACCTCTCCTGAGCTCTGGTTTGGGACTGTGATTGCTATTATGTGTGATTGGCCTCTGACATCACTGAGGCGGCCAGAAGATGCCAAAAGACAACATGGACCTGCGCCGGAGTTCAAATTTAAATACATTTTTTAAAGGGTATTTTGTAGCCCTTGTAGCAGTAACATTCTGTGGTAGCAAAGTGCTACAGAGTATAAGGTGAGGCACTGAAGAAAAGGGATTATCCTCATTCAATCAAAAAGGGAAGGAGGGATTCAAGGTGGTATGGAAGTTCACACCTTGATTTACCCTTTCAGAATGTGTGACTTGCTTAGGACGGGTCAAGAGTGAGCTGCACGCATACTGCTAGTAGGAGCAGGACCAAGGGCGTTTGGAGTTGCGAATAGGTGCATTATCGTCGCATATTACATTTTTGTATTGTGCATTGCGTATTTGCTGCACTGACCTGTGCATTATGCTGTACTTGGAATGCACAGTATTTGCAGAAGTGATGTTGCTTTAAGAGTTTATGGATGTTTTGTTTGGGTTTGCAGGGCTAAATAAAAGGTACATGTTAAGACGAAAAATGGTTCTATATTTAAGGGTCCTTTCATGCATTTTGGAAAGGGAGACGGCTTGCAGGAGCAGGGGGGACAGGTCACTGCTAGAGAATGGCTTGGAGGGGAACATCTTTTAAGGCCAGGTGAGCAAGGTGAGCCAGATGGATAGCTTGTGGGAGAGAAAGGGACATAGCCGTAACTGTCGTCAGCTGGTTCAACAAATCTGCACACCTTTATTATACACTTGGTAAGTGGGAGTGTTGGTTCTGCAGGGACAGGTGCCACATTCCCCATATAAGTATAAGTATGTTGTTCATCACTGAAACCTGGAGGCCTACACTGTTACCCTACAGAGTCTGCCAACTTTGTTGAAGACCTGCTATACCATAACCATCTGTTGTAGTGTAAGGATACTACAGTGAGAAGCCAAGTATCACTTGTGTCCTTTCTCTGCAGGTGGAAGACTTTACGTGACTTGCAGGGATGGTGTCTGGGTGGCAGCTTCATGGGTGTTGAGCTTTGTAGTGGTGCATTGGGAACTGTGGAGTGCTGTGCTGGCTGTGTTGAACACCATATTGCCACCATCCTGTCGCCAATAACTTTATCATCAATATCTGTTTACAACATGGCATAGTAAGCAGGATCACTGAGGGTCACTGGAACATGCAGCACCGAAGAGTGGGCATACCACCTTGTTGTCCAACCGCAGCTCCAGAAGGAAGGATCAGGTGGTCCATGATTTTGGGTGTTCTGCACCATGGAGGACTTTCCTTGATGAAAAAAAAAAAAAAAAAAAAAAAAAAAAAAAGGAGGGAGCAAGTCACAGTCAAAACGTTACCATGTTGAAAAAGGCCTTTGTGAGCAAGATGGTCAGTCAAAAAGGGAAGGTTGTAAGGAAATGTAAGGTGGTTAGGATGTATACCTCGATTAGTTGGCGATTTCCCCTGTCAGAATGTGTGACTTGCTTAGGACAGGTGCAATAAGAGTTAAGCCAAGGTACACATGTGATGCTAGTGTAGGAGCAGGACTAAGGGAGTTTACAGCTGTGAATAGGCACATTATATTTACAAGCTGCATTGTTTCTTTATGCACTGTGTAATTGTTGCATTGACCTGTGGATTATGCTGTATTCGGTATGCATTAGTATGTTTGATGTCCTTTAAGAGGTGTGGGTCATTGCATGGTCAGTCATTGTGGTGGTTTCTGGAGAGTGTATCATGCAATAAATCCCTAGAGACTAAACAAAGCTGCATCCATGAATTGCACCACAAGGAGAATTTACATCTTGCTCCCCAGTGGTTTGACTGACTGAGGTCAGGCGTTACCATTGCTACCGAAGGCAGAAAATGGCTCAACCTATTGAGTTCCATGAGGGCTAGCTAGTATAGGGGCATATCAGCTGATGTGGAATGCATTGCTGGTGACGTTGAACACCGTATTGATACCATCCCCATGCTGACAACTGCCCTTTTACCAAGTATTTACACATACACCCCTATCATGCCTCTCTCTAACTCCACAAGAATTAGGCTTTCAGGCTCCAGTATGACACACTTCTATTGTCACAAAGAGCACCAGTAAGTACCCCATGCTCTCCCTTACTGGTACTAACCATCCATTTTAACTGTTCCTCATTACACCTCCCAGTATGTATACATTCCAACTTTTCACTGGTAATAATCGGGGCAACTAATTCCCCCCATAGTGCCCACTTTTTGTTCAAATCCCACCCCTTTCCTGACTATGACTGTTGGCAAATGGAAGCAGCACACCATCCCCTTGTACTATCAGAAACAGGGGATTATTTAGCCAACATCCTCAAGAGTAGAACCATGTGAAATCAGTTTAGTGGCAGAGTTGTACCGAACCCGCTCTGTTACACCCTGTAAGGCACTGTTATTTGAGTGCTGTATGATGGCACTAGTCAGGAACTTACTAGCAATATTTAGGTGCTGTATAAAGAGATTTTGTAGCACAGTAGCACTTTTAGGCATTGTAATTTGGGTGTGAAATGAACGTTTTCTTGGCATTGTACAGCATGTTTACCTTGGTATAATTTGGGTACGATTTTTTTTTTTTTTTTTTTTAACTGTTATTTGTATGCTCTATGGATCTATTAAAAGACGTCAATATTATTTGGAGGCTCTGGTTATACATTTTTTTTGTAATATGTTCTATAATTTTCACTCTAAATATTCTTACTTAAACTTCCACAAACATTGATTTAGTCCAATTTGAAGCCAACTATAAATAATGGAAAGATGTATGTTTTACACTGTTTCTTTAGATTTGACTAATTTGGTTGAAATGTTGCATTGCATTCAGCTAGAGAGAACCTCAGAGGTTTCTAAAGTTTCCTTCCGTGCAGGACAATCATAACAAAAAAAAAAAAACACAGCATAATGTCTGTGTATTAAAAATACGTAAGAGCAAATGTGGCGCACTGTAAATGCACTTCCAGGAACACTCCATTAGTGGGAAAAAGTTCTATACGTTACATACCCAAACCCAGATAACATAACATTAGGGCATGGTGATTGGTCATGACCCTAACTGCTGACTCAAATGGATTTTAAGGTACAATTATCAGAAGGATCATGCAATTACACGCATTTAGTTGAACAAAGTGTCTTTCTGCTAGTCTGGCACCTTTTATAGACTGGCAGTCTCTTTATACTGTTGTTCAAATGGTTGTAAATCAATACATTAAGGGCAATAGTGACCAACTTGTGACATTCCAGCTGTTGCAAAATTGAAGTCCATATTCAGCTTGCTGTGGTGTCCTTTCCTCATCCATTATACTGCAGCTCTGCTTGCTCATATCAACTGCTGTGTACAGTATATGCACATGCTCAGTAGGATGTCAATGCACTTAGGGCTAGTTTCCACTAACAGAATAATAAACTAAAAGCAAATAAACCACCGGAGAGGAAAAAAAAGATCACCACAAAACATGGCTGCTTGCTTGCCAAGATACTGAAATTTAATGTTGGAGATAGTGTGGTACTATAGGTACACTACTACAAATGGGGTGGAAGTGTACCAAATAATTACACTTAGGGAAAGCAGTTTATGATCTTATTTTTTAACTTGACAGGCTTCATGCTTGAAAGTAAACCAGAAATGATCTATTAAATGAGCAAACAAAAAAAAAAAAAAAAAAAAAAAAAAAATTACTCCAGAGCATAGGTATATAGGTCTGAATAGTTTCCTTGCTGCATGATGGTGTACTGCAAAAATGAGCAAAGCAACCTCAACTCCAAAAGTAGGTCATGTACTGTAATGTGGACTACAAATCTCTTTAGCTCTGGATGCAAACTATTTATGCTATATAATATATAAGACACTAAATTCACTTGCCCCTGATCTTCCTTTTTTTTTCTCACCTTTCTTTTCTTGGCACTTTGTTTTATTTTCCATATTTATTGGAATGTATATAGAGATAACTGAGTAAGGCTATGTTCACATCTGACCAGAGTTCATTGGAGACTGTGTGATATATACCGTATATACTGGCGTATAAGACGACTTTTTAACCCCTTAAAATAATGGCTACAGTGGGGGGGTCGTCTTATACGCCGGATATACGGGGGCCGCACTGTGTGAGGTGTTTTTTTCCCCGTCAGCGCGTAGAGAGCCGCTTCCTGGGACCGCCGCGCATGCGCGGCAATCCGCCTCTCACAGTCATTAGAAGAGGCTTAGTACGCGCTGACGGGGCGGCGCGCTGTATGCTAATGCAGCCGCCCCGTCACAGCGGTCGGCGTCACAGAGCTGGGGGTCACAGGCGGCACTTACAGAAGCATGTCGGATCTTCATTAATATCACAGCATGGATGCGAGGGGAAAGCTGGCGGTGCAGTAACGCCAGATTCCCCTCGCATCCATGCTGTGATATTAATGAAGAGCTTAGCTTTACCGTACATGTTTGAAACAACCTTATGTTTATAAGTGACAGTTTTGCTGCTATATACAGTACCTGCATGTCATATGCATTTGAATTAAAATTAACATGTTGAAATCAAAGCAGACTTTTCTTCATTTGGGAGAGGGGTAGTCTTATACAGTGAGTATATACCAAATTCTATATTTTTAGGGCAGAAGTTGGGGGTCGTCTTATACGCCCAGTCGTCTTATACGCCGGCATATACGGTTGTATATATATATATATATATATATATATATATATATATATATTAGTGGGGGAAAAAAAGTATTTAGTCAGCCACCATTTGTGCAAGTTCTCCCACTTAAAAAGATGAGAGGCCTGTAATTGACATCATAGGTAGACCTCAACTATGAGAGACAAAATAAGAAAACAAATCCAGAAAATCACATTGTCTGATTTTTAAATAATTTATTTGCAAATTATGGTGGAAAATAAGTATTTGGTCAATAACAAAAGTTCATCTCAATACTTTGTTATATATCCTTTGTTGGCAATGACAGAGGTCAAACATTTTCTGTAAGTCTTCACAAGGTTGGCACACACTGTTGCTGGTATGTTGGCCCATTCCTCCATGCAGATCTCCTCTAGAGCAGTGATGTTTTGGGGCTGTCGCTGGGCAACACGGACTTTCAACTCGCTCCAAAGGTTTTCTATGGGGTTGAGATCTGGAGACTGGCTAGACCACTCCAGGACCTTCAAATGCTTCTTACAAAGCCACTCCTTCGTTGCCCTGGCGGTGTGCTTGGGATCATTGTCATGTTGAAAGACCCAGCCACATTTCATCTTCAATGCCCTTATTTATTTATTTATTATGCTTACTTATATAGTGCCATCATATTCTGCAGCGCTTTACAGACATTGACAGTCACTGTACCATATAGGGCTCACAATCTACATTCCCTATCAGTATGTCTTTGGAGTGTGGGAGGAAACCGGAGTACCCGGCGGAAACCCACGCAAACACGGGGAGAACATACAAACTCCTTGCAGATGTTGTCCTTGGCAAGATTTGAACCCAGGACTCCAGCGCTGCTAACCACTGAGCCACCGTGCTGCCTCTTGCTGATGGAAGGAGGTTTGCACTCAAAATCTAACGATACATGGCCCCATTCATTCTTTCACGTACACGGATCAGTCGTCCTGGTCCCTTTGCAGAGAAGCAGCCCCAAAGCATGATGTTGCCAGCCCCATGCTTCACAGTAGGTATGGTGTTCTTTGGATGCAACTCAGCATTCACTCTCCTCCAAACACGACAAGTTGTGTTTCTACCAAACAGTTCTACTTTGGTTTCATCTGACCATATGACATTCTCCCAATGCTCTTCTTGAACATCCAAATTCTCTCTAGCAAACTTCAGACAGGCCCGGATATGTACTGGCTTAAGCAGGGGGACACGTCTGGCACTGCAGGATCTGAGTCCCTGGCGGCGTCGTGTGTTACTGACGGTAGCCTTTGTTACGTTAGTCCAAGCTTTCTGCAGGTCATTCACTAGGTCCCCCCGTGTGGTTCTGGGATATTTGCTCACTGTTTTTGTGATCATTTTGACCTCATGGGGTGAGATCTTGCGTGGAGCCCCTGATCGAGTAAGATTATCAGTGGTCTTGTATGTCTTCCATTTTCTAATTATTGCTCCCACAGTTGATTTCTTCACACCAGGCTGCTTGCCTATTGCAGATTCAGTCTTCCCAGCCTGGTGCAGGTCTACAAATTTGTTTCTAGTGTCCTTCAACAGCTCTTTGCTCTTCACCATAGTGGAGTTTGGAGTGTGACTGTTTGAGGTTGTGGACAGGTGTCTTTTATACTGATAACAATTACAAACAGGTGCCATTATTACAGCTAATGAGTGGAGGACAGAGGAGCCTCTTAAAGAAGAAGTTACAGGTCTGTGAGAGCCAGAAATCTTGCTTGTTTGTAGGTGACCAAATACTTATTTTCCACCATAATTTGCAAATAAATTCTTAAAAAAAATCAGACAACGTGATTTTCTAGATATGTTTTCTCATTTTGTCTCTCATAGTTGAGGTCTACCTATGATGTCAATTACAGGCCTCTCATCTTTTTAAGTGGGAGAACTTGCACAATTGGTGGCTGACAAATACTTTTTTTTCCCCACTGTGTGTGTGTATATATATATATATATATATATATATATATATATATATATATAACACAGAGTCTCCAATGAACTCTGGTCAGATGTGAACATAGCCTTACTCAGTTATCTCTATATACATTCCAATAAATATGGAAAATAAAACAAAGTACCAAGAAAAGAAAGGTGAGAAAAAAAAAGGAAGATCAGGGGCAAGTGAATTTAGTGTCTTATACATTATATGGCATAAATAGTTTGCATCCAGAGCTAAAGAGATTTGTAGTCCACATTACAGTACATGACCTACTTTTGGAGTTGAGGTTGCTTTGCTCATTGTATATATATATATATTATTGTGAGAATGTCCCAGGCACGGTGTTGGAGGGGCGATATATCTCCCCCAGGTTTCTTACATATGTGTGGTCCAGTGCTGTTCTTGAGTAGCCCTCAGCCTAGGTGTGAGACCTGGGCTCATTACTGGCCCATAGGAGGCTGCAGTACAGGACTTCAGGGCAGATCCTGGGAGTGAGAGGAGGCGTCTGTCTATCCTGGAGTCTGGTGAGATCTGTCTGCTATTTTGCTCTTGTTCGTGTGGCTGAAGCAAGCCACATGTATAGTTAGAACTGGATTGTATAGTTAGAGCTCGGACGAGCAGGATTTTGTTTTCCTTTTTGTCTGAAGTTAAGGCTGTATTTTATTTTGCTTATTTTTCTCAAAAAAAAAAAAAAAAAAAAAAAAAAAAGCACAGACTTTGGGTCCCTGCCTCTGACTGTTTGGGTCTGCTCTGCTGCTACCGAGCTATTTTCCTATATATATATATATATATATATATATATATATATACACACACACACACACACACACACACACATATATATATATATATATATATACACATATACACACGCACACACACACTACATACACTGTATATATTACTGCTTTTGATAAGAAAACAGAACCATACCTGTCCACAGTTTTTGCATGATATTTCAGCTCAGTCTTATTCATTTTAATGCAGCTGAATACTAGACACAACCTATGAACAAGATGTAGAGCTGATTTTGAAAGAAAGTAGTCATGTCCTTCTAAACCTGGACATCCCTATTTAAATATGTGGTTTAGCTTAGTTCTCTGCTGTGTATACTGTGAAGGGGTTAATCCCGTCTTGTGTAGATGAGGTCCATACATCAGGCTGCTGACACTAATTACTATTATTAGTATCGTTCCCTGTAGAAATATCATTTTTATCCCTTATCCAGGAGCATTTTGCTCTCTGTGCCTAATGAAATGGCAGCAAATCTGTTTCCGACGTGTTAATATAATGCTGCATGCTGCCCCGAGCTCCTGTGTGATGTTATATGTCAGTGGATCAGGGAAAATGGATATTGGATTAGTTTGTAAACTACACAATGCAAGGAAGGAGGATTATTTACTGCATTGTTATAACTGAATTTACGCTTACATCGTGCTGTCACTAGACTAAGATTTGTGCCTAGTAACGTATTAGCTGTATCATTATAATATGTTCTATATATTGTCAGGATCTGGGGGTGCTGGGGGGTTGGCATGGACACAGATTCCAAGGTAATAGTCCAAGTATGGAGTTTTATACATGCAAACACTCATTGGTACATGCATCATAACAGAAAATATAAAATAAACACCTGCCCGTCTGGCCTATAACTAAACAGAAGTGGGTTACCTCATCTAGAATAGAAACAAGTTCAGACAGTCAGGATTGTCTCCAGCAGTAGCAACCCTCTTTGTGGCTTCCCTGCCAAGCTCTGCCACAGTCTGCTCTACTAGCAGACTTCTTATATCCCCTTAACGAGTCCTATCCCAGTCAGCTGGGTTTTTTCCAGGAGTGTCCACAAGGTGTGGACCTGAGAGGATGGGAATGGCAGGTCCCACTACCAGCCTAGCCGCCATTCCCTAAAAATCCAGCCCAATGCACAGCATTTAAATAATGCTCAGCAAACATAGTTGTCTGCTGAGAAACAAACTCTGTATTTCTCTCATTTCACCCATCTGAGCAATCTGTGTGAGATGTACATCCCTTCCAGTATCTTACCAGCCATCGGCTTACAATACCTTATGTGGCTAACACAGATAATGGGGTTGTTACAGAACATCAGTGTTATTAATTGAATCAGGGCTGGACAGCTGTAGGCTCCTGTACAAGAACACCAATGGCCCACTTGTTTTCCAATATCTCAACATAGAGTAGCCACTAAATAGCTAGCTGATTTTATAAGCCAGCAGAAAAAAAGTGTCCTGCCCATTTTTCAGGATTCTATGTGAAATTCCCATAGAAATAAATGGGAGGCAGATTTTGCAGTGCTTCCTTTTCAGCGCTGTTAGTCCATATGTGATACAGATGTTTAAAAAGCTGTTTCTTATTTGCATATAGAGCTTCTACAGTATGTATTTTATCCCTAATTCTGTCAACAGAAATACAGACAGACCTGGATTCACCACTTCGAGAGAGAAGAGGGGTCTAACATTCCCTTTCTACTGGACTTCTGCTTGAGCTAAGTTTCATAAACTCCCTCCAAATTCCTGGTCTCTATAAAGTTATAATCAGGGTCAATTCCAGCTTTTCTGCTTCTTGAGGTGGAAATTAAATTGGCACCCCCTCCCCAATAACTGCCATGAAGTGAGATGAGCATTTTACCTTAGGCAGCAGATTGCTGAGTCTCTGAGGGTGCAGCACTGATTTTGGGGCAGATTCCCTTATAAATCAATCCCCCTTATTAATAATAGCCCCCCTTATAAATAATAATCCCCTCTGATAAGTAACAGCCACCCTCTTACAAATAGACCCCTTATCAGTAATAGTTCCCTTTTATTCATAATAGTTTCCCCTTATAGATAATCATCCCCGCTTTGCAAATAACAGTCCTTTCTTATAAATAGAGATAAGAGAATTTTTTGAAAAAAAAATTTTCAGCCGGTTTGCCGAATTTTCCAAAATGATTTGATCTGAATTAATTTGCCGCGAATCGCGTTAAAAAACAGCTATTTCCTGGCTGCAGAGAGCCTGTATATTGGTGTAGAACACTGTGCCTTGCAGTAACACGCATAGGGAGTCTGCTGTGGTATTGAAACAATACAGTGAGCCAGTATGACACGCACATGACAGGCGTCGCTCTTAGAACCACTGCACACTTCACTTATTTGGCCACTTACGGGGCCAAAACTGACCAACTAACTCAAGTATGAACTCAGCCTTACAGGTCGATGTTAGTACCAGGTATAAAGAACCATGCAGAGGCCCAAGATCCTACTGTAGCATGAAAGAGCGCACTCCTTTTACACTGTCATCTGCTGATTCCACATAGATGTCTACAGAACTTGTTCTATTAAATGCTTATACAATTAGAGCCCCCCTGACAGAGTGCAGAGGGTGTCAGCAGTAAGTTTGTGTTGACGTCACTGATTATTTTGCCCTTCCTCTGATCTGTCAGAACAATAACCCCCAAAAAACGGATCCTGTCTGTTGAACATCCACCTTCACTCGGTCAGGATTTGGTCAGTAATCCATCAGCATTGCTGATGCCAAAAAAAAAAAACCAGGAGTGGATCCAAAACAGAAATGACACATGAATGGAATATTTGCATATCTTCTGTGTTTTGTACCCACTCCTGCTTTTGGCTACCAAATCATAAGCCAATTCTGATGAGACCATACAGGCTTTACAGCTGCTTCACAGACAGGATCTGTTCTGTGTCTCATTTTTCCTTCTTTCTGACAGATCAGAAGAAGGGTCAAATAAATGATGATGTCAACCAGGCCAAAAAGGCAAAATAGTGGCCAAGTCATGGAGTGGGGAGGGTGGGAACAGCATGAGAAGTGACATAATGGCAAGGTGACATAATGTGGAGGTAGCAGCAGCATGTGGAGGCCACAGAGTAGCAAGGTGACATAATGTGGAGGTAGCAGCAACATGAGGAGGCCACAGAGTGGCAAGGTGACATAATGTGGAGGTAGCAGCAGCATGAGGAGACTACAGAGTGGAAAGGTGACATAATGTGGAGGTAGCAGCAGCATGAGCAGGCCACAGAGTGGCAAGGTGACATAATGGGGAGGTAGCAGCAGCATGAGGAGGCCACAGAGTGGCAAGGTGACATAATGTGGAGGTGGCAGTAGCATGAGGAGGCCATAGAGTGACCCAGTGACAGAGTGGGGAGGTGGATGGCACAAACAGTACTCACTGACGATGGTGGCTGTAAGAAGGAGCTTGACAATGATGGCTGTAAAAACTTGGCATCAGATGTGTGGCATCAGGCATGTGGCAGCATCAGAATAGTAGCTGAGGCAGGTAGCCAGAAGAAACCAGTCTCTTTTGTCAAGGTTTGGGTGTGGCAGCATGGATGATTTAATCTGATGCATCAGGCATTGGTGGGTGGAAATCCTGGCTGATCCATGCCTGATTCATCTTGACAAAGGTCAGTCTCCCCACATTTTGGGTGTACAGGTGAGTTCTCCTTGGGGTAACTATGGCCCCCGCCGCACTAAACACCTGCTCTGATGCCACACTACTGGTCGGGCAGGACAGCTTTTCCAGGGCAAACTCGTCCAGTTTCGGCCACAAATCCAGTTTGGCTGCCCAGTAGTTCAGCGGATCTTCAATGACGGGTGGCAGGGTGCACTCTAAGTATGCCACCATCTGCTGGTTCAGGTTCTGCTCTATGTCTAGCTGCTGGTGAGTAGTTTCTTCACTATGCGGCTGAAGAAAGTTGCTCATCAGCGACTCTAGGCTCAGGCTGCTGCTGATGGAGCTGATACTGCTCCTGCTCCCCCAAAGCAGCCATGGCAGTGTAAGGTGCGCACCCAGGGCCCCCCTGGTCAGACCTGCAAGAGGATGAACTATGGTGCACATAGGCAGTGGCCAACTGACTACATAGGATGTCTCTATAATATTTCAGTTTGTCCTCCATCTCAGCGGGTGTAAAAAGGCCTGCAATTTTCTCCCTTCAACACATAGTGAATAAGCCATTTATTTTGTCCCCACTAATAAACGCCAAGAAAAGGCTTTACAACATATAACTGCACCACACACGGACTAATAAGACCCCAATAATTTGAATTACACAGGTATGATCTATTGCAAACCTGCAATGAGCAGCAGTATAATGGTAGTCAGTGCAGCAAGGTGTAGTAGGATTGCACCTATTACCCAGGCTGCAAACATCCCAAATGAACCCTGTTCTGCTTCAATACTCTGTATAAATTCCTCCCAATCCTTTCCCTACACTTTTAATGCTCTTTTAATGCGAATCGAATATTTCCTGAAATTCAGATCGAATTCAAGATCCCCATTATAAATAACAGTCCACCCTTATAAATAATAGTTCCCCTTGGCTTTTTAATAATAGCCCCCCCTATAAATAATAGTTCCCCCATCCTTATTATTAATAGTTTCTCCTTATATATAGTCCTTCATTTAAAAGAATAGTTCCATCAGCCTTATTGTTTCTCCTTATAAATAATAGATTTCCTAGACGTTTTAATAATAATTCCTCCTTATAAATATACCCCCTCAAAATAATAGTTCCCCCAGCCTTTCAGCAGTTCCTAAATGCCCCCCCCAAATTGTACAGTAAGTAATACTTCCTCTATGAACTTTTCATAGATGCGTCCTTTTACTTTTCAGAAAATAAAAAGTGTTATACTCTCCTTACCCCGATACCCTGATGAGTGGAGCAGCCAAAGTCTCTTCCTGCTAGTGCATTGTGCGGAACTCTCTGTCTTCTGTGAAAGAACAGGGACTTTACAGCTCCCTGTTCTGTCATAGGTTTCAACAGTATTGGCGTGCAGAGTGGGGTAGTGGGTGGCACTGGGAATGTAGAGGTGCCAGTACCACCCCCTCAGCAACTGTACAAGCTGTTGCTTGAGGCGAGGTTCTCATCTCGCATCATATAGATGTGGGCCTGGTTATAATTTATACATTTTTTATATCTGGAGCTCAGGCTATAGCACAGAAATGAAAGAATCCAGATTTACAGTACCAACTAATCTATATATCATTAGGAAAGTTAAAGAGGTTACCACACTTTTACAAATTAATCGCTCTATCCTTAAGATAATCCGTCAATTTTAGAATCGTAGGGGTCCAACAGTTGGGACTCCCACAGAACAACTGTTTCCCCAAGCAGGCAGCTCCAGGAATTGTTTGCATGCTGGGCTGTTCCCTCACTGTACTTTTAGTAGTAGAGCTTATTGTAGTGCTGCCCCATAGACTTGAATGGAATACTGCTGCAGTACCCATAACCACTCCTATGAAAAGTACGGTGAGTAAACAGGAGATGCCAGCAGTGGAAAACAGTTGATCTTCGAGGACCCCAACAGTCCGAGTCCCACTGATCTAAAAATTGATGGCCTATCTTGAGGATAAAACATCTATTTTTAAAAACTTGATAAGAGCCAACATGCTGTAGATACTGGGATGCATTTACACAGGTCTGGGAACAATGGATAAACATCCTATGCAATTGCCTATTAAATGAGGCAATGTCTGATATAACACTTCCAACAACTATGATGGCATTGGAATCTACACTAATTCACTGAGAAAACCATATTAAAGCAGGGAGAGCATTGCTCTTTCCTCGAAAGAGGAGACATTAGAATAGCTCAGAAAAACGACTTACTGACATTGAAATGAATTCACTTGTACTATGACATACCTATATTCCTATTATCTTGAATGCTGCTTATATGAATATTTATCATCCTGTTTACAACAAAACAATAAAAACCATTGAAACATATAATCAGTTTCAGCCGTCTCAATGGCAGAAATCCACATGGCTGCTGCCAAAACAATTGCAGCCATTTGTGCAACAAAATCTGCTGCATATAAAGGCACCCTAATGCATCTTGTGACCAAGTTATCCAGTGTAAGGAGTCAGATGTGCCATTCAGGACACATGGAATGCTTGGCAACATTTCCTTAAGCTTCCTCAGTAGATGATAGATACCACATAACTATTGATTCACTTATGACTCCAGGTAACCATTTATACTGTATCTAAGCTGCTAGTTGTGTTGCTCGGTTCTGTAAGACTTGTGGAAATGCGCTATGAAACAGCATGTGACAATGATTAATTGACTGTTGTTGGTGACAGCACTAACCTAACTAAATATAAAATTCCAGTTGTGATGTTTTCAGACAGTGATCGATGACTAGGAATTCAGCAATGTGATGACCGGGCCTATTTCACAGAGAAGGCAAAAGGTATATTTGTCCATATGTGATGCTGAGATTGACCTACTCAGAAGTGACAAATCACATGCCTGCTTCTGATTGGGGACTGTGGTGGTGCTGATCCCTCAAAAATGCTCCATCCCTTGTCATCCAGCCTGTCTACCAGGCAGCAACACAAGATCTATCAGCTGCCTGACACCATGAATATGTGTATTATAGAGATTCACTTTATCGGCTTCACTTTGCTTCTGAGACAATTGATGTGGACAAGAGCTGACTGGATTATTTTTAGTGTTTGCAATAGAAAAGTGGAAGCATCAGGAGTTGGTACAGCTGATTGATTCCTTTAACATCACTGAATCCTCACAACCCCACTAAAGCCAATGAATCCAGTGAAATGTAATGTATTGTGTTTCCAGGAAAGGGAAATATTTTGGCAAATTAAGCAGCAATAAATGAGATAGGAAAAGGTGGAAGATAAATATAAGAAATATATAGAGTCTACTAGAAGTACTTTTATAACAAGAATATAACTACTGTAACTGAAGAATATAATTACTGTAACAATGCCCCAATGTACAGAAATATAGCTACTATCATATTGCACTTTTTCTACAAGAATATTCAACTATAATACTGCCCCATGTACAACTACTATAATATTACCAATGGGGACTTATTCATTAAGACTGGTGTTTCATACATATATGGCAGGTTCAAGGCACACCTGATTTATAAAGAAGCTCCAGCCATGGTAGGTGCACTACCGTGTGCCAGAATGAAAATCTACAGCAGTCAGAACTGGCATAGATTTCCTGTACAACTCAGCATAACATGAGTTATAATAAATATGTCAGGCCAAGACATCACTGCCCAGGCCCACCCTGCTCCACCCATATTAGTGTAAAGTTGCAAGTAAGGCACAAAATTGGCAATGTGGTGCAATACCACCCAGAAAACAGACTGTAGATAGAATAAATTCCCTAGTATGTACAAATGTACATTTAATATGTAGTATGTACATTTAACTTAACTACTACTAATACTGCTCCTTACATCCAAAATATAATATTGTCCCTATGTAAAAGAATATAGCTAATATAATACTGCCGCCAATATACAAGAATATGACTACTATGATACTGCCTTCTATGTACAAGAATATAACTGCTATATTACTACTCTCCATGCATAAGATGTACCTATGTATCTATCATATTTGTTTGTAAACAGAGATTTGCCAAATGCACAAAATCCCCATACTCTTTTACAATACATGGGGATTCTGGAAAAGTTGCAATTTACTCTTTGGATTACCACCTTATACACACGTGGACAAAATTGTTGGAACCCTTCCTTAATGAAAGAATAACCCACAATGGTCACAGAAATAACTTGAATCTGACAAAAGTAATAATATATAAAAATTCTATGAAAATGAACAAATGAAAGTCAGACGTTGCTTTTCAACCATGCTTCAACAGAATTTTTAAAAAAGAAAACTCATGAAACAGACCTGGACAGGAATGATGGTACCCTTAACTTAATATTTTGTTGCACAACCTTTTTAGGCAATCACTGCAATCAAACGACCCTGACCCGATCCTGCCCTGCACAGATTCAAGACACCCTGTGCCAGATGCAGAAAAGCAGCCCCAGAACATAACAGAGCCTCTTCCATGTTTCACAGTAGGGACAGTGTTCTTTTCAAGATATGCTTCATTTTTCCGTCTGTGAACATAGAGCTGATTTGCCTTGCCAAAAATTTCAATTTTTTTTTGTCTCATTTGTCCATAGGACATTCTCCCAGAAGCTTTGTGGCTTGTCAACATGTAGTTTAGCAAATTACTTTTGTCAGATTCTAATTATTTCTGTGACCCTTGTGCGTTTTTCTTTCATTAAACGAGAGGTACCAACAATTTTGTCCACGTGTGTATATAGAGATTCTTAATAGTGGGAGACCATCCTGCCGTAGACTGTAGTAAAGCTCATCCTAAAGAAAGTGGCAAGGAGATTTGGGAATTAAATCTATTGACAAAGTAGTATATCAAAAGACTGGGATAATTTTTAATTTCACTCAGCTCACAAAGATGTTCCCTTTTTATTAGTTAAATATTATCTTTATTTTTTCAGTGGAGAAATCTAATGATTAATTTATGTAAGGGACATCAGAATTTGTGGCTGCCTGAAAACTTCTATAGAATGCTTCCAACTCCCAGGAGAAGAATCACTATTTCACATATGTATTACATACTACAATTGGATTGATTCACCATGAAAAAATTTTAAAAAAAATATGTTCCTGTGGTGTATATATAAAATATGTATAGTGCACACTACAATACTTATTTTTTTATTTCCTCCTTCCCCCTTTTATATATGGACAGTGCACAGTACTACTTCTATTTTATATATATGGACAGTGCACAGTACTACTTCTATTTTATATATATATATATATATATATATATATAAATCTTTTTATATATGGACAATGCACAGTACTGCTTCTATTTTATATATATGGACAATGCACAGTACTACTTCTATTTTATATATATGGAGTGCACAGTGCAAAGTACTACTTCTATTTTATATATATGGACAGTGCACAGTACTACTTCTATTTTATATATATGGACAGTGCACAGTACTACTTCTATTTTATATATATGGACAGTGCACAGTACTACTTCTATTTTTATATATGGGCATGGACAGGTACTACTTCTATTTTTATATATGGACAGTTGCTTATACTATATCTATATTATATGGACATGTACAGTACTACTATTTATATATAGGGTGTCTATTTTTATATATGGACAATGCACAGTACTACTTCTATTTTTATATATGGACAGTGCACAGTACTACTTCTATTTTATATATATGGACAGTGCACAGTACTACTTCTATTTTATATATATGGACAATGCACAGTACTACTTCTATTTTTATATATGGACAATGCACAGTACTACTTCTATTTTTATATATGGACAGTGCACAGTACTACTTCTATTTTATATATATGGACAATGCACAGTACTACTTCTATTTTATATATATGGACAATGCACAGTACTACTTCTATTTTTATATATGGACAATGCACAGTACTACTTCTATTTTATATATATGGACAGTGCACAGTACTACTTCTATTTTATATATATGGACAGTGCACAGTACTACTTCTATTTTATATATATGGACAGTGCACAGCACCACGCCCAGCACCACCCTATTTTATATATATGGACAGTGCACAGTACTACTTACTTTTATATATGCACACTACTCCCCTATTTTATATATATGGACAATGCACAGTACTACTTCTATTTTATATATATGGACAATGCACAGACTACTTCTATTATATACGCACAGAGGAGTACTACTTCTATTTTATATATATGGACAGTGCACAGTACTACTTCTATTTTATATATATGGACAATGCACAGTACTACTTCTATTTTATATATATGGACAATGCACAGTACTACTTCTATTTTATATATATGGACAGTGCACAGTACTACTTCTATTTTTATATATGGACATCCCATGCACAGAATACTGCACGCTACTTTATATATATGGACAGTGCACAGTACTACTTCTATTTATATATATATGGACAGTGCACAGTACTACTTCTATTATATATATATATGGACAGTGCACAGTACTACTTCTATTTTATATATATGGACAATGCACAGTACTACTTCTATTTTATATATATGGACAATGCACAGTACTACTTCTATTTTATATATATGGACAGTGCACAGTACTACTTCTATTTTATATATATGGACAGTGCACAGTACTACTTCTATTTTTATATATGGACAATGCACAGTACTACTTCTATTTTATATATATGGACAGTGCACAGTACCTTCTATTTTATATCTGATGCACAGCTACTTATATTTTACATATATGGACAATGCACAGTACTACTTCTATTTTATATATATGGACAGTGCACAGTACTACTTCTATTTTATATATATATGGACAATGCACAGTACTACTTCTATTTTACATATATGGACAATGCACAGTACTACTTCTATTTTATATATATGGACAATGCACAGTACTACTTCTAATTTTATATATATGGACAGTGCACAGTACTACTTCTATTTTATATATATGGACAGTGCACAGTACTACTTCTATTTTATATATATGGACAGTGCACAGTACTACTTCTATTTTATATGGAATTTATATATATGGACAGTGCACAGTACTACTTCTATTTTTATATATGGACAATGCACAGTACTACTTCTATTTTTAATATATATATGCACAGAATTATTTTAATATATGGACAATGCACAGTACTACTTCATATATATATGGACAATGCACAGTACTACTTCTATTTTATATATATGGACAATGCACAGTACTACTTCTATTTTATATATATGGACAGTGCACAGTACTACTTCTATTTTACATATATGGACAGTGCACAGTACTACTTCTATTTTATATATATGGACAGTGCACAGTACTACTTCTATTTTATATATATGGACAGTGCACAGTACTACTTCTATTTATATATATGGACAGTGCACAGTACTACTTCTATTTTATATATTCTATTTTATATATATATACAAATGCACAGTACTACTTCTATTTTATATATATGGACAGTGCACAGTACTACTTCTATTTTATATATATGGACAATGCACAGTACTACTTCTATTTTATATATGGACATGCACAGTACTACTTCTATTTTATATATATGGACAGTGCACAGTACTACTTCTATTTTATATATATGGACAGTGCACAGTACTACTTCTATTTTATATATATGGACAGTGCACAGTACTACTTCTATTTTATATATATGGACAGTGCACAGTACTACTTCTATGTTTATATTTTATATATGGACAATGCACAGTACTACTTCTATTTTATATATATGGACAATGCACAGTACTACTTCTATTTTATATATATGGACAGTGCACAGTACTACTTCTATTTTATATATATGGACAGTGCACAGTACTACTTCTATTTTATATATATGGACAGTGCACAGTACTACTTCTATTTTATATATATGGACAGTGCACAGTACTACTTCTATTTTTATATATGGACAGTGCACAGTACTACTTCTATTTTTATATATGGACAGTGCACAGTACTACTTCTATTTTATATATATGGACAATGCACAGTACTACTTCTATTTTATATATATGGACAATGCACAGTACTACTTCTATTTTAATATATATGGACAGTGCACAGTACTACTTCTATTTTATATATATGGACAGTGCACAGTACTACTTCTATTTTACATATATGGACAGTGCACAGTACTACTTCTATTTTTATATATGGACAATGCACAGTACTACTTCTATTTTATATATAGGATGCACAGTACTACTTCTATTTTTATATATGGACAATGCACAGTACTACTTCTATTTTTATATATGGGCAGTGCACAGTACTACTTCTATTTTTATATATGGACAGTGCACAGTACTACTTCTATTTTATATATATGGACAGTGCACAGTACTACTTCTATTTTATATATATGGACAGTGCACAGTACTACTTCTATTTTATATATATGGACAGTGCACAGGTACTACTCTATATATATATGGACAGTGCACAGTACTACTTCTATTTATATATATGGACAGTGCACAGTACTACTTCTATTTTATATATATGGACAGTGCACATTACTACTTCTATTTTATATATATGGATAGTGCACAGTACTACTTCTATTTTTATATATGGACAGTGCACAGTACTACTTCTATTTTATATATATGGACAGTGCACAGTACTACTTCTATTTTATATATATGGACAGTGTATTTATATTTATATATATGGACAATTTCTATATTTTTATATATGGACAGTGCACAGTACTACTTCTATTTTTATATATGGACAGTGCACAGTACTACTTCTATTTTATATATGGACAGTGCACAGTACTATTTCTATTTTATATATATGGACAGTGCACAGTACTACTTCTATTTTTTATATATGGACAATGCACAGTACTACTTCTATTTTTATATATGGACAGTGCACAGTACTACTTCTATTTTTATATATGGACAGTGCACAGTACTACTTCTATTTTTATATATGGACAATGCACAGTACTACTTCTATTTTTATATATGGACAGTGCACAGTACTACTTCTATTTTTATATATGGACAGTGCACAGTACTACTTCTATTTTATATATATGGACAGTGCACAGTACTACTTCTATTATATATATATATATAGTATATTGGTATACTATATATCATACAAGTACTTTTCTTTATATATGGACAATGCACAGTACTACTTCTATTTTTATATATGGACAATGCACAGTACTACTTCTATTTTTATATATGGACAGTGCACAGTACTACTTCTATTTTATATATATGGACAGTGCACAGTACTACTTCTATTTTATATATATGGACAGTGCACAGTACTACTTCTATTTTATATATATGGACACTGCACAGTACCACTTCTATTTGCCAAAGAAGAATGGTCTAAAATTCCAGCAGAGCATTGTAAGAAACTCATTGATGGTTACCGGAAGCGGTTGTTCGCAGTTATTTTGTCTAAAGGTTGTGCTACCAAGTAGTAGGCTGAGGGTGCCAATACTTTTGTCCGGCCCATTTTTGGAGTTTTGTGTAAAATGATCAATGATTTGACTTTTTTTTCATTCTCTTTTGTGTTTTTTCATTGCAAGCAAAATAAATGAAGATATTATTACCAAAACATTTGTGATTGCAATCATTTTCTGGAAGAAATTGAGTATTATCTGACAGAATTGCAGGGGTGCCAATACTTTTGGCCAGCACTGTATATTGACAGTGCACAGTACTACTTCTATTTTATATATATGGATAATGCACAGTCCTACTTCTATTTTACATATATGGACAGTGCACAGTAATACTTCTATTTTATATATATGGACAGTGCACAATACTACTTCTATTTTTATATATGGACAATGCACAGTACAGTCCCTGACAGAAGTTCTGTCGCTTATCCATGTTGTGGAATCAAAAGCTTATAACCTGACTTTAAATTCTTCCATTGGTTTTTAGAAATGACTCATATGAAAGCTGAAACCCTCCCAAATGATTTTTTGGTTAAGAAAATAAATTGGCTTCACTGCTGAAATATTGATCATTTAATGAACACAGAAAGGTCAGATTTTGGCAAGACAAAAGTTTTGTCGCCTTGTCATATAATGCACCCAATCCTAGTTTAAAGCCTCAACTGTGCTCACTAATTGATGGGTTAATTAGTGGGTGTGTATAAAAAGAAATCCAGCACCCCAGACCTTCACTTGAACTGCAACTTCACCTCTGACAACATGCCAAAAATCAACCCTGCGACCAAAGCCTTGATTATGATGGCTTAAATGGTTACTGCTGTATCAAATGGGTAAAAGAACTCATTCTAGAAATAGTAGTAAAAGTACCAAAGATGCAGGAAAAGGTTCAGAAATGTCCTAAATGTGGCTTTGTAAATGCTGGATTATGGCACTGTTTATGGAAAAGTTCTACTATTCCAGGGTTTTGCGATGAGATTTATACATTTTTGGCTATGGAATATGAATATATGTTTAGTAAAAAGCTATGAATTTTTCTTTATCATGTGACCCTAGAAAAATATTCTCATACTAAAAATATTACACTTGGTAATACTTTGGTACTTTGATGTGCAAATAAGACCAGTATTAATTCTTGGTTAACAATATGCACACTCACATTTTATGAAGTTTTTCCACTTTGGAATGGCAGGATATATACTGTACATATATATTTATATATACATATATTAAGAATACCTAGAGGAAAGAGTGGGAAAATATGAAAAAGCAGATTTATTAATACTGGTGTTTCATACGTCAGTCTTCATAAAGGCCTTGACTGATTTATGAAGAGGCTCCAACTCCAGTCTGTTAATAGCAATAGCAATACATGCAGTTATTTTTGGTGCCTCATTTGCTAATTAGACTCTGTATTGTAAGGTGGACAGTGTCATTCAGGAGCAGACAAGAGGTGTGATTCAGAGCTCCAATCAAAGGTTGACAGTGTCAATGTCAGAATCACACCCCTTTGCCTGCTCCTGCCTGACACTGCCCACATGACTGTACAGAGCCTAAATAGCATATCAAGCACCAAAACTAACTGCAAGGATTGCTCAGTAACCTTAGAAGAAATTCCAACAGTGCCATAAACAGTGAAGCGGTGTCTATTAAATGATGCAAAGAGGTGGACTTGGCAGAGGTGGTGTAAATTCCTCTTAACTGCCATAATATAGCCCTTCCATACAAAAATATAGCAGCTATAATACTGCTCTCTATGTACAAGAATATAACTGTGTAGGCAGGCAGAGGGAAAGATTGTGGAGGGAAGATACCTCCCACTAAGGTGGCTCCTCCTCCACTACCGTGTTTCCCCCGAAAATAAGACACCCCCGAAAGTAAGACATAGGAGAGGTTTTGTAGAATTGCCCAATATAAGGCATCCCCCGAAAGTAAGATGTACCGTAGGAGACGTTTCGATTCGTAGCATTCCCGAATAGAACATACCGGTACGGTATATGGTATACAGTAACACTGCTGTCGTCCCCTACCTTCACCATTCAGCATCCTGAGCCTGTTGCTTTCCTTGTTGTCCCCCTGCCGTTATCCTGTACAGTACGATGTCCCTGCTGCGTTGTACCGCATGAGTGTGCAGTGGTGAGCGTTCTACAGGTGTCGGGAAGCAGAGCCTGTCCTTGCTGCGCGATTCTGCTGTAACGATTCTGCTGGGGACGTCACTTTGCGTCGCGACGCCGGCCCGCATCACGTGACGCCGGCCTGGTCCAGCATTGAAGAAGGCCGAAGCAGCAGAGAGTGGACCGGAGCGAGGAACAGGTAAGCAACGTTGTTTTTTTATGTTTCTATCCTCCTCTGGGTCTCCGATCATTATACTCTGGGGTCTAAAAAGACCCCAGAGTATAATAATTGTGCATGGGTGGTCCACAATGGGACATACCGGTATAATACTGTGTGCAGGGGCCACTATGGGACATGATACTGTGTGCAGGGGCCACTATGGGACATGATACTGTGTGCAGGGGCCACTATGGGAGATGATACTGTGTGCAGGGGCCACTATAGGAGATGATACTGTGTGCAGGGGCCACTATAGGAGATGATACTGTGTGCAGGGGCCACTATAGGAGATGATACTGTGTGCAGGGGCCACTATGGGGAATGATACTGTGTGCAGGGGCCACTATAGGAGATGATACTGTGTGCAGGGGCCACTATGGGGAATGATACTGTGTGCAGGGAAATTAATGGTTTGGATTGTTATGATGATGTCCTAGAAGATGATGACATAACTGTCATTGAATAAATTTTACTTTCTATGCATACTGTAAATATTGGTAAATGTACCATACTGTTAATTGTTGTTCATGGAAATAATGGTACGGTAGTAAGAAATTCTTGATAGGATTCACAGTTTGTCTGGTTATGCTGGTTTGTGATGACAACTACTGTACAGTACCGTATATAATAAATGTTCATTTTTTTGTTCAGCAATAAATGTGAATTCTTCTTCATTGAAAAAAAATAAGACATCCCCTGAAAATAAGACACAGCACATCTTTGGGAGCAAAAATTAATATAAGACGCTGTCTTATTTTCGGGGAAACGGTAGGTAATGGACTGGAATTTATGTCCAGGGTTTGGGTGTGATTACAGGCCTGAACTCAAAGCTCTGTTCCTAGGTTTTGTTAGAGCCAGTTTGAAGCCTTAAGCTGACCAGGTAGGAGGGTGTGTCTCTTTCTTCTGATGGTGGCTCTGAGACACAAACACACTGCCTGTGTGGAGGACAGAAAGTGGAGACAAAACTGCTAACTTGGTGAGCCTGCTGGACTGTTTCTGTCAAAGACTATTTTGTGTTTGTTCTGACTCAATAGCTTGGCTGCAAGTGTGAGGTTGTGAGAGTGTCCTGTAGTCTCTATGCTAACCAGCAATTTACACCAAGATATCTATCAGATAGTGTTCAACTCAACTGAGGAGGCGTAGATAAGATTTCAGATGCTTTAATCCAGGTAAATCTTGTAGAACCTCATACAGCAGTAGGTGAAAAATGATGAAATACCAGGAGCTGAGCAGACATGTTGCTTACAAAGAAGTGAAACTAAACTGAGAGAGAGAGAGAGGAGGAGCTACAGCATCACAGCTAAGGATACAGAGAGAGAGAGGGGACAAACTACAAAGACAAACAGTATCACAGATACATGTCAGTGAATTAAACCAAGTCCTGGGACATGACACTCCCCGCCTGAAATCTTTAGATTTCACTGAAAACAAACATTAAATGTCCTGAGATGCCCATAAGGTCCTCTTCAAACCTGAAAAACAAAAAAGAAACATGCACAACAAACAATAATCAACAGTTAGTCCAAATAAACCAATCTTCAGGTCGGGAAGCCGCAATTTGCCAACACCTCCACCGACCCACACTGTAATCCACAAGAACACGGTTTTAGTTCATGGAAGGAAGCTCCCCGCCATGAGCTGTGAATGGTGTCCTTATCTTCTTTTATGTGACGTCTCCTCTTGGAAGAAGAAGCACCAGTTCATTAATTGGGCGGAAGAAAACTCACACTGAGCCTCCCTTGGTTACCTTGACCTCCACTTTCCGAGTCTTCCCATCATCACTAGGGACAACTGTAGTGATGAGACCCATAGGCCATTCATTCCGATGGACTTCTTTATCCCTTAGAAGGACGAGGTCACCCACCTGGAGATTAGGTTTTGAGGTCTGCCATTTGTGACGGCTCTGTAGCATGTGGAGGTACTCTGTTTTCCAGCGGTGCCAGAACACATTGGACAGGTGTTGAACTTGTTTCCATTGGCGTCTGTAAATGTCACTGTGATCTAAGGTACGTGGAGAGGTAGCAGCAGTACCAATTTTCTGAGTAAGAAGCGTTGCTGGGGTTAAGATAATTGGAGATTCAGGGTCTGAAGATACTGGGACAAGTGGCCTTGCATTGATTATCACAGACACTTCGGCAAGAAAGGTTATTAACGTCTCATGGGTAAGCAGTGTCAACTTGTGGTCCATCAACATAGAGTCAAGGATTCTGCGTGTGATCCCAATCATACGTTCCCAGGAACCTCCCATATGGGATGAATGTGGAGGGTTAAACGTCCAAGTGCACCCATTGTTGGATAAGTTGTCTAACTGCAGTTCTTTGCAGGCTTCAACGAAGTTAGTGCCACAGTCAGACCTCAGTTGTTTCTCAGCAGGCAGTGGAGTGTTCCAGTCCATGTTCTCAGTGGTAAGCTGTCTTAGTAGTAGCTTGCCTTGAATGGTGATGGGAGCAATGAAACCAAGAGGATCATAAATGCTGTTCACAACAGATAAAACTACTCGTCTGGTGAAAGGTTTGTCACAAGAAGACACTTGGAATGTGAACGTGTCTTGTTCAGTGTTCCATAGCAATCCTAGGCTGCGTTGCATAGGAGGAGTATCAAAACTGAGATCAAGATCCTTCAAGTTGATTGCATGATCATCAGAGGGAAATGCCTTCATTACTTCCATATTGTTGGAGATGATCTTGTGAAGTCTGAGGTTAGCTACAGACAGCATTTCCTGTGTTCTAGAGAGGAGATCGATCACTTCTTCACTTGCAGGTAAGGATTTAAGACCATCATCAACATAGAAGTTCCTCTCAACAAACTGACGAGCATCAGAGCCATACTCTTTCTCACCTTCATGGGCGGTCCTTCTCAGTCCATAGATCGCTACTGCAGGAGATGGGCTATTGCCAAAGACATGTACCTTCATCCGGTAATCTATGACTTCATTGTTGACATCATTGTCCTTATGCCATAGGAACCTGAGATAGTTTCTGTCATCATCCTTAACAATGAAGCAATGAAACATCTGTTGGATGTCGGCCATCACTGCAACTGGTTCCTGTCTAAAACGGATTAAGACTCCTATGAGGCTGTTGTTTAAGTTAGGACCAGTGAGGAACAGGTTGTTGAGAGAGACGCCTTCATACTGAGCACTAGAATCGAACACGACCCTGATTTGGTCAGGTTTGCGAGGGTGATACACGCCAAATGATGGAAGGTACCAGCATTCTTCTCCTTCCTTTAGTGGAGGTGCAGGTTCTGCATGATCTCTCTCAAATACCTTCTGCATGAAACCTACAAAGTGTTTCTCCATCTCTGGTTTCCTCTTGAGGGTACGTTTTAAAGAGGAAAATCTAGAAACTGCTTGCTTCAGATTGTTTGGTAGTTTTGATCTCGGGGAGCGGAAAGGTAAGGGTGCTACCCAGCTGTTGGAATCATCTTGAATGAATTCCTTGTCCATAAGTTTGAGAAATTCTTTATCAGCTATAGCCGGTGCCAGCTTGTTGTCATCACTTGTTGTATTGAACACTGTTAATCCAAGGGTGTCGTCCCCAGGCAGGAAAGTATTCACGTTGTCTCGGTGATTATGCAGCCACTTACTGCTGCTTATCTTCTCTTTCACTTGGAAGTGATGTGGACATGGCTGAAAACAAGTGCTGCGACCATTTGGTAACATATGCGTCTTAAATGAAGAAATATTGGTGAGCCTTTTCATCCTACCTATGCAGACGTTGCCAATGATTACCCATCCTAGATCGAGGCGCTGGGCAAATGGTGCATCATGTGGTCCATTAATTTGCTGGCGTATTTTGTGCAGTCTGAGAATGTCTCTACCTAGCAGAACTAGAATGTCTGCATTTTTGTCAAGGGATGGTATTTCACTGGCTATAGCCCTTAGATGAGGGTGCTGGAAAGCCGCCTCTGGTGTGGGTATCTCCTCTCTGTTTGATGGTATCTGGTTGCACTCAACAAGTGTGGGCAAGGACATCTCCAGATTGCCCTTGAGAGAAGCTACTACAAGACCACTGGCCCTTCTTCCAGAAACCTCTGATATGCCACTACAAGTACCCAAGGTATACGGATAAGTATCACCCTTTAAGTTAAACAGATCAAAGAGTTCTGACCTTGCAAGTGAGTGGTTGCTCTGGTCGTCCAAGATGGCGTACACCCTCAGAGCCCTTTCTGGTTGGCCCTTGGGGTATATATTGACTAGGCATATCCTTGCACAGGACTTGTCACAAAGGTCTTCTCCGCAGACTTCTGTACATGAGGAAGATACTGTGGTAGTATTTGCTGCTTGATCTGTGTTCTCCCCGCCATGCTTAGTTGGGGAAGGGGAACCTCTAGGTGGTGTGGCACTAGGCTGGGCTGGATGAAGAGCTTGTACATGGTCCTCACTGCCACACTCTATACACTTAATAGCAATTTTACAGTCTCTAGCAACATGTTCAGTAGAGGCACAACATTTGAAACATATCCCTAGTTTCTTAAGAAGCTCTCTACGTTCCTGGATTGGTTTCCTCCTGAAGCCAATACACTTCTTGAAGGGATGAGGCTTCTTGTGAATAGGACACAGACGGTTAGGATTTTCTACCTTTTCGTCTTGGTTGCTGTTGCAACTGCTTTCTTCTGGTGCTGATGTAGGTATAGGAAGAATATCAGTCTTTTTCACTGAAACTGGGCCTCTGCGGTTTCTGTAGTTAGAATGTGAGCTGTCATACTTAATAGGAGGTGAACCAGGAACACTGGGATCCCCATAGGAAAAGCTTGGGTCATTCTTGGATTCTGCAATGTTCTTGATAAACTCACAGAAGTAGGAAAATGGAGGAAAGGAGACTTGATTCTCATTTTTGTATCTTGACCCAACTGTGGTCCACCTTTCTTGAATATTATATGGCAACTTGGTGACTATCGGGTTTACCCCACGAGCAGTGTCCAGGTAACTGAGGCCCGGTAGGAGAGTGTCCGCCTTAGCCAGTAGGAGCTCCATGAGTAGGTCACTAAGTTCTTGAAATTTCTGATGATCCTTACCAGATATCTTTGGAAACCCTTGCAACCGTTTGAACAGAGCATTCTCTATTGCTTCAGGACTGCCATAGGTTTTCTCCAGTCTTTCCCAAGCAGCGGTAAGGCCTGCTATGGGGTTGTAAATGTGGACGGATCTGAGTCTTTTAGCACGTTCTGTGGACTGTGGGCCAAGCCACCAGATAAGCAAATCTAATTCTTCAGCTGCAGTAATGCCAAGGTCACTAATTGCAGTTTTGAAGGCACATTTCCAGCCTCTGTAGTTCTCAGGTTGGTCATCGAACCTTGTGAGTCCAGTCTTAGTAAGCTCACGGCGAACCATGTACCTTGCAAACTCTGACATGTCTGTTCTCTCTGACTTTAAATATTGAGTTGCTGGCTGAGTAGCGGTGATTACGTTGTTAGTGGGGTTCTGGTTAACAGAGGTAGGTAGTGTAGGGGCTGCGTAGGCATTCAGCCTAGGAGCTAGCTTAAAGTCCATAGGTTTAGCCACATATGGATGTGAGACTGGACGGTTGTTTGCAGTCTGGTGGTATGGTGTCACATTGGTGTTTACCTGAGTATCAGTATATTGCATTTGCTGAGGTGCAAGGCTTTGGGAATCCATGAAGGAAGAAGAAACTGGATGCTGGACAGGCAGGGCATTGTACTGACCTTGAATGCGGTGTGCTGCAGAAGATACTGTGCCCTGTTGCTCTGGAGAAATGTTGTCCCTGACAGGAACATTTGTGGCAAATAGGGATTCACTGCTTTGGCTTAGTACATAGTCTCTTGTGCGCTTGAGGGGATCCTCTGTTTCCACATCACACAAACTGGTGCTGTCTCTTTCACTTCCACTGATGGCTTGTTCTAAAATGCTTAACCTTGCCATGGCTGCAGCATGCTCATACTGTTTCTCTAGAGCTTCTAGTTCTGCCCTTTTTTGAGCTGCATTAGCTTCCATTGCTGCTGCATTAGCTTCCATTTCTTCTGCATTAGCTTCCATTGCTGCTTTCTGTTGTGCAAAGGCTGCCTGTATCTTAGTAGCTTCCGCCTCTGCACGTGCTTTTATAAGTTGCTCACTGAGTGTGGAAGATTTTGAGGAACGTGACTTAGATGTACACTTTGAACGCTTGGTAGACTCAGAAACATGGGATGCCATTTCCTGCAGTTGCGCAATTCTTGCCTCTGTCCTTAACTTAGTTTCATGTACTAAGCTTTCTCGTTCTGAATTGAGATGCTGGAAGCTTTGCAATTCAGCTAAAGAATCGTCTGTATGAAGTTTCCTCAATATGCTTTCATACTCCTCAGCTTTCATTTTATAATGTCCATGCATAGCACAAAGCTGTCGCAGAGCTCCCTCTAGTGGTGATATATGGTATGCAGGCAAGCACATGGCAGACATCTTAGTCTGTATTTTCTGCCACCATTTTGAGAGTTCACAGGAAAGTTCATGCTTTAAACCTTCTAGATTGTCTCTAACCTGTTTAATTGAGCGCCTAGCCTTCTTACTGGGCTGCAGACTGAGGTCCATGCTACCTTGTGCTTCAGGGTGCCCTTCAGCCATGATGCAACACAAACAGGATAAATATAACTTTGCTGGAGTAAGATGGCTGCTTGCTAGACTCTTCTATGCTGAGGGGGTCTGAGCTGCAGATGCAACTTACACAATGCTGATTCCTTCTGGCTTCAGGTAACTTGCTGTGACTGACTGTATGTCAGAAGTTGGTGAACTGTCTTACAGCCGTATCTGGCAGTCTTTATGCATCATTTTTCACTGTTCTGACTCAATAGCTTGGCTGCAAGTGTGAGGTTGTGAGAGTGTCCTGTAGTCTCTATGCTAACCAGCAATTTACACCAAGATATCTATCAGATAGTGTTCAACTCAACTGAGGAGGCGTAGATAAGATTTCAGATGCTTTAATCCAAGTAAATCTTGTAGAACCTCATACAGCAGTAGGTGAAAAATGATGAAATACCAGGAGCTGAGCAGACATGTTGCTTACAAAGAAGTGAAACTAAACTGAGAGAGAGAGAGAGAGAGGGGGGAGCTACAGCATCACAGCTAAGGATACAGAGAGAGAGAGGGGACAAACTACAAAGACAAACAGTATCACAGATACATGTCAGTGAATTAAACCAAGTCCTGGGACATGACAGTGTTGCTGGACTTTCTGCCTCTTGGCTGAAACAAGCCATTCAGTTTTGTGTTGCCTTATGCTGCTGGAAGCTATTTACAGTGCTGGCCAAAAGTATTGGCACCCCTGCAATTCTGTCAGATAATACTCAATTTCTTCCAGAAAATGATTGCAATCACAAATGCTTTGGTAATAATATCTTCATTTAATTTGTCGTCAATGGAAAACCACAAAAAGAAATGTCAAAAAGCCAAATTGGATATACAGTCATATGAAAAAGTTTGGGCACCCCTATTAATCTTAATCATTTTTAGTTCTAAATATTTGGGTGTTTGCAACAGCCATTTCAATTTGATATATGTAATAACTGATGGACACAGTAATATTTCAGGATTGAAATGAGGTTTATTGTACTAACAGAAAATGTGTAATATGCATTAAACCAAAATTTGACCGGTGCAAAAATTTGGGTACCCTTATCATTTTATTGATTTGAATACTCCTAACTACTTTTTACTGACTTACTGAAGCACAAAATTGGTTTTGTAACCTCACTGAGCTTTGAACTTCATAGCCAGGTGTATCCAATCATGAGAAAAGGTATTTAAGGTGGCCAATTGCAAGTTGTTCTCCTATTTGAATCTCCTCTGAAGAGTGGCATCATGGGATCCTCAAAACAACTCTCAAATGATCTGAAAACAAAGATTGTTCAACATAGTCCAACACGTAGGAAAATTTATACCTAGTGTAAATTAATAAAATTTAAAGAGGAAATAACAGACACTGTTTGATGACAGATTGTTACTGTTACTAATGAGAATATTTGGGATATGAAGTAGATTTTTTTTTTTTTCTCTAATAATTCTGTTGCATTCTTTTTGCTAGAAAGAATAAACCTCCCATATGTTGCATTTATCGTTATGGTAATTTCCACAGCTTTGTGTCTCAGGAGAGGAAGAAGGGAATTAAGGTGCTTCGTAAAATAATCGTTCTCGCTCCTAATAAATTTCATTGGCGCCAGATGGCTCTTTGATTATGTTTTAAATAAGTGGAAATATGGTTGATGGATTAATCAAATTGACTCGGGGAAATATCTTGTTGGCAGTGGAACGATACACAAGCAATTACGGCATACGGAAGAGTGTAGCTATTTAACTCATCAAGTACCTAGGTCTACACTGCATACTGCTAGGTTGTACTGGTGAAGGTTTCAAATGAGTTCCTCTAATCCAAACACATATAGTACCATAGTTCTGGTATACTGTGGGGAAGGAGAGTGCTATGCCTCCTCCAGGAACCAGATTCCTTATACACACGTGGACAAAATTGTTGGTACCCCTTGTTTAATGAAAGAAAAACCCACAATGGTCACAGAAATAACTTGAATCTGACAAAAGTAATAATATATAAAAATTCGATGAAAATGAACAAATGAAAGTCAGACATTGCTTTTCAACCATGCTTCAACAGAATTTAAAAAAAAAGAAAACTCATGAAACAGGCCTGGACAGAAATGATGGTACCCTTAACTTAATATTTTGTTGCACAACCTTTTGAGGCAATCACTGCAATCAAACGATTCCTGTAACTGTCAATGAGACTTCTGCACCTCTCAACAGGTATTTTGGCCCACTCCTCATGAGCAAACTGCTCCAGTTGTCTTGGGTTTGAAGGGTGCCTTTTCCAGACGGCATGTTTCATCTCCTTCCAAAGATGCTCAATAGGATTTAGGTCAGGGCTCATAGAAGGCCACTTCAGAATAGTCCAATGTTTTCCTCTTAGCCATTCTTGGGTGTTTTTAGCTGCGTGTTTTGGGTCATTATCCTGTTGCAAGACCCATGACCTACGACTGAGACCAAGCTTTCTGACACTGGGCAGCACATTTCTCTCTAGAATCCCTTGATAAGTTTGAGATTTCATTGTACCCTGCACAGATTCAAGACACCCTGTGCCAGATGCAGCAAGGCAGCCCCAGAACATAACAGAGCTTCCTCCATGTTTCACAGTAGGGACAGTGTTCTCTTCAAGATATGCTTCATTTTTCCATCTGTGAACATAGAGCTGATGTGCCTTTCCAAAAATTTCAATTTTTGTCTCATCTTTCCATAGGACATTCTCCCAGAAGCTTTGAGGCTTGTCAACATGTAGTTTGGCAAATTCCAGTCTGGCTTTTTTATGATTTGTTTTCAACAATGGTGTCCTCCTTGGTCGTCTCCCATGAAGTCCACTTTGGCTCAAACAACGATGGATGGTGTGATCTGACACTGATGTTCCTTGAGCTTGAAGTTCACCTTTAATCTCTTTAGAAGTTTTTCTGGGTTCTTTTGTTACCATTCGTATTATCCTTCTCTTTAATTTGTCATCAATTTTCCTCCTGTGGCCACGTCCAGGGAGGTTGGCTACAGTCCCATGGATCTTAAATTTCTGAATAATATGTGCAACTGTAGTCACAGGAACATCAAGCTGCTTGGAGATGGTCTTATAACCTTTACCTTTAACATGCTTGCCTATAATTTTCTTTCTAAGCTCCTGAGACAATTCTTTCCTTCGCTTCCTCTGGTCCATGTTGAGTGTGGTACTCACCATGTCACCAAACAGCACAGTGAGTATCGGTAGCCATATATACAGGCCCACTGATTCCAAGATTGTAGACACCTGTGATGCTATTTAGTGGACACACCTTGATTTAACATGTCCCTTTGGTCACATTATTTTCAGGGGTACCATCATTTCTGTCCAGGCCTGTTTCATGAGTTTTCTCTTTAAAAAAATTCTGTTGAAGCATGGTTGAAAAGCAATGTCTGACTTTCATTTGTTCATTTTCATAGAATTTTTATATATTATTACTTTTGTCAGATTCAAGTTATTTCTGTGACCATTGTGGGTTTTTCTTTCATTAAACGAGGGGTACCAACAATTTTGTCCACATGTGTAGAAGCTGTTACCTTTCTACCCCCACACACAACTGTTCAGTGATTTCACCTGGCCCCATACATGACTTAACATTATATAGTAGGGATGTCTATCTTTATCTATCTCTACCTGACTATTTGGTTCCAGTTCCTCATCATTTACATCTATGATGTAAGTGAATTGGAACTTTCTGGGTTATACCCAGAGGCAGAAAGCCCTGTATAGACCTCACAGCTGAATGCATCCACTGACAATCCTCTGTAAGGTAAACACATGACTAGAATAAGACTGGGGCTACACAGCAATTTTGGTTGCGACTCCCATCCCATGACCACAGATCACTGAGTCGCCCTGTGATTCCTTCACTAATGTTAGTGAATGGAGTCAAATTGTAACCCCTAATTTGCCATGACTGCTGCTTCTAGGCACAAAAAATCAAGCATTGCTTGACTTTATTGCAACTAGAAGTCGCAGTTGTGCCACACTAGGGGTCACAAGGCAATTATTTAATAACATTAGAGAAGGAATTGAAGGGCGACCTTGAGATCTTTGGTTGTGCAATAGAAGTTGCGGCCAAAATCACTGTGTAACCCCAGCCTAAATCTATTGCCTCTTTTGTTGCAATGTGTCAGTGCAGGTTTACCCTATAAGTCTGGAGCCTAGCTTCTTAGTTCACAGAGGAAGCAACCCTCTACTGTTAGAACAATTCTATTTACAAAAAAATGATGAAATGAAGGAAAACATAAAAGTGAGCTAAAAATTCTTCTATACTGAAGTTAAAAGGAACAAAAGAAGAATAATATTTCCATAAATAATACTGCTCAGAACTCATTAGGTTCCTTTTATAAATGTAATGCTGTTAAAGCTGAAACCTCCAGCTGCAGTAATTCTTATCAATCACCAGCAAGGAGCAGAAATTGCTGTGATGTGGAGAGATGGATGGATGGATGAGGGGTCTCTGCGGGCGATGTTTTGCCTATACCACAAAGGACCCCTGACATCTGCCACCAGTCGCTGCCACCATATCCAACAACATTGCCTCATTAATTTAGCAGCATGAACTACGTTAGCAAAACTCATTTGCGTATACATGAAGGATTACATTCCTATTAGATGATGAAGCTTGAGTGTGTGGAGGTCTGTGCTGACATAAATATATATATATATATATATATATATATATATATATATACAGTCATATGAAAAAGTTTGGGCACCCCTATTAATCTTAATCATTTTTAGTTCTAAATATTTGGGTGTTTGCAACAGCCATTTCAATTTGATATATCTAATAACTGATGGACACAGTAATATTTCAGGATTGAAATGAGGTTTATTGTACTAACAGAAAATGGGACGAATAATATTG